>BSWB01000006.1:27500000-28750000 GCA_033239125.1 Fagopyrum homotropicum
TCCCATACTTTTCATAGCTTGTTCATCGTGCACGGTTCAACAACGGGGATGCAATGAACAAGGATGGGGTGCACGATTCATAGACGTAGGAGCACACACCTTGTAATGAAATAGGAACACAATCATGCGCTACAAGCCCACATGTGGGACAAGTGGCGCAAACAAGATTTGTTGTTTACCTCACGATTTTTAGAGATTCTCACATGATCTCATTCCTATAGAGTCAGGATCATATGAGAACAATTTCCTACCCGTAAGGAGTGAGAACCTTTAAAAAACGTACGATCAAAATAAATCTATGCTTTTGATTTCGCCACTTGTCCCACACGTGGTTATTAGGTACAGAAATCGTACACCATTTATGGACAATTGTGTGCTTTTGTTTTTACGAGGGGTGCACGATCGTGCACTATGACGAAAAGAATAATATGTAATATTGTAATTATGTATATTAAGCCGGTAAGATTGGGGTCCTACAATACGAGATGAATGGATAAGTCTAAATTTTAGCCGAACTTTAAAACGTGTTTGTAATTAACTCGTTTAAAAGTGAATAAGTCCATGTCAAATAACTCAGTAAATATAACATCTATACAAAATTATTTTAGCCGAATGACCCAAACTTTGAAATACTATCGTTCAACTCAATTATAAATGAGATGAGTTAACTTTTTCAAAATCAAACCGTACTTTTAAGAATATATTTATATCGTTTAGAAAATAAATAAGCTCGAACTAAGCATTTCACCTAAACAAGATCGAGTAAATATCTCACAAGGATGAGACTAGAAAAAGAAAGTGAAAGCAAAGTTGTAACCTTGATCATGACAAAATCACTACAAGGGACCATATATTTCAGTTCACCCATCCTTTCATGTTTCATCCATCCTCCCCTACTTACATTAGAATTTATGTCTAATCTTACCCATTAATCCTTAGCCCTCTCTCTTTTGCCCTCTCAGAGAGTTTTGAGTTACACTATGGGCCCGTTTGGTTCCAACTCCGAAAACGGACTGGAAACGAATTTAGTCAATATGTATATTTTTATTCATGAAATTTTGTGGAATCATTCCTTGTGGATTAATGCATAATGCACTTGCTTCCCCACATTTTGTTATTTTGTTTCCCTATAGGGTATCAAAAGTAATCAAACTCTACTCCAATTCCTTCAAACCACAAGGAATAATTCCACAAATTTTCATGAATAATGGTTTACGTATGGACTAGATTCGTTTCCATTCCATTTTCCATTTCGGAGTTAAAACCAAACGGGCCCTATATTGTTATTCATCTATGAAATTATTGCACTTGTTAATTAGAGTATAAAAATGGAAATTAATTAAAAATAGTAATCCTTTAATCCGAAATCAAACAGTTTCTCAAACTATATTTTAACCAAACAAATGGCTATCAGTGCTAATCATTACACAATCTTGTAACTCATTTCAAATCACTCTAATAAGCTTCTAATGCAACAATGCATCCACGTTTCTTAAAGGATATGTAAGTAAAACACCTACCCCAAAGGGGTATTATTGTCAATTACTCCAAGGACTTCACTTCACACTTACCCCGAAGAACCAACGTGGTGTCATGAATAATACCCCTCAACTTTCCTTAAAATCACTAAAGAACCCTAATATCTACATATGGGAAGAAGCCTTTTTCTAACAAAAAAAAAAAGAAAAAAAAAATAGGGACCCTTCCCATGCCATTTGAGTCATTTTGACCACTTTGGGACGTCTTCTAAAGGGTGAATAATAAAATCCACCTACTTCGTAAGTAATCAATTTCAATAAAAAAATCAAACTTTTTGGGTTTTTGGTTACGATAGCTAAAAAAATCATACTTCTATGTACCGTTAATAACTCGTAATTATAGCTTTTATTCATTATATTAATTATATATCTGACCATTTGATTTTAGGTTAATTGAAAGTGATCTAACTTAATAAATTTTTATTATAAAAAAAATTTGTAACACCAAATTATCCATTTGTCCGGAATCTGGATTAATGACTCCAACCCGAAAAAGATATCCGACCCGATGAGAGCAATGGACTATAAAAGGGGATGCGACCACAAATTGTTCATCTCCTTCAAAGTAAGTAAAGGCTTGAGAGAGAGAAGGAGAAGAAGATGGGGAATTGTCAGGCAGTTGATACAGCAACCCTAGTGATCCAACACCCATGTGGCAAAGTAGAGAAATTGTATTGGCCAATCACAGCTGGTGAAATCATCAAGGCAAATCCAGGTCACTATGTTGCACTTCTCATCACAACCACCGTCTATCATCCTCCACAACCCAAAACTGAAAGCACCCAAAACACTCAAATCACCAAAAACACTACACTTAGAGTTACAAAGGTCAAACTTCTCAGACCAACTGATATTTTGGCTCTTGGCCATGTTTACAGGCTCATCAGCAATCAAGGTAATGTGGATTTTCTTTAAAAATAAGCTCTTAATTTCGTGTTTGTGTGGATTGAAATCCTGATTTTTGGGTTTTTTTGGTTCAATATAGAGGTTATGAAGGGTTTGGTGGCAAAGAAACAAGCTAAGCTGAGGAAGAATGAAACTGAATTAGCAGATGAAGGGGATGCTTTGAAGGATATTAAGAAAACAGCCAGAAGATATCAGCCTAAAAAGAATCAAGAGGTGATTAACTTGTAAATCTGTTGTTATGATGAAACTGAGAAATAAAATTCTTAATTTTACTTGAATATTCAGGCTAATAAACAAGAAAGACAGAGATCAAGGACAGCTGGAGCTGCAAATGGTAGCACAACAAAATCAAAAGCATGGCAACCCTCCTTGAATAGCATATCTGAAGGTGGAAGTTGATAGTGGAAATTAAATTAGCTTCCAATATTATGTTAATGGGCTTTTTTTTAATTAGTCATGAGCACTTGTACTCTTTTTACAAACTCCTGAAGAAAGTGAAAATTAGAGTTTGAGGAAAGATGCAAAAGCTATAGTACTAGAAATCTGCTTGTAAGATTTGATGGTAGAAAATTTGTATAGGAAAACAGTGTTTGAAGATTAACATGGTTTTAATCAGGAAACTGATTTCTCTTTATTTGTTTCATACCCTTAGTTCAGCAAATTAGCTTCTAATCTGTTTGATGATACAAATTGGAGGAATTGATGTTGAATTAGGAGAAAGGAGGAAGATATGATAGTACAAGAGGTAATAAAATCATATATTCTGAGCCAAGTTCGTAGGAGCTAAGAATTCCGATGTTTTTGTAGACAATGAGCTCAAGTTTCATAAAAGATATAAATGAATTACAGCCTTACACGTTTCCTACTGATGTTGATTTTTGTTTCCTATTGAGATAAAATGATATATAATGTGTAACAATGAATTTGGGCAACTTGTGAATAGCTTTCCTTTTCACATGCATTTAAGACTTCCCATATCACCCCAATGTCTGCTATAAATGTTTCAGAGACTATTGTGCATGTAATAGTCAAACAAATCTTGCAAATCTTGTAGATCTAGGACCACTTTGGGGCGACCTAGTAGTAGATTGGAGGATGGACCGATTTGAGATGGTCCGGTAGTCCGACCAAGTCAACTTAATATGGTTTGTCTAGTGGGGCTCGATCCTAAAATTGGACTGCAAACTGATAGTCGTGTGCATACAATTGGACAACTCATCTAAAAGAAACTCTGAGAAGATGTTATCATAAGTACAGGAGAATTCAATGAGAATCAGTAACATCTGTAAAAACTACAAGTTAATAGTTTTTACAGAGTTGAAAATGATGTTGATGTTCCTCTCTTCCAGGATAAAAGCTGAGACCCAAGATTAGTTTTTTTTTTTCTGAAAAATTTGAAGGAAGATTTACATGGGAAGCCATAAAAAACAAGTTATGAAAACACACTTTCTGAGCACTGAGTATGGATATTGGGTTCATCATAAACTCGTGTCTTTGGAATCCACAAAGAAATCCAACAAGTGGGTCACTAAATGTGCAATATAAACAGGGTTGCATTATGCATAACTTGTCCTCATATTGAGAAAATGTTTATCGTACAACTAGGTTAATACTTGTGCTTTTAGCTGACTTGGAAATTCAATTATTGATTGCGTATGTTAAGATCATTGAGCTATGTTACATAGAAATGGATATGAAATATGGTACCAGGACACACAAAAAGTGTCATAACTGTCACATTTTACATAAGGAAAATTGAAAAAAATGAATTTTGCAATGTGTTAAATCGGACATTAACAATATAAAGTTTAAAACTCATCACAATATGATATCTCGGAATCTGATGATCAAAGTTAAATTCATCTTCAGAAAAAAAACATAGAATTTTATATTCCTACTTGCCCTCGACAATCTTTAATCCGGTAAAAATATAAACTTTTTTCAAACGTGTTATATATCATAAGATAAAATACACAAATTTCAAAAAAAATAAGAAAGAAAGAATAAGCAATAATGAAAATTTTCCTTTTGTAATGACAAATAAACACCACAAAATGACTGCAAATGGAACAATGACCAACATATGTCAGGTAAGTTTAGTTGAAAACCATTCAAGTAATATTAACGTTGAGCTGATCAAGTCGAACTGCTTATTGTAGTTCAACACCACAGAGTTTGAGAGTTGTAGACAGATGACTACGTTATTATAAAACAAAAGGGTGTCAAGTCACCACGAGATTCTGCCACCAAAAACCAAAGGCCACAAAACAGACTATTATCAATCGGTCACGTAGTTTTGCTGGAGAAATCTGCATCACGAGCTTCTTTTCGCATTACTGTTCTCACGTATATTTCATAGCAACAACCTGCAACATATAAAGCAACGCGTCATGAATATTTCATTCACACCCCTTTAGGATCAATATCAACACTGAAGTATACTTAGAGATGTCGTACTTGCAACAACAACAATTGTGAGGACATCTTTGACTCTTTTAATTGTCCTCACTCTATTCTTATGTGATTTGAATCGCTTCAGTGCAGGATCTTTTGCCAACAGCTGACAAATATGCATGCAAGTAGATTATGAAGTTACAAGATTGTTTAGAAGTTTAATCTTGAAATACACTTTTTTGAATAATCAATCAACTACTCAAATCTACAATTTCTCAAGTTCTCGCTTTCAACGAAACAGGTGTCAATGTCAATGTTCCAAAAAAGCGACTATAATTAGTCAAACAGACAAAACACAGATCCACGTTTTGTAAAGCACCATTGCACCACCAGATTATAATCTACATTTCAAAGTCTAGCCTTAGAAACATGACAAATGATATATCCAATATCTGCATTTTATTCTCCACTAATTCATGTCAAGAGAACTTCAGTGTATATTTAATTGGGCATGTCAAGCAGAATGGCCATAAAAAGCAGTACAATCCTGATAAGCATTTGCTCTGTAGTCTGAAGCCTAACACAGAAGAAAAAGTTCCACAAGGTCAAATGGCAGAAAGCAGGACATATAAGACAACAAGAAGGTGCTATCGGCATCAATAGGAATATCTTAGCTATTGCATTAATCTTTAATCCCTTATCAGATTCAAAGTGCACAACTATAGGAAGGTGGTTTTCATAAGATGCTAAAAAGTTGGCCCCATGTCTTGAGATCTTGACTAGGGTTTCATCGTTAATAATATAGCCACAAAGAAAAACATGTCCATTGGTAAGCACAATTAAAAGCCATAAATTCCATCGCATCAAAGTATAAATGGCATGAACCATCCACACAACCAACATTCTGAAGCATATTCATCATATCTTACTTAACTCGCATAATGAAGCATGAGAATAATGTTAAACATGCCCGCAGAATTCCAGAAAGCGGTGCCAAACTGGGGCAATTTGATTGATTGAATTCAGTTTGGTTTTGTGCAAGAATCAGGACCGAGGAAGTAACATACAAGTAACAACATGACCTTTAAATGTATAAGTCCTCAAAGAGATTAAATCAAGAGGAAAAGAATTGTTGAATCAGCAGATGCAATAAGTCACTGGTATCATCAAAACACATTAATGCAAGGTTGAGTTATGGTCATCACTTTCATTTTAATGGTTTGACACTTTGACATTGTGCAAATTCATGATAGTTACTTTTTTCTCTTTACTTATTTAATATACCTTTCCCTCTTCCTTATCTAACATTCCCCAAGAGTCAATAATATTACTACTCCAAGGTGCTTCATAGCAAAAAAAAATTGAGTCACCAGTAGGAAACACAAGAACTAATCGCTCATGATATCATATCTTGCCACCTCATGCTAAATCAATGGTTCATAGGGATTTGATGATGTGCATTTTTAGCTTATGAGTTGTCGTCAAACAAACAAAAAAAGATGACATATACGTTCTTGTATTTGTTGGCAATATGGATTTCTAGACATCAAAGAGGAATAGAATATGCCATCATTGTCATTGCCACAGGCAAAGGTTTCCTACCCGAAGGTAAACTTAGGTGAAGGATTAGAATGTAAACTACGTCACTTTGTGGTCTCGGGTAATATCTCGCAATGAGGTCATGGTCCTTATGGACCCTAATCACACTATGAATCATGAATGTTTCCTACAGCTGTAATTCTTATGTGAGTGTAATGCAGCAGTACTTTACAACAATAATTCATCTGCCATGAATCAACTTTTCAGGATAACTGGCAAGTGGCTAGCTAACAAACTTTAATCGAATGCTAATATCTTGATATAAACGACTTAGAAAAGAACATATATATGACAAACAATAGCCTATAAGGCCGGAATGACAAACAATAGCCTCCAAGGCCGAAACCACTACCAAAGCAAGTTAAGTAACTTCCAAATGCACACGAGGAACATAGCCGCCCAACGCCACTTGTTGAATAAAATCATCTTTTCAAAGTTCAAAACCGTTTAACCTAGGGACAAATTGATAAAAATTTGGATGTATCTTGAAGGAAATATCCACATTGTACTGAATACAACAAATTCAAGTATAGTTTTACTTTTACATCCTAAACCAAAAATCTATCCATAATCTCAATATGTTCTAACTAATAAATGAAGTTCAAACGAAAACAAATAGCAGGCTACATTCAAAATCTCGAACTTACATAGATCTCTAACTTTTCCAGCACATTTTCTTCAAAATGTTGAAAATCAAGTTCAAAAACACAAATTGTGAATGATATGCAATATAAACAAAGACCAAAAGAGAATGGGAGAGAAAACTCACAACCTTCTCGCGCTCCTCTAGCTCGACGTGGTATCCACGACTAGGCACAAACGAACCTTCGATTTTCTTCAGCAAGAGGGACAGAGGCACGAGTGAGAACAGTTTGATCGATTGAAAACAGAAAGGATAAGAGAAGAAGTGGATTTACCGGCTGGTGAGATCGCAACTGAGAGAAAATGTTGTTATTTGACAGAAACGCCATTGTTGACTCCAACAAGTTCTCGAGAGAACACAACAACATCAACAAATCAACAAGGGATGGCAGATGGTCAGCACAAGCCCCACTGTAAATGCCTTTTTTTGTTGTTCCTCGACGTTTCCCTCCTATTAGGCCACAAGGGCTTATCTCGAATGGGTTGGGCCACCAACCTTTTTGAGGTCATAACT
Organism: Fagopyrum homotropicum; assembly: GCA_033239125.1. Classification (NCBI taxonomy): domain Eukaryota; kingdom Viridiplantae; phylum Streptophyta; class Magnoliopsida; order Caryophyllales; family Polygonaceae; genus Fagopyrum; species Fagopyrum homotropicum. The sequence goes on from BSWB01000006.1 coordinate 27,507,594, forward strand.
CTGTTGGGCCCTAGGGATTAGGCTTTGTTTGATGATGGCGGTTGGACCATCGGTCCAAAATGGCCGATGTTTCTTTTCTTTCTTATTTTCCTTCTTTTTTCAAGGAATACATATTATATAGATTTTTTGATTACATGGTAAGCCATGAGGTATGGTAGTCAATGCCTATTGTGAGTAAGCCTATAACATCGTGGATGAGAACTTCAAAATTCCCTATAATCTCTCCTTCGATTGCGTTAATGTCGTGGCCTAAGTAAGCGAGTTTGTCCGCAACACCGTTGACTTCTGTAGATACGTGTTTGATAATGACTTGTAGAAATTGAGCAAAGATGAGTGAAATGTAGGAGATGAAGATATCAAGTTCTCATGGTGGTTTCCAGTAGGGATGGCAATGGGGCGGGGTCGGGGCGGGGACTACCCTCCCATCCCTATTCGGGGAGTCAAAATTGTCCCTGTCGGATCCCCACCTTCATCGGGGAATCCCGTCCCCATATACTATTCTCAACATTCATTCCCCGTACAATTTTTGCGTCAAAAATAAAAAAAATAATCAAAGATAGAAAATTTTATTATATAGTCGCAGTTGAATTTATAAGACAAAAATAATTTCATCATATCTACTAAATAATTTCATCATACTTTCTATAAAATTTGTCAAGATTGTTAGTTATACAATTATAAATAACTTATATTGTATTTTAATTTATTTTTCATTTGTATAAAATCCAAAATAATTAGTTATATATATTATACAATTAAAAAAATATCATATTAATAAGGAAAATACTTATTCTAATACGGGAAACTCCAATGGGGATCTCCACGGAGAAATCCGGCGTGGATCTCCACATGAAAATCCGGTGGTGGCGGCACATGTTTGTGTCTCCATCCGTATCCCTGCTCGAGGAACTATTTTTTTACCCCGTCCCCATTTATAATCCCCATCCGCATCCCCGTATTGGGAAATTCCCATGGAGAAGGGGAATTATCCGCCCCGTTGTCATCCGTGGTTTCCAACTTGTGTTTGATTGAATTAATGATAGCAAGGTTGTTACCCTCAATTTCGAGTTTTAACAAGTTTATAGTTTGAGCTCTTAGTAATCCGTTTCGTATTGTGTGGCCTTCTACCATCAAGGCAACTGAAGTTTTACATTCATCATAGTTGTATGCAATAGTTAATCCATTATGGTCCTCGATCATGATGTTGCCATATGCACTCTTATTGTTGTTTTGCTTTGACTCATCGAAGTTGAACTTGATGTTTCCAAATTCCATTTTTCCTAGTGCATATTTTGTGTTTTTCTTTGTTGTCTGGTATGTGTTTTGGGTTTGTTTTCAAGTGTTATCAAGTCCCATTAACGAATTTGTTTGCTGACTATTTCCTTGACATCTTTTGGTTGTTGGCTGTCAAAAATGCATTGGTTTCTTATGTACTATATGTTCCACGATACGGGCAAGAGTTTGACTAATGCTTTATTATCATGTTTGTTATGGGCTATAGACAATATTTCATATTCATGTGGTGTCCATATTCATTAATAGATTTCGGGCGCTGCATCTTCTGTGTTGCTAATTGTGTAAAGCCATTTAATGATCATGTGTTTAGCACTTTCGTAGGGGTGTAGGCATAGGGTACATTGCATGGGTATTGATATCTTTTGTTTTCTAGGTTTTTCATCGTAGGTAGCTTATCTAAAGATAATTTTCACATGAAATTGTTATTTTTGGCATGACGTTTAGATTGCAAATCCATGCATTGTCACATGGTCCATAATTTTTTGTTGATGTAGTAGTTGTAGTCTTGATTTTATTGATAACCATAATTTATCGCTTGGTGTCCAATATACTCTATCCCGTATGTTGTTTTTCGGAAGCGGGTATGAACGTATTTTATCAATAACTTCACGTGGTAGGGATGTGCTTAGGGTAGTGTTTATCATGTTGTGGTTTCATTCACCATTAGATACATATTATATATGATCATATATTCATCTTCGCTAGGTCAAAAATTGTAAATGTTGGGTACGTGAAATCAGGTATGTGAAGGTTATGTATGTAAAATTGTAAATGTTGGGTACGTGAGGTTGGGTACGTGAAGATTGAGTACGTGAAGTTGAACATGTAAAGTTAGGTATGTGAAATTTGGGTATTGCATTTTTTTTCCTTCTTCCAAGGAATATTAAAAAAATATCCTAACTAAACTAATTATTATCTTTTTTTTTTTTCCTTTTCCCTAGGATCATTGGGAAAAAACCCCTCATTTACAAAGGTGCATACTAGTCCGCACTATAAAAAAATTGCATACTTACTGAATTCACCCGAAATTCTTCTACATTTTTAAAAAATGTAAGATAAATCGTTGTCTACGAGTGGATCAGTCGAGGGCATTGTTTCAGATGAAAACTTCAACTTTTGAACTAATCATCGTCTCTTTTGCAGGGTAGTCACGATCAATGCACGTGCTCGTACTAGTAACTCTATTGACTTTACTAAAGATATGACATATGTGTACCTGTAAAACCCGACTCAATAATTTTGGAGGCCCAATCCAATGGGATTGTTAACATAACAAACCCTCTTTACCAACTAGGATGTTGGCACATTAGTAGAAACCACCTAAATTTATTCACAATGAGACCCAAAAATTTCCGAGGCCTTGTTCATAAGAACGGATTGCACCGGCTACGAGCTGGGTCTGGTACTGCGGAAAACTAGTAAAAAAATTAGAGATATACGATATTTTACGCCAATTCCCAAGGCGTTATCAAATGTGGTTGATAGAATTGATAATTGTTAGATTGTCGCCCTCAATTTCAATGTTGTCGATATTTACTTTTTTAAGCTTTGTTTATCTTCCCTTTGCACACATGCTTCGGCTTAGAAGGGTGATGTGATGTCACATTGTATGCTGCACAAAATAATGAGAAATAAAGAAAATCAACAAACAAGATTAAAAACGACACACAAACTTATAGTGGTTCACCCAATAATAGTTATGTTCACTTTAGAAAGATTTTATCGAGAAGTTTAAGATTACATATATTTGTTGATAGGAGGTAGAAAACGCTACAATATATGAAGTAACGAAACCTAGATAATACATGGTCGTCAAGTATAAGAGTGGGACAAACGGTAAATGCTCAAACAATTGACAAGCGATCCAAAATACGCGGACAACATATTGTTTGTTTGGGACGTATCCTCCCCCAACCCCCAAGCGAGGGGGACAAAGTCCCCTCGATCCCTGACTAAATTTGTGAAGTCTGACTTAAAAGACAATTAGCATGACCGGAATTAGGTCGTAAAGGTCGAGGGTTCGGTAAAAATTAATTCTGAGTTCTTGAAATATCAATAACGTAAAAAGTAAAAAGAAAATGGGATATATATGTTTAAGCTTTGCAATTTAAGTTTTGAAAGATGAAGCAACTCTGTGAAAAGTGGGTAAACTAATATCTTCATTAGCACAAAAGGCAAGTAGGATCAAAGCATGGAAACCCTAGAGTAATTAATTATAAAAAGAACCCTATTCAAAAGATTTTTTTTTTGGTGGGAACCCTATTCAAAAGATAATGACATAAAATAACAATATAATTATATAAATATGAATGCTGCCCTCGAATTGGAGCATGAGGATGGGCAATGTACTTGGAATTGACTGTTGCCCAAGGCTTGAGTTAAGATATATGCAGGTTAGACAATAGAACAAATATGGCGAGTCGATGAGTCTAGCAACCAGAAGATCACAAACAAAGTGGCAATGGAACTCGATATGCTTAATATTATGTTCAACTAGGTGACCATCAAAAGTCTCATTGTCTGGTTATCAAATTTATCACTTAATTAAGACAGGATGTCTACTTTCCGGATCCATTTATTAAGTGTGAGGTCATCCTTCTACGTTTATGTATCAGGTTCATAGCCGAGTTAAGTGAAAAATCATGCTTTTTCGCACCGCTTTCACCTGCCGCTCCTGCTCCTGGTAACTTATACTAAGCCAGTAAGTTGAGGCTTATATATAGTACATAAAATTTACATATTCAAACCAAAAAAACAAACAAATGAACACACCATAAGTGAACATTTCTCATTCAAACTTGAGGCGTCTAAAGCTGGGGTGAAAGAACTTGCACAAGGTCTTTGTTTTTCCTTCTTTTACAACCCACAAAGCCTTCAGAGCCTGATGCACTCCAACTTGTAAGAACTAGAAGCATCTCGACATCTGAGCAGCGGTGCTAGATCGTCTAACAGCCACTCCCCTCAACAAAAAGAACCACTGGAGAACACTGAACACCAACCTCCATCTCTTCTTAGCTCCTTTGACGGATTTTACTGAAGAGGGAGGCAGTAAGATGTTGTTCAGTAGGGAAGAAGGGCACTCAAAACCAGAACTCTGAGACGGGATGAAACAGTCGTCATCGAAAAGCCCAAACTGATCATTGTCACAGAAAGCTTGGACTAAGGAGTTTGTGTCACACATTAAGGCATCAGTCACCTGGGATGGAAAACTGAGAGGATCGTCGTACCCAAGATCAAGATCCATTGAATTCAACCCGTAATTGTCTGAGCTGCTTAAGCACTCCATTGAGTATAATGGTGAAATAGCATCTGGAGAAGATGAACACGGATTTGCATAATCAGTGACGCTGATATTGTGAGATGATAAAAGCATGTTACTATCAGATGTCTCTGTTCTCTGATAACCAGCAGTGCTAGTGCTTGGAAGTTGTGATGAGCTGGCAGCAAGAAGGGTGTTCTCGTCTTCGAAGGATGTCACTCCTCCCCAGTTCTGAAAGGCGGAAATCGCCAGTTTCTGGGCTTCAAGCTGATGAGGAAAATTTATACATATAATGTTAAAATGAAAATACAAGCTAAAAAGAAAAGGAGGAAAACTAGAAAAGAAGTGTAAGAAGCTTTGCCTTTTCATTTTCTGACAGATCATCAATACGAACATATTGGCTTTCTGTTAGAAGCCCAAGAATTTGTCCAACAGTGCTGAAAACAACACATTTTATGGGTTGCGTACCAGGAGAATAGTACAAGTACACTCTCTTGTCTATCACACATGTCAAAGCATGCTCTACGGTGACCTCCCACATTTTAGCCGACATGCCAGAGCCGAGAATCTGAATAGTTTTCAAGAAATATATGAGTTCATACTGAAGGCAAATCCATTTAGCAAAAACCACAGTTTGGCGTGCTTCTTATAAGGTACTTCTGTAATTGATCATGAATTTAATCAAATATTACAGTTCATACTGAAAGCAAATCATTATATAAATAGGCGAATAGAGCTCCTCTCCAACAATTTTACGTAAGTTGATCAGTAAAAGGGAAACATAGATGCTTACCTTTCTAAGACGTGCAGGATCCAAATTTAGCAGAATGAGAAAATCCTTGACTGTGTTAACCCTGTCTGCACTCAAGCGCTTGTGGAAAGCTCCATCCTTTCCTATCTTTTCCAATCTCCATACTTCATCATATAGAGAAGGGGGATAATGTTTCTTGTACACTGTAATGAATTTCAAACATATTAGATCTTTACTTTACTGATTGATTGTTTCAAGACCAAAATAGCATCAGAATCTTTTTCATGAAAAAATAGAATTCGTCAGAATAAAGCTACTTACACTCTCCACGATGATCCCTTACAACAAATGATTCGGTCTTTGCTTCTCTTACTACAGCTCCAGCAAAGTTTCCTGCCAACCTTGCACCTAATCTGAACCTACGGCTTCTTGTCCAACTTGAGTTATCAGTAAAAGAGATGTCACCCACCACACCAACGCCATCTTTAAGGATCATATATACATCCCCTGACAGAAGAGGTTTCTTTCCTTCCCTTTCTCTAACAATATTATTGTTGAACTCTTCCCGAGTCCAGTTCTCTCCATCATCTCCATCAAAGTCTCCCTCCAGTACTACTATTTCCACCTTTGCCGAGGACACAGGACCAGACTGTATAATTTCTTCAGTATAGATATCAACCAAAGCCACTTTTATAGCGGAACTATCTTCACCTTCAATATGTGTTCCTGTGAACACTGGTAGAGTAAGGGTGCTCATAAACTTCAACCTCAAGCTTCTACTGGAGACGAATATGTCTTTTCCACCATTCCTTAAGATCATATAGCATGTAGCACATCAAATAAAGTATCCCAAAAAAAAACTCAAAAGGCTTGAAAAACTATTTACCTACTAATGCTCTTAACATGATTCCTCAGGGCAAGCTCAACTTCCTCTTTCACCTGAAACATGTACAAGTTATTAAATATCCTTCTTCTATTTCTTTTCTATTAGTTCAAGGACACTAAAATTAGTCCCTTAAGGTAATATATCAACAAAAGTTAGAAGTTTTCATGAAATCCGATTTTCAATTAACTCGAGAAAAGGCACTTTTCAAATCGGAAAAATTAATTGATCCATTTCAATATGAAAAGGCTCATAGTTTTCCTTTACTATCCTCCCTATCTCTCTCCCTTCATCACATTTGATTGTAATTTAGATCAATTTTTTCTTTTGCAACTTAGCAGAACATCACAAACAAAAATTAAAGTAGTACTAAAAAAATAAATGTTATCCTCATATAGATATGTAAACTTCAAAGTTTATTGAACACAAATTTTATTATTTGTGTACTCTTAACATTTTAAGGCCAGGTTTACTTAGTTCGGGAATGTCTTCCCTTTCCTCTTTCCTTTCTACTGTAGCAAAGCTCAAACTTGAGATCCAGAATGTAAGCTCGGCAAGTATTGAGCTCAGCCATGTTTCAAGCCCAGATATGTCAGGGCCAGTTGGCTTGGTTGGGCCACGTATTCTATCCTGACATCCTCAGCTAAGTAAAGAGAATCACTAACTTGGCAATTTCACAAAACATCAGAAATTAACTCAATGAAGTTCAACAAAAACCTCTGCAGAATATAAAGATAAGGACATGTATGCAGGAGTAAGGAGACTTACAACTCTACGAATCATAGGCTCCAAGAAATTCTGGATCGAATGCTTTCGCATCACCTCAAGCACAACACTAGAATTTAAAATTCAAATCAAGGAAAACTATTGTTAGATTCATCCAATAGTCTCGCTAGTCATGAATCCATTTATAAAACTCCACCAATAAATATATTTCTGGCCAAAGCAGGAGGAAGAGAAGCATCAGATAACCACTGATCAATGAAACTTTTGAATTTATGGTTTCTCTGTATAGAGCCAATAAGCAAACGGGAATTCCACAATGATTTTCAAAGAAGTATGAATATTTGAATTACATGCAGTTATTACTACAAACAAATCCATATAAATCTCTCCTTGTAGCAAGTTGGTAGTAAAATTAGCCAATTAGTTCCACACAAGCACATTTATTGAAAACAAGCAATTTGTGACAGAACCAAAATTGCATTCTTCTCGTGATCTTTGCAAAAACTCCAGAACATCAATGCTAACAATCGCAACTTGCGTACTCTCCGACAGTTGCAGTGAGATAGATTTCTTGCAAAGAGAATAATATCCTACACTGGAATATACAGGTAAGGGAAGGAAAAAAGAACCCTTTTCATGCACCCAAAAATTATATTATTTGCAAGAGACTTAGAACTTCTATAGAATAGATGCAGACCAAACTCATTCAGTTTGAGCTGCTTCATTTAAATATCCCAAATTCTTGTCATCAGTATAGCAGCTAACGCTTTTGTGGATCAGAATCTCCCGAAACCCCAATCAAGCAAATGTAGCACGATCATGATTCGTCAGTGCTATGAACATGAAGGGGCAATTGTTGTAAGGGAACTCAACAGAAATAAATTAGGGCAAATTCAGGAGAGATTGAATTTTCGCAAGGCATTCACCAAGTCTCAAAACTACACCCGCAAAACAACACCCAAACGATCAAATTAACAACCCTATAGAAGTATGATCGATCAACAGAGGCAAAAAAAAAATCATAACAGATGGAGAGAGGTGATTACTTTCGAAAAGCTGGAATTTTGCGCTTCTTATCATCAGGGATAGTAGTCTCGGAAGTGCCCTTACCGCTGCCACATCCATCATTTTGTTGCCTCTTCTGAGACATTTTATCGAACACCTTGACGGCAAGAACAAAAACAGGTTTCCTCTAACTAATTTTCAGGGTTTTCTATGGCCTAAAGTACCAACTTGGGGAAAGTAGAAGCGGAGAGGAAATTAACCCCCTACAGAAGCGAGAGGCTTGATTGGGAAAGAATCCCTTGGAAGATAGAATAGGATCAGGAGGAGGAGGAAGTAATAAAAGGAAGTAATTGGGTAGAAGCCAAAACAGGGCCTGCACCATCCATCCATGTCCCAGTTTGGCAGCTTCTTTAACAACATAAACACTCCAAAATCACACAATACGCAAAACCCAACAATTCAGTTGCTTGACAGAGAGCCTTCTTTTTGCCTGCCTTCCGTCAACCTCTAGGAAGCGATCAGCTTAAAAGCCGTAGATAGAAAAATGGAGAAAAAGGAAATTCTTCCTCCTCCGGTTGAAGATGAACGAAGAGAGTTGTGAGGGTGGGGCCCGTCGGAAACGCGTAAGGAGAAGTCGAATAGAGAAAGAAGACGCGGTATTTGTGTGACGTGGCTGATGAGTAAGACGAATAGTCCACGTCAGATTACGTAACGGTTAGGAACTTGGGGGCCAGCCGCCAGCAAGGTATTGGAATTGGCAACTGGGTCCCATTGTACAGTGGTTACTGGTTAGGATTGTGATTTTCGTGGTTCATATTTCAGGTTTAAAAATATTTTTAAATAATGTACTACCAAAAACCACCGTTAAACCATTTGCAACACAACCATTTGCAACACACAACCCCTCAGCAATATTGCCCTCCCAGGCTCCTATTTTTCATTTTCTCATTTATTATCAATAAATTAATGATTTTTCACCCACAAATACATGTTATATGCGAAATTATTTAATTATATAACCAAGTTTTAAAAGTACACGGCGTACACCGTTTTTGTATTTTTTCTTAAACTGTATAATCACCCTATATATCGTATTTGTCTTATGAGGCGCAGAAATCATATTTTATCCTATATTATGGTTATGGTTTGAGTTGAACTTCTTATATACGACCTATGATTTGATATTAACATTATAAATAGATTATTTGAGGTCAGATTAGAGCACACATGATTTGATATTAACATTATAAATAGACTATTTGAGGTCAGATTAGAGCACACAGAAGCCACGTACAGCGTTCAGCCAAGTTCTTGAGACAATCAGGGTTCCAAGTCCATATTGGTTGTACTTAAATTTTCCTTTCTTTTGCTTTGTGTATACATTTCAACTTTTTATTTATGCAACACTATATCTTTATCCATTATGTACCTCTCTATCGTGTATGGTTGATTTCTATTGATCTAAGGGATGGATGAACCCCATGTTGGTTGATTTATGATTGTTTATATGAATTGTTGAATTGAGATATGCTAGATTTGCTTCTTTTCAAAGTATTCGTTCAAATCTTTTATTTAACTTCAAAAGAAGTGCTGTTTATAAAGGATTTTAGATAAAAACGCTTACGCAACACCCAACAAGGTTGTTTGATTAAAAAGATTGGAAAAAAAAACTTGGTTTTGAAAGTACCAGTTTATCTTTACCTTAAAGATTTCTAATTATTATAGAAAGTTCCGGTCTTTGTACTTTTTCTAACTCATACACCACCACAAGTGAAGCTTTTCTTGGTCTTTTTTGGATTTTCATATTCTTAAAGGGTTTTTCTACACTTGATACAATTGATGAAAATGCACACTCAAGTCGGTCAACACGGTCTTTGTTTGTTTGTGCCAAAGACTAGATTAAATAGTTACCTGTTTATTTGCATAATCAATGTTCACCTATATACATGTACATGGTTATATCTTATCTATCATAACAGTGATACATGTTTTCTTAGATCACTTCCCTCCCTATTCTTGATAACTGCAATTGTTGCTTTCTTGCTTTTCAATAAACCATCAAAGACATATTTATTCCACCCCTTTCTCTTTCTATTCTCCCTTTTACTTAGCGTAATTTTTATCATTTATATCCAAATAGACGCGGCCTTCGTGATTCGATAACCGATATATTACATCCGATCTCATTATCCTTGCGGGTGGGGTTGTTTAGAACTATTGGTTAAGAGCTTCCACATCACCAATATGTCTAATCGATCTACCATTTTCATTTTCTACCCATCAAAGAGAAAACCTAAGGAAACCCTAAGAAAATTTGACTGAGGAACCTACGACGCTCATTCGGAGTATAGGTTCCACACTAGAGATTGATCTGATTGTTGCACTATGAAACCAAACATGTAAAATTTAATATATGTATACATACTAAAGCAGAGGACAAATCTTTGACGTGACGCTCTAAAAATTAAATATTAAGGTCAAACCTCCATATATTACTAAACTACCATTTTCTAAAGTTATTTAATTCTTGAATCCTATATTTTAACAAAGCATATCCCATGTTTCAAATATATCAATTTTCTTAATTCTTATATATTATAACAACTCAAATCAGATTTGTAAAAAAAAGTAATGTCAAACTTTCAGCTTAGATTCAGTTATTGCAAGCAAATATAATGTTACAAAATTTGGATAAAACTACTTCTTTTCTAAAAAAATTTTTATTAACACAAAATTTTTTATCTTTAATTTTTTTTATCATCAATATCATACAATAAAGTAAAACGCATTCAATTTATTTTATCTCTTATTATTTTTATACTTTTGTGTTTAAATTATCTCTAAACAATTATTAATAGTGTAGTCTATTTAGTCGTGTTCATTCAAAAAACTAAATCTTAATCTACTTATTTTCTATTTTATCTGAATAAAATACAATAATTAAATATTTATACTTGATATATTCTTGAGTTTACTTCTAACAACTATATGTTAATGAAATAGGTAAACATTTTTACTATCAACAACTAAACAATAATTAAACCTTAATTTATAGTAACATATATTTATTCAACTATCAAGAACAATTTATTTGAAAATACACGTCTATCCCATAAAATTCAAATAAACGATTAAAATGTTGTTGTATATTTGTTTGTTTTAGTTGTTATTTTACAATAGACGTGCTTTGAGTTTTATAATAATTCAAAATTATTTAGACATGTTTTGATATTATATAAACATGATGGAATAGGCCTAACATGATGAAGTTAAGACCCGTATCATATCCCGGATATTTATTGACAGGACGAGATAGTTATTTTTATGAAATTCCGTCGGGATTGGAACATGATCGGGATGGGGAGAAGATCGGGATTTGTTTGTACACGGTTATTGTATCGAGAAACTGAATGTTCAACATGAAGAGTAGTAAACGACGAAGAGTAGTCGACGCTTTAGATCCAAAGAGAAATCTTGTAATTTCTTGTATGAGGATAATCCAAATTTATTACGTTAATCCAAATTATAGGGAGTATGGGTGAATTAAAAGGTAATAATATACACATAATCTTGTAGATTCTTGTATGTATAAGGGTAAATTAGTCTTAAATTTTCAAAAGAGGTCATATTCTAACAAAATTAGTGAGGTGAAAAAATACTAAATAAAATTAATGATCTAATGCTACATAGCAAATTCACCCTTCAATTTATGGGCATGTACCGACGAAATCTATATTATATTATTCACCACAACTACGTACTTCGCGTACGTAGTTGAGATTTCTTCAACTACGCATATCGGTGCGTAATTGGAGTGTTAAAAAAATATTTTTATTTTTTACTAACTCCAACTAAGCACCTCATATGTATAGTTGAAAACCACTCAACTGCGCACGCGAAGTGCGTAGTTGTGACTATGAATTTAGGGGATGTATTCAATTAAGAGTCTACAATAACTTTTTTGGAGTTTATGGGTATTTATGTAGATTTTTAAAAGTCTATATAATTCTTTACATATTCAATTAGGATTTAAAATTTTCCATAAAATTCCTATGGTATTTAAAAGTTTGTTGATTTTAAAAGAATCTATTATTTCATTGATTTTGTATGATTCTTTATTACTTATATGCATACCTAAACTCTATATAAATCTTTTTCCAACACATAAGATTTCCACAGAATTTGTATTGACTCTATATATAATTAAAATATCCCACAGAATCAACAAATTCTATGATTATTAAGAATCAGCCAAAATCTTTAAAAGTCTGGATGAATACGCCCCCCCTAGATTTTCGCCGGTACATTTAAAAACTATGCATTTCATATACATCTATCTATATATTAAAGCATCCCATGAACTTACACTAAACACAATTTTGTGTAACCACCTCATCAAACTTACATATATCATATATTCGTTAAGACACGTCACATTATTATTTCTTTTAGTTGTAATATCTTAACAACTCGCATTCAAATCAAATATGATATCCTAACAAACACTAATTTAATTTTTTTTAAATATACAAAACAAAATCTCCCCCTGACCACAATACTTACTTTAATTTAATTATTATTCTAACAACTTTTATTTCTTCTATTATGTAGATTGTAAACATTATCTATTTATTAAACCGAACCTATTGTTAATCAATTTTATATATAAATTAATTTTTTGTTACTATAAGTTCTATTTATTTAAAGATATATTTTGAATATTTTTTATTTATTAAGGTTTAACCCCTAAAAATATATGCTATTACGCACGCTATTCTTATAATTACAATTATTTCAGTTTAAATTTTTTCATATAAAAACACATTTATATATAATACATTTCTGTAACTATCCACCTTTAATTTTTTTTTTATAAACTAAACCATTTATAAGATATTATTAAATGAAATACGTATATTTTTTTCAAGTAAGTTTAAAAAAGGTACTTAATCATATTGTCCAAAATAACCATATTATACTTAATTATTAATTTTAAAAATAATATTTTTTTCTAAAAAAAAATTCACCCATACGTTAGTTGTTGTATCTCTTATTTATTTTTGTTAACATTTTTTTTACAAAACTATTAATTAACTACTATAATAAGGATATATTATATTAAAATAGTATAATATATCACCAACACTAGTCTAGTTAATTGTTGCTTTTTTCTACGGAAAACTACAAACTTTGTTTTCTATAATATTCAATAATTTTAAAAACTCGTAATACTGTAAATTTATCGATCTCTGCCTTAATTATAGTGATAACATTTCTTTCAACCTTTTAATAGAGATGAGTCGAGCTATTCGGACTCGGCTTGTAAAAGGCTCGGCTAGTTCAAGGTCATTTATTTTGTAAACATGTCGAATTTGAACACATTTTAAAGCTCATATAGAGTCGGACTTGGCTCGTAAAATACTTGATTCAAGCTCGTTCATCTTGTAAACAAGTTGAATTTAAACACATTTAAAAATTCATATAAACAAACTCGGCTCACTTATATCTTGAACATGTCAATGATCGAAATATTCGGCTAAAATAACACTTGTGACGTTATATTAGCCGAGCTACTTAGATCTCGGAGTCGACTCGAAATAAACTTTGTTCGAGCGCGTTCGCGTTCTTAATGAACCGACATTTTAAAACTTGATTTGAAATTTACACTCGGCTAGTTTATGCCAATAATGGTCTTATATAAAATGGATAGGTTTGGGTGCGTAATGATAGACCGATGAGAATTGGTCTCAAATATGATTGAGCGTTGGCATGCTACCATAAAATGGGGAAATGATATTGATGAAAGAGTAAAAAACACATGACATGTTGGGTAGGACACATGAGGTACGTAGCACGTGCATGTATGGCGACGGCGTACATTTTGTACATAGGTACGAACCCTTTTTTTATGCTTGGTCAATTTATGCATCCAGTCTTTACCTTCGAGGAAACTTCGTATGCGACCGTTAGGGTTATTGACAAGTGACATACATATATATATACCCGAGTTCGTAACGTTGCCAGGGGGTCTTGGATTATTATCATGCTACATTTCTATTATTCAAGATATTGTAGATATCAATTATATTTTACACATACATATTAGTGATTTACTACTCCTACTTCAGTTAAAAACCCTCATTTGAGTAAGTATGTGTTGGGTTTGTACGGTTGTATCAAACATGCATACGTGATACGTGCGCTTTATATATGCACTACACTTAAGAAATAGCTGATTGAACAATTTCTTTTTAAAAAAAATAAATATGTGGATGTATGAACAAAATCAAGGTCATGAAAGTTGATGTAAATGAAAGTTGATGTAACTATACACCCAATTTGCGTAATTGTCCGGTCCATTATACACATGAGCTCCGGAATTGGAAGTGTGTACGTAGTCAAATTTTACTACGGAGACCATACGAGGAACTGAATAATTTTAATAATTTTACAATCGACTAATTTTCACTTTAGTCGATTTACACTTTGAGAGTCAACCCGTAACTCGGGTGGGTAGTTAATTTTCACTTTCGGAGCCATGTGTGTAATTAAGTTCCACAACGCATACAATAGTGGTTAGCTCATTACTTCCATTTTGAAACCACATGTAATTAATGAATCGGGGGAAGAAAACACCCGGATTATTTGATTAGTTATATTTTAAAATTTTACATGGTTTCATCCAACAATTCTATATGTTTATTATATACTCCCTTCGTAACACAATGCTCGTCATTTGAAAATTGGACACATGAATTAAGGAATAGTTAATGACTTTAAACATTCAAATAAAATTTTTAATTGTTTGGGTGATAAGTACAATCTTTAATGATTTTATTCATGTTTCCTAGAAAAAAAAAATCATTTTTTAATAGATTTTAGTCAATTAAAAAGTATAATAAGTTAAATTGAGAATAATTAATTCATTGATAGTAGGGTAATCATTATATTTATGCATTAATATTATAGAAGTGTCAAATATTTTGTTAAACTAAACTAATTGCTCAAATGACAAGTATTTTGTTACGGAGAAAGTATAATTTAATTAACTACTATAAAATTTATAAATTATTCTTCTTGTAAATTATGAAATTAAAAATCATAATTAAGGAGTTATATCTAAGATCGTGTGCTCTAAAAATACAAACGACTTATAAACACTAATTTTCAAGATAATGTTTATAGTTTTATCTCATAAATTACAAACCTTTTAACTCAAATGGTGTTCGTTAAGTCCATTTAGCTATATTACATGAGAGAGTAAATAGTTAAGAAACACGTAACTAATGTACAACATTTATGTAGATTGAACTTGATTTTGAACTAATATAAAGTAGAAAAATCTCCCATCAAAATGTAAAATCTTATCCGATCTGATTTATATGAATATTTCAAACTTTCGACTTAACAGGTAGATAATGATCCCATTCACGAAGATAATACCTTTATCGTAGGAATTGATTTTAGGTTACGATCTCGATAAATTTTGTGTTACGTATATACGTTTGTACGTCATGACATCACTCTACAACTCTAAAATTTCTAACATTAGATAATGTTAGAGAGATTATAAATCTATTAAATGATTAATGATGTACATGCGTGTTCGTATACACAAAATCTAATCTTAAAATTCTCAACAATAGATTATTTACTGTTAGAAAGATTGCGAATCGTAGATATAATATATTAGACAAACTACTCGGGTTCGGTTCGCGTTCAACTCGTCAAAGTTCGGTTTGAGCTTGACTCGTTCATCTAAAATAACACTACATGAGTATTATTTTAGGTGATTGACTCGTTCATCTAAAATAACACTACATGAGTATTATTTTAGATGGGTTACTCGGTCTCGGCTCGCCAAAAGCTCGACTCGTTTATAAACGAACCGAGCTTGAATATGTTAAGGTTCGGTTCGTATAACACCCGAATTGCTGAATGATTTATAAGGCTCCAAATTAATAAAGTAAAAGATAGGATAAGCACAAAATGCAAATCAAGAATTGAAGATCGGTGCGTGATGGACCATATTGTCTTTGTATGCATAATTGTATAATTTAACATTGGATTCTGTAGAATCTTGACACACAAGTTTTGTTGGTTGTTATATGCTCTATTATTCAACCTCTCTCCAAATGATTCAAACCTTATAATCTGAAAATACAAAACACATAAACATCCAACATTCCAAAAGCAACAATTTACGACCAAATATATCATAACTCTTTGTCATGTCACGTGAAATATGTCGACAACTACTATTTTTCATCCCTACTATAATTATTTGACTCCAATTTATATATTGTTTATTACACTAATTAATCATACCTTACACTGAATTATTATACAATTCGGATCGGACGTGAGACCAACATTCTCTTATCACTATATTTTAAAGTACCTAATTTTCATTCAATGATGATAAAGATCGGGTTATTTTTCTTTTCCATGCCTTTTTTCAAATTCCAATATCAAAAGCTTATAAAGTACGCCTAAAATGACTTCTTCATGTACTAAAGTACATGACGAAGAAGTCAGCTGGCCAATCGCGACTTCCCAATCTAATAGGGCAATCACGAACCTCTCATGTACCTCTATTCTTACCCCCATCGGGTAATCCTATAAAGAAGGGTTTCCCCTCTACAGTAGCTAAAGTCCATATATCTACACATGCATCAAATATAAAAGAATGCGTAGCACCGGTATCGAAAAGAACTCTGACATGAAAACCATTAATATGAATGGTTCGCTGGAGTTGTCAGCTCCACTGCACTCCTCAACTCATCAACTCTAGATGAGGCAACTCTTGTGTCAGAAATACCACCTCCTCGTCCTCTGCCCTAACCCTGCATGCAACCTTGAGGAGAGTAGAACCAGGAACTCTCTGCTGCTGTTGGGGCTGATATTGAGGTCTTTATACACCTCCTGCAACACTAGCATGTGAAGAACCCTGTTGTGATAGAGCCTTGCCTTGACAGCAGAACCCAGGTTTATGTCCGGGCTTGCCACAAGAATAACAAGTCACTGCAGTCTTCTTACAATCAGCTTTGAGGTGTCCGACTCCTCCACAATTATGACACTGCCGTCCTCTGTCGGAACTTTGTTGGAAACCGAAGCGTACCGACGTCTGACTGCGCCCAAAACTAGAAGCTCCACCTCTAATACTGGCTGGCTTAGTCCTCTGTCTCTTCTCATGACCTCCTGTCTAAAAAGCTCTCCTCTGACCCGGTCGGTCCCTCTCGTAAGCAGATGCTCTATCTTGATAGTCCGTCAAGGAATCACAACGAAAACCAGCAAGATAAGAGCGTGTAGACTCTCTCAACCTTCGAGAGAAAAGATAAACATGATGATCCTCGGATGGTGTAGACGGGCCCAACAAAGACAACGCCTCCTGAAACTTGCCGATGATCTCATCAATAGGATGATCCTCAAATCCAGCCTCGAGGAAATCCTGAAGTCGATCTCTCCTCATACCTGCAGGGCAATAACGATCCTTGATCACCGTCAATTGCTCGTAATTGGTGACCTTACTACGAGCGGTCCTCCACCAGGAATGAGACTGATCCTTCAACAATGTATGTGCTATGTCGACTCGACGTCC
This sequence comes from Fagopyrum homotropicum, assembly GCA_033239125.1. Lineage (NCBI taxonomy): Eukaryota > Viridiplantae > Streptophyta > Magnoliopsida > Caryophyllales > Polygonaceae > Fagopyrum > Fagopyrum homotropicum. The sequence goes on from BSWB01000006.1 coordinate 27,525,115, forward strand.
CTTTGGGCAACCGATCGCCTCCATAGTAGAATCCAATTGTCCTAGCCACAACTCCATCTCCAATCCAATCTTCCCCATGAAAGAAGGAACCTTCACCTGATTGAAAGCCTTCAACCAACAGTAGGGTCTCAACTCTCTCGCCTCGGCCGGAACTCTAGAGACCTCAAAAACTCTAGCAGGTGAAGCAACCACCTGCGTAACTCTCTGCGAAACCTCAGCTGATCTCGCGGGAACTGGCGGTGCTAGTGCAGGTCCTCCAGTCCTGATAGCCTCCTCAACTCTCTTCATGTAATCACGATATGCAGAAGCTCCGATGGATACTCGACCGGACTCAGTCGACTGCGCTCTTTGTGCTCCGGACCTAGCAGCGGTCCTGTTCCCAGCCTCAAGAACAACGCTCTAACAACTTCTTTACCGAACGCCTCATCGATAAGTAGATCTGCAATTGGGGCTTGGCCCCGACCTCTAGCTAGTGGAGGTCTTCCTGCACGTCCTCGTCCACAGACTGCAGGTGGAAGAGGTGGTCGACCCCTTCCTCGCCTCATAGCAGATGTAGCTCTAGTACGCGTCATCTACTATAAGGATATATATAAGGATATATATAAGGATATATAAGGCCACGCTACACTAAAGCAGAAATCCAAGAAAAACATATAAAGGCCAACATATAAGAAACTAACTGATATGATCCGCGGAGGTAGTGGTAGTCGACCGTACATCTATCCCAAACCAACAAGTTTAAATCAAAACCCCCTTTTAAAAAAGTAGACCCCTTTGCAGGTTTTGTTTATTTATCTATTCGACCTTTAGAAGATTTTGAGTGCCATTGTTGTCAACCTAGAGCTCTGATACCATGTTGTAACACCCCAAGTTTTGGAAATTCGAAGCGTTAAGGGCTAGGACCTCACAATGGGTTCTGACCCTCAAAGTAGCAACGACCCAACAGATCTTACAACAAGGCACAAATAATTGGCAACTAAAACTTATAATAAAACCAAAGGTTTAAACAAAGGGAAGCGTAAAAGACTCGCAACCGAGAACAAAAGGGAAAGCAACATCAAAAACATAAACCCGATCCCGTCCTATAATGTACGGGAACCCCGGATGACCACACTGTCCGGATCACTCAACAACATCCCTATCTTGCAGAATATCTACAACATCAGTATAAACCATTAGCTAACATTCTAGATATCAGAAAGACTGTAAAGACACAAACACACCTAAGGTAGTATAAACATATAGCATGCTCACACTCAACCGGTTATTATCTTTCTTTAAGTTATCTATTACTAATTCAACTTCTTTTGTCACACGAGAATCTCCCGAAACTCGCCTCCGCTTCCGTCTACCAACATGAATAGATCAATATTATCCGTTACCTGTAGGTCTGGGTTGCAAGAGCACCTCCTAGTTTCCTGTAGAACTGGACAAGCGGTCATCGCCCGATTATCATACACTTGGACCAATTACGGTTATAAAGGTCATCCTATTCCGGTTATCCTTTAAAAACAATAATAACAACGCAAACAAGCCAAAACACTCAAATCAATATGCGGAATGAAGCTAAGTAAGTCCAAGGGACTTACCTCACTTGAAGGTAACTCGCATATCAACAACAACTCAGTTTCCCGCAGGAAATGAGGAAGGGAAACCTATTCACACAAGGCATCACGAATCAGGAACGAAACGGTCGCTAGAAGTCTATAACTTCTAGTCTCGATGATCTTTAAGAGATCTCCACAAGCTAAGGTCCCAACCTTAGTCTTACAGGTCACCAAGGGTAAACAACAACATCATAAGCCAACGAAAGGAACGAGGGAAGTAAGGAAGGAAGCAACTCACCAAAGACGGGAGCCACTGGGGACAAACCGCAGGGGCGGCAAACAACACCGCAGGAGCAGCGCTAGACAGGATCCGCGGGGGTGGCACGGCATAGGCGCGGGGGCGGGTACGGTGTAGAAGCTGCTTTCGACTCCTTCGATAGCAAGGAATCCAGCAAAAGGCCAAAGCTTGACTCTCTCAACACACAAACACACGTCACAACTCAACCAAGGGAGCATGTGAACATTAACGAATCAACAACCGGGATGCCAACAAGAATCAAGGTTCAAATTTGGTTCTTGGAGAAGAAGAAAAAGAAGAACGAAAGGAGAAAGTGAACAGATGGGAAACGGCATGCATCAACACATGAACGTGAGGAAGAAACAAGGAAGGAGGAACTTACACGTTCAACAAGATCACAGGAAGCAAGGTTGCAGCTCTCGAGGTTGAAGGAAACCGTATGCAAGAAACGAAAAAAAGAAGGGAAAGAGGGAATTTATAGGAAACGGGGAAAAAGATAGATGGAAGGACGTTCTAGGGTTAAGAACATGATAGGAAGGCCGACCCATAAGATAGAAGATCGGATCTTCTATCTATGGAAAGAAATAAAAAGGAACGAAAAACAGATCGACGCGATCTGGGGCAAAACCGCAGGGGCGGTTTGCCTTGCTGCAGGGGCGGCTCCCTTCACCGCGGGGCGGCGAAGGCTAAAAACTGGATCTTACAACAATACACTATATAAATTCGGTGGACTACTTCTCTTATTGTCAATTAATTTTATGAATGAAGCTCACTAACGTGTTGGACTCGGACCCAATGTGTATATGTTCTCATATCGACAAGCAACATCATCCTCCACATTCTATTTGACTCATCCGATTTTCACAATATTTTTAATTTTTTATATACTTATGTTATATTTTGATTAAAATTGATGTTAATTATAGGATATTGTTTAAGTAATGCTTTAAAGTAAGGATATTATTTCATACGTACAAAGTCGTCCCAAGTTATATGTTTTGAAAATTCCCATTGCTTGCCAACAATTAAATGTGTTAGATTATCAAAATAAGGTGTGAGTAAAATTAAGTTGTTGGAAATTCCCACTTCTTGCTAACATTCAAAAGCTTTAGAAGTTTATATTATATGTCATCAACATAAAGTGTGGGTAAAATTAACCAATGACTATAAGTGTGAGTATTTAGGTGCGGCAATTTAAGATTTTTTTTGTAATGTGTATGCTAGGCTGCCAACTGATCTCAGAAACGGGTAAGGTTTTGGTTTTCATACACCCTTTCTAACTCGTCATTGAATATATTTTATTCATCTATACGAGTCAATGGTCTTGAACGACAATATTAAAAATAAAGAGATATTGCTTTTAGTTTTGTGTCGGCAAAAGTACGCCGATAGATTTACAATTTAGGGCATCAATGTGGTTTTAGGTTTAGGATCTTTGATGCCACATAAAACCTGTTTTAATTTATTAACTTAAATCGTTTAAAAACACGTGAATGTAACCATGTTTCAATCTTGAAATATAAAATAATAAAAATTATAAATAAATAATATATTAATAGATATAAATCTATCTATTAACAATGTATCATAGTTATAAGTGTATAATACTTATGTTGATAACATCTAAGCACCGGATTATCACTTGCACAAAATATCCGTATTTACATACACAATTTGAACCGGATCAATATTTATTTGGGTTGGATGATTGGTTTATCATTTGTAAAAGGTAGCTACTAGGTAGCCATAGAATCTATTGCATTCCAAGTATTTTCATTATAATTCACTTTGTTACTTTATTTTAAAATACAACCACTTTATTTGATTTTTTCAAATTTAAAGTAACTACTTTCTTTATTTCTACAAATTAACCCGCTGCTAAAATATAATTAAATGTTAAACTAAAAGAATGTGCTTACAAAAACAAAAGCAAATAAGCCTACGTGAAAGTATGAATGTGTAGGTACTATTTGGTCAGGGCTTTACTTGTTTTGGACCCTTTTCATTTTATATATTGGACGTATAGTTAGTCCAAAACATCATTTGTTGATATCTTCTTTTGTGCATAAACAATATTCTAATTCGAATTCTTATCTTTCTCATTTGGATACGATTAATCGTATGCCGGTGAGACCCTAATACAATACGCAGGCAAATTTTATTTTTTTTCCTTAAGGAGTTAAAACGCACCGCACCTTCTATGTTAATTACATGGCTCGGCGGTGGCAGAGGAAGGAGAAGCGAAAGCTTGGTGGTGGCAAGAGGGAGAAGCGAAGGATTGTCGAGAGATAAAATGACGAGAGAAGTTAATACCTCCTAAAAAATAGGTATATTAATACTGGGGTATTGGAGATATCAGGTTGACATAGATATCTATACTACCTTCTTTTAGATCGTCTTATCCAAGAACACTATTTTTTGTCACTTATTGACTTTATGAGAATCACTATCTTATCGGAGTCGGAGTTTTGAAACGGACTCTTAATTGCCATAGATTTCTATACGATTTTCTTTTAGATCGTCTTATCCAAGAACATTATTATTTGTTACTTATTGAGTTTATGAGAATACTATCTTATCGGAGTCGAAGTTTTGAACGGACTCTTAATTGACATAAATATCTATACTATTTTCTTTTAGATCGTCTTATTCAAAAACATTATTATTCGTTAACTAATGACTTTATGAAAATCGCTATCTTATCAGAGTCGGAGTTTTAAAACGGACTCTTAATTGACATTTATATCTATACTCTTAATTGACAAGATATACTCTTTTTTGTTTTGCCATTTCAAAAGAATAGCCTCTATTATTGAGAAAAGTTGAAGGACGAGGGACTCATGCACTCAATCAATGATATACTCAAACTTGTAGAAGATTGAACATTAATCCTGTAATGATCTTCTCTTTTTGGCTTTATAGAAGTGTAGCACACTATCACAACATTTGTTTAGTACTTTATATCCTCATAAAAGAAGATATAGTAGAACTCTCAAAAAGTGTGCTCATTTTGCTTGTTATCTTAAACAAAAGCAGTTTTAAAGTACATTGAGTGGATAGCTAATGTAATCGTCTAGACGTCTCCAATCTCAACTTCACTAAACACACCTCCCATGAATCCAATGATACAAGCACAGCAAACAAAAGCATAGTATAGGAAAAGGGTACATCTGTATAATTTCATATTTTAAATTTTATAAAAGTTTTTGAACAATTTACATTTTCTCAGATGAGCTTACCTGAACCATAAATGCCTTTTGCAAATTATTGCTCTCTTTGCTTGCCCTCTTCAAATTCGTGCGGCTTGTCTTTATGCTTTTGCAGCACAACGAAAGGGACACTCAACAGAACTCCACTACCATATAATCTCATATGAAAATAATGTAAATTGGCCAAAAATACAAAAGATGGTCCAAAGGAAAAAGAATATCCAAAACCATGTAACAAACCAAACACTAACAAACAATACCAAGTAGGTCATTTTGTGGTTTCTTTCCTTTGAGACAATTACAAGTCATAATAACATACAATTTTAACTGGAGCCCACAAATATGCAAGCTCATTCTTTGTTTCACATGGCCTAGGCAATCTCAATGTACACGAGTAAGTAACAATGGGTCGAGCCAAACTTGAACCCATTCAAATTTGTCAATAGTTTGAACTCACACTTGATTCAAACTTAATGTATCAAATATGAATACATAAGATGAGAAAAGCTAACCTAATTTCAACCAATTAACTCGACAATTTCATCTAGAACTGAGATGAGTTTGCGCCACCCAAAACCCTCTCCCACCCGGCCATACGATCGCTTCCGTCTCGATCGCCTTTCAACGACTGTAAAATCCGTCTCGCCTTATCGCGGGCTAGGTCGCTGCCGCCACTCTCCTCCGCAACAGCCCGGAGCACCTCCGCTGCACCAGCTTCCCTAGCCAGCCCCTTGAACCGCATGCTTCCGTGGCTGAGGGCGTACAGCGCTGCCACACAATTCTCCTTGGTTGACCTTGAGTCGAACTCGTTCCTCTTCAACATTGTAATCAGGCACTCCACTGCATTCCGATCGAGCATCGCGGCTCTTCCCTCCGCAGATGCCGCCAGGTTGCATAGGACTAGCAACGCCTTCCCCGCCGCTGATCCAGCTCCCCGGAGCATTGCCAGAAGCGCTGGTACTGCTCCGAGCTTCACCAACTTAGCTCGGTTGCTCTGTACTAGAGAAAGGTGGTATAGAGCCAAAGCTGAGTCGTGTCTAGTTCGCTCGCTTTCTGACCTTAAGCAGTGCATCAATGGCGGAAGAGCTCCTAATACTCCGATTGCAGTCTTGTTGTCGTCGTCCAGAGCGAGACTGAAGATCGCGCCAGCCGCGTGCTCCGCCGCCTCTCCTCCTCCGCCAGAGGTCTTTAAAAGGTCGATTAAATGCGGTAGAATCCCCGATCGGACGATCTTCACCTTGTTGACCTTCTCTAAGGACAGGTTGACCACGACGGCGGCAGCGTTAGTGTTTATTCCGCCGTTGAGCCTCCGATCCGTCAACAGTGGAATTATCGCCGCCAAAATCCGTGGCGTACATAGCGAGACCCGAGAGCTCTCATCGGACCTGGTGGCTTTCCTCAGTAACACAAGCCCGCGCTCTTGCTCGCTAACATCGGAGCTCCGAAGCATCCTGACGAACCCCTCCTCCTCTTCGGAGCTAGGGTTAGGGTTTAGCGACTCCGAGATATCTGATGAGGAGGTGGAGGCGGAAGAATAGGAGAAACACGCTGGCCTGGTAGCGAGCGGGAGCGGCGTGTAGGGACTCGCCGTGGCCGTCTCCGTCTCAACTATCACAGACTCGTCGGAACTCGAGCACACCGATCCAGACGTATCGAACCGGCCGATTTTGTGAGCGCCAACCTCTGTGACGGCGTGTGAAAAATTAGGAACCGGAATCTTGTCAGCGACGGCGTTAATCAGCTCTCTCTCCTCGGCCTTCTCCTTCAAACCACGAACAATTCGCTCGATTGAGACGTAATCTGATTGAACTGGTTGCGCGACGGCATTGGCGGAGCACCAATTATCGATTGTTGACTTGAAGGCAAGGTTAGGGATGACTCTCGAAAAATCGGGCAGGGATCCGTCGGTAAGAGAAGGAGTGAAATTGAGAGACCTGCAAACCTGGACGCAGAGCGAATCGAATGTGTGACCGGAGGCAACGACGACGGGGTCAGAGATAAGGGAACGGCAGATCGGACAAACGAATTCCGGAGGCGGTTGAGGTGGCGGAGTAGGCGGAGGACCGGAAGAAGGAGAAGAGCGGTGGAACGAGAACTTCAATTTGGGGAACCTTCCGTTGCCGCCCATGGCTTGTGTTCGAGGAATTAAATTGAAATTGGGAGGTTCTCGATAATTACCGGCATGGAAAGGAAGCAAGGTTTAAAGTATTTGACATACAGAGGGAGTAGTTGGAGATTCTTGAGAGAGAGGTTGGGGTGTTAATGGTGGACTTTGGAAGGAAGACCGGGTCTAAGACAAGCTGGAGATGAGGTCAGGGACGAGTTGGGAAGACGATGGAGGGGAGGTGTTTTAGGGAAAGTAGGTCTATTTGTTGCTTTATTTACGAATTTAGCCCGTAGTTGTGTGGGGAGATGGCCAGATGGAACAGGGTTGACTGGTTTTAAGGGGACTTTATTGTCACTTGACTAAATATTTTCGTTCATATACTCCCAACTAGTGTATTACCCGCACTTTGTGCGGGTTGAATTTTAATAAATAATTAATACTTAAAAATTTATATGTATATTTTTGTAAAATAAAAATTTAAAGAATTAAATTATAATCATTATTAGGACTTTTAATTCTCTTTTAAGTATTTATCTCTTCTAATTAATTATATTTTTAAACTGATTTGTTAAGATATGCTCGTTGGTGAAAAAAAAAGCCGTAAAAGTTTAAATACTATTTATTTTAATATTTTTATAGAAATCAATTTCTAAATTATATTAACATTTAGAAATCAATTTTTATAATAATTTTTTAGGCTTCGAGAAACATGACGTTGACACGTGGTAATAGAGACTTCTACTTTAATAGATATATATATAAGATAAGATAAGATAAGATTGTATAGGAATTTCACTAACGTACTTTTGGGATAAATGTCTAAATAACATACCACTATGTGTGTAATCATAATACGTATCATAAAGTTTTGATAAAAATAGAGTGACAAAATTAGGCATTAATTACAAGGAATTGTTCTTTTAGTTTTTTCATCAGTACACATATAAGATTGATTATACTCTATTGTAGAATGTGATTATGGTAGTAAAAACTCTCTTTTGACCTAATAGCTAAAAGGTTAGGAATTTCACTAACGTACTTTTGGGATAAATGTCTAAATAACATACCACTATGTGTGTAATCATAATACGTATCATAAAGTTTTGATAAAAATAGAGTGACAAAATTAGGCATTAATTACAAGGAATTGTTCTTTTAGTTTTTTCATCAGTACACATATAAGATTGATTATACTCTATTGTAGAATGTGATTATGGTAGTAAAAACTCTCTTTTGACCTAATAGCTAAAAGGTTGGGTTGGTGGTGGATTCTGAGTTTTGCCGGCGGCGCACGGCGGAGGAGAGCCCTCCGAATATGAGTTCCGACAGGAACGAACCTACTGATACTACTAATGAAGATGCTATTATGGGAGAAGCTATAGTTGAGAGCCAAACCCCATCACAACAAAGTAAGGAGACAAGTAAGGCGGGTGAGACCAACCCCAACCCTAAACTGACGATGACTGCAGCAGGTGATGAATCAAGTAAGACCGCCAAGGGTGATGCTATCATGGGAGAAGCAATTGCTATAATCCATGTATCACCTCAACATGACAAAGAATGCGCTACGGTGGTGGAGGGTAACACTAACCCAAATCCGATGTCTACTGATAGCCAAACTGTACAGACAAGTACTCCTATCCACACGAAAGGCAGCATTGTCCCTCAGCCTATTGCTCCTGCTGTGAGTTCGGATAATCGATCCTGGAGTACAGTTTTAGGGGGCCAAAAGAATATCCCAACGAGCTCTACTAATCTATCCCAAGAGGAATTACGAAATAAGATAACAGTTAGCTATCCCTATGGTCTTGATGGAGATCCCGTCATAGAAATAGCAAAAGATGTCACGCTAGATTTGGAAGCAAGATGGAGACAATCAATTGTGTTCAAAGTCCTGGGTTTCCCGATAGCTTTCCCGGTCATGGAGAGGAAGATTCGTGAACTTTGGAAATGCGGGGACAATATGCAACTCATCGACTTAGACAATAACTATTTTTTAGCCCGTTTTCGCAGCGAGAACGAACTGATGATGATCCTAACGGGTGGTCCTTGGGTTGTGTTTGGAAGATGTTTGATCATGAAGAGATGGACTCCGGAGTTTGTTACTGCCAACCCTATTACCTCAGCTCCTATTTGGGTCCGTTTCACAGGAGTTCCAGTGCAATGGTACCACGAAGCCATTGTTTGGAAGATGGCAGAAGGTGTAGGATTACCGATCACAATAGACCCGAAAACACTACATCTACATAGAGGACGGTTCATCCGCGTATGCGTAGAGATAGAGCTAAATAGACCTCTGAAGAAAGCAATATTCATCAATGGCAAACGCTAACCGATTGAATATGAAGGTTTAGATATAATATGCTTTAAATGCGGGAGATATGGTCACTACGCATCTCATTGCGAATATGGTGAAACAAAAACGGATCAAGACAGTGAGACAATGGCGAAAACTGGGAAGTCAGTTACTCCAGTCCCGGAAATGAATATAGAAGAGATGAAGAATGATAATGCCCCAGACCGATCTCCGGCCATTCCGGTTGATGATGCCGGCTTCGGACCATGGATGTTGGTTACCCGATGAGGTAAGATCGAAAAAGGAAAGAATTTCGGGGGCAATCGAATAGGATCAGGGATACAGTCAGTTAGGGCAGGTAATATTCCTAAGCAAGGAAATGGGAATAACGGAGGTAAACCCATTATTCAGAAAGGAAGGCAGATATTAGTTCAAGAGAAAAGCAAGATCCCGGACAATGGGCCTGGTAGTATGAGATCAGTTAAAATGGGCCAGATGTCTGAGCCCACCGCTGCATCTTCTAGCGGTTGCAAGCCCAGTCCAAGCTTAATGTCTGATGGACCGCAATCTGTTATTACTCCAGAGGCGAGTAAAGCTACGTCTCAAACGACAGCAGATTCTTCAGCAAAGGGGAAGGAGAAAGTAGCGGTTGTATTTGCAGCGACAAGTGAAAACACAAAGGAAGGGGGAGAAAAAGAAAGTTCAGAGAAGAAAAAGATTAAGAGTAAGGTGAAGAATAATGCTAGAAGATTAGCATGGAGAATTAAGAAAGCTGAAGAGGCCAACCCGCATACGGAAAATCTCAAACGCCAACGTCAGGCCAGTCCTGAGAGGCTCTTTCGACTAGGCCCTTCTGCTGTTACGTGGAGTACTCAACCGGAGAATACGACCCTCGACAATGGGGAGAAGAAGACTGAGACAACACCTGAAACCAGTGCAACCTTAAGGGAAGCGAATACTCCAGAACTTCAAGCAACCATGACGGGTACTTTGCCGGGTAAGCACTCCTTGGAGGTTTCTAGTGGTACGTCTGCTGATTCTCTCCAAGTGCAGCAAATGGATACTGAGGAAGCGGATAGGGTTATAAACCATGGTGCAGAGGGGCTACAGGAGGGTACTTCCGCAACTGCATAAGACTGTATGTGACTCCCCTTCTCTTCTCCTATTTCGGTTAATTATGAATTGCCTATTTTGGAACGTATTCGGAGCCTGTAAGAATGGGTTCTGACGTGCTATTAAATACTTGTGTAGTCATCATAGAATTGACATTCTTGCTATCTTCGAACCTCGTACCTCGGGTGAGAAAGCGCAAGAAATATGTGACCGGCTGAACTTTTCGGGTTGCTTTCGTGTTAAAGTTGTGGGTTTCGAAGGTGAACTATGGTTGCTGTAGAAAAATGAGTCCTTTCATATCTCTATCATTAATAACAGTAACTGTTTCATTCATGCCAAAGTTACTACAGGGTCAAAATTTTCCAACTTAGTGGTTATTTACGCTTCTCCCAACTTCAGCAAGCGGAAACTGTTCTGGGATGAATTAGATGCGGAACTGACAAGTATTTCGGATCCCCTTCTGATAGGGGGAGATTTCAACTGCATCAGATTTCTCTATGAACGTAAAGGTGGCTCTGGTAAATTACATGCAGATTCCAAGGTTTTCAATGAGGTGGTGGTTAAACACGCACTTATCGATCTTGGTTATACGGGAGCAGATTTTACTTGGGACGATGGGAAGTCGGCTAGAAGAAATGTCTTTAAGAGACTTGATAGAGTTTTCATGAACCAAGATGGTTGTCTACTCTGGCCCAACGCACATGTGCGCCATCTCGCTAGATTCTCCTCTGATCACTCTCCTCTGCTTGTCACGCTCGACCCTACTATTGTTGGTAAGAGCGAGAAAAGACCATTCAGATTCGAGGCTGCGTGGATGACTCATCACGATTTCCAACAAATGGTGGAAATGTGCTGGTTTAACAACCCGGAGGTTAATCATGCTCTTTCTAACCTTAAGAACTCTCTTATTGTATGGAATAGACTTGTGTTTGGTAATGTGTTCCGCAGGAAGCAGGAGATCACAGATAACTTATCCAAAGTACAAGCAAAAAGAAGTAGACGAGATTCCACAAATTTACAGGAAGAAGAAAGAAGACTTCAAGCTAAGTTGGAAGCTACTCTGGAACAAGAAGAGGTGATGTGGTTCTAGAAATCCCGCGAGCAATGGATTGAACTTGGTGATCGTAATACTTCCTTCTTCCATATATCTACAGTCATCAGACGTAGAAAGAATAGGGTTACGGGCCTCCAATTTGAGGGAGGTGAGTGGGTGGAAGACCAAGATAGGCTTGAGCATCATGCGGTGGAATACTTTAAGAATCTGTATAGCCACGATGATCACCTTGCACTATAGGATTGTCACATTTGTACCCTTGACTTCCCAGAAGTGACAAGTGCAGATTGGACCAGTATCCAAAAACCAGTTAGCATGGAGGAAGTCTGGGCTGCAGTAAGAAGTATGGGAGCATATAAAGCTCCTGGAGTGGACGGTTTTCAACCGGTATTTTACCAAAAAAGTTGGAGATTTGTGGGTCAGTCTATGAAAGAGGAGGTGGCCCGCTTCTTTCTCACCCAGAAGCTTTACCAGGGAAGTAACGATACTCTTATATCTCTTATTGCTATAGTTGGAAAACCTGAATTCATTAGTCAATTTCGTCCCATCGCTCTTTGCAATGTTAGTTATAAGATTATCACTAAAGTTATTGTCCAACGCATGCAAAATATTGTAGGTAAACTTGTTGGACCCACTCAAGGCAGCTTCATACCAGGATGGCTGATACAAGACAACGTCGTCTTAATGCAAGAGGTAGTGCATTCTATGAGGAGGAAGAAGACTGAGAAGCAGTGGATGGTTCTTAAACTTGACCTAGAGAAGGCGTATGATCGTCTAAGATGGGACTTTATTAAGGATACGATCACTGAAGCGGGTTTTCCTGAGGAATGAGGCAGGATGATCCAGGAATGTGTAACAACTGCTAGAATGCAAGTGTTGTGGAATGGTGAAGTCACGGAGCAGTTTACACTAGAAAGAGGGATTAGACAAGGAGATCCCATCTCTCCCTACTTGTTTGTTCTCTGCGTGGAAAGACTAAGCCACCTTATCCTTGAAACAGTTGATAAAGGTGAATGGAAGCCCATCACTATCTCTCGTGGAGGTCCTCCTCTTTCACACCTTTTCTTTGCGGACGATATCACTTTATTTGCAGAGGCTTCTCTTTCCCAAATCAGGGTGATTATGAATTGCATTCAGATCTTCTGCAATGCCTCGGGCCTCAAAGTCAGTACTCAAAAATCCAAGATCTTTGTGACCCCTAATGTCTCAAGGGATCTTCGTGATAGTATTGAAAGAGTCAGCGGAATGGAGGTAACTCGGAATCTTGGAAACTATCTCGGCATTCCTATCATTCAAGGTAGAATCTCCAAAGACACCTTCACCCCTCTCCTTGATAAGATCAATGGAAAACTCAATGGATGGAGGAGTAAAACACTTAGTTTTGCCGGACGAGTTACGTTGACCAAAGCGGTACTTACTTCCATACCTGTGTACTCTATGGCCACTCTAGCTCTTCCGGTTAGCGTGTGTAGTGACATTGATAGAATTTGTCGGAATTTTGTTTGGGGACATGTGGATGGACAAAGAAAGATACATACGGTTAGCTGGTTTGATATGTGTCTCCCAAAGGGTAAAGGTGGTTTGGGCATCCGGGAAATGCGTAACACCAACTTAGCTATTCTAGGCAAGCTGGGATGGAGGTTTCTGCAGGATTCAGATAGTCTATGGTCCAAGGTCCTACGCAGTAAGTACTTGCGCTCTACTGAGAGAAGCCCTATTACCTCCTCTTACGTCTGGAAAGGCCTTGTAAAGGGAGTTACAGAAGCTGTGAGTAAGGGAGCTCGCTGGGTTGTGAGAGATGGTAGAAGTACCAGGTTCTGGATTGATATCTGGATCGGTCCTGATCCGCTGCTGCAAAACTGTCTCATCAACCTCGACGAGCCCGAGTTGGGAAGGACGGTTAGATCATATTGGATGGATGGTGAAGGCTGGGACTGGCAAGATCTCTGTGGAAAAATCCCGATGTCTATCCTCATGCAGCTTGCTTCCATCAGTTTATGTGGGCCAGTTGATGATGTTGATATGGGTAGTGACGAAGGTAATGCATGTGATGTGCTGAGCTGGAGTCAAACTACGGATGGAAGCTACTCCACGTCGTCAGCTTATGGTGCTATCATGGGCGCTAATAATATCCAGCACACTGATGAAGCTATATACAATGTTATCTGGCGCCTTAGAGTTCAAGAAAGAATCAAGTCTTTCATGTGGAAGATTTTGAAAGGAGGTGTATTATGTAATTCGGAGCGAATGAGGCGACATCTGACTAATGCTGATACGTGTGCCCACTGCAGTGATATCCCTGAGACCTTATCCCATTTATTTCGAGATTGCCCCGGAGTAAGTAATATGTGGCGCTCCCTACATGCAGTACACAGGTGTCCTGATTTCTTCTCCATGCCGTTTGCGACCTGGATACGAGGTAACCTTCTTCTCTCCGTTCATTTTAAAAATAATTGCTATTGGAATGAATTATTTGCAGTCGGCTTGTGGTGGAGTTGGAAGTGGAGAAATGATAAAACTTTCAATAACGCTACCGTTAGTGGAGATAAAAGCCTCTTTGTCCAAGGACGTGCCAAGGAGTGTATTGATGTCTGGATTAAGTGTGATCCAACTACCATGAGAGGTCCAAAAAGAGTCGTACATGTTGCTTGGGATCCTCCCCCGGAAGGCTATGTGAAGATCAACACTGATGGTGCTAGAAATAATGATGGACGTTCGGCTGCGGCAGGTGTGATTAGAAATTCCGCAGGTGAATGGCTAAGTAGGTTTGGTGTTAACTTAGGGTTGTGCACTGTCCCTATGGCGGAGCTATGGGGTGTAGTTCATGGCCTTAAGCTTGCTTGGGAGTTGGGTTATCGATCAATTATTTTGGAAACCGACTCTCTGCTGATCACCCAACTTTTAAAGAAAAGCATCGCCCCTTACCATCCGCTTGCTAGTCTGGTACACAAGTGCCAAGACTTTTTGAGAAGAGATTGGAACATCCAATTTCGTCATGCCTACCGCGAGGCGAATAGAGTAGCGGACTATATTGCTAGTTTTGCTTTAGACTTATCTCTTGGTTTTATTGTATTGTGTGACCCGCCGGAGGGTGTTAGTTCTTTTTTGCTTGACGATGTTAGGGGTCGGGCTATCCCCGTGTGCTGACTACTTAGCCCTTTTTCTTATTAATAAAAGTGCGTCTAGATGCGCCGGAGACCACTGACTCTCCTTCCCACCAAAAAAAAAGAATGTGATTATGGTAGTTATGTTAACTCCCTGCTAATAGTTTTAAAAAACAACAATATATAAACAAGAAAATAGCTTAAAATTACAAAATAAAAAAAAGCGAGAGAAGAAGATTCATTCGTGATTTTTCATCACACTAGAAAATAACTTTGTTTCTCCATTGGAAGAGCAAGATTGAGATCCTAGCTTGTTCTCCTTGTCGACCAAGACACAAAATAGAGCATGTACATCCCGTGACGACCTTACTCTTGCTCATGGCTTGCCTAGTTTTGAACAATCATAACCCTAATTCTTTAATTTAGGTTCAACTTCGAGTTTTGATCTAGAGTGACTTTAATTGGGGCCAAATCAAGTTTTTCCCCTCTAATTTACATGTGTGCATAGCAAGTGGCGGCCACATGATTTTTAAAGGGGGCGAAAATAAATTACCGATAAAAATATATATGAAACAAATAGCGATAAAAACAAAGTCAATT
Source organism: Fagopyrum homotropicum (assembly GCA_033239125.1). Classification (NCBI taxonomy): domain Eukaryota; kingdom Viridiplantae; phylum Streptophyta; class Magnoliopsida; order Caryophyllales; family Polygonaceae; genus Fagopyrum; species Fagopyrum homotropicum. The sequence continues at coordinate 27,540,443 of BSWB01000006.1, forward strand.
TGTCGTCCCATTACGCAGTTTTGACTACAAGTCTACCAAAAACAAATAGTCAATGCTACAAATAAACTGTCAATCTGACAACAAATGTTGTAAACCCATCTTGCGAGTTGACATATTCTGATAATACTGAAGAATATCATCATTATCAACATTCATGAAGACATCTTTCTCAATGTAGCAAACTAGATAATCTGTGAGATTATCATCTGACATCTTGTTACACAGTTCAGACTTAACAATTTTCATCGCAGAGAATGCTCTTCCAACCGTAGCTACTGGCAAGACTAAACAACTCCAAAAGACGAAATACCAGAGGAAAACAGTGTCAATTAGACATGGTCCGGTTTGAACCAAACCGCCAAACTGGCGGTTTGTGAACCGGCGGTTTAGGTTTGCCGGTTTGGCCAAACCGTGGCCAAACCTAAACCGGCGATTTACCCCAAACCGCCGGTTTGGTTATTTTATTATTATTTATTATTAAAAAATGGACCAAACCGGCGGTTTGGAGATCAAACCGTCGGTTAACCGCCGGTTTGGTCCAGTTTTTTATTTTTTTTTAATAAACCGGCTAAACCGCCGACCAAACCAGCGGTTTAGGTTAAACCTCCTAAACCGCCTGTTTGGATTTTTACAGTTTAGGTTTAGGTTTGGCCTTTGGCCAAACCTAAACCACCGGTCCGTAAACCTAACTGTATGTTTAGGTTTGCGACCCATGTCTAGTGTCAATACCTCCCTAAACCATTTTCATAGCAACTTCTCAAATACTTTGTAGTTTAGAATATTTATCTTCTTCTTTCATGTCATAAATACATGTCCTCAGTTGATCTTTAAGCAGAAGTAGATCATAAGCAGAAAAGTCTTGAGGATAAAATTGTGCAAGTCGAAGAAGTTGGAGCTTACTGAATTTGGAGAAAGAATCTCTTGGATCAAGACATCTAGTACATGCGAGCAATTCAGTGTTTGATTCACCAAAATAGTTCTCCATCTCTTGGTCAATTTGATCAATAACCTGCGAATTTTACTTAACGCCAATATCATTATAGACTAGTGATAATTTTATATACATCAAAATAGTTAAAACATTACAAAGTAATAATTAATTACCCGACAAAATATGTGAACTCGAAAGTGGTGGTAGTTTGTGGAAACATTTCCAACACGTCTTGCACCAAAGCGACCTAGAAAATTATCATCCATGTTGAGAATGTCAATTTTATTGTTATCACAGAATGCATTGACATCTTCCAATAGTTCCCATCCATCATTCCTCATGTTTTGAAATTGCTTCTTGCAACTACAAACCAATCTCACAGCTTCTAGAATATCTTGGTCTTTTCTCTACAAAAATTGTGATAAAATATTTGTCATGCTCAACACTTCATTCATCTAGTAAGCAATAAAAATAAATCGATAGCTCTCCATCTTTTCAACTAAACCACGACCCAACCCGCGATTTGAATCTGCACCTCCATCTTCGTATATATTTTGAAGCACTTGGATAGTTGAAGACCACAATGATAGAACACGAATAATGGCTGTATAGTTAGAGCTCCAACGAGTAATGCCCGGCTTAGTCAAAAAACATTCTTGATTTAAGCCTCCCCCATTTGAATTTTCTCCCTTTTCTAGCATCGCCACCATCTTGTCATTTTGAAGTTGTCGAAACTCATCTTTTCTTTTGCAAGAAGCTCCAACCATCTTCGTGATTTGGGACAAGTAATCAAAGAACTCCTCCACAGGCCAAATATCTTTACAAATTGCTACAATCACTAATTGAAGTTGATGAGCAAAACAATGAATGTACCTTGCGGGTGAATTTTCTTTTAATATTAGAGCCTTCAATCCATTAATCTCTCCTCGCATATTAGAAGCCCCGTCATATTCTTGACCTCTTAATTTAGAGATAGATAATTCATACTCAGCAAAAAATTCATCAACTCCTTTTTTCAAAGAACAAGCTCTAGTGTCAGTAACATGAACAACTCCGAGAAATCTCTTTATGATTGCGCCCCTTAGCATTTACATATCGAATAACAATAGTCATTTGTTCTTTGATTGAACTATCACGAGCCTCATCAATCAAAAGAGAAAACACTCTATCTCCAAGATCACTGACTATTGATTTTCTTGTCATTGCTCCACACGCAGTTTTAAGATCATCTTGAATATGGTGACTAGTGAGTTGAGCATTCTTTGGTGTATCCTCATTCACCACCTTTCTAACTTTAACAATGCGTTTACTGCACCAGCTATGCATCTCCTTAAAATTTCCTCTACTATTGGAGCTTGTCGACTCTCTATGACCCCGAAATGGAAAACCTTGTGCAAAGCTTGTCGACTCTCTATGACCCCGAAATGGAAAACCTTGTGCAAGTAGAAATCTAACAATATCCAAAGTAAATGTCAAACGAGTACGATATTGAGCACCTGTTACGCTAGAAATGTATAGCACAAAAGTCTTACAATTTATAACTCGATATAGTCTCCTAACTCCTAGTGAACCCTAAATGTATGGGTCTTTTTGTAGCAAGGATAGTATTCCGAGGTCGAACACGAAGACTAAGGTGAAATCAAATCAAATAAGTGGTCATGGATAGTGCAAATCTAGTCTAAGAAAAGAGAAGGAAATAAAGAAATGAAAATCATGATATTTTTAGGTTTGGTTTTTGTGGTGATCAAGCAAGGATCACAAATCATGCAATATTGTAAATCAAACAAACAACTCAAGCTACCAACACAAATAAACAACACAAACACAAGTTATGTGATCAAAGAGAGAAAGACTGATTCTAGGGGTTAGGACTTCCGATTATGGCATTGGACTCAAGCTTCTAATCAACCTTGGACAAGCTACGGTATGTTGGGAAAGGGTGTTTCTCAAGTAGGATCAATCACCGGGTAGGTCTCATGGTCCACTAATCCCGCACTTAAGGTCCTATTACCGGGTATGTCTCTAGGAACCTAAGGTTGGGAATTCTACACAAACCGGATTGCTATCTAGGGGTCAAACCTCTCCTTACCGGTAAGTATCAGGAAGGCAAGTCCTAAGCATTAATCCTAGCATACTCGGTCCAATAGCGGCTTGTGAGGCTCACTACTACCTAGAGTTCATCATCCTTGGTATCTAAGATCGAGAATTACCGGGTAGGTCTCTTTCCTCACTTAGTTTGCTAGCATTAGGTCACCCTAGGCTAGATTATGCTTAACAAACACTAGGATTTCAACCATCTAACATCCTAACATTCAGATTCCTCAATACAAGCACAACAGAGAAAACCACGGGTGGATCCTCCTAAACCACGGGCGTGGAAAGGTATGAACATACCGTGGTTTCTTTCTGGAGATAGGTTTTGAGCAAGCAAGTCATTAAAAGGTACATTCAAGTCTATTCTATCATAGTCCAAGCCATAACCATCATTCCATTACCCTAGAATCACAACTATTTAGCCAACAACATGCATTATAAGCTTCAAACTCAACAAGCAAACATTCATGGCTTCCATAGCAAGTGAATGAAATGAAAATGAAAAGAAACAAGTGTTCTTAGCTGAATATAAGATGAAACAAAACTTACAACCCTTCAAACATAGCTCTAAAACATTCCTTACAATGCCTTTAAATGTTCTCAACAAAAGTCACTCAAGAACTCACTCAAAAGCTCACTCTAGATCTCTATCTTTGTGTGTTGTTCTTCCTCCAAAATGAGAGTGTTTTTCCAAGTCTATCCTCCAATGGAATGAGGTGTGTGAGAGAATGTGGGAGAGGATCCCCTAGCAACAGCCTGCAGGACCGCTTATATTCTCCACCAAGAGCAAGGGTCGGGCATGGAGATCGTGGGACAGCTGTCCAGAGAAAACCACGGCCAAAATTACGGGCGTGGTTCTGGCTCATGGACCGTGGAAATCCCTGTTCAGCTCCCTTTTGATCATTAAGCCATGAGTTGGTGCAAGGCATGCACCAACAAGGTCCTATGTGTTCTCCTTTGCTCCTAGCTTGCTTCTTAATGAGTCCGGAAGTGTGCCATCACGAGGAATGATCCTCGAATGTATCGATTAAGCTCCAAAAGTTCCCCAAAATACCTACAAAACCGACAAGAGTTCGTGTAGACGCCTATTTCGACAATATGCATGAATTAAGCGTAAACGTCATGAACTAATTCCAAACCATGCATGAATAACGGGAAAAACTATCTAAATGAATGCCTAAACTAACGTCATAAATCACGTCATCAGCACCCAAAGTTGCATTTACAGCAGATACACATCTTGTCAAACTTTGTCTCTGATCTTTGAAATTGCTAAAAAAGATTTGAGCTTCATTGTGAGGACTTTCAACTGATCCCACATGTTCTCTAAACGCTTGAGAAACTTTCTTCCAATTACAAAATCCTACTTTCACAAATACATCATTCAAATTTCTGTACTTTGTCTCCCCTATAAAGAGAAAACACCAAAAACAAAATGCAGTATCTTTAGAAACATTATATTCTAACCATTCATAATCCTTAAACCAGTTCGACACGAAACTCCTCGACGTCTTTCCAAAACTCTTCTGCGGAAAATCATGTGAGAGAGGTTCACAAGGAACTCTAACCACATACTCTCTTCTCACATCATCTCTAAATGAGGGATCATACTCATCCATAGCTTTGCGCAATCCCGGATCACTAATTACTTCATTACTCATATTACCCATTTGAGGTTGTTTTTCTCTCATCAACACTAGAAAACTCATCATCATCAACTTCATTTCTATGAACATTCTCACTAGCAACACCATCTCTAGTATCATCTCTAACAACATCATCGATATCAACCTCATCTCTAGTAATATTATCGACATCATTCACATTTACATTGCCAACATTTCGAGGTTCTTGAGGAATGGAGGTTGAATCAGTACTCGACAAAGATCGTTTTTTCGTCCGAATAACAAATTTATCCATTTCCTAAATAAATCAATTAATCAATTACAATTAAACCCAATTCAAAACTCAAACCCTAACGAAAAAAAATCAATCCATAAATCATCATTCAATTCAACAATCAATCATCCTCCAAACATCTAAATTATTCTAATTCATGTCTAACAAAGATTACTAATCAGTTTTAAACAAAAAAACAACAACAATTAAAACAAAAAAATTACTTACAATAGGTTGTACTCTGTAGGCAACTCAGTGAGGGTGAGGGCTGGACAGAGGTTGGACCGAACGGGAGTGTGCACTAAGGTGGGGTAGCCGAGCAACCACCACTGGAGTCGGGAAGGAAAGACGGACGGGAGTGTCCATTGGATGACTGGAAATCGGGACTCGGGAGGATAGTCGGACAGGAGCAGTGCGGCCGGGAGGAGAGTCGGAAGGGAGTAATGGCGGACTGGCGGCGACGGGAGCAGTGGCAGACTGGCGGTGCAAGACTGTTGTGTGCGGCGTGTGCCTGAGTCTTGTGTGGCTGTGTGGGAATCGGGAGGAGAGCCACGGTCGGGAAGAAAGAAGCAACTTAACCCTATTCTGATTTTTTTTCAATTAATACAAAACGACGTCGTTTTGCATTCTATTTTTTAATTTTTTATTATATTTTTATTTTTTGGAGGGTGAGCAGCCGCCCCACCCAAAGGGCCGCCTCTGTGCATAGTATGGTGATCTAGGAAACAAAAACTAGATACAAGAAGATTTTGAATGACATTTGTTTGATATTGACAATTCTCTTGTTCACTTCTTGACCTAAACATGATATTAGAGTGCTGCTATGGAGATGAAAGACATGATATTGGAATGTTGCTATGAAAATGAAAGATATTGGATAGGAAGACTTTGACTAAATCTCAGTCTTTGCAATTACAATTTGGTGTTTTGATTCAACTCCACACCTAGTTTTAAGATTGTAAGTGTCTTCAATTTCTTGTCTTTTATTGTTGAGTTGAATTTTGTTTCATCTTTGAGTCTTATTGGTTGAGTGAACTAACTTGTGTTTGATCTTGATCAAAGAAGAGCTAGGCAACCACCAATCCGACACCCTACCACCACCGTTGCCACCAAGCCGAATCCGAGCAAAAAAGAAACTTACCAACCAATTTTTTCCCCAAGTGTTGTATAAGCAAAGAAAAGAGGAGAGAAAAGAAAGAATAAAAGAAACGAGAAAAGAAATATCAGTCATTTTTTGTCTTCTATTATCATTCCATGTTGCAATTATGTTACATTTTATGTTAGCCTAAGTATTATAGAAGCAACAAAAGCAGGCTATTCACGGTTCTTATTGTGAGGTGACTATCAATGCTACAAGTAAGAACATCCTAGAGTCTTATCTTTCATTTTGATATATAAATTGTCATTCTTCTTTGAGTCACTTATTTTGTGTGTATTTGACAAGCTTAACTCACTTGCATTCACCTCTAGAGTCCATTGTGTTTCTTATTTGTGGTTCTTGAACCTTTTAACCGTATATCTTGCTATACAACCAAGGACGTTGATACTTTGGAACTAGAAGAATGGCCTAAGGAAGTGTCGATGCTTACAAAGCAACTACATCAAGAAGTTTGTGGTAACACCAAATTGAGAGTTGGAGTAGAGAGAAACACTTGTGAGAAGGTTGAAAGATTAACACTAACATTAACCAGTTCCGTGGTTGTTTTCTGTTTTGAAGCATGTTTAGGTCTCATAGTCCGAGCAAGTCCCAAGGTAGTGAGCCAATGCCACCGGAGATGTTTAGCATGCTCAAGCAACTTTTGGATTTTGTTTCTAATTTGTTCAAGAAAATAGAGACCATAGAGGCCTGGACACCACCACCTCGTATGCCACCATTGAGGCCAACATTTGAGGTAGGAGGGCTATCGATTGTGTCTCCAAGAGAAGCTGCTCAAGGGATGAACCAAAACAGCCCACTAGAGAAAGGCAATCTACGTCCAAGTCTTTCTCAAAACGCACATACATGCCTCACTTTATTGATGAGTTTCAACAAGCACAAGAATGAGTTGTGGATAGAGAGATGTGAGATGAGTATGCAAGGAAATTCCAGCAGCTCCGGAGAGAAAAAGAGCGATTACTTGCAATCATATCAAGAGCAAGATGACGTATGGAGGTCAAATTTAAGATCCCTAGCTTTAATGGCAAGTGTGATCCGGACTTCTATATGGAGAGGAAACCAAAGTGGAGCAAATATGGTCTTACCATAATTTTGGAGAGCATATGAAGGTTCAACTAGCATCCCTAGAGTTCCAAGGATACACTTTGGTATGGTGGGATCACTTAGTGAAAGAGAGGGTGAGAACCTTAGATCCGAGTATTGCTACTTGGGAGCACATGAAGGCTATCATGAGGGCAAGATTCGTACCACATGTTCTGCACACAATAGAAGGCACATTAGTAGGAAGGTTCAACTAGCATCCCTATATTTCCAAGGATACACTTTGATATGGTGGGATCACTTAGTGAAAGAGAGGGTGAGAACCTTAGATCCGAGTATTGCTACTTGGAGCACATGAAGGCTATCATGAGGACAAGATTCGTACCACATGTTATGCACACAGTAGAAGGCACATTAGGGATTGTCCTAATTAGAGAACCTTAACTATAAATCACCTAGGAGAATCTGAAAATGAGGATCATAATGTGCATAAAAATGACATTAATCATGACATTGAGCATGAACGTAGTGATAGTGATGATTTCAATGAGTATGAACATGGTGATTCATTGATAGCTAGAAGGATTTTTCATGTTCAACTAGCACCTTGTGAGGATAACCAACGTGAAAATCTTTTTCATACTAGATGCAACATTAAAGGGAAAGTGTGTAATGTCATAATTAGTGGGGAAGTTGTTGCAATAATGTTAGCACGGAAATGATAAGTAAATTGCAAACTCCTACCTTTTATCATCATATACCCGATAAATTGCATCGGATGAATGATTGTGGTGAGATTAAGGTGAACAAGAAATGATGTGGGACCATCTCCAACACGTCATCAAGGACCAGCTACTAGATCACAAGCTAAAGCATTGGACAAGCAAACTATACCTTCTTTGGATCCTATCACGGAAGGAGCAATCACGAGGTCAAGAGAAAAGGCTATTTGTTCACCTCAAAGCGTGCGTGCAAATAAGTTTTAATTATAAAACTGAAACAAAAGCAAGCGAACCCGCAGTGTACGGATCGGCGTAATTAAGCAAGTATTCCAGAGTATCGAACTCAGGGATTTGGTGAGTCAAATTCAGTTTCGAATAATCGAGCGAGTAAAAGTATAAAAGCTTTGCAAATATTGGGGAAAACAGCAACCCTAAAGATCCAAGTCTCTAATTGTGGCAATCGATTCAAGATATACTATAGATGTAAGGACAGAGTTGAGGTTGCAAAGGTATAACTAAAGTAAGGTAATGTACGGTGAAGTTTCAAAACCCTATATGTCTAACCCAAAGACACTCTGTATAAAGGTTGTTGAGGTTACAGTATAGAAAGGATCTAAGGACAAGAATTAATCTCAAATACCCATGCCCAAACCCAAGGAGTCAAAGATAGGCTAAAACGGTTAAGGTTGTGACACTCGAAACTGAAATAGAGGATGTTGAGTCTCACTACTACCTAGAAGAGGCAAGCCAAGGCTTGGTTAAAGCAAATATTTAACTTTGGATTAAAGCAAAAACAAGTGTCGTAAAACAGAGAAAATCACGGCTGGATCTTGAGATTCCACGGCCGTGGAACTCAAGAACAAACCGTGGTTTAGGGTGTCGAAGATGTTTCTCACACTCTTAGGGTCCAATTAAATTACGATCGATCTATCATCATCTAAGCCACAACTATCAACCCTTCACCTTGGAATTGCTAAAGGGTTTTAGCCAATAACCATCATCATGATATCAAAATTTAATTTAAGAAGAAAGAAAGATGAAAACCCTCAAAAACTAAATAACAAATCAAAGTCAATATCGAATCTGAATAACAAAAAAGTATGTTTATGAATTCAGAATATAGAATAAGAATCCTCACAGCGATCTTAGGGAACAATGAAGAACGGAGTGTCAATCCGTCTCCGGAAGTGAAAACCCTAAGAAAATTTCCAAATCACGTCTTTCACAATTCTCCAATCTTCCAAAATCTCCAATTCTTAAGGTCAAATGAACCCTAAGCAGCCGTCTTCAAAACTCTAAGCGAAGCTGTAAGCGAAGGTACTCGAAACTCTCTTCTAAAACCTTCTTATAGGGCGAAAATAGGGTTACGAGAAAGCCCAATGACGTTGCTGACGTGGCAAATATGACACGTCACAAAATCATGGAAATCACGGTCATGTACAAACTTCCACGGCCGTGGTTTAGGCCGTGTAACTTTTTGTTGTGCTTCAAACTCACTTTCATGATCCAATTGCCAAGTCCACGGCCGTAATTTAGGGTGTGGTTCTCCAAATCCTTGTGAAAGCCTTTATTTCGTGATGTTCTTCACTCATGCTCCTTCCTTAGCTTCTCCAAAGCATCTCCTTGCCATCAAGCATGATCAAATACTCCTTTCCTTCCACAATTTGCTCCAATCCAAGCCTTTATTCACCTAAAAACAAAACAAAGCTAGTGTAGATCTCTATATCGACAAAGTGGGTGAATGAGCTCACAATTGCTCGAAACTCATATCTATGTACACATAAAAGAGGGAAAAACAACTAAAACAAGTGTCTAAAATGTAGTCATATTTCATGCTAACACTATTCAAGATGAAGTTGCAAGCATACTTACAACATGTACACTTAAAGTGACCTTACTCACTCTTAGAAAACCTTTAGTGACATTTATGACTGTAACGGAAGAGCCAAACCACGACCAAAAAGATCCATCAAGTATAAAGAAGGATAGGACAAAGAAATAGTCTCAGAGTAGAAATCTCAGTCCACACCTAGGAATCTCGGCCGAGATTTATTACTCTCTGTCACGCGCTTGAAGATCCGACCATGATCTTCTATCTTTGACAACTATATCTTTTATATTTTGTTTCCTTAAGCTCTCAAACTATCTTAAGGAATTGTTATTTTTTATCCTATCTTTGATTTATTTTTCTTATATCTTTTCAAAGATATCTTTCCAAGATTATCTTTAAAATATATATTTCCTAGTTTTTCATAGTTGATCTCCCTTATAAATAGCCTTAGTGGGGGAGATTGTTAGATAGATTAAATTTGATATATTTTCACAGATTGTGTGAACTTGCAGCTTCGTTTATGAAGTTTGTATTTTATTCATTCCTATTCAATCAAAAAGAGAGCTTTTGATTGAATCGTTGTGAAGTCCTTGCTAGATTGTGCTTGTGTGTGTTAATCTTTTTGAAGGTTGGTGCTCTTGGTCAATTCTAGTCCCTCCTTGTGCCTGTCTTACTTAGAAGACTTGTGTAAGGTTAAAGAAGTGCGGGTTAAGGTAAGCTCTTCGTTAAGGGGTTTTCACACATCATTAGTCAAGGTTCTTTGCTGGAATATCTTGGTTCATATCTTCCTATACTTGTCATTTATCATTTCATATTCATATTCTTCTATTTCCATATCATCCACTAATCCGTATTTTGGGTTTCAGAAAATCTCGGTATGTTCTTACGAAATCTTGCCCGAGATTTCTATTATCCATCCGAGATTTAACTTCTGTCGTGGACTTTCAATATAGATCGGGAACTGCGACTTAACCCCGCATCAAGAAAGCTAGAGTTACCATGACTTTATGAACATATGAGGACATTATTGTTTGTGATGGTGTTCCCATGAATGATTGCCACTTGCTTTTAGGTCGTCCATGGCAATATAATAGGAAAGTGATTCATGATGGCTTTACTAATAGGCATAACTTTGAGTTTATGGTAAGACTTTAACATTGAGACCTATGACTCATTTGCAGATTGTCGAGTATTATGAGAAGAAAGGAGAGGAGACTTCGTTGCCAAGTGAAGCAAAATAGAATGTTAAGAGCTCTCGGCATAAGGGTCAGCTAGATGCCAAACCTCACCAAGAACTCTTAACACACCCATCAACCCCTACTTAGCCTCTAAGAAAGAGTACTTGAGTGAGTATGCTTCCTTAGACACTTTAGTGATGACCTTTTGTAAGAGTCTTACCACACTTAGTGATGAGATTAAAGCCACCCTTCCTAATTCTATCCTATCTTTCTTAGAGGAGTTTTAGGACATATTTCCGGATGACATACCTGTTGGACTACCCCTCTTAAAGGAATAGAGCACCAAATTGACCTAATATCCGGTGCTACCCATCCTAACAAACCAGACTATCGAATAAACCCTAAGAAAGCCGAAGAAATCCATGATCAAGTCCAAGAGATTCTAAACAAGGGATAGCCTTAGTCCTTGTGTTGTCCCTATTCTATTAGTGTCAAATAAGGATATCTCATGGAGGATGTGTGTCGGTTGTTAGGCAATCAACAATGTCATTATTAAGTATTGTCACCCAATCTCACGCCTAGATGACATGCTAGATCAGTTACATGGTGACACCATATTCACCAAGATAGATATTTGGAGTGACTACCACCAAATTAGAATGAGGGAGGGAGATGAGTGGAAGACCGTTTTCAAGACCAATTTTGGTCTCTTTGAATGACTTGTAATGCCATTGGGGCTCGTGAACCACATTTTGAGACCTCATATTGGTAGGTTTGTGTTGGTCTACTTTGATGACATTCTGATCTATAGTAGATCACTAGAGGAGCATGAAGACCATCTAAGGGGAGTTCTTTCTACCCTAAGTAATGAATATTTACATACCAATATTAAAAGGTGTGATTTTTGTACTAACCAAGTTGTCTTCCTTGGTTTTGTAGTGAGTTTCATTGGTTTACAAGTAGATGAGGAAAAGATTAAGGCGATCAAGGAATGACCTACTCCAACCTCGGTTGTTGATGTTCGAAGCTTCCATGGACTAGCTGTGTTCTATAGGAGGTTTGTGCGCAATTTCAGCACCATATCAACCCCTCTCACGGAACTAACCAAGAAGAAGGTACCGATTTGTGTGGGAGAAAGCTCAAGAGAATGCCTTTGTTGAGTTAAAGAGGTGCCTCACACATGCCCACTCCTAGCACTCCCGGACTTCACTAAGCCTTTTAAGGTTGAATGTGATGCATCTGACAATGGCATAGGATGAGTCTTGATGCAAGAAGGTAAACCTTTAGCCTTCTTTAGTGAAAATTTGAAAGGAGTTACGTATGATAAACAATTGTATGCATCGTTCGAATTCTTAAAACATGACAGCATTACCTTTGGCCCTAAGAATTTGTCCTACATACCGATCATGAGTCCTTAAGACACTTTATGAGTCATGGTAAGTTGGATAAGTGACATGGTAGATGGATGAGCTTTATTGAGACTTTTCCATATATTATCAAGTATAAGAAAGGGAAAGATAATTTAGTTGTCGATGATCTATCTAGGAGACATGTTTTGCTCACAACATTAGACTCTAAGGTTTTAGGCTTTACATATATTAAGGAGTTGTATGCTGATAATGTTGATTTTGGAGATGTGTATAAGAGATATGTATCAAATGGTCCTTTTGCTTAGTATTACTTGTTTGAGGGATTTTTGTTTAAGGTTGATAAGGTTTACATACCTAGATGTTCTCGTAGGGTTTTACTTGTGGAAGAAGCCCATAAGGGAGGTTTAATGGGGCATTGTGGAAGAGAGAAAACATATCATATGATACAAACTTATTTTTATTGGCCATACATGATCACGGATGTTGATCATATGCTTAAAAGATGCTTTGAGTGACTTAAAGTCAAGGCTAAATTGAAGTCTCATGGTTTATTTACCCCTTTACCTATGCCTAGTGCCCCTTGGGAGGATATAAGTTTGAACTTTATTGTAGGTTTGCCTAGAACTAAGAAGGGAAGGGGCTCTATATTTATTGTGGTTGATAAATTCTTTAGGATGACTCACTTCATTAATTGCCATAAATAAGACCGATGATGCTTATTTTGTAGCAGACGTATTCTTTAAGGAGATAATTAGACTACATGGAGTACATATGACTATAATGGGTGATAAAGATGTTAAGTTCTTGAGTTTATTTTGGAAGACTCTTAGGGGTTAGTTAGGAATTAGGTTGCTTTCTCAACCTCTAGTCATCCTCAATCGGATGGTCAAACCGAAGTGATAAATAGGAATTTAACTACTCTTCTTAGGGCTGTTTAATAGATAATTTACGTGCTTGAAAAGATGCATGGCCACATGTTGAATTAACTTATTACCGAACATTGCATTCTTCTACTTCTCTTACTTCATTTCAATGTGTTTATGGCTTGAACCCCTTAAGTCTCTTTGACCTCTTACCGTTACCTTTAGAGGAGCGAGTAGCCTTTGATGCATTGAAACAAGTTGAAGTCGTTAAGGAGATACATGCTAGAACACGAGCCAAGCTAGAGGAGAAAGGAGCATAAGTGGTAGCTAGGGTCAAAAGGAGAGTGATTTTTTAGCTGGGTGACCTTGTATGGGTACACTTGAAGAAGGATCGTTTTATTGAGAAGCACAAGTCCAACCTCTCTCCAAGTGATGATGGTCCTTTCAAGGTGATCCGCAAGGTGGGGGACGATACATATGTCCTAGAGCTTCCAAAGGAGTATGTTTTAAGCCCTACGTTCAATGTAGGTGACGTGAGTCCTTATGCTGCTAGTGAAGACCAAGGTGATGATTCGAGGTCGAGTACTTTCCAAAAAGGGGAGTATGATGAGGGACCATCTCCAACATACCCTACACAAGGACTGTAACACCCCAAGTTCTGGGAACTCGAAGCGCTACGGGCTAGGACCGCACAATGGGTTCCGACCCTCAGAGTAGCAACAACAAACGGATCTTACAACAAGGCACAAACGAATAAAAACAAAACTCAAAATAAAACCAAAGGCTCAACCCAAAAGAAAACACAAAAGCTCCACAGCCGGGTTCAAAACAAAAGGGAAGCAACAAAAGAATAACAAAACCCGATTCCGTCCTATAATGTACGGGAACCCCGGCTGACCACACCATCGGGATCACTCAGCAGCATCCTGAACCTGCGGAACATCTACAACGACGGTATAAACCGTTAGCTAACATTCTAGGTATAAGTAAGAGTGTAAAGGCACAAACACACATAAGGTACAGAAAACACATAGCATGCTCACACATCAACCGGTTATTATCTTTCATTAAGGTTATCCATTACTAATTCAACTTCTTTTGTCACACGTTAATCTCCCGAAACTCGCCTCTGCTTCCGTCTACCAATAGGAATAGATCAGTACTATCCGTTACCTACGGGTCTGGGTTGCAAGAGCACATTCTAGTCTCCTGTAGAACTAGACAAGTGGTCACCGCCCGGTTATAATACACTTAGGTCAGTTAAGGGTAACAAAGGGTGAATCTTATTTCCAATTATCCGTTATAAACATGATAGCAATGCAAACAAGCCAAAACAATCCAACTAATACGCGGAATGAAGCTAAGTAAGTCCAAGGGACTTACCTCACACGAAGGTAACACAAGAGATCAACAACAACTCAGGCGGAAGCTCAGTTTCCCATAGGAAAGGAGCAACGAAAGCCTGTACGAACAAGCAACACGGATCAGGAACGAAACGGTTGCTAGAAGTCTATGACTTCTAGTCTCAACGACCTCTAAGAGATCAACACATGCTAAGGGTTCAACCTTAGTCTTACAACAACTTCAGGGGAACAAGGAACAACCATAAGGAACCAAGAAGGAACGAGGAAAGGAAGGAAGGAAGCAACTCACCAAAGACGGGAGTTACTGCAGAGAAACCGCAGGGGCGGTTAGACAGATGCGCAGGGGGCGGCTGTGACAGAGGCGCAGGGGCGGCTCTGTGCAGGCGCAAGGGCGGCTATGACAGAGGCGTAAGGACGGCTCTGTGCAGGCGCAGGGGCGGATCTTCGTCAGAAGCTACTGTATGGCTTCTCTTTGACAGATCTCATAGCAGGGGCAACCAAAGCTCGAACCTTTGGTTCCAACACGTCAAGACTCAACTCCAAAGAGCCTGAGAACAACGAAAGGTCAACAAGAGAACACTCCACAAGAATCAAGGCTCATGATTGATCCTTGGAGAAGAAGAAAAGAAAGGAATGCAAGGGAGAAACCAAAAACAGAAGGAGAAGACATGCATCACTATAAGAACGTGAGGAAGAACCATGAAGGAATGAACTTACACGTTCAGCGAAGTTGCAGGAAGCAAATGACGGCTGCAACTCTCTAGGGTTTGAAGATGATAGCAAGGAACGGGAAAAAGGAGAGAAGGAAGAGAATATATAGGGAGGGCTAGAACGCTAGACGGGAAGGGTGTCTAGGGTTAGAAAGAAAACAAGGAAACCGGCCCATAAGATAGAATATCGGGTATTATATCTATGGAATAAAGATAAAACGACGAAAACATATCAACGCGATCTGTCGCACGATCCGCAGGGGCGGATCTCACAGCCGCAAGGGCGGCTGGCCGCGGGGGCGGCCCTCTTCACCGTAGGGGCGGTGAAGACAAAACCTAGGATCTTACATCAGATCCCCCTAAAAAGAAGTTTCGTCCCGAAACTTGCAAAAGCCAAACGATCACAATAACACACAGAAACATAACTGAGCTCATATATTTCCACTCGGGGCACGTAACTCAAAACGTCACACAAAAGCGTAAGCAACGCAACAAAGGAAAAAAAACCAAACAACAGCTTAAGCTAAGGTGCAACAAGCTCAGCGTAAAACTTCGGTTAGTTCCTCTGGATACTATCCTCTGTCTCCCAAGTCGTCTCATCAGCTCCTCGCATCGACCACTAAATCTTTATAATCAGTATGTCCTTCGAACTCAAGCGTCTCGTACTACGTTCTAAGACAGCCACCGGGTGCTCTACGAACGTGTGGTCTGGCTCGATCACTAGATCCTCATGACTGACGATGTGTCTCGGATCAGGTATGCACTCCCGTAGCTGAGACACATGGAAAACTGGGTGAACACCCTCGAGTCTCGGTGGCAACGCAAGTCTGTATGCTGCCTCTCCAACTCGCTCAAGAATCTCGAACGGTCCAACATATATGAGACTCAACTTCCCTTTGACACCGAAACGTCTGACGTCTCGTGTCGAGGATACTCTCAACCAAACCTGAGCTCCAACTCTGAACTCCAGAGGTCTGCGCCTCTTATCAGCATAAGACTTCTGTCGACTTTGTGTTGCCAACATCCGCTCTCGGATTACTGCTACTCGAGCCATGTCATCCTGAATCTGCTCGGGTGCTACTCCGCTGGCACTACTGGGCTCGTCCCAACACAACGGTGTACGACATCTCTGTCCATATAAAGCCTCATAAGGAGCCATCCTGATCGATGTGTGCCAACTGTTGTTGTACAAAAATTTCACTAAAGGAAGGTGATCTGGCCACACCTGTCCCCAGTCTAACACACAGGCTCGCAACATGTCCTCCAAAGTCTGGATGGTCCGCTCAGACTGACCATCGGTCTGAGGATGATAAGCTGTCGTGAATTGTAGACTCGTACCTAGGGCGGCATGAACTTGCTGCCAGAACCTCGAAGTGAACTGTCCGTCTCTGTCAAAGACTATGGTCCTAGGTACTCCATGAAGTCTAACAATCTGTCTCGTGTACTCCTCTACTAATCGACTCACCGGCCACGTTTCCTTAATCGGAATGAAACGCGCGGTCTTCGTCAGTCGATCTACAATGACCTAGATAGCATCAAAACCACGACTCGGTCTCAAACTAGTCACAAAATCCATAGAGATGTCTTCCCACTTCCACTGAGGGACGGGAAGTGAGTGTAGCTCGCCTTCTGGTCTATGATGCTCGATCTTGACCTACTGACAGATCGCACACTGAGCTACATATCTCATGATGTCTGGCTTCAGACCTCCCCACCAGCAAGAGCGTCTGAAATCCTGATACATCTTACTCGCACCAAGGTGTACTGAGTAAGGTGAAGAGTGAGCCTCCTGAAGGATCCTCTGTCTCAACTCTCGATCTGACGGCACACAAACACGCTCCTGGCGTCTCAAAACACCGTCAACACCAACTGTAAACTGTGTTGCATCTCCTTGAGACATCCGGTCTCGGATTTGTGTCAAAGCTGGGCAACTCTCCTGCTTCTATCGGATTTCGGCCAACAGATCAGGTACTATTCCATGGTGGACAACTGACTGTTGGAATCTGGGAAGTAGATATCCATCTCTAGCCATGCCAAATCTCGCTGTAACTGTGGCTGAGCTGTCAGTCTAGCGATAGCCATCTCCCGGGAAGTCTTCCTACTGAGAGCATCTGCTACTATCTCAGCCTTTTCCGGGTGGTATAAGATCTCAAGATCAAAGTTCTTGATCAACTCTAACCATCTACGCTGGCGGTTATTCAACTCCCGCTGAGTGAATATGTACTTCAGACTCTTATAATCTGTGAAAATCTAACACGTGGCTCCGTACAGATAGTGTCTCCAAATCTTCAAAGCATGAACAACAACAGCTAACTCAAGATCGTGGGTAGGGTAATTCTCCTCGTACGTCTTCAACTGTCGAGACGCATAAGCGATCACCTTTCCCCTTTGTATCAAAACACATCTCAAGCCTAGCTTGGATGCGTCGCTGTAAACCACAAAATCCTCAATGCCCTTTGGCTGAGCTAAGATTGGAGCAGAGGTCAGTCTCTTCTTCAGCTCCTCAAAGCTTCGCAGGCACGACTCGGACCATACGAACCTCGTAGACTTCCGCATCAAGGAAGTGAGCGGTCGGGCAATAACTGAAAAGCCCTCAACAAAACGCTTGTAGTAGCCTGCCAATCCTAAGAAGCTGCGAACCTCCTTAACGTTTTTAGGTAGTGGCCAAGAAGCTACTGACTCAATCTTTGCCGGATCTATCTTGATCCCTTCAGCTGAAACTATGTGACCAAGGAATGCTACCTCAGACATCCAACACTCGCACTTAGAGAGTTTGACAAACAACTCTCTGTCCTGTAAGACCTGAAGAACAATCCTCAAGTGTCCTGCATGCTCGTCTTTGCTGCGAGAGTAAACAAGAATTTCGTCGATGAAGACGACTGCAAACTGGTCTAGGAAGTCGATGAAGATACTGTTCATCAACTCCATGAAGACTGCGGGTGCATTCGTGAGCCCGAATGGCATCACTACAAACTCGTAGTGTCCATATCTGGTCTGAAACGCTGTCTTGACTACGTCCTGCTCACTCACCCTCAGCTGGTGATATCCAGATCTCATATCAATCCTCGAAAACACTGAAGCTCCATGCAGCTGATCCAAAAGATCGTCGATACGGGGCAAAGGGTACTTGTTCTTGATCGTCACCTTGTTCAGCTCTCGGTAGTCGATACATAACCTCATTGATCCGTCTTTCTTCCTAACAAAGAGAATTGGTGCGCCCCAAGGAGATACACTAGGGCGGATGAAGCCCTTCTCTACTAACTCCTCGAGCTGCTTCTTCAACTCAAACATCTCGATAGGCGCCATACGATAAGGAGCTTTAGAGATCGGTCTCGTACCGGGCTCTAGCTCGATGCCAAAGTCTACACTCCTTTGTGGGGGTAAACCTGATGGCTCTCCAAAAACGTCAGCAAACTCGCAAGCTACTGGAATCTCCTCCAAAGTTGGACTAGTACTATCCTTCATGGCATAGCACCAAAAAGCCTCACAATCCTGACTGATAAGTCTCGCAGCTCGAACTGCACTGATGACGGTACCAGTCTTCCCGAGATCCCATCCTCGGAAGATCTCAACATGACTTGCATCTGTAGTTATTGTCACTGTCCTCTTACCGATGTCCAAAACTGCTCGATGTCGGTCCATCCAATCCATGCCCAGAATAACTTTTTCATGTACTAAGTACATGTCGAAGAAGTTAATTGGCCAATCGCGACCTCCCAACCGAATAGGGCAATCGCGAACCTCTTGAGTACCTCGAATCTTACCCCCATCGGGTAATCCTATAAAGAAGGTTCTACCTTCTACAGTAACTAAGGCCAATATATCTACGCAAGCATTAGATAAAAAAGAATGTGTAGCACCATTATCGAAAAGAACTCTGACAGGAAAACCATTAATGTGAATGGTACCTGTAGCTGCTGGAGTTGTCGGCTCTACAACACTCCTCAACTCATACACCCTGGTTGGTGCATCTCTGGTGTCTGCAGATCCACCAACACGTCCTCTACCTCTCTCCTGTCTTGGAGTGTAACCCTGAGGAGCGGTAGAACCAGAAACTCTCTCCTGCTGTTGCTAGTACTGCGATCTCTGTCCTCCTCCAGCAGCACTAGCAGGTGAAGAACCTTACTGAGACAACGTCTTGCCCTAACGGCAAAACGCATCTCTGTGTCCAGGCTTACCACAAGAAAAGCAAGTCACTGCTGGCTTCTTACAGTCAGCTCGGATGTGTCCAGCTACTCCGTAGTTATGACACTGCCTTCCTTTGTCAGAACTCTGCTAGAAACTAGAACGTCCAGGCGTTTGACTACGTCCAAAACCAGCTGCTCCAGCTCCAGCACTGGAAGATCCAGTCTTTTGTCTCTTCTCAAGACCTCCTGTCTGAGAAGCTTTCCTCTGACCTGGTCGGTCTCTCTCATGAGCAGAAGCTCTATCTTGGTAGTTCGTCAAAGAATCACAACGGAAACCAGTAAGATAAGAGCGTGTCGATTCTCTCAACCTCCGAGAGAAAAGGTAAACATGCTGATCCTCCGGTGGTATGGACGGACCTAACAACGCCAACTCGTCCTGAAACTTGAGGATGATCTCCGCAATAGGCAAATCCTCGAATCCAGACTTAAGGAAATCCTGAAGCCGGTCTTTCCTCATGGCAGCAAGGCAATAGCGATCCCTGATCACTGTCTTCATCTGCTCATAACTGGTGACCTTACTACGAACTGTCCTCCACCAAGAATGAGCCTGATCCTTCAGCAACGTCTGTGCTATGTTGACTCGACGTCCCTCAGGGCAACCGATAGCCTCCATAGCAGAATCAACTTGTCCTAGCCACTGCTCCACCTCCAAGCCAGTCCTTCCCACGAAGACGGGAACCTTCAGCTGATCAAAGCCTTCAACCAGCTGTCGGGCTTTGGCTCCTTTATCTCAACCAGCGATATAACAACCTCAGCAACTCCAGCAGGCGGGGCAACAGCTTGTGTAACTCTCTGTGAAACCTCAGCTGATCTCGCAGAAACTAGCGGCACTGGTGCTGGTCCTCCAGTCCTGATAGCCTCCTCAACCCTCTGCACATAGTTGCGAAATGTAGAAGCTCCGATAGACACTCGTGCGGACTCTGTTGATGGCGCTCTCTGTGCTCCAGACCTAGCAGTGGTCCCATTTCCAGCCTCAGGAACAATGCTCTCAGCAACCTCTTCAGCAAACGCCTCAGCGATAGGCGGATCAGCAACTGGGGCTTGGCCCCGACCTCTAGCTAGTGGAGGTCTTCCTGCACGCCCTCGTCCACGGACGGCAGGTGGAAGTGGTGGTCGACCCCTTCCTCGCCCCATAGCAGATGTAGCTCTAGTACGCGCCATCTACAATAAGGATAGATATATAAGACTACATATATAGATATAAGGCCACGCTACAGCTAAAGCGAAAATCCAGAAAAAGCCCATATAAAGGCCAACACGAGAGAAACTACACTGTTGAGATCCACGGAGGTAGTGGTGGTCGCCCGTACATCTATCCCAGACCAAAACGTTAAAACAAAAACTCCCTTTTGAAAACGTTAGACCCCTTGCGGGTTCTATTTATTTATCCATCCGACTTGTAGAAGATTTCGAGTGCCATTGTCGCCAACCTAGAGCTCTAATACCATATTATAACACCCCAAGTTTTGGGAACTCGAAGCGCTACGGGCTAGGACCGCACAATGGGTTCCGACCCTCAGAGTAGCAACAACAAACGGATCTTACAACAAGGCACAGACGAATGAAGACAAAACTCAAAATAAAACCAAAGGTTCAACCCAAAAGAAAAAAAAAGCTCCACAGTCGGGTTCAAAACAAAAGGGAAGCAACAAAAGAAAAACAAAACCCGATTCCGTCCTATAATGTACGGGAACCCTGGCTGACCAAACCATCCGGATCACTCAACAGCATCCTGAACCTGCGGAACATCTACAACGACGGTATAAACCGTTAGCTAACATTTTAGGTATAAGCAAGAGTGTAAAGGCACAAACACACATTAGGTACTGAAAACACATAGCATGCTCACACATAAACCGGTTATTATCTTTCATTAAGGTTATCCATTACTAATTCAACTTCTTTTCTCACACGAGAATCTTCCGAAAGTCGCCTCCGCTTCCGTCTACCAATAGGAATAGATCAGTACTATCCGTTACCTACGGGTCTGGGTTGCAAGAGCACATTCTAGTCTCCTATAGAACTAGACAAGTGGTCACCGCCCGGTTATAATACACTTGGGCCAGTTAAGGGTACCAAAGGGTGAATCCTATTTCCAATTATCCGTTATAAACATGATAGCAACGCAAACAAGCCAAAACAATCCAACTAATACGCGGAATGAAGCTAAGTAAGTCCAAGGGACTTACGTCACACGAAGGTAACACAAGAGATCAACAAAAACTCAGGAGGAAGCTCAGTTTCCCTTAGGAAAGAAGCAAGGAAAGTCTGCACGAACAAGCAACACGAAGGTAACACAAGAGATCAACAACAACTCAGGAGGAAGCTCAGTTTCCCTTAGGAAAGGAGCAAGGAAAGCCTGCATGAACAAGCAACACGGATCAGGAACGAAACGGTTGCTAGAAGTCTATGACTTCTAGTCTCAACGACCTCTAAGAGATCAACACATACTAAAAAGCTCAACCTTAGCCTTACAACAACTTTAGGGGAACAAGGAACAACCATAAGGAACCAAGGAAGTTACGAAGAAAGGAAGGAAGGAAGCAACTCACCAAAGACGGGAGTTACTACAAAGAAACCGCAAGGGCGGTTAGACAGATGCGCAGGGGCGGCTGTGACAGAGGCGCAAGGGCGGCTCTGTGCAGGCGCAAGGGCGGCTGTGACAGAGGCGCAGGGACGGCTCTGTGCAGGCGCAGGGGCGGATCTTCGTCAGAAGCTACTGTCTGGCTTCTCTTCGACAGATCTCATAGCAAGGGCAACCAAAGCTCGAACCTTTGGTTCCAACACGTCAAGACTCAACTCTAGAGAGCCTGAGAACAACGAAAGGTCAACAACGGAACACTCCACAAGAATCAAGGCTCATGCTTGATCCTTGGTGAAGAAGAAAAGAAAGGAATGCAAGGGAGAAACCAAAACAGAAGGAGAAGACATGCATCACTGTAAGAACGTGAGGAAGAACCAGGAAGGAATGAACCTACACGTTCAGCGAAGTTGCAGGAAGCAAAGGACGGCTGCAGCTCTCTAGGGTTTGAAGACGATAACAAGGAACGGGAAAAAGGAGAGAAGAAAGAGAATATATAGGGAGGGCTGGAACGCTAGACGGGAAGGGTGTCTAGGGTTAGAAAGAAATAAAGAAACCGGCCCATAAGATGGAATATCGGGTATCTATCTATGGAAGAAAGATAAATCGATGAAAACAGATCGGCGCGATCTGTCGCACGATCCACAGGGGCGGATCTCACAGTCGCAAGGGTGGCTGGCCGCGGGGGCGGCCCTCTTCACCGCAGGGGCGGTGAAGGCAAAACTTAGATCTTACAAGGACCTTTCTCTAGATCAAAGTCTAAGGCAATCCAAGAAGAAGCATCCCAAAAACTTGTGACCTTGGTGCCACATTGAGCAATGATCTAACCATTGTCACCCATGGCTACCCTAGTCCTAATCACCTCCATTCCAGCCCCATGCTCACGTGATATCCCGCGCCCGCAGAACACGCATATCCCGCGTCTACGACACCCTCAAACCGCGCCCGTGCATACACCATCCGGAAAAGTTACGTTGTGAACGTTCCTCTTCCCACGCATGCGGAGGTTTAGACCCGATACTGTGGTTAACGGTTTTTGACGTTTCAAGTCTGAACGTTTTCCGCTTTTTAATTCATATGTTTTTACTTTTTGTTTTCCCGCGGCACACACCATCCGCACCCGCGGCACCCTCTGGCCGCACCGTGGCATACACTATCCAGAGAAATTACAATATGATTGTTCCTCTTCCTGCGCCCGCGGCGGCCCAGACCCGTGCCCGCGGTTAAAAATTTCTGCAGAATAAGTTCAAACGTTTTGAAGTCTCAAAGTTTACTATTTTAATTCATCGATTTTAGACTTTTTGTTTTTGTGCTTTCAATTTCTTAAACGGTTCGAAAGAAGGCTTTTAACCCTATAAAAAATCTTTCTTACCCTTTCTTTTAGTAAGTTAGATTTGAGATAAAGACAATGGATATTGTACTTCTTTCATGTCAAAACATAATCAAAAGAGAGCTTTGATTGGAAGTTATTGTGTGTTTGTCCTAGCTTGGTTGAATATTTATTTGTGTCAATCTTTGTAAGATTGATGTTTCAAGTTCTTCACTCGTCTCCTCCTTGTGTTTGCTTCTCCATTGGAGCTTGTGTAAGATTGTATTGTTGATTGGATTAAGGTAAGACAAAGATAAGAGTTTTGATCATCTTAGATAAAGGTTTTATCTCTTGACTCCCCTTGGTTCTTTCTTCCTCACTCACTTGTGTTTAATTCCGCCAGCTATCACCATTTTTGTCAATTTCAAGTTCCATTACCATAGTTTCTTATTTGTGTCGAGTCTTGAAGGAATCATTACATCTAGATCGGGCAAACAACGGGATATCCCCATATCACAGCTTATGTAGTGTGTTGCTTCTTGAGAGTCTTTAACCTTCCTCTTCTGTCTTTGGTGTGTCATATCCATAGAAAGGAGATCATCTACCCAACTTGCATAAACTTCATCCCCACACCATTTCAATGTCTTTTTCACGTTGAATTCGTTATCCATTCATCGTCAACCGAGTAATTATCTTGCACCGAGTCTTCCTAGATCCTTGAAGCGTAATAGTACTTCGGGATCATTGTGGACACCTCATACTTATTTTTTTGTCGAAAGCCTTCAACAATCAATCACAAATCCATGCTGCCTTCATGCAACTTTAGCAACCACAAATCCGAAAAGGTATGACACCCGGGGTAGAATTCAAACATTGACGAAACGGATGGGCTCACAAATAGGAATGAAAGTTCTCGGGTCAGATAAGGTCTTCAGGTTATGGAAGAATTCCATTATTCATCACTGGACAAGGTCGTAAGCCACAACGATCATTGAGCATTGTCGTTTTGACATGTTTTAAATATCTAACTACACTATATTTTTAATTTTTTGAAGCATTAAAAGAATAATCTAAGAGGTGTTATGTATTGATCTTTTGTTTATTCTTTTTATAAATCATAATTTGGTAACATCTTTTTTATCCATTTATAGGTCACTAATATTATTATATTTGTTCATGAGAAATCGATGGTAGGTTTCTATCAATAACAACAAATTTTTTAAATTAAATGTAATACGGTTGATTACTGGGAAACTATAATTTGATTTTGAACAAATAAATATAGATTTTTTTCGTAAATGACTAGAAGAAACCCGTGTTACATCCGAACCCGAATACTAACTGACCTATAAATACTTCATTTTAATTTTAGTTTTCATGGAGATCAAGAGAGGGAAAGTTCAGCAAATATATTAATTCGATTTGTTTGTTCAAATTTCTATTGTTCCATAATTACAGTATCACACCTTGTTCTATGTCGATGTTTATTTTCAGTAATTTACAAGCTTTACAGCTTCTTGTTTTTTGTGTTTCCATGGGTGGCCGGCCCATTCACATTTGTCCCCAAAATTGTCCACTAAATGGCTAGCCCGCCCATTTGGACCCAAAACCCATTTTGGAGCAGACAATTTTGATATCATCACCAGATTACAATACACGTCAAAAGAGATAGGGACAAACATTTGAGTTCCTTTATATACTCATATAACTATGAGGATACACCGCAAACACTCCTGTCAACAATCCATCCCCTCAAATGGATTCAAGTTCAACCTCAAGCCTCGAAGTTGATTTCGAGTTCCCTCCTTTCTACCGCACCTACAAAGACGGCCGTATAGAACGCCTAGAACCCGACGAATTCGTCCCTCCATCCCCTGAACCTCAAAACGGCGCCGTTACATCCAAAGACATCACAATCGACTCCGACACCGGCCTCTCGGCGCGCCTCTTCATCCCCAGCCACCATCTTCTCACCACCAACACCACCAAGAAACTCCCCCTCTTGATCTACATCCATGGCGGCGGATTCATCATCTGTACCCCCTTCAACCCCATGTACAACACCTACTTAACCAAACAAGTCCTAGAAGCTGACGTCATCGCAGTTTCTATCCACTACAGACGATTCCCTGAACACCCGCTCCCAGCCGCTTACACGGACTGTTGGGCCGCCATCCATTGGATCGCTACCCATTTAACCGGATCGGGTTCTGACCCGTGGATCAACCGATTCGCGGATTTCGGGCGGGTTTACATAGCTGGGGATAGCGCGGGTGCTAACATAGCTCATAATATGACGATGGCGGCTGGTGACGAGGATTTGGGCCTCGGGATGAGTATTCGTGGCCTGATTTTGGTCCATCCCTATTTTTGGTCCTCAAGCCCAATCGGCGGTGAGGCCCAACACAAGGATAAGGAGATGGTGGATAAAGTGTGGCCTTTGGTGTACCCGGATTCAACGCTGGATGACCCGCGGCTCAATCCGTGGGCGGATGGGGCCCCGAGTTTGGCCCGACTTGGGTGTCGGAGGGTGTTGGTTTATGTGGCGGAGTTGGATGTGGTGAGGGATAGAGGTAGGCTTTACTTTGAGGCGTTGGGGAGAAGTGGGTGGATGGGAGTTGTGGAGATTCAAGAGACTGACGGCGAAGATCATGTTTATCATCTCAGAGATTTCGAGACTGACAAATCGAAGGCCTTTGTTAAGTCTTTTGCTGAGTTTATCAATTGTGATTTGCCTCCCCTTGTATTTGACTAATTTCTTGCTGTTTTTTCTGTCTGTGTTGTGTTGTTGATTTGGATGTCTGTGTGTATTTCATTGCCTCCCCTATGTTGTATCTTTGCGAATTCATTGAGGAGATGAAGATAATCCAATTTCACACAACAATCTAAATTTAAATTCAAACAGTCAGCACAATATCAATTTAAGCTCTTATCAATGTTTAAACTTTCTATTTATGTTATTTTAAAGGGAATCGACACTTTCTATTTTTATCTCTGCTCGATGTATATATATGAAATATAGAAGATAATAAGCATCTGTTACCATTTTCCGCTCATTCTCTTGTCCAGTCTCAGGCACAATCCCTTCTTCATTTCAGGTTTCAATCAATTTGCTTGATTTCGCTCTTTCTGGACTTATGATTTATATGTTTCTCCTCAATTTTTGAGGATCGTTTGATCGTTCAATTTGCTTGATGTCATTCCTCGTGGAAATTGATGATTGATGATCATGACGAAAATTTTCTTCTTTATTTTTAACAGCTTTTTTTTTTTTTTATCGATCTCTAATGTGTTATGTGTGTAACTGTTAATGATATTTTCTTATTTCAATCTCCATGCATGTCCGATCTCTGATAGCATGAATCATTCAATGCAAATTGCGGAGATATTGTTAATTAAGAGAGTTCTCTTCATACCATATCATATTGTGGCAATGTTTAGCCTTTTGGATTAGAACTGGGGCGTTTTTTCTATCTCAATTGATATAGATACCAGTCTAATGTGATTGAATAGTATGGGAGGTGGAAAAGATAAGGACAATCCCGAAGAAAGAGGATACCCTCCACAAGGATATCCACCACAAGAAGGATATCCTCCACCACAACAAGGCTATCCTCCACCACAGCAAGGGTATGCAACGCCACAACAAGGGTACCCTACACCACAACAAGGATACCCACCACAACAAGGCTACGGTCCGCCCCAACAAGGGTATCCACCCGGAGGATATCCTCCGCAACAAGGGTATCCACCCGGAGGATATCCTCCGCAACAAGGGTATCCTCCACAACAAGGGTATCCACCCGGAGGGTATCCTCCGCAACAAGGGTATCCTCCACAGCAAGGATACCCTCCACAGGGATATCCTCCCCTTGGTGCATTACCTCCAGGCGCTTATCCTCCTCCAGGCCATAATGCACAACATTCTGGGCATCCAGGTACTTTTGTCGTGTTATCTCGGAGCATCATTCATATGCTAAAGGGAAGTCAATCTAGTGAATATAATAAAGATATGGCATTACTGTTGTGTTCAGGAGCCATGGGAGCAGTGTTAGTTGGGGGAGCAGCGGCGGCGGCTGCGGTGGGAGCTCACCATATGGCACAAGGAAGCCATCATGGACATGGAGGACATGGGCCTGTGGGATATGGTCATGTAAAGCATGGAAAGTATAAGAAAGGCAAGGGGAAGGGTAAAGGGAAGGGTAAGCACAAGGGCTTTGGTAAGTTCAAGTGGAAGTAAGATCAATCTGTTTCTCAAATAAATCTGATACAGTTGGAATAATGGCATTTCTGTTAACTGCATACAGTTGCATACCCCTATCATCTAGCTTAGCAGCGTGTTTGCTTGTAACTTGTTCAAATGGTATCTCTGATTTTTGGATATGATATATGTGAAAGAATTCGATTTGACGACTAATATGCATGTTCCTGCAGTGGATGAATAGGCTAATATGATTTAGCTATGATCTTGTTTTATCACTTGACAATTACGTGAGAGATATGAAGATTTGTAACTCATTATTACATGGAAAGAATCTAGACCAAAAAATGTCCAAATTACGAGATCGAACCTAGATGAGCATTGTCAGGTGGATGAGGTAGGCGTTATCAATGAGCGACCGAGTACAAAGCACCGGCGTTATTGCATTTCAACTGAATTGTTCCCATTGGGAAGTCCTTTACATGAAAATCAAATGGATCAAACTCAATGGAAAACACCGGAAGTGGTGAGGAGAAGCATGGGAGCGTTACTATGTGTCTATATATAATTACATAAAAATCCATAAATCATAAATGTATACATGATAAACAAAAGTTCATGCAAGAGTGGCTCAATCACCTCCAAGTCCATCAAAGTGGAGTCTCATCGTAACACTCCCAGAAGTCCCGTTGTAAGACCGAACAAACACCGTTATTATTAACGCCCTCCCTGGACCCACCTACCAGCCGCAAGGCCATTCACGGATCAAAGCTTCAGCTTGGGTGAAGAAGAGGGTGCATGATTTGAACCCTAGATCGTACATTTTGCATTCGGATATAGAAAATAAATTACACGTAATGGGTCGATAAAGTGTCGAATTAGGTATGTACGATTCCAAGCAATATGATGCACATTGTTCAAATTGAATAAGTCAACAAACCTTATAACACATTTATATTTTTTTGGTATGAAACCATATAAAAAACTTATGAATCACATGTAGTGAACCTGGTGCACCTTCTATGCAATGTTTAGTATTTTTCAGTTACCTTTTTTTTTCTTTTTTTTTTTGTTGAGATAACTGTTTTTGGTAGAAAGTTATTGACACTATACATATATTGTTGGGGTGAATTTACAAAGTGTGCCTAAATTTATTAATGTTATATTGAATAGGTTTAAGAAAAATTGTGTAGAAAAAAGTATGTCTTTTTTATGAAGGATTTGCAATATGACTCCTTATTTTATTTTTTTCAAATTGGAAAGCAGTTCGAAATCATTAAACGGCGCGTCGTCTAGTTGGTCGAAAGGGCGAAAAAATCGCAGACGGTCAAACCGTCATGAAGGAACACAAATATAGGAGGAAAAAATATACAAAAATCCATCAAAATGAAACCGAAAATAAAAAAAAGTTTTCAAGGGAAAGTAGGATGATCCAGTCAGCAGGAGGCAACGAGCATAAACGTTCATCTTCTAAAGAAGTACACAGGGAAGAGGCCTGAATAACAATTATGGACACCTCAGATTTGGACTGCAACAGAGCCGTCAGAAGTCGATCACAAATCCAGACCCCTTTCTCAACAAACGCACGAAATCACCAGCAAATGACTACACCAATCCTCAGAAGATGAGATCGCAAAACACGGTTATCTTGAGAATAAAGGTGTAGGGAGAAGGTTGTTCATAGAGGATTAATTTATGTTGTCAAGAGTGATTGTTTTTGGGTTTTGTATGCAGTATGGAGGGCATTGTTAAGCGAGGGTTAGATAACAAATTGGTAACCGAAAAATAGTTTTCAATGGTATTGTACTTTTTTTTTTGATAACGGAAAGCGGTTAGGTTGGCTACCTCCTAGAGGTAGTCCACCCTAAAGCATCCTTACGGATGAGAACAAGAAGTTCGGGATCATCAGAAAAATTGGTGTTGGGGGTCGATACACTCAGGTGGGTTAACCGGTCAGCAACACAGTTCGGGATCATCAGAAAAATGGTATTGTACTTAATGATCAATGGAGAACTTGATGTTTTTTATTTTTACTTTATTATTTTTTAGGCTTAATGAAAATGGAAGATAGGGGACGAAGAAAGTTAATTTTGTTTACATTGGTAATGTGGACACCTCTTAAGTAGTGTATCAATAAACACTTGTGGTCAAAGAAACGGGGTTCTTGATATACTAAAGTCTCTTTTGGAGTAGATTTGTTTGACGGGGATTTTTATTCCTGTGAAGCAAGGGTTTAAGCCCCATTTTGTACATATTTTTAACATTGATAGATGAGTAAATTGGTATAATTTTAAAGGATCAAAATGCAAGCCAAATGGCACAATATGGTAGCTGATTTCCATCCATGTCGACAATAGCACAATCAGAAGAGAAGTGTTTTCAAATCATAAAAGTTTTAGTGAAAAGCGAGTTGATCAGTATATGTAAAGTGTCTTGGGTTGCGAGACAATGGAGTCGACACTCCAATTTGTAATTATTTAGAGATTTATTCGGTTGTTGATTTAGTTATAGGTTAATAAAATACTTGACTTTGCCATTTTGGGTTCATATAGACAGTTTCATTACGAAAGATAAGGATTAAGTTTGGATTATTAAAATTACATTAGTTAATCCATTCTGGAAGATAAGGATTAAGTTTGAATTGAAAAATCACAATAGTTAATCCTTTATTGATATGATAGTGGACCAGATATGCAACAAATCTATTTTGTAAAGGGTATTGTTGGGCCAAAACAACATAGAGAAGGATTAGTACATTAGTACGATTGGGTAGCGAACTTGGGTAGAGTAATTGGTGGGATGCCATAAACGCCTAAGAAGCGTTGTGACGAATTGAGTAAAGAAATGGTAGGCTGAGATATTTTATTTTTGGCAAGTGATTCTCCTATATAAGAAGATGGATTTTCTGGATTTTATATATCATCATCGATCAAGGAATCAGATCCGGAAGTTGAAGGAAGTTAGAGAGTTTTGAAGATCCAAGGAAGGAAGGTTGAAGGCTTTGAAGGAAGTTGTAAGATTTTCTTAGTTTATTTGATTTGTTGTCTTTTTGGTTGTGATTGAGGAACGCAGTTTGATTATTTGTTTGATTGTTTGATTGAATTATTGAGACCTTTGTATTAAGGTTTTCTGTTTGAATATTGATTCGTTTTTCATATATTTGATTATTGTTATCATGATGATTGTTGGCTAAGTTCTTTATGGAATTTTTAGGGTGATTGGCTGAAGGTTGTGGGAAAGACGATGAAAGAATGAACCTTTACCTCAGTGGATCCTGAAAGCTCTAACCTTTACCTTAACCTTAACCGACGAACACCTCGGTCAGTCGTGGGACATCTCGACCGAGATAGTACATAAATTAAGCGAGGTGAGACATTTCCTAATCCTTATCTGAGTTGAGGTTTTTGTTTGTCAAATCCTATCCTTATTATACCTTTCCTAGTTCAACTCAAACCTAGGATTAGACTTATCCGGTGATTCCTTTATTTGTATACCCAAGATCATAAGTGATAGGTAATAAAGGTTTATCCTCTATTGAGGGTTTGAGTGTGCCTTCATCCTATTTTTGAGAGTTAGCCTAAGACTTACCTGGTAAAGGTTTATTTTATTCCCTAAGGTGGTGTGTTGGTTTGAGATTATAGTTTCTTTCCTTAATACCTTGAGACTTACCCGGTGAGAGGATCTTTGGTTTGGGATAGTGAGTAGTGAGACTTACCCAGTGATCTATCCCACCTTAGAAACACCTTCCCTTTGCAAACTTCAACTTTGTCCACGTTATTTTTTGAGATCTTGAGTCGGAACCACAACTGGATGCTTTAATCTCTAGAATTCACATTCTCTTTATTTGATTACATCATCTTTGATATTTTTGCTTTGTTGCTTGTTTTTGATTGACAACCTGAATACCGATCTTTGTTTCACCAAAGTCCTTGTGTTCGACCCTGGAGTATTTGCCGTTATTACAATTGATCCGTACACTGCGGGTTCGCATGTTGTTTCAGGCTTATATTTTAGGTTATAAACTTAAAGCTATATTGTTCACCATACACACACGTCTGAGAGCGAACAAGTTTTTGGGTATATGGTTCCTCGATCTAGATCACCCATATTTCTCTCAAGGGGTTTCTTTGCCCCATGAAGAGTAGAGAGCTTTTTTAAACGCTGGAAAATTTTTAAGACCCGTATACTACCCCTTATTAACTCACACATTAATGTCTTTACACAAGTAAATATTTTTTTAACTAAATTAACGTAATTTAAATATGTTACACAAATGTATTTACCCAATTGGAATACTTGCACGAACTTCTTAACTACACAAAACGATTTAAAACACACTAATTTTCGAGAATCATTTACATTATATTACATAATCTAGCTGCACAAACTTAATCATAGCTACACAAAACACGCACATATTAATACTTAAACAAAAGATATGGACATCCTATTAATTCGCCCATCGATATGTTGTGTAATTGTCATAAAAAATAACTCATATCTTCTTCATTGATTTTGAATAATAAAAAAATATTTTCTCCGCTATTTCACAATATCTTCCGGATATTTTCTTACCTAAGTTAGTATAATTTTAATACTTTACACAAATGTTTCTATACAATTGAATATTTATACAATATATTAAGTTACATAATTACACAAACTTTATTTCAACAACACAAAACATTTCTAAAATAATCATATTAATATATTTACATGAAACTAAACTTACCTACACGAGACATGTAAATATAGTGATGTGCAAAATCAAACCGGACCGGTTCCAGTTCGGTCTACGGTCCAAGTTTTTTTGAAAATCCAGATTACGGTCCGGTCCGGTTTTTGGACCGTATAAAACCGTAACCGGGTTGGACCGTAAACTACGAATTTCCGGTCCGGTCCGGTCCAGTTCGGTCCGATCCGGTCCATTCCGGTCCAGTTTTGGACCGGAAAACCTAACCAAAATTGCACAGTTAAGGCATAAACCGGTCCGATCCGGTCCGCAACATTCAAAATTGCACAATTTATGTACAAACCGGTCCAACCCGGAACCGGACCGGTCCGGTCCCAGTCCGGTCCCGGTCCGATCTACGGTCCAAGGTTTTCTCAATTTACGGTTTACCGATCTGGACCGGTCCGGACCATATGCACATCCCTATGTAAATATCAAACAATTGACAATCCAATCATTGAATTTACCTATATTATAAAAACTACACAAATTCGGGCGAAATTCAAGCTTCGGTTCCAACCTATACAACCCATTGAGAGCTTTTTCCAATGGATATAGAGTTTGAGGGTTCAACACAACCCCTCGCAAATATAGGATTAGAGGATCCCGTGAAAAAGACGTTTAATCCGCCGGAGAAGGTCCATATCGGAAAGAAGAAGAATGCGAGGGATTCTGGCAGAGACCACTGAAAACTTATCCGGAGAAAAAAGACGTGTAATCCGCCAGAAAAGAAAGGGATTTGGTCTTTGTTGTACGCGTTCTCTCTCAATTTCCCATTGTTTTCCGCCGAAGAAGAAACATAGTGAAGTCGGTTTTGCTAGAGTGAGAAGCATTTGAAAATGGATGTAGTGGAGACCTAGGCATAATGAAAATGGTAGTAAATGAAAGTTCCTAAAATCTATCAAAAAATTAATTTTTAGATTTTTTTATTCTCCTTTTCAAACCCTTTAAATCTTTTATACGACCACAGTCCATTTTACAAATCCAAACGATTAAAATATAAAAAATTGTACAACCCTTCGAGTTGTGATCATTTTTTTGGTCGGAAGTTGTCAAATGACTTTTCTTTTTTTTTTTTTTAAGCAGGATACTAACCTCATTGTATTATTTTTTTTTTGGGAAAAATAACCCAAAATAATACCAACTATTAACATTCAACCCAAAATAATACCAACTTTGAAAATTACTAGAAGCGATACAAACTATCAACGTATTTATCAAAAATAATATGTCTTACTTTTCCGGCAAAAATAATAACTCCGGCGATGACGTGGCAACCGGAATTTGACAAGTCATCAAAAAATGGATTAATTGTGTGATGTGGATTTTTTTAAAAAAATTAAGTTAATAATACATAAATTTTTTAAAAATATATAAATTAAGTTCTTTTATTTAATTATTATATTTAAAATATAATTCCTGTAGCTATTTTTTTGATAAATTTTTACAAATTTTTTGTAAAAATTTTTTTTTTTAAATAAAGAAAAAAACTGTAATATATATATTAAAAATAAATCGTTTTCTCGTGAAAATTTTAAACCTTTTTTGGAAATTTTTTTATTTTGTATATATTTAATTAATTTTAATATAATTTTTTTTAAATCTATTTTTTAAATTAGTTAAAATATATAAAAATTTTAAAAAATTTTAAAAAATTACAAGACTTTTTTTAAAAAAATTACAAAAATTATTTAAAGAAAACATTTTTAACAATTTTATTTTATTTTTAGAAAAATAATTTATAATTTTTTTAATAAAAAAATAATTACGAATTTATTATTTTAAAAAAATTAATTTATATTTTTAACATATTAAATATTATTAAATTGATTTAAAAAAATAAAATCCACGTCACATAATTATTTCTTGATGACATGTCAAATTCCGGTTGCCACGTCAACGTCAGAGTTAGTATTTTTGCCTAAAAAGTAAGACATATTATTTTTGGTAAATACGTTGATAGTTTGTATCGTTCCTAGTAATTTTCAAAGTTGGTATTATTTTGTGTTGAATGTTGGTAGTTGGTACTATTATGGATTATTTTTCCTTTTTATTTGATAAGAACCTCCCTGTATTAGTACGAAGAAAAGGAATTACGAGTGCGTTGGATAAAGGTATATTATGAAAATTGTGAGATTTATTGAAAAAAAAAATTATGGAGAATTATGAAATTTTCTTAACGTCATAAAGATATCTCATTCAAGATAGATTGTATATAACCCCTTAATTTTCATAATCTATCTTTGTAAAGTTAAAGAAAATTTCATAATTCTCAATAATTTTCATTCCCAAGTCCAATATTTTCCATAATACACCCTTATAGAAGGAGCCCAATTCCCGTAGAAAATTAGGGGTTAATATAATTTTAAACGATATTGTTGAGCCACTTTCTTTTATTTTTTTGTTGAAAAAAAGAATCTCATATCGATAACACGCAATCAAGTGAACCTACCATATAAGCATCCGGGCTACTCCTTCTATTGTCAATTGGTTTTAGGATGGAATCTCGTGTGCTTGTATGTGTGGTTTATTAGACGTGCGTCCTCCGTGTCATTCGATCCCGGGACGAATATAAGAAAAAACAATAGATACTACCAAATGTGGCCTATATGCGTGCATTGTGGGGTACTAAGGGTGTATTCGATAAGAGTATATTACGAGGCTTATCTAAAATAAAAATTATTGGAAATTACAAATTTTCTCCTATATAAAAAGTAAATCATTAGAATTAGGGAAATTAGAGAGAATCAAGTGGTTTATATAATTCTAAACAAATTTGAGTGAAGAATGTTTCATTTATTACCTGTCGAGGGAAATCGATCAATACAACGATGAGTACGTAGCATCAGACGGAAAAGGTCGGCTTCTCCGACAGGGGAAGCTTCGGGCATTGCAAGTCTGTAAAAAGGAAGGGTATCAAAAGAAAAAGGAGAGGTTATGGTTTGATTAATATACTAATTTATATTAATTTTAACTTAATTAATGAGTCTGACACGTGAGCAATAAGCAGAATGTAAAAGGCAATCGAGAAGGTGGATACCGACTCATTCCTCAAACCCTTGAAATCAAGGACCTGATCACTAACTTTCACATTTCTCCGTCCTCTCTCTCAAATGGATTCCAAATCCAACCTTCCAGAAATTTCCCACAACATTTTCCCTTACCTCCGCCAATATGTAGACGGAACAATCGAGAGGCTCGTCGGAACAGAGTTCATTGAACCCGGACTCGACCAAAAAACAGGGGTCAACTCTAGAGAAGCCGTAATCTCACCGGAAACCGGCGTATCTGTCAGAATCTACCTTCCGGCCACCAAAAATTCCAACCAAGACATTAAACTCCCTCTCATCATCTACCTTCACGGTGGTGCTTTCCTCATAGCCTCCTCCGGCGAACCCAAATACCACAGTTTCCTCAATCACCTAACAGCCGCCGCAAACGCGGTTGTGGTCTCAGTTGACTACAGGTTAGCTCCCGAAAACCCACTCCCTACCGCCTACGACGACGCTTGGGACGCGATCGAGTGGGTCGCCTCTCGGAGAATTGTTGGTGAGGACATATGGGTCAACGAAAAACTAGTTGACTTTGAGAAGGTGTTTTTAATAGGAGACAGCGCAGGAGCAAACATGGGACACGTGTTGGGTTGTCGGATGCGGGTTGAAGATCCGGGTCATGGGTTTAAGCTGGAGGGGATTATTCATATCCATCCCTACTTTTGGGGAGAGGAGCCAATCGGGTCGGAAGGTTCGGATCCGAGGAAGGGAATGGTGGACACGTGGTGGGAGTATGTATGTCCGTCGGATAAAGGAAATGATGACCCGTTGATAAACCCGTTTGTGGATGGGGCGGTCCGAATTGATGAAGTGGCGTGTAAGAGGGTTTTAGTGTGCGTTGCGGAGAAGGATATTTTGAGGGATAGAGGAAGGGCTTATTACGACTGTTTGGTTGAGGGACAGTTGGAAGGGAATGCAGAGATTCATGAGACCACTGGGGAAGATCACGTCTTTCATATCTTTGATCTTCATTGTTTCAAGGCAGTTGAATTGCTTAATTGCATGGTTGAATTCATCAACCGTTAATGATGGAAGACGACGGTGCTTTCATTTGTTGAATTAACATTTAATTTGTCGTATTTTGGAAGTTGCAATGTACACAATAAGCAATTCTTTGTTGAGTGATTCTGTTATTGTAACTCTGTAACCATGTTATTCGAGTTGAAGGAGCAAAATTTTACTACGTTTAATCGAGCTTTAAAACATGTTTAGGCAAAGCTAACTTTTTTTTTTTTTTTTTTTTTTGATAAAGGAAAGCGGTTCGAACTTCGATCTCATAGACGCCGCGCCGACTATTGGATCGAAAGGCCGATAAGAATCGGCAGACGGACTAATCGTCATGAGTGACCACAATAAAAGAGAAAAAGAAGACACAAAAATACATCACAAAAAACCCGAAAGCAGGGACGTCTTCAGGGGAAATCAACATGATCCAGTCAACTGGAAGTAACGAGCATGAACGTTCATCTTCGAAGGAAGTACACAGGAGGAAGTCTGGGGAACAACTGTGGACACCTCGGATTTGGACTGCAATAGAGCCGTCAGGAGTCGATCACACATCCACGCCCCCTTCTCGACAAACGCTCGAACCTCCACCAAAGACAGTATCAAAACAGAGAAGACGATACTGCAGCACACGGGTATCGTGATATAAAAATGTGTACAACTTTGATGGTTTATAGAGTAGCGATTTATAGGGGAAAAATTATTCGAAAACAGTTGGTAAACAACACTCAAAATTGTTCAAAAACAAAGGAGTTCAATTGTTTTGATTGATTTTAAATGAACGATTTTGTTTTTAAAAACCAATTATTAACCTGGACAATAAAGAATTGAGTCAAAACTCAGTCGACCTTATCCATATCATTTTTGATAATTTTGGGTCGTTAGACCGGGATCGGTTTTTGATGATTTTGGGCCGTTAGACCGGGATCGGTGCCGTTAGGCCGTGAAAAAGCCCTTGGGACGAAAAAGAACTAAGGAGTGCTTTAGTTTTCATGGATATGCTTATGATCAATTTTGTTTTTAAAATTAATAATTGTTTCGGACAATAACGAATTGTGAAAAAAAAAAAAAAAAACCTCAATCGACCTTATTTTTTTTCCTTTTCATTTTGATGTTTTTGGGACTGTTAGGCCATTGTCGAAACGACCTTTTTTTTTTTTTTTGTGTTGGGACCGTTCGGTCGAGATCGATGCCGTTAGGCTGCGAGAATAGTGCCGGATTCAAATGGGCTAGGTTAATGGGTTGATTAATTTATGAATAATTTACACCCAAAACTGATGCAAAATCAAAAGATTCGATTGCAAAAGGGCAGTATCTCTAGCATTTCCATTCATTCAAAGGCAACTATCCAATTAAAACCCCCATAAAGAAAAATTCCAGAAATACTCCTTTGCAAAAACCTTGATTGAAGGGCAATAATGTCCATTTTGAAACAAGCAAAAAGCCTAGTGTAGAGACGGCATAGCGGTGGCCATTGCAGACTTGCACTTTTCTTTTTGAATACTTCTTATCTCTCTCATTCGTTGTCACAAAAAAAGCTTCTCTTTTTAATTATTATATTTTCCTTCAAAAAAATATCTGGTAAGCATTCTTACCAGGGAGATAACCCAAAGTAAAGCAGCAAAATCACTTGCAAAGCGATTGAATTTGGAACCCATAAACTGTATCTTAATGTTTCTTCCTTTTTTACGAATCTGGTGCAAATGGGGTGAAGAGGATAGAGACAGAGAGGAGAATGAACTGTAACCATTACGAGCAGCAACTGTCGAAACTGCTCGTGTTGAGTAAATGGGTTGTTAAACAACGGTTTCTTCCTCCGATTGATTTCGATTATTCATGGTCGGGGAGCGCAAACATGTTTACCAGGCTTTGGAAAGGAAGCAAATAATCTCTTGTTCAACCGTTTGGTTTTATTTCTAATTTCTGTCATTATACTATTTTGGTTACTTTGGTATGAGGGTTTGATTACTGGGTGTAATTTTGCCTTTTTCTGAAAGGGTGGAAGTGGGCTACTGAATTGGTGTTCCGATGGCTACCGGATGAGAAGGTAGATGGAGAGAAGAGCAGATCTTGGTTTTGCCTTGAGACGGAGCAGCAGCAAACACCGAGTGGTGGCGGTTAACGAGAAAGGAACTCCGGTGAAGGAGGAAGTGAAAAACCTGGTTGAAATATTCCTATTTAAGGAGTGGTGTTAGCCTTATTCCCTCTTCATATAATAGTTTGTTGATTTGGAACTGGTGGACATTGGTTTTAGTTTGGCTTGAGCGACGGTCAGCCAAAGGATTTTGAAGAAGAGGGTTTTCCTCTGAAGAGCACAATAGAGAGGGTTTTCCTCTCAAAAGTGCATTAGGCAAAGCTAACTATTGATTATGGACTCATTAGTTATCTTTACTCTTTAGGATTGTTATCGAGTTCGAAAATGTACTCAGAGGGCTAATTTGAAAAAGTGGAGTGTACTTAAAGATAGGTGTGGGCGTTTTCTGATATTCAATCCGATTCGAAGGTTCGGATATTCGATTTGACAATCCTATAAAATTTAAATCTGAAAGCACCTGGATATTCGATCGTTCTATCCAGATCGGATATCCGACACAAGTATTTATTGTTAGATTAGTCGAATATATGTAATTCGATTCGATTTTCCCTCCAAATCTCGACCCGTATCCGATCGTATGATCCGAAAAATGTGTTGGATCGTGTCGGACTTGGATCACCAATTGCCGAATATTTTCGAATTCAAAATTTTCAAGATCGAATCTTTGAAGCGGATCGGATCGGATATTTTTTATCACCACTACTAAGGGCTAATTTGGGCCTTTAATGGGCTATAGATAAAACGAACAAAAGCCCACTTCACTGTGACAGCAGCAGCTCTACCTTCTGGGGTTCTTCTTCTAATCCCTTTCCAAATCACAAAATGGCGGTCCTGCAGGGGTTTATCTCGCCACTGAGTGTGAAGAAGCCATCGCTCCTCCAAGTTCATTTCAAATTTCGCAATCCTAGCCTCTCAGTAGTTCAGAAGCTCAAAGCACTTTCCGGAACTGGCGGTGTGAATGCTCTGTCCAGCCGTTGTCGTTGTCAAACTGAAACGCAGACATTCTTTGCTTCAAGTTCAGATGATGATGAGTATTACGAAAACGACGCTGAGGAGAACAGTGACCTTGAGGATCTGCCTCCAGCAAATACTTCGTCTGACGGACGACCACCACCGCTTCTCAAGAAAAGGAAGAGGTATAGGAAAGCATACCCTGGAGAAATAAAGGGGATTGCCGAAGAATTGAGGTTCGTCGCCATGAAACTCCACAACACAAAATCTGTGAAATCCTTGAGCGACGATGAGAACTCAAATAAGGATTCTGAGCAATCTGCTGAAGAAAGAGACATCGAGGATGGTTATGGATCGAAGGGGGATAATTCGGCTTCCGAGTCGGTTCCAGATACATGGCAGCCTAGTATGGAGGGTTTCGTCAAACACTTGGTTAATTGCAAGCTTGTGTTCGAAACACTCGAGCGCATTGTTGAAGAATCAGACGACGTGGCTTGTGAGTTACTTTTAAGCTTTCAATTTTAGTATTCTCTTCAAACGTTGTTAGCAAATCAAAATTTGGTAATCGAGCGTTTTCAGTTGCACTTACCAATTGGAGCTTCCTAAAATGAGTATTTTGATAATGTGTTTATCATGGAACCTGCTTAGATTCATACTTTAGGAAGACTGGACTGGAGCGATCTGAAGGCCTTGCCAAGGATATTGAGTGGCTTAGAGAAGAAAGAGGTGTAGAGATACCTAAGGCTAGTAATCAAGGAACTTCTTATGTCAAGTATTTGGAGGAACTTTCCAAGGAGAATGCTCCATCGTTCCTCGCACACTTTTACAATGTCTACTTCTCACATGTAGCAGGTGGTCAAGTAATCGTTAAACAGGTAATTTTGGATAGTTAGTAGCCATTTCATTTGGTTAAATCTGTATCCTGCCTCGGTTGTATTACAATTTAGCATTGGAGTGTAAATGGTGTTCTGTGTTTGGATTATAATCGAGTATCTTAGGCTTTATATTATTACTCGGAGAGGGTGTTGTGATGATACATTGAATTTGATGATTGATCTGCAGGAACTATTGAAAAGCTCCTGAATTTACTTCTATTAGGTCAGCATTTCAATGTAAGAAAGTTGCTTCTGATTGACTACTCCCACTGAAAAATGGTGGTGTTTTTGTACTGTTTACAATCTATGAAAGATTTTGTGATACTTACTAACAAAAAACATTAGAGATTTCAAATTTGTAATGGCAAGGAAATACTGATTTCCAAATCCCCTTACCCCCACAAATCCTAATATCCTATTGTGTTCAACTGTTGATGGCTTAATGATTTAAACGTACTGTTGTGATCAATACATCCAGTTAATTGCTGCGTTGGTTTCGTAGGTTTCGGAAAAGCTTCTGGACGGAAGAGAAATGGAGTTCTGTAGATGGGATGGGGATCCACAAGAACTGCTCAAAGATGTAAAGGATAAACTCAACAAGCTAGGGGAGGTAGAATAGATACATAAATACTCTAAGGCCTATTTCAGCCTTATTTGGCTTGCATTTTTCCCTTAACTGTCTTATGCTAAAGAGTATTTACCCTGAAAAAACATACATATTGCAGCATTGGTCAAGAAGTGACAAAAACAAATGCTTAAATGAAGCATCCAAGTCATTCAAGTACATGGGGCAAATTGTGCGGTTGATTATACTATAGGCAAGGTATGACACAATTCAATTGCATATCCTGAATTTCTATTGCATACTTTACAATCAACATCCACTAAATTTTCTGCTGAACTGCCGTATAACATAAATTGAGCTTGACATGATCGGTTGAGCTTGCATTTTAGGTAATTCTTCTCCCCTTTTGTTCGTAATGGAAGAGAAATGATTTAGCCTATTTTGACTATAAGTCCAGACCATAAAGCTGCGAGGGTCCATGTTGACTCTAGCTCCGTTCATGGTTGTTGGCTGAAATGCTGAATATGCTGGAAGAGCTGAACGACTGGTGTTCACTTGGTTCAAGAATATTAATATTGTAGTTGTTTGTAACTTTGTTATATCCTAAGTAAGTCCCTCGATCGTTATCTAGGCAAATTTGATGAGACTATCTCATAATTTTGAATTGTTTTGCATTAAAATACATGAAACTTATGGCCCTGTTCGGCAAGCACATTATATGGGGTTATTAGAGGGATTATGTAGAGCTAGATTTTTTTAGTGGATTGTTTGGAATAGAATTTTTAAACCAGTTGTACTTGGATTATTGATAAATTGAAATTATAATCTCAAAATAGTCTCTCATCTTGATGTGATATAATAAATACTTTAGACCTTCTCCATCCCAAAATTTATAAGTTTTTTAAGTTATTTTTTTATATTTTAATTTTCTCTGACCATCTGGTCACTCTAATAACTTATCTCCTCCATCCCAAAATTTTGTTATAGCTTCTTTACTTACTTTTTTCTTACACCAAACCACTTAAATTATATATTTTTATATTTATTTATTAATTATCAGTTATTATTATTATCAAGTTTTAAATTAAAAATAATCGATATGTTTTTATGTAGATAAAAGTATTTTACAACCTTCTGGAAGATTTTTTTAAAAAATTTATTGTTATTTTATGTGTCTTTAACATATAAATATTATTTTGTGAGTGATTTAATAAGTGTGCAAAATTATTAAATCACTAACATTATTAAAATTGAAGTGGTCGGTGTTCCTCGACAACACAAACATTGCTAGCGGAACTTGACGTATTAGGAAGGCGCACATGACTCTTCAACGGCCCATAACAAC
The DNA here is from genome assembly GCA_033239125.1 of Fagopyrum homotropicum. NCBI lineage: Eukaryota > Viridiplantae > Streptophyta > Magnoliopsida > Caryophyllales > Polygonaceae > Fagopyrum > Fagopyrum homotropicum. The sequence goes on from BSWB01000006.1 coordinate 27,582,501, forward strand.
GCAAACAAGTGACGTTGTCGACTCTTCTTCTCCTTGTTGGTTGGTTAAGAAACATTAGCTAGAGAAAAACGCCACCTATGAAAACACTATACTGATACGATTTTCGTCCACATTATGATCTCACTAGGCAGATCAATAATGGCTTCTCGGTTGAATTGGGTTGATTGACTTCGGCTCAATAATTATACAGATTTTACTAAGTTTTTTTATCCATTGTCCACTTTCATAAATTATTTGTTTATAATAACTAATTATAAAGTTTTCACCAAAGTTTTTTTTTTAAAAAAAAGAGCCGAAGCTCCCCGCGCCTAAGCGCTTTTATTATGAAAACCAGATTACATACGTAAAAAGCTGGGTAAAGACACACCCCTCAAATCGTCTAACAAAATGTTCTTGATCCCACCGGGGGAACAACCAAATGGTGGGAACCTAAATCCATGTAAAAAGCTAAGTTTGCGATAGCATCCCTAACCCTATTCCCTTCCCGGAAAATGTGCTCGAGTTTCACCTGCCAATCTCGAGTAAGAAAGCCTTGGCATCTAGTAACCAGGCTGGAGAGGGGGTGAGTATGACTAACCCGTTCTCAATCATGTTAATAACCAGCTTCGAATCTATCTCGAACCAAGCCTTTTTGAATCCCAGTTCCCACGTCCTTTCCAGTCCGAGTAGCAGCCCCCACAGTTAGGCTTCAGGTACCGAAATAGACCCAAGATTATCTGCAATACCTTGAACCCATTCCCCTTGATCATTTCGTATTACAACCCGTGCCAAAGCCCTAGACGGTTCTCCCCTTCGAGCCCCATCTGTGTTAACTTTGATCCACTCTTGCTCAAGCTTAGTCTAGTGAATCAGACTTTCCCTCTTCATCGGTAATCCCTTGTCCACCCTTCTGTTCCACGCTTCCCTTACTTCCGTGTGGTAGGCAAGCAAGAAAGCAATCTTGTCTTTGGGTATGTTACCTTCATTGAAGGTGCGCATATTTCGCCATCACCAAACCCACCAAATCGAGATTGCAAAAAGAGTATTACATGGGCCTTGATGAGGACCTTCTCTAATACACAAATTTTCAAATATTCATTCCTCCCATTGTACCTAGAAGAAGGTCTGCTGGAGCAGGGGCGGAGCCAGAAAAATATTAGGGGTGGGCGAAATTCAAAACGAAAGACGTAAAATATATAAACTTCATAATTGTAATATATATATATAAATATTATAAAGTATCTAAACAATTAATTTATTATACTTTAAACTAGAAAGTAAAACAAACGCGACGATTTTTTGCCTTAGCAAAATCATCGATAACCGAATCGATGTCAACTTTACTCACAAATTCTCTTTCAATATAGATCGTCAAAGCATCACCAAGAAACTCATCTGCCATTTTGTTATGGATGTCAGTCTTCACATGTTTCATTGCTGAAAACGCCCTCTCTATAGTTGTAGTAGAAACTGGTAAAGTTAACACAAGACGAATCAATTTGCTTATCATTTTGAACTGTTCATCTTTTTTTTGTTTCCACCAACTTCTCCATTAATTTTGCAAGTGTGGGTACTTGAAACTCTGAATTGGAGACAACAAAAGCACGATAGTAGGGCAACTCACTCTTCAAAAGATTTCTTTCATGTTCTTCAAAATCTCTAGGATAGAACTCTACTGCAAGTTTGTAGACATCATCTGCCTTGAACGAATGAAAACAATCTTTTGGATCCAGGGCTACACTCAACTGAAGCAGTCTGATAGTGGTCTCATTAAACCTCGAGTTTAACTCGGACAACTGAAAGTCTATAGATTGATTAAAATGCTCAACATGATAACGATACTCAAGAGTTATTTGTTTCGCACCACGTCCAACTTTACTACTCATGTCAGGTACTTGTACTTCGTGTTTTAAGCAAAACTCTTTCACTTTTTGAAGTAATTTCTCCCATCCTTCATCACGTAGATCTTGAAGAAGTGTTTTTGCAGTGGAAAGATGTTGAAGAGCACTTAGTATGTCAACAGATTCTTGTTGAAATACTTGACAAAGAAAGTTGGTAATTTCCATAACTTCCATCATTAAGTGCAAACTAAATGCAAACTCAAAAGTCATCAACTGATCTAGAGCACCACTAGCTTCTACTCGAGCCTTGGAATTTGGACCATTCTCACTTATATTCTCAAGCACTTTACAAGTTGAAGAAAACATTTTAAGTACACTCGCAATAGACCGAAAATGAGAACTCCATGGGGTAGATCCTACACATTATAAAAATATCAAATGTTTAGCTAAATCTTGATAGAAACATATTAATATTGTTATATATATATAAGATAAGAGTTTTTACGAGTAAAACCTGCACGTTGTAAGGATGTTGCTTGATTAGCTCCTTGTCCAGATACTAAATCTCCACTTTCTAACATATCATCAATTTCACTTCTATGAAATGCTTGTAACTCTGTGTTGCGTTTAGGAGACGACTTGACAATATTAATAACATTATCCAAGAAAGAAAAGAACCTCCAAATTGGATCACACTTCTTTGCAGCAACCACTAACGTCAATTGCAATCTATGAGCGAAACAATGGACAAAGTATGCATATTCACAATCATTGAGAAATAGTGCCTTCAATCCATTAAATTGTCCTGACATGTTACTAGCACCATCATACCCTTGACCTCTCAATTTGTCAACTTGAAGATTGTAAGTAGAGAGGACATTACAGATCTCTTTATAAAGTGTTTCTGAAGAAGTCTCTAGAACCCGTCTGATAGCAAAAAAACGTTCTGTTAAAATACCAGCGAGGTTTACAAACCTCAAGATGATAGCCATTTGCTCCCGTCCCGATTCATCTTGTGCTTTATCGACGAGTATAGAAAAATATGCATCTCCAACTTCCTCACGAATCATATAACGCACTTTGTTTGCCATGATTGCTAACACCTCTTTTTGAATTTCAGGAGAAATATATGTGGCATTTCCAAGTGCATTATTCAGTACAACATCATTGACTTCTGGTACCCATTTTGCTAAAAAATCCACCCATTCGATTACATTTCCACGATTCGTAGAAAGTTCCGACTCATTATGACCCCTAAAAGCACAACCTTGCAATGCCAATCATTGCACAACCATGATTGTAGTTTTAAGTCTCAATCGGTTTTTTATCACTTCTACTCTACTCACCCTCTGCATTACCGTATCGATATAACCAGCTGGCTTCATTAAAGATTCAACATATACAACACATTTGTAATGAGGAGATGTTGATTTTCCAACATGTTTCAAAAATACACATTCGGCTCCTTGATGAACTCTCTTCCATTTGTTAAACCCACCGTTCACTAAAGAAGAAGAAGAATTTGTATTGTCCGCAAAAAGAAAGAATGGAAAGCAATAACACATATGTGTAGTAGGTGAATACTCTAACCAATTAAATTCCTCAAACCAACTATATTGAAAACGACGAGAATCGTTAACCTCATACTTTGCAAGTTTTGGTTGATACGGTCCATGCATCAAATACTTTCTCCTAATCTTGTCTCTTTTATCAAGAGGTCAATCACATATTTTTTTTCTTATTCCCGGATCACGAACTAGCTCAAAAGATATATTAGAAAGAGGAGACTGGTCGATTTTATCCAGAGTAGTAGAGGGTTGACTTACTTGATTATCAATAGGAGGAGACTGCTGATTTTCATGTACCGGAGTTGATTCTTTGGGTTTGAAGAAAGAATACAATGTGGATTTCACTTTTTTCTTTGGTGGTTGTGAAGACATAATTAATCTATAAAAAATATAAAACAATTGCGGTCATTCTCCAATAAATTAACATAATAAGTTCATCGACATTAATTTAATAATTAAATTTTTAATTGTTAATTTATAAAACTACAATTTGTTAAACAATTAGTAGACACTATAAAATTTTATCATATATTAAAGACAAAAAATATAAAACACTAATTAAAACACTAAAATAAGAGGATGAAACTATATATTTAGAAAAAGTAAATACTAAACACTTAATAAATAAAATAAATTAATAAGATCATGAACTATATATTTAATATATATATATATATATATATATATATATAATTTATAGATTATTACTATACTAAACAATAATTAAATAAACTAAATAAACATTTAATTAAATAAAATAAGGATAAATACAACATAAATATACAAAGCATACCAAATTGGAACGAATTGAAAGGATAACACTAAGGTCTAAGGGCCTAAGGCTGCAGAAAGTGCAGAGTCTTTGCACTTTGCAGGATTGTAGGAAAGCAATTACTTTTGTAACTGTAGGGCTGCACAACTATCCTATATGGCTATATTCCTATTCCAATATGTGCAGAATTGCAGAGGTGCAGTGCACGGGGCCGAACGGCTATTCGCCTATTCAGATTGTATGAGAGAGATAGGTATAGGGAAAGTAGCATATTAGGTTTTAATCTTCCGAAAACCTCTATATTTATAGGAATAAATAATTTTTTTTAAAGAGTACTACTAATAAAAAAAATTGGGATGGGGTGGGCGACGGCCCAGTCGAGCCCACCCTTAGCTCCGCCCCTGTGCTGGAGCTTCGTGGGGACCATGGCTATCCAAATGTTCTTTGCATAAGGGTAGTCTCTGAGTAGATGCAGTTGAGACTCCACCATACTTGGGCAGGAAAGGCAATCAGGAGAGGACGACAGATGTCTCCTGTGGCGTTCCATATTAGTGAGGACCATACCCCACGCTAGCTGCCAAATAAATAAAGCATTCTCTCTGGCACTTTGATTTTCCAAAGCTTAGCAAACAGGCCTGTACGAACACCATTCTGGGCTCTCATCTGTCTAAGGTAGTGATGGGCCGACGCCACTGAGAACCTCCCATCTTGGGTGAGTCGCCACCTCACCGAATCCTCATGGTCGGAATCCTCATGGTCGGAATCCTCCCAAATCTTGAGCGCAATAAGTCTCAGGAAGTTTGAGTTTGTGAGCCTACAAGACAGGTAATTCTAATTCCAACCAACACCATCAATCCAAACGTCCCTAACCGAGAGGCTCAAGTCATGCTACGTGAGAGAAATTTGGCAAGTCGGTGCCAGACGCTCGTCCGAGAGCCAGACGTCACTCTAGAACTTCGCCCTTTGTCCATTGCTCACATTCCATCCCAGATTGGGCACAATAACCCGGTTAAAGCTCTCCACAATCCCTTTCCAAATCCAAGAGTTGCCATTTTTGTACTGAAGAAGCGGAGGCCAAGCTTGGGTGGAGTTGGCGTATTTCTTGATCAGAACCGTAGCCCAGACTTGATCTTCAGACGTGACGAGTCTCCAGCCCAGTTTGCTAAGCATGGCTGCATTCACTTCGTTCAACTTTTGTATTCCCATCCCACCTTGGTCTCGGGGTTGACATAGATAATCCCACTGGAGCCGATGCATCTTCTTGTTTCCCTTTGAGTCCCCCAGATAAAACCTTGACGAATCTTGTCAATCTTGCTTGTGACATTGTTAGGCAGCTTGATGACGCTCATGTAGTGAAGAGGGATCACCGAAAGGACAGACTTTAGAAGGGTTGTTCTTCCTGCCATACTGAGCGTCTTCACCTTCCATCCTGCTAACCGAGTCGAGATTCTCTCAATAAGAGGATTGAAGGTCTCCTTGGAGATCGCCCCCTGAATGAGTGGTATGCCTAAGTATAATCCGAGGTTCCTTGTAAAAGGTACTCCGCATATGTTGCTAAGTCTTTGCTCCAGCTCCCCCCTGACATTTTGTGAAACAAAAATACGGGATGTAGTGAGACTAACCTTTTGGCCGGAAGCATTACAGAAGTCCTCAAAGATCCTCTGAACTATCCTTAGTTGGTTGGTTGAGGCTTCCGCAAACAAGAGAATGACATCGACAAAGAATAAATGCGAAAGGGGAGGTCCGTCACGTGAAAGTTTGATCGGTTTTCATTGTCCCTCTCCAACGGCTGCCTCAATCAAGTGGCCGAGTCTCTCAAGGCATAACAGAAACAAGTAAGGGGAGAGTGAGTCGCCATGTCGAATGCCCCTTGTTGTTTTAAGACTTTCTGTGCACTCCCCATTCCAAAGGACTCTCATGGAATTAGAAGAAATACAAGTCCTCACCCATTCCACCCATTCTCTAGGCATGCTCATGTCTTCCAGGGTATCAATCACAAATTCCCAACGGAGTCTATCATATGCCTTCTCCAGATCAAGTTTCATAACCATCCACCCTCTCTTCCCTCTTTTCTTGCTAAAAGAGTGGATCACCTCTTGTGCAAGAATCACATTGTCCGAAATCAATCTACCGGGAATAAAATTACCTTGGAGTGGGCTAACAAGAGAGCTCATGAGTGGTTTGATGATGGGTAGGAACCGTTGGATCGTCTCCGGCTTCGCAACCTTCCCAATGAGAATGAGGAGGGTTTCGTTTGAAGACGGAGGAAGGACGCCTGTACTGAGGAAGCTCCTGACGAATCCAACTAAAGACTCACCCATTGTATCCCAAAGTCTTTGATAGAAAATGGGCTGAAAACCATCAGGGCCTAGGGCCTTAAGCGCAACCATACTAGATAGGGCACTCCGAACTTCAAGTGCATTGCAGCGACTCTTCAAGGCTTCGAGTTGGGGATCAGAAAGAAATGGGTATCCCCCTCTAGGCAAAGTACTCAACTGCTGGAGAGACACCGGACCATACAACTCTTTATAGAAACTTACTGCCATCCCCTGTAATGCCTTCTGATCCAGCACTCATTCCCCATTATCCTTTTTGAGTGCTAACACCTTATTACTTTGCCTTCTCATAATAGTCGACAGGTGAAAGAAAGCAGTGTTCTTGTCTCCACAAACAATCCATTGTTATCGTGATTTCTGGCACCACAATATTTCCTCTTGCTCGAGCACCTTTTCAACCTCCTTCTCAGTTTCTTGCTCTTTTCTAAGAAGACCTCCTTCTTAATTTCTTGCTCTTTTCTAAGAAGGTTTGTACTCATAGTATTCACCAGTTGAGCTCTAATATTCTCCAGAAGCTTAATTAGGGCCTCTTTTCTCTAATGAATATCCCCAAAGGTGTCCCTATTCCATTGGCGCAAGACTTTCTGAAGCAAATGAAGAGCCTCCGGCAGATCCGCCAGCTTCTCCCAGGTCGTGTCAATAAGCTTGGTGAATTCCGGATGGGTGAGCCAAGCAGCAAGAAACCGGAAGGGGCGTCTTCTAGGGTTACCCAAGATTTCAGAAGTAAGGGATATGAGCAAGGGATTGTGGTCGGAGGTAAGTCGGGGGAGATGACATACCATAGCATGTGGCCTTATCAATCGTCCCTTAGTAGTTACAAGGACTCTATCGAGTCTTTTGGATATCCTGGTGGTGGTTGAGCCGCCTCTCGTCCATGTAAAAGGAGACCCTACATACCCCATATCAATGAGGTTATTTTCGTTGAGCCAGGTTCCAAACTCCATCGATTGGCGTGGCAAGCGTTGGGCTCCCCCTTGGCTTTCCTCCAAGCACTTAATCACATTCAGATCACCCCCAAGTAAAATAGGCAAGGAAGCTTCTTGGATAATTTGTGAAAGGTCACTCTATGTCTCCCCTCGTCTTCTAGGATCCGGAGCAACATAAGCAACAATGAGATAGAAATCTCCATCATCATGGGTCACCTTGAGTTGGATAAACTGCCGGTCCTTCTTGATCACTGAAAACTGAAGGCAGTTGGAGTTCCAAAGTAACCAGATACCTCCACTTTGGCCTTCCGCTTCCACCCTGTCAAAAGTATCAAAGCCCATCTTTTCACAAATGAGTCAGCCACCTTCCCTAAACAATGGGTCTTGAAAAGGGCCACAAAGCCGGGTTTGTGTTTTATAGTCATAAAGCGGATATATCTTTGAAAACTACTTTTCACCGTTCTGAAGCAATTCCATAGGATACCTATCATTAAAACTTGGTTTTGGGATCTTGCTGCCTCCTCTCTTATGCGTGTGAGTCCGGTACCAAGGATACTTGGGACTCCAGACATACCTCCATCTTTTCATGCTCTTCTGTGGGGGTTGGGGTTAAGCCCACTACAAACTCCACATCTTGTGGTACTGCTCTATTAAGAATCCTGACTGGTGACGTATTCTTAACCACTGGTGGGAGATTAGGGTTATATATGATCCTCATTTTCTTCTTTGGTACAATAGCCTTTCCCCTGTCCTCACAACTGGTTTCGCTCTGATGGTTCTTGGGGTACGTTCGAACTCTCTTTCGGGGTTGTGGAAGTGTCCCTCATGAGTCTCTCTGTCGTGGTGCAACATGGGTGGCGTTACTACTGTTACCTCCTCTTTTATTAGGGGCAACATCAGGTGCCTGGACGACTCTACCTTTAGCCCATGATTTCCTATGCTGGACCACCATCCAAGGGTCGTGTTCTTGTTCCCCCAAACTATCTCGCTCCACATCTGGTTGGGGATGCTCAATATCCTTCACTGTTTCTCCTGCCCTATCCTAGGCTTCAGTGGCAGTTTCCGTAGCATTCTTGTTTCCCTGTGCACCGTCTGCATACATGCAATTCTCCATAACGTGCCCATAGCATCCACACGTAAAGCAGATCGTGTGCAAATTCTCGTAATCCAACAGGAGGCGCTTGCCATTCACAATCAGATCTCCCTTCAGAGGCCTGGTGAGATTGACGTTAACGTAAACCCGGGCAAACTTCCCACGTGAAATGCCCAGCGTGTTAACATCTATTTTCAAGGGGTCACCTATAGCAGATGTTATCGCCTTGAGGATGCTTGAGTTATACATAGCGAACGGTCATCCCGTAATACGGACCCAAACTCCAGTAGACTTGATAACTGATATCGTGGGATCAAAACTTTCATCCCATCTTTGCATCATGAGATAATGGTCGAAAATCTTCCATGGACCACGAGTAAGCACATCTAACATGTGCGATTCCTTCTCAAATCTAATTAGGAAGAAGTCATTAGGTAGATCGAGAACAATCCATCCTCCTCCTATCTTCGATAATTGTCTCACACTCCTTTCGAAAGCCGACTATGAAATCATTCGTCCTAGGAGTTTAACGACTATTGAATTCCGCCATGGGCATTCAAGACACTTATTACTTCAGGAGCGATAGTAATGACTGGTGTTGAGTCGTTCCCTTTCGGGTAATCAATGGTAACTTTACCGGTATCAATTAAATTCTGAGGGTGCAAGGGCAGTTGTTTCCATGCAGAGTCTCCAAAGAGCATTGTACTCCAGTTTGGGGCCTTTGGTATTGGCGCTTGGTTCTGATCCATTACATGGGGAGATGGATTAGCCACTTCATGATTCTGGTCATGAGGGGGAGCAGGGGGTCAGGGATAATCGGTGAGCAGGGAGGATCTGGAGCAGCAGGAGGGGGAAGGGGGGGGGCAGGGGGATTCACCTCGAGAGTCGCCCTAACAACCGTCATTAGGATTTTTGAAGGATTAGTTTCCACCAAAGGTTTATCCATTGCTCTCATGAGTTTCTTGATAAAATATTTTTGTTCCTAAATATTTACCATTTAACTATAAAGTTTTCACTCAGGATTTACTCATTTCTCTTATGGTTTTCTTTAATAAATATTTCGTTTAAAAATATTTAGCACTTACTACACATATTTCACCAAGGGTTTATAGAGGATAAGAATGAATGAAGATTGTATATTGATAATAGGGTTAGAGGGTATATATACACAATTAGACTTGAATAACAAGAAACAAAATATGTAAAACCCTAAAGCCCATTGGGCTACTTGGCTATTACCCCCCCCCCTCTCCCGCAAGTTGAAGTGGGTTGTGGACGAACTCGAAGCTTGTCACGTAGAAGAAGAAACCGTGTTGTTCCCAGCGGTTTGGTAAAGATATCCGCAAACTGTTCGGCAGAGAAGACATGGCGAACAAGGAGCTGCTTTCGATCGACTTGTTCACGAACAAAGAAGTAGTCAAGCTGGATGTGTTTGGAGTGGGATCCCACCGCTGGATTGGTAGTGAGGAACTGGGCTCCGACATTGTCATAAAGCAGAATTGGAGGCGATGTAAGAGGTGTATGCATTTCATGAAGTAGTTGAGTAAGCCACATTACTTCGGCTGCAGTTTAAGCCAGTGCACGATATTCTGCTTCGGTGCTGGAGCGGGCGACAACATGTTGTTTGCGGGAGGTCCAGCTGACGAGGTTATCACCGAGATAGATGGCAAAACCGTACTGCGAGCGGTAGTCAGTGCGATCAGCAACCCAACCAGCATCACTGAAGGATGTGAGGCGAGAGATGTTGGACGGTTGAATGTGTAAGCCAAAGGAAATAGTACCTTGAAGGTACCGTAAGATGCGTTTGACAGCATTCCAGTGAGGGAGACGGGGCGAATGCATGAATTGGTAGACACGATTTACTACGTATGCGATTTCCGGTCTAGTGATGGTAATATATTGAAGTGCTCCGACAACCTAGCGATAAAGAGAGGAGTCACAGAAGGGATCACCTTGATCAGTGAGCCGGGAGGACGATTCGGCAGTTGATCGGATCGGCTTGCACTCATGCATCTTGGCTCAAACCAGAACCTCCTAAATGTATTTTCTCTGATGAAGAAGAAGATTACCATTGTGATTTGCAACTTGAACACCAAGGAAATAATGGAGAGAACCGAGATCCTTGAGGGAGAAAGCCTCGTTCAAGCTGCGAACTAGATGTTGCACAGAGGATGTGTTTGAGCTGGTCACAATTAAGTCGTCAACATAGGCAAGAACAAATGTGGTGTCGGTGGTCGAGTGACGAACAAAGAGGGATGTATCTAAGTAGCATGCCCGGAACCCATGTTGTGTGAAGAATAGTTTGAGCTTATTGAACCAAGCTCGAGGTTCCTGTTTTAACCCGTAAAGAGCTTTTTGGAGGCGACAGACATGAGTTGGGAACGAGGGATGAATGTTCGCTCCAAAAGGTGTGTGCAAGCTTTAAATTTATAACCCAAGAAGTATGCTTGAACAAATATGCGAACCCGTAGTGTGCGGGTCAATTGTAATAAAAGCAAGAATTCCAAGGATCGATCATAGGGACTTAGGTGAAACAAAGCACATAATCGGTTGTCAAATGTTGCAATTAACCAAAAGCAATTAAAGCAATCAAAGATGATGTAAAAGTCAAGTAAGGGGAAATGCGGATTCTAGGGATTAAAGCATCTAGTTGTGGTTCCGACTCAAAATCTCAAAGGATAACGCGGACAAAGCTGAGATTTGCAAAGGGAATGTGTTTCTAAGATGGAAATAGATCACCGGGTAAGTCTCACTACTCACTATCCCAAACCAAAGCTCCTATTACCAGGTAAGTCTCAAGGTACTAAGGAAAGGAACTATAATCTCAAACCAACACACCACCCAAGCAGTGGCGGCCGCAGGATTTTTAGAGGGGGGGCGAAATTTTATTTTCGATAAATATATCTATGAAAATAAAGTAACGATAAAAACAAAGTTAATATGTCATCTACTTACAATAAACAAAAATAAATAAAAAAAACATTACACTTAAAGGCGCGGTCGTGGACCGCGCCTAAAAAATTTTTTTTAAAAAAAATAGTTGCCCTATAGGCGTTGTCTAGGACAAAGATATAAAAACACAAATAGAGGTGCGGTCCTAGACCGCGGCTATAGTGTAACGTTTTTGAAAGAAAAAAAAACTAAAGATGCGCGGTTATAGACGCGCCTACAGGGCAACTATTTTTTTTAAAAAAAATTTTTTTCTTTAAAAAACGTTACACTATAGCCGCAGTCTAGAACCGCACCTCTATTTGTGTTTTTATTATCTTTGTCCTAGACAACACGTTTTACGTATTAATCAAATAAGCTACTATAGAATCTGATTTTAATTATCATCAAAAATGTGGAAAGTTGAAAATCACGCACTTAGCTTATGTAGATGATGTAATATTGTTTTGCAGAGGTGATGTTGGATTTGTTTCAATTCTACTGCATTGTCTGAATGTGTTTCAAAGTATCTCAGGCTTGGCTGTTAGTAGGCATAAATCCAGTATTTTTTAACCTTCAATTAATCAGATGGAAGCTGTTTAGTTAAAAACTGACTCTGTACAAAAAGAAAAATTGTATTTTCTGAACTGGATCCCATTTTTCGATGGTATCAACTAGAGGATGAGAGCCGCAGCCACATTCTCTTATGTTGTAACCAGTGGCGGCCGCAGGATTTTAAAAGGGGGGCGAAATTTTATTTTCGATAAAAATATTTATGAAAATAAAATTGCGATAAAAACAAAGTCAATATGTCATCTACTTACAGTAAACAACAATACAAAAAAAATTATAAAAACATTACACTTAAAAGGCGCGGTCAGATATTAAAACGTTGTCCTCGACACCGCTTTTTACAAATAAGAGTGTGGTCTAAGACCGCGCTTCTAATCCAAACAACAAATCTCGTGCATTTTGGTGAATTATTTCACTCTAGAGTCTAAAACGGGAAATACTTATGAAGTTTCGTTCACTTCGACGAAAGATAAAAAAAAACATTTAAATATAACACAAGAATAGTGATATTTAAAAAAAAGAAATTGTAGAAAAAATTTTTATAAACGAGAGAAGCACAACCCATTTTAAAACGATTTTTTTCAAAAAAAAAAAAAAATTTTTTTTTTTTTTTTCTCGGAGGGGGGGGGGGGCGGCCGCCCCTCCCCGCCCCTCCCCGCCCCCCCCCCTTGGGGCCGCCCCTGCACCCAAGGGAATATAATCAACCTTTACCGGGTAAGTCTCACGCTAACTCACAAAGATAGGGTGAAGGCACACTCAAACCCCAATAAAGGATAAACCTTTATTACCTATACTCATGATCTTCGGTATACAAACACAGGAATCACCGGGTAAGTCTCATCCTAAGCTTCCATTGGACCAAGAAAGGTGTAATAAGGATAGGATTTGGCAAACTTAAACTCTAAACTCAGTTTCGGATCAGGAAAGGTTCACCTCGTTCAGTCGAATTCCACCCCGGCCGAGATGTTCATCGAATGAGCGAGGTGTTTTAGGGTTAAGATAAAGGCTCGAGCTTTCAGGGTCCTGTTGGGATTAAGATCATTCTATCATCGTCTTCCTCACAACTTTCAGCCAATAACCCTAGAATCGCATAAGAAACTTAGCCAACAATCATCATGATAACAATAATCAAATTAATGGGAAAGGAATCAATATTCGAACAAGAAAACCTTAAGAAAAAAGGCTTCAATATCTGAATCAAATAATCAACAAACAAGCGTTCTTCAATCACAACTCAGCAAAGACAACAAACCAAAAAGACAATCTAGGAAAGTTGTTCGCTCGAAAGTGTGTGCGTCAAAGTCTTAAATTTATATCTAGAACTCAAAGCAAAGCGAACCCGCAGTGTACGGATCGGCTGTAGTAAGGTAAGAATTCCAGAGTCGAACTCAGGGATTTGGTGAGAATAAATTCAAATTCAATTATCTAGCAAAGATGCAAAAGCTTTTGTGATCAATAAAGGGGGAAATGATTCCAAGGATTCAAGTATCCGACTGCGGCTTTCGATTCAAGACACTTCTAATGAATATAAGGACAGAGTTTATATTGCCAAGATTATGTGTTCAAAGGTAGATATCGTACGGTGAAGTTCCAAAACCTATTTATCTAATTCAAAGGTTCTCTCTATAAGGGTTGTTGAGGCTGCAATATAGAAAGATCTAAAGACAAGAATTATGTTCAGACTAACTACTTAAACCCCAGGATATGACTCTCCAAGGTAAAGAATAGAAAGCACACTTAAAATCTTAATAAAGGATGTTGAGTCTCTCTATTACCCAAATATTGTAATTTTAATCTATTAAATGTAGAATCAAGGTTGAAGTCTCTTCATACACTCAATTAGAGGTTAAAAAGGTTAAGCAAGGTTGGGATTTAGGCAAGGATTAGCTTTGGTTAAAGATTAATTCAATTAAAGTTCGTCAGGGGAATAAATCGTGCTGTTCATAGATAAATCGGACGATTTATCCAAGAACAGGTCGATTTTCCTGTTATCGAAAAACTAAAATCTAAACTCTCAGGGTCCAAATGTTTGAATGAGTTCAGTCTATCATCATCTAAGCCTCAATCTTCAACTATTCTCCCCAGAATCACAATGGTTTTAGCCAACCATTTTCAAAATCAAATCAAAATAAAGATTGAGTGAAATAATTCAAATAAACCCGAATCTTGAATAAAAACTCAATAACCTTCAAATCTGTAAACCAATCTCAAATCTGATCAATGTATCTCTCAATTAACTCAATTTCGTGTTCAAAAACCACAAAGACTTCAATGGAACAAAGAAATCTCACAAATATGATCAAGATTGACTTACCGGCACAATTGCTTTAATCCTTCTCCAAGAATCCTCAATCTCTCACTAACGTGTAAAGATTTCCCGCTGTGGCCTCCTCGTTTTCGTTCCTAGGGTTCCAACCTATAGTTTCTTGCTAATGGGCTATTTGACAAAACATTTCTCTAGCCCAAAAGTGATGGGCTTTGTGTCGTCTTTACCATTGGCCGAAAAGCAAAGAAAATCGTGCAGGCCGATTTACCCATAAAACCGTTCGATTTTTAATGAAGAAAATCGTCCGATTTATATAGTGAATGGCACGATTTTCTTCAACAGAAAGTGCTCGTCTTTTGGCTTGTTTCCTTCCTCTTCTTTATGCTTCTTTTACGCAACTCCTTTGCTCTTTGTGATTCCTCTAAGGCTCCTTTAGCTTCCTTAATGACCTTAGATGCTCCTTGCTCTACTTTTGCTTCCGAATCCATTCAATTTACCTATAATTCAACCAAAACTCGTGTAGACCTCTATTTCCAAAATATAATTGAATAAAACGTAAAAGGTACACAAGTTCTCTCTAAATGCAAGGTAAATCGAGGTAAACCTCTACAATATACATGATTATAATGGTATATAATTCATGTCATCAAAATACCTCATACTTGCCCCTTGCTTGTCCCTAAGCAAGACTCAAATTTAGAATACAAGATGTCATGGATTATATATGTATGAAAACTCAAAAACCTTTTATTTGATAGTGCTTCTTCTTATTGGATCACCCTCAAAGTGATGTTTCAAGGCATAGGAAGACAAGGCATGCATCAATGATAACAATAACATGGACTACCTCTCTTTTCTTTCTCAAAACACAAATAAAGGACATGATAAAGATGTAGAGACAATTAAAATCAAACAAGTCTAAGCCATGAAGTCTTAAATACATGCATAAAAGTCTCAAGGTCTTCTAATCAAAGGAAAGGTCTAAGAAACGTGTTAAAGGAGGGAATTCTTTTAGGCAATTGTGGTGCTAATCCGGGAAAGAGAAACAACATAATACCTTCAAGAACTTTATTTCACCGCACATGCTTTGCATGTAAAAGCTTTGCTTTCTTTATACTTTACTTTTTGAGAGTATGGATAGAGGTGCACAATAACCGAAGCCTAGGAGATCGGTGTTTCTCAATTTCGAGATGCCTCAAACCCTTGATGCACATACCATATCTTGTTAGGACTTCTCGTTCAATCGGACTTTGGCAAGATACAAACACCCGGCTATGTGAATGGTGCCGAGTTACTCATCCTCATGTTCATTGTCCCCAAACTTATGAATTGCTACACTTTCACTTAACATATTTTTATTGGCCCTCCCACATCAAACATGCCTTTTTCAATCACTTATCCTAATTCCCGGATGGTAAAAGGAAGGTCACATATTTCATTGAGGAGCTAACATGAACAAGATATGAAAAGAGAGAAGAAGTGAATTGCCTTGGTCATTCTTATATGATGCAAAAGAACTTGCAATATAGTTTCGACTATTATTTCATTCTCTTATCAAAATATCTAAATCATATAACTTATTCATGTGTTCAAGTAACAAAAGAAAGCTCATTCATGCTATGATTAAAAATCTCAACATAACCAATTCATCTTTTTGCCTATCCACATCACAATTCTCATCATAGAGGTCATTTCCATCATAAGAAGCACACAAAAATTTTGAAAAGTCATAGTATTTGAAAAAGAGCATGCAAATGCGAATGTCATAGTGGAAAGCAAGTAGTGTAAGAGTTATTACAAGTCAAATCATCAAAAGTAGTACAAAGTGCATAGAGTGCTAAGATGAAGTAAAAGATATTACAAGTACCCCCCACCCCATACTTAACATCCACATTGTCCCCAATGTGAAAAATCAAGCATAAGATGGAGAAAAATACTTACAATGTAAAAGGTGTGGAAGCTCAATCCTCGGTCGGTGGTGGTGGAGGTGGAGGATAAGGATACATCGGTGCACTAGGATCATAGAAGTGGCCGAATTGATGGTAGTATAAATCTATCATCTGGCCGTCATAAGAGGAGTGACGAGCGTCCGTCTCCTGCCGGTATTCCTTGAACTAAGTGTTCAAGGTGCTATAGTCGGTGTGGAGAGCGTGATAGTCAGTGTGGAGGCTCTGGAAGCTGGAGATTAAGTCTCTAAAGTGGCGGGGAAGTCGACGTCCTCGTCCATGGCCTGGGGCATGTGCAAAAGAGTGGCGAGGTGGCTGCATGTCGTCCTCTGTCTCCTTAGTGCCTCGACTAGTCCTGCTAGGTCTTGCACCATGAGTGTCGGTGTCCATGGCATCCGTGGCGTGACCACTATAAGTGTCACTCTCGAACTCGAGCATGTTCCCCTGGTGTACTCCATCCACATCATCCTCCTCATCCTCAGTGTCACATGCATCATCATCATAATACAAAGGAGGAGATATCTCCTCCAGCATCAGTTCGAATGTCTCCTTCCAATTTCTCTTGTTCCGAATAGTGTATTCGGACTTCCAAATAATCTCGGATGGCTTCTTCTTTGGATCCTTTGCCCATGGCATGGGCACATGAAGGGTTCCTCTCCCTCGAGGAATCAAGACCTGTCTAGCAACTAATCTCTGTGAACCTAAGGGCTGGACACTCTCAGCTAAGGTGCAACCCGAGAAGTCTAACTCCAATGCCTTAGCCACATGAGTGACAAGGCCTCCAGCACAAATGTCACCCTTTGCCTTGTTGGCTATCTATCCTAGATAGTCAGCAAGCATAGAGGTGATGTCGGGGATGGTGCTGCATGTCATACAGTATAAGATGAAGAGCTCGTCAGCCTTGAGCTTCTGTGGAGTCTCCGTCCGTGCAAATAAGCACTCACCAAGGATCCTATGTACTACCTTAAAGGAGAGGTTGTACATACTAGTCTCTTTCGAATTTCCGGGTCTCCACTTATGACGACCATACTCTCCCACTGAAATGGTCTCCTAGAAGGCACTAGCACTAACTCCTCTTGCAAATGTGCCTGCATCAGAGTAGGGAAAACCAAACAAATCCCCAAAGGTATCGATAGACATAGCATGGTTGTGGTTCATGAGGTAGAAAGAAACCGTCCTCTCTCTAGGGTCATGCTCAAATGTGCTAAGGGACTCTAGGGTTATCTCGGTGTATGCATCCTCCCTAATCAAAGCAAACTGTCTCAACCCAACTCTATCTAGCATCATATCCACATCCTCTCGAACGAACAGAGAGTCTAAGTCGTCTAGCACAATGTATCGAGGAGGGGTGAATGGGCGATCTAAGATACGTTCATATCTTTTCTTATGTTTGGATAGGGGAGGAGGAAGTTTTGGAATGGTTTGAGAGGGTGGTGGAGGTGGGGGAGGGGCTTTGGAAGAAGATCCCTTCTTCTTTCCCGCATTTCTAGTTATTCTCTTCAAGGTTTCCATTTCTGTAACTAAAAATCGACCTGTTCTTGGGCAAAATCGGACGATTTTCCTGGGTTGAGTCGATTTTTCTGTCGATTACAATGATTCTCACAATTTTGTAAAGTTCTGACTAGACTATCACCACACACAGTCTCCTATAGTAGTTCCTAAGCAAACCCGTCAATCAATCGCAGCAAACAAACAACTTCTAGGCAAGAATCAAATTCGAACGAAAAATTTAGGTTTCGGAATGAAAAACCTGAATTCCGGATGGATGAGTCAATTGCCGAGCTTGTTGTTGCTAGATCCTTGTTCCTTGTCGAAAATGCTTCAGTTTAGGGCCAAGAATCGTTCAAAACGATTAAGGAATGAGGAATTGAGAGGGTGGGCGATTTTCGGATCTTTTGAGAGAAGGAAATCTGGAATGGAGGTTTTGTGGAATGAGGGAATCGAGTGACCCGGGTTCGATCCCCGGCAACGGCGCCAAAAACTTGTTCGCTCGAAAGTGTGTGCGTCAAAGTTTTAAATTTATATCTAGAACTCAAAGCAAAGCGAACCCGCAGTGTACGGATCGGCTGTAGTAAGGTAAGAATTCCAGAGTCGAACTCAGGGATTTGGTGAGAATAAATTCAAATTCAATTATCTAGCAAAGATGCAAAAGCTTTTGTGATCAATAAAGGGGGAAATGATTCCAAGGATTCAAGTATCCGACTGCGGCTTTCGATTCAAGACATTTCTAATGAATATAAGGACATAGTTTATATTGCCAAGATTATGTGTTCAAAGGTAGATATCGTACGGTGAAGTTCCAAAACCAATTTATCTAATTCAAAGGTTCTCTCTATAAGGGTTGTTGAGGCTGCAATATAGAAAGATCTAAAGACAAGAATTATGTTAAGACTAACTACTTAAACCCCAGGATATGACTCTCCAAGGTAAAGAATAGAAAGCACGCTTAAAATCTTAATAAAGGATGTTGAGTCTCTCTATTACCCAAATCTTGTAATTTTAATATATTAAATGTAGAATCAAGGTTGAAGTCTCTTCATACACTCGGTTAGAGGTTAAAAAGGTTAAGCAAGGTTGAGATTTAGGCAAGGATTAGCTTTGGTTAAATATTAATTCAATTAAAGTTCGTCAGGGGAATAAATCGTGCTGTTCATAGATAAATCAGACGATTTATCCAAGAACAGGTCGATTTTCCTGTTATCGCAAAACTAAAATCTAAACTCTCAGGGTCCAAATGTTTGAATGAGTTCAGTCTATCATCATCTAAGCCTCAATCTTCAACTATTCTCCCCAGAATCACAATGGTTTTAGCCAACCATTTTCAAAATCAAATCAAAATAAAGATTGAGTGAAATAATTCAAATAAACCCGAATCTTGAATAAAAACTCAATAACCTTCAAATCTGTAAACCAATCTCAAATCTAATTAATGTATCTCTCAATTAACTCAATTTCGTGTTCAAAAACCACAAAGACTTCAATGGAACAAAGAAATCTCACAAATATGATCAAGATTGACTTCCCGGCAAAATTGCTTCAATCTTTCTCCAAGAATCCTCAATCTCTCACTAACGTGTAAAGATTTCCCGTTGCGGCCTCCTCGTTTTCGTTCCTAGGGTTCCAACCTATAGTTTCTTGCTAATGGGTTGTTTGGCAAAACATTTCTCTAGCCCAAAAGTGATGGGCTTTGTGTCGTCTTTACCATTGGCCGAAAAGCAAAGAAAATCGTGCAGGCCGATTTACCCATAAAACCGTTCGATTTTTAATGAAGAAAATCGTTCGATTTATATAGTGAATGGCACGATTTTCTTCAACAAAAAGTGCTCGTCTTTTGGCTTGTTTCCTTCCTCTTCTTTATGTTTATTTTACGCAACTCCTTTGCTCTTTGTGATTCCTCTAAGGCTCCTTTAGCTTCCCTAATGACCTTAGATGCTCCTTGCTCTACTTTTGCTTCCGAATCCATTCAATTTACCTATAATTCAACCAAAACTTGTGTAGACCTCTATTTCCGAAATATAATTGAATAAAACGTAAAAGGTACACAAGTTCTCTCTAAATGCAAGGTAAATCGAGGTAAACCTCTACAATATACATGATTATAATGGTATATAATTCATGTCATCAAAATTCTTACAAACTCCTTCAAAAGCTAACTCCAAACTAGAATCCTTCCTTCCTTGAACTTCAATCCTTTAATCCTTCTTTCAAACCTTCAGAAAATCCCTCATTTGCTAGATGCTCTCGGCATGTAAGCATGGTTAAACTTGTGGAAAATTCAACCCTTTATATAGGAGAATTATCTTCCAAAGATAATAATATCTTAAAAGATAATTTCCTATAAAATATATTCATATCTCTAAAATAGATCTCCCAAAAATAATATCTTCCTTCCAGAAATCCAGCCAAAAATATAAGAGCTCCTCCTTCCAAAAATAAAAGATCTCAACCAAAAATAAAGATCTCGCCGGCGACAAGGTATTCGCCTCGGTCGCGACGCTCCTCAAGATCACCTCGGTCGAGGTGATACTGTAGCTGATCGAGGTGAATCTCAACTGAATATGAAATCTCTCGAATCTGGTCCAAAGTTAATCTTCTTAATTATTTCCTTGCTCCATGAGATCTTCTTTAAGCTCTAGAATTTAGCTCCAATGACTCCTTAGCTCTTTTAGCTCCATTTTAGTCCAAAATATGCCATTTTACCTACATTAACGAAACTAGGTGTAGACCTCGATTCCCGCAAAGGTAGATGAAACAAAAATTTAATCGAAGAATATACATCCATACATGCACATTTATGAAGATAAAACGTCTAAACCAGCCCCAAAATATAGACTATAATCCATGCTATTAATGAACAAAACCGGGAGGTTATTCCATGAAAACCGTTTCCTGAAGGTCCCCATTTAGAAAGGCGTTGTTGATGTCGAGTTGACGAATAGACCATCCTTGAGAGAGAGCAATATATAAGATAACACGAATGGTGGTTGGTTTGACAACCGGACTAAACGTGTCAAAGTAGTCGACTCCTTCCTCTTGATGGAACCCCTTTGCAACTAGGCGAGCTTTGTAACGCTGAATAGAGCCATTTGCATTAGTTTTGATTCTGAAAACCAATTTACAACCAACAAGGTTAGAACCATTAGTACGGGGAACAAGTTCCCAAGTGTTATTTCTCAAAAGGACATTATACTCATCCTGCATTGCAAGGTTCCATTCGGGGATTTTGGATGCTTGTGTGTAGGTTTTGGGTTCTTGGGGTGTAGGTTTGGTGATGTGATGGCACTCATAATCATGAAGGCAGATATTGGGGGTTTGGGTTCGTTGACTGCGGCGAGGATGAGGTAAAGGGGGTGGAGAGGGAGGAGATATGAATGTGGTTGGCGGTTGCATGGTAGGGGAGGAGACAACAGGGAGTGGGGAGGTTGGTATAGGTGTAGGTGAGTGATGCAGGGATGGAGAGGGTGGGTCTTTGGGAAGAGATTGACAAGAAGGCTGGGAAGAAGCAAGTCGAAGCAAGGAGGTGGGAGCAGGTGTGGTTACTGGTACGTCTGGGTTCGATGAGGTAGGTGTAGGTGGTATGTATGGATAGGTACGTTCATAAAATGCAACATGCCGAGCCACATACATGTGAGAAGATGGGAGATGATAACATAGGTATCCTTTGTGTTTGGTAATGTAACCAAGAAAGAGGCATGGAAGGGAGCGGAAATCTATTTTATGGGAGGTATACGGTCGAAGAAAGGGATAGCAGAGACACCCGGAAACTTTGAAAAAGTTGTAATCGGGTGATCGTTGGTAGAGAAGATTGAATGGGGAACTGTGTTGAAGATGTTGTGTTATAGTGCGATTGTGAAGATAGGTGGCGGTATGGAAGGCATGTTCCCAAAATTTTTGAGGGAGGGAGGCGTGAGCAAGGGGAGCAAGTCCTTTTTCGACGACAATGCGATTTCGGCGGCTCCATTTTGCTCTTGGGTATGAGGACAAGACAAACGGTGAAGGATACCATGAGAGGTGAAGAAAGTTGAGAGAGATCGATATTCTCCGCCACCATCCGTTTGAACAGAACGGATGTTGGTTTGAAATTGAGTTTTGACCATTGCAAGAAAAGCAATGAAAAGATCCTTTACTTGAGATTTGTGAGACAAAAAGTATATCGAGACAAACTTTGTAGCATCATCAATGAAAAACATAAAGTAGCGGGATCCATTTAACGATAAAACGGGGAGGGCCCCCAAACATCAAAGTATATTAAATCAAAGGGTTTTGATGATTGAACATGCGACATAGGGAGGTGAGAACGATGACTCTTACCCAATTGACAAGGTCGTGACACAAGTGGGAGTTTATTAGAAGAAACAGGAAGATTAAATTTGGAAACTAAAGATCTAAGAACAGAATCATGTGGATGTCCTAGATGACGATGCCAATCTTCTAAGGATGTACGTGAACTCAGCATGACAATTGACGGGGGAGAGCTGGTGGGTTGAAGCCGATAGAGTCCACGATCAAGGATTCCTTGGAGAATGGTTTTGTCCTGCAGGTTCTTCACAAAACAAGAGTTGGGATAAAAGACCATATAAGCATTGTTATCAAGGGTAAGTTGGGACACGCTAAGTAAGTTTTTGGTGATAGATGGAACATGTAATATATTGCTGAGTGTGAGGGATTGATGCAGTGCAGGTAAAGTAGAAGACCAAATATGTGAGATAGACAGTTGGTTACCGTTACCGACTTGGAGGCGATTCCGGCCATTGTAAGATTCTGTTGTGTGAAGATTATCAAACTGAGATGTCACATGATCTGTAGCACCAGTGTCAAAGTACCAAGACAGATCAACCACAGATGAGGGTGATGACATATGGGCGGAGTAGTGTGCTGAACGACTACTGTTGTTAGAGTTTGGTGAACTATTGTTGTTGTTGTTGAATCGACGAGGAGGAGGATAGTCGGATTCATTCATGCGATTCCAATAGTTGTGAGCTCTATGGTTAACACCACCACATATTTAGCATGGCTCACGAGGGCGATCTGTTGAGGCAAGCTGCTGATTAGAGGGGTTCGACCGAGAGGAGAAACGGCCAAAACTAGGGTTGCGTCCACGTGAAATGGAGTTGTTGGATTGAGAGCGAGACTGACCTAGACTATTGGTGGTAGAATAGTTAGCAGTTGGTGGTGTTGGCAGCAGAGGAGCGGTGATAGGCGGTGGTGATTCAAGACATGTGAGTTGATGTGCGTCCATACTGATGCGCTCTTCCTCTTGGAGAAGGAGACCAACGAGATCATCAACCGTGGGATCATCAGTGCGCATAAGGTTGTGCGGAAGGGACTATATGAAGAGTCCAGGCCGCTGAGTATGTGGCTGATGAGGTCTTCCGTAGATACCACATACAGACTGTCAGCAAGTGAGTCTGATATTGAGCGTTTCTTTTCAATATAACTGAGCATGGAAAGAGATCCTTTTTGCAGAGATTGAAGTTGTTGTTTGAGGGCCATACGTCTGGCTCGAGTTTGGGACTGATACGACTTGGCAAGAGCCGTCCAGGCTTCAAGGGCAGAGGTGGAGCGTGTAACCAGTGCTAGGGCACGTTCAGAGTAGGTGAGCGAATCTAGAGAAGAGCAATCTTGTCTTTGCGGCGCCAGGTGGTAAATTCAAGGTTGGATTTGGCAGCAGTGTCACCAGGAGTGGTGATAGTTGTAGGTGGTTGTACTGTGGTGGTGAGAATAAATTCGTCGAGATCAAAGGCCTCAAGCGAGGACTGAACTATTGTCTTCCATAGAGAGTAGTTGTGGGTATCTAGTTTGATGTTGAGATTGGGGAGGAAAAAATTGAGAGGAGGAGTTGGCAGCGTTGAGCAAAGCACCCTAGTTGTGAGTACTTCCAAGGCTGGCCATGATGCTGAACGGCGTACAAAGTGGGAAAATAAAACCTAGGCTCTTGATACCATATAGAGGATAAGAATGAATGAAGACTATATATATTGATAATAGGGTTACAGGGTATATATACACAATTAGACTTGAATAACAAGAAACAGAATATGTAAAACCCTAAATCCCATTGGGCTACTTGGCTATTAAGATTTATCGATTTCCTTATGACTTTTCTTTCATAAATTATTTATCATAAAAGTTATCACTAAAAATTTTCCAGGGTTTTCCATTCTTCTTAGGGTTTTATTTCATAATTATTTTTTCATAAGTATTTTTCTTCAATTTTAAAGCTTTCGCCAAGAATTTATTCATCGTTTATTTGTTTTTTTTCATTCAAAATATCTTTTGTTACCATAAATATTATGTTTGCTAACTACTATAAATTTGTTTTGTAAATAGTTTATTTACTAATTATTGAGATCCAAGGGTCAAGATTGTCTTTACTTAGGGTTTTTACTTTTTAGGGTTCCACTAACTAAGGTCATTACACAAAGGGTTATTTCATTAGTTTTTTTTTCATGCACATTTACGATACAAATATTTACCAATAATTATACCATTTATCAAGGATAATGGATAGGTAGGTTATTGGTTATTTTCTTTATGAAGGAAAACCTATTAACAACGGGTAAACCCTTAGTAAAAGCTTATAATTTCTCATGAGAATTCACATTGTAAATGTTAATAGAAAAACTATAAAGGATAAATGCTCTGTGAAATAATTTCTAGTCCGGTGTAAATAATTAATTGGTAAATGTTCATGAAAAAAAACCATATAAGCAATGGATATTTGGTAATTTATTATAACTAGTGAAAAAGGTCAAATTGTAAATGTTCATGAAACCTATGAACAATTAATAAACTGTTGGACAAATAATTTTAGTTAGTGGCAGCTAACTGTATTGAAAATGTTTAAAGAAGAAAAACCCCGTGAGAGAAACCCTACAATTAATAAATTAACACATGACAAAATGTTATAACTAGCGAAAAAATGGAATAGTAAATGTATATGAAAGAAAACTCTATAAACAAACAATGAATAAAGAAAGTATTTTTCCTCTTGGTGTACTTAAGCTTTGGACTTTTTCTTTTGGTATCCACTAAATTTTAAAATTCTTCTTGGTGTCCTCAAAGTTCCATTTGTTTCCTCTTTATACTCATTCTTAATTTATTACATTAAAATTTATTATAAAATAATAAAAAAATCAAAAAAATAAATTTAAAATAGATTATGACCTCAATATATTTTAAATTAATAAATTTATAATAATAGTATCTTTTAAAAATTATTTTTCCAATTAAAAAAAAGTAAAGTAAAATAAAGATAATTTTTATTTTTAAACTAAAATAAATCAAAAATAAATTTTTTAAAATTTTATTAATAGTCCAAATAATTAAACATATAGTATTTTTTTGAAGTTAATTTTCTTTAATTTATTTTAATTTGAAAATAAAAATATTATTTTTTATGTGTTAATTTATTATTTTATAATTTCCACAATCTTAAAATTAAAAAAAAACATAATTTTTTAAAATTTTAAAATTAATATAAATTATATAAAATTTAGATTCAAAATAAATAAATTTTAATTATATTTTAATTCTCTAGACTCTTATAAAATTTCAAAAAAATTTTTTTATTTAATTATATATATATATATATATATATATATATATATATATATATATATTTAAATCGAAAGTAAAAAGTAAAAAATATATTTTAATTCAAAAATAAAAAATATATAAACTATTTCTATTATAAACTTATTAATTAAATTTAATGAGGTCATAATCTATTTTCAATTTATTTTTTTAATTTATTTTTTATTATTTTATAATGAATTTTAATGTAATAGCTTAAGAATGGGTATAAAGAGAAAATAAATGAAACCTTGAGGGTACCAAGAGGAATTTTGGATACCAAGAGGAAAAGTACAAACCTTGATGACACCAAGAGAAAAACTTCATTAAAGAACCTATAAACAATGCATAAACTCTAATTTAAGATAGTAATAATTTTAGGTATGTTACTTGTAGTTTGTTTATATTTCAGTTAATTTATAAATTTTTATTTTAATTTTTAAATTATTAAAAAATAAACTTCTCAAACTAAAATTATTTTTCTTGAACAAGTTTATTTTTTGTTTAAAACCTGATTATTTATATATAAAAGACGATTTTGGCCTTGTACTTTTTCATTCCGATATTTTGTGTTCATCTTGAGTCAATGTTATTCTTCCAGTTTTAGTAACATAAATGTCCTTTGAAATAAAATAAACCAAAAAATAAAAAGTAAACAATTTTGTATGATATATTTTATAAACCTGTTGAGAAATAAACCTAAAATAAACTATAAATTTATTTAATTTATAAATTCAAAAAATCTAATCTGTTTAGTAAACATGTCCTTAATTTATAAACCCACATAAAATAAAGCCTCCATAAACGTTTTTTTTTTCACTAAACAATATTGGATTTTTTTTTTGATACAAGGGTAAGCAAAATGGGAGCAATCTCTAGAGACCGGTCACCCAAGGCATCCAAACAGATGAGGTCTTCAACATCTACACCTCGTCACCAGCCACTGACGCGAAACCATGCAACGCAAGTCTAGCTGCTACGGTGTTGAAATCCCAGAAAAAGCGGAGAGCACATAGCTGATCAAAACCGGAGATCAAGGAGGAGGCGTCCGAGAATATCATAACGGAGACATGGAGAAGAAGGGTGAAGCCGAGGAGGACGAATAACACGAAAATATAAAGCATCTCCCAAAAAGAAACAGGTAATGGGCGAGCCAAACACTATTAAAATAGCACCACCAGATGCATGCAGTGGGACACAAACTCCTGGGGAAGTGAAGACGAGAATTCGGGAAATATCCTCCCATCTAAGGAAAACCGTCAAGAAAGCACACCACCACGACCGCATTCCAGACAGGACTCTATACATACACCGAAAACATCAAGAGAGCTTGAAAACAAGAACATGTCAAGATCCACCTCAGCGAAACTCACGAACTTATTCATAAGGAGCTTTTCACTCAAAATATTTCACAACTTCAAAAATTGTTTCACATAAGGAGAATCTTTTCCGATTTTCAAGTATCGGATAAAAAAAAAATACTTTATTCCAATCAATTTCCACAACACAAAAAATGGTCGGAATTTGAGACTATTGGTCGAGAAAACAAATTTCATAGAAAGTATGACCAATGTCGTTGTTCATAAACCATGAGATATTTGTCTAGAGTTTCATGCTTTTTTCAAAAGATCAAACACCTTTTCTCAACAAAAAGATTGAAAATTTCAATTTTGATTCGAAGAAAAAGACATATTTTCAACATTATGAGTAGGGTCGATAGATCTCAAATCAAGAGCTGAAGGTTAATTGAAAGAATATTGTTCACAAGTGGATCAAGGCGAAGAGGGACATAAAAAAAGCATTTGCATTTTCTAAAATCCTTAAAAATCTAGAGATTAGTGGGGGATGCACTAGAAAGGTAAATATATCATACATAGTTAGACATTAGAGCATTACACTCGAGATTGTTCATATGAGCATAAGCCGCTCAAGATTGTTCAAGGAAATAATTGGTTACTCAAGATTGTTAAAGGAGTATTTTCGATTATCCGAGAATGGCTAAAAAAAGAATATGAAATGAAAGATCCACATACCCTCCCTCTTAAAATTGTTCAAAGAGTATGCCCAATTACTCCATATTGTTTAGATAGTATAAACCATTTAAAAAAAACCAAAGACTTTTCGCTCTTTTCCATCTTGTTCTTCCACTTAAATTAAAGGTTTGGTGTAAATAGATGATTTTTAGTTACAAGTTGGTTTGGTTTCAAATCATAGATTTGGTCAGAATAATGATTCAATTTTTCATATGTTCATAGAAGTTAGTTTTGAGATAAATTTCAAACAAGGCCGCAGATTAGAGGTATAAGAAAAAAAGAAAAAAAAAGACATAATTAAATAAAACAGAAAGATAAGGAGATTGGTTTTAGTAAAACAGTTTGCGAAGACAGCTTAAAAAAGAAGGAATATTCAATTTAAGAAAGCCTTTCAACAAACTAAGTCAAAACCAAAGATCAATATTAACTAGACACATAAATCACTGAAAAAAGCACAAAAATAACTATAAAAAGAACTCGAAGACCTCACATTTTCCTTGTAAGAACAAAGAAATGAAAAAAAGCGTAAGGTTAAAGAAGACTACATCTATATAATCAAAGATAAACCAAGAAAATAAAATATAAAATAACAAAAGAAAAATGAAAAAAAAAAAAAAGAATATGAGACCTCAACAATCTTGGATAATTGATAAAAACATATACTTTGGTCCGATTATAATTTTGGAAAAGAATAGGAGATCTGACTTGTTCAATGAATAAGAGGACGGAATCCCTAATTTATGACACGTAGGATATACAATCGTCTATGCTGCTTCTCACTTTTTACTTTTTACCACAACCGATCCCCTCAAACGGAATCCCTAATTTTTCTTAAATCTCAGCCACCATAAAATCAACGGTCCAGATTAAAACCCTGGAAATTACATCCAACGACTCTAACATCAACCGCGTATATCACCTTATTACCTCCTCCTTCGATTTCTCTCTTTCTTTACAGATCCGGAAATCCTCTTTCTTCTTCATTCAATTCCGTAAACGGAAATCCAGAGAAAGAGAGAATAATTGCGAGAGAACAACAACCGTATCATCAAATTTTGACACTAATTAACTAAAAGATGCAACCAACCACCAGTTCAAATTCTCCCGACCAGCAATCGAAGCCGCCGGCGTCCAAGCAGAGCCATACCCCTCTATCGGCGGCGGCCCAACCACATTGGATGCCGATGCAGTATTCTCCAGCGATGGTAATGCAGCACCAGATGATGCCTCAACATTATCCACCTCCGCCGCCTCATTACATGGCGGCGGCTTATCATCCTTATATGCAGCCATTGCCTCCTCAGGCGCTTCATCACGGTGGTCCCGGACACCCTCACCCCCACCACCGGAACAATAATCATAGTAGTAATGGGGATGGATCGGCTGGTGAGAATAAGACTCTGTGGGTTGGAGATTTGCATCACTGGATGGACGAACAATTTCTTAACGGCTGCTTCGCTCCCTCTTACGAAGTATTGAATTCTTTTCTATCTTACATTGTGTTAGTAATGGAGGTTTTTAATTGATATTAGATCTGGATTTGTAGTCATGTTATTGTTCCGTTCGGTTACATCTTGATTTCTTTTTTTTCTGGATAATTGGTTCATCTATCATTTATTTAGCTCTGTGTAATGTGTATTGTGAATCTCATGAAACTTGGAATTGTGAATCAGTGAATTGAATTTAATGAGATGGTTCGTGAGGATTTAGTTTAATTATTACTTGATACTAGCATGAAGCTGTATAGAAAACTTGGATATCTGTTGACTAGGTGTATAGTTCAGCTAAACTAATTAATTGCAGCAATATAGTAGCATACTAGTATATATATACATGGATTGGATTTGGAAACACTCTAGGATGTCGGATCCATTATGAGTTTGTTGTTTATAGGTTCCTTTTCGAGATTGTGGTATGCCGTTTTAAGATAGCTATGTCAAATACTCGTAACGGACTATCAAAAAATTGAATCTTTGACGTAATTCATTTATAGTAGCTCTGCTTATGCTACCACAAACATCCCTTTCTATGCAACAAGGACCTAAAATGTTCTCAAAAAAAAGGGACATAAAATATTCTGTTATGAAGCTGTGTAGTTTCTTCTTTTTCTTATGGAATCTCTCCATTTAATATCAATTTGGACCATTCAAAATATATATAAATAAATCATGTCATGGCACAATCTCAGTGTGTTGGAATTGAACTTGAGGATGAAAATGCTTTGTGTTTCTTCTTACTTCCATGCACTCTATTTAAGTTCCGTGAAAATTTGAAAATTCATATGATTTGAATGGGTATATACATACCTCTTTAGAACCCCCGAACTTTCCTAGACAACCGGGATTTTGATCATCCACACATTTTCATATCATTTGTTCATATCACATAGCAAATACTTGATTTTGTATGGTGAAAGTTACTAAGCTACACAAATTAGGGAATTTTTTCTCTTAGAATGTGTTCTGCCAAAATTAGAAGCATTGTTCCGATTTTGCAAATTCAGTTATTGATTGTAACTGCATATTTTTTTCATTCATCAAGCAGATTACAAATATCAAGGTCATTCACAATAGGCAGACTGGGTTCCCGGAAGGATATGGATTTGTTGAATTCAATACGCATGCCATGGCTGAGAAAGCCCTCCAAGCTTATGGTGGTGCATTGATGCCTAATACTGATCAGCCTTTCAGACTGAACTGGGCATCATTTAGCAGTGTGGATAAGCGTGCTGACAATGGCTCTGATCATTCAATATTTGTGGGTGATTTGGCTGCTGATGTTACTGATAGTTTGTTGCTCGAGACATTCTCTGGCAAGTACCCATCTGTTAAGGCTGCCAAGGTTGTCATTGATGTCAACACTGGCAGATCAAAAGGTTATGGTTTTGTCAGATTTGGAGACGACGCCGAGAGGACTCAGGCAATGACAGAGATGAATGGTGTTTACTGTTCAACTAGACCCATGCGCACAGGTGCTGCTACTCCCAGAAAATCCATGGGGTATCAGCAAGGTAAAGTTTTTGTTATCCAAATCCCTGCCTCACATTAATTTTTTCAAAATTATAATTGCTTTTCAAAACTTCGTACATGTGTACATTCTGGTTCCCATTTTGTTCTTTCTTTTACGGTCTCCTATCTGGTATTTAACCATTTGTCTTCTAGTTCCTTTTTCCTGCTCATGTTTGCTTCTACTTTCACAATGTCCCAATTGTTTCTTTATGTTTAAAGTCTAGACTCTGCTCGTTTCATGAAATAAAATTCCTGATTTGCCAATTATTGAGAATGATGTAATCTTTTGATTTGAAGTTGGGGGTATTAGGTTCCTTTTGTTTTGATGTATCTTGAACTCCAAAAAGCTCTATCTTGGACATATTTCTTTGCTCAACAAGAAAGGGGGCCATTGTGTATCAACAACTTGTGTTTTCTTCATATATGTGAACATCTTCTCTTTTATGTTGCAACCAATTTAAGATTGAATATGAGATAATATTTTTACTACTCCCTGCATCCATGTCCCTCAAGGAAAACATACTGAAGAAGAAGAAGAAACAAAAATGAGGTGATCAAATTAAGCATGCTTGAACCTTCTAAGGTGATTTATTTTTCTAGGTGGGTATGCAAATGGTGGTTCTTCCCAAGGTTCGCAATCTGATGGAGATTCTACGAACACAACTGTGAGTTTTTTCGAACTTCTTTCTGCACTGCTTCAAACACTCAGGTTCATGTTTGTTATTAGAAGATTTGATGTAGCCTAATACATTTGAGTCACTTTGTAGATATTTGTTGGTGGGCTTGATAAAGATGCCTCTGAGGAAGATCTTAGGCAGCCTTTCTCTCAATATGGAGAAATAGTCTCCGTGAAGATTCCAGCTAATAAAAACTGCGGATTCATACAATTTGCCAACAGGTTCACTTTTGAGTCTGCTTGATATTGGGTAACATTGATGATTGCCAATACTTTTCGAGTGATTGATTGAGTTGAATGGACCAATCTATTGCAGAACTGATGCTGAAGAAGCTTTACAGAAGTTGAGTGGAACTGTGATAGGCAAGCAAACAGTGCGTCTCTCTTGGGGCCGTAACCAATCTAATAAACAGGTAATTTCCAGGGCACTCATACTAATGTTACACTTATATGGTTTATCCTTTTGAGTATCCCCAATGACTTACCATGGGAAGTTGTCTTTTTGGGCAGATGAGAAATGAATACGGGAATCAGTGGAACGGGGCATACTATGGAGGGCCCGTGTATGACTACTACGCTGTGTCTCACCCTCACGACCCTAGCATGTATGCAGCCGCGTATGGGGCGTACCCAATGTATGGCAGCAACCAACAACAAGTGAGTTGAACAAAAAATGGTTGAAGAACAACCTTTGAATGATCGGAAAACAAACGAGTGACTCTTCACAGTTCACGCCCGCATTGAGTATGAAGTGTCCGGGTCTTTGCTAAGTGCGTGTGTGTTGTGTGGTGTTGGTGTAGAGGTAGAGATCTTATTGGTACCCCTCCACTCCTAAAAAACGGCTTTCGTAGTCGGAACTGAATTTTGGCTTGCATTAGGAGGTGGTAGTTTGCTGGATGATGTTTTTGATATTGACTTCGATTATTAATTTAAGACAGTCTGATGTGTGGGAACTCCTTTCGCTGCATATCATATTTATCTATCCATCTTTTCCTTTTGGTGGTAAATAGGTCACATTGGCTCCATTGTGGCCTTATGCAGCTTATTGAGGTCAATGCTCTAAGACTCGGGAAGGAGAGACACGGTCTACCGTCTAAACGGCCGACTAAACGGATTCTGGACGGATTCCAGGCGTTTTTTGCTTATTTTAATGCATTTTACCATAAAGTTATGGTTAGAGAATAGTCCAGCCATTCAAATTTTACTATTTAAAAACCAAAGAGGGGGAGACAAGGCATACTATGTCAACAATCAACTCAGAACTCAGAGAGGGAGATGAGAAAGACAATCGACTACTCTAGCGGGGCATATCGTCCTCACGTCGACTACTCGAGGTCTCCAAAGTACCCAAGCCTCCCATGAGAAATCGAGAATGAGAGGAACTACTCGAAGTCTCCAAAGTACCCAAGCCTCCCATGAGAAATCGAGAATGAGAGGAATTGCGCTCTTGACTGAGAAGCATATTGATTTTACTCATTTTAGAAATTATGTTTTTCAACCCGTTCAGGCCGTCTAAATCAAATTGAACATTCAGGCCGTCTAAACCCAAATATTCCCATCTTGAAGTGTCCAGCGTCCAGTGTCCGAACCCATCCAGAAAGGTCCGTCTACCGTCTAGGCCCTCTTGTAGAACACTAGATTATATCAAATATGAGATATGAATATATTCTAGAGCACAAGACACCCATAACACATGATGGTTCATGATGATATGAATCTTCCCAATGATTGGTTATTTATGCATATAAATGCATTCTCTACAACAATGATCAAGCAAAAATTTTATTTTGTCTTCTACCATCTCTTTTTTTTGGAACGGTATCGAAGCTTTTGTAAACAAGAACCTCTTTACAAAAAAAAAACTGGCCCTTTTCAATGTCGTCTTCTTCCTCAACTTTTCCCCCTCTCTACAATTTCATCTCTCATAACAAATAAAGGTCTGGTTAGTATTGATATCTAGATATCAAATATGGGTATCGATATAAAAAATCATACATAGTGTTTGGTATGTAAGTATATAAAACTCTTTCTCTTTCCATCCATCTTCTATTATTTCTCTATGAAGCTCTATAATTAATTGGTTTAGTTTAGGGAGTGTAATAGAGAACTAGGTATGACCTAGTGCACATATTCAATACAAGTAAGTGCACATATGTCACACACAACATTACACTCATGTATCACATTAGACTACACATGATGTGTAGTCTAATGTGTGGTGAGAATGAACATGTCCAATACAAATAAGTGCGCATATGATCCATACTGCACTAAACTCATGTATTAAAATTAATGACACGTGTTTTTCTTAGAGTAAACTAGAGTTTTGAGTTTTTTTTAGAATAAACTTAACTACACGTGTTTTTTTTAGAGTAAACTAGAGTTTCGAGTTCCTATATTTGGTGTGAGGTGAGAATGAACATATGAACTACATGTACTACACTCATATAACACGCTAAACTACACATGTTATTCGGTCTTTGCACATCTTTATACTTGATGAAATTTAGTGAACAAACTTGATATACTTTTGCGCAAATATATGTAATGAAAGTATATATATATATATATATATATATATATATATATATATATATATATATATATATATATATATATATATATATATAAAGTATTAATAATCATTCCCATCATACAAATTATTTAGAAATGAAACTATACCAATTGTACAACATCCAAATAAAATAAAAGTTGTTACCCATGTTTTTCAATGATTCAATTGTTTTTTTACTTATATTTTGAACTATTTTATATTTGAATTTTTTTTAATCTAATGTTTCTCTTCGAATTACTCTTATTTTGAATTGTTCGATAATTGTAAACTAGCAAAAAATCATTCGTTTCCTTTGAATCAAGCTGCAGAAGTTGACTTATGTATTGCTTCTACTTTTGTTTCTAAATGTTGCTTTGATTACTTTTAACTTGAACTTGGTTGTACGGTTTTCTTGGTGATCGACTTTGAAATAGTGAGGATTGTATTTGAATGTTTTGTGAAAGGAAGGAAAAGATCGTCGCTTGGTATATATGTGTTATAAGTGGCGTGTGAGATTTTTGCTCCTTTTTTGGGCATGTCATGTGCACCCGACTCACAACTATAGATAGTGGCGGAGCCAGAAAAGTTGTTACCCATATTTTTCAAATATTCAATTGTTTTTTTACTTATATTTTGAACTCTTGTATATTTGAATTCTTTTTTAATCAAATGTTTCTCTTCGAATTACTCTTATTTTGAATTGTTCAATAATTGTAAACTAGCGAAAAATCGTCCGTTTCCTTTGAATCAAGTTGCAGAAGTTGACGTATGTATTGCTTCTACTTTTGTTACTTTGATTACTTTTAACTTGAACTTGGTTGTACGGTTTCCTTGGTGATCGACTTTGAAATAGTGAGGATTGTATTTGAATGTTTTGTGAAAGGAAGGAAAAGATCTTCGCTTGGTATCTATGTGTTATAAGTGGCGTGTGAGATTTTGTCTCCTTTTGGGGATGTCATGTGCACCCGACTCACAACTATAAATAGTGGCGGAGCCAGAAAAGTTGTTACCCATGCTTTTCAAATATTCAATTGTTTTTTTACTTATATTTTGAACTCTTGTATATTTGAATTCTTTTTTAATCTAATGTTTCTCTTCGAATTGCTCTTATTTTGAATTGTTCGATAATTGTAAACTAGCGAAAAATCGTTCGTTTCCTTTGAATCAAGTTGCAGAAGTTGACGTATGTATTGCTTCTACTTTTGTTTCAATTTGTTGCTTTGATTACTTTTAACTTGAACTTGGTTGTACGGTTTCCTTGGTGATCGACTTTGAAATAGTGAGGATTGTATTTGAATGTTTTGTGAAAGGAAGGAAAAGACCGTCGCTTGGAATCTATGTGTTATAAGTGGAGTGTAAGATTTTTGCTCCTTTTTTGGGCATGTCATGTGCACCCGACTCACAACTATAGACAGTGGTGGAGGGGCACAATTTTTTTTTATAATATATGTTGCATATTGTCAAATAAATTAGATAGTGGTTGAGGAATTATTGTATTAAAAATTATATTAACTTTATTGTATTAGTTAAGGAGTTAATGAAATAATAAACATCACTTAATTTCTCCATCTAAATATATTATAATTTGCTTAAAATAAAAATAAAAAAGAATTTTTTGCTACTCTTGGGAATTGAACCTTGGACTCCAAGTACCTCTTACCTTTCCTCTACCAAATGAGCTAGTAGAACAATGTGTATTATGTAACACCCCGGATCCGCGAGACTCGGGAATGCTACGGGCGAGACCTCACAATGGGTCCCAACCCTTAGCTTGAAAACAATTTCACCGGACCTTTCCAACATGACACAAATAAAGGCAAAACCGTAAACCATTTTTAATGCAAATGATAAGAAACCCGAAAGAATGCAACAACAAACTTCAGCCGTGATACAACTCAAAACCAAACGCCAAACACGCAGCATATAGAACGCAATAACCGAAGGACAAAACATAACTCAACTCCAACTCATAAACCCTTCCTAAAATGTACGGACCCCGGATGCCCACCCTTCCGGATCTCTCGGCCGCATTCCTAACCTGCAAGACAATCTACAACATTCGGTATAAAACCGTTAGCTCATATTCGAAGCATTAGAACTAATGGGAAAGGCACAAACACACGTAAATCATCATAAGCACACAACATACTCCAAAGGACGCCAATCCGGTTTATTATCTTTATTATTATTAAGTCATATCCCGTTCTAATTCAACTTAGGTTTGTGACACGAGACCACCGTGGTCCCGCCTCGGTCCCCATTTCCGGCATGGAACGGTACGGATGCCTCCGACCGTCTAACTAGCACGGCTAGTCGCCAAGAACCTCCTAGACTCTCGCAAGAGCTAGGCAGATGATGTCACCGCCCGTTATCATACACTTGGACCAAAATAATATAAAGGTCGGTAATCCTAATTTCGGTTTCGTAGTTATAACATAAACAATAAACACACACCACCAAACACACATCAATGCTAATACGAAGAATACGAGCTAAGTAAGTCCCGAGACTTACCTCGTCACCACACTCAACTCACAACACTCTCGCTTGCTTAGGGAGAAAGCCCAAAACCTGCTCACAAGAAGATAACTATATCAACAATAACCCACTCACAATAGAAGTCTAAGACTTCTATACAAATTATCTACGCAAGACCATTTGACTCTCAATTCTAGGATCGTATCCTAGAATCCCTCATGCTCACATCACACTCATTAGAAGCTAGAAGCCTAGAAGTCCTAAGACTTCTAAACCCTCGGATCTCGCAAGATCACAACTCACATCACCACTAGGATAACATGCCTAGTCTCCATGATCACAATGGTAACAACACTTGCTAGGATACACATATCCTAGCCCGTAATCTGAACAACCATAAGCTCACAACTATAAACTTACAATCTAAACCTCACAATACTCACAAGGATATCCTTACACTCATCCCATGTACCACTCACGAACATACAACCCTTAACCCTTAGAACATTCCAACAACCTCTCCATACTCGCCTAAGGTCCACAAGCCACTACATGGTATTCCAACTATCCTAGGTCCAAACCTAGCACGCTTCTAACATCAACACTCTCAAAGATCATCTAAGGATACATACACAAGGTAGGGGACTCACCAAGCAAAGACACGGGATCAGAAGAAGGAAGAACAACCGCAAAAGGGGAAAGAAGACCGCAAGGAAGGCCTGACAAAACCATCATCCGCCCCTGCGGCCTGGGCTGGCCGCCCCTGCAGTCTGGGCTGGCTGCCCCTGCGGCCCAGGCTGGCCGCCCCTGCGGTCGAACAACAGAGTCGATTCCGATGGTTCTTCTTCGGTGGATCCTTGATGTGTTGATGCCTCCTAGCTTCCTTGCTCCACCATAAATGTTTTCCACACATCACAATATCACACAAAACATCCCAAACTCGATCCCAATCACATGCAAGCCAAAGGGAAGAAAACAAGATGAAGCTATTGCCTCCACCATAGAAGCTTGAGGAAGAAGATGAAGGTGAAGGAATGAAGAAGGAGGGAAGGGATTACCATCACTTATCCGGATCTGTAGCTCAACTCATTGCTGGACATCAAAACAAGAGGAAGAGAATGGAGGTCATCAAGGAAGTTCCCAAGAGCATCCAAGCCAAAGAGAGAGTGTGGAGGAGGAGGAAACCATTTCATGTAACAATGAAATGAGAGGAGAGAGAGAGAGAAGGGACAAGGCTGCCACAAAAGGGAAGCTCAAGGGTCAACTGACCCATCCTTCCAATGTACGCTAGGAACTGAGGGGTCCAAAAGCAAAGGTGAAAAACGAGAGGTCGGGGCGGGGTTTTGGAATAAATCCCGTTACTCAATGCCTCGTGCCTGCGGGAAAACTAAGCCACGCCTGCGGAAGGTCGATAAACCGCTCAACACCCGGAATAAAATTCCGGATGTTACAACTAATCCCCCTAAAAACAAGTTTCGTCCCGAAACTTTGATAACACAAAACTCTCGGTATAAGAACTCGGTAACCACTCAAAACCGTAACGTGCAACTGCTGGATCGATAACCATCACCCACTCGTGTAGCCACATAAATACCTCGCAAGGCCTGCACACATAATCGTATGAACCGCATAGCGCATTAATGCCAAAAGCTAACCAAACATGCACACTTTCCCGCTCGGGGCATCAAACACCTAAAAACACCCAGGCACATAATATCTAACCCATCAACCCACTCGATGTAACTAGGTCATCGTAAAACTCCAATAAAGATACTATCTCACATCCTCCCAGTAGCCTCATCGGCTCCTCGTTGACTACTAGATAAACACAACTAACAACATAACTCGAGTCGTACATGTATTACCTTGACCCTCACTTGAAACCTGGTGAACATCCTTTCCTCTCGGTGGCCATGCCAACCGGTAAATCACTTCATAACTCGCGCCAAGATCTCCATAAAGGTTCGATATATTAGAACTCAACACCCTCCTAACGACCAACACGTATGACGCCTCGCGTCCGTGATAATCTTAACTCGATTCATCTCATCTCCGAACCCAAGAGGTCCGCACCTCTTTCCTGTACATACTTCCTCGTGACTTAGCTTGTCTAACATCTGCCTTGGGATTGTCGCTACTCAAGCGAGGTCATCACGTAACTGCTCAGGGATAAACTTACATATATTCACCAATTCTAACATCACAAGGTACTCCACTTCCATCTATAACTTGCTTCGAACAAGGCCATTATAACGGTACCTCTCAACTGTCATTACGATAACTCAACCCAAAGGAAGGTACTTGGTCTACCTTTACCCCCTACCTCGCCTACATACCCTCTTCATGGCATCGGCTGGTCACCAAAGTCCTTTCTACTTGATCCATTATCCAAGGTGAAACTATCATGTAAGACATATGGTCTCTTATGCGGCACGATCCTACCGCCCACAAATTCCCGAAACAAAACGCTCATCTCAAACCGAGATAACGATACTCGGTATACCAAAACATCTTGCTATCACATGGGGGACTCCATAACTAGCCAACTCATCGGCTCGGTTTCCTAATAGGGTGTAAAAACACAGTCTCTGTCGGTAGGTCTATGTGACCCTAGACTCGTCACCGCTGTCACAAGGTCTCAAACCGGTACTAATCTCTCTCAAGGTATCTCACCATTCCCACTGCCTAACTCGCGGTGGTGAAGTCTTCTTCCTCGACATATGGTGTTCAACTCGTTTGGATGACGGTTTACATAAGGGCTATCTACTTAGCCACCTCGGCCTTAAAGCCCGTCTCACTATTGTGAATGTCATAAACCGGATATCTCTTACCATCGTCATGGTCTTAACAATAATCAACCCATAAAGGTAACTATGGGGTCTCTCCTCGGAACCTTTTTATCCTGGATCCTTCTCCGAACCAACCAAAGACCATCTACGGCCCAAGTCCTTAACCATCACTACCCATCCCCTCTGCGGGATACTCAACTCTTGCTGAGTGAGTATACATGCACGTATCATATTCTTATTGTTCATACATGCCTAGCATGCTTCTCCGTAGTCAAACCGACATCACCATACACACGCGCTCTAAAGTGGCTAACTTTCGACCCTTAGTCAATCATTCTTCTTACATACCAACAATTGTCCTTGTACACCCGAAACCTCTCTTGTTACCTCATACGCACCCCAAGTCCCGATTGGATGTATCCACAATGTCATAAGTCCCCATAACTCAACGTTGGTGCAAAAGCAAACGGACTAGAGGTCACTCACCTCTTCCGCTTCTAGTAAAACTCCACGGACACGTCTCGGATCCCACGATCTAATTGACCTCTTCAGAAGGGTAGAAAATGTCAAGGTCATTCCGCAGCTTGGCGGTTATGATCCACCAACTTATAAGCTTCATATCTCCTCAACACACCTTGAAGGTATTGCCGAAACTATCACCTCGTTCTCAACTGATCTATTGGATATTCTCAACCTGCTATGTCTCTTACGAGGTCACCTTGGACGTCCCAACCGCCTAGATAACTCTAATTATCCTCTTATCCTGAATAACCTGTAATCTTGTCGTCCCATGTCACACTCGTTCCTCTCAATTCTGAGAGTACAAAAAGGCATCGTCAAATCCCATCATAAGAATCATTAGCGCAACTCTCGCATCACAACTGTCGTAATACTTCTTAGATTAGGGTCCAGAACAACACCAATGCGCGACTTTATTGTAACTCGATTCCGAAAACCGATGGATACTCATTTGTGTAAACTCCCAACTCATCAATCGCACTTGTGATCTCAAATGGCTTCACTACACTTGTAGTGACCATATCGGCCCTGAATCCTGCCTTACAAAGGTCCTTTCTTCTCTCCACCCAAATCTAGTGACATCTAAACTCCAAGTCGATCTAATCAAACATCGCAAACACATGCAACTAGTGTTAACGAGCCATCTACTACAAAGAAGATACCTTCCTCGTCGTTCACCATACACATCTCCTGGAAATAAAAGTACAACTTTTCCGACTTGTACATTCCTCAAAACTCATACCAGAATGCTCTGAAGGAAAGACTAGAAGAATCTTCCTTCCTACCACGGAACTTC
The DNA here is from genome assembly GCA_033239125.1 of Fagopyrum homotropicum. NCBI lineage: Eukaryota > Viridiplantae > Streptophyta > Magnoliopsida > Caryophyllales > Polygonaceae > Fagopyrum > Fagopyrum homotropicum. Next base: position 27,622,657 of record BSWB01000006.1, read on the forward strand.
TGACTCATGGTCCCTCAGGTAACACCACCTTAGGCTTAAAGCTTACAACGCTACCGTAGTTTTGGTCCCTCGTTTCGCACCGTAGCCTCCATATGCCAAAACTTGAGACCTATAAAGATTGCAAAAAAGATCATTGTCATCCCTCTCCGGAAGGTTTATTACCATCACTTGCTTTAATCATTCAACGTTATATTGCTCAAGACAATCACGATTCTGCTGATGTACTTCTTGCCATTGACATCTAACCATAGGAAAACTCCAAGCTTTTGTTACCGCTCCTTTATAGCCTCCACTTGAGGTTATACCTTCCCTCTACAACTTCTTAATAGGTAATCTGCCATTTATGCATTCTCGGTCATCACCGATAAGCTTGTGGTTGACCTTCTCTAAGGTCAACGATTTACCAATCTTCTAGTTCTTCATGTCACGATTCTCATAAAGGCTACCCTCTTTGGGTACTCTACCTCAACTCCGTTAGCTCCCTCCTCCTTCTGTGCTTCCTTCCTTTTCCATACATAACCATACTCTTCTAGGCCTCACGTTTCGTATAACTCGCCTTCATAGACTTAACCGCACCTCGTAACATCTTGTAAGCATGTCTTCTCCAAAAAGTTACAACATTATTCCGAACTGTTAGCGTGTCTCTTGGTCGTCGTCTTAAGCCTTTTCATAACTAAAGCTCCCTATTGCGTCACTCCCCTTCGCGGGATCACGTCTACTCGCGCTTCTATCTCCTGGGCGTGTCTTAGTCTTATCAGAAACGGTCAACTCCACGTGAATCCTTGTCATACCATTCTTCTCATAACTCTCGTAATGTCGACTCTTCCTTTAATGGTACTTCGTAAGCTTAACTTACGGCATCTTACATCTTCCACACCGGGTCCGATCACTCATAACATCTTGACTCCAAAGCTTAGGAGCGTCTAAGAGAAGCTTTACTTCTCTTAATGGAACATCGTCCCTAACCTTGTGGGGATGCACACATCTCCTCCTTGATTCGCATCTTTAGTTGTCCACGTGTCTTCTTGAAAAACTTATATACGTTATCTCCATTGGTCTTGTTATCTTTCCATTCACACCTTCTTTGCAAGTACTTCCGCATCTTCATGTTATCCATTTTTCTTGTATGGTCTCCCTTCCAATTCTCTTAAGTGCCTCGAGTTTTCCTTTCACTCGTTCGTCCTTCGTTAATGTCATCTCTAATTATCTTCTTTGACGTCCCCACAACGGAATTCGAGATACGCCAAGGTGTTCGTTAGCACGAAATGCTCAACTCAATCCTTGAGCGTACTCCTCCACATATGAACGCTATCCCATGCCACATCATCGTCTTAAAGGTGATGACATCATATATTCATCTTAGCTCAAAGGTCCAATAACTTCATATACTACTATATATTTAAGAATATGTATACATAACTATATAAGTCTTAAGTCCATAACTCTACCAATATAACACATCCGACATGCCATCGTATCAATACAAAGTCTAAAACATATAATCGTCCACATATACAACTTTACACATAAATCATGTCCATCATGCAACTACAATCCACAAAGATACACATCAATTCCCTCATGCATTACTACAAACCTCATATCCATATCTATATATATACATATCAAAATCCAATAAACTAAGCTGCCGAGATCCACGGAAGGAGTGGTGGTCCGTACATTCTACCCCGACTCATGCATGTGATTTTGAAAATGAAAATTCAGAACCCGTGGGGTTCTATTTATTCCTTATTCGGCCTTTAGGAGATTGCGAGTGCCATTGTTGTCAACCTAGGGCTCTGATACCACTTTGTAACACCCCGAATCCGCGGGACTCGGGAATGCTACGGGCGAGACCTCACAATGGTCCCGACCCTTAGCTTGACAACAATTTCACCGGACCTTTCAAACATGGCACAAATAAAGGCAAAACCGTAAATCATTTTTAATGCAAATGATAAGAAACCCGAAAGAATACAACAAAAAACTTCAGCTGAGATACAACTCAAAACCAAACGCCAAACACGCGGCATATAGAACGCAATAACTGAAGGATAAAACATAACTCAACTCAAACTCATAAACCCTTCCTAAAATGTACGGACCCCGACTACCCACCCTTCCGGATCTCTTGGCCGCATTCCTAACCTGCAAGGCAATCTACAACATTCGGTATAAAACCGTTAGCTCATATTCGAGGCATTAGAACTAATGGGAAAGACACAAACACACGTAAATCATCATAAACACACAACATACTCAAAATCACGCCAATCCGGTTCATTATCTTTATTATTATTAAGTCATATCCCATTCTAATTCAACTTAGGTTTATGACACGATACCACCGTGGTCCCGCCTCGGTCCCCATTTCCGACATGGAACGGTACGGATGCTTCCGACCGTCTAACCAGCACGGCTGGTCACCAAGAACCTCCTAGACTCTCGCAAGAGCTAGGCAAATGATGTCACCGCCCGTTATCATACACTTGGGCCAAAATAATAAAGGTCGGTAATCCTAATTCCGGTTTCGTTGTTATAACATATACAATAAACACACACCATCAAACATACATCAATGTTAATATGAAGAATACGAGCTAAGTAAGTCCGGAGACTTACCTCGTCTCCACACTCAACTCATAACACTCTCGCTTCCTTAGGGAGAAAGCCCAAAATCTGCTCACAAGAAGATAACTATATCAACAATAACCCACTCACAATAAAAGTCTAAGACTTCTATACAAATTATCTACGCAAGACCATTCGACTCTCAATTCTAGGACCGCATCCTAGAATCCCTCATGCTCACATCACACTCAATAGAAGCTAGAAGTCTTAAGACTTCTAAACCCTCGGATCTCGCAAGATCACAACTCACAATACCACTACGATAACATGCCTAGTCTCCATGATCACAATGGTAACAACGCTTGCTAGGATACGCATATCCTAACCCATAATCTCAACAACCATAAGCTCACAACTATAAACTGACAATCTCAACCTCACAAGACTCACAAGGATATCCCTACACTCATCCCATGTACCACTCAGAAACATACAACCCTTAACCCTTAGAACATTCCAACAACCTCTCCATACTCGCGAAAGGTCCAAGCCACTACATGGCATTCCAACTATCCTAGGTCCAAACCTAGCATGCTTCTAACATCAATACTCTCTAAGATCATCTAAGGATACATACACAAGGTAGGGAACTCACCAAGTAAAGGCACGAGATCGAAAGGAGGAAGAATAGTTGCGAAAGGGGAAAGAAGATGATAACACGATTTATAACATAGTTTTAGGTGTACATTTAGATAGAATTCTCGCTCATTCATGCATGATCTAGCATTAGTTCAGGACGTTTTGCAACCAATTCACGTATTTTGTCGAGATAGACGTCTACACGGACTTGTGTGCGTTTTGTAGGTATTTCGGGAAGTTTAGAGCTAAAACGACGCGTTTAAGGATCGTTCATTTAGATGACACGTCCTCGGACCCATTAGGACACAAGCCAAGGACTAAGAAGGACTCATGGGACCTTGCCAACACAAACCATGCACCAAACCACAGCTCGTTGATCCAAGGCGAAGTTTCTGCATAGAATCACGGTTCTCTAAAGAACCACGGCCGTAGAAATGACCGTGGATTTTGCCAGATTCTCGTGACAGCTGTGCCACGACTCTCATGGCCAGCTCATGAGAGATTTGTTATAAAAGTGGTCCTTCATGGATTGTTTGAAACAGCTGGGGTAGTTTTGGGAGCAGCTCATCCATTATCCATTTCTCTAACAAATATATTCTCAAAAATCAAGAGGTTTTCTAGGAAGGAAAGTGTCAAAGAGAAGGAGAAGAACTCCATTGAAGAGGAGGAGAAGAACACACCATAGCTTTCTTGTATTTCGGATTTCGTTTTCTAGAGATTGTATGAGTCTTTGAACCTTCTTTTGGAAGGGTTGTAAGTGGTTCTAATTCTAATCTTCAGCTTAGTTTTGGATTAAGTTTACTTGTTCATCCCTTTTCTTTCATTATCTTGCAATGGATGTTTTGATTTCATGTTTGTTTGTTTTAAGTTCCATTATGAATGTTGTAGGCTAAATTGATGTGGTTCTAGGGTAAGGAAAGGAAGGTTATGGCTAGAACTATGATAGGACAAACTTAGATTTACCTTTGGATGATTTTTGTTTGTGAACGTAGTTCCTGTTAGGAATCACGGGTAGTTCTTGAGGAACCACGGTCGTGGTTTCCGTAGAACAAACCGTGATTTTCCTAGTTCGAAGGACCTTGCCTAAGACCTATGAATTGTTGAAACCCTAAGTGTTTGCTGAGTTTAACCTATCATAGGATGACTTAGTGTAGTGGCTAAGAGTTAGGAGAGACTTACCCGGTAATCCTTGCCCTTAGAATCTAAAATAGCAAACCTTAGGTAATGGTGAGCCTAATAAGCCGCCATTGGATTAGATGTGCTAGGATAGTTGATTAGGACTTCCCTTTCCAAGACTTACCCGGTAAGGATAGGTAGATCCCTAATTAACCAATCCGGTTTGTGTAGAATTCCTATCTTTAAGATCTTAGAGACTTACCCGGTAATGAGATCTTAGGAGTGGATTAGTTGGATCATGAGACTTACCCGGTAATTGATCCCAAATTAGAAACACTTAATCCCAACATATCATAGTGAGATCCAAAGAATGAATAGATGACTTGAGTTTTATGCCATAACCGGAATTTCCGACCCCTAGAATCCGTCTTCTCTTCCTTTGATCATCATCTTGTTTGGTTTGTTCATTTGTGCAGATTTTTAGTCTAGTTTGATTGTTTACTTTGTAAGAATTGTGATATTTGATTGATCACCAAAAATCCAACCAAAAACAATTGAGGTTTTCATTTCTTTGTTTCCCTCTTTTCTAACCTTAGACCTTCACTAAACTTAATCACAAAACCGAATCAATTTCACCTTAGTCTTTGTGTTCGACCTCGGAATACTATCCATACTACAAACGTCCCGTACACTGCGGGTGCGCTAGAAGTTAGGATAAATATAACGAGTACAAATTTAAGGCTTATTGCGTGCACACTCTTTAGCGTAACAAGTTTTTGGCGCCGTTGCCGGGGACTAGGTCTAGATTGAGTCTATTTTGTGATTATTTCTAGTGTAGATCTTTCTTGTTGCTTTTGATCTCTCTTTGGTTGGTGTCTTTGCTTTTCAGGACATCTATTACTCTTTAGGTGTATGCGAAGATCTCGTGGAAAGGATTTAGCTCCATTCGATCCCGAACCGGAGAAAACCCTTCGATCTAGATCCAGGAACATCCGAAAAGAGAGAGAGATGGCCGGTAGAAACCTCCAAGCTGAGTTGGATGAAGCCTTAGAGCAAATAAGGCTAAGAGATGAGCTCTTGGAGGAAGAAAGGAGACTTGCCAATGAGAGGCAAGAGGAAACTAGGAGGGAGATTGAGGAGATTAGGCAAGCCCTTGTTCAAGGAGAGCTTAATCGCCGACAACCTCCACCTCCTCCACCACAACCGCAGCCGGCGGCCAATGTTAGGGTTGTTCCCATTGCTATTGAGGAGCCACAAACCCTAGGGAGGCGTATGGATCCGGCACAAAGAGCACACAGACCGGGTGTGAATCTAGGAGATCCCGCAACCCACAACTATGAGCTCCGCCCTCAAGTTCTACAAATGATCCGGCACAATCAATTTGGAGGGATGGAAGGAGAGTCTCCTCACCAACATTTGATGAACTACGAGATTTTGATGGAGACTCTTAGACCGCCAAGATTGGAGAGCAACAACCATAAGCTTAGGGCTTTTTCCTTCTCTCTTAAGGATAAAGCCTTGGCTTGGTATCAATCTATTCCGCAAGGGCGAGTTGGTACTTGGGAGGAGATGACAACCGAGTTCTTAACCAAGTTCTTCCCACCTTCCAAGACCACCGAATTAAGGGGAAAGATCAATGCCTTCGTGATGAGGGATAGAGAAAGTTTGTTCAAGTCTTGGGAGAGATTCAAGGACCTTCTCCTAGATTGTCCTCACCATGGCATACCAAAAATTGAGCTATTGGAAATCTACTTCAAGGGACTTGATGAAGATAGCCAATTCAAGCTTCAATCCCTCTCCGGTGGGACTTTTATGGAGAAACATGTAGATGATGCTTGGGAGTTTGTGGAGAAGCAAGCTCTAGTGATTGAGAAGTACTCTCATAGGAAGAGTGAAGGAAGAAAGGCGGGAGCATATGAGGTGAGCGAGGTCACCATGAGCAATTTTAAGCTTGACACCATCAACAACGAGTTGAAATCCTTGAGAGAGTTGTGTACTACAACCTTGAAGAGCCAAGCAACTCCTCAAGTGCTTCCACAAGCCAACTTATCTTCCAAGGAGGAAGATGTGAATTATATGGGAAGGGGCAACTTCAACAATTACCAAGGCCCAAGAAATTTCAACAACAACCGGCAATTCAACAATTACCGGCCCAACCACAACCATCCCGGGTTTTCATACTCTAACCCGGATGGAGCCTTGAACCCTCCCGCCTCCTCAAGCACAACTCCACCACAAAGAGCTTCACAAGAACCTCCACCCGGTTTTCCTCAACCTTCAAAGGATAGGACCGAAGTCATGTTTGAACAATTGCTAGGAAGATTGAGTGGACTTGAGAGCACCGTGACTTCAATTTCTAAGGCTCAAAAAGTCTTGGAAGCACAAGTCTTTCAAAAGGCAGGTGAAGCACATAGAGATCCGGGGAAGCTTCCCGGAAGAACCGAAGACAACCCAAGAGGCCAAGTGTTGGCTATCACAACAAGGAGTGGGTTGAGTATGAAGGATCCTTTGCCCAAGGATCAAGCTAAGGGGAAGCAAGTAGTGGTAGAAGAGGGAAGAAGGCAAGAGGATGGAAGCAAGAGCAAGGATGTAGAGCCAACCTATGTGGCACCACCTCCATACAAGCCACCACTACCATTCCCACAATCAAGAGCAAGAGCTCGGTTGGACAATCACTTTGGTAAGTTCCTTGAACTAATGTCCAAGTTACATATTAACATTCCGTTCATGGATGCTATCTTAGGAATGCCGGCATATGGGAAATTTTTGAAAGAAATACTCTCCAACAAAAGGAAGTTGGAGGAGTATGGGGAGATAAGGATGACCAAGAGATCCTCGGAATTGATCCAAACCATGAAGGAAGAAATGCCTCCCAAGCTAAGGGATCCGGGCTCTTTTTGCGTCCCAATAGGAGTAGGAGATGTGAAGTACGAGGCCCTTTGTGATCTTGGGGCGAGTGTAAGCATCATACCGCTTGCACTTAGCAACAAGGTCGGGCTAGGAGAGCCAAAGCCGGTCAAGATGACCCTCTATATGGCGGACCGTTCTATCACTCATCCGGTTGGGATTCTAGAGGACATTCCGGTGCAGCTAGGAGGATTCTACGTGCCTATTGATTTTGTAGTGTTGGACATTCCGGCGGATTATCCGGTTCCTATCATCTTAGGAAGACCTTTCCTAGCCACTTCCGGATGCTTAGTGGATTGCAAGAACGGGACTCTCTCCTTCAACATCGGGGAAGAGAACATCAAGTTCAAGCTGTCCACAATGATGAAAGGGCCAACCCTTGATGAAGATATCTTCAACATAGTCGAGCAAGAAGAATCTAGGGAAGTTGTGAGCTCGATCTTGATCAAGGACCCCTTGGAGAAGGTCCTTACCTTGAGTATGATGGAAGAAGGCGTTGAAGAGGGCTGCAATGAAGAGATCAAGGCCTTGGAAGCTTTAGAAGAGGAGCCAAGAGTTGGATTTGAGAGCCACAAAGAGGTGGTGAACAGCTGCAAGTTCCACGGTCGAGATGCAAGTTCCACGGCCGTCAAACTTTCTGGACAACTCCGAGAAGCAAGCTTGGCAAAAACCACGGCCGTGGAAGATGAGCAACCCGTGTTTCCAACCGTGGTTTTCCCTGAATCAGCTCTTAATGATGATCAAGCTTCTAGGAGCCATGGGGAGTCTTCCCTTGCTTTGGATTCATCTCATCCAATCTTATTTGGATCGTCTTCAACCGAAAAAGGTCCTCCCTCACTTGAACTTAAACCCCTTCCCTCTCATTTAAAGTATGCATTTCTTGGTGATAATTCTACATATCCGGTGATTGTTAATGCATGCTTGAGTGATAATGAACTTGCTAAGTTGTTGCATAAACTAAGATTGCATAAGAAGGCCATTGGTTATACTATTGATGATTTGGTTGGCATTAAGCCATCTTTGTGCATGCATAAGATAATGATGGAAGATAACCACAAACCCTCTATTGAACATCAAAGGAGATTGAACCCTATAATGAAAGAGGTGGTCAAAAAAGAAATCATTAAGTTACTAGATGCGGGAATTATCTACCCTATCTCGGATAGTAAGTGGGTTAGCCCCGTTCATGTAGTACCTAAAAAGGGTGGAATGACGGTAGTAACTAATGAGAATAATGAACTAATACCGACTAGGACGGTTACGGGATGGAGGATGTGCATTGATTATAGGAAATTAAACATGGCCTCTAGGAAAGATCACTTCCCCCTCCCCTTCATTGACCAAATGCTAGAAAGGTTAGCTCAACACTCTCATTTTTGCTATTTAGATGGGTATAGTGGATTCTTCCAAATCCCTATCCACCCCGATGACCAAGAGAAAACGACTTTTACATGTCCATGGGGTACCTTTGCATATAGGAGAATGCCATTTGGGTTGTGTAATGCACCCGCCACCTTTCAAAGGTGTATGATGGCTATCTTTTCGGAATACATAGAAAATATCATGGAAGTGTTCATGGATGATTTCTCTGTTTATGGCTCTTCTTTCGATGATTGCTTGGCTAATTTGTCATTAGTGTTGCAAAGATGTGAGGAGACAAATCTTGTCTTAAATTGGGAAAAGTGCCACTTCATGGTAAGTGAAGGGATTGTGTTAGGACATTTGGTGTCTAACCGTGGCATTGAGGTTGATAGGGCTAAGATTGAAACGATAGAGAAGTTGCCACCACCTACCTCGGTGAAGGGGGTAAGGAGTTTCTTAGGGCATGCCGGTTTTTACCGGAGGTTCATTCAAGACTTCTCTAAAATTTCTAAGCCTCTCACTAACCTACTAATGAAAGATGTTGATTTTGTCTTTTCCAAGGATTGTCTCGAAGCTTTTTGTAGGTTGAAGAACGCTTTGATCTCCGCACCTATCATGCAACCTCCGGATTGGAGTCTACCATTTGAGATCATGTGCGATGCAAGTGATGTAGCCGTTGGGGCCGTTTTAGGGCAAAGGAAAGAAGGGCGCACTCATGCTATTTACTATGCTAGCAAGACGCTAGATGATGCCCAACTCAACTATGCAACCACCGAGAAGGAGTTGTTGGCGGTGGTGTATGCATTTGAGAAATTCCGCTCATACCTTGTTGGAGCAAAGGTCATAGTTTATACGGATCATGCGGCGATCCGTTATCTACTTACAAAGAAGGATGCCAAACCAAGGTTGATTCGGTGGATCCTTCTTCTTCAAGAGTTTGATTTGGAGATACGAGATAAGAAGGGATCCGAGAACTCCGTGGCGGATCACCTTAGTAGACTCCCACCATTGGAGCTTGGAAAAGACAACATCCCGATAGATGATTCATTCCGGGATGAACAATTGCAAATGGTGGAGGAATGCTTGTTCCAAGTGGCTAGAGGAAGTGAGCTGTGGTACGCCGACATTGTGAACTACTTGGTGTGTGAGGAAGTGCCTCCCGGACTTACATATGCACAAAGGAAGAAATTCTTCAACGATGTAAGGCATTACTATTGGAGTGAGCCACTTCTATTCAAGAGAGGCCCGGATGGGGTGCTTAGAAGATGCATACCGGAGGATGAAGTGGAGAGTGTGATCCGGCATTGCCACTCCTTACCATGCGGAGGCCATGCTAGCTCACACAAGACGTGTGCAAAGGTATTGCAATCCGGTTTTTATTGGCCTAACTTGTTTAGAGATGTGCAAGGTTTTGTAGCGGCATGTGATGCTTGCCAAAGGACGGGCAACATCTCAAGGAGGAATGAAATGCCCTTGAACAACATCCAAGAAGTTGAGATTTTTGATGTGTGGGGTGTAGACTTCATGGGACCATTCCCTTCTTCATGTGGCAATCTCTACATCCTATTGGCAGTGGACTATGTGTCAAGATGGGTAGAGGCGATCGCCTCACCTACGAATGATGCCAAGGTGGTAGTGCGGTTCTTCAACCGGGTGATCTTCCCTAGGTTTGGAACACCAAGGGTAATCATTAGTGATGGAGGGAAGCACTTCACAAATAGGAACTTTGGAGCACTTTTGGCCAAGTATGGGGTGACTCATAAGGTGGCAACACCCTACCATCCCCAAACTAGTGGTCAAGTGGAGATCTCCAACCGAGAGATCAAGGCCATCCTCGAGAAGACGGTGTCTAGGACAAGGAAGGATTGGGCTATGAAGCTCGATGACGCACTATGGGCATATAGATCCGCCTTCAAGACACCAATTGGAACCACCCCCTACAAGTTGGTCTATGGCAAGTCTTGCCATCTTCCGGTGGAAATGGAGCATAGAGCTTATTGGGCCATTAAGTGGCTAAATTTTGACCTCAAGGAAGCGGGAGAAAAGAGGTTGCTTGATATCAATGCCCTTGAGGAGCTCCGGTTGGAAGCTTATGAGAATGCCCGGATCTACAAGGAGAGAACCAAAAGGTGGCATGACAAGAGGATCATTCCAAAGGAGTTGAGTGAAGGAGACATTGTCCTTCTCTTCAACTCAAGGCTAAGGCTCTTTCCCGGAAAGCTCAAGTCAAGATGGACCGGGCCATATGTGGTGAAGAAGATCTTTCCCCATGGAGCTATTGAAATAGGAGGGGAGCATTGTGGAAATTTCAAAGTGAATGGGCATCGCTTGAAAAAGTATATTCCGGGAGCCCCGGTAGACATGATTGCCCCGCTTCACCTCGAATAGACGCTCCCGAGTTTGGTCAAGCTAATGACCTTAAAGAAGCGCTTGGTGGGAGGCAACCCATTGGTAACATTTTTCCTTTTCATTTTTTTTGCTTAGATTTTTTCTGTTTTTGTGTGCTTTGTGTGTGTTTTGTCTACTTTCGTGTGTGTGCTAGAGCATTAGTGGCATTGGAAGCCTTTCTTGGCAATGAAAATGATGATGATGACACCCTCACCAATTATGGGTGGAGCGGACGCGGAACTTGGACGGCTAGCAGTGCCTAGCGCGGGTTCCGAAGCTTTGAAGGATGCTCAGAGCTCTCTACCATGGTTGAAAGGATCATCCAACATCAATTCACTTGAGAATTCCCAAATACCATAGCAAACAATTTTACATTGTGAGAACCTTCTTTCACTCTCTTTACTTGAATACCACATTGGGGACAATGTGTTTCTAAGTATGGGGTGGGGTTTGCATGATCCTTTGCATGATGAGCATCTAGGATAGGTTAATGTCTTGCATTGTATATACTTAAAACGAAAATCCCATAAAAATCAGAAAATTTAAAAAAATTTTGTGCTTTCTAGGCTTGGATATGATCCTAATGATGAAACTTGTCTTGTGATTGGCTATGGATGGCCTTATGTGTTGAATTGATAAATGCATATGTGGACTTGAACTACTCTTCTTAAATTCTATGAATGACTTGTGATCATGTTGATTGCCTAGAATGGATTGAGTATTGAAAGTCGAAATTACATGATAGTTCTTGCATACCATCTAGGAATGAATGAGGCATTTCATCTTTCTCTACTTCTCATCTTGATCATGATTGCTTGAGCACCTCATTTGATATAAATCGACCTCCTTTAAAACCCATCCGGGAATAGGAGCATGCTAGTGTGTTGAAATGTGTGAAAAGCAAGTGTGGGGTGAAGATGTAATGAAAAGAATGTCGTGAATGAAATGTTGAAATTATTGTGAAAGTATAGCCAAAATTAGGTTTGGGGGCGTTGGTTTAAATGACAAGTAACTCGGTATACTTCACATAATCGGGTGTTGGTGCCTTGCCAAAGTCAAATGAACCAATAGCCCTAACGAGCTTTGGTACGTGTGCCCGGTGTGGATGCACCTCGAAAAAAGAGAAAAAGCCCGAGGATGGCTAATCACCGAGGTTTAGGCTATTGTACACCAATGCCATTGTCTCAAAAATGAGTTGAAGGAAAAGAAAAGAAAGCAAGAAAAGAAAAAAATATACACTTGGGGGAAGTTGATCGAGGACAAGGATGTGAAGTTAGTTCCATTCCCGGATTAGCATCACATAACCTAGAGAATCCCCCGCCCAATTGCAACGTTTCTTAGCCTTTCATGTCACAAAGCCCTTATGACCTACTTGCATGTTTGTAAGACTTAGTAATCTAGATTGGATAGACTCTTGATCTTCTTGACATCTTCATCCTCACATTCCATGCATGCTTTTGAGTTAAGTACAATTGTCTTTCCATGCCCTTATTGTTTGATACATAATTGCTTACCAAATTGCCATTGATCATGACTATGAAGGTGATCCAATAGTAGAAGCACAAAACCCAAAAAGATTTTGCCATTTTTCTGCATACATAAATCATGTCATCTCTTAGTCTATAGTTGGGAATTTGCTCGGGGACGAGCAAACCTTAAGTATGGGGTATTTTGATAACACGATTTATAACATAGTTTTAGGTGTACATTTAGATAGAATTCTCGCTCATTCATGCATGATCTAGCATTAGTTCAGGACGTTTTGCAACCAATTCACGTATTTTGTCGAGATAGACGTCTACACGGACTTGTGTGCGTTTTGTAGGTATTTCGGGAAGTTTAGAGCTAAAACGACGCGTTTAAGGATCGTTCATTTAGATGACACGTCCTCGGACCCATTAGGACACAAGTCAAGGACTAAGAAGGACTCATGGGACCTTGCCAACACAAACCATGCACCAAACCACAGCTCAATGATCCAAGGCGAAGTTTCTGCATAGAATCACGGTTCTCTAAAGAACCACGACCGTGGAAATGACCGTGGATTTTGCCAGATTCTCGTGACAGCTGTGCCACGACTCTCATGGCCAGCTCATGAGAGATTTGTTATAAAAGTGGTCCTTCATGAATTGTTTGAAGCAGCTGGGGTAGTTTTGGGAGCAGCTCATCCATTATCCATTTCTCTAACAAATATATTCTCAAAAATCAAGAGGTTTTCTAGGAAGGAAAGTGTCAAAGAGAAGGAGAAGAACTCCATTGAAGAGGAGGAGAAGAACACACCATAGCTTTCTTGTATTTCGGATTTCGTTTTCTAGAGATTGTATGAGTCTTTGAACCTTCTTTTGGAAGGGTTGTAAGTGGTTCTAATTCTAATCTTCAGCTTAGTTTTGGATTAAGTTTACTTGTTCATCCCTTTTCTTTCATTATCTTGCAATGGATGTTTTGATTTCATGTTTGTTTGTTTTGAGTTCCATTATGAATGTTGTAGGCTAAATTGATGTGGTTCTAGGGTAAGGAAAGGAAGGTTATGGCTAGAACTATGATAGGACGAACTTAGATTTACCTTTGGATGATTTTTGTTTGTGAACGTAGTTCCTGTTAGGAATCACGGGTAGTTCTTGAGGAACCACGGTCGTGGTTTCCGTAGAACAAACCGTGATTTTCCTAGTTCGAAGGACCTTGCCTAAGACCTATGAATTGTTGAAACCCTAAGTGTTTGCTGAGATTAACCTATCATAGGATGACTTAGTGTAGTGGCTAAGAGTTAGGAGAGACTTACCCGGTAATCCTTGCCCTTAGAATCTAAAATAGCAAACCTTAGGTAATGGTGAGCCTAATAAGCCGCCATTGGATTAGATGTGCTAGGATAGTTGATTAGGACTTCCCTTTCCAAGACTTACCCGGTAAGGATAGGTAGATCCCTAATTAACCAATCCGGTTTGTGTAGAATTCCTATCTTTAAGATCTTAGAGACTTACCCGGTAATGAGATCTTAGGAGTGGATTAGTTGGATCATGAGACTTACCCGGTAATTGATCCCAAATTAGAAACACTTAATCCCAACATATCATAGTGAGATCCAAAGAATGAATAGATGACTTGAGTTTTATGCCATAACCGGAATTTCCGACCCCTAGAATCCGTCTTCTCTTCCTTTGATCATCATCTTGTTTGGTTTGTTCATTTGTGCAGATTTTTAGTCTAGTTTGATTGTTTACTTTGCAAGAATTGTGATCTTTGATTGATCACCAAAAATCCAACCAAAAACAATTGAGGTTTTCATTTCTTTGTTTCCCTCTTTTCTAACCTTAGACCTTCACTAAACTTAATCACAAAACCGAATCAATTTCACCTTAATCTTTGTGTTCGACCTCGGAATACTATCCATACTACAAACGTCCCGTACACTGCGGGTGCGCTAGAAGTTAGGATAAATATAACGAGTACAAATTTAAGGCTTATTGCGTGCACACTCTTTAGCGTAACAGAAGACCGCAAGGGAGGGCTGACAGAACCATCAGCCGCACCTGTAGCCTGGGTTGGTCGTCCCTGCGGTCTGGGCTGACCGCCCCTACGGCCCAAGCTGGCCGCCCCTACGGTCGAACAATAGAGTCGATTCCGATGGTTCTTCTTCGGTGGATCCTTGATGTGTTGATGCCTCCTAGGTTCCTTGCTCAACCATAGATGTTCTCCACACATCACAACATCACACAAAACATCCCAAACTCGATATCAATCACATGCAAGCCAAAGGGAAGAAAACAAGATGAAGCTATGACCTCCACCATAGAAGCTTGAGGAAGAAGATGAAGGTGAAGGAATGAAGAAGGAGAGAAGGGCTTACCATCACTAATCTGGATCTGTAGCTCAAGTCATTGTTGGACATCAAAACAAGAGGAAGAGAAGGGAGGTCATCAAGGAAGTTCCCAAGAGCATCTAAGCTAAAGAGAGAGTGTGAAGGAGGAGGAAACCATTTCACGTAAGAGTGAAATGAGAGGAGAGAGAGAAGGGACAAGGCTGCCACAAAAGGGAAGCTCAAGGGTCAGCTGACCCATCCTTCCAATTTACGCTAGGAACTGAGGGGTCCAAAAGCAAAGGTGAAAAACGAGAGGTCGGGGAGGGGTTTTGGAATAAATCCCGTTACTCAGCGCCTCTTGCCTGCAAGAAAACTGAGCCGCGCCTACGGAAGGTAGATAAACCGCTCAACACCCGGAATAAAAATTCCGGATGTTACATATCATATTCCGTTTTAAGGAGAATTTTTTCCTTCTTTTTTCCCCCTTCCTTAGGCGTCCTTAGGCAAAACGAGGTCGTAAGTCGATGCACCGTACCCCCCGTTACCCCCCTAGATCCGCCCCTAACTATAGATATGAAATAGTTTATAACGTGCACCTTGTCCGAATATATTTATACATTGGATTTTTGAGCAATATGTAATGAGATTGTATATGTATAAACTAATGATATATTTACGAAACATTATAATAATCATTCAATTATCTCACGATGATAAAATATTTTCGAATAAAGAAGTGTCTCATTATTTAGACTTTAATTTAATTATTGTACAAAATATCACTTTTTTAAGCTTATAAATAAATTATCCTAATTATGCCTATGCATATTAATTTTGTAGCTAAAAAATTTAGGTAGTACAAATAAGTAAGGCGCTAAAAGTTTGTGAGGAAAGAGTCAAATTTCAAATATAAAAATTAAAATAATATTTAAAATTAGTAAAATAATGTTTGAGTAAGTTATAATTACAAAACTTCTAGCAAAAATTAGATAAGATTTCTAAAAAATTTACAGATTACCTATATTATACAAAATTAATTTTGATTTTAACATTCAATCAAATTTACGCATAAAATATAAAAACCGGAAGCATAAAAAATTGATTACTTGAATGAGATTACGCTTGTGGATGATTAAAAAAACATAAAAAAACAAAAATACAAATATGAAAAGAAAAACGTAACAAGTTTTTTTTAGTCGCATCTAAATTAAAAAAATGAATAAGAAAATTTTAACAGGAAAGAATCTGAATAAAAAAAGAAAAAAAAACTTGTAAAAAATGAACATGAAAATTAAAAAGCAAAATTTTTTTTTTTATAAAAAAATGAATTTTTATAATAAAAAAAACGAATTTGAATCAATATTTTTTACAATAACGAAAGATTTTCAATTGAATATGAATAAAAAAACGAATAAAAAAATTTTAGTAAGAAATTTATTAAAATGTAACATAAGATTTGCAATCAATTTTTTTATTAAAAAAAAAAAGCGAATAAGAAAATTTCTCCCAAAATTAAAGAACTTTCTTATGAAAGCTAATAAATTTGAAATCCATGTATGGATAAAATACATCCTTATTTTCAATTAAGTTGTTAGCTAATAAACAAATCCGCACCTTAAGGGTCTAATAATATTTTAATTAATTTAGTATTTTCAATTAATTTGTTATTTAGTAAAAATTATTCTCCAATATAATATTTTCAAAACAACATTAACTAGGAATGAGTAAAAGAATGTTTTTTGTTAAAAAAGATAATGCATAAAATATATAATGAAAGGACATAATTAAAAATATATTAAAAAAATTATTGTTAGAAGTTTTATAAAATATATTAACGTGATTCTGAGTTGTTATAGATGGTTATAGATTTGGTAATGACAAGATCGTATTGTTATAACCGTAAGATATTGAACATGATGAGATGAAATTCTTTTTGTTCGGTTGACATGATGAGATGAAAACTATTTTAATTTGGGATAATCTGACATACTAAGCCTTTTTGAGTTTTTGTTAAAGAAAGTGTACCCAAATTTTTTACCACTTTCATTTAATAGTAGGTAAAAATTATTAACCCTTCTATTTAGAAAGAAAGTTAGAAAGAAAGAATAACTAAGGTTTGTTGTCTAAGTTTTAATTTTTAATTACAGAATTTATTTATTTATTTTTTTTAACTTTTTTTACTTTCTTTATTATTTTCTTTTTTTATTTTTTGAAATAAATTTCTCATACCAGAATTTTTCACATACCAGAATTTTCAAATACCAGAATTTTATCATACCATAATTTTTACATACCATAATTTTTACATACCAGACGTTTATCATACCAGAAATTTCTCATACCATAAATTACATACCAGAAATTTAACCAGATTTTTCATACCTGAAAATTACATACCAGAAGTTTATCATACCAAAAGTTTATCATACCAGAATTTTTCCATACCAGAATTTTCAAATATCAGAAGTTTATCATACCAAAAGTTTATCATACCATAATTTTTTCATACCATAAATTACATACCAAAAATTCAACCAAAATTTTCATACCAGATAATTATTTACCATAAAGTTTTATTTCAAAATTAATTATACTTCTATTGTATCCAAGGCGCTCACCTAGTCCACCAGCAACTAGAACAAATGCAGCATTACTTGCTTCACTAACACCAGCCTCTTCATATTTGATAAAGTTGTCATCACCAAAATGAATATCAGTACATTAGTCATTCAAAATGAAAACAAACACAAAATGAAAACAATCAGCCATGAAATCAAATGAATATCAGTACATTAGTCATTCAAGTACCTAATGAAGTCATATAAGCTCTTGAACATGTAGCAAGAGGCATAAATCCTGAAGACAAACACAAAATGAAAACAATCACCTATGAAATCAAATAGAATATCAAACATCATCCCGAGCTAGGGTTTTGGCACACTAGTGGAGGCGGATTTGCGGCGGAGATCGTGCAGGCGAAGGCGGCTACTGACGTGTTCGTCCAGCAAGGCGACGGTGGCGGCGGTGGCGTCGGCTTCTATTCTCAAACTAATTGGCGCGAAGGGAGACGGGCGAGGATTCTGGTTTGAGAAGCGAATGCGGTGGCTCGGGTTCTGGTCTCCGGTGCTCTTGCCATCGGTAATGGGGGCCTCCCTTCGAATCCGGCTCGAGATCTGTTAGTGACGAGGAAAGGCTCGCGCGAGGAGGGAGGTGGTGGCTCCTTGGCGGCGGCAGCTCCAGCGGAGGGAGGCAGGTGGCACACGACGCTGGTGGTGATCGAAAGCACAAGCAGCTGACCTTCCCACGTAGATGGAGAGAAATGGAGGCTGTGTGAGGGTGGAGGAAGAAATGAAGATGAGGCTGCGTGAATTAGGGTTAGAAGATAAGCAGTAAAAAAAGATAATTTAAAATTTAGGGTATATTTTGTTAATAGAAAACATGAAAAAGCCTAGTTTATATTATACCTTTTCAAAAAAGCCTACTTACCTAATTAACCCTTTTAATTTTAACTTAAAGTTGTTATTGAATAATGGCATAATTGTAATTTTTTTTGATAATTCGGCATAATTGTAATTAAAGTATGACAAAGTTGTAAATATTTGTCAAAAATTCTTAGGTAGCATGACATGTTGAGTCTTGTTGACTAAGAGGATTTTGTTTTATTAGTATATATAGAAAATTTGTTTCAATATCGTGGTTGTTTTTATTTCTCTTGGTTTGGGTCTTTCTCACGTGAATGTTTTATCTCACACACGCTCATATATATATACAAAATAAAATTAATTTTATTTACAAGTACAAAAAGTATATACGGATTAATCAACTGTGAAGTCGAGTGATCAACAATGGTCGGCAATTTTTGAATAGAAACAAAATTTTTGAATTAAATTATATTTTCTCAAAAATTTAGCATTTATGTTTAATATTTCATTTATTGTTGTTAAAGTATACAAGAAATTATACCTAAAAATATTTTACAATTGATTATTTAACATAATCAAAATAATCTAAATTTTATAACCATTATTATACATAACTTAAAATAATTCAAAATTTTAATATAAATATCATACAATCAAATATATTTTTTGACAATATGCAAATCACACATAAATGTTCATACAAATCACATCTCTTTTTAAATTACACAAAACTACCCGGTAATTATTCAATAATACAAGAATGCCAATAATTTATAAAATAAATAAATCACTAATTATTTGTAATACTTTTCAAAAAAGCACCTAATTAGATATCCTTGTGGAGGCTATTTTTTAAGTGATATTTTTATCCCGAAATATTGTGAATGAATGCATCTTATATTAATGATGGTCGTTTCGATTCTTATATTCAAAACAATTTAGGTGTTTCTAGAATTTTCAAATTCATATTTTTATTCTTTCATATATTAAATACTCGTCTCATGTTGTTAATTGACCATGTATTGCACCTTCCAAATCCAAAATAACACTACTAACTCTTTAAAAATATGTATATTTGATATCTTCCATTTACTTAATTATGATTTTTGTCACTTAAAAAATATTTTAGAATATATAAATATATAATATTTTTAGAATTGTAACATTCAATACATATATAGAGATAATGATTTTTTTCTCTCTTATTATAAAAATAAAAAACAGTAACTTAAATCTTGCAAACTAAAAATAACATATCAACTCCTTTAAAATAAAACTTTAATCCGTATATTTAATATCTTTATTTCATAATAATAATAATAATTTGATCACTTGGAGATTATCTTAATGTAGTAATATATTGTAACACCCCAAGTTCTAGGAACTCGAAGCGCTACGGGTTAGGACCGCACAATGGGTCCCGACCCTAGAGTAGCAACAACAAACGGATCTTACAACAAGACACAGACGAATGAAAACCAAAACTCAATATAAAACCAAAGGCTTAAACAAAAGAAAACACAAAAGCTCCGCAGCCGAGTTCAAAACAAAAGGGAAACAACAAAAGAAACAAAAACCCGATCCCGTCCTATAATGTACGGGAACACCGGCTGACCATACCATCTGGATCACTCAGAAGCATCCTGAACCTGCGGAATATCTACAACGACAGTATAAACCGTTAGCTAACATTCTAGGTACTAGCAAGAGTGTAAAGGCACAAACACACATAAGGTAAAGAAAAAACATAGCATGCTTGCACATAACCGGTTATTATCTTTCATTAAGGTTATCCATTACTAACTCAACTTCTTTTGACACACGAGAATCTCCCGAAACTCACCTCCACTTCCGTCTACCAATAGGAATAGATCAGTACTATCCGTTACATGCGGGTCTGGGTTGCAAGATCACATTCTAGTCTCCTGTAGAACTAGACAAGTGGTCACCGCCCGGTTGTCATACACTTGGGCCAGTTAAGGGTAACAAAGGGTGAATCCTATTCCGATTATCCGTTATAACAATTATAACAACACAAACAAGCCAATACAATCCAACTAATACGCGGAATGAAGCTAAATAAGTCCAAGGGACTTACCTCACTCGAAGGTAACTCAAAAGCTCAGCAACGACTCAGGAAGAACTCAAGAAGAGCTCGGTTTCCCTCAGGAAAGGAGCAAGGAAAGCCTGTACGAACAAGCAACACCGATCAGGAACGAACGGTTGCTAGAAGTCTATAACTTCTAGTCTCAACGATCTCTAAGAGATCTCCACAAGCTAAGGGCTCGACCTTAGTCTTACAGCAACTCAGGGAACAAGAAACAACCACAAGGAACCAAGAAAGGAACGAGGAAAGGAAGGAATTAAGGATTCACCAAAAGACGGGAGTTACAATAGAGCAAACCGTAGGGGCGGTTGGACAGAGGCGCAGGGGCGGCACGTGACAAAGGTGCAGGGGCGGCTTTGTGCAGGCGCGGGGGCGGATCTTCGTCAAAAGCTATTGTCGGGCTTCTCTTCGACAGATCTCACAATAGGGGCAACCAAAGCTCGAACCTTTAACTCCAACACGTCAAGACTCAACTCCAAAGAGGCTGAGAACAACAAAGGATCAACAACGGAACTCTCCACAAGAATCAAGTCTCATGCTTGATCCTTGGAGAAGAAGAAAACAGAAGAACAAAAAGAAGAAACCGAAACAGAAGGCGAAGCAAGGTGCAGTGGCACATGAACGTGAAGAAGAACAAGGGAGGAAGGACTTACATACTCAGCAAGAACACAAGGGCTAGGCTGCAGCACTCTAGGGTTGAAGAAGACGTAAGCACGAAACGGGGAAAAGAGGAAAAGACGGGAATATAAAGGGATGGGCTGGAAAGATAGACGGAAAGGCGTCTAGGGTTTAGAAAGAAGATCAGGAAACCGGCACATAAGATAGAATATCGGATATTCTATCTATGGAAGGAAGATAAAAAGAACGGAAGAAAGATCGGGCACGATCTGTCGTCATCCGCAGGGGCAGATCATCTCGGCCGCGGGGGCGGGCGGCCCTCTTCACCGCGGGGGCGGTGATGACAAAATTGGGGTCTTACATCAGATCCCTCTAAAAAGAAGTTATGTCCCGGAACTTGCAAAAGCCGAACGGTCACAACAACACACAGAAACATAATTGAAATGAACTCATATATTCCCACTCGGGGCACGCAACTCAAAACATCACAATAAACGTACGCTACGCGACAAAGGGAAAAACCAAACAAAACGACTAAGCTAAATGTGCATCCAACTCAGCGTAAAACTCCGGATAGTTCCTCTAGATAATATCCTCTGTTTCCCAAGTCGCCTCATCTGCTCCTCGCATCGACCACTGTATCTTCATCATCGGTATGTCCTTCAAACGCAAGCGTCTCGTACTACACTCTAAGACAGCCACCGGGTGCTCTACGAACGTGTGGTCTGGCTCGATCACTAGATCCTCGTGACTGACGATATGTCTCAGGTCTGGTATGTACTCCTGTAACTGAGACACATAGAAAACTAAGGTGAACACCCTCGAGTCTCGGTGGCAACACAATTCTCTATGCTGCCTCTCCAACTCGCTCAAGAATCTCGAATGGTCCAACATATCTGGGACTCAGCTTCCGCTTGACACCGAAACGTCTGACGCCTCGTGTCGGAGATACTCTCAACCAAACCTGAGCTCCAACTCTGAACTCCAGAGGTCTGCGCCTCTTATCTGCATAAGACTTTTTTCGACTCTTTGCTGCTAACATCCGCTCTCGGATCACTGCTACTCGATCCATGTCGTGCTGAATCTACTCAGGTGCTACTCCGCTAGCACTACTCGGCTCATCCCAACACAACGGTGTACGACATCTCTGTCCATATAAAGCCTCATAAGGAGTCTTCCTGATCGATGCATGCCAACTGTTGTTATATGAAAACTCCACCAAGGGAAGGTGATCCGGCCACACTTGTCCGCAGTCTAACACACAAGCTCGTTAATGTCCTCCAAAGTCTGGATGGTCTGCTCAGACTGACCATCGGTCTGAGGAAGATAAGCAGTCGTGAACTCCAGGCTCGTACCTAGGGCAACATGAACTTGCTGTCAGAACCTCTAAGTGAACCGTCCGTCTTTGTCAAAGACAATAGTCCTAGGTACCCCATGAAGTCTCACTATCTGTCTAGTGAACTCCTCTGCCAATCGACTCACCGGCCACGTTTCCTTGATCGAAATGAAACGTACAATCTTCGTCAGTCGGTCTACTATGACCCAGATAGCATCAAAGCCTCTACTCGGTCTCAAACCGGTAACAAAATCCATAGAGATGTCTTCCCTCTTCCACTGAGGGACGGGAAGTGGGTGTAGCTCTCCTCCTGGTCTATTATGCTTGATCTTGACCTGCTAACATGTCGCACACTGAGCTACATATCTCATGATGTATGGCTTCAGACCTCCCCACCAAAAAGAGCGTCTGATATCCTGATACATCTTACTCGCAGCGGGATATACTGAGTATGGTGACGAGTGAGCCTCCTGGAGGATCCTTTGTCTCAACTCTCGATCTGACGGCACACAAACACGCTCCTGGTGTCTCAAAACTCCATCAGCACCAACTACAAACTGTGGTGCCTCTCCTCGAGACATCCGGTCTCGGATCTGTGTCAAAGTTGGGCAAATCTCCTACTTTTGTCGGATTTCGGCCAACAGATCAGGTACTATTTCCAAGGTGGATAACTGACTGTCGGAATCCGGAAAGTTGATATCCATCTCTAACCATGTCAAATCTCGCTGTAATTGTGGTTAAGCTGTCAGTCTAGCGATCGTCATCTCCCGGTGAGTCTTCCTGCTGAGGGCATCTACTACCACGTTAGCCTTCCGCGGGTGGTATAAGATCTCAAGATCAAAGTCCTTGATCAACTCCAACCATCTGTGCTGGCGGTTATTCAACTCCCGCGGAGTGAATATGTACTTCAAACTCTTATGGTTTGTGAAAATTCTAACACGTAGCTCCGTACAGATAATGCCTCCAAATCTTCAAAGCATGGACAACAGCAGCCAACTCAAGGTCATGGGTAGGGTAATTCTCCTCGTACGTCTTCATTTTTCTAGACGTATAAGCAATCACCTTACCCCTCTGCATCAGTACACATCCCAAGCACAGCTTGGATGCGTTGCTGTAAACCACAAAATCCTCAATGCCCTCTGGCTGAGCTAGGATAGGAGCAGAGATCAACCTCTTCTTCAGCTCCTCAAAGCTCTACAGGCACGGCTCGGACCATACGAACCTCGTAGACTTCCGCAGCAAGGAAGTGAGTGGTCGGGCAATAACTGAAAAGCCCTCAACAAAACGTCTGTAGTAGCACGCCAATCCTTAGAAACTGCGTACCTCCTTAACGTTCTTAGGAGGCGGCCAAGATGCTATTGACTCGATCTTCGCCGGATCTACCTTGATCCCTTCAGTTGAAACAATGTGACCAAGGAATGCTACCTCGGACATCCAAAACTCTCACTTAGAAAGCTTGGCGTAGAGCTCTCTATCTTGTAAGACTTGAAGACCGATCCTCAAGTGTCCTGCATGCTCCTCTCTACTACGAGAGTATACTAGAATGTCGTCGATGAAGATGATGTTCATCAAATCCATGAAGATTGTTGGCACATTCGTGAGCCCGAATGGCATCACTACAAACTCGTAGTGTCCATATCTGGTCCGAAATGCCGTCTTGGCTACGTCTTGCTCTCTCACCCTTAGCTGGTGATATCCAAATCTCAAATCGATCCTGGAAAACACTGAAGCTCCATGCAGCTGATCCAAAAGATCATCGATACGGGGAAATGGGTACTTGTTCTTGATCGTCACCTTGTTCAGCTCTCGGTAGTCGATACATAACCTCATTGACCCATCTTTCTTCCTGACGAAGAGAACTGGTACGCCCCAAGGAGATACACTAGGGCGGATGAAGCCTTTCTCTGCTAACTTCTCGAGTTGCTTCTTCAACTCAAGCATCTCGATAGGCGCCATATGATAAGGAGCCTTAGAGATCGGTCTTGTACCGGGTTTTGGCTCAATGCCAAAGTCTACACTCCTTTGTGGAGGTAAACCTGATGGCTCTCCAAAGACGTCAACAAACTCGCAAGCTACTGGAATCTCCTCTAAAGCTGGACTAGTACTATCCTTCATGGCATAACACCCAAAAGCCTCACAACCCTGACTGATAAGTCTCGTAGCTCAAATTGCACTGATGATTGTACTAGTCTTCCCAAGATCCCATCCTCTAAAGATCTCAACATGACCTGCATCTGTAGTTACTGTCATTGTCCTCTTGCCGATGTCCAGAACTGCTCGATGTCGATCCATCCAATCCATGCCCAGAATAACTTCTTCATGTACTAAGTACATGACGAAGAAGTCAGCTGGCCAATCGCGACCTTCCAAACTAATAGGGCAATCACGAACCTCTCGTGTACCTTGTATCTTACCCCAATCGGGTAATCCTATAAAGAAGGGTCTACCTTCTATGGTAACTAAGGCCAATCTATCTACACATGTATCAGATATAAAAGAACGCGTAGCACCGGTATCGAAAAGAACTCTGATAGGAAAACCATAAATATGAATGGTACTTGTGGCTGCTGGCGTTGTTGGCTCTACAACACTCCTTAACTCATACACTCTGGTTGATGCATCTCTAGTGTATGCAGATCCACCAACACGTCATCTACCTTTCCCTTGTCCCGAAGTGGAACCCTGAAGAGCGGCAGAACCAGAAACTCTCTGTTGCTGCTGCTGGTACTGAGATCTTTGTCCTCCTCCAGCAACACCGGCAGGTAAAGAACCTTGTTGTGATAGCGCCTTGCCCTGACGGCAAAACGCAACTCTGTGTCCAGGCTTGCCACAAGAAAAGCAAGTCACTGCTGGTTTCTTGCAATCAGCTCAGATGTGTCCAACTACTCCGTAGTTATGACACTGCCGTCCTCTGTCAGAACTCTGCTAAAAACCAGAACGTCCAAGCGTCTGCTACGCCCAAAACCAGCTGCTCCAACTCCAGCACTGACTTATCTAGTCTTCTGTCTCTTCTCAGGACCTCTTGTTTGAGAAGCTCTCCTCTGACCCGGTCGGTCTCTCTCATAAGCAAAAGCTCTATCTTGATAGTCCGTCAAAGAATCACAATGGAAACCAACAAGATAAGAGCGTGAAGACTCTCTCAACCTTCGAGAGAAAAGGTAAACATGTTGATCCTCAGGTGGTGCAGACGGACCCAACAAAGATAACTCATTCCGGAACTTGCTGATGATCTCAACAATAGGAAACTCCTCGAATCCAGCTTCAAGGAAATCCTGAAGACGTTCACATCTCATAGTTGCAGGGCAATAGCGATCCCTGATCACCGTCTTCATCTGCTCATAACTGGTGACCTTACTGCGAACGGTTCTCCACCAAGAATGAGCCTGATCCTTTAGTAGCGTCTATGTTATGTTGACTCGACGTCCCTCTGGGCAACTGATAGCCTCCATAGCAGAATCCAGCTGTCCTAGCCACTGCCCCACCTCCAACCCAGTCTTTCCCATGAAAGTGGGAACCTTCAGCTGGTCGAAAGCCTTCAACCAACTGTCGGGCTTTGGCTCTTGTGCCTCAGCCGGCTCTAACAACCTCAGCAACTCTAGCAGGCGGGGCAATGTTCGCCCGAAAACGTGCGTGCAAATAAGCTTTATATTTATAAAACTGAAATAAAAGCAAGCGAACCCGCAGTATACGGATCGGCGTAATAAAGCAAGAATTCAGAGTATCGAACTCAAGGATTTGGGGGGAACAAATTCAGTTCGTAAATTTTCAAGCAAGTAAAATAGAAGCTTTTGCAAATAATTGGGAAAACAGCAACCCTAAAGATTCAGGTATCCAATCGTCGCAATCGATTCAAGATATACTATATATATAAGGACAGAGTTGAGAATTGCAAAGATATACTAAAGTAAGGTAATGTACGGTGAAGTTCCAAAACCTTATATGTCTAACCCAAAGAACACTCTCTATAAAGGTTGTTGAGGCTGTAGTATAGAAAGGATCTAAGGACAAGAATTGAACTCAAACACCCTAGTGTTCGCTCCAAATGGTGTGTGAAAGCTTTAAATTTATAGCCCTAGATGTATGCCTAAAACAAGGATGCAAACCCGCAGTGTACGGGTCAATCGTAGTAAAAGCAAGAATTCCGGGGTGTCGATCTCAGGGACTTAGGTGAAACAAAGCTAGTATAGGTTGTCAATATTGCAACTAACCACAAAAGAAATTAAAGCAATCAAAGATGATAAAAAGTCAATTAAAGGAATATGCAATTCTAGGGATTAAAGCATCTAGTTGTGGTTCCAACTCAAGATCTCAAGATAAGCGGACAAAGTTGAGATTTTGCAAAGAGAAGGTGTTACTAAAGTGGAATAGATCACCGGGTAAGTCTCACTACTCACTAACTCCAAACCAAAAGAACCTATTATCGGGTAAGTCTCAAGGAATTAAGGAAAAGAACTATAACCTCAAACCAACAAACTAACTAAGGGAATAGAATCAACCTTTACCGGGTAAGTCTCAAGCTAACTCACATAGATGGAATGAAAGCACACTCAAACCCCAATAAAGGATGAACCTTTATTACCTACACTTATGATCATGGGTAAACAAACAAAGGAATTACCGGGTAAGTCTCATCTTAGGCTTGCATTGAACCAGAAAAGGTGTAATAAGAATAGGATTTGGCAAACTCTAACACTTAACTCTCAGTTATGGATCAGATAAGTCACATCGGTCAGATGAATTCCACCCCGGCCGAGATGTTCATATACTGAACGAGATGTTCTAAGGTTAAGGATAAAGACTCGAACTTTCAGGGTCCTACTGGAATTTAAGATTATTCTATCATTGTTTTTCCCACAACCTTCAGCCAATCACCCTAGAATCGCACATAGAAATTTGCCACTCATCATCATGAAAGTAATAATCAAATATATGGGAAGAGAATGACTATTTGAACACAAAAACCTTAAGAACAAGGCTTCAATAACTGAATCAAATATCACAAATAAGCGTTCCTTGGATCACAAATCCAACAAGACAATCAACAAGAAGGGAATCTAAGAGAACCTTACAAAACCCTTCACAAAAGCTATAAAAGCTATCAACTTCCTTCCTTCAATCTTCCTTCAACCTTCCAAAAATTCCTCCTAACTGCAGCTTCTTCAATCCCCAGCTGTTATGATGGTAGCGGGTTGCTTGATGATCCGAAGATCTGAGATCTCTTGATCCGAAGATGGGTGAATTGTAGAAAATTTAACCCTTTATATAGAAAAATTATCCTCCAAAGATAAAATATCTTGAAAAGATATTTTCCTAATAAAATATATCTATCTCTCATAAATAAATCCCTAAAATATATGATCTTCCTTCCATAAATCCAGCCCAAAAATATAAGATCTCTCCTTCCAAAAATAAAAGATCTCAGCCAAGAATAAAATATATCTCGCCGCGTCCAAGGTGTTCGCCTCGGTCGGGACGCTCCTCTAGATCACCTCGGTCAAGATGGTACTGTAGCTGACCGAGGTGGCTCTAAACTGAAAGTAAAATCTCTCAAATCTGGTCCAAAGTAAATCTCTTTGTTAATTCCTTGCTTCCTGAACTCCTCTTTAAGCTCCTGAATGTAGCTCCAATGATTCCTTAGCCCCTTTAGCTCCATTTTAGTCCAAAATGTGTCATTTTACCTACGATTACAACGAAACTCGGTGTAGACATCGATTCCCGTAAAGGTAGATGAAACGACAATATAATCACATAATATACATCCAAACATGCAGATTATTGAAGATAAAACGTCTAAACAGGTCCCAAAATATAGACTATAATTCATGCTATCACCTAGCCCAAACCCAAAGACTCAAGATAAACTCAAACTGTTAAGGTTGTGACACTCAAAACCAAAATAGAGGATGTTGAGTCTCACTATTACCTAGGAAGGGCAAGCCAAAGCTAGATTAAAGCTAATCTTTAACTTTGGATCAAAGAAAAAGCAAAATTCGTAAACCAGGAGAAATCACGGCTAGATCTTGAGAATCACGGCCGTGAAAAACAAGAACAACCCGTGATTTAGGGTATCGACGATATTTCTCACACTCTCAGGGTCCAATCAAATTACGATCGATCTATCATCATCTAAGCCACAACTATCAACCCTTCACCTTAGAATTGTTAAAGGATTTTAGCCAACAATCATTATCATCATCAATTCAATAATCAAGTTTAAAGAGAAAATGGACGAAAACCTCAAAAACTCAAATATAATTGAAAACTCAATCTCAAATCCAATAACAAGTGTTTGTGTATAATGAATACAGAAAAAGGGAATAGAAATCCTCATAACAATCTAGAGAAACAACGAAAAACGAGATGTCAATCCGTCTTCAAGTGAAACCCTAAAATCTTCCAACTCCGCAAATAGGAAAGTGCGTCTTTCCCGAATCTTCCTTCAAAATCCCAGCGTCCAAGTCTTCAAGTTGGAGACTTCTGCTCCCTCTAAGTCTCCCCTTTTGGAGATTTTGGCTCTCCTTCAATGTTGAAGGCTCTCGAATATTTGTAGGGATAAAACTAGGGCTTAACGATGAAATCCCAAATATTTGGGCTGAAAAGAAGTCGAGTCCGCTGGTATCGGAAAATACTCTGGGCCGCCTCAGAAGGTATCAGAAAATACTTTTACGCGTCAAACGGTATCAGAGAATACTTTGGCGCGTCAGACGGTATCAGAGTATACTTTGGCGCGTCAGACGGTATCAGAGAATACTTTGGTGTGTCCTAGCTTCTTTTTATGTTCCTTTTTATCCCGCGTCAAGGCTTAATCCTTAAATGTGTCATTTTGCTCTATAATTCGCCAAATTACCTACAAATGCAATAAAACTCTGTGTAGACCTCTATTCTTGCAAAGTAGGTGAATATAACCATAAATGCCATGAATGTATGTCTATGCATGCAAAGTAAAGGGAAAATCCATATAAATACATGCCTAAAAATAGGTCATAATTCATGTCATCAAAATACCCCATACTTGCCTCTTGCTTGTCCCTAAGCAAGGTTCAAACTTAAAATACAAGATGATATGGATTATGAATATGTAAAAATAAAGAAAAACTACAATATTTTAGTTGTGCTTCTATTCATAAATCACCCTCAAATGGTTGCTTCATAGCTAATGAAAATCATCATATGATCAAAAGGAATTACATCATGAAAAGGATAATCACACTTTGGAAGAAAATCATAACATGCATCATAACTTGTAATATATCAAAATCAATCATGAGGAATCCAGTTTAGACCACAAAGCCAAACAACATACTCAAAGATCTTAAGGTCTTTCAAGCAAAGGTCAAGAAACGTGAATAGATGGGAAATTTATAAAGGAATGTGGTGTATGAATCCGGGAAAAAGGAACAACACAAACTCTTTTTCTTTTTACTATTTGAACTAACCACCAATTTAGAGCTCTGCTCTTTACTTTTTGCACAAAATTTTTCGACTTTACTTTTGGAAATATGGACAGCGGTGCATAAAAACCGAAGCCTAGGAGATCGGCGTTTCTCAATTTCGAGATGCCTCAAACCCTTGATGCACATACCATAATCCGTTAGGAATATTGCTCAATCCAACTTTGGCAAGACACAAACACCCGGCTATGTGAATGGTGCCGAGTTATTTATCATCAAGATTGACTTCCCCAAACCTAGAATTTCTATACTTGAATGCAAACAATTGCTTTCATGGCCCTCCCACATCAGACATGCAAAAATTCAACTCTTCCTAGTTCCCGGATTGGTAAGGGAGGCAATTATTTCATTGAGGGGCTAAATGAACAAGGAAAGAAGTAAGAAAATCGAGGTGCCTTAATCATTTCAATAAGAATTGTAAGAACTTATATGCGGTTTCAACCTTCAACACTCAACATGATTTAGAATGAAAGCAAATTATCAAACATGCATGAAATTCTACTAATGTATTCAAATCCCACATATGTCATAAATCAATTCAAACATATAAGAATCATCATAGTTATTCCACTAAACAAATATTAATAATAGAGATCATATCAATCCTAGAGGCACAAAAATTTTCAAAATTTTCAAAATCATATGATGCAAGACATAAAACATGCAAATGGTATTGCAAATATCTCCACCCCATACTTAAAACTCACATTGTCCCCAATGTGAAGAAAAGAAAAGATGGAAAAGAATACTCACAATGTAAGATGGCGAATCAGACAAGACGAATCATCAATCGGGCGGTGGTGGTGGAAATCTTTAGAAGCTCAATAGGAAATTCTGAATATTCCAATCAGTGTCAAAGAAAGAAGAAGGGGAACGTCTTTTCGCCGAAAATTTTTCCAAAATTTTTTTTTATTTATTTTTTTTCCACAGCCTATTGGGCATTTCCACGGCCGTGGTTTTGGCCGTGGAACTTTCTGTTGCTCTCTAAAATCACTTTCCACGAGTCAATGCATAACCACGGTCGTGGTTTAGGTCGTGGAACTCTCTGATCTGTACCAAAAATCCAAGTTTTGTCATTTTTTTCGGCTTTTCTCATCTTCTTTTGCTTATTCCTTATTCTTGACATCCAAAAATACAAACATACCGGAATGTATCAAAGAAAAACAAACAAAAACAACTACTCTAATCTAATCTAAGAAAAAGAAAAGGGAAAAAGGATGCATAACCTTGGGTTGCCTCCCAAGAAGCGCTTGGTTTAACGTCGCTAGCTGGACCTATCTCCATAGATGACTCAATGTACCTTGAACATCTTGGATTGATCTTTAAATCCACAATTAAACTCTTCCAAGAAACCTCCGGTTCCTAATTTTACCGACAAATGGTAAGATCTCCCACGTACAAGCTTGTACGATTTGATTCTCACCGGAATCCTCCTAGCTTTCCTATGCTTTAATGGGACATAATTCAGCCTTGTGTCTCATCCTTTCCTAGATCGAGAAATTAGTTTCTCGAGGATCCACTTAGCTTCCCCAACTCCAGCTTGGGGATAATGTATGGTATTCGTCATATGAATGACCCCATACTTGATCAAGAAACACTTATTGGCATTAGCGTTGAAGCGCTTGTCAAATTTAGTCCTTGTAGTCCAAGGAGCATCTACTTCCAGCAGTTTTAATGGAGGCTTCATCTTCACCTTAGGAGGTTCTTTTGGAAGAAAACTCCAACTCTCCGGTGCATTCTTGAAAAAATTAGAAATTTTAATAGGAATTTCAAATGAAGAAAATGTACCTTGTAAAGTTCTTCAAGGCATGGGCCAAGTTTCATGTTGGGATGATGATGCACACATGAAATATCTCCCAACTCAGTTGGATCCTCTTCAACCTTGGCCACAGTTTCGGTAATTTGGACAAGGTTCTCCACTTCTTCCTCTTCTTCAATGAGGACTTCAAGAGGAGCTTCGGATTCGATAGGAGGAAGGCTTAAGACTTGGAATTCTTCCTCGATGGATAAATGATTTTCCAAGGCTTTTTGAGCTTCAGAAATAGCCTTCAGACCGTTTTCCACCTTGTCCAACACTTTTAATATCTTTTCCAACATCATTTGTCTCCCATTCTCAGATGGTTGTTGTGGAGGTTGCACTTGAGGAGGTTGCTCATAAAAGTTATAAGGGGGATTGAGCTCATCCCAATAGGCAAGCTCATCCTCAATAACTTCATCTCTTTCTCTTTCACTGTCGAACCAATGAAAGGCGTATTTCTCTTCCAAGTATTCATAATGGTCCGCCCTATCACCTTGCCATGCTATCCAAGTTGGATCATTTGCAGGTTCATAGCTCCATCCAACCATTAGAAAACCTGAAAACTCAAAAACTCGTACCGAAAAGATTAAAAGCAAAAGCAAAAGCAAAAGCTCACAAGCCCGACAACCGAAAACCGAATTTGGCCTAGGCCAAATCCCCGGCAACGGCGCCAAAAACTTGTTCGCCCGAAAACGTGCGTGCAAATAAGCTTTATATTTATAAAACTGAAATAAAAGCAAGTGAACTCGCAGTATACGGATCGGCGTAGTAAAGCAAGAATTTCAGAGTATCAAACTCAAGGATTTGGGGGGAACAAATTGTTGGAGATTTGGGCTAAGTCTTCATTGTAACCGTTGAGCTTGTCTTGAGACAAGGTGCAATGAGTTGTGCACATGTGTGTCACTATGGTCCGGGTTGCGGGAGGCAAGCCAAGTGACCGGCACTAAGAACAACTAGTATTATAAGGGGAGTCGAATCAATGCAAGGTGATTCACGACAAGGTCAACTTGTGCTAGCTTTTAGAAGGCCGGCGTTTGGGGCCTTTTAGCCACATTTTATCGGCACACCTTTGGTTCTTAGGCCTTATATTGGCTAAAGAATATGTGGTTAAAAAATGGGAGCAATCCAAGCTCAAATGCTTAGTGAATGTCAATGAAGCAACTAGTGAGCTTCTTAAGGAGCTACACTAGTTTGAGCTAAGATATTGAGTATTTGAGGATCTTGGAGCTTCCCTAGCTATATTAAAGTGAATGAAGCTCATTGAAAGTGTTTGGACCAAAAAAAATAAGCTAGCTCTAAGCTAGCTCCGGGGAGCGGTTTTGGGCTCCCTATGTGGGCCTCGGGCCTCGGGCTTTCTAGGGCTTCAAGGCCCATCTTCCAAGTAACTTCCAAGTAACTTCCATAACCGTTTTTAACCGCTTTTAACTCCCCAAAACCGTGGCCCCTTATGCCTATAAAAGGGAGAGCCGTTTGCACTTGATTCTACATTCGTTTTTGCAACAATAAAGCTTCTAGTTCCATTGTATTGACATTGGATAGGCCTTCTTATAAGCTTGTTTGCAAAACTCGAAAGACCAGTATAGTTCCTTTGTATTGACAAAGGATAGGCATCCATCTTAGTTTGGTTTTGTATTGACAAAACCTAGGAATACCCTTTCTACAAAGTAAGACAAGTAAGTCTCTTACTTAGTCTTTGTAATGTGTAACGTTTTATCCCACTAAGGTATTTGGATATTCCCGGTGTAGGGGAGAATACACTTAGAAGAAAAATTCATTTATGAATGACTCATTACATTATCCAAGTCAATGGTTTTAACATATAACAACCGGTTTATAAGACGTGTAATTGAACTTAACTTCTATTAGAGTTTTGTCTACTCTTTTTTGGAGATTACAAACTCTTGCTTGAGTTTTATCTACTCCTTTGGAGACTACGAACTCTTGATTGAGTTTTGTCTACTCCTTTGTGGAGATTACAAACTCTTATTTGAGTTTTGTCTACTCCTTTGGAGACTACAAACTCTTGATTGGGTTTTGTCTACTCCTTTGCGGAGATTACAAACTCTTGGTTGGGTTTTGTCTACTCCTTTGTGGAGATTACAAACCCTTGGTTAATAACTAGTTTTTAGTTCAAGATAATTATATAATTTGTTTGGCAATTGGGAGAACCGTCTACTCACATAAGTGAGACTACGGCCCTTTGGTCTAAAACCGGACACCGACAATCCAACACAAATTCAGTTCGTAAATTGTCAAGCAAGTAAAATAGAAGCTTTTGCAAATAATTGGGGAAACAACAATCCTAAAGATCCAGGTATCCAATCGTGGCAATTGATTCAAGATATACTATATATATAAGGACAGAGTTGAGAATTGCAAAGATATACTAAAGTAAGGTAATGTACGGTGAAGTTCCAAAACCTTATATGTCTAACCCAAAGAACACTCTCTATAAAGGTTGTTGAGGCTGCAGTATAGAAAGGATCTAAGGACAAGAATTGAACTCAAATACCCTAGCCCAAACCCAAAGGATCAAGATAAACTCAAACGGTTAAGGTTGTGACACTCGAAACCGAAATAGAGGATGTTGAGTCTCACTATTACTTAGGAAGGGCAAGCCAAAGCTAGGTTAAAGCTAATCTTTAACTTTGAATCAAAGAAAAAGCAAAATTCGTAAACCAGGGGAAATCACGGCTAGATCTTGAGAATCACGGCCGTGGAAACCAAGAACAGCCCGTGATTTAGGGTGTCGACGATATTTCTCACACTCTCAGGGTCCAATCAAATTACGATCGATCTATCATCATCTAAGCCACAACTATCAACCCTTCACCTTAGAATTGCTAAAGGGTTTTAGCCAACAATCATTATCATCATCAATTCAATAATCAAATTTAAAGAGAAAATGGACGAAAGCCTCAAAAACTCAAATATAATTGAAAACTCAATCTCAAATCCAATAACAAGTGTTTGTCTATAATGATTACAAAAAAAGGGAATAGAAATCATCACAACAATGTAGAGAAACAACGAAGAACGGGATGTCAATCCGTCTTCAAGTGAAACCCTAAAATCTTCCAACTCGCAAATAGGAAAGTGCGTCTTTTCCGAATCTTCCTTCAAAATCTCAACGTCCAAGTCTTCAAATTGGAGACTTTTGCTCCCTCTAAGTCTCCCTTTTGGAGATTTTGGCTCTCCTTCAATGTTGAAGACTCTCGAATATTTGTAGGGATAAAACTAGAGTTTAACGATGAAACCCAAAATATTTGGGCAGAAAAGAAGTCGAGTCCGCCGGCATCAGAAAATACTCTAGGCCGCCTCAGAAGGTATCAGAAAATACTTTGGCGCGTAGGACGGTATCAGAGAATACTTTGGCGCGTCAGACGGTATCAGAGTATACTTTGGGGCTTGGCCCCGACCTCTAGCTAGTAGAGGTCTTCTTCCACGACCTCGTCCACGGACGGCAGGTGGAAGTGGTGGTCGACCTCTTCCTCGCCCCATAGCAGATGTAGATCTAGTACGCGCCATCTGCTATAAGGATAGCTATAAGAAACTATATAAAAGGTCACGCTACAGCTAAAGCAAAACTAGAAAAAAACACATATAAAGGCCAACAAAAAAGGAAGCTACACTGCTGAGATCCGCGGAGGTAGTGGTGGTCGCCCATACATCTATCCCAGACCGATAAGTTTAAAACAAAACCCCCTTTTGAAAACGTTAGACCCCTTACGGGTTCTATTTCTTTATCCATCCGACCTTTAGAAGATTTTGAGTGTCATGTTGCAAACCTAGCTCTGATACCATATTGTAACACCCCAAGTTCTAGTAACTCGAAGCGCTAAGGGATAGGATCGCACAATTGGTTCCGACCCTCATAGTAGCAACATCAAACAGATCTTACAACAAGGCACAAACGAATGAAAACCAAAACTCAATATAAAATCAAAGGTTTGAACAAAAGAAAACACAAAAGCTCTGCAGCCGAGTTCAAAACAAAAGGGAAACAACAAAAGAAACAAAAACCCGATCCCGTCCTATAATGTACGGGAACACCGGCTGACCACACCATCCGGATCACTCAGAAGCATCCTGAACCTGCGGAACATCTACAACGACGGTATAAACTGTCAACTAACATTCTAGGTACTAGCAAGAGTGTAAAGGCACAAACACACATAAGGTAAAGAAAAAACATAGCATGCTTGCACACAACCGGTTATTATCTTTCATTAAGGTTATCCATTACTAATTCAACTTTTTTTGACACACGAGAATCTCCCGAAACTCGCCTCCGTTTCCGTCTACCAATAGGAATAGATCAGTATTATTCGTTACATGCGGGCATGGGTTGCAAGAGCACGTTCTAGTCTCCTGTAGAACTAGACAAGTGGCCACCGCCCGGTTGTCATACACTTGGGCCAGTTAAGGTTAACAAAGGGTGAATCCTATTCCGATTATCCGTTATAACAATTATAATAACACAAACAAGCCAATACAATCCAACTAATACGTGTAATGAAGCTAAATAAGTCCAAGGGACTTACCTCACTCGAAGGTAACTCAAAAGCTCAGCAACGACTCAGGAAGAACTCAAGAAGAGCTCGGTTTCCCTCAGGAAAGGAGTAAGGAAAGCCTGTACGAACAAGCAACACGGATCAGGAACGAACGGTTGCTAGAAGTCTATAACTTCTAGTCTCAACTATCTCTAAGAGATCTCCACAAGCTAAGGGCTCGACCTTAGTCTTACAACAACTCAGGGAACAAGGAACAACAACAAGAAACCAAGAAAGGAATGAGGAAAGGAAGGAAGGAACCAACTTACCAAAAGACGGGAGTTACTACATAGCAAACCGCAGGGGCGGTTGGACAAAGACGTAGGCGCGGCACGTGACAGAGGCGCAAGGGCGGCTCTATGCAGGCGCGGGGGCGGATCTTCGTCAAAAGTTACTATCGGGCTTCTCTTCGACAGATCTCACAGCAGGGGCAACCAAAGCTCGAACCTTTGACTCCAACACTTCAAGACTCAACTCCAAAGAGCCTGAGAACAACAAAGGATCAACAATGGAATGTTCCACAAGAATCAAGGCTCATGCTTGATCCTTGGAGAAGAATGAAAAGAAGAAACCGAAACAGAAGGAGAAGCAAGGTGCAGCGGCACATGAACATGAAGAAGAACAAGGGAGGAAGGACTTACACGTTTAGCATGAACACATGGGCAGGGTGATGTGAGCCCGCCGGACTTAAGCAACGAGACCAATGTGACAGCACCAAGATTAACACCACCTATCACTCGAGCTAGAGCCCGCATGCTAGGCCAAACCACTTTGACCTACCACCCTTTCGGAGCTCCGACATTTGAGGACGTCCATGACTATCACTTAGTCAGCATACTTGAGGCGATTGAGGATGCCGGATCACTTTAAGACCTTAGACGTAACCTTTTTTATTTTATGTGTCATGCTTGATTTTTATTTCAAGGGATTAAAACCACTTTTATTTGGGATTCTTTTCAGCCACGTTTTTCATCCTTGAAGCTTTAATTGGCCGACCATAGTTATGGTTTTTAGGCCATTTATTTGCTTGAAGTTGTTGGTTGAAAGACCCTTGGTTTGCCTTCATTTATCACAACTCTTGAACTACTTGTAAGCCATTATTGTGGGGAGTTGGTGCTGAATTTTCAGCCCATATAAGGCATTCTCCTACACACGTTTTGAATAGAATATAGAATTGAGTCGAACAAAAGTTGTGTTTTCGCTTTTGAGAAAAACAAACCTAGAGACTAAGGTGAGAGGCCGAAGTTTCGAAACCCA
Source organism: Fagopyrum homotropicum (assembly GCA_033239125.1). Taxonomy (NCBI): domain Eukaryota; kingdom Viridiplantae; phylum Streptophyta; class Magnoliopsida; order Caryophyllales; family Polygonaceae; genus Fagopyrum; species Fagopyrum homotropicum. The sequence continues at coordinate 27,659,978 of BSWB01000006.1, forward strand.
CAAGGTGAGAGGCCGAGTGGTATCCTTACGGTGCGAGGCTAGGAGGACGAATGAGTTCCAATTTCCGAAGTGAGATTCCGAGGAAAGACGATCTCGAGCCAAGGAGATCCAAGGTGCGAGGCTAGACGATTCCTTGCTTGGCATATCCCATATAAATCGAAAAATACATAAAAAGCAGTAGTCGGAGGAACAACACCGGCGGATCCTTGCGTTCAACTGACGAAGAGCGCATCACAGGGCTGCAACACTCTAGGGTTGAAGAAGATGTAAGCAAGAAACGGGGGAAAAAGGAAAATACGGGAATATAAAGGGACGGGCTGGAAAGATAGACGGAAAGACGTCTAGGGTTTAGAAAGAAGATCAGGAAACCGGCCCATAAGATAGAATATTGGATATTCTATCTATGGAAGCAAGATAAAAAGAACGGAAGAAAGATCGGGCACGATCTGTCGTCATCCGCAGGGGCGGATCACCCTCTTCACCGCCGGGGCGGTGAAGGCAAAACTGGGGTCTTGCATATATAATATTTTAGAATTGTAATGTTAAACACATAGAGAGTGAATGATCAAGTTTTTTTTTATCATAAACAATTAAATAAAAAAGTAAATTAAATATATAATTATACATAGATTTATCATTAATAGGTTATACATTTATGGTTACTGTTCAGGTACGGTTCATTTATTAGGGTACGGCTGAACGTAGAGCCGACACGTGTCCCGATTTTATTTTATTTTTATTTTTTTCTTTTCAGAAACGAATGAATTTTTTTTTCCTAAAACGAATGAAAATTTTTTGAACTACCATGTTATAATTTATGGACTATTCTCTTATAAACTTTGAACTATTCTCATATAATTCATGAACTATTACTTTTTAATATATTATATCAAATTATTTATAAATTAATCGTTTATATGTTATGAACTATTCAATTGTAATTGATGAACTACCATTTTATAAGTTATGCACTATCCTTTATAAATTTTGCACTTTGAACTATTCTATTATAACTCATGAACTATCCTTTTATGAGTTATGAACTATCCCATAATAAGTTTTGAACTATTACTTTCACTCCTTTATAAATTTTGCACTATGAACTATTCTATTATAATTCATGAACTATCTTTTATAAGTTATGAACTATTCCTTAATAAATTTTGAACTATTACTTTCGCTCGTTTCTAGAGGGAAAAAAAATAAAATTCAGAACACGTGTCAGCTCTACGTTCAGCCGCACGGCTCTATCGGAATAATGTGTCTTACCTGAAGAGCACCCATACATTTATAAATACACAAAGTGTATATTTTATTAAAATATTCTTTTCTTTTGTGGAAAAAATAGTACAAAGCAAAGCAAAAACATATAAATGTATTTAGTTGTAGGGTTTTAATTAGCTTTGTACTTTGAAAGAGATTTTAACAGGTTTAATTATAGATTTTTATTGTGAATATTTTATGAGGTTTTTGATTTGGATTTGAAAGTTATTATTTAGTGAAGTTAAGGTAAAATAAAACTATTGTTCATTAATTTTGACAGATGACATAGGGTTGTTTTCCAGGGGATGCTGCAGTGGTGAATCTAGTGTTGTAACTCCGAGGAACAAATTTTGACTTACAGAGTTACAACATCTGGAAGATCTTAGTGGTACGTACCAATCTACATTCTACAATCAGAGCCGCCGAAAGGTCATTTCTTAAAAGTTGTCCCATGCCACGTGGAGCTTTTACTGAATCGTTGGGCCCACCTTCCTTCACTACTCTTTGCGATGCCTCGTCACAAAATTTTCTGGGGGTGAGTTTTTTCCGTAAAAAAATTAATTCGTAGGTTTAAATACTCGTTGTGATTATAAATCGTGTTATAAACTTTAAAAACTGAAAGAAAATCAATTTTAATCTTAGCGCTTAATTTATAGTTTGATTAATAAGAGTTATAGTTATATATATTGTACACGAGTTTGAGTCAAATTTGAATCGTTCAATAGGAATGGTTAGATTAGGAAGAATCGAAATTGAAATTTGCAGGATTTATCATAAAATAGATTAGGTTATTTTGCTTTTTGGGATTTTTCGGTGTGACGCCATGGATGAAAATCGGAGGTGTTGTCCAACCGAGAAAGAAGAAGGTGGGATGCATCTTGACTACGCCAGGCGCGTGAGTGTCACACGTCTCTAGCTAAAACCAAATAAACAATTTTATAAAAAATTTAATCAATTTATTTTTTTTAAAAAAATTAATTATTAAAATTTTTCTAAAAAATATATGCACTTTTCAAAATTTTAAAAAATTGCATATTTATAACTTTAAAATTTTAAAATAGTTTTTTAAAAACAAAATCGCATATTTTTTAACTCTATAAAAAATCGCATATATCTAACTTTTAAAAAATCGAATATTTGTAACTTTTAAAAATTCGAATAAAGTTAGAAAAACATCGTTTAGTTGTTCATATAAATAATTAAAAAAATGCATATTTCTAACTTTAAAAAATGCAGATTGCGTGTGACATGTTAAAATAAATAGAAGACGTCATATGAGACTAGCGATGACATCCTCCCGTCGAGCAGGGAGAAGTGGAGTTATACCTATCGAGGAACAAAGACCTCTTGTTGATGTTGATGTACCTATGGAGGAGCAGACAACTCCTACTGACGTGGATGTACCTATCGAGGAGCATACCTCCTATCGCGTTGTGGTAGATGTTGAGGTCGCAACATCATTATCATTACACTATGTTGAGGATTATCATACAGAGGAGTCGGATGATGATGGACATCTAGACGACATTAGACTCAATGAGCTGGTAGATGGTGAGCAAGATCAGATACCCGAAGAGAAAATACATCTGGATGAGTAGATATTGGAGGAGAAGAATCAAATACGGGAGGAGCAAATACCTCCGGAGTTGTTGACATGTTACGTTGACCACAGAGTGATAGTATGAAAACATACATGTTTTCTAGTCTAATTATTCATGTTGTTTTACACATCTTTTAGCAAGATATATATGCTTATAACACATAATGCGTTCATATTATGTTTTCGGTATCTACTTCAGGTTATTTTACATTTTAGGCATTCAAGCCTCGTTTTGGAGCATTTACCCACCTATTCACTCAATTACACTTACGAGCTCGGTTTTTCCTAAAGTCAAGCATCACAAAGACATATATCTCACATGATTGAATATTGAACGCTCGAGAAGCTCAAATACCACCTTGGATTGATTTTAAGAATCCACCTACTTACAATGGAGCATCAAACTGTATGAGACTGCCTTTCTAAACGAGAGGAAACACAAGCCTTATGGGCAGTCTACGGTCACCATACGACCGTAGCTTGGTTGTATCCTTGACCGTGTTGGATCAACCCATGCTCCCATGAAGCTCATCCTAACCATACATGAAGAGCAGTCCATACGGGTACCTTACGGGCTTATGGCCATCTTATGGCCGTAACTTGCCCGTAGCTTGGCCATATCTCTAACCGTATGGGTTACAACGTCAACTTTGCTTCTTAACCTTTTTTTCTCGTCAATTCTGATGGGCCTTTTGTATTGGTTTTAGCTTGAGACTTTTTCTATATATTCTCCCTTTCAAACTTCTATGGTAGATAAACATCCAAGATTCATTTTTATTATTCATTTTGGTCGCCGACGGCGGCACTCAAAGTCAGACTCCACCTCAGAACCCTGGCCGTTGTTAGACTTATCTTGCTTTTGTTTTGCTTTTAGTTTTATTACATGCAGATATTATTCTTTTCATCTTATTTATCTCTTTGCTCTATGTTTGGCTAAGTCTCCTTCGATCTAGGGGGTTTGTTGAACCCTATGAGGGATCGATAGTGATTGTTTATGTGAATTATTGAATTGATATCAACAGACTTATGATTCTTTTCAAGGTGATTCATTCCAACCTTTTATTTACCTTTCAAAGAAGTGTTGTTTATAATTAGTTTAAATAAAATAAGTGAAGATCCCAAAGTAAAGTTTGTTTTATTGCATTCATTGAAAAGAACTTGGTTTTGAATGTAGCGCTTTATCAAAGCTTCGAGGATTTCTAACTATCGTAGAAAGTTCCGGTCTTTGTACCTTTTCTAACTAAAGAGCGACAACTTGTTTATATTTATTACAACACTTGCCGAGCCGTTGGATTGAGAGCTACACAAGCTGAAAAACACAATCTTTATTTGTCTATGCCAAAGGCTATCTATATTTTCTTGTAGTTTAGTTTGAGTTTTCTAACAACTTGTTTATATTTATTACAGTGTCTTCATATCATGATCGGTCGTGTACAGAATATTCTAGCTCATGGTCCACCGTATACTATAGAAGAGTTGTTATTCATGCTCCATGACGTGGTTGGACATCAGACACCGATTGCTAGCTATCATAGGGAGGTATGTTGGCATTAAATTGAGAAATGTAAAAAATGGATGAAATATAATATTTAAGAAGCAAGTTTGTTAACTTGATGATGCATTCATCAAACGCAACTTACAAATTAATATACAATCGAGATATAATCTATAGTAGGATCAAATTAAATAATTACTCGTACACATTTTTTTTATATAGGGATGAATATGTTCAAGATGAAGAGAGACTTGAAAGGCTTAGTTGTTAGGAATAGACATGGTCTAAGCTTCAAACAAGCGAGATTCATGAAACTTAGCGAATAAGGCAGAAGCCCTATGTTAAAGTGAGAAAATGGTTTTTACACATATAATAATAAAGTAAGATGGTTATACACATATAATAATCACGTTAAAGTGAGAAAATGTAACACGATGACTAACCGGTCCAAAGTGTGTGTCATTTGAGATTAACGAGGAGTGCTAGCTATCATATGGATGCATGTTGATGGGTTATTACAAGGACAACTAAGGTTATAATATAATAGGTGGTTGCAACACATCCAATAATAGACAAGTCCATCCAGTTTCCATCTGAACATGGAGCCCTTCTATTCTAGTAAACTTTCTTTAGCACACCATCCAATGTGGTGAGTAAGGTGAACTGCGTAGAATCACGTGCAAAATTAGCATATAAATATAAAATATCAAAACGTAATCTCAAACTTTATGAAACTATTACTCACCTTTGAATATATTGTTCTCCTCAAGTTCAATTCCGTAAGAATCTCCCTTCTGACTACGAAATAATCATCATATGGAAAGCCCTAAACCAAAGCAATGAATCTATATACACAATGACCGTTGCCTAACACGCACATTTACAGCTACAGAACTTCTGGGATTATCCTTCACACCAAGGATATTCTCCATCATCAGGTGTAGTCTCTTCATCCATTGGTTATTTCCCTTTACGATGTCACTGACTAAATGTGATGCGGGGATAAGCTGCAGTTCCCGATCTAGATTGAAAGTCCTTAACTGGGATAAAATCGGGTTGTTCTAAGGAATAGATCGATCGATTTATTTGATGAACAGGTCGATTTTTTGACAAACTCAAAACACGAATTAGTGAATGATATGGAATGAAAAGAAGATGATTATGGAATGATAAATGAAATATATAGGAAGATATGAACCAAGATAGTTGCGCAAAAGAACCTTGACCAATGATGTGTCAAAACCCTTAAACGAGAAGATTACCTTAACCCACACTTCTTTAACCTTATACAAGCCTTCTAAGTAAGACAAGCACAAGGAGGGACTAGGATTGACCAGGAACACCAACCTTCAATAAGATTAACATACACAAGCACAATCTAGCAAGAATGTCACAACAATTCAACCAAAACTCTCCTTTGATTGAATGACAATGAATAAAATACGAACTCCGTAAGTGAAGCTGTAAGTTCACACAAATATGTGGAAAATATCAAATCTAAAAAGATAGAATCTAAATAATCCCTTAAGATAGTCTGAGAGGTTTAAGGAATTATAACAAGATATAATTGCCAAAAGATAAAAGATCATGGCCGGATCTTTTGCAACTCGTTCCATTGAAGAAAATCGAGAGTTTTCCTACAGGAAAATCGGTCGATTTTTTGGGAAATTAGTCGATTTTTCTTCTCTGCTATGCAATCTTCCATTCCATCGGTTCCTCCCATGGATGCAACTTGTTAGCAACCTTTCCTTGGAGTTCCTTCGGCTCCTGTCTTAGTGTATGGTCCATGTAATATAGGTGTAGATGCTATCAAGGATGGTCCCACATCATACTCCCCTTCTTGAAAATGATTCGACCTCGAATCATAGGCTTGATCATCACTAAGCACATAATGACTCAAGTATGGCGGCTTCTTGACTGGATCAACTTCATGGAATGAAATCATCAACTCTTGTATACCCTCCTTCTCGACCATCTCATCTTGCAATCCTACAATAGAGCTCACTCACTTCCTCTTGGATAACGGTGCAAGATTAAAGTTTGAAAAAAGTAATGTATTAACAAAATCATGGCAATGCAAACCGTATAACACTCTATGATATCTTAAACTTTCATTAGCAATTTCATGCATAACATACTTCTTATGTGAATCTAGCAATGCCGCAACTTGGGGATGCACTACATAAAACTCTTTATGTTCTTCCATAAGGTTTTCAAAAGGCTTTATGCATGGACTTGAAGACAAAACATAAGATAGATCACTACTCAAAGATGAATGCAATAACTTAGGCTCATGCTCATTGTTAACAAGAAAATGTTCATTCACACTTGTATCTATATCATGCTCATCATCAACAATCAAATCAGATACCGTTAATTCCACATGATCATTAATAGGAACAAAAAGTTTAGAATCACTAGCCTCGTTAGCTTGGACAACCTCCATGCAGACGATCAATAGGATACACACTTCTTCCAAGTCACTTCTGAGTTCCTTTATAGTTTCATCAACCATAACCGAAGGACGTCTAGGTAGTTCCGCCCTTGGGTAATAGCGTTTCCTTCGATAATCCCTCTCATCCGCAAATTTCTGAAAACCAACATACTTTGGAGCGTTAGACATATCATAAATATTGATGGTTTCGTGGATGTGGTTCCGGGGATGGAGTTCTATACGGAACACGTGAGCGTCCGTCATCCTCATTCATCAATTTCCGTTGAGGAACATATTGATTAAACCTTGATTGGGGCAAATCTCGGTCAAAATCTCGGACGAGATATTGCTCAAGGGGTCGAGATTCTCCTCTGGAATGATAGTCCTGATAATAAATCCTGCACAATCACATAAAGTAACAACAAACTCGTAAAGTTAGAGAAATCGAAAAGACCTTTCTTGTTTTCTCTCGCAATCACACTCTTGTTGTGTTGTTGCAAGCTGGTTGACGGAATTGAATTGTATGGATTAATGCTTCTTTACAATTCAGCGCCTTGACTCCCTAGAACTCCTTGGTTGAATCAAATAGTCAACTTGGTTCGGTTAAAGGTTCTTGTGGGGTGCGATGGTTAAGGAATCCCTGTAAGAAGTTTACTCCACACACGATAAGGTAGAAAGAAATTTGCGGATAGACAACTAGTATGTTAAGAAGTGTAGATACTAATTAACACACTCAAATAAAGACAGTGTTTAGAATAGAAAAGAGGCTAAAGAAAAGCACACAAGAGATTAAGAAGAGAGAAGATCGTACCTTGAGTTGTGAAGTTAAGAAAGAGAGATAGCCGGATTTGGGTTTAGGTTTGGTTAAATCTCTTTGATTGCTTCAAGGTATATATTGGAACTCTTCTGTTGTAATACTCTTGCACAGAGTGCGCTTTAATTTTGCAAAGTATGTCTCAAAGATTTCTTCAAAATTTGGCAACAGTAGCAAAAATCGGATGAAAAATCGGTCGATCTGCTGAAGAACGGGTCGATTTTCTTTGTAAAAATCGACTCTTGATTTCGACGTTCAAGAACTTTCCTTTATTTTCTTTTTTTTTTTGTATTGGCGAGGTTTCAAAGGTCAACGGCTGGCTTGTGTTTGGTTGATGGATTTTCTCCCTTCTAAAACTTACACAAATTAACGCACGTTAAACTCAAATAATCTCGCAAAGATGGCGAACAAGAAAAGACTCAACTTTATATGACTCAAAGAAGACTCAAAAAAAATTAAACCTTTTTATGAACGTTCGGACTTCAATCGCTTAGCTCTGATACCACTTTGATGCGGGGATAAGCCGCAGTTCCCGATCTAGATTGAAAATCCTTAACTAGGATAAAATAGGGATGTTCTAAGGAATAGATCGGTCGATTTATCTAATGAACAAGTTAATTTTTTGACAAACTCAAAACACGGATTAGTGATTAATATGGAATGAAGCGAAGATGATTATAGAATGATAAATGAAATATACAAGAAGATATGAACCAAGATAGTTCTCCAAAAGAACCTTGACCAATGATGTGTCAAAACCCTTAAACAAGAAGATTACCTTAACCCGCACTTCTTTAACCTTACACAAGTCTTCTAAGTAAGACAAGCACGAGGGACTAGGATTGACCAGGAGCACCAACCTTCAATAAGATTAACACACACAAGCACAATATAGCAAGAACGTCACAACAATTCAACCAAAACTCTCCTTTGATTGAATGACAATGAATAAAATACAAACTCCGTAAGTGAAGCCGTAAGTTCACACAAATCTGTGGAAAATATCAAATCTAAAAAGATAGAATCTAAATAATCCCTTAAGATAGTATGAGAGATTTAAGGAATTATAACAAGATATAATTGCCAAAAGATAGAAGATCATGACCGAATCTTTTGCAACTTGTTCCATTGAAGGAAATCGGACACGAAAATCGATCGAGTTTTCCTACTGGAAAATCGGTCGATTTTTCGGGAAATTTGTCGATTTTTCTTCTCTGCCATGCAATCTTCCATTCCATCGATTCCTCCCATGGATGCAACTTGTTAGAAACCTTTTCTTGGAGTTCCTTCGGCTCGTGGCTTAGTGAATGGTCCATGTAATGTAGGTGTAGATGCTATCAAGGATGGTCCCACATCAAGATGGAGTCAACTCCTCAGGTGTAGCATTTGCATTCTTGTTTTCCCTTTGAACCTGCGGGACGGAAATTAATGACCACGTCTAGGTATAGCCTCAAGTGCAACCTCAAGTGTATCCTCTTCATCACCCGGATCCACCACTTTCTTAAAATGGGGACGTCTAGGACAACATCTAGCTGAATGCTCAAACGAACTCGGCTATCTTCTTGTTGATCTCATGATCGAAAGGCTTCCCTTGGCCCGAACCTTTTGTGTCGACTCCTTCATCGTGGTACTCCTCGAGTTCTCGATGGCCTCGAATCAAGATGTCATCTTCTCCATCTCATCGTAGGTGAGCGTATTTGGATCTAATTTAATCTTATTAGCTCTTCTATCCCGGATGGCTATGATAAAGTCATGCACACATGGCATGAACCTCCCTCCAATAAATATCCCGACATTCAACATCATCTCTTTGTCCTGCTTGCTTTGTTGTAGTTATCCCACAAGAGTGTGAAACACTCATTGGTGACGTGATCCCGAAGCAAGTCAAATATCGGTATACACACCTCCCAAGGCATCTTCTCCCGTGATGTCTCTAACAAAGCTTATATCTTCTAGAATTGATCTGTGACCATCAAATGTATGTTGTCACACACCAACTAGAATCCTCCAACACTCAAATTTAGAGTTTGTTTGAGTAACTTTTGCAGGGACACACACCTACTAACATAAAAAGATTAATTATCCACAAGAACAAACTTTGAACATATGAGAAGCAAATGGATAAAAATAATCTTTCATACACATTTGTCGTCCTTGTGCTGAAATAATGAGATAAGTCACGCCATGCTCGAACGATTGTCTCCTTGCAAGGGATGAGCCACGTCATCTCGAGGTAGTTCATTAACCTCGGATATGGTTCCCGATAGACCCTCATTTCCTTCAAACGACGTTAGTAGATTTCACTCGACCTCGAATCAAACAAGGCTTGACATTGGGATGTGAAGTTGGTTTGTACTACATTACAACGTGTTTGTACTACATTACAACGTAAAACGGCACTCACTCTATGTCCAATGTTGCAATTCATATGGAACGTGCACAAAATATGCTTTACCTCAATAAAGACCTCACCCAAGTCACATATAAGACCTAAGTCTCGATCAATGGCATTCACCTCCGGTATTTTGCCATAGCACAAATGACAGAGCCTCCTTAAAGGGCACTCATAGTGATGTATATTCTCGTGTGCCATGATACGAAAGCAATTGCGAATGTTTTATTTGAACTTGTGATTCCAATGATCTCCAACAACGACATATTATATATAATAAAAATACAAAAAAGGATCAAGTTAAATTGTTGTGCAATAAGATAGACGTTTATCAAACAAAGTTAGAACAAGAATACTTACTCATTGATCTTATACGTCGAGTCCGTCACAAAAACATAAGGGAGCATGTGGATCAAATGTCTAGAATTGGAATGTGAGATAAAGAAGTCAACCACCTCATCAAAGTCCGGACATCTCCTTGCACTCACCTAATATCCGTGTTCCTTCAACGGATGAAGTGCTTGTTGTAATGCCCCTCTTCCTTCAGCTTGTTCCATCCTCATCTTCAAACCGGTATTATAAACTTGTCAGATAGTTGTGACATTTTCAAGGTCGTCTAATTGCACAGATTTCAAAATACCACTTGGTTTCAACCCGAACCCCAATTCACGCTCCACCTTTCGATACTGGGTAGGAGTTAAACGTCTTGCATATGCATGATCCCTTAAAACAAATGGAATTACGTGGTTGTGAACTCCACATATAACTCTCGATGTCCATTTTTGTTCTTCAACTTGTGTCACCTCAAGTTCAAATTTGTGCATAAACTTCTTCGAGTTCTTTTTCTGGGTAGTACTTTGCACATGATGGGATCAACATCTTTCTACTTTCTAGGTGCTCCGTGTCTATCACATGTCAAATGAAATATACGAAACCTCCGTCTATCCAACCATGATTTGTTTATGAACAACACCATATTAATCGATTACCCCACAAACCGAGTCCAACCCACTAAGTTATCTCTATCCAAAAAATATTCATGAAGCTCAAACTTGGATGAAAATTCGGTATCAATCACACGAAATATTTCATAAGATCCTAATAAAAACGAAATAAAGTATTAGTTCGAAAATTTTGATTCTCTATTCTAACATGTCTAAAACTAATAAAAACGAAATAAAGTAGTAATTATAAAATTTTGGTTCTCTATTGTAACACCTCCAAAACTAATGAAAACAAAACAAAATATTAATTCTAATATTTCAGTTCTATTTTATAACATATCTAAAACTAATTAATACGGAATAACAACCGCATAAAACTTTAACTATGATAATGATAATATAGTATAATGTTATGTATAGAAGTCATTGATACAAAATATTTCATTCTAATATATTTTTAGGGATTTATATAGGGTTGGGATTAATGAAAAATTAAACAAAATGAATAATATTTATGTATATAAAAAGCTTGAAACACAAAGGCCAAATTCACTTACTAGGCCTTTTACAAATATTAATCTAGCATAAACACATTTAGTAAATGTATTCCTACTAGAGTAATAGTGGTAAGTCAATTGGAGTATAAAAATTAGAGGGATATACAAAACAAAGGGTCATAAAAAGAGTTTACTTCATCAAATTCTTTCAAAACAAAGTCAGTGATGGAGTTTTAAGTTGGGGAATGGTGATCGATAAGTCTATCATTCTCTTTCCGTATCTCAATACCACTTGTGCCAATAGATTTTAATTCATTATTATCTCATCACTTTGTTTGCTTTTAAATTGGATGGTAGTGATATGTAAAAAACCTCAGTTCAACCCTAAATTCGTGGATACTAACAACCCTATTTAAGATGATAATGATTCATGGAAAAGTTTAGAGGCATCAAATAAAATTGTATAATTACTATATGAGTTGAGCTACTCGAGTTTAGTTGTCAACTTGCATTAAAAATATGAGTATTAATACATCATTAACTCAATTCAAATATACAAGGATCGACCCATTACAAACGAGTTGAAAATGAACGTACAAAACTAAGATCATTCAACTTGTTTAACTATGATAACAACATTTAATAATACCTAAATAAATCTATTATATAAGCTAGACATGAGTCCAGTTTGAGCTAAACCGCCAAACCGGCGATACTCGATTTAGGTTTGTCCCAAACCAGCGGTTTAACTGTCGGTTTGGGTTTAGGATCCAAGTATGATATAAGCTCAACTTAATAAAAAATCGATTCAAGCTCATTCACGACTACAACAAGTTGAATATGAACAATAAAGAAGTAAAACATAAACATATAAAATCTCAATTTATTCGATTTGAATAACAACCTAATATTGGTGGACGATCAACAATCTCCCATTAATCTATCCTCATTTGAAGGTGGAGCTACTAAATAACATGGTCCATCTATTGTTACGTAAAAAACCAAATTAAGGGCCCAATGCATTTTCTCGCCCCTGGCCGAGCTACCATGGAAGAAAAAGTTATTCGTGTTGTCTGCGAAACCTCAAATCTAGGGTTATGATGCAACTCCTGCAAATCCAATTTGAGAGATAGATCTAGATGTTGAATTTTTCTATTTATCTTTACATTCGTCCGTGCCACACACTCGTAAAGTCACAAATGACATGCGAGTCAATACAAAAGTCTGTCCGAATTTAGTTACAAGCGGATATGGATATGACCAACAAATATGAATAACTATTAAGGGTCGAGCTTAGACAAGTCATGTTGATATTTTAAACAAATAGCCCATCACAAATCCGAATATATCATAAATCTACATTTAACTACCATGACAAAGATAAAGTATTTCATAACAATTTAAGTATTTTTCTTAAATATCGCCTTTTTTTTTTAAAGAAGAATGCGTGACATCTTCCGTGCATCTAAACACTTTTTTTTTTTTTTATTAATATATGAAAATGATTAAGTAATAACCATACGAGATTACCCTATTCGTTACATACGAAAAGAAAAAAAAATCTTCCGTTGAGCCACACAATCAACTTAGTCCAAATTTTATATAATTATAATTAGTACCTAAAAATCTACTCTTCCTAATAAGATAGATACGTTTATTATTTATAGAAGCACAAACATATATTTGTTATATATATTATTCTTTTGCATATTTGTTATATATTAATATTTCTAGTAACAAAACGTAAAGATCAATTATGTAGTATTTAGTTGATTAAAAAAAAAAAAAAAATCTTCCAACCATTTTTAAACTTAACATAAATATTCATATAAACTATAATATGAATTACTCATTTAAATGATATATGAGATTTTTTTTATCTACGAAAACAAAACATATATTCTTTCATAATGAATTATACATGTTCCTTTTTTATTGATGTAAATAAATTTTTTATATATATTTGGAAACAAAAAATAAATACCTATTTTTGTAAAGATTATAATTTTTTTATTTTTAAAAAATATAGTGGCCAATTATTTTTTTCTTAAAAATATCGACACATATAAATATTATGTTTTATTCTTACGTATAGTAAATCAATAAATTATCTTTGAAATCGTGATTTTGGAAATAAGATCTTAAATTTAGTTGTTTTTAACAAGTTGCCCTACTATAGAGTATAGCGTCGTACACAGCTTTGTACTCAAACTGAATCCCTAGACTCTAGTTATCTGGAATGAGCCTCCGTACAATCAACGGCACAGATGAATCTCTGAAAATTACATCCAACGGCTGAAGCATCAACCGCGTTAAATCAAGTGACAAGATCGTTCCTTTAAACCCAAATACAACCCATATATAAATCATGTGTCCGAGTTAATCCCCTTCTTTAGCTTTAGCCTCCCTCTTCAATCTCTCTCTCTTCACAGATCCGGAAAATCCCCTTTCTTCTTCTCCATTCAATTCCATAAACGGAAATCCAGAGAAGGAGAGAATAATTGCAAGAATAGACCAACCGTATCACCACTTTTGACAGTAACAGTAATTCTCTAAAAGATGCAAACAACGACGAGTTCGATTTCCTCCGAGCAGCAATCCAAGCCGCCGCAGGCCAAACAGAGCCAGACGCCGCTATCGGCGGCGGCACAACCACATTGGGTGCCGATGCAGTATCCTCCAGCGATGGTAATGCAACACCAGATGATGCCTCAACATTATCCACCCCCGTCGCCTCATTACATGGCAGCGGCGTATCATCCTTATATGCAACCGCCTCCTCCGCAGGCGCTTCATCACGGTGGCTCCGGCCACAACCGCCACCACCGAAATAACAATAATACCAGTAATGGTGATGGATCGGCCGCTGAGAATAAGACACTGTGGGTTGGAGATTTGCATAATTGGATGGATGAGCAGTTTCTTCACAGTTGTTTCGCTCCTTCTTATGAAGTAATGAATTCTGTTTTCGTTCATATATTGTGCTAGTAATGGAGGTTTTGGATTCTCTAGATCGGGATTTTTCTCTATGTTCTTGTTCTTTTTATTTACATCATGATTCTTGTTTTCTTGTTGATTTGTTTGTCTATCATTTATTTAGCTCTGTATTTTGAGGAATTCGGGAAAACTTTAGTTGTGAATTTCAGATTTGAATTTGATGACATTGGTAGGGATGATTTAATATAATTATTAGTCATTACTATCACGCGGTTGGCAAGAACACCCCTTTTTTTGAAAAGGTTGGGAAGAAGAAAACTTGGATATATGTTGATTACTTATTGCACATTAGCTTATTATTTAACTATATTACATGGAAACGAATGGATGCCGAAACGAAAACGGAAAGGAATTGCAGCATTTATATATGGATTGGATTCGGAAAGAGTTTTCGGTACAGTAGGCGATAAATAGCAGCAATATAGTAGCATTTATCTATGGATTGGATTTGGAAAGAATATGTTGCTGTTAAATATTTGGTGTTTATAGGCTTCTTTTCGAGATTCCGGTATGCTGTTTTAAGATGAATATGTTGTAGAGGGACCAACCGAAAATGTATATTTGTCATTGTAAAGTTATTAGTAGCTCGCTTATGTCATCATAAATTTCCCTTTCTTATGCATAGATAATAGCATGTCACAATCTCAGTGAGTAGGAGTTGAAAATAGGGAAGACTTTCTTCTTACATCCATGAATTCAAAATTAAGCTCCATGAAAATCATATGATTTGCTTGTATCTACATCTTTAAAAGTCAAAACTTTCTTAGATGAATTTGATGTTCCATGCATTGTCATATATCTTATTCGTTTACGTATCTGATACTTGACTTGGTATAATGAAAGTTATATTTTCTACTAAGTTGCAAATAATTAGAGATTTTTTTTGTCTTAGAACACGCACAACTAAAATTTAAAGCAATTTTCCTATTTTACAATCAACTGTTTATCTTAATTGCATTTCTTTTCATTCATCAAGCAGATTACAAATATTAAGGTCATCCGCAATAAGCAGACTGGTTTCTCAGAGGGATATGGATTTGTTGAATTCAGTGCACATGCCATGGCAGAGAAAGCGCTCCAGGCTTATGGTGGTGCAGTGATGCCTAATACCGATCAGCCTTTCAGACTGAACTGGGCATCATTTAGCACTGGAGATAAGCGTGCTGACAGTGGCTCTGATCATTCAATATTTGTGGGGGATTTGGCTGCTGATGTTACTGATAGTTTGTTGCTCGAGACATTCTCTGGCAAGTACCCATCTGTCAAGGCCGCTAAGGTTGTCATTGATATCAACACTGGCAGATCAAAAGGTTATGGCTTTGTCAGGTTTGGAGACGACAACGAGAGGACTCAGGCGATGACTGAGATGAATGGTGTTTACTGTTCAACCAGACCCATGCGAACTGGTGCTGCTACTCCCAGAAAATCTGTAGGATACCAGCAAGGTAAAGTTATTGCTATCCATATCCTCACATGATTGCCTGTCAAAAGTCCATATTCGTGTATATTCTTTCTTCCATGTCTTCTGTTTCATGTTTAACTATTCGTCTTCAAGTTGCAATTTCTTACATGTTTGGTTTCGTCCGTCACGATGTTACGTTGATATAATTTTCTGTATCAAGAATATATTCTGCTCTTTATAGTTCTTGGCTCAGCAATATGCCTTGTTTTCCATCATTTTGCGTTGCCAATGATTGAGAAGATAGTTTGGTTTGATTTGTAGTATACTGTGTCTTGGACTTTGTATTGTGTACATATTTTCCTTTCCAGTAATGCCAAAATAGGGTGGATACTCTGGGGTTATTTCAAGCTGATTGGTTTCATCTTTAGTCCACTGTGTGTTAACAACTTGTCTTTTTGATTTATGTGAACAACTTCTGTTTCATGCTGCCTCCTTTTTGAGATTGAGTATGAGATAATAACTTTATTACTTCTACCTGCACTCATGTCCCTCAAAGGAAGGAAAAACATATTTAAGAAAACATGGAATAAGGGTGACCAAACTAAACATTTTAGTTCCTTCTAAGGCGATCTAATCTTTGTAGGTGGATATGCAAATGGTGGTTCTTCCCAAGGTTCACAATCTGATGGAGATTCTACGAACACAACTGTGAGTTTCTCAAATCTCTTTCTAAACTACTTCAAATACCCTCAATTTCATGTTTTTTAAATTATAAAATTTGATCTGTCCTAATACATATGACTTGCTGTAGATATTTGTTGGTGGGCTTGATAAAGATGCTTCTGAAGAAGATCTTAGGCAGCCTTTCTCTCAGTATGGAGAAATAGTCTCCGTGAAGATTCCAGCTAATAAAAACTGTGGATTCATACAATTTGCAAACAGGTTCATCTTCGACTCCTGCTTGATAAACATTGATGATTACCAAAACTTCTTAATGAAACCAATCTATTGCAGGAGTGATGCTGAAGAAGCTTTACAGAAGTTGAGTGGAACTGTGATAGGCAAGCAGACAGTGCGTCTCTCTTGGGGCCGTCACCCATCTAATAAACAGGTAATTTCCAGGAAACTAGTACTAATTATGTGAACTTAACCCTTCTGAGAATTCCTGATGACTTAGCATGGGAACACATATTTCAGCAGATGAGAAACGAATACGGGAATCAGTGGAATGGGGCGTACTATGGAGGGCCCATGTATGACTACTACGCTGTGCCTCACCCTCATGACCCTAGCATGTACGCAGCTGCCTATGGAGCGTACCCGATGTACGGAAACCAACAACAAGTAAGTTGATCTAAAAATGAGGAAGGGCAAGCTTTAGTGACCCTTCACAGTTGACACCCACATTGAGTAGAAATTGTTTGTGATTCTTTGCTTGGTGTGTGTGTTGGGTGGTGTTGGTGTAGAGATTGATATCTTATGGGAAACCCCTCCACTCCTAAAAACCGTTTTCGGAGTCGGGACCGAATTTTGACTTGCATCAGGAGGTGGTAGTTTGCTGGATTATGTTTTTGATTTTAGACTTTATTTGATTATTAATTTAAGACAATCTTTATATGAGGAAACTCTTTCCTTGCGTATCATATCTTTCTAAATTTGTTTCGCTTAATATAGCACCGATTTAGTAATTCTAAAGGTGCTCCATATTGGTCTCAAGCTGCCTGCCTCCTTGATTATAGTAGGCAGCCGAGCTGCCCTATTCAAGCCAATCTAAATAGAACGCAGACCTGTTTAATAATGGGTTTGAGTCTCTTATGCATTTTTCAGTTCTTGAGTCCGGGTTGGGTTTGGCTCGGGCTAGCATAACGGACCTTTATATATTGCATATTCGATTTTATGAGTTACCATATCTAAAATATTTTAAGGTGGTCCGTATCGATCTACAGAGTTGAGGTCATAATTTACATTAATCGACGCTGTTTGCCGGTTTTGCCCACCTTTTTTTTGAAGCGGGACGATTAACATATGTTACACGGTCACGAAATTACAAGAATACAATGGAGCATTGAGTGATTGTGTTCAGTTTGAATTTTTTTTAAAAATAGGACACCAAAGCTAGGGGTGCCTAGCGCGGGGTGCGAGGGATATTAAATCTTTGTCACTATGGTTAACACTGAAAAAAGCGGTCAATTTGAATTTTTTTTAATTAGCCGGGTTAGTCATCTGATGCCAAAGTTAAAAAAAATTTAAAATTTAAGTAGACGGGGTAGTCGTCCGACGCCAAATTTTCTCTTAAATGAATTATATGGTGTTAAACATCTGAATCTATTTTTTTTTTATAAATATTATGTGGTACTTTGTTCAAATTCAAAAATGCTGCAAGCGAGCTTCCTTTGAAATGGGATCGAGACGACATCGAGACAGGCAAACAAGTTTTCCCCTCTCCTCACTGTCTCACCTGTGAATTCTGGATTAAAGAGGTTTTTTCGTGATCCAGATAATGCCTCCCGTAGAGCACCTGTTGGAGTATTGGTAGGGGTGGGCATCCGATCGACCCAATTCGAATGCCCAGATATCTGGGTATATTTTTTAGTAAAAGTCTGATCCTGATCCGGCAGGATATCCGTGAGTTTTTGTCTGATCGGATAATTACCCGAGGATATCCGGTCGATCTGTTTTATCCAAAAAATAAATATTGATATCCGAATTTGATTTATCCAGGATGGATTGGATCATTATCCGCGGATAGTTGGGTGATATGTTCGATCCCAATGACAATATATTGACCCGAATGATCCGAAAACTCACATTGACCCGAATGATCCGAATGTCCTTAAAACTCTCATTGATCCGAAAAGGAGGAAAGAAAAAAAAAAGAAAAAAAAGGGATCCGGTAAAAAATAACCGGAATGGAATTTTCGGATTGGAATTTCCAAAAATCTCGTAAAAATAATTACATAATATATATATAAACATATGAATCGTCAAATATCTCACAAGCTCATGATAACATATCTTGAAATCTCAAATCATAATCCATGACTCACGATCCATGTGTTACGGTAAGAAATAAGAAACATATGAATCGGCAGATCAAATAATAAACGTCTATAATTAATCTATCATATATGGAAATACTAATTCACATCTAATGCAACATAATTGTATACGATAATTGTGAACAAGTGACGCAATAAATACGGAGCCAGTTGGAAACTGAATATTAAGAAATATATGTTTAGTAGTGCACGACTGCGTATAGAATGTGCATTGCACGACTATAAATATACTAAAAATTTAGTAGTAGTGCATAGTCTTGTTAGGTTGTGTTGTAACTTGTGTTTGAATTTGATGAGTAGTGTAGTCGTGTTGTAATTTGTGTTTGAATATGAGTAGTAGGACATAGTTGTGCTAGTGATGTAATTCGATTCATTTGTAGTGAACATACACGTGTATAAGTCGTGCATAAGTGAACTTGTACATGCATATAAACATACACGTGTATGTATATAACATGAGTAAGTTATGATGAATATACATGTGCATAAGCTTAATTAATGTGTTTATCTACACGAGTTGAATTTATATATAATAATATATATACAAATACAACTATCTGCACAACTATTTTTTTTTTATCTAACATTCAAAATACAGATCTCCTTCAATTAAGTGGCCGCACGAACACGTTGAAGTTCCTTGTTCATACGATGGTAAAGGAGGTAAGGGAGCAATCAATACACTATCATTTAAATTTGATGAATGTATAATTTCCTAACATGAATGGAAACAATCCTAATATTATTAGTATTGCCTATATTATTATACAAATCATAGCCGTCCATATAATTTAATCATGCGGCTAATATTCATTCTCATTTCTTACCGTAGAACATGTTCTTACTTGAACCTATTCCTATATATATGTATGTGTGTGTTGTATGTATGTATGTGTGTGTGTATGTATATACACTACCAGAAAACGCGGTTGTAGCCACGACATTACCCACGCTGGTGACCACGAAAATACCCACGGAATGACCTACCCTCGAATTTAGCCACGACTTTACCCTCGAATGATAATTCGTGGCTACAGAGGCCGTGGCTAACTTTTCCCACGCTATTTCCCCTCGAAAATATTTTTCGTGGTTAATATACCCACGAAATATTTTTCGAGGTTAACTTTGTTGGTATATCCGAGGGTAATAGTGAAGGTACTATCTAGTGTAATTGGAGGGTAAAGTCGAGGGTAAATTCGAGGCTAGATTTTAAGGGTAAATTCGAGAGTATATTCGAGGGTAAAATTGGAGGGCAAATTCGAGGGTATATTCGAGGGTAAATTTTGAGGGCAAAATCGAGGGTATATTCGAGGGTACCATTGGAGGGCAGTTTCGAGGGTAAATTCGAGGTACCGTGGGAGGGCAAATGCGAGGGTATATTCATGGGTAAATATTCAATGGTACTAATATGAGATTCGGTTTTATTGATACCCTCGTTCCATTTTTGTCAATGCTATATTTTTTAAGTCTCAAGGTATAAAACCACAATTATAAATTATAATGGAGGACAAAATATATTAATTTAATTGCAAATATATGTCAATTTCTTAAGTACAAAACCTACCAAATCAAGATTGGCATACCACATAACTAATATCACGCTAAACTTCACCGAACACAATCCAAAAACTTGTAATCCCCACAAGGAAAATTCAAAGTCAATGTTTCAAGAAAGGTATAATACTAAGAAGTTGAGAGAGGTGGTGTGCTCACTTAAACACCCTTTTGTAACCTTAGTAGCTCTCGTAAGAGGTTTTGTTGTTGTTCCATGCAATCTTGCAATTTCCCCATTTTTCCGGTTAACTCTTTCACCTCGTTTGTTGAGGCTTCTAGCTTTTCCTTCATCTCTTTTACCTCGGTTTTCAAAGGTTCCATCTCTTGAGATGTACGGTAAGTTTGAGAAGAATTCCCATAGTTGAAACAATTTGCAACCAATCCGGTGCGAATGAGTCCCATGCCTTGTTCTCCTAACCCAAAGATCCTTCCATTGTGTGGACCCTTACATGCTTTGACCCAAATCTCATCATCATTAAGATGAGTGTTGGTCTCATCAATGTCATATGAAGAATGTTGAGCACATAGACGGTCATATTCATCCTACGAAAACAAATATCAAGAAAGAATATCATCACCAACAACAACCAACAAAAACACAAGCAAAAAAACAGCCATCATATTAATCATCATCTTCATCATAAAAATAATAATCAAACATTCTTCATCTTTGTTTGATCAAAATAGAAGCCCTTGAACTCTAAATATCACAACTTACAAATAATGTAGAAAGTTAGCATTTACAAATCATAATTAATGTATCCTGTAAATATCGCAGCTTACAAATCATAATTAATGTATCCGGTAAATAATGTATCCTATAAATATCACAACTTACAAATCATAATTAATGTATTCTGTAAATATCACTACAAAAAAACAACCATCATATTATTTACTGTGTTTACAAATAACTTACAATTAAAACAGCATAATCAGTTTGGTATGCCCTTGAACTTTAGTAAATATCACTTGAGCTCTAACTTATCAAACCCCTACATTCTGCATATCCAAAGTCTATTCCTTAACTTATCTTCCATGTCTATTCCTTTTTCACTATATTCGGATTCTAGCTTACAAATGAAACAACATACACAACTTGGTAAGCCCTTGAACTATAGCTTACAAATAGCTTACAATTGATTATCATTCTCTATCCTCCATGTTTATTCTTTTTTCACTATATCTGAACTTATCCTAAAGTGGCATACCCAAAGTCTGTTGGAGCTGCTGCTAGTGCATAACAATGAACATAAAAATCAAACAATGAGAAGGCTTACCGCAATTGTTGCAGGTTTTTGCCCCGACCATTCCCCGTCTTTATTTGACCACAACTTTTTAACGACTTGAGAAAGGGGTGGATTTACCCCACCGTTATTTGCAGCCTAAAAACAAGGGAAAAAACATTGTATAAAGTTAGCATTTAACACCAAATATCCATTTAAAAAGTAAAAAAATAAATAACCACATACTTACCATTTTTTCCCTCCACTTCCTAACTTTACATGAACCCCCTCGATACACCCCAGCATCAGCTGCATTTTTTGAAGCCCGGTTCAGCTTGTTCACTTCTGATTGCTTTCGATATTTTGGACAACTTGCTCTAAGTTCCTCCATTTGTTTCCATTGTTCGACCCCGAGAAAACCCGGCACTTTATTGCTATCACGGTATGACTTAAAAAGGTTCCGTATGTGAAGACCACCTTGATGTACAAATGTTTTTTTCATCTCTTCTTCAGACACTGTGAAACGAAAATGTTTCTGTACAAATAAATGAAAACAGCCAACATTAATAATCTCCTTTATCTTAAATGAAAATAATTCAATTGCATTTTATGAATGTAATAGTATTAGTTGTTCACCTTAAATTCTTCAAACCACATGTCTTTAACATCTTCAGGCACTTTAGAAACACTTGTCCAAATGCCAGGATAATGCCCATGAATAATCTCCTTCATCTTTGCAAATGCTCTCTCTCGGGGCTCGAAGTCACTAAAAATTGAATGCTTAGTAATTTTTCAACTTAACCAAGTTTGATATAAAGAAGATAAGAATGAACTAACCGAGTGCCATCCTCTGGAACTCCTAACAACATCCTGTTTTGCTCACTAGATTGAGCATGAGAGCCGGCTGATAATTGAGTATCAGGAGTTGGGGCAGAACCACCAGCCTCGTTCTCTTGTTGTTCATCACGCTCAACCTCTTCTACTTGATCAAAAGCATTTGACAAAGGAGATTGGACACCATTAGTCATGACATCATCATGAGTGGGAACACGAGCAGGATGAGAAGGGGCACGGGCATGAGCCGAAGAGGTAGAAGTACGAGCTAAGTTGCCACTAGATTGTTGAGAAGATCGTCCTTGGAACAAGGATCGTGAAACTCTAGTTGATTTCATAATGTAAGGTGCCAAAGTTCAACAAACCTTGAAAAAAAAACATACGTAAGTCAATATATACTATGTAAAAGTCTTAACTTACATATGCAATCAACAAGACAAATATATATTGTCTAAAAGGTTAAATTACATATACAACCTGTTGAGGACAAACTAATTTCATAAACGCAGCGGAGAAAAATTATTGTATTATCTAAAGCAGTGATTACATTTCTATGTATTAAACCGAAAGAGATTACACCTAAGAGTATTTTATGAACATAGGTAGAAAAAGGTATATAATTGGCACAATAGACAAGCAAACTAAGTGGAAAGCAAAGAGAGGTATAGACATTTTTTTTAACGCAACAACAAAGAGAGGTATAGACATTTTTTAACATAACATCTAACAATGGCTAATTTTGAAAACAATCCTTAACAGCACCAGCTCACAAAAACATACCAATTGTAGTTTATGCTTTTCTTGTTCTTGCACAACTCGCAGTAGACTGGCTAAATTTTCTCTAAAGCAGTCAGGCTTTAGAAACTGAGCCTCCAATTCACGAACCTACAACAAGATAATGAAGTTAACCACAGTCAAACAACTAGCTATCCCTAAATAATAATCCAAAAATATAAACAACAGGGGAATAAGCACAAGGAAAATAGAAACCAATATATCAGCAAACATTCAAAAATTCAGGAAATGAAGTGATAGACTACAAATCTCAGTGATTTACAACATCCATGACGAGCAATAAGATGATTCAAATTACAAACTTTGAATAAATTACATAAACAACCCACTCATAGTTTTTATTGTCTTCATTTCACTTGGTTTACTGTCAGTGTCTTCATTTTCACTTGCTCTTTACAAATCAAACCTCTTTTACTCATCCATGGACTATAGTTTTTATTTACCTTCAAATTTCCACCCTCTATTTGACCAAGCATACCAATGAAACTTTTTTTTAATCTTTTTGTAACTTCATTTAAGTGTCCCCTCTTAGTTTTAAATTACCTTCAAGCTTTTTTAATTACCTTCATTTTCTGTAACTTAAAATTAAAACTATTAATGCACTACTAACTGGTATAAAAACTGTATGCAACTACTCCATTCATGATAATATATTTATCAAACTTCAAGTATAGAATAAAATATTTATCAAACATCAAGTATAGAATAAAATCTAATAAAACCAATGGAACAATTGCATTGCCACATTTGCCACCACCTACTGTGAATTTTGTTGTCTAGAATTTGTGTTGACAACTAAATTTGTGATGATAAGGAAACAAATAAGAAATCCTAGATAGAATAAATATAATAAATCCATAAATTATGAACCAAATCAACTTCATTGTATACAACTACTCCGTTCATGATTGTTCAAGATAATCCAAATCTTACCTTAGCAACTCAATTCATTATCAGATATCGAAGACATGGAATTGACCTCTACAAGAGCTCCAAGAAGAAGTTCATTAAAAGGATATTAACTCAAACAGAACTAATCCAAGATCCCCAATAATTGTTCAACATAATCCAAATCTTACCTCAGCAACTCAACCGGAACTAATCCAATAGGTTTTCAAGCTAAAAAGGATATTAACTACTAACCAAGATCCCCAATAATTTCAACCTTTTTAATCCTATGAAAGGTTACATTCAGAGATTACCTTTGAAAGAGTCGACGTTGATGAGACAACTACTAAGTTCACTCAGGAACGGCGAAGTTGATGAGACTGAGAAGCACCTTGAAGACAAATCGAAGGAAAAAAGAGGCGCGAGTGAGAATAGTCGAGTTTGAAAATGAAGGGCTAAACAAGATTTACAATCGAAGGAGAAATAATGAACCTGTACTTAGTCGCCGTTGAGACAATGGGGATTGAAAGATGACATGTTAGAGACGGAGAAGGAGTCGCCGATAATGGTATTGAGAATGAAGGTTGCTAGGGTTTAGACTCTTTTGAGCAAGTGTTCGGGAATAAGTGACGAGAGTGAGAAGACTGAAATGTTGAAGGGTTTTGAGCGAGCGTTCGTAAAAAATTATAACCTTCCAATTCGTAGCGAATTTCGTATAATCCACCAATTTCGTGGCTAAGTTCGTGGCTAAATTCGTGGCTAAATTTTAAAGCCCGCCCAATTTTATTTTTTTCGCGCTAAACAATACCTGTAAATTAATATCATTAAAAACTCCCCTAATTCAATAAAAATGAAATATCTAAGGTCTAATTAGTTGTTATAAAGCAAGAACTAAAATTATTCAAGAATTACAAATCTAGTTATTTAATAATCATCATCTTCATCATAGTGAATTTGTGCATTATTATTTTCTTCTTCTCCTTCAATATTTGAGTCAGACGGAAAATCTCCTTCTTCGACATATGGTTCTCTCTCAAAATCCTCCTCGTTGTCATCCAATGATCCTTCATGTATATCAGCCGGATCATTGGTACAATGTTAATGGATCCCAAAACTCCATCACCTTCGATGACATCCGATTGTAATGGTAGATCATCATCCATTGTGATGTTTGTCCACCTTTTCTCAATTCTTGCTCGAGGCTTAGTCTTACATACAAACCTCCAATCTGCACGACTTCGGCTTGCCCCAGGATAGTTGGCATAGTAAACTTGGATACATTGTTGTGCGAAGACAAACGGGTCATTTTTGTTATATCGCCTCATCACATTGATCTCTTGAAAACGATATAGTGGATGGGTCTTTGTTCCTCTACTAGCCGGATCATACCACAAGCACTTGAATAAGACAATCTTCTTACATGGCAAACCAGGAAACTCAAACTCCAAGATTTCTTCAATCAACCCAAAGAAGTCTACTTGTCCATCAGTTTCATGGTTAGATGCTTTGACACACACACCGCTGTTCATGCTCCGTTTTCCTACACCACGTTGTTGGGTTTCAAATTTAAAACCGTTGATGAAATATGCGGGCCATGATAAAACCTTTTTTGATGGACCCCATGCCAAACTGACTAGTAAAGGATCATTTGTGGCCTTTTTATTGATAACCTACATTTGAAATATTATTTTCAGGTGAAAACCATTCTTTTGTACAAAGTTATAGTTATAATCCCAAACGGAGATTAAATACTTACAAGGTCATAAAACCATCCACGAAAGTGATTGACAAGAGCATTTGGGTCTCCATGTCCTTCCATACGCAAGAATTCCCTACATAAATACAAAAATAAATCAATAATAAATAAAAATAAAACTCATTATTATATGTGTAAGAATGACTTACTCGATGTATAAGTCCACCTCCGGACAATTGAGTAAGATCCATGTGTGTGCTATATGAAAATCTTCATCCTCTTTCATCCATATAATCTTATGTTTTCCACTGGGATGACCTGGATGGTTGAAGATGGAAATAGTAGGATATGTATCAATGGTCTCATCACCCTCGTATCTAGTATGACTCTTTCTCTTAAAAGGGTTTTGAGGTTTCGGATAATGCTTGGTGAAATTAGTGATCTCCTCGAATAAATATGCCTCCACTATGGATGCCTCCACGGTTTGTGGGCTCCTTACGTTCCCTTTCAACTTAGACAAGTTTCTTTCAAATGGATACATCCAATAGTATTGTACGGGACCTAGTAATCGAGCCTGCCTTGGCAAATGCACAATGAGATGCTCCATCGAATCAAAGAAAGATGGTGGAAATATCCTCTCCAACTGGCACAATAGTAGAGGTGTGGCACGCTCCAAATCCTCGATACGCTTCTTGTCAAGGGTTGATGAGCATATAGATTGAAAAAACAAGCTCAATTCTGCCAAAGGTCCCCATACACCAACTAGAAGAAGCTCCTTGAAAGCAATTGGTAAAAGTCTTTGCATGAACACGTGACAATCATGACTCTTCATCCCAAAAACTTTACCTTCTTGCAACTGCACACACCGAGCAATATTAGAGACGTGGCCATCCGGAAACCTTAAAGTCTTTAACCAAGCTAGCAACTCTTTTTTCTTTTCTTTACTTAGTGTGTATACTGCTTTTGGTTTTGGACCCTCATAATCGATATCAACTTCAAGCTCTCGACGATGACAATATAGTTGTAGATCCTTCCTTGAGCTCAATTTATCCTTTGTCTTATCCTTGAAATCCATTACTGTATTAAACACATTTTCAAAGACATTTTTCTCGGTATGCATGACATCAAGGCTGTGACGGATGAGATGATGCTTCCAATACGGAAGGCTCCAAAAGATACCTTGCTTTGTGAACTTGTGAGTGTCACCAAAACCTTCTGGATGTCGATGAGGTTCCTCCATTGCAGTTGGAAAATGTCGAACACATTCCCAAATTTGATGGCCATCTAAGTATGATGGAGGAGATCTAGTCTCAACCCTCCCTTTGTAAAAGTGTTTTTTGTCCATTCTGACTGGGTTTGACTCCTCTGTGAAGCGCCTATGCTCATCAAACCATGAAGCCTTTCGTCCATGCTTTAACCAAAACGCTTTTGTATCCATCATGCATTCTGGACACGCATGAACTCCAGCTGTACTCCAACCTGACAACATCCCAAGTGCTGGAAAATCATTCACTGTCCACATGAGTGCTGTACGCATATTAAAGTATTCCCCTGTAGATACATCAAACGTGCGGACACCCTTACTCCACAACAATAGTAACTCATCAAGCAAAGGTTGTAAGCCAATATCTATTAACTTCTTTGGGTTTTTGGGACCTGGAAAAATGGTGGATAAAAATAGATAGGGACTTTGCATACACATGTTGGGTGGTAGGTTGTATGGAGTGACAATCACGGGCCATATTGAGTATGGTCTACCAAACTTCCCAAAAGGATAAAGCCCATCTGTACATAAGCATAACCTCACATTACGGACTTCTGATGCAAAATCTGGAAATGTTCGATCAAAATGCTTCCATGCCTCACCATCAGATGGGTGAGACACAAATCCTTCATCAGATTGATGATTAGCATGCCAACGCATCTCCAATGCAGTTTCCTCCATTGCATACAAACGTTGTAGGCGTGGGATCAATGGCAAGTATCGTAGAACCTGATTGGGTATTGGTTTCCCTCTCTCGGATAATTGACATTTATACCTTGGACTATTACAAAACTTACACTCGGTGGCATCAACATCATCCTTCCAAAACAACATGCAACCATTAGCGCACATATGAATCTTCTGTTGTGGCAATCCCAAATCTGCAATCAACTTCTGCATCTCATAAAAGCTTGTGGGGAATGTATGGTCCGTCGGTAATACATTGCCAACTTTTTCAAGAAGTGCACTATACCCAGCTTGTGACAAATTGTGTTTGGTCTTTAACTCCATAAAAGATCCCACTGCGGCTAACTTTGAAATGGAAGAACCGTGATATAGTGGCTCCTCTGATGCCCTCAACACTTCAAAAAACTTTTGTGATAATAAAGAAGTGTTATCTTGATCAAGATCAAACACCATGGCCGGCTGTGTCATGTTCATCTCTTCTTCAATCACCACATGAGTTTCATGCAACAATACATCATTGTTACTTGGCTCGTTGATGGGTGTGCTGGGGTCAAACCATGGAGGTGGAACAAAACTCGGACCAGCTGCATCAAAAACCATTCTTTGAGTAGGATTTAAATTATCAAACAAATGCATACCTATCCCGAATAAGTTCATGCCATTGTCCGTCAAGTTTGGTTGCTCCTCTACAACGGGCATAGAGGCAAACGGTGATTCTCCGTGTGATGTCCACCAAAAATAATCTTCAAGAAAACCTTTTCGATATAGATGAGCTCGAACATCGTCTAATTTATGAAATCTTCCATTCTTGCATTTCGAACAAGGACATCTTATCTTCTCCCCATCCATCAAATGAACTTGTGATATTGCAAAAGTGATAAAATTTTCAACACCTTCAAGAAATTCAGCGTTATAACCACCACCATTAGGTTGCCATCTTTCATACATCCATTTGCGGTTTTCCATGTTTGCATACCTAGATAAAAATAATTGCCACTATCATTTAATCATATATAAAATGATGCAAAAAAATTGATCGTTCTACTTCAATGGGATTATCCAAAATAATAAAAGTCGAAATTATAGCTACGGATTTAGCCACAAATTTAGCCTCCACCGTAGCTTTGTGGCTACCAGCCACGAAAATACCCACGAATACACATTTCGTGGCTACATTCATTATAGGAATATCCAAGAAGCATTCGTTTTGTTTCTAATTTACTTCACAAATAAAACAAATTATAGCTAGACATTCTCATATATTCACAAACTTTAGAAATTACACATACGATTATTATGAAACATGATATATATATATATATATACATACATACCCGATTTTTGCTCGATTGTCTTCTAAACAAGCAAATATTGGAACATTTTAGTTTCAAATTGAGAGAATGAAGAGAAGATAGGAAGGTATGAGGTGAAGAGAGTTTGAAGAAGAAGATCCGAAAGTGTCTAACGTTAGTGAAACAAATGGTAAAGTAGAAGAGTAATAAATGTTGGTTGGCGTCGGAGAATGAGGTAATTAATGTACCCACGGATTTACCCACGGATTTACCCTCGACAAGAATTCGTGGGTAACAACCTCGAATTTAGCCTCACTTGATACCCGAGGGTAAATACCCATAAAGTTAACCACAAAATATTATGCGTGGGTATTTAGCCACGAAATTTGCCACCTCTTTAGGCTCGGAAATTTTTGGAGAGTAATTAGCAATGAATTTGCCCTCGAAATCTATTTTCGTGGCTAATTAGCCACGGAAGTTAGCCACGGAAAAATTTCCTTGCTACATAGCCACCAAATATGTATTCGTGGGTAAATTCGTGGGTATTACCCACGAAATAAGTCGAGGCTAAATATTCATGGCTACAGCTGCGTTTTCTGGTAGTGATATGTATGTATGTATGTATGGGGACATGATCAAGTAAGAACAAAATTATTGTTAGGAAATAAGAACAAACCTCAACCACATGATCATAGCAAATTGACGTTGACGACTGAATACTAATTTGTATAGTATGTAGATATTTTGTATTTTAGGATAATTATATATTGTTACCTTTTTAACTGTAAAATATTTACTACCATAATAATAACACGATTAACCTACCTTGTTTATTTTACTCGTGTCGTTGTTGTCCTCGAAAATATAAATCATGGACAAAAGTGATGGTATGTATATGATATTTGAAGTCGTGCAAGCTTATTTTTCTATTTTGTTTATACAATAGTTTAGCATAGTCGGGCAGATTAATGTTGTATTCGTGCAATCATTATTCGCAGTCATTACATATAGTCATACAGTCGTGCTATATATCCATTACATATAGTCTCGTGCTCCATGCACAACTATATTAAATTTACAACCCAACTAAATTGAGATGCAAGACTATACGCATGCACGACTATGTAGCACGACTATGTAGCACGATTGATTTACAAATTGTCTCGAACAAGTTTTAATGAGTCCTAATAGTACATGCACGACTATGTAGCACACGTGGCTATAAGCATGCACGACTATGTTGCACAATTGACTATAAGCATGCACGATTCATGAATCCAAGTAGATGAGCACAATTGACTATAAGCATGCACGTCTAGTACAATTTTTACTAGTGCTTACAACAATGTTGCACACGTGACCTTCCACCCACGCTAACCCAATTTATACGAGACGTGCATGCATGACTCATTCGTGTTGTAATCTTTGTACAAGATCTACACGTGTTCAAAGTACATTAAATGATAAATATTAAAGCAGTATGCATGATATATCAATGGATACACATTTCTCGTTTTGCATCTTTCGTGCATGTTATATACATGATATACACGTTTAACAAATGCAAGCTTAAAAGTTAAACACGCATTGGTAACATATCCTTACTATACTAAATGTGGAAGTTTCCCAAATGAATAGGGGAATTCCCACTCTACCCTTACGTTTTTTAAAAAGTTATGTTAAATACGTGTCAGTGTGTCACTATCTCTTTTTTTTTTGAAAGAACGTGTCACTATCTCCTCTTTTTTACTTAACGTGGCGTCTCTTCCGTGTCTTCTTCACTTTGTGTATACAGAGCTCGAGTCTTAGGGTTTCTCCATCTCCGATTTGCCTTCCATATCTCCACCTCCGATGACTTCCTTCTCTGACTTCCTTCTCTAATCTACGGCTTTTTCTCTTTCCGAAAGTTAATGTCAGTTACGTTGTTAGGTACCATCTTCATACATATCTCCACCTCCGATGACTTCCTTCTCTAATCTACGGCTTCTTCTCTTTCCGAAAGATAATGTCAGTTACGTTGTTAGGTACCATCTTCATACATATTTAATTCGAAAATCGGAACATGCGGAATGAAGGGGAAGAAGAGATGGAAGGGGAAGAAGCAATTGAAGGGCTCCCAATCGACCTCATTACCGCCCGATCTGGAGGCGAAGATGTGTTGTTGACCGATATGTTCTTGCCGTCCGGTTGAGAGCGATATACTTCCCTCAGATGCGCGGCGGCGTGCCATTGTCGTCGTAGATTCGCTTGCTGGTAAGTTTACAATTGGTGATGTGGCTATTACTAGATCTAAGTATTGCCCAGTTCATTCTTTTGTTTCTAATTTCGAGCATCTCGCTCACTTGATGGTAACCGCAACTCTTCAGATTAGGGCTTTTATACGCTAGGAAAGGGAGAGTGCATGCGGCGACTCCGATGACTTCCTCCGGTCAAGTTGCACAAAAACCTGATTGAAATGGGTTTTGTTGATTTGTTCTGGTACCAGCTTGCATGTCTAGATTTTCTTCAACTTGCTTTCTTATATGTTTCCTCTGCTACTTTTTCGTTTTCTTTTTCAGGATTTTGGTGGGCTGCTGGACTTCAAATGGAGCCTCCGCCTTCTCTTTCCAACCTCAAACTAGGTGTTCTACTACAGCGTGACCTCCATATTCATGCTTCAATCTCTTATATGAAATGTAAGTTTCAATCGCATCAATTTTTTGGTTTCTCCTATCGATCTCGTCTGAATTAGTATAGGAATCATCATCACCCGGAGAAACCTAAAGTTGAACGTCTTGCCGGACACAAGTCTAACTTTAGTTGCAAGCTTATAGAATCATATATTCGCACTAAGATAAGAATGAATCCGCACACGTGCAGGGTTGATTGGAAGTTCCGGAAAGAATTCTCTCCAAGATTTCACAAAGGAAGTTGTTGAAGCCATGACTTCCTTCAATGAAGTATTAACTTTTTCTAAATTTAACAACTCATGAAAATGAAAACTATAGTAGCTTAAAGTTTGAAAGAGCAATTCTATCACAGTTCCTGATGCGTTTTGTTTCGCAGAAATCTTTGATCATGTCTCTCTGGAATCCCACGTCCCAATCTGAGTGCACTGCTGAAGAAGCTTACAAATGGAGTAAGGTAAAGTAACTCTAACTGGACTAATTTCTATTGGTACACTTTCTAGATTTTAAACCATGGACACAATTTTGAGTGATTTTCTAACACTCCACTAAAGGCAAGTTAATAGGATTTTCAGTTGCCTTACCATGAGGACACAATGTCTAATTCTTGCACCTTTCTTGTTGTTAATCTTCAATCCAAAAGGGTCACGCCATTATTTGTTGTTATATGTGCTATAGAACCAAATTGCATCTAATATTCTAATTTTCACTCTCAGTTTCAACTGATTGTTGGTTCATTTATAAACAGGAACAACATATCATTTGCGCGTCTTGATGGGACTTTCAATCTACAACAGCGTGAGAAAGTGATCAAACTGTGTGTAGCTATTTTTCCTACCAATCTCTCCGGTTACATTCCAAAATTTTTTGGGGCTGCTGAAGTTCTAATGTTGACAATGATTCTTCTTTTCAGATTTTGTGGATTGTGTCTTGCTAACTCATCAACTGTAATAGTCCTTCCATATTTGCTGAAACAAACTTCCCAAAAGTTCTTGCTTTAGCCTCAGCTTTAGATATTAGATTGTGTTTAAGGAAGTCAATTTTTGAGGTGAGGTTGATTTACAAAGAATGAAATCAAGAACAAAATAAGACTTGCAAAGCTTAGCCTTCCTGGAACTTGTTGTATTAAGCATGGTTTGTTTTTTCTACAGAGTTTAATGAATCCAGGGATATTCCCTTGCAACTCCTATGTGTTTCCTGTGTCTTCTATTGTGAATGCCATTTCCACATGTTGAAATTTAGTGTATACAAAATAGCTTTTATTTTCTTTTGTACAATTTATGTATATCTTTCCAAATATTTTGCTGCAGTCATATTTGTTTCCATTGCATGGTTACCCTTTGGTATATTTTGCTGCTATCTGTAACAGGATGGTTGGTGAAGTTGGATCAAGTCATTTTGAACTTTTGCCTGAGATAGTTCCTGCATTGATGACCGTTTTTGATGATGATGTCCCTGTTGTTTCTCGTCAGGCCATTTCTTCTGCAACTCATAAATTTCTGTCTTACTCTAGAAAATGGGGATCGACAGTCTTTCAGAACATGCTTGTTGTTCCTACAAGTTCTGGTATTGTTCACCAGGTGAGATAATCGTCTTTTTTGAATGATGTTCCTTTTAAAGTAAATTAATAATAATATGTTTTGGTAAATTAATAATCATATTGCATAAACCATTGATCTTGGCTAACTTTAGAATCTGCTAAACATCCTTTTAAGTTCAATTTCAACTTAAAGCGGCGCGACCATTTGGGTAAAAGAGTAATTTTTTTGTGCATAGACTATTCTTTACTGCGAATTTTGTCAGTCAACAATCACTATATTATTATGAGATTGAACCTTAGAATATATCTATGATTTGACATAGTACATGTAAATTGGACCAATTACTCTGCATTTAATGTTCCTCTGATGAATGATGATGCATCATCTTTTTAAGTATGGATATTTACTTCTTGCGCAATCTATTATGTAAATGTAGTTTGTTGTAATAAAATGAAACACTAATTCTACTTTCTGAGTTAATGCATAACATGCGGACCAACTTAATTTATCCTTTCACTTGAAATGGTTACTGGGTGAAATAGACAATGATCAATGTAACTAATCTTAAATCTACAAACCCATTATATTGCTTCACAAAAATTATTTCAATCAATACTAGACTTAAATGAAATGAAAGAACTTATTTTCGAAAAGGGTGGTCGGATGGTCGGGTGATGTGGCTTGGCTACAAGTCATCACCTTTATAAATGCTTAATATATGGAGATTTAGTTTCTTTTGGTTATATCGTAGGGTTTTTAACTGGTTTCTTTTGTGAGATTGACTTTAGCATTGTGTTTAGAAACTATGAATATAAGCTTTTTTTAAAAACAGTAGGCAAATAATTCTTAATATGGGATAGAAATTTACTGAATTTGGATTATATCATCCAAAATGCATGTATTTGGGTCAACGAATTTGGAATAATTGGAATAAGATCATTAGTAAAACTGGGTTTGTTTTGAAGTTGATAAGTCGGATCTATCTTTTTTTTTTCTTTTCTGGATTTATATTTCCGTTTGACAACTGTATAACTTTAAGATCATAAATCAAGCATTATCATTTGATTTGACTAATACAACTCATTGAGATTGCAAAATAATGATGT
Source organism: Fagopyrum homotropicum (assembly GCA_033239125.1). Lineage (NCBI taxonomy): Eukaryota > Viridiplantae > Streptophyta > Magnoliopsida > Caryophyllales > Polygonaceae > Fagopyrum > Fagopyrum homotropicum. The sequence goes on from BSWB01000006.1 coordinate 27,694,424, forward strand.
GATGGTGTCTATGATATACTAAATAGGCAGCTTGGATGAGGCGTGGTTTGATTCTCACCCGGTGCTCCATCCCGAATTATGGATCAAGATTTCTACAACATTCAAGAAGGTACTGTTAAAAAATTCCATGGTAGATTTATGATATAATTTTGGAATAAGCAAAAAATTGGGCTTAAATGACATACAAGATGATGAGCTTGAGAAGTTGTCATTTGAATACATGGAATGCAATTGCCTGACATTGAACCATGAAGCTTAGATTAGTCAACTTGCTCAGGATAGGGGTTTCTTTTTGACCTTTTTTCCTTTTTGAGCCTTCCTTTGATTATAACTTTATAAGGTTTTGAGTTTGTTTTGAAAAATTTATATTTCTATTCTCTATGTTTGATGAATAGTTTGTAGTTGTCAATTTCTGCAAAATAGTTTGATTGAGCTGATATATCACATCCATTTTACTTTAATTTTCAGGTCTTTAGATGTATGCAAAAACAAAGATGGTGTATAGCAGGCAATGGTGTCTATTTAAAGCTTATTTCGGTGATGGGAAGCAAGGGTCAAACACGAATGGTGATGTGGATATTCTCCGAGATGCGCATCAGTCGGTGTCGGCTTGATACTTCTGTTTACAATGCTCTTATAACTGCCCACCTTCATTCCCAAGACCAAGTCAAGGCACTAGGCAAAGCTCTTGGGTATTTTAATAAGATAAAGGGGCTAGAGAGGTGCAAACCAAATATTGTGACTTACAACATTCTCTTGAGAGCTTATGCTCAAGCACGTAATGTGTATCAAGTAAACACCTTATTCAAATATCTCAAAGAAAGCATTATAGTACTTTACCAGATTGATCTCAATGTAATAATACTTTCTTTCGATCTTTTGCTATATATTGTACGTTTACAAGTCACGGCGCGCGTGCGTAGCACGCGCGTCCATACTAGTACATATAAACGTGCACCATAAATTTTACCGTTTCGAAATCACCAGCACGGTATTCGGACAAAGAAATAAGAGAATAAAAGAATCGTGCACTTTGGATAGAAATAATTTATTTCCTTAATTATCTATGCGTGTATATGAGTGTTACCATATGCACGTGTATATTAAATTAATAATTGAAAATTTTTCTTACTCGAACATTGAATCTCGACCACCTTTTATTAATCTAACGATCTATAAGTGTTCTTATTTCTTACCGTAACACACGTTCTCATCAAATCCTGACCTTGTATATATATATGAAGAACCGGTAGGTGAAATAAAAGGTTAAAAGATACTTTAGATAAGGGGGTTGAATAGAGTATGAGAACTTTTCGCAAAACCAATCTCAAGGCCTTGAAATCAATTTCAAGGGCCTTGATGTCGATCTCAGTTCTTTGTGAAATTTTGATTCCAAGGGCTTTGAAACAACTTTCAAGGGTCTTGACTTTGAACTCCTGCAAAACAAAGTTAGTCACAATAAACAAGATATAATGCGGAATGTAAAAGATCGACACGATAATATGTTTACGAAGTTCGGGTCTAAATAGCCTACTCTCCGTCCTAGGGTATAGCCTTAGGATCTAACTATCTATTATCAGCTTCAAGGAGTCCTAGATACAAACTAGAAGAAATTCCCTTCTTCTCTCACTGTAGCCAATGCTACGATCTAGCTCCAACTCTTCACTTTGCTAAAATAGCCTAGTTACTTCGCAGAGTAACACACTCGAGTATAACACTCTTTAGATATGTCAATGGAGCTCTCGAGTTTATCTCTCTCTAGGCGATAAAGCTTTTTAGAAGGAGAGAAAGAAAAACTATGATTCGAAAATGAAGATAACTTTTGTTCGCTTGAAGACTATATATGTTTTTGTGCAGGCCCGTGTCTCCGTTCTTCAAATGTCATCTTCATTTATAATCTTCTATGGAGAGGTCTTCTACCCGTTGGAGAGATGACCGTTTGAAGATAATTCTTCTTCTCCATGAAGATCGCTTCCTGGTTGAGATAAGATAGACGTTGTAGATCTTCATCTCCTGAAAACACGTTGATCTCTTGGCTCCTTAATCTTCTCGTTGATCGTTGTAACAATCGTCAAATCCAGATTAGAGAATCTTCGTGCTTTTTGTTTAAGGATCTTGTAAGATCTTCTTTGTTGGTCGGTTGAGATCTTCTCCTGATCAAATCTTCTCAAATCTTCATATCTTCTCAAATCTCTCGGAAAATATTTTCTTTTTTATTTGAAATCTTTTCGTTGTCCAGCCTTGTCGTCCTTGTTTCTTTGGAATCTATTTCAAGACTTTTGAGATCTCCTCGTTGTGCATCCTTGTCTTCCTTGTGCCCTTGAAATCTATTTCAAGGCCTTTGACAAAACCTGCACTAAATCCGACCCAACCAAGCATCTCGAAATATAATATTTCATTGAATAATGTATCAATCTACTTCATTTGTGTTTAAGTCTTCCATCAGCAGCACCTGTAACACCTTAATAATCAAGGTGGAGTTTTCAATCTCCCCCTTGATGGAAGACAACACACAAATGGTTTTCGTACCTGCATTTTGTTAGTTTAGGAATGCATATATATAAATATCAAAAACTAAAATGCATAATGCAGAATTTCGAATGTCGGATCACATTCATTTCTCCCCCTTTGTCTTTCAACAAGGGAGAAAAATAGTTAAAGCACAAGAGTTTGAAAAACGATTACAGACCCAAGAGTATTTTCACAAAAACCATAAAAAGTTTTCCTCAAACAGCAAGCTCAATTCTCCTCATAGAACTTCCTTTTTCCTTTCGATGAAGACTTCTTATAGCTCCAATCATCCATTTCAGCTGCTAAACGTCGTCTCTTCTCTTCAGCTCTTCGTTGCTTAACCACTTCATACTCCACTACTGGAAGAAAAATAGGCTCAACATGAGTTGGATACAGAATTGATTTATTCTGTACTCGCCGTTTGCAATTCATCAGCACATTCTCAACTTTCTCTTGAGTATGTTGAGCTACATCATCAGGCACGGGCAAAATACTTCCCATAGTAGTCAATGTAAGAAGATTCATCAAATACATTTCATTGACTTTAGCATTGATGGTAGATAGCAACTCAAAATTTGCATCCATTCGTCTCTTAGTATCAAACTGAAAATCAGACAATTCACGATTCAGACATACCATTTCTCTTTCACAACCTTCTAACCTAATTTTTGGAATAGATGATGTTGGAGCTTCTTGAGTTACAGTTGGAGTAGCTCCTTTTCCTTTCAAAGTCCATTTTCCTGCAAGAGTCTTCTCAATCCCAAGACGTTCTAAGCAGTTCTCATCAATCTTACTAGAAATTGAATGTCGATCTTCAACAGATGTATCAATTTTGAAATAATCAAAGATCTTAGGCAGTAAGTTTCCATAAGGTAGAGGAATAGGTCGCTTAAAGTTGACAGAATGTATCATATGGTTTAGAATGAGATTAGGTACATCAATATCCAGCTCAAACATAATCAGATGAATTAGTTCCAAGGATTGGCCAGTCAACAATTCTCTTGAGTTTGCATGAGGAACAACACATCGAACCAGAATGGTAAACACAATTTTGGCCTCCAAGGTTAGAGAAGTATGGGTAAGTTGGCGAGAGGTTGAATTTGCTATGATAAATTTTTCTTTAGCCATTCGAACGCTCTCTGATCGGGAAGGATGATTGAACACAATATCTGTAGGAAATCCAAAAATCTCGCTTAAAACAGAAGAGGTGAGCGAATTTGGGGTACCTTTCACTGAAGATTCAAGAGTGAGAATTCCTTTGTTCCTTTTTGAGATGAGATTAACATTAAACATCCTCGTGAGTCGTGGAAAAGAAAAATCTCCAAGGTTTAGGACTTTCCAGATAATAGAGCTCTTGAGCTTGTTTATGCACGGAATCTGAAGAGTTTCAAGAAATTTAGTGTCCACCAAATCGCACATATAGAGCAGTCGATTGTGAAAGCCATCCATCCAAGATCCTGAAGCTTGAAAATTGATAAACCATGATGTGGGAAGACCAGTTGTCTGAGAAATGTCCAAATTCTCAGAAAGTATTTCTTCTTTTGCAATTGAGGGGCTCTGAACAGATGTCTTTTTGGAAGCTTGAGGAGCGGATTTCTTGCTTCTGGGTGCCATGGGTGAAGTTTAAGAGAGAAAGCAAGGGGTTTTTGAATAGGATTTTTGTGAAAGAATGAAAAAGTTAAAAAAAAAAAAACTGGTCCTTTTTAAAAGCAAAAAATAAAAAGATTTTGAGAGAATCAATCCTTTCAAAGACCAATTTAAAATCCAATAAAAACTCAACAAATCTTTTTCAAATCTTAAACAAAAGAAACCATAAAAAAATTTAAGAATTAAAATATCTAAAAGATATTAATTCTTAAAAAGATCCGTAATTTTTAATTTACCCTTTGAAATATGTTTCAAGGACCTTGAATTTTATTTCAAGGCCCTTGAAAACATTAATTGGGCTATATACGTAGGAACAAATAAACTTGTTTACTCCCCTACGCTAATGCTTCCTTGTTCAACATACCAAGCTCCAATCTAATAAAATTAAATTGTTCCTCAGAAAGAGGCTTGGTAAAGATAACTGCAAGCTGCAAGTTAGTAGATATAAAAGAAATCAAAACATCACCTTTCTCAACATGATCACGTATGAAGTGATGCCTTACATCAATATGCTTAGTCCTTGAATGTTGCACATGATTTTTTATTATTGAAATAGCACTAGTATTATCACATTTTATAAGAATACCTTTTAAATCAAAGCCAAGATCACGAAGTTGTTGAGCAATTCATAGAATTTGTGCACAACAAGCTCCCGCAGCGATATCTTCAGCTTCGGCTGTGGATAAGGCGACATAATTTTGCTTTTTGGAGTGCCAACTGATTAGGGATGACCCTAACAATTGACAACATTCAGAAGTGTTTTTTCTATCGACCTTATAACCTGCAAAGTCTCCATCTGAATAGTCAACAAGATGAAACGAGCTTTGACATGGGTACCATAACCCTAGATCCTTAGTGCCATTGAGATACCGAAAGATTCTTTTCACAGCTATCAAGTGTGACTCTTTAGGATCAGCTTGAAATCTTGCACACATACACACGCTAAACATAATGTCAGGACGACTAGCAGTTAGATACAACAATGAACCTATCATACCTCGATACTCCTTTTGTACTACACTTTTCCATACTTGTCATGGTCAAGCAAAAGTGTTGAACTCATAGGAGTCTTTGCAATCTTATATTGATCCATTTTGTACTTTTTAAGCAAGTCTTTAGTATACTTGCTTTGATTGAAAAAAATTCCTTTCTTTGCTTGTGAAACTTGAAGTCCAAGAAAGAAATTAAGCTCTCACATTAGGCTCATTTCAAATTCCCTGCACATAATATCTGAAAATTCCTTACAAAGGGAATCATTAGTAGCACCGAATAAAATATCATCTTTGTACTACTAGAATGTCGTTGCATCTGGTTTTGATAAATAATGTTTTATCAATCAAACCTCTTTTGAATTTATTTTCAAGAAGATATTTAGACAACCTTTCATACCAAGCTCGAGGAGCTTGTTTAAAACCATAAAGAGCTTTGTCCAATTTGAAAACGTGATCTGAAAATTCATCATTTTCAAAACGAGGAGGTTGAGCAACATACACTTCTTCTTCTAAGAAGCCATTTAGAAAAGCACATTTTTACATCCATTTGAAAAAGTTTTATGTTCATAAAAGATGCAAATGCAAGTAGCATACGTATGGCTTCTAACCTGGCAACGGGAGCAAAAGTCTCCTCATAATCAATACCTTCTTCTTGGTTATAGCCTTGTGCTACAAGTCATGCTTTATTTCGTATGACTTTGCCACTTTCATCCAACTTATTTCGAAAGACCCATTTCGTGCCAATGACGGATTGATGTTTTGGTCTTGAAGTAAGAGTCCAGACCTTGTTTCTCTCAAATTCGTTTAGTTTATTTTGCATGGAAATGATCCAATTAGGTTCTTGAAGAGCTTGGATGTATTTCTTTGGCTCGACAAGAGACACAAAAGCGGAGAAAGCACATAGATTGTTCACTTTAGATCGAGTTTGAACTCCAGCGTTTGGATCTCATAGATCACATTCTCTTGTGGATGATATGAAGAGTGTTGAACTTTTCTTCTTTTGACAGATGGAACAGATTCAGAAGGTTGAGCTTCATATGTTTGACTAGATTCAGGTACCGTGGATATATTACTCTTGGATCCAATCTCAAGGCCTTGAAGTTGAGTTTCAAGCCCTTGAACCGGAGTTCTGTTATCACAATTTTCTGTTTCAAGGTCTTGAAGATGTGTTTCAAGGTCTTGAGGGTTTTCTTCGGTATCTTGAATCTTTTCCTACATATTATTTTCTTGATCTTTAGGATCTTCCTCTTTATCCGAATTATGATCTTCACTTTGATTCAGATTTAAATCTGCAAAACTATCACTCAAAGTACCATCATTGCTTTCATCAAAAATAATATGAATGTTTTCCTCAATAATTTTGGTACGTTTGTTATAGACACGATAGGCTTTGCTATTTGAAGCATATCTAATGAATATTGCTTCATCGCTATGTGCATCAAATTTTCCAAGGTTATCTTTGCCATTGTTATGAACAAAACAAGTACATCCAAAGGGTTTGAAATATAAAATATTTGGTTTCCTTCCTTTAAAGAGTTCATAAGGAGTCTTTTTCAAGATAGGGCGAATTAAACATCTATTCAAAATATAATTTGCAGTGTTTACTGCTTCAGCCCAAAAACTTTTTGGCAAATTGTTTTCTAAAAGCATCGTCCTAGACATATCCTCAAGAGTGCGGTTCTTATGTTCCACAACTCCATTTTGTTGAGGAGTTCTAGGAGCTAAAAAGTTATGTGAAATACCATATTTTGCACAAAATAAATCAAACTTTAGTTGATCAAATTCTCTACCATGATCACTTCTTATAGAAACGATTGGTAGGTTTTTCAACTTTTGTAACTCCTTACATAATTTTAAAAACTCAAATAATGCTTAAGATTTTTCTCGTAGAAAAGAAATTCATGTGAAATGAGAGAAATCATCCACAATAACAAGGATGTATTGCTTGCCTTTGGGAGATTTGACACACATAGGTCCACAAAGATCCATATGTAAGAGTTCAATGGGTCGAGAAGAACTTACAGCTTTCTTAGGTTTGAATGAACCTCTTGTTTGTTTACCTTGTGTACAAACCTTACATAGTTCATCTACCTTGAAGTTTAGGTTTGACAAACCACGTACCAAATCCCTTGTAAGTAGCTTCTGCATTGTGTGCATGCTTACGTGACCAAGTCTTCTATGCCAAAGCCTTGGATCATCAGTCAAGGTCTTTAGACATTTTAGCTTAGTTCCTGAAACTTGGTTAGTACTCATAGAATAAACATTGTTACATCTAGGAGCAGTAACCACAATTTCACCCGTCTTTTTGTCTTGAACCTCACATTTTTCCAAAATCAATTAAACTTTGTTGCCTTTATCACATATTTGAGAAATACTAAGCATATTATACTTCAAACCGTCAACCAAATAGACATCATCAATAAAGTTAGATGAATTATAACATATTTTACCAATGTCAATAATGTCACACTTTCCTTTATCACCAAGCGTCATGGTTCCAAATGATTGCTTCTTTAAATCTGAGAATAAAGAGTTTTTTCCACTCATGTGTCTTGAGCAACCACTATCTAATATCCATTTATGCTCCTTTACCTTGGTGATATCCTGCAAAACAACAAACATCAACCTTTCCGGGTCGACCAAATGACATATTTTGGTTCATATTTAGGTTCGATCATGTTTGGTGGTCTAGTACCTTTAGGAACCCAGATTTGTTTGACTTGTTTCCTTAAACATAAAGGATAGATGTTTTTGATAATATAAGGACCATTTCTTCTATAAGGACATGCAGATTTAACATGACCCTTTTTACAACAGTAAAAGCAAGTAGGCATATGAATACTTCCTTTAGCTTTGACAAAAGTGGTGGTAGGTTTTCTAGGAAAGCTCCTATGATAACCTATACCATTTTTGTTAAGGGAGGATTGTTGTTCACCCATCATTCTTTCAAAATTAGCTTTAGAACGAGTAAACTTAACAAGTGCTGTCTTCTGGTCTTGACACATCAAAGTTAGATCAACTTTCTCTTTCTCTAGATCGATATAATTTCGATGAAGAGAGGAGACGTTGTTCTTGAGAATCATATTTTTTAATTCCAAGGCCTTGATATTGTCATCAAGGTCCACCTTTTCTTTGTTAAGATTTTCAATCTCCAGAGACATCTCACTTAGTTGGTTTTCTTGTTCAAGCAACTTTTCTTTTAAAGAATTTATCCTTATTCTATGCTCCTTGTCACATATGCTAATATCTTTAAGGAATTGTTTCAGGTCAGATTCAGGTTGAGACATAATTGTACTTACCACATTGTCAACATATAGATTTGAATCTTCTTCATGATCGGCCATGAGACACAAGTTTGCTTGTTCTTTTTCGTCTTCTGGTTCATTTGTTGATTCTGAATCACTCCATGAAGCTACCATAGCTTTCTTCTTTCGATCATTTTTCTTGAAGTTGGTCCTCTTCTTTTGTGATCAATCCTTCACAAGATGATTTGTTTCACCACATTCAAAACAAGTCAGAACTCTAGTTTTCTTGTTAGAGTTAGAAAACTTACCTCGGGGTTTTGATGTTCGTGGATATTCTCTATTGTTAGTAGATTGTTTCTTTAACTTAAGAATTCTTGCGAGACCCTTAGAGATCATGGCAATTGCATCTTCTTCATCATCATCACTATCTTCCTCGTCTGATGATAATTCATCCTTTCTTGATTTTAATGCCAAATTCTTGGAGTTGGATGGGAGCTCTCCGTCTTCTTCACCAAGAACCATTTCATGTGTGATGAGTTTTCCAAGGAGGTCATCAAGAGGAAGGGTTAAAAGATTCTGAGCTTCTTCGATAGCAGTCATCTTTGGTCCCCACTTAGCTTTAGGTAAGCTCCTTAGAACCTTCCTAACTTTCTCTTCATTTGTGAAAATCTTTCCTAGTGAGTCCAAGTTGTTCACAATCTCGGTGAATCTGGTGAACATTTCCTTGACTGTTTCATTTGGTTTCATCTTGAATAGCTCGTATTGTCTAAGGAAAATGCTAATCTTTATTTCCTTGACTTGACTTGTTCCTTCGTAAGTGATAACAAGCTTGCCCCATATTTCTTTAGCACTCTTGCATGATGAGATGCGGTTGAATTCATTTGCATCTAATCCGCAGTATAGCACGTTCATTGCTTTGTAGTTCTTTGACACGTTGTCCAGGTCAGCTTGTGTGAAGTCAACTTCCTTCTTTGGCACTTGGACACCTTCAAGAGTTGTAGTAGAGATTTTGGAGCCATTCTGAACAATGCTCGAAAGTTCCATGTCCTGATCAATAATGAACATACGCATGAGTGCTCTCCAATGAGCAAAGTTGTTGTCACAGAAGAGTGGTGGTCGAGATGAGGATCTTCCTTGAGCAAATCCACCATCACCTACAGGATTCATGATTAGTCTCATTGATGGTTAAATCAATATATGCGAGTCTAGCTCTGATACCAATTGAAAACCCGGTAGGTGAAATAAAAGGTTAAAAGATACTCTAGAAGGGGGGTTGAATAGAGTATGAGAACTTTTCGCAAAACCAATCTCAAGGCCTTGAAATCATTTTCAAGGGCCTTGATAGTTGATGTCGATCTCAGTTCTTTGTAAAACTTTGATTCCAAGGGCTTTGAAACAACTTTCAAGGGTCTTGACTTTGAACTCGTGCAAAACAAAGTTAGTCACAATAAACAAGATATAGTGCGGAATAAAAGATCGACACGAGGATATGTTTACAAAGTTCGACTCTAAATAGCCTACTCTTCGTCCCAGGGTATAGCCTTAAGATCTAACTATTTATTATCAACTTCAAAGAGTGCTAGATACAAACTAGAAGAAATTCCCTTCTTCTCTCACTGTAGCCAATGCTACGATCTAGCTTCAACTCTTCACTTTGCTAAAATAGCCTAGTTACTTCGCAGAGTAACACACTCGAGTATAACACTCTTTAGATATGCCAATGGAGCTCTCGAGTTTATCTCTCTCTAGGCGATAAAGCTTTTTAGAAGGAGAGAAAGAAAAACTATGATTCGAAAATGAAGATAACTTTTGTTCGCTTGAAGACTATATATGTTTATGTGCAGACCTGTGTCTCCGTTCTTCAAATGTCATCTTCATATATAATCTTCTATGAAGAGGTCTTCTAGCCGTTGGAGAGATGACCGTTTGAAGATAATTCTTCTTCTCCATGAAGATTGCTTCCTGGTTGAGATGAGATAGACGTTGTAGATCTTCATCTCCTGAAAACATGTTGATCTCTTGGCTCCTTAATCTTCTCGTTGATCGTTGTAACAATCGTCAAATCTAGATTAGAGAATCTTCGTGCTTTTTGTTTAAGGATCTTGTAAGATCTTCTTTGTTGGTCGGTTGAGATCTTCTCCTGATCAAATCTTCTCAAATCTTCATATCTTCTCAAATCTCTTGGAAAAGATTTTCTTTTTTATTTGAAATCTTTTCGTTGTCCAGTCGTCCTTGTTTCTTTGGAATCTATTTCAGGACTTTTGAGATCTCCTCGTTGTGCATCATTGTCTTCCTTGTGCCCTTGAAATCCATTTCAAGGCCTTTGACAAAACCTGCACTAAATCCAACCCAACCAAGCATCTCGAAATATAATAATTCATTGGTTAGTGTATCAAACTACTTCATTTGTGTTTAAGTCTTTCATCAGCAGCACCTGTAACACCTTTATAATCAAGGTGGAGTTATATATATATATATATATATATATATATATATATATATATATATATATATATATATATATATATATATATATATATATATATGGGGAATTTTAACATTAATTTCATATGAGTAACCAATAGGCAATATCCATTTCATAATTTAATACCTTCAACATCAACGCAGTCGGCATGCGTTGAAGTTGAAAACCCTCAACGCAGTCAGACTACGTTGAGGTTGAACATTTTCAACGTAGTAGGTCTGCGTTGAAAATGTGCGGTTGTCATTTTTTACGTCATGCATATATGATCCCCTTAAAATATATGAATATTCTTATAATTAAAATTGTGTAGTTTTGTTGTAAATAATTACATGGTTGTTTGCTTATCATTAGACTTGTTCATATCCAGATTCGGGACGAGTTTTATAGAATATTAGGTCCATTTATCCGAACCCGGGTCAGGCGGACCAGTCATGCAAGTACCCGTTTTTCATTTTTAAAAAATATATTTTAAAAAATATTTTAATAAGATTTAAAAAATAATAATTTTAATATATTTGGGTTAAAATTATAAATGAAAAATACTTTAAAGGAAATTGCCTATGGAACTATCAGTGTGAGTCAAATTCTTCATGGCAATGGAAGAATCTAATAAAACTTAGAAAAGATTTAGATAAAGGACTAAGGTGGAGAGTGGGAGATGGAAATACGGTTCGATTTTGGCAAGATAAATGGCTTCTTGATGAACCATTGATGGAGATAGTGAATAATACAAATCTGGAATATCCGTTTGAATATGTTTCCAATTATATTACTAGCAATTCGTGGAATCATCAAATGTTAATTCAACTAAACACGATCTTGCCTATTGACATCATCAATAGAATAAAAAATTATAATCTACTCATTAATGATATCGGGGATAGATTATATTGGACTGGAAATGATGAAGGATGGTACTCGACTAAATCAACTATGGAGTTAATTCAAATACAGAAAATGGGTGTCACAACGGACAAAACCTGGATATGGAAAATGGACATCATGCCGAAAATTAAAAACTTCCTATGGAAATTAGCATTAGACGGTCTTCCAACAAAACAGAATCTCGATCGGCAAAAAATCCCTATAGTTATGAATTGTGAACTTTGTAACCATCATATAGAAAGTTCGAAACACCTCTTTTTTCAATGTCCTTCGTTGGAAGTGACAGTTGATGATGACAAAATCATAAATATGTTAAAGAACTTCGACATTGACAACAACGGTATTACAGAAACTATCCTTCACATCAAAGAGAAATTGTCAACTTATGAGTTCATACTTTAGGTAGTCATTTGGTGGAACATGTGGATGACTAAGAATCGGTTCATCTTTCACAAGACTAAAATTCCACAAAAGTTTAAACCACAAGCTATGAATCAAATAACTGCTTGGGAGGAAGCACATGAGAACCAAGATAATAATAACATAGTGAAGAAAAAGACAAGAAAAAAAAAAAGAAAAACTTGAGGTGGAAAAGATCAGAAGAGGGAAACAAAAAAACTCAACTTTGATGCATCTCAAAATGCTGCAAATCAATTTTCCTTTGGATTTATCATCAGAGATCATTGTACGGTTCCTATTGCTATAGGAAACGGTACGTGCTACGCCAAACCTGTTTTGGAAGCAGAGGCTATAGCGTTACGGATGGACCTTCAAAAGGCAAAAGAGAGTGGTTTTCCATCTATCGAAATTGAAGGAGATAGTTTGGTTCTAATCAATTCGATTAATCGTCTTTGGAAACCTCCATGGGAACTGGATATGCTGATCAACGATATTTCAAACACTATCTCAGGCTTCCCAACTTCAGTGTTCAACATATTTATAGGGAAATCAATTCGGTGGCGGACAAGATTGCAAAGCACGGACACTTGGCCAAGATGAACGTGAAGGCGATTCCGAAGATGTTCAAAACCTCATTCGTAAGGAGGTTTTAGGCCGATTGGTTTCTAGAAATTGATCTGTCTAATCGCTTACCTATGTATAAAAAAACTATACTAAATAGTTTATATTTATACTTCATATTTGTAATAGATCCATATAATTTATATTTTTCATTTTTTACCCGGGACGGCGGACCGGGCTTTTCGGTCAGGTCGAACTTCTTCCTCTATTCATACCCGCATGTTTTTCTGGACAGACGGGACGGACAGACTGCCCGGATCTGAACAAGCCTACTTATCACGTACTATTATACTAATTTATTTTAATTTATAAAAAATATTGTGTCAAGTCCGTACAAGTCACGGCTAGTATGCTCAGTTGATATGAAAATTTGAGAAAGCGAGTGATGATTGCATAAACATTAGGGGTGGACACACATTCCGGTTAATCCCGTTCCGGTCCCGTTTCAATTCCGTCCCGATCTCGGCGGGACTTGGAAAAATAATTGTGTATCCCATTCCGTGAAAATTTTACGGACGGGACCCGGGACGGAGACTTTCCATCCCGGTTAGTCCCGTCCCGTATATATAAATAATATTTTGTATTTTTAAAAATACTATAAACATATGAATAATATCTACAAATTATAATTTTATATTGATAAAAGATATATAAATACTAAAATAATAGTAAACTATGTCAATATCTATTATGTAGATTAAAAAGAGAGAAAGAATAATGTAAGTATATGTTTAATTGTCTTATAAAATACTAGCACCATAGTATATTATATCGGCAATTCGATATCAAGATTTTTTGTATCATTTGTGTCTTTAAAAAGTGTTGAATTAAATGAGTGAATAGTTCTTACGGGATTAGGTGTGACACCTCCTATTTCATTTCTAATTTATTTCCAGTTAATTAACTCTGTTTAAAGCAATAAACGAAAAAGCGGAAAACATAAATTTTTAAAACTTTATCTTACAACCATTTTCACAACATATATATACATAATAACATACGTCATAAAACCCTGTTTAACAAAACACCACTGTTTAAAACCACACAAAACATCCTAGGCGGTAGCATCCCATAACAGCCCACCTGATATGATCTCAAATCCATGTGTTGGGTCCAATGTCCTTGCCTTGATCAGGCCGAGTCTGAGTAGCTGAAAAATATGTGGATATAACAACAATGAGCCACACGCTCAGTAAGGGTATACAAATCGCACTCTCCCAATATATATAAGTATCTAATATCCTGTCCCCAAAGGACACTCTATACCCTTCCTCACATTTCAAAGCACACATACATATCCACATTCACATATAATTCCACAACCATTCATATCACATTTCACATAAACATTCAAGCATGTTATCACGCATCACATATAAACATATCATCTCATCACATAAAAATAATCATAACATAACACATAACATGCTAGACTCGATCGCATCGATGCATAGGTGATAATTAACTAACTAGCCCCAACTGATCGTACGATATATTTTCTCATTGCTTTCGTATTTCTTTTCTTTCTTTCTTTCTTTTTTTTTCTTTTCGGTTGGCCAACCCGATAGCGTCCTAGGCCCCCTGTAGATCAGGTAGCGACCTCGGCTATCTTGTCCTAAGACCCCCTGTAGATCAGGTTGCGATCTTGGACTATTTTTCTTATCTTGAGGCCCCCTGTAGATCAGGTAGCGACCCCTGGCTGTTTTTCTTATCTTGAGGCCCCTTGTAGATCATGTAGCGACCTCTGAGGCCCCCTGTAGATCAGGTAGCGACCTCGTCCCCCGGAAACCCGTGCGGGACCCAGTTGGGCTAATTAATCAATTACCATCCTATATTATCACTTTCATATCATAACTCAAATTCATGCTTTCATCATATTCTTTCATCACATTCTTTCCACTATCATCTCATGTACCTCATGCATGCTTTCATAAGAAATATCAAGTCATCATCATCGTCTCACTCATATACATATAAGCATGCATACAATCATAACAAACATATATATACACTCAAGCATGCATAAAATCATAGCATATTAAATACATAACATATATTAAGCAAGTGTAATTCATATACACTTACCTCGCAGGTAAGAACAATAAAACCTCGCAAACCAACTATTGAGTCCGTTTCCCACTCGGACTATCCTCCTTTATCGTGCTTGGATACGCTCACAAAGACTAAGCTATAGTTAACCAAAACCTTCAACAACACCTGTTGAGAATATCATATTCCTTGTATTAAATTTCTCGCTTCAAACACCAGTTAAATTCATTCCTTTGAATTTAATTAGCTTATAGCATTTTCTAGAATCCTAATTTAATTAATTAACCTTTAATTAATTAATTAAATTTCGCTAGAACAACGTTTTGCCCGCAGGCAATTTCTGAACCCACCTGTCATCAAATCTTAACAAACAAACATCCCATTATCACCAGAATAATGTAACGAGTATAATGGAATTTCCAATTATCCATTTTGGCAAGCATAAGTCAATTTAGGCAAAATCGCAATACGACAAACGAATAAATTCATAACTTATTCGTTACTAACCCGATTGACGATCCGAAAGAAGATTCGGAATCACAACGACGCAGGCTACGCTCGGACACCATCAAATTCACCGGAATCTGAGCGACAGAACCTCCCTAGTATCATATATGCTCGACCAGACCTTCCCTTGCTCGGAAATGCAGAAACTCGGTACCAAAATGAAGAGAATGAAGAGAAGAATCCAAAAACTCAAACGGATTTGAAATCGGATTAGAAACGAAGAGTAGATCTGAGTTTGAAGATTGAGAGAAATCAGAGCTTTTACGAGAAAACGTGAAAGGAAATGAATTAATAAACGTTATTTCCGCTATTTACAGCGAAGACGATAATTATCCTTTAGCGGAGTCGATAATTATCCTTTCACCGATCCGAAAGCGGTTTAAGCCCCTTTCTCCAAACTTCTCGAAATTGGAATAATAAATCTGGAATATTGTATGGATAATTATTCCGCAATTGTCTCGAGAAACGCGTATTCCTAAGCCGTCTTTCTTAGCCGCTAAGAAACGAAATAGCGACTCTTTTGGCCGTTTTGCCTTTCTATGTTTTTTCATACCTAGGACATGTCCGATGTCCTGATCATTTCTCTCAACTGCATTTTTATTAATTGAAACTCCCAAATGCTCCAAATAACACCGGGTTGTAATATCATCTAGGAGCAAGTTACCTCGAGAGGTATCTCGTGTTAAAACAGATTTAATTCCTTAAAATTCTCGATTAGGCCATATTTGATTTTTGACTGTTACAAATATCTCCCACTTTAAGAAATTTCGTCCCGAAATTTAAGAAAGGACGTAGAACCAAACTCGTAGATATATCAAAAGGATGTACAACCGGATCACAATTTCTCGAGGTTCTTACTCAAAAAGATAGGGGTATTTCACTTTCATATCTCGCTCGGTCTCCCATGTAGCCTCTCGAGCTGAATGATGTCCCCATCTGACCTTCACCATCGAAATCTCCTTGTTTCTCAATCTTCGAACTTGCCTGCCTAAAACCTCAACTGGTTCTTCTGGGTAGGACAAGTTCTCAGATACTCTTATCTCAGGTTCGGGAATGATATGACTAGGATCTGACCTATACCTCCGTAGCACTGATACGTGGAAGACGTCATGCAATCTTGATAACTCAGGTGGTAACGCCAACCTATACGCAAGTGCACCGATCTTCTCTAAGATCTCATATGGACCAATGTATCTCGGTGCTAACTTCCCATGCCTACCAAATCTCATAACTCCCCTCCAAGGAGATACCTTCAAAAACACTCTATCGCCTATCTCATATGTCATCTCTCGTCTATGGCGATCAAAGTAGCTCTTTTGACGATCTTGTGCTGCCTTCAAGCACTGCTTTACTACTTGTACTTTCTCTATTGTCTGTTGTACAAGTTCAGGACCCTCTATCTGCCGCATGCCCTCAAAATCCCAACATACAGGTGTGCGACACTTCCTTCCATACAAGGCCTCGTAAGGGGCCATACCAATACTTGAATGAAAACTGTTATTATACGCAAATTCGAGCAATGGCAGGTTAGAATCCCAGTTACCTTTAAGCTCCAAAACACAAGATCTTAACATCTCCTCCAAGGTCTGAATCGTTCTCTCTGATTGTCCGTCTGTCTGAGGATGAAATGCCGTACTGAAATGCAATCTTGTACCTAGGGTATTTTGCAGACTTCCCCAGAAATGCGAGGTAAACCTCGGATCTCTATCGGATACAATCGATACAGGGACTCCGTGCAGTCGAACAATCTCTCTCACATACAACTCTGCCAGCTCATCTAAGGAGTTATCTTGTCTCATCGGTAAAAAGTGAGCAGATTTCGTCAATCTGTCTACAATCACCCATACCGTGTCATTCTTTTTGAAAGTCCTAGGAAGTCCAACCACAAAATCCATTGTAATCCTCTCCCACTTCCACTCAGGAACTGATAAAGATTGTAACTTTCCTGCTGGTGCTTGGTGTTCAGCCTTCACTTGCTGACACACTAGACATCGAGCCACAAAATCAGCTACCTCTCGTCTCATCCTGGGCCACCAATAGATCCTCCTCATGTCGTTAAACATCTTTGTACTCCCAGGATGCATGGAATACCTCAAGGAATGTGCCTCTTCGAGTGGCTTCTTCTTTAACTCCTCAATGTTTGGCACGCATATCCGTGCACCTCTGTATAACACTCCTTGATCAGACAACTGGAAGTGTGTAGTGGTAGCATCTCCCACTTTAGCTTTCAACTTCTTCAGTGTATCATCCTCATCTTGTCTAATTGAAATCTCATCAAGAATCAACGGTCTTACCTGAATGTTCGCTATCAACTCAGATCCTCTTACATCCATCTCTACTCTCATAACTCTAAGAGCTAATAGATGCTCAACTTTGTAGTTGACCTTACCGCCTTGGTCACTGCTCTTTCTGCTGAGAGCGTCAGCTACCACATTCGCCTTTCCTAGATGGTACTTTATAGTGCAATCATAATCCTTGAGTAACTCCATCCATCTTCTATGCCTCAGGTTCATATCCCTCTGAGTGGGAATATACTTCAGGCTTTTATGGTCGGTAAACACCGAAAATGTATCACCATAAAGATAGTGCCTCCAGGTCTTAAGAGCATGAACTATAGTAGCAAGCTCTAGGTCGTGTGTAGGGTAGTTCTGCTCATGAGGTCTCAACTGTCTAGATGTATATGCTATTACCTTCCCTTCCTGCATTAGAACTCCTCCTAAGCCACTCCCAGATGCGTCGGTGTAAACCACAAAGTTACCGTTATTTGAGGGTACAACCAGAATAGGGAACGTAGTCAATCTTTTCTTAAGTTCTTCAAAGCTCTCTTGACAACTGTTATCCCATATAAACTGCTGATTCTTCTTTAGCAAGTTAGTCAATGGGCGCACGATAATCGAGAAGTTCTTTACAAACCGCCTGTAATAACCCGCAAGTCCTAAGAAGCTGTGAATCTCTGTAATGCTCTTCAGAATTTCCCATTCTGTAATAGCCTTGATCTTGGATGGATCAGGTTGTATACCATCTCGTGATATCACATGCCCTAGAAAGGCAATCTGATCCGTCCAAAACTCGCACTTGTTGAACTTCGCGTACAACTGTCTCTCCCTCAAAATCCCTAAGATACGTCTCAAATGTTCTCTATGAGTATCTGCATCTCGGGAATATATCAAGATATCATCAATGAAGACCACAACAAACTGATCTAGATAAGGTTGGAAGATCGAATTCATCAACGCCATGAATACTGTAGGTGCATTCGTCAACCTAAAAGGCATAATTGTAAACTCATAGTGTCCATACCGAGTACGAAAAGTTGTCTTCGGTATTGAATTCTCTGCTATCCTCAACTGCCAGTATCCCGATCGAAGGTCAGTCTTTGAAAATACTGTAGTACCCCTTAACTGATCAAGCAAGTCCTCTATCCTCGGTAAGGGATACTTGTTCTTGATTGTGATTTTGTTCAGCTGACGGTAGTCTATGCACAATCGTAAACTACCATCTTTCTTCTTCACAAAAAGCACTGGTGCACCCCAAGGAGAAGTACTCGGACGTATAAAACCTTTCTCGAGTAACTCCTTCAGCTGTTTCCTTAACTCCTTCAGCTCTAGCGGAGCCATCCTGTAAGGAGCAATTGATATAGGTGTTGCACCTAGTAATGCTTCAATCTCGAAGTCTACCTCTCTACTCGGAGGTAAACCTGGTAAATCATCAAGGAAAACTTTAGGAAATTCTCTGACAACATCCACCTCAGATACTCCGGGGCTAACAATGGCAGAATCTGACACACTAGTCAGATAAGCCTGACACCCTTCCCGAAGTAATCTCAAAGTTGTTACTTCAGATATGAGGCAAGTAGGAATAACATTCCTCTCACCGGTGAAAATCACTTCCCTCAACCCATCTATCTCCCTGATTACTTCCTTCGCATAACAATCTATCAAGGCTCTATGGGTGGATAACCAATCCATACCCAATATCATATCAATCTCTCTCAAGAAATCATCTCATGTCAGCACAGGTGGTATACTATGGCCATTAGGGACCGTGTCCCATCAGTCTCCAACTGCTCCCTTAAGCAAGCATATATCATATTGTAACCGTTTCTCAGTAGCGCAGATAAATCCATCTAGAATGGACTTAGTGTTCCTCAACCACTCCTCCACTACTAATGGATTAGTGGTCCCCTCAAACAGCTTTGCCCCTTGGCGGCGAATCTTCTCAAAATTCTTGTCCATCTTTACTAGAATAATACCCGCTTGAGACACTGTTGCGTCTATGGTGGTATAACTTCTCTCAAATATATCACTAAATCTGATATATCAGCCATATCCGATAATGGTAGTGATATTGGCTAAACTGACACCTTAGGATGCTCCTGATCATTTCTACCCTGAGCATGTAAACACCCAGTCGACCCTTTGGCTGTGCTCCGCCATCTAAAAGAAAAAGAAACTTTCAAAAGCTTTTCAGAAAACTTCCCACAACCCAAGCCAAGGAATCATATCCCTGCTCTGATACCAACCAAATGTGACACCTCCTATTTCATTTCTAATTTATTTCCAGTTAATTAACCTTGTTTAAAGCAATAAGCGAAAAAGCGGAAAACATAAATTTTTAAAACTTTATCTTACAACCATTTTCACAACATATATATACATACTAACATACGTCATAAAACCCTGTTTAACAAAACACCACTGTTTAAAACCACACAAAACATCCTAGGCGGTAGCATCCCATAACAGCCCACCTGATATGATCTTAAATCCAGATGTTGGGTCCAATGTCCTTGCCTTGATCAGGCCGAGTCTGAGTAGCTGAAAAATATGTGGATATAACAACAATGAGCCACACGCTCAGTAAGGGTATACAAATCGCACTCTCCCAATATATATAAGTATCTAATATCCCGTCCCCAAAGGACACTCTATACCCTTCCTCACATTTCAAAGCACACATACATATCCACATTCACATATAATTCCACAACCATTCATATCACATTTCACATAAACATTCAAGCATGTTATCACGCATCACATATAAACATATCATCTCATCACATAAAAGTAATCATAACATAACACATAACATGCTAGACTCGATCGCATCGATGCATAGGTGATAATTAACTAACTAGCCCCAACTGATCGTACGATATATTTTCTCATTGCTTTCATATTTCTTTTCTTTCTTTCTTTCTTTTTTTTTTCTTTTCGGTTGGCCAACCCGATAGCGTCCTAGGCCCCCTGTAGATCAGGTAGCGACCTCGGCTATCTTGTCCTAAGACCCTCTGTAGATCAGGTTGCGATCTTGGACTATTTTTCTTATCTTGAGGCCCCCTGTAGATCAGGTAGCGACCTCGTCCCCCGAAAACCCGTGCGGGACCCAGTTGGGCTAATTAATCAATTACCATCCTATATTATCACTTTCATATCATAACTCAAATTCATGCTTTCATCATATTCTTTCATCACATTCTTTCCACTATCATCTCATGTACCTCATGCATGCTTTCATAAGAAATATCAAGTCGTCATCATCGTCTCACTCATATACATATAAGCATGCATACAATCATAACAAACATATATATACACTCAAGCATGCATAAAATCATAGCATATTAAATACATAACATATATTAAGCAAGTGTAATTCATATACACTTACCTCGCAAGTAAGAACAATAAAACCTCGCAAACCAACTATTGAGTCCGTTTCCCACTCGGACTATCCTCCTTTATCGTGCTTGGATACGCTCACAAAGACTAAGCTATAGTTAACCAAAACCTTCAACAACACCTGTTGAGAATATCATATTCCTTGTATTAAATTTCTCGCTTCAAACACCAGTTAAATTCATTCCTTTGAATTTAATTAGCTTATAGCATTTTCTAGAATCCTAATTTAATTAATTAACCTTTAATTAATTAATTAAATTTCGCCAGAACAACGTTTTGCCCGCAGGCAATTTCTGAACCCACCTGTCATCAAATCTTAACAAACAAACAGCCCATAATCACCAGAATAATGTAACGAGTATAATGGAATTTCCAATTATCCATTTTGGCAAGCATAAGGTCAATTTAGGCAAAATCGCAATACGACAAACGAATAAATTCATAACTTATTCGTTACTAACCCGATTGACGATCCGAAAGAAGATTCGGAATCACAACGACGCAGGCTACGCTCGGACACCATCAAATTTACCGGAATCTGAGCGACAGAACCTCCCTAGTATCATATATGCTCGACCAGACCTTCCCTTGCTCGGAAATGCAGAAACTCGGTACCAAAATGAAGAGAATGAAGAGAGGAATCCAAAAACTCAAACGGATTTGAAATCGGATTAGAAACGAAGAGTAGATCTGAGTTTGAAGATTGAGAGAAATCAGAGCTTTTACGAGAAAACGTGAAAGGAAATGAATTAATAAACGTTATTTCCGCTATTTATAGCGGAGACGATAATTATCCTTTAGCGGAGTCGATAATTATCCTTTCACCGATCCGAAAGCGGTTTAAGCCCCTTTCTCCAAACTTCTCGAAATTGGAATAATAAATCTGGAATATTGTATGGATAATTATTCCGCAATTGTCTCGAGAAACGCGTATTCCTAAGCCGTCTTTCTTAGCCGCTAAGAAATGAAATAGCGACTCTTTTGGCCGTTTTGCCTTTCTATGTTTTTTCATATCTAGGACATGTCCGATGTCCTGATCATTTCTCTCAACTGCATTTTTATTAATTGAAACTCCCAAATGCTCCAAATAACACCGGGTTGTAATATCATCTAGGAGCAAGTTACCTCGAGAGGTATCTCGTGTTAAAACAGATTTAATTCCTTAAAATTCTCGATTAGGCCATATTTGATTTTTGACTGTTACATTAGGTTTGTCCCGTTTCGTCCCACATAGGACAGGGCTCGCGCGGGACGAAGAAAAAGTATTGTAAATCTCGTCCCTCTTGTACTGCTTAAAATATGCGGGACGGGACATAGGACGACCCCAATCCCGTCCCGTCCCGTGCTCAGCCCTATTAAATATTATAAACACAGCCACAAATAATAAGTAATTTATATAACTTACTAAAACAAAGGACACTAATGTCACGTGTCAATCAACGAGGGATGCCACCTCAGCATTTTTGTAAAATATTTACTGATATGTCACTCCTAAACTATTTACGATAGATTACTAAATTGCCATTCTTCAAAAAATAGATGCTGAATTACTAAATAAATATTAAAGATTATCAGGCAATATAATTAAGAATATTTTTTAAAAAATGAGGCTTCTTTTATGTTTTTAAAAAATTTGTTTAAAAGATAGCCAGAATCTTTGATTATTTTGTAAAAAAGAAAATCAGGCTCCACATTTTTATCGGATTAAATTTTTTACTAAATCTCGAATTAAGCCAATAATTTTTTTTACTAAACCTTAATTATTTTGTAAAATATGAATTTTGTTATCCCACATCGGTTATCAGAGAAGGATGACACTTTGACAACATGTATAAATAGATCTAGAAGGTTTGAAGATTATACAAATCATACATTTCTGGACCTTTTGGTCAGAATCAAGTATAATACTTATTATTACCGGATTAGTATTTGTATGTGGATTGTTGTGACCTACTAATTCGTAGGTTTGATCTAATAATTTTTGGGTCGTTTTGACCTACGGATTTTTAGGTCGGTGTGACCTACGGATTTTTAGGTCGGTGTGAGTTATTGATTTTTGGGTCGATTTGATCCAATAACTAGTGGGTTGTTGTGACCCACTGATTTGTGGGTCGTTGTGACCCACTGATTTGTGGGTCGTTGTGACCTATGAATTTGTGGGTCGTTGTGACCTAATAATTCGTGGGTCGTTGTGACATATGGATTCGTGGGTCGCTGTGACCTACTGATTCGTGGATCGCTGTGACCTACTGATTCGTGGGTCGTTGTGACCTACTGATTTGTGGTATGGGTCGTTGTGACCTACTAATTCGTGGGTTGTTGTGACCTACTGATTTGTGGGTCGTTTGTGAACTACTAATTTGTGGACCGTTGAACTATTAAATTCGTAAATCTTATTTTATCAACATACTAAATATACATATATATTCTATATACTTTACTAAAACAAAAGACAATAATTATGGCGCCCCCACGTTTTTTCTCGGATTAAACTTTTTACTAAATCACGAATTAAGCTAATAAATCTTTTTTTAACTAAACCATAATTATTTTGTAAAATATGATTTTTGTTCTCCCACATGGATTATGAGGAAAGGATGACACTTTGCAAACATGTATAAATAGATTTAGAGTGTTTGAGGATTATAAAATTCATACATTTCTGAACCTTTTGGTCAGAATCACATATAATACTTATTCATATCGAATTAGTATTTGTATATAATCATTGTGACCTACTGATTTTTTGGTCGTTTTGACCTAATGATTTTTGGGTCATTGTGACCTAATGATTTGTGGGTCGTTGTGCCCTTGTGGGTCCTTGTGATCTACTAATTTGTGGGTCGTTGTAACCTGATTTGTGGACCGTTGAACTATTAAATTCGTAATTCTTATTCAGGGCTACTATTCGGGCGGACTCGCGCCTTCATAGAGGCGGAGTCCGCCCGCGCGCAAGAGGACGCGCATGCGCGAGGCCTCGCGCGCAGGCGCAGTGCGCTTGCGCGCGAGGCCTCGTGCATGCGCGTCCTCTTGCCCGTTACCCTTTCGAAAATGTAGCCGTTGGGTTTGTAGCCGTTGGGGGAATATAGCCGTTGGGCATTTTTCGAGCCTATATAATTACATATGAGACTCATTCACCTTCATCCACAAGTTAGAAAACGTAAAGAAAAAAGTCGTTAAAATGTCGTCGTATTCCGATGAAGTTGATGTAAAATCCGATGGTGAAAGCTCGATGATGCCGTTCGATATTGAAAAATATAGTGATCCGGAAGAAATTCTCGCAAAACTTGAAGTAAGTGTACAAACTCAATTTTATACTTTACCGTTATGTCGTTTTATTTTGTCGGAATTATAGAATTTGCAATGTTAGAATAGAGAATCGGAATTATAGAATTAGCAATGTTACAATAGAGAACCGGAATTATAGAATTAGCAATGTTACAATAGAGAATCGAAATCATAGAATTAGCAATTTTAGAATAGAGAATCGGAATTATAGAATTAGCAATGCAAGAATAGAGAATCGGAATCATAGAATTAGCAATGTTAGAATAGAGAATCGAAATCATAGAATTAGCAATGCAAGAATAAAATGATGTGTTTTTGTAAAATAATATTCTATGTTATTTTTATTTAGGTTCTTATGGATTACTCTCGTGCTCTCGGTACCAATTATTCTTCAAAATTTGAGCTTCATGGATATTTTGCGGATAGAGAGAACTTTTTGGGATGGGCTCGGTATGTGGCCAACGCTATGAATATGGTGTTGGTCATTAAAAAATCAGGGTTGGATAGAAGGGGTTTTTCGTATCCTACAATTGGGTTGTGATAGACACGGAGGACCGAGAAAAGAAAAAGACGTAGATCCCGATCATGTTCCAAGTTCTAGTCGGAAAAAAAACTCGAAGAAGTGTATGTGTTTGTTTGAGCTTGTAGGAACCCAAATTGAAGAGGAAAAGTGGACGGTGAGGGTTGTATGTGGAATCCACAACCATATCATTCCTTCGGTGTTAAGAGGTCATGCATATGTTGGACGTATGACTCCGAAGCAGACCCGAAAGGTGGAGCGTGAATTAAATTCTGGCTTAAAACCGAGACATATATTAAAATCCGTACAATTAGAGGATCCCGACAATGTCACCTCCATCCGTCAAGTTTACAACACCGGTTTAAAGATTAGAATGGAACAAGCCGAAGGAAGATCTCCATTACAACAAGCACTTCACACGTTGACGGAACGTGGATACTATATAAACACTCGGAGAAGTCAAGATTCCGATGAAGTGATTGATTTCTTTATCTCACATCCCGACTCGAGGCATTTGCTCAACATGTTTCCCTATGTTATTGTGATGGACTCGACATATAAGACCAACAAGTAAGCTTCAATTCAAGCCACATGTTTATTTTATTTCATACACTCATTCTTATTTTCCTCAGAAATTGTAACTCAGTCTTTGTTTCGTATTACTTTTAGGTACAATATGCCATTGTTGGAGATCGTAGGCATCACTAGCACCAAGAAGACATTCGCAATTGCTTTTGTGTTCATGGCACAGGAGAATAGAGATCATTACGAGTGGGCTTTGAGGAGGGTCCGGCACTTGTTATACGGAAAGACGCCGGAGGTGATTGCCACTGATCGTGAGCTTGGTCTTATAAGCGCATTGGGTGTAGTATTTCCCGAGGTGAAGCATATATTGTGCACGTTTCACATAAAGTGCAATATAGTTAACAGAGCGGCACTTGTTTTGCGCAATAAGGAAGCGGAAACACTCTTCATATCCCATTGTCATGCCTTGTTCGAGTCAAGATCCCCTGGAAGCTACCAACGCCGTTTGTTGGAAATGAGAGACTATTGGCAATCATCTCCGAGGTTAATGACCTATCTAGAGACGACTTGGCTTGACCCGTACAAGGAGGCAATCGTTCGAGCATGGACTGACCTATATCATCATTTCGGCACACGAACGACAAATGCGTAAGTTATTTAAACATTCACTACATTGTTAAACATTTCTTCGTTTTTTGTAATAAAATTTTCTTCTTAGGTGTGAGTCCGCGCACAAGTTGTTGAAGCAAACACTAGATTCTAGCGTTGGAGGATTTCAGCTGGTTTGTGATAGCATACATTTGATGGTCACGGACCAAGTCCAAAAGCTACAAGCTTCTCTAGAGATGTCACGGGAGAGGATTCCACGAGAGGTTAGTATATCAATAGTTTAATTGATGAAAATAATGTTAAATATTTATTTGATATTTAATAAACCTTTTTTTGTAGGTGCGTATACCGATATTTGACTTGCTCCGTGACTACGTAACAAATGAGTGTTTCACGCTCTTGTGGAATAATTACACCAAGGCTCGACATACAAGAGATGATGAAGGATGTCGGGATAGTTATTGGAGAGAGGTTTATGGAGTGCCGTGTGTGCATGACTTTAGACTAGCGATCCGGGCTCGTAGACCTATCTATTTGTCACAGATACACCCTTATTGGAAGCAAGTTCATTGGAATCCGGTTGATTTTTTGGATGGTGATATTGGTGATGATGATGATGATGATCGTTCGAACCCGAATCAAGCGGCGCTGAACAGGTTTAGAGAAAGAATGGACTCAAATATGTTAAGCCCGGATGAGCAAGATAAGATTGCATCTTTTGTGGATGACATGGAAAACCCCGGGGGTACGACAATGAAGGAGCCGGCACAGAAGGCCAATACAAAGGGACGAACTACAATCCCGAGATCAACTAGAAGAGAGCCTAGCTCTTTTGAGCATTCTGCTGCACGTGGTCCTGGGCGTCCGAAAGGGAAGAAAGCTAAAGATGTAGATTCTACACCGGAGTTGACTCCTACGAGTAGAGCACGACGTAAAGGGAAGAAGACCGGATTTTGTTTGAGGGAAGAAGATTTTCCAAAGTTCATGGAGCCTTATGTATTGAGAGTAAGGGATGTACCAGGAGACGGCCATTGTGGATATAGAGCAATTTCCGCGGTGTTGGGATTCTCGGATGAGGATTATTTGATAATACGGCGAGATATGGTTATGGAGTTAAGTGCGAGAAGGGAATTTTATTCCAAGGTAACTAAGTCTTCCGGTTACATCAAAGTTTTAATTATAATCCATGATTTTACATAATCTTACTTGTTAATCATTGCAGTGTGGAATCCTCAATCATGTTGACGAAGTCATTCAAAACGTTTATTGGACGAGTAAGTCTCCGTGTCCAGAACCAAATTGGATGGAAATACCGATGATCGCATGTGCAGCTGCCACCTACTATAAGATTGCATTGGTTGTACTAGGGAACATTCCAGCGACATTCCTGCCTATGATTGCCACCGTTCCCGACCAAGAGGCCCCTACGGTCATTTGTTCGTTAGCCTATATATATAACAACACACACTTTGTGCCGGTAGGTTGACGATTTACTTTCATTCAATGGACGTATATTTAGACCTAATATTTACTAACCGTTTTCTGTAATTTTATTTTTGTAGGTATGGTTAAAAGATGATGCTCTGTTACCGTTGTTGAGCGACGCTTGGAAAAATAACCATGATGCAAGTGTGGATGGATGGGATGCGCCTTTCATTGAAAGGATAGCTCGTTATGAGGATCTCCGTCGAGCATGGGGAGTTGAACACAATAGTGCAGGATATCTTTAGCCGTTTTGAGAAACCTTACTTGAAATCGTGTTTTAGACGTTTTTATTGTACTTGTTGACAACATTGATTTAGTCGGTTTCATATATGGTTCTCATTGTGTTTTAGACGTTTTTATTGTACTTGTTGACAACATTGATTTAGTCGGTTTCATATATGGTTCTCATTGTGTTTTAGTAGTTTGAAATAGTTGACTGACACTTAAGGGAAATAAAATCGCTAAAAAACTTAGGAAAACATCAAAAGTAAAAAACAATACATATTATCCATTCAAAATAAACATAACAGTATAAAAAAAACATACGCTCAAGTGTAATATCCATCCAAAATATAGAATCGGAATGTGTTTTAAACTACAACTACAAATGTGTTGGAGCTGGAGGATGCTGTGTAGCCCGGACCTGAGATGGAGCCACAGGAGGCGTACGTCTAACTGCCTCCGCTATCATGTGATCTATATCCTCTGCAGAATACGGAAGACCGCGAGCCTGCATCTCTCGTAAATTTCCTATAAGAATGTGAAGACGCTGCAATACAGAAAATAAAATTTTAACATAATTGAAAATTAAAATAAAGAGTAATTTAAATGTTAAAAACAAACGTACTCTTTGATGTGAAACCGGAACAGGTGGGGGACGGTCTATAGGTAACTGGAGTGCAATGGACGTCGGCAAGACGTACGGATGGCAATGGACCGTATACCAAGACATGTACGCATCATCGACGAGCCAAGGAGAGGTAGCTGGTATCAATCCAACTAGTGAAACTCTGGTCTCCTCCAGATGGCGGGATGCCCAACGATCGTATGAGAGAGGATATGAAAGCCTAGATCCACGTCCGGTCGCCGGACGAATCTCATGAATGGGAGGAATACGGGGTAGAGGCACTGTCTGTACGTATCCAAACTGTCGCAAGAAACGGTCCGGCATATACGCCTCCTCTATGTCGGATATCCGTATGATACCCCGATACCGAGAAACACCATGCTCTACGCCAAAATCAAGCACCCGCTCATCATACGGGGTAAAGCACACATTCTCCGCCCTCATCTGGTCCAACTGAGCTCGTAAGGAGTGTAACCTCTCTATGGTAATAGACGGAGTCTTCGGGACAGAAAGTCTCGAACACCACCGTGCATGACCTAGCATATCCGGATCCTCCACAGCGGCACATCCCAATGACGGGAAATGTGCGTAAATCCAAAACTGTACAAATTCTTTTATTAATTAATAATAACTTATTAATAAAGTGACGTTATATTAAGGAAAATATTTACGACAACACACCTGTAACAGGGAAGTACATCCTGCCATCGTCGTTACCCTCTTCCTGGTGGCGTCCCCCAAACATCTGTAAAGATAAGCAAGGGTCTCGGTGCCCCAAGCATACGCGTCTGTCCTCAAATGATCTCGTACTAGATCAATAAGCCATCCTCGCATCCTGTTGGTAGACTTGTCGACTACCAAAGTCGACGATATGGACAATAACAGATATGCAGATGCAATAGTGTCATGTGGAGGCTCTGGAAGGGCCAACATCTCAGCGGCTCTACGCCTAATAGTATCGCAGAATAGCTGTGAAGTCTGACGTCTAGCCTCTGCTGGTGATAAGCCAAGACGCTGAACTAGCCAATCAAGTCGTACACTATCATCGACGGAAGTCACCAATGCATCTCCATCAACTGGTAGTCCTATAATGATCTGAACATCGTGTAGCGCTATTCCCATCTCCCCCCATGGCATGTGAAATGTGTTTGTCTCTGGGTGCCACCTCTCGACAAACGCCGTAATTAGACAATGATCGACGCCGCCAAACTGTACGTCCTCCAAATCCGTCAGTCCGCTGCGTCTAGCTAATCCAAACCATGAAAATGCGTCATCTACATCTCATCGCCACTCACGTAATCTACTGAATGCGTCGAGCCTCCGAACAACTTTAATCACGGGAGAAGCCATACCGTCCCATATAACGCTGGCTCTGTGGTCAGCATAGCATGTCAATAAAGGAGGAGGTACGTCCTCCTCTACCTGCTCCTCATCACGTACATGCTCAGGTAAGTCGTCCGGCTCCCTCGGCTGTGGTATGTCCTGCTGCTGCTCTACCTCAACTCGTATTTCCTCATGCTCATCCTCTAGTATATCATCTAAATGAGACATATCGTGCGCAGAATCTTCCGTGTCGTAATCAACAGTAAGTGAAATAGGTACGACATCCTCCTCGCCAGCTGCATCTACAGGTGCATGAACCTCTGCATCTGTAGGTGCATCCACAGGTACATCCACAGGTGCCTCAACGGATGCCTCTACAGCTGCATCTACAGGTGCCTGAACGGATGCCGATGCAAGTCTAACTCGTCGAGCTACAGCCTCTCGACGGGCGGAAGTTGTGACTAATCTACTAGCCCTCTTCCTCTTCTCACTGACAGTCCTCAACATATGCTGTATATTTTTTTAACTCAAATTTTTATTTTTCTATTATATACATATATTATAAATGTATATATATAATTATATATAAAATATTGTTATTATTATAATCATATACATATATATTGTTAATATATATTGTAAATATATATATATATATATATATATATATATATATATATATATATTACATTAACTATCATACAATTATTCCTAACTAGCCGAACCTAACTAAACTAAGTACTTTCAATAATATTAACTATCGATAATAGTCCAATTACAATTAAACCTAACTAGCCGAACCTAACTAAACTAAGTACTTTCAATAATACTAACTATCGATAATAGTCCAATTACAATTATTCCTAACTAGCCAAACCTAACTAAACTAAATAGTTTCAATACTACTAACTATCGAAATTAATACAATTTCAATTATTCCTAACTAACCGAACATAACTAAACTAACTAGTTTCAAGTATAATGCAAAAAATAAATAAACAATAAAAAAACAATATTAACTAACCTGGAATCGATTCACAAGTGGTCTACTCCTAGATCTCTCGATAGCTGAATCTTCTTCCATTGTTGGACGTATCGAAAAAAAAAAGAAATGGATAAAAAAAGCGAAAAAAAAAAATCTAGGGCAACGGAAGTGCGCGGCGAGGGCAAAGAACGCGGAGCGGAAGCGGGGAAGAAAGGGGCAAGGGAGGCTGGCCTCCGCACCTCCTTAAATAGGCGCGGAGGCGGGCTGGGCGCGCGCATGGGCCTCGCGCAGGCCCAATGCGCGAGCCTGCGCCCTCCCTCGCGCGCGCGCATTGCGAGTGCGCGAGCCCTTGCGCGCACTCGCAATGCGCCGGCGCCGGATAAAATCACTCTTCTTATTTTATCAATATACTAAATATACATCTATATACTTTACTAAAACATACGAAATTAATGCTGACGTGGCGCTCCTACGTTTTTTCTCGGATTAAATCTTTTACTAAATCACAAATTAAGCCAATTAATCTTTTCTTACTAATTGATTTCATATCAGATTATGGTATTTTTAAATTATATGATTATGTTTTTTATTTAAATTATTATTTATTAAATAATAAATCAGATTTTAAAAAAAATTATTAGCATAAAACTAATTAATGATCAACACATAGACTACGTGGTCTCATTTACTATGTAACACTTGATGCGTTATTATACGAGCTCATAACATATAATTAATAAAGTTAACAACATATAATATAGTAAAAAAATGTAATATGATAAGCTATTTTATTAACAAACCCGCACAAAAGGTGCGGGTTATAAACTAGTTACCATTAATAACAGTTTAATAGTTCAAAGAGAAGGGGGGAAGCAGTGCATAAACGCTGCGTTTTGCAAATAAGCAGCAAAGCCGAACACGCTCCCCCATCATGACACAGTGAGGCGTCGCCGTGTTACATTTTAGCAGAAACAATCTATATATACTACTAAAGCAGCATCCATTTTGTCCACGTGTCAATCTCTAAGGCCGTCCACATCAGCATTTTTTCAATTTATTTACAGATTTGCCACAACGTATTTACAGATTTGCCATTAATTAGTTTATAAGAAAATTGTTTATTAAAATTTATAAACAGTCATCAACAGTCATCATGCCAAATAATTAAAAATAAATAAATCTACCTATCTACCAATCAAAATTAAAAAAATTGATTTATTCTAACTCCATTTGTTGAGAAAATTTAACGCAAATCTTCTAACAAGATTTGACAAATTTGTTAAATTTAAACTAAATCAAAATTTTCTCCTCTATCTAAATCTAAGCCAAAGTGATAATATATTAAGGTATAAATATAATACTCGAATAATAATGTTTGTAATAGAATTTTAATTATGTTCTTTTATTTATTTAAAAAAAATTAATTTTTATATGTTAGTCATATTAATTAATAAAAATAATTTTTAATATAGATTGATATCAAATATATAGGTATGAAAGTGAAAATATAATATTTTTTATTTAGACAATCCGCACAAGGTGCGGGCACTAAACTAGTTAAGGATAATAACATGCGCCAAGTGTGGACTCCACTCGCAGAACTCCAACTAAATTTCTAATTTACTTACCACTCCTCCAGGCACCAGTTCCAGTACAGCAACATTCGTAAAGCGGGAAATCTGAGATAGAAATGGAAGAAAGACTTTCCTCCAGCTGAGACTTCGTTTCAACACTTTACTACTACTAGCAAATAGTAGAGCTGATCAGTTATTGTCGTATTGAATCCCTATATATCTACAACAACCGTTACACAATCATCGAGCAGTGAAAGTGCTGTCAATTCTGATCAGTCACTTCCGTTCCGTAAGGATTGTGTTTCAGTTTTCTCGGTTCGAGTTTTAATTATGGACAGTGCAAATTTTTTCTCAAGGTATTTCTTCCTCTTTCGATCTTCATTGAATTCTTAATATCAATGTGCTTTTGTTGCTTAACTGGAATTGCTTGTGGTGTTGCTTGTCGATGCAGTTAAATACGGCTCGGAGAGTTTTTGTTCGAGATTGATCGATGATGAATAATCGAAGAAGAACAGCGCTGCATCCTATTAAATCTCATATGAAGCAAGAAAAGGTAACTGAAATATCATCCAGAAATAGATTTCAGATAAGATGTTTCCGGCAAGAAGATGTTACAAGAAAAAAGTCATCGATCGTTTTAGCTAATTTACTAATTCGTGCAGGATCTAATTGTTTGCTTGAGAAGCTTCTCTGCGAGGGGTTTAATTGATGTTTACTGGTTTTTGTATTTGTATGCGTTGTAGGAGAAGGTGGAGGCGGTGCGGAGGAGTAGGATAATGGAACTGGATAAGCCAATCGCTACAAGACAACTCTCGCGTAGAGAGAGAAAAATAGCTTTGCAGCAAGATGTACGGATATATGTTTTAGCATAATCTTTTGCTTTTAATTAGAAGTAATCTTGATAAGCACAGATTTACTCAATTTGGTGCTTCAATGGTGGTTAACTTTGGGTTTCAGGTCGATAAGCTGAAGGAAAAACTGAGACAAGAGGAGAATGTACACAGAGCTCTGGAACGTGCTTTTACCAGGCCGCTCGGATCACTTCCTCGCCTTCCACCTTATCTTCCTTCTTATGTTAGTATTTTTTAACTGACTTTGAGCTTTGTTGATACGAGGGAAACTGACAAATCAGATTGGAATATTAATCTATCTAAGCATGTATTGCATGAATGGTGGGAAGAAGCGAATTCATGGTGGGACTGAATCAAAAGTCCCACAATCTGACAAACATAACTGTTGGCACATTTATGTTTGTATTGATTATTCAATTGAGTGAATAATTAACACCTAGATGAGCAGGATCTTGTTCTCTTCTTATGTGATTAGATCATCTGGCATTTTTTCCTAGTCTGATTCTTGAATTCCATTTTTATAGACACTGGAACTTTTAGCTGAAGTGGCAGTCTTGGAAGAAGAGGTCGTTAGGCTTGAAGAACAGATTGTATACTTCAGGAAAGACTTGTATCAAGAAGCTGTTAACATTTCATCTTCCAAGAGTAATGTTGACAGTTTGATTAACCTTCATGATTCTTTTCCGACCACGCTAATGGATGAAGATGAATGCAGTTTTCAAGTGCAAAAAGAATATACAGCATCTGCAGTGAGGTGTCTGCCTGGTAATTGTCTGTTACTGTTCGTCCTTATGACTTCTATTTTCTGTGAACCTATCCCAGGAATGTATTATTCAAGAGTAGTGAAACTTAACTGTTGTGAGTGAAATATACAGCTTTGGGGGATGAAAAAGGAAATGAAGGTCATTTAGGTGCAAACTCTTTCAAGAACAAGCAACCAATACCCAAAGCCAAACCAATTCAATCTCTTGTAGGAAAGCCTTGCTCTGAGAACAGAATAGCAGAAAAGATTTTTGATCCTGAAAAGTCACAGGTTTGTCAAAATTTCAAGGGTTTTTATCTTGTACTTGAATAGTTTGTAACAATTTCTGACTTTGGAATATTTAGTTAGAATGCATAAAGAACTATCAGGAACTTGCAAAGGTTACTACTCTACCTCAAGTTGCCAGGAATTTGAAAACCGACTCACCAAACGTCATTTCTGAGAATATGATCAAATGTTTGATGACCATTTTGTTGAGAATGAGAAGAACAAGAAGTAAAAGTATAGCAGAACAGCTGCCTTCCTTGTACTCTTCTCGTGCTTCTAAAATTGCAGAGGTTCAAGATCCTTACGGTATTTGCTCAGAACTGAGAAGAGATATTGGTCCATACAAAAATTTATGCTTGATTGATGTCAACTCAATCAATCCCGGCCAAACGGCGAGCTTTTTGTTTCTCCTTCGTAAGCTGAAGTAAGTTTTCTGGCTTCATATATTGTAAATCTGTAACAACATTTATTTGGTGTGGACTTAAATGGAATGTAAAATATTGGAAATGGACAATTAACGATTATATTGTTTTCTTCTCAGGATTCTCCTTGAAAAACTTGCGTCTGTCAAGCTGGAAGACCTTACTCATCAGGAGAAGCTGGCTTTTTGGATCAATGTCTATAATTCGTGCATGATGCATGTAAGACCTGCGATAGTTTTAGCAAATTTGGTGTCTTAAAGTAAATAGTTGGAAGATTTCATTTTACTTCTAGGTCTTGTCTTTATATAGTACTTGCTATCGTAATTTGTAAAGCTTTTCAACGATTAGTGACTCATCCTTGTGATCATCTTGTATTTCTGTAAAGGAGTTGTTTGTTCCACATGATAACTAAAATAAGCTTTGACCATAAACTGTAACTGTGTTGCAGGCTTTCATTGAACATGGAGTTCCAGAGAGCCCAGAGACTGTTGTTGCACTGATGCAGAAGGTAATGTCTGTATAGGAGAGCTACAAGATCCTTCTAAAATGTTTGCCTGCAACTGTAACTTGCAAAAAGGAGAATTATATGTGTTTCATTTGCCTTCTTTTTCATTCAGTTGATTACAAAACTCATAAAAGTTTATTCATAGGCCACCATCGATGTTGGTGGGCAGCTGCTAAATGCAATCACTATCGAACACTTCATTCTGCGGTTACCTTATCATTCAAAATATGTAAGTGCAAAAATCTGAGTGCGGGTGCTTAGGTTCTTCTACTGACAGTTGATAAATTTTTACATTATGTGAATAACTTTGTTGACTTCTCAATAGACATTATCCGAGGGAGCAAGAAGTGATGAGAAGAATGCACGAAGCATATTCGGATTGGAGTTATCAGAACCATTGGTCACATTTGCTCTGTCCTGTGGGAGCTGGTCCTCTCCTGCAGTAAGTCCATGTGAAGAAATTAATGTTCTTCCAATCACTCTCTCCATTAAATGAAATCAGAATTGATAAAATTTTACATGGATTACTGGATAGTGGCAACCTGTTGTGTAATCTTGCTGTCTCTTGACGAGTTGCAGGTTCGGGTTTATACAGCTTCTCAAGTTGAAAATGAACTAGAAGTGGCAAAGAGGGAGTATCTACAGGCAGCAGTAGGCATTTCAAGAAGAAGAAAACTTATGATCCCAAAAGTTTTGGACTGGTATCTACTTGATTTTGCGAAGGACTTGGAATCTTTACTGGATTGGGTTTCTCTTCAACTGCCTGTTGAGCTTAGAAAGGAAGCTATCAAGTGCCTTGAAAGAGGTAAAGATGAAGCTCTGTCACAACGTGTCCAGGTTTTGCCTTATGAATTCAGTTTCAGGTACCTACTTCACACAAATAAATAAATCACTTAATTATTCTTTTTCTCATGTCAATTTGCAATATTGTGGGTGTGTCAATAGTTGTAGAGCTTATAGTAAAAAAAAAAAGTAAATGTAAATTCCCCTTTTCACTCTCAAATCCCTCGGATAAGGCCTTTCAGACCTGTAGTTTCATTGTAATGGCTTGAGTTTCACAATATTATTAAAAAAAGATTTATCTTTTACAATGGAGAATAATAATGTGAAGCAATTGCTATGTTTCAACTTTGATGGTTTCCCTGTAAGAGGTTTTGTTGCCGTCTTAGTTGAACAAAGAAATTTGAGTTTTCTCTGGTTTTCTTTATTGTTAGCTGAAGTGATTGTGGCTCTATTAGTTATGAAGTTAATGACTTGACTGCTAAATGAAGGGCAATTAGCTGTGTGATTTGTGAACGATACTTTGATCATATTCCACTTTAGGAGAATAGGGACGTAGCCCACTTCGGGTTGCTGTGGAATAAATCAGATGTAATGAATGATTTTGAGTTATCCGCTGGATTGCGCTGTCCACTGTTGACTTCAATAATTCAATTATAGATATTACTAGCTTTCACATTTATGTGTTTTCTCCCCCATTTACCAATCTTGTAGTACCACTTTGTGTGAAAGTAAACCGGATGGAAGATGGTCAGTACTAGTAGGGCTTTAACTTGAAATTTTTCCCTGGTATATAGTACTCTGAATCACCATCCATGAAACTGACTAAACTGAATTATTAGTGTCTGGACCATTTTAGATTGAAGAACATGTGTTGAGTGGGGATGGATCGTTAATCTGAGGGCATGAGAGATGTTGCTGGAATGAATCTATAAATGTTTGGCATAGTGGTAAAAAAGTTCCTACTTGATACTATGTAACAAACGTCAAGTGGTCCTCTGCTTTAGTCTTTACGTTACCTCCTTTCTTTTATCACGGAGTTTTGGCATCTCTTTTTCCAGCCAATGAAAGCGAGTTTCCCATCTCCATGTGCAGCCATGAAAGTGATTGATCTCTAAGATAAATTATTAGCCCCTTATCGTTCTATCTTCTCGTAGTAGTCATTGCTGTGATTGGGATTCATTCTTTCATCACCATTTTAAGTGCGGCTGATAACCCATAATCTCTAAATTCTCTACATAAATTAAATGCTTCTGTTTTGTGCTCCCTCGGTCTCAATCTCAACTCAAATTAGATCTCAGAATATCGTTAGAGGAAGGTTGAGCCCTCTATGGGCCAAATAATACAGGCACAGGCCATTCTTGTATCATTCTTTTTCTCTTTTTACCAATTCTCGAGGGCCCAGCCGATTATTGGTTCCTTCTTTTTTGCTTTTTTACCAATTCTCGAAGGCCCAGCCGGTTCTTTTTTTTTATTTTTTATATAACCAATTTTATTTATAATATATATTAAAGCAATAAACTGCCCGTTTGATTCCAACTCCGAAAACGGAAATAGAATGGAAACGAATTTAGTTCATATGTATATCCATATTCATGAAATTTTATGGAATCATTCTCCATGGTTTAATGAAAAATGCACTTATTTCCTCACATTTTGTTACCCTATAGGGTATCAAAAGTAATTAAACTCTCATCCAATTACTACAAACCACTAGGAATGATTCCAAAAATTTTAATGAATAAGGGTATACGTATTGACTAGATATCGTTTTCATTTCGTTTCCGATTCCGGAGTTAAAACCAAACGGGCCCTTAGTTTTATGTGAACACGTAATTTTATGTGATATCACACTTAAATTTGAAAGAATTTGATCAAATAGACTCTTTTATATGTTCTTTTGTTTTATGTACCTCTTTAATTTTTACCACTTTCATTAATGGTAGGTAAAAAAAATTATCCCCTCTATTTAAAAAAAAAAGAAACATACATGAAATTTTTTCGTACAAATAATTCATGACTTTGTTTTTTTTGTACTTTTTTATTTTCTTTTTTTATTTTCTGATATAAACTTATGGTATGAAATTCAAATCATAAATTTTCATACCAAAAATTTTCATACTAGAAATTTTCATATCATAAACTCATATCAGAAATTTATATGGACAATAATCAAACTTAAACCCTTAATGTTACATGAATGAGCACCTCCCCAATCGATCGTGGATTTCTAATAGAATAACGTATTCTCTATACTCTCCATACATAGCAGTTAGCAACGCTACACAACTAAATCTACCAATTCCAATTCCACTTTCAATCACAATTACATCAGTCTCAGACTTACAAGTCAACCCGAAATTAACCAAAATATCACAAAAACCGAACATGAGAAGGAAAATGTAACAAAGCTTCATTCACAACAGACATACCATTGCTCTGAACGGTCACCATGTACAACTTCACAAAATACAGGTGACTGGTCAAATTTCACAAAGCTAAGTACACAAAGCCTAATAAAAGTTAAAAATCAACTAAAGAAAATGTAACATCTAACAAATCACAAGAATCAAAAGACAAATAAAACATAGTTTGTTTCATTGCACTATTCGATTAAACATCATTGAAAGAGTCTATCTAGAAGAAGGAGGAGGAGGAGGAGATCGAGAGGATTGAGATGCAAGCTCTATGTTTATGTTATTATTTTGTAACAAACTGAGAAAAAACTATATATAGCTTTCTTGTAACCAACGTATAATATTTACAAGATGTGACACAATTTTTATGTATTTGCATGCAATGATCAATACTCATATACTAACAACCCCCTTATGTTGGAGGGTGTAAAGAAAACCCCAACTTGGCCAAAAGAGTATTATGTTTAGGGCCACTAAGGGACTTAGTAAAGATATCATCTAACTGAGATTGTGTAGTTATGTAAGACAAAGAAATTAATTCATCGAGCAACTTGGATCTAACAAAATGATAATCGATTTCTATGTGTTTGATTCTCTCATGGAAGACAGGATTTCGAGCAATGTGAATTGCAGCTTGAGAATCACAATGGACATGAACTGGAGTGATGTTTAGAACGTCAAGCTCATGAAGAAGTCGTGTTAACCATGATAGTTCTGTTGTAATGCGCCTAAAGGATCTGTATTCAGCCTCAGTTGATGAGAGAGATAGTTAAGTGCTTCTTAGATTTCCAGAAAATTGGAGAATTCCTCAAAGAAATATAATATCCACTAATAGACCTGCGAGAGCAAGGGCATGTTGCCCAATCATTGTCACAATAAGCTTGAAGCTGAAAGTCATCCTTGTTAGACAGAATAATACCATAATGTGTAGTGTTTTTAAGATATCGAAGAACATGAATTGTAGCAGATCAATGTGCATCGGTAGGTGCCTACATAAACTGACATAGGTGTTGAACAGCAAAGGACAAGTCTGGCCTTGTATTGATGAGAAATTCAACTTCCCAAGAAGCTGTTTGTACTGAGATGGACCAGTTAAAGGAACTCCAAGATCAGGTTTAAGCTTAATAGCTGGATCAAGAGGAGATGACACTGAAAAAGTGACAAAAGAAGCATAATCCTGCAGCAGATCAATAGAGAACTTTCGTTGAGACATGATGACACCCTGAGGAGTAGTGACAAATTCAATACCAAGGAAATAAGCAAGAGAACCCATATCTTTGATTCTAAATTGAGAGTCCAAAAATGCTTTTAGAGAAGCAATTTCAACAAGATCATTACTTGTGACAAAATATCATCAATATATACCTAGATAAATGACAAATTGTCCATTTTTCTTGTAGAACGTAGAGTAGTCATTTAAAGAGTGTGTATACCCTTGAGAAACTAAAGCAGTAGACAGTTTAGACTAACATTGTCTAGAAGCCTCCTTCAAACCATACAAAGATTTATTCAACTTGCAAACTTTTCCAGAATAATTTCCTCCAAACCCAAAGGAATCTTCATATAAACCTATGTGTCAATATCTTCATGCAAAAATGCATTATTGACATCTAACTGATATAAAGACCACCCTTTCTTGACTACAATAGCAACTAAACTTCGAATTGTAGTCATTTTGATGGCTAGGAAGAAAGTTTCAGGTATAGTCCAAACCAGGTTTTTGGGTACAACCTTTGATAACTAACCTTGCTTTGTGCCTTTTTAATGAACCATCTACTTTGAACTTCAATTTGTAAACCCACTTTGAGTTGATAAATTTCTTACCATGAGGAGCATCCACAATAGACCAAGTGTTGTTTTGATTCAAAGCAACCAACTCAAGTTTTATAGTTTGTCTTCATTTAGAAGAAGAAACTACATCTTCAAAAAATAAGGTTATGTCATGTGTTGTAATTGAAGAGAAACAGGAGTTATTAAACAAAAGTGTTTGTGTGGTTGAAAGGAATTTGGAGGAATGAGAGTGCAAGTTGTCCCACAAAAATAATCATCAAGATAAGTTGGACGTGTAGTATCTCTAGAAGATCCTCTAAGAGCAGATGAAGGTAAATTCTGAGAGATAGTAGAAGACTGTGAAATATGAGTAGATGGAATAGTGGTAGGAGTAGGTGAAAGGTAAGTATTATCATCATAATAAAAATTTGTATGTGGTGGAGGAAAAGAATTATTGGATGATGTAGATGAATATGGAAAATGGTTTCATGAAATGTGACATCTATTGAAACAATGAGATGTTTGGTATTAAGACAATATAGTTTATAAGCTTTCTTTCCATATGGGTAACCTATAAACACACATCTATGTGCTCGAGACTGAAATTTGTCTCTTCTAGGTTTTGTTGTGGAAGTAAAGGCTAAACATCCCATGGTTCTAAGATGATCATAAGATGGAGGTTTACCAAACAATCTTTGATAGGGAGAAATGTTTTGGAGGACTTTGGAGGGTAATATATTGATGATATATGTGGCAATGAGCAAACAATCGCCCCAAAAAATAAGAGGAAGAGAGGACTGAAATAATATTGCTCTTGCAATTTCCAACAAGTGTCTATGCTTTTTCTCAACAACCTCATATTGTTGAGAAGTATAAACACAACTAGTTTGATGAATGATTCCTTTTGTAGCAAAAAAATCTTTAGCATGTGTACTCATACCTATCTCTAGAGCATTGTCACTTCTCACAATTTTCACCTTCTTGTTAAGCAAAATAAATGCTTTGACTAATGTGAAAGAAACACCTTTAGTCTACAGAAGATGAGTCCATGTTATGCGTGTGTAATCATCAAGAATTGTGAGAAAATACTTATGGTCATCATAAGTAGAAGTATGATAGGACCCATGTATCTACATGAATTATATCAAAACAAGCTGAAGTAGAAATAGAACTTGAAGGAAATTCAATTATGTGATATATAGCTTAAGCACATGTATTACAAGAAGTAATTTGTTCAACCTTATTATTTATAGAACATACATTCTTTAGTTTGTATAAGAGAAGATGACCCAATCTTTAATGCCATTAGAAAGCATTCTTGGAATTTTGAGAAACTGAATGATAATTGACCATATTGTTTGAAAATGAAGAAACCTGAGACTTAACATCTTTATTCTGCAAAGAAATTCTCCCTCCATGATCCTTGTATAACCATGTATAAACTTCACCAAGAATCAAAGGCTTCTTATGAAGATGGCCCTATAGAAAGCACACAGCTGGTGTGAAAACCACTTGGCAATTAAGTTGTGCAGCGAGCTTATGAATAGATAGCCGATTGAGCTTGAAGCTAGGTACATATAATACATCCTATAATATCAAGTCTGAAGAAATCCTTATTGAAAAAGGCTTATTCAACATTGTAATTTGCATAAAATGATCAGTGTTATAGCACATATGATCACTAGCTCCAGAATCTCCATGTAAGATGAAACTGAGAACCTACTGAATCACTAGAAAGTGAAGAGAGTAAAGAAATTCCGGAAAAATTGTTATAAGCAATTTGACCATCTGACGAGGAAGCATTTGGAGAATGTACATTGAACTTTTGCAAAACAGTCATCAACTGTATATATTGATCAGTCGTCAGTGTAGGAGCAAGACATGAGCCAAAATCAGAATAGCCACCCGAGAAAGAGTTCTCAACTCTAGAGTTGTTTGGAGAATGTGCAAACACATCAACTGAATTGTCAAGACCTACTTGAGCAGCCATCTTAGAACCTGAACTTGATCCTGAATTGTTGACATTTGATCTTTTCCTATCTATAAGAGGATATCCATGAACTTTATAACACCTCTAATTTCTTTGCAAAATGAACAAGACAAATGTGGATTTCTTAGTCGGCTTGGATTAGAACCATTTCCATTTCTAGATTCATTGTTAGCAGAATCGCTACCAGAATTAGCAAGATAATTAGATGACATTCTATTGCCATTAAAATTCCCACTAGACCTTTGTGCATGTATATAAGCAGATTCAACTGGATAATTTTGCAACAACATTCAATTCCTTGTGTTTTTCTTCTTGAATTAGCATGGAATAAACCTTGTTAATATCACGGAGAGGATTCATCATCAGAATGTTACGTCGAATGATGTTATATACATCATTAAGTCCCATCAATAACTACATGATTTTCTGAGCTTGATCATGTTTTAGCACTCCACAAGCATGAAGACAACCTAATCCCAAAGTACACGTTGGAATAGCTTTTAAAGATTCCTCTTTATCCCACATCTTCTTGATCTTTTTGAAAAAAATTACAATATTGTCCGAGCCTGTGATAAACCAACAAGCTCCTTCTTTAAGGAGAACAACTGTGCATTGTTAGGTTGTGTAAACCTCAAATTTACATCACGCCAAATATCTTCAGCCGTTCTAGAAAAGTTGTCTCTTATGTTGGCCGTCACTACTCCTTGAAGCCAAGAAACAACCATATCATTGCATCGTTCCCATCGCCTGAAATTAGGAGAATTAGGAATAGGTTTCGTTACCGAACCATCAACAAACCTATTTTATTTTTGGCAAAAAGCGCCGAAAGAACATTGCGCTTCCATGAGTAGAAACCCAATCCATCAAAGACTCTTGAAATCAATACCATCCTTGGGCAATCCAAAGGATGGAGGAAGCAGACGTCAGTATCGTTGCCTCTTAGCCAGACATTCTATTGCAAACATGCATTGTTCGCCATTTGTAGAAGAAACTATAGAAATCGAACGAACGAACGATCCTCTAATTGAATTGGGAATTGATAGGAAAATCAATTCCTCAAAACAAAAAAAGATTTTGCGGAAACACAATTTGGTCGAGCTACTGCTCCAGTACAATGAAAGAGTCCATCTAGATTGATGGATAGAAGAAGAAGATGATTATCGAGAGGATTGAGATGCAAGCTCTATGTTTCTGTTATTATTCTGTAACAAACTGAGAGAAAACTATAAAAAAAAAAAAAAAAAATTTCTTGTAACCAACGTACAATATTTACAAGAAGTGACACAATTTCTATATATTTGCATACAATGAACAATACTCATATACTAACAATCGCCAACTTTCATCAAAGCAATATGCACACACTCCAACTCAAACCATTGATCGA
The DNA here is from genome assembly GCA_033239125.1 of Fagopyrum homotropicum. NCBI lineage: Eukaryota > Viridiplantae > Streptophyta > Magnoliopsida > Caryophyllales > Polygonaceae > Fagopyrum > Fagopyrum homotropicum. The sequence continues at coordinate 27,737,757 of BSWB01000006.1, forward strand.
TGATTGTGACCTTTCGAATTCCAAACTTGATAAAGACGGCTTTCGAGGGTGAACAACAGAATAGAGTGTCCTAAAACTTTGACAATCAGTGAAATACCCAATCTGGATTGATCAAACATAAATACCCGATCTAGATTGATTGAACATAAACCATTAAGGAACCGATAGAAATTGAAAATGAGAATTAGGGTTTTTGAATAGGAAAAAAGGGTATATTTACTAAATGAAAAAAATAATATGGGCCTAGTTAGTAGAATAAAACTTCAAAAAAGCCTATTTATTAAGTTATCTTTTTGCCTTTTTTATTGTAATTTAATTGCTTGATTATATATTATATAACCGAATCAGATTTGTTGAGATTTATTAGAGTTTGTTAAGATCATTTACACATATTTGTTAGGATTTATTCAAATTAAAATTTAGTTAGCATAATCTTGTTTGACTCCTTTTAATACAATTTGATTGGTTGATTTGTCTATATATTATATAAAAAACAAAAGCATTTAAAGTCACGTGTCATTCAGTCAAACATCAGATGATCCGTGTCATTTTATCATAACTAGTTTAGTGTCCGCACCTTCTGCGGGGTTGTCTAAATAAAGATTATATTTTCACTATCATGCATCATATATTTTATATCAATTTATAGTAAAAATTATTTTTATTAATTAATATGACTAACATATGAGGATTATATTTTTTTTAAATAATTAAAATTCTATCACAAAAGTTATTATTCGAGTATTATATTTATACCTTAATATATTATCACTTTTACTTATATTTAGATAGAGGAGCAAATTTTGATTTAGTTTTAAATTAAACAAATGTGTCAAATCTTGTTAGAATATTTGCGTTAGATTTTCTCAACAAATCGAGTTAAAATATATCAGTTTGCTAGTTTTGATTGGTAGATAGATAGATTTATTTATTTTTAATTATTTATTTTAATAAAATTGACGTGGCATGATGACTGTTTACAATTTCTAATAAAAAATTTTCTTATAAAATAATTAATGGCAAATCTGTAAATACGTTGTGGCAAATCTGTAAATAAATTGGAAAAAAGCTGATGTGGACGACCTTAAAGGTTGACACGTGGACAAAATGGGTGCTGCTTTAGTAATATATATAGATTTATTCTTAAAACAATTTGGTTTACTAGGCTTTTTCTAATTTTGTGTTTAGTAAATGTACCCCTTGAGAGAAGAGTGTGTAGAGTTTGAGAATAAATACAAAAGGTTGGGGTATATTTACTTAATTGAAATATTAAAAAGCCTAGTTACTACTATAGTTTTTCAAAAAGGCCTACTTACCAAAATTGCCCATTTATCTTCTTCTTTTTTTATATGTTTATTTTTATTACATTTTTATTAACTAAAATCCAGCTATTTTTACCATATAAATCATGTAATATAATTATTAATCTAAAAAGCAATATCTACCTAGTTGGTCTTTTATGTTCTAAATATATTTTAATATGAATAAATTACACAAAGTTACTGTTATTTACACATTTTTCACTTAACCACCTATTATATTTTCTTTTCAATTAACCACCTCCTATTATACTCTCTTAACAAACAATCACCAAGGCTTACCTTCCGTCATGTATTTCGTTTATGGGACCCATACAAAATTATATGGGTAAACTAATTCTTTTTATTTCTTTAAACCTCAAAGCACCTTTTTTTCTCTCTTTCTTTGACGGTCAACTCCATCTTCAATACACATTTTTTTTATCCTTCCATCCCATTCTCTCATTCAAACATAGAATAGTTTCTTCATCCACTAAACTAATTAAAATTAAAATATCATAGATGAAAATCCTTACTCCATCATCTTCCAAAATCCCCAATCTTAAATCCTAAAATCAAGAAGTAATTTGTGTAACCAATTAAAGCTGCAAAATCCTTTCAACCTATTATTTTTCGTTACATATAATTAGACTTTTGAGACTCAATTTAACCAAACAAAAGTGAGGGTCATGTGCATATGAGCGCAAATGAGCATTAGGCTCAAGCTCAACACATAAACCGGCAAGGTTCTATCCTAAAACCAATTGAGGAGTAGCCCACCGACCTTATATAATAGGCTCAGAATGTCTACAACTGTCGATGTGGGAACTTATATCTCCAACACTTTCTAAGCTTTTGTATGTACACTCCGCTAAAGAGACAATTTAATAAGCAAAATCGAGCTCAAAAGTTTGGATTTGGGATCAAAAAATTTGCCAACAAACAAATATAGGAAAAGGGAAAAGAATCGCATATGTAATGGATTGAAGCTCTATGGGTATTGTGAAAGTTGTAGAGAAGATGGAGATGATAGTGAAGAAGCAAAGAAAAACATGTTTTTGGATTTAAAATAGATAAATTGGATTAGTTTACTTATTTATTTTTTTGTGGGGACCACAAATGGATACATAACATAAGTTTAGTCTTTTTTTCGTGAAAAGGTAACGAAAGTTTGGTGAGGTAGTGGTCTGTAATATAAAATAAGGTGGTTATATATATATATATATATATATATATATATATATATATTGAGTGAAAAATGAGTAAATAAGGGGTAGTTTTGTGTAATTTACTTTTTTTAATTATAATAAATAATGATTTCTTTATTTCTTATTTTAATAAACCAAAAAATATACTTTAACTATAGTAGTTAGAAAATATAATTATAAAATATATTTCACTTTTTTTTAATTACGCCTGCAAGTATATGAGTTACAAGATTGATCGAAATAATCGGGTTGAATAGGCTTTTTTTTATAGACTTTTGTTTTGTAGACCCCACTAATTTTACGTTATATATAATTTCCCCTAAATGAAAGAACTGGGTTAAATAGGGGTATATTTACTGAATATGTTTATACTATGAGTACTCTTAACAAAATTATAGTGGTAAAAAGCCTAGTTAATCATTTTACCCGATAAAATTTTAACCATTACGTTTAGATTTTGTCAAATAAAAAATCTAATCATATGAATTTATTAAAAATCATATTTTTCCATTACATTTAGGTTTGGTGCTAGTATTTACAATACCCGCACCACAATTAACGCCACAAAAAAATAACTACTAGGAGTATAGACTCGTGTTATGTACATGTATTTTTGAAAGTAACTCAATATTTTTTTTTAATTGAAAAATATGATAAGTTTTCTCACTTGTTTTTAGCAAAAAAAAAATCAACTACTAATTTGGTTTTATTTTCTTTAGATTGAACTTCTTATATATTTATTTGTATAATTATAAATAATTTAGAAATAATTTGACATATCGAAGGGTTTCAAATTGATAATTAAAATTTTAATAAAAAGGTTTAATTATAAATATAAGTTTCAAATACACATTTACGGGGATGTGTTTGGTTAGATTATATAAATTATAACAAAATTTATTTCAAAACTCTAATCGTATATGTAGATTAAATTTTATTATAAGTATTGATTTAAAATACATATTGGATGTGAAGGGGTGATTAGATTATATTAATTGAGATAAAATTTAATATAAAAATTTTAAATTTGTACATAGGTTAAAATCTAAAATACATATTAGTTTTAAATTCATATTAGATAGGAAGAGAATATGTTTGATTACATATATTAATTGAGGCAAAATTTATTACAAAAACCGTAATCTTACACGTAGATAGGATTGAAATACTATAAAACAACCATATCAATTTTTATAAATAAATTAGATTTATTTAAAACTACGATATAACAAATCAATTACAATCACTTTATTATAGAGATAAAATCAACTTAATTATTGAAATCTTAAAAAAAAAAAAAAAGTTAACAATGTAAATCAAATTTTTGTACCAAAATAGAGATAACATCAAAAACAAATTTACATTAAACATTATTCATTTATATATTTGAATAAACCATTTTTTGTTATGGTTAAAGGGAGCTTGGGTGGGTGATGACCGGATGTACAATTTTGTAGTATGAGTCATGAAAGTGATACATCCACCCATCACCCGAATAATTTGCGTCCCTACCCGATAACATTTGTTAATATTCTAAAAAAAATTATCAACCCAAGAAATATATATATATATATATATAAAGAGTTAACTTGTGGACCAAGGCCCAAACATTTGGCCCGTTTAGATGAAATGTGGTCAAGGCCCATCTTCTTGTGTTATGGAATAAAGTGGTTGAAAGTAGCAAGGGTTAGGGTTTTCCAGGGGCGCCTCGCTCTCTCCTACATTAATCATATGCGCCATGCCGCTATATAGCCGCCTCATGCATCTCTGAATTTCATCCGAGGCTTTTGAGGTTTGTTGCTTTTCTCATCTATTACAGATTCTCCGATCTCCCCGGCCTCCCTGTAATGATTCATCTTTTCTTTCAAATGCGAAGGGGTAATTTTGCGATGATTATAAAAAATTCCTCGTTCTGAATGCTATTGCCATGGCATGACAGACCCAATTTACACCCATAGAATATGAGCTTTTACCCCCATCACTCGCTTCATTCAGTCAATGCTTTTCGTATTTTTAAATTATAATCAGATTTTGATTGTGAAAATCCACACTTAGAACATGACCTGTCGATTTATTCATCGCTTGTAAACAAAAGTTTGATCTTTATCTTTGATGGATATGGATTATGGAGTGACAACTAAATGCATTGACATTGAGTTAACAATGAATGTCTGTGATTGTGTTGCTCCTTAACATTGATTGATGTGGTGTTTAAAGCCCTTATTTGTGTTGACAAAACCTTGAATACGGGTTACGCACACCTCCAAATGATTCTTTTGTGATTTTAGAAGCAGTGGAGGATAGAGTTGGGTGATGGGGCTTGAGTCTGACTGTCTGGCTGTTACAGTGTGCCACTAAGATGAACGTAAGTCTAACAGTTAACTACATCGGCTACTTGTTAGACATAGCTCGATAACTCTTGGGCTGCAACATAATTATTGATTGCTGTAACTTGTTTGTGTTTATGTAGAGAACATTGTGGACAGATTCCACACTTTGGTTTTTAAATGGTGAATGGGCCTCCATTGTAGATCAGAATATTGTCCTGCCATAGGTCTCTCGGCACACGAACACCTTTGTCTGACAGTCAATCCACCATAGCATCCGATTATATTTAAAATTATTAAACTTTTCTTTTAAGAGCAAAATATTTATGCCTACCGCCTTAATATCACTTTAATCAATCTATTTCCTCGTCCTGTCTTTTTTGCAACGATTTTTAGGATTAGCCATCTGTTTCAGTGTAACATAGTTGTAGTAGTAACAATAGCCCAACTACCAATCTACCCGTTTTTTTTTTTCTCTATACATATATTGAAGCAGAAGTGCTTTGTGTCACGTATACATATACTGGAGCAGAAGTGCTTTGTGTCACTTGTAAAACTCTACCACCCACAATGGTGGTTGTCTAACATGCGTTAGACTTATGTTTCCCCTTTTAGCTGTGACTTAAACTTGAAATAATAAGCTTGCCACTTAACCTAAGTTAGAAATATGTTAAAGTTAGAAAATGAAATTATCTAATCATTTTGTATATTAAAATCGAAACGATATTAAATATATGTTAAAAAATATGTAGAAGATTGTGATAAGATTAAAATTAGAAATAATATATATTATCAATATTGGTGATTTTGTATTTATTAGTTAAATAGTTAACTTATAAAAATGAAAATCATGAGAAAATGACATTTGTTATTAAGTTAATATGTAAATGATACGTGACGTAAACGCTGTTTTTCTTTAATATAAGTAAAAATATATTTCAAAGGTTGCAAAGAGGAAAGCAAATGGGAAAATGGTTGGTGAAAGTTTGAATGGACTTTGAGATGAGGAGGATATGATTTTTGAGAGTTTTTAATTTGTTAGAAATGAGAAGGATGATCGAAATGTGATTGCTCTTGAAGTGAACATCAACTCCAGAAACATAGTCACCCGAGCTTAGAAAATGGCGACCTTGCATAAATTGTAAGAGAAGGGTTTGTTAATCTTTGAAAAGGAAATGCTCGACCTTGCATAAATTGTAAGAGAAGGGTTTGTTAATCTTTGAAAAGGAAATGCTCAAAAAATCCGTATTAGGTGAGATGAACCTTCACAATGATATGCGATAGATGTTGTGTTTTTTCACTTTCTATTTACATGTATTTTGTGTACCCTAATTAAATATTAACTTTACAAATTTTGTTTTCATTATAATTTCGACTTTTACCGATATCTTGCTTGTAATATGTAAGTTGTTATGTGCGACACCATTTTAGCATTTGAATTTTAGCATTTTAATACAACTATTAAAAAAGTACCGCTACGAACGCGGAGAATTGCTATTGGAATTATGATGCCTGCTTGTCTTGTTGGCCGATAGCCACACCTATACATTTAAGCAAGCATCTCGGCGATAGATAGAGAGCTAGGAATTTTTCGAACGAACCGCACTCCTTCGTATACGTCAGGAATCCATTGATGAGAAGGGGCTAGGGTTTAATGAGTGAATATTTTGTTATAAAAATATTTGATAAAAATAAAGGTTAAAAACTATTCTCATACCCCTCTCTTTTAATTAATTAATTAATCTTGATAATATAAATGAGATTTAAACTTGATCAAAATTCAAATGCTTAAATAACAATTTTTGTGATCGGATGAAGTATTAGTAATTATGTGTAGTGTCTTCTAATATTCTAGATTCATGTCTAATAACTTTTAAGATTTATATATATAGTACATTAAATTTAATTGTGATACATTGCAATAGTAATTAAAATACTTTCATTTCTAATCTAAATCACTTTAAAATATATTAATTATTCTAAATGTACACGGTGTTATGACGGAAAATAAGTTATGAATTGAAGGAAAATATTTTGAAAATATTATATTTTTTATGTAAAAAGTTTTTTTTTAATAAACATTATATTTGTCAAATTCCAGAAATTATCGAGATTGAGATCTAATGGTACACTAGACAACACACAATCCACATTGATGTTGTCTTTTGACAGCGGTTTTGGAGCGTTTGTCGAGAAGGGAGTGTGAAATTGTGATCGACTCCTGACGGCTCTGTTGCAGCCTAAATCTGAGGTGTCCACAATTGTTCTCCATACTTCCTACATGTGTATTTCATTCGATGGATTGTATCATCATGTCTTCCCTTAAAACTTTTGCTTTAGTTTTTTTTATATATATTTTTGTGTATTTATTTTCTCCTTTGTATGTGACCTTTCATGACAGTTAGTTCGTCTGCAATTTTTTTTCGGCCTTTCAACCCACTAGACGACGTCGTCTAATGATTCGAACCAATTTCCATTTTAAAAAAAAACGAAAACAAAAAAAACACACAATCCACAGCAGATGTACATGTCCTTTTTTTTTTGACTAAATCGGGTAAGGGGTTAGGAATGGTCAGCGTCTAGTAGTAGACCATCCTAGGGCATCCTTTCGGATGATAACATCGAGCAGAGTCGGGACCCTCCGGCCAGTCATCGTCCTGTCCTGCTCTTGGGGAATCGCAACTTGACCATCATGCCCAAGCGCTGCAAGCTTGTCTGCTGCACTGTTAATCTCTCTGAAAATGTGGTTGACCTGAACCTGTCTGAAACCAGAGAGTAAAATGAAAATATCCGAAATGGTAATATCCAGTTCCCATGGAGGCATCCAAATTTTTTTCACTGCATTGATAATTGTAAGGTTATCCCCTTCAATATCAAGTTTGCTTAGACCAAGTTGTCTGGCTTTGATTAGGCCCATTTTCAGCGCATATGCTTCAGTCTGGAGGATAAAAACTTCCTCACATCTTCCGTAGTCTAGTGCAATGACTGAGGCATTATGGTCTCTTATTATATATCCAAAGCTACTTTGACCATCGCTACGTTTAGATCCGTCAAAATTGAGTTTGACAACTCCTGAAAGAGGCGCGGACCATTTGATGTTCCTTGTTTTCCTTTTGTTAATTTTTGTAGTTATTTTCTTCGCTTTCGATTTGACCCAGTCCTCCAATTGAGATTCAACCGTGTATATGATGTTCCTAATTTTTTCGTTGTTGAAGATGATCCTGTTTCTCATATACCACACGTTCCACCATGTGACAAGAAGAGCGGTGATTGAGGATTCTGCAAGTTTAGTTCTAACAAGTGACACCGCATCCCTTAGCTTTACATTAGTCATATCAATACTTTGTAAGAATTTTCTAGTTTCATCCTTGGCTATATTATCCATAGTATACGGGCAATTGAAGAAAATATGCTTTGCACTTTCATACGGATGTTGACAAAGGACGCAGGGCATCGGAGTAGGTATTTTTTGTTTTTCAAGGTTTTCTTTGGTAGGCAGGCCATCCATTGCTAATTTCCAGGTAAAGTTTTGGACTTTGGGCATTATGTCAATGCTCCAAATCCATGAGATGTCTTTCTGTCCTATATTGGTGTTGTGTTTGTCATACATGAAGGAGATAGCATCCTTTGTACGGAACCAACCATCCTTACTAGGGGCCCAATATAGTCTATCTTTGATATCACTTGTTGGAAGCGGGTGGGTTATTATTTTGTTGATACTATTTTGGCTGTTCAAATAATTTTTCAGATAATCTATTTTCGCGAGATCCCACTTTTTGTTCGTAATGAGGGTGCTCACTGTATCCTCAATATTGGTTATTGTTTCCTTATTAGGAACCAGTTGTTCTAAAGGGCGATCGTCAATCCACCGATCCTTCCAAATTCTGATTGTTTCCCCGTCCCCGACATTCCATCTGATCCCTTGTTCGAACTCAGGTCGTAGTCTCATCAGTCTCTTCCATTGCCAGGATGTGTTATTACCTAGCTTGTATTTCCATAGCTGATTCCCTTTTAGGTACTTTTCCTCAATAATTTTTACCCAAATGTTATCTGGTTCTGCCATAATTTTCCATAGTAGTTTCATTTGCAATGCTTTATTCATATCTTCCGCTTTTCTTATTCCAAGTCCTCCTTTATCTTTTGGTTTGCAGATCTTGTCCCAACTTATAAGCGGATGATAGTTTGGTCCTTTATTCCAAAAAAACTGCCTATTAATTTGATCTAGTTCCTTGTGTATCGATGAGGGGAGCATGAAACTTTGCATAATATAGTTTGGTTTTGCGTTTAGATTGACTTTGATAAGTACCGTTCGTCCTTCTTGTGATAAGGAGGATGCTTTCCATTTCGTTAGTTGTTTCCTCGCGCTCTCAATGACATCTTGAAATGTCGTTTTGTTAGCCCTTCCATTGATAATTGGGCAGCCCAAATATTTTTTCAGACAATTGCTCGGTAGAATACCTATATTTTGTTGTATCATTCTTTTAGTTTGGTTGTCTAGATTTCCAGATGTTTGAAAGGCGGATTTATGGTAATTTACTTTTTGTCCGGACACTTGGCAGTATTTTGCTAGGATATCCAAAACTTTATCACAAGCTTGATTAGTTCCTTTTACAAAGATAATGATATCATCAGCAAATGCTAAGAAAGGAATAATAGTCCCCGCCCTAGTGATTGGGAAGCCAATGTTTTTTTTGTCCTCAAAGCTAGCTTTTTGGATATTTCTTGCCAAAACTTCCGCAACAAGGTTAAAAATGAGCGGAGAAAGCGGATCGCCCTGTCTAAGGCCTCTTGTTGGGTAGATGATTTTAGTTGGTTTATCATTAATTAGGATGGAGTAGGAGGCTGTCGAAATGCATTCTTTAATCCATCCAACAAATTTTCCGGAAAAACCCAGTTTTTCTAAGATTGCCAGGACGCAAGGCCATTCCACCCTGTCATATGCTTTTTCCATATCAAGTTTCATAGCTACATATCCAGCTTTGCCTTTCTTTGATTTAAATCCGTGGAAAATTTCATGAGCAATCAGGATGTTATCATGAATAGATCTATTTTTGGTGAAAGCCCCTTGGTATGGGTGGATTAGGTTAGGGAGTATCATCTTAAGTCTATTTGTTAGAATCTTTGCAATGACTTTGTAGATCGTAGAGCATAGACTAATAGGTCTGTAGTGTGATGTTGTTGATGGATTGTCTATTTTTGGGATAAGGGCAATGAATGTGTGGTTAATTTGCTTAAGAATTTTTCCGTTTCTATAAAAACTCTTAACTGCTCGAATGACGTCCTGGCCAACAATGTGCCAGTACTTATGGAAAAATCCAGCCGGAAATCCATCCGGACCGGGGGATTTCTCACACCCAATCTCAAATATTGCCGTTTTGATGTCCTCATTGGAAAAGGGTTTCGTTAGCATAGCATTTTCTCTTTCCGAGACTTCATTCGTCAGAACTTCAAGTTGTTTATGGAGCTCATCTATGTTTATATTTGAGGCTTTAAATATGGTTTCATAATCCAGGACAAATTCTTTTTCAATGTCCTCATCAGTAGTTAACAGCACCCTACTATTTGTGCTGATTGCTGCTATGTTTTTATGGTTTCTCCTTCCCGTTGCTTTACGGTGATGGAATTTTGTATTTTTGTCCCCCAACCGAAGATAATTTGATTTTGCTCGTTGTGTCCAGTACTTATGTTGATAACTAATGAGGCATTCTCTTTTTTTGCTTAGTCTGTTTAATTTAGCTTCAGTTTGCACCGAGTAATTAGAGGCGTTCATATTTTGTAGTTGCTCAATGGCAGATTCCACTTCCCCAACCTGCCTATTAATATTTCCAAAGCTTGTTTTACACCATTTTTTTAGTTTAGTTTTCAATAAGCTAGTTTTTTTTACAAGGTTGAACATATCAGTCCCCTGAAATTGAGTTCTCCAGGTTTGCTTAACAAGCATCTCACATTCTTTCCTTTGTGTCCACATCATTTCAAATCTAAAAGGTTTATTCCTAATTTGATGTTCGGAGTTTTGGAGATTTAATGAAATGCGACAGTGGTCCGATGTAGTGAAGGCGTGATTCCATGTAAAGATGTTCGGGTATGCCTGTATCACTCCTTGGTGTACAATCACCCTGTCTAGTTTCTCAAAGGTGTTATAAATCCCCTCTTTACGTTTCCTCCAGGTAAATTTGTTCCCTTTTGTCGTCAGGTCAACAAGATTGCACTGTTGAGTAAGTTCATAAAGTCTCCTAGTTCTACTCACTGAAGGCTCTATTCCTCCCTTTTTATCAAAAAGCTGGAGCAAGTCATTAAAATCCCCAATAACAATGGAAGGCAAGCCCCCAGAGTTAATGTGGTTTTTTAATTGAGTCCAGAAAGATTCTTTTTGGTTCTCATGTGGAGGTGCGTAAATGAATGTAATGTGAATGCTTACATTATTTTTTAGATTTTTGTGTAGGATTGTAACTTGCCTTTTTTCTTTACTGACTATCTCAACCTGTTCACATGACATTTGGTAGCTTTTCTAGAGGAGGCAAAGTCCTCCCGAAAAACCGTCTGTAGGGACAAAACAAATGTTATCAAACCCTGCTCCTTTCCAGCATTTTTCATCTGGTTCATTGCTAGTCTTCAGTTCAGCTAGCATGATCATTTGAATTTTATCATTTTTGCATGTAATGTTAAGGTCCGTCCAAAAGTTCTTCTTCTTTATACCTCTGCAGTTCCAGAAGGCTAATTTCATTTAACATCTTTTGGGTTGTTGGGTGGAGATCCCACGGTTAACTCCGAAATGATTTGAGTTCTTTTCTTAGCCCAACTCAATTTTTGAAGGTTATTATAGCTTGAGTTGCCCTTAAACGGGTAAGTCTTAGTCCAACCGGTAGTCGGAAACCGTTTACATTTTTGAGGAGTTTCAAATTTTTCTTTAATTTGAAAATAGATCATGCCAGCTAGGAATTTCAATTCGGTCTTTGGATTTCTTCGGGGTTCCGGACTCAAACTACCATCAGGTAGTCTAAGAGGTCCTTCAATATTAGGATTAGTATTGAGTTTATTACAACCGGGGTAGTAACCCTTATGGTCCCTGTTGTTCATGTGCAGCCTAAGGAACACAGTCTGCATTATTGTCGTGTTTAGAGACCTTCTATTCTTCTTACCTTGAGCCTGGGCTATTCGAGTCCACATTGCTATCTTGTGCAGCTCACTATAGATTTTGTTAACAGGAGAAAACGGTTCATATCTCTCGAGACAATTGTGTTGCATGCATGGAAAAGAAAGGTATATAACAGCAAAAACAAGGGCTTCGCAAATCATCCAGTATTTTACACATTTATTATGCAGTTTAGAGTACATTGGGAAACAAGTAACAGCCAGTTCATGTTTTACATAGAATTCTCTGAATGCCAACAGTTCAATGGTCCTCCTGTAATTCATCAAGCCAAATGCAATGAAATTGTGTTCCTCTGATTTACACCACTGGGTTCATTTGAGCTTATACGTGTGTCTAGTCCTCGGGTTCCAGGCGAGAGAGCTGGGCAGAACCTTCATGTACAACAACAAGGACAAACAGCAACAACACGCCAACCAAACAGGAGCAAAACAAAAGGCATGAATCAAGGTTTTCATATAAAATAGACAAGTAAAACAAAGCAGTTCAGTGATGCCATAGTGAGCATCAATAACACATTTTCCCAACAGGGTCATATAGACAGTCACAACAATAGCAAATATCCTAGGGTAGGTTCTATGGCATGAAAGCCGGGTCACATACACACTTATTTTAGTCATAGAAACTATGGCCATTTTCATGAGGGTAGGCTCACAAACCCTTAACAAAAGATAGCATTTATTTATCATCTAGAATCAAAGTAGAGAATCAGATTCTAGGTTTTTTAGCCCCCTTCAGTGTCGAGGTGGCAGTGTCACTAGTGCCTCATTTCACCTTCCTTTTGCTAGAAGTTGACTTAGACCCCTCAATTTTCACTTCCAACTCCTCCAGCTGCCTGTGCATAGTATTGTTCGTGTGGAAAGAATGGAAGGAGCCCTCAGAGATCATAATTTCATCATCAATTGGTGCTGGAACTCTGTGTAGTAGATTAGCTAGGATTACACCATTTTCATTTGGACTTAGTGTTATTCCAGCACCCTGATCATTGATCATGTTCAAAGCAAACAACTCATCCTCAGGCCGGGGAATGTCAATCTCTTGCTCCAGGAAGGTGGGCTGCACTAGGTCATTGTCAAAGATCTCAATATTATCATCCTTAGGGGGCTGCCCCTCAGTTGTTTCCTCATTGGGGTTCATATTGATCTTAGGCTCCTTGTTCTCACAAGGGCCCAAGGAGCTACTCTTCGAGCTTTGGGAAGACAAATCATTGAAGGCAACAGTGATACCAGTGGACCCCGAGAGATAGGGTTTAACTCCACTAACCACAACTGGGGTTCTCTTTTTCTTCTTATGGTTCATCACTGGTGTCCAGTCAGCATCCTTCTCCTCTTCCTTGCCCTTCCTGTTCATGCCAATTTCCCATTTTTTACCATTCCTGAAAGAGTAGTTAGTTTTCTTAGCAGTAATCATTCTCATAGGGCACTGTTTGAAGCCATGATCTTTCTTAGCACAGAAACCGCATCCTTTGGAGAAGTCTTCAAACCAAATCTTGAACATTTTGGTCTTTCCCTCCTCATCTGGTATCGGGACTTCTTTCATTTTCTGGTAACTCAGTTCAACATCATAGTTAATGCAAATACGGGCATAGTTCACACCCATACCCTTTTTAGAAAAAGGGTCCAAGCGAATGAATTTGCCAACTTTGTTCACCTCAATGATAGTTCTAATGGCTTCCTTATTAATGTATTCAGGAGGGATCATAGGGATCCTAACCCATACATCCACTGCTGATATATTTTCTGTAAATACATTAAAGTTAGGCTTCCAGGGACGGAGTATGAGAATATGACCAAAAATGTGGAAAGGTCTCTTCTCCCAGATCATAGCTTTGTCATAGGGGTTGGAGAAGTTAATTTCAAACCAGTGGTTAAGCTTATGGATAAACTGAACTTCACCCTTAATGTTTCTCCATCCAGACAGGAGCTTGGTACGTACCTTGCTAAATTCAAGTGGGATTCCAAAAATTCTACCCATAAGAGAGGATTCCCTGATTTTAGTGAAGTCGGATTTCACCTTGGATAGCATTTGAAGGTACTCATCAAGGTTGACCTCTTCATCCATGATCTCTTTCCCCTTCTTTGACTTGTTCAGCAGAGGCTTCTGCTCAACCTTGCACTCCCCTGGACTTACTCCATCAGTGTTGTTCTCGTTAACTTCATTTTGGGCATCATCATTAGCAGCCGAATACTTTCCATGATTTTCATTGGAAGGGTTGTTTGGAATCTCACACAGTTTTTCCTTGAAGGGTTTGTTCCTATCACTCATACTTAGCTTCTCTATAACCTTAGCAATGTGTATATGTTTAGTTTGGATTGCTACTGGGGGATGTGAGTTCATTTTATAGTGGCGTTTACTCAGTTTCATTCCTAGTTTAACAAACCACAGAATGAGCAACATGTTCAGGTAAGCAGCATGATACCCTACTAGAAGGGCATCATACCAAGAGACAAGATCAGTCTCTTGGTAACAGTCATCAGCAAAAGGAATCAAAGTAAACACAAAATCAACACTCAGAGTATCAAGATCAATCACAGGGAGGAAAGTAGCATACCTGGCCTCGCCGGAATGCAGAGCATACCATGATTGTGCACCTTCAGATCTTATCCGGTTCAGTGTTGTTCTAGGACTAGCAAACGCCCAACTCATTTCGTCATCAGAGAGAAAAGGCAAATAAGAGACTCCTGATTCATTTCGATTTCTAGGGTTCGTGAATAGGTATGCAGGGGCAAGAGATTTGCACCTGATGATGAGATTCGGACTGACAAATCCACTCAACCAAATCGACGCCGGACTCCAACAACGAAGCTGAAGCACAAATCTTCCCTGATTCGCCCCCTCTTTATCTCTTTCCTTTCTCCTCCTTTTCGAGGCATGTTTCGCCATTTTTGGAAGCTCAACAGCTTCCTCATTTTCATCCCCTTCATCTTCCAGTTGCAGGCTCTTTTTTCTCGCCTTTTGCTTGCTTGAAAGCTCAGTGGAGAGCAGAAATCGCACAAATGTCTCACTATTTTGGGCATACAATCCAATAGGTTGGGGGAGGGTACTCAGCTCTTTCATTTGGGTGGTAGGAGGAGATTCGAACGGAAGAGAGGCGAATCGGAGATATCGAACGGAGTATCGCATTATGTTTGGATTTGGGGGCGCGTGGGACGCGTACTCTTGGGACCGAATTGTGCTTCATAATGATTAGGCTTTTTAATGTTTCAATTAGATGCACATGTCCTTGAACATGTTTGGTTTAGCCTCAAAACCGCGTCGTTTCAGCGTGAAAAGGGTGAAAAAATAAAGCAAACTTTTTGGTTTGTAGTGTAATCCGTTTTACCATTGATAATTGAAATTAGTGGTGTCTTAGTAGCCTTCAGCTGCTTTCCTAGCTACTGCCCTAATCATACAAAAAGTTGATGTTGTATGCAGCATCCCTATTACAGTCCAATTTAACAGCAAAACAACCCAACATTATTGCACTGTATTTTGGTGCAACTATGACATTAAAGATGTACGCTTTGTAGGAAGAAAATAATGTCACTCCTTATCTTGTACCAAATTGCCAATCATATTCAACAAAGGAAGAGTGCCTTTAGTCATAATCTCTATCCTAGAAGAGTTAGAGGCATTACCAAAAAGAGCGAGTCCGAAAAGGATGAGCTCCGGAAGGAACAGCCTAGACGACAAGAATCCATGCCAGTAGCGCGGTTCTAGGTCAAAGAACGCGTCGAAGAACCTCCTTGTACCCGGCAAATCCAGCTTCAGCAAAATGTCCATACCGAAACAAAAGAACTCCCTTTGCCGTCTCCTCTCTATTGGCCACAAATCCTTCCACACTTCAGCTGACAGACTGTTTCCTGAAATGCTTCTCTCCGAACCAAGATACTCGACTATAGACTTGGCAATGACAGGAGCCACTGCTAAGGTTCGAGCCACCATGTAACCCGTTGAAGGATGCACCATACCCGCTGTGCCACCGATTCCAACTACTCTTTGTGGGAGAACCGGGAGGGGGCCGCCCATTGGGATGACACACCGTTCGTCCTCTTCAATACTCTTCACTTTTATGCCCAAGTGTTTCAACCGAGCTTCCATCCGTTCTTGAATATCCTCCATTCGAACACCAGGCCGAGCCACCAATGACGTTTCTTCCAAGAATATTCGATTTGAAGAGAACGGCATTGCATATAGAAAGGTCGGGATCTTGCTATTCCTATTCTTCACTTCCGCCATACCATCAAGATGCGAATCCCTCCAATCCATGAATACCATCTTATCTGGATCAAACGGGTGGCTCTCGACTTCAGCCAAAATCCCATAAGCAACCTGGTAGCCCGGGTTGTAAGGCTTATCATACTGCACAAGACACCTAGAGAATCCGGTTGCATCAAGAACGACGGAAGCTTGAATGGTCACACCATCACTGCATATCAGCAAAGACTTGGATTCCTCATGGATGACTTTGCTGACTTTAGCCTGATGAAACTTCACCCCATTGGAGATGCACTTTTGCATCATTTTCGACTTCAATTGTTTCCTATTAACCCTCCCGTAAGGTCTATCAAGGTACTTCTTCTTACCTTCGTCAATATACACGACAGCCCCAGACCACGTAGTGTCGAGGCAATCGAGCAAATCCATGGCTTCAAACTCATCTACCCACACCCCGTAGTTGTTAGGCCAGATCAATTTTGGTGACGGGTCAATCGAGCAAACAGATAGACCAGCCTCAGAGACTTGCTGAGCCACAGCAAGCCCAGCTGGGCCACCTCCCACAACAGCAAGATCAACAACCATGTTCTTTGATGGATCAAACATAGGAAGCTCAAACTCAAGATTCTCCTTTCTAATTTCAGGAACAAGCTCCAAAAGGGCACTGCTCTTAGACATAACACAACCGTTCTTCTTATTCCACTTAGTTGGAAGATGGTGCTTACACTTAAAATTACTCAATTTATCAGCAAATCCATGAGTTGGTTGCAAAAACTCAAGCTTGTTATGAATCCTAAGCAAAGTGCCCATCAGTTCCAAACTAGGGTTTCAAATTCAATCCTGAAATTCAATAACAGTCACTCTTGAATAGCCAATTCAACGAACAATCAAGCAAATACCCATCTAGGATTGGCTTATTTCGGCGTGTTTGAAGTACAACATATCAATTGAGGGTAACATGTATAGGAAAACAAGTAAAGAAATTATGCTCCTCTGTCAAATTTTGGAGTTCACAGTTTGAGAAGTTCATCATCGAGAAAACACCGAGATTAAGAGATTCAAACAGAAGGAGGGCAGATCTTACCTTAACTGCAAGAAGCCCTTATGTGACCGCAATTGTCAGAAGGTAGCCTGAGAAGAAGCGTGAAGAAACAGAGATAAGAGAGAAGGTGGAGTTAAGCAGAGCAAAGGCGAGAGGATTACCTTCATCTGTGTGGCCCTTAGTGCTGGGAAATAGTGGATCTGCAGCGCCTAAATTAACAACATAGAAAAATTGGACAAATTATTGTAAATTGGGGTTTTAACGCACTGCCTTTGCAAATACGCAGAATATGTGAAGAAGCATTTACACAATTACACAGACGGATGAGATGATAGCCAAGAAGGGGAGAACATGCGAGTACGCCAGCTTTTTGGAATGAAGTTTAATTGCTTCATCTTAATGAGAACGGTTAGGCGAAGACGAACCTAATCCATATTATTCACATGCTCCAAAATATAATATTTTTATATCATTTTGTTTATCGTCCATTATGTTAGAGGGACGAAATGAAAACGGTTAGACGAAGAAAAAAAAATGGTTATGTTACCTTTGTAACCTAAAAGACCTATAATATTCTATTAGTCGCTAGAAAACATGATTTTTTATTATTGATTCGGTAATTAGTAATATTCCGTTTTTAAAAATATTTTCGTAGCAATTTTAAACGGACCCGCAAAGTTAATTTTGCATTGAGAATGAAAGATTATTGGCCTTAAGAGTTAGTTTTATAAAATGAACAATAACATATAAATAGTATAATCATTTTTATTATGTTTTCGTTTTGAGAGTTACAACCAAACGAACCCTTATAACTATCAATTTTCTTACTATTTTAGGAATCAAACATCAAATTACTTCTGATTGAATAAATTTGTGTATTTATATTTTATGGGTTAAAGCGTTGGGTAAATTGCATAAAACTGTCAATTAGATATACAAGTGTAATCTATTTATTGGCCTTAAGAGTTAGTTTTATAAAAATTTGAGGTAACAAATATTATTCGAAGTAATTAAATTTAAAGATTATTTTAGGAGTTTTTCATCAAACATCATGTTCAATTTTAGTTAATCGAAGGATTATAGCCCCAAAATAATCTCATAATTCAGCAATACATAACCTTAATCTATATAATGTACTAAAACATTAGTACGTCTTTATGTGTCTTACTCACATTTATTTTGTATACGTGTCACACTTACATTTAATGTCAATGAATTCCCTGTTTCAAAATATTTAAAGTAACTTCTATTTAAACTAAATTTTACTACAATGTGATTAAGATTATATTTAAATTGGATTTTAATTCCATTATGGTTACAACATTTATATAAAATTAGAAGTGTGTGTTTTTTGAAAAAAAGTGTATTAATGACAACAATTTATTAAATCAATAAGTTATAATAAATAATATTTATAATTAACTTTACTACTTACAAATAAGAACATTGAACGGATAAAAGTTTGTACGCAATTAAATATTTCTGTAAGATCCCAGTTTTGACATTCACCGCCCCGGCGGTGAAAAAGGCCGCCCTAGCGGCCTTCATGTCTGTCACCGCCCCGACGGTGACAAGGGGCCGCCCCTGTGGCCGAGGTGATCCGCCCCTGCGGATTCGCTGCAGATCGCGCCCAATATATTTTCGTTCGTTTTATCTTCCTTCCATAGATAAAATATCCGATCTTCTATCTTACGGCCGGTTTCCTTATCTTCTTCCTAACCCTAGACGTCCTTTCCATCTATCTTTCCCACCTCTTCTATATATTCCCGTCTTTTCTTCTTTTTCCCGTTTCTTGCTTACATCTTCTTCAACCCTCGAGTGTTGCAGTCTTGCTTCCTGTGATCTTGTTGAACGTGTAAGTTCTCCCTCTCTTGTTCTTCATCACGTTCATGTGTTGCTGCAGTTTGCTTCCCTTCTGCTTCGTTTCTCTCTTCTTTTTCTCTTTTTCAAGAATCAAGTGATCCTTGATTCTAGTGAAGCAATTCCGTTGATGATCATTTGATGTTCACATGCTCCCTTGGTTGAGTTGTGAAGTGTGAAGAGTAGTGAATGAGCAAGCTTTGACTTTGTCGTGGTTCTGATGTCATTGAGAAGCCGACAGTACTTCAACATCGTTAACTGCCCCCACGCCTGCACAGAGCCGCCTCTTTGCCTCTGTCACGTGCCGCACCTGCGCCTTTGTCCAGCTGCCCCCGCGGTTTCTTCTGCAGTAACTCCCGTTCTTGTGAGTTGCTTCCTTCCTTGCTTTTCTCGTTCCTTTCCTTGTTCCTTCTGGATGTTCCTTGACCCCTGAGTGTTTTGTAAGACTAAGGTTGAGATCTTACCTTGTGTAGATCTCTTAGAGATCATGGAGACTAGAAGTTATAGACTTCTAGCATTGGTTTCGGTTCTTGATTCGTGATGCTTGTGTGAACAGGCTTTTGTGAGTGTTGAGATTACCTTCGAGTGAGGTAAGTCCCTTGGACTTACTTAACTTCATTCCGCATATTGATTTGATTGTATTTGCTTGTTGTGTTGTTGTTTATTGTTATATCTGACAACCGGAACTAATTTTCACCTTTGCTATACCTTAATTGGCCCAAATGTATTATAACTGGGCGGTTACCGCTTGTCTAGTTCAGAATGGGGAAACTGGGAGGTGCTCTCGCGACTAGTCCAGCAGGTGACAGAATGATGCATACGTTTTATTCCTGTTGGTGAAAGGGGACGGAGGCGAGGCTGTAGTGATGCTCGTGTAACAACCATAAGTTAAATTAGTAATCGGTTAACCTAATGAAAGATAATAATCGGCTGTTGTGTGAGCATGCTATGTGTTTACTTTACCTTATGTGTGTTTGTGCATTTACCGTCTTTCTGATACCTAGAATGTTAGCTAATGGTTTATACCGATGTTGTAGATGTTCCACATGTTCAGGATGCTGCTGAGTGATCTGGATGATGTGGACAACCGGGGTTCCCGTACATTATAGGACGGGTTTGCGTTTATGTTGTTGTTTTCCCCTTTGTTTTGAACTCGACTGCGAGTCTTTTATGCTTCCTTTTGTTTAAACCTTTAGCTTTATTATAAGTTTTAGTTTTCATTCGTTTGTGTCTTGTTGTAAGATTCGTTGTGTAGTTGCTACTATGAGGGTCGAGACCCATTGTGAGATCCTAACCTGTAACGCTTCGAGTTTTCAGAACTTGGGGTGTTATAATTTCAATACCATATATTTTAACCATGTATTTAACCGATTATAATATGTTATAAAACAAATTTAACTATTATCACAATCCATAATATAAAACTTAACCTAAAAAATCATACAATTAAAATATTTAGTAGTTTTTGCATATAAACCTCTTGCAAGACACGGATATCACACTAATTTTATAATTATATATAATTTATTCGAATATTATCACAATCTTAATATTATCATATCACGATGTTATCAATTCCATACCGACTTTTTTCAGAATTATTTCTTGGAAAATTCCATTTGTAACAAAAACGTCTTGAAAATGGAAGATTCAATGGCAATTTGACCGAAAATCTATAGTGGGGATGCCATAACAATACTAGCGTGAGTGGGTATCGCACAACATGAAATATGATTATCCACTTGGAATCAATCTGTAGGATTTTTTCCCCAAATTGATTAATTAATTTATTTTTCTTTAAATAACTGTGATTCATATCAGAGTAGACAAAACCACACTAATTGGGTAATCCGATCCAAGAAGTCGTTGATTCAATTGGAAAAAATACCGAGCTTTAAGATATCCGTTATTATCTAGTCTAAGTCCAATCCGATTTGTATTACCGGATTAAATATAGATCAAGATTTTAAGCATCCGGTAATTTCATATACACATGAGTATCCAGATATATGAAATTCGAATATACAGTTATCTTAAAAATATATAAAATAGAATAAATTACATTAAAACCACTTTTTGATTAATTTTTTCACCTCTTATAATTAGCAATTGACGACCACTCAGTGAAATATATTATCCATCCAATTTTGGTCGGTCCTACAAAAACTATTATTTAAAAGCATGAAGATGAAGAAGAATTGCAAATTAATGATGTTGTGAGCTTTTTAAGAGCAATCATATAGGGTTTCATATTTTCAAATACAGAAAGCATATGCAGGAAGCACCATTTAAGCACCTCCTCCATTTAAGAAATCTAAAAACTTGATCTAAAAAGGGACTTAGAGATAGTAAACGATAGCAGATTGGCAATAGGATAGACGAGTGAGTAGAGGAAGGAGGGAGAGACTGTTACAATGGAATATGGTTTCCTTTGGACTCAATCCAGGATTTCACGCTTCATCATCTAGCTCTCTCTTACTTGCTCAATCACTTTCTGCGACCTTCAAATTCAGTAGTAGAAGATTGACAGACCTTTCACTCCAACAACAAATATAAGCCCATACCAACCCAATATTGTCATTTCCGATAATAGCAACATCCGTATTTGCCTTCAGTATTCCGAAGGGAAGATCACATGTGGAGCAACAAGATCCGCAACCGGCTCGGGAGCATGTTTATAGTCGGCCACATACTTGTGTAGACATCGAAGAGATTTATGAACTGTAAGCTTGCTTATTTTATTGATCAAATATTATTTGTATGTACAAATATAAAGAGATAAAACAATAAACTAATAATTAAAGATAAACTAACACATAAAAGTTTTTTTTTTTTTGTAATGGGGAGAAACTATTCTCCCCATATTTATTAAAAAGAAGAGTAAATTACACAAAACCACCTCTTATATACCCCACTTTTCACTTAACCACCTCTTATAAAAAAACTTTTCATTTAACCCCCTCATATCCCTATTCCGTTAACAAACCGCCACCATTTTACCTTTCTGTTAAATTTTCCATCTATGGGACCCACCAGAAGTATTAACTGAGTTTAAACATTGATTAAGTTAATATTTTAATTTCCAACAAAAAAAAAAAATTAATATGTTTCTTTTTTTTGTATTAACTGAAAGAGCCCTAGGTTGAGTACGATACACAAATTGAGCAATTGTGAAACTGCGAAACACCTTCTCTGTTCTCGACGAAGTTACTGGGCATCAACCATGGTTGAAAAGAACAAGCAAATCGAGCAATTGCAAGAGAGAGGTTATGTAGGAGAGATTGATTTCCGTCATTGCTAAGGTAGGTTGAGTGACCAGAAGATTTGTATAGGGTATCAAAATTCATCAAACATGAAACGCTTCCAAGACATTAGATGGACCAAAAAAATCAGTCAGCTGGCCTTTCTGCACTTTGAGTGATTTGTTTTGTAAAAAATTTATCAAAAACTACTACATTCATCAGTTTCATGGCTTCAACCGACTTGATGATAGACCAAAAAAATCAGTCAGCTGGCCTTTCTACTACATTCATCAACTGGCCTTTCTGTACTTTGTCACCAACCTGCTGGAAGGAAGAGCAGCTTTTGATAATAGATGGACCAAAAAAATTTGAAAGACATTGATAAGAATGCAGCAGCAAAGGCTCCGTTTGAGTTAATTCATTTTATATTACAAGTGGACAAAAATGAATTTGTCAACATTCAATGATAATGTAAGTACACGTATCCTAAATGAATTTGGTATCTCACAAGTGGACAAAAATGTTTGAATTAATTCATTTTATATTACAAACACACGTGAAGGCAATATTTCATTTTCTTGATAGGAATTTGTCTCGATTTAGTATATTGTCAGATTGAGATCCATTTAAATAATATTTATAATTTTCTTATTTATAAAACATGATTTAACTTTTTTACTTAAACTTTGAACACATGAATCCATGATCAAGCTGCTAAGGAAGAACAACAGCAAAGGCTCAGTTTGAGCTGCTAAGGAAAGCAGTTTGAACTTTGAACCCATGATCAAGCTATGTAGTTGTTACAAAATATAAGGAAGAACAACAGCAAAGTGCAGAATCAGTAAGATGTTTAAAACATATTCCCTCTGAAATAGGCTCCATAACAGAGGCTCAGTGTTCAGAAAATATTCAGCAAGATGTTAATAGATGCTCAGTACCACAAAGTGCAGAATCAGTCAACAACACAAGCTGCAGAATAAGAACAATTCAACCAAAAAAAGGTTCCATAACAAGTAGAAATGAGGAGTTGTATGAATACCACAAAGTGCAGAATCAGCAGTTTTGTTACTGTTGTTATGAATATCAGATTTTTCCAGCAATTTTGTTACTGTTGTTATGAATATCAGATATTTCCTTACCTTTTCACTCCAAGCAAGCTATGGCCGTACGAATTAAAGTTTCACAAATTTTATTTCTGCTGTTATGAATATCGTATTTTTTTCTTGCAATAAATTGATAGAAATGAGGGGTTGTATCTCGTGAAACACAAGAAAGAAACATTTCAAAATTATGGGTCTTTGTTGGGTTTAAAATCCTATTTTTATACTGTTGGCAGTGGTAGTTATAAAAAAGCATTTGACAACTAGAAAAATTCAGCAAGCTAATATTTCAGCAAGCTAATATTTCAGCAAGCTGATAATTCAGCAAGCTGATTATAAATGTACTGATTAGTCCCCTGTTTGATTCAGCAAGGTAAAATTGAGCTAACAACTAGTAAAATTCAGCAAGCTGATAATTCAGCAAGATGAGAATTATGGGTCTTTGATGGGTCTTTGTTTTTGTCTTTCAGTTGACAACCAGTAAAATTCAGCAAGGTAAATTTCAGCAAGGTGATTATAAATGTACTGATTAGTTCCCTGTTTGATTCAGCAAGGTAAAATTCAGCAAGGTAAAATTCAAACTGTCTTAGACTTATAGTCCCTGTTTGATTATAAATGTACTGATTTGCTAAAGAAAACAATTAACATATGCTCACTGCGGTAAAATTCAAACTGTCTTAGACTTATAGTCCCCTGTTTGATTATATATGTACTGATTTGCTGACAACTAGTAAAATTCAGCAAGGTAAAATTCAGCAAGGTGATTATAAATGTACTGATTAGTTCCCTGTTTGATTCAGCAAGGTAAAATTCAGCAAGGTAAATTTCAAACTGTCTTAGACTTATAGTCCACTGTTTGATTTTAAATGTATTGATTTGCTAAAGAAAACAATTAACATATGCTCACAGCAAGATGAAAATCCAGCAAGCTGTTTACAGAAGCTCACAACAATTCAGCAACAGAAAGTGCGGAAATAAGAACAATTCAGCCAACTACAACAACAATCCATGGACAGTTACATATTAGTACCAAAAAATAGGTTCCATAACAAGTAGATATTTTGAGAGCAGCAACACAAAGTGCAGATTCTAGTCTTTCACGTTGGTCCTTGCAATTGCATTCTTCAGTTGAGTGGTAGACGTGAAAACCTTTTTCTTAGACTGTGCAAACGGAAGATAGGTTATGCACGAGCTTTGAACAATAGATTGTGAGCTTTGAGCAGTAGACTGTGAGTTTTCCCTTGATGGACCAAGCGAAGGATTTTCACCATGAGCCTAGAAAACAAAGGTCAAGATTATGTAATAAAACCGATAAAATTTAAAATATAATATAGGTGAAATAAAAATTACCATAAAGCTCGATTGTGAGGTACTAGATGGAGCAAGTGGTGGATTTTCACAATGTGCCTGAAAAAAAATGATTAGCAAAATGATAGCATTTAAATATTACATAAATGTGATAAAAGTATATCATACCAAATTCCTCTTCTTCGTATGTCTTGAAACTTGTATTGTTTTAACATTCTTTGGCCTCCCACCTTTTTTTGTTTCTGTAGGTGATGTAGTTGTCTTTGGTGGATTAGTACACTTGGGCTTATTATGACCCTCAAGTCCACAATTTGAACATTTGTTCTTGCCATTTCTGTGCCTTTTTTTCTTATCATCTTTCTCCTCTTCAGGTTTCTTCCTTCTTGCCTTTTTTGGTCTACCGGGCTGAACAATGAACTTTGATGGCTCAGGTGGAGTCATGCCAGATTGTTCCCATTGTTGTTCACCGGGCATAGGGTGTACTATGTTGTTGTATGCAAGCATATACATTCTCTTAGTGTAGTAGTCATCCACAAATTCTTCCACCTCTAATCTTCTTAGTGTGATGCAGGCCATTGCATGGGGACAAGGAATGCCAGTCAAATCCCATTTATTACAACCACAACTCCTTGCTAAAAGGTCAACTACATATGTTTTTTGCATATGATCCACCTCAAATCTATCGTTCCCTCCATAGTGAACTTGACATCCTCTAAAACCTTCCTACTTGGCCTTTTCTAATTTATTTATCGTAGAAGGTGTCAAGTTACCTGAGTTCTTGCTCATGCCCTCTTTTTTTGTCAAAAACCTCTTCATCAACTTCCTTCTTATCCATTCACACATAGAAAGAATTGGTTTTTCTCTGGCTTCTAGTATGTAGTTGTTAAAACTCTCACACACATTATTCAATTGCATATCTGATTTTGATGTATGCTTGAATCCATGCCTAGACCAAGTGTTGGGATTTGCATCCATGAGATACTTGTATGCACCTTCATTCAAACTCTTAATGTACTCCATTGCCTCATCAAAATCAGGTTTGTTGCATGCCCTTGCAGCGTACCATAGTGCATCCTTGAACCCCTTTCCTGGCCACTTCACTCTGAAGTTGTTGTGAAGATGCCTCACACAAACTCTAGTCTCTGCAAGTGGAACAACTCGGTGTAAAGCCTCTATTAGACCCTGCATAAAAATTAAAATATTAAGACAATTATAATAGAAATTAAAACATTTTTAAATATGAACAATTGTTGTTTACCTTTTGTCTATCAGACATGAATGTGAAACAACCTTCTCCAAGGTCACACATTAAATTTTCAAGAAACCAACACCATGTTTCCTTTCTCTCAGCCTCCACAACTGCATAAGCAATTGGAAATAAATTTTCATTGCCGTCTTTTCCGATTGCGCATAACAACTGACCAGTATAAGCACCTCTTAAGTGGCATCCATCAAGCCCAACAATTGGTCTACAACCCATCAAAAAACCCCTTTTACATGCATCAAGACATACATATAATCTTTGGAACAATGGCCTTTCTGGACGATCTAAACAGACTTTAACGAAAGCAGATGAACCGGGACTCCATTTCCTTAGAGTTTCTACATAATCCCAAACCTTGACATATTGTCTTGATGCATCCCCTTGAGTCATCAATAATGCTCTAAGTCTAGCTCGCCATGCTTGAATATAATTAACTTCGACGGTGTAATCCCTTCTAATTGTAGCAATGAATCCTTTAACTGTCCAATTTGGATCATCTCTATAATGCTCAAGGTACTTCTCAGCCAACCATACAGATGTGACTTTTTTGTTCTCAATTTTCCAGCCACAATCATGAGTAGGGAAGAAACTCTTCAACTGAAAAGTGCCATCCAAACTCGTTCTACTAGCACAAGCTTTAAACCTGCAATAGTTGTTCTTACAAACACAACTCTTCCTTGAGTGTTTTATGTCACAATCACACTTATACTTACAGTAGGCCGACACTCTCTTACTATCATTATGTAGATAGTAATAATCCCCACCTAGTTGAATTGAGTATTGTCTTAAAGCTTTTCTGAAGATATCATTAGATCCAAACCGCATACCAACTTTAAGACAAATTGGTTTTTTGAAATCAACTAGGGGATTAAACTCAGGATACCTTGGACGTGTGTTACCTTCAGATCCACTTAAACTTTTTAGGCCATCGGAATTATCATCAACTCGATCTCTTCTTTCACCATCTTCCTCAGAAAGTGCTTGGTATGAACCTTCTACAATAGTAGTCACATCATCATGAACACCATAATCGACATGAGCAGCATATATATCATCATCTTCCTCATCACTAGCAAGAAAACTAAAGTCCCCATCTGAATCTGAAGTTTCTGACCCTAACAGGCTTCCATTAGCTTCCTCATCGATCAATGTTACAACTGAGTCTTGAATATTTGTAGTAGGTGGCTGTGAAAGTGGAGTGATATGGTTCATGGTAGAAATAATCTGTCAACATAGTAATAAATTACTCATTAGAACAAGTGAACAAGAGAAAATCTCAGCAATCACCTACTTACAAATAATAACAAATTACAAGAATCAACTAAAACAAACAACAACTGATAGATATAATAGGTGTCATACATAATCTGTTTCGAAGAACAATTTCAGGGAAAAAACGTCTATTTGTTATGGAAGCAAGGTACAACTATCACACGGAGGCTCTTCACAATCCCACGTGTTCATGGAGGAGGAAGCTTTCAAAGAGCAGTTTAGAAAAGCAATGTATAAAAGTATGAAAATCACTAACCTTTTTGCTGAGTTCAATGGAGGTTCTTCTCAATCCCTCGTGTTCATGGAGGAGGAAGGTTTATGTCTGTCGATAGTCGATTAAGGGTTTCTTCCCTCAAAACAAAAAAAAACTGATATATTTAACTATTAAAAATATGTATCTTAATCATTTGTTAAAATCAATTAATTACTTCTTGTGGGTCCCATAGATGGAAATTTTAACAGGAAGGTAAAATGGTGGCCATTTGTTAACGGAATAAGGATATGAGGTGGTTAAATGAAAAGTTTTTTATAAGAGGTGGTTAAGTAAAAAGTGAGGTATATAAGAGGTGGTTTGGTGTAATTTACTCTAAAAAGAAATCATAATAGAGCTAACAAATGACATGCCGTTGGTTCGCTACGCTGTGGGCTTCGGTTTTTAACAAAGAAATTATAGAAATTGGCGGGTGATTAATGAAAAAAAATAACCAAATGGATACGTGTAGGCAAGGGAAGCAAGGTGATCTGCAACCGTATTAGCCTCTCGATAGATATTAGGGGTGGGCAAAACCAATCCAATCCGTCGGTCCGGTCCGAAAAATCCGTCGATCCGATCCGAAAAAACCCGATATTTTAGTACCCGTTTTGATCCGATCCGGGAGATTTTCCCGGATCATCGGATCAGATACGGATCGGGGTTTTAGGCATCCGGATATCCGTGGATACCCGGATTAGAAAACGGATATCCGCGAATATCCGGATAATCCCGGATATCCAGATACTCATGGATACCGGATATCCACCGATCATCGGATATCCGCGGATCGTCTCGGGTCACAGGTTATCCGAATAGCTCCGGATCGCCGGATATCCGGATAGTCCCGGATCACTATATATTTTCCCGTATATCCGGCTATTAAAATTTTTTTATTGTAATTTTAAATGTATTTGTGTTTAGGAATGATAAATCAAAATTGTATATTACAATTATGTACTAATATTTATATTTAAAAAATATTAAATGAAAAAATATTTGAGTTAGGCAAAGTAACGAATTAAGGGCTAATTAGGTAATTAGGCTGTTTTTTTTAATTGTGTACTAAGTGGGCTTTTTTAAGTTTTCCAATTAGTAAATGTACCCCACTAATATTTTTTACCGCTCACAAAAACCTAATACACAGCCCTCCCCCTCTTCTCTCCTCCTACTGTCGCTTTCCCTTTCTTCCCGTTGGAGTACCGGCCGCCGCCTCGCCTGTCGGACATCGCCGGAACGGGGCGCCGCCGCAGGCCCTCGGCCGACCATTGTTTACCCTCTGTCGAACCCCATTGTTTTGTTTTATGGATTGATGCACAGGGGGGTTGTTCTCGTCTTCGTTTTGGGTGGGGGCTACGCAGACAGTCTTCGTGTGTGGGGGGGGGGTTGTGCTGCCTGGTTTTGTTTTTCTGGTTTTGGTTGTTCTTGTCTTCGTTTTAGGTGTGGGGGGTGTGGGAGAAATGCCCTAAAAAGGGTTTCTCCCTTAATCGACATCAACAGATGGGGAAGGAGGAATTGAAGCAGGCGGCGGCAGGGGCAGAGGAGGGACGCTCCGGCATGGTGGCGGCTGCGGCCTCCGACAACGACTCGAGGTCGCTTCT
Organism: Fagopyrum homotropicum; assembly: GCA_033239125.1. Lineage (NCBI taxonomy): Eukaryota > Viridiplantae > Streptophyta > Magnoliopsida > Caryophyllales > Polygonaceae > Fagopyrum > Fagopyrum homotropicum. The sequence continues at coordinate 27,766,876 of BSWB01000006.1, forward strand.
CCCTGGTGGCGCTACATGTGGTCGAGACGGAAAGGGTTGCGCAGGGGACCGGCGGTTGCTGCTCACATCTAGCGGCTGCAGAGAAGAAATGGGGAAGGCGAAGGCGGCGAGAGATCTGGCAACGAGGCAGGCGAGGCGGCGGCAAGGCAGTTTCGATTCCCGGTGGGTGATGACGGCGAGGTAGGGGAGAAGAAAATGGCGGGGCTGTTCACCAAAATTTTGATATAGGAAGTAAATAGATTCTGGAGTTCTTGTCGTAAACACATATTTGCATCATTATCTGTTTTCACTCCAAATAACAAATGGCCTATACTTGCTCTTGTGGATTAAAAATTGTTTGCAATTTTCTGAAGTTTCTTTTCTAGATCTTATTTATAATCTCTGAATTATTTTGGTGAACAATGTAATTGTTTTGGTCAGCAACGTGCACAAATTTACATATATGTGCTTGACAATGATGATTTAAAAGTGTCAGATTCATAATATGATGAAAGTTGTGCTTTCTAATGTTAATTTGCTTGTTTCTGGTATGAAAATCATACTAGAAAACTCATACCGGTATTTTCTGGTATGTAAAATTCTTACCAGAAAATTCTGTTATGGTTTTCTGGTACGAGTTTTTAGGTATAAATTTCATACCAGAATTTCTAGTATGGATTTCTGGTATGAAAGAAAACTCATACCAGAATTTTCTGGTATGTAAAATTCTTACCAGAAAATTTTGTTATGAGTTTTCTGGTAAAAAAATTTCTGGTATGACAAGTTTTGATATGACAAAATTCTGGTATGAAAATAATTTCTGGTATGAGAAATTCTGGTATGAAATTTCTGGTATGAAAATTTCTGGTATGAAAATTCTGGTATGAGAAAAATTGCGGTATGAGAATTTCAGTCCAAAAAATAAAAAAGAAATAAAAAAGAAATAAAAAATAAATTAAAAAAAGACAAAAAAAATAATAAAAGAAAACAAATTCAGTAATTAAAATTTAAAACTTATACTTATTTAACAAATAACAAACATCATTTATTCTTTCTAAATAGAAGGGTTAATAATTTTTACCTACTATTAAATGAAAGTGGTAAAAAATTTGGGTTACACTTTCTTAAACAAAAACTCAAAAAAGCCTAGTATATCAAATTCTCCCATGAATTAATAATGTGCATACTTAGTTACTTTATATCACTATGTAATATTGTATTAATATTTTTATTTAACATATATTACAATATACATGGTAAACTAATTTAATTAATCAAAGTCAATAATTGATAATTATTTTTTATAACTTTATACGTACTCACATAGTCACATTGATCTTATTTAATTTAATTTAACATATATACATCTATAATAAATACAACTTTGTACATACTCATATATTCATACCTTTCGGAATAAATACTCATAATATTTTGAGAAAATTGGTGTAGGGAAGCCCTTTTTGTATCCATCATACAATCTAAGTCCTCCAATTCTCTCCCTAAAAATAAAACTAAATTAAATTATAAAGAGGCTTTTTTTGTGGGGATCACTCCCATTAAAAAGATTCTCTCCCTCAATTAAGGAGGATAAATAACTATTAAGATTAAAAAGATAAACTAAATTAAAAAGATAAGTGAATATTAATTGTTGGGACCACTCTCATTAAAAAGATTCTCTTCCTTAATTAATATGGTTGTTTTTTAATTAAATAAAAAAAATGAGAGTGGTCCCCCACAAATTCTTTACATAATTTTATGTACATAATTAAATTATATACATAATTTCGCACGTAAATTATGTACATAAAATTATGTAATTAATTTTAATGCCAACAAATAAGCGACTCTTTGAAAAAAAATAAGCAATATTAATTAAGGGAGAGAATCTTTTTAATGTTAAAACTAATTCCTTAATTGTAGAGGACCACTCTTATTTTTCTTTTTTATTTTAAAAAATTAAGGGAGATAATCTTTTTAGTTTTGAATAATTGTAGGAGACCACTCTCAATTTCCTTTTTAATTTTGAAAGTATCTTTAAATTATTTTAAATTTTATCTTTTTTTCAAAATTATAAGGGGCCTAGTTAATACAAATTGAAACATAAAAGCCTACTTAATCTACATTTATACAATAAAAGCCTACTTACCCCTTTTACTCTAATATTTTTGTATTATAAATTAATCTCGTTGTACGATATATCTTTTTATAAATACGATTATAAGTTGGTCTCAATAATAATATTTTAATAAAAGTTTGTCTTATTTGAATGAACAAATGTTCATAATAATCTTTTATTATAGGTTGGTCTCATTTTGAGATGTTGATTCTTATAAATATGATTATAAGTTGGTCTTAATAATAATATTTTATTAGAAATTGATCTCATTTAAACGAATAAATGTTCATAATAATCTTTAATTATAAGTTAGTCTCATTTTCAGATATAGATTTATATAAATATGATTATAAGTTGGTTTTAATTATAAGTTGGTCTCACTGTAATACATAAGTTTTATAAGATGGTTTCAATAATAATCTTTTATTAGAAATTGATCTCATTTATATGAACAAATGTCCATAATAATATTTTATTATAAGTTGATCTCATTGTAAGATATATATTTTTATAAGTTGCTCCCAATAATAATCTTTTATTAGAAGTTGATCTCATTTAAATAAACAAATATTCATAATAATCTTTTATAATAAGTTGATCTCATTGTAAGGTATATGTTTTTATAAGTTGATCTCAACAATAATCTTTTAGTAGAATTGGTTTCATTTAAAAGAACAAATGTTCATAATGATCTTTTATTATAATTTGATCTCATTGTAAGATATATATTTTATAAGATGGTCTCGATCATAATCCTTTATTAGAAGTTGATCTCATTTAAATGAACAAATGTCCATAATAATCTTTTATCATAAGTTGATCTCTTTGTAAGATATATATATATATATATATATATATATATATATATATATATATATATATATATTTCTATAAGTTGGTCCCAATAATAATCTTTTATTAGAAGTTAGTCTCATTTAAATGTAACACCCTGAATCCGCGGGATATCGGAATGCTACGGGCAAGACCACACAATGGGTCCAGACCCTTAGCCTGACAACAATCTCACCGGACATTTCCAACATGGCATAAATAAAGGCGTAAAACTTGAAAAACGTTTGTAATGTATGCGAGACGGAAAATTAAAGAGTACAACGTGGAAACTCAGCCGAGTCCTCAAAACGACACAAAAACATCACAACACACAAATCCGAAAACGTACATCAACCATAATCCAACATAAGGGTAATAACGATAATAATCCCAAAAACGCCCCCGTCCTATAGTGTACGGCGACCCTCGGCTAGCCACTCCTCCACCTCAAGCGACGTCCCTAACCTGCGGGGCATCTACACAAGCGGTTTAAAACCGTTAGATATATTCGAAGCATTAAAGATATGGTGAAGGCACATACACATTCATACAACATACATCACATAATCATACTCGAAAGACAATCCCGGTTATTATCTTTACTTATTAGGTCGTATCCCGTTCTAGTTCAACTTAGTTTTGTGACATGAGACCACCGTGGTCCCGCCTCGATCCCTACTTACCGGCATGGAACGGTACGGATGCCTCGTCTCTCAACTCACAACACTCTAGCTTCCTTAGTGAGGAAGCTAGAGTGTTGTGAGTTGATATAGCGAAAGCGATAAAACATACACCACCAAACACACAATGAATCTAATACATCAAATATGGCTAAGTAAGTCCAAAGACTTACCTCGTCTCTCAACTCACAACACTCTAGCTTCCTTAGTGAGGAAGCACACAACCTGCTCATACATGAATACACCCATCAATACAAACCCACATTCACGAAGTCATAGACTTCATTCTAGTGATCTAAGCAAGATCACTCCACTCTCAAACTAGGAAAGCATCCTAGGGTCCATGGTACTCATAAAACTCTCAACAAGCAAGGGAAACTCACAACAACCTATACAACCTAAGGACATGATCAACAATAACAGCCTAGGAGAACCAACTAGTTTAGGAAGGTCAACATGCTCAACACTCAAGATCACCATACACACCAAGCCATAAGGGCTCCAAGGATAACAACCACTATATGGCATTCTCACAAGTCCTAGGTCCATCCTAAGCATGCTTCTAACTAGGTATCAATAAGGTATAAGGAAGGAACGAAGAGAAAGGGAGGAAGGAACTTGCTGGTGAAGAAAATGCAGCCGCGGAAGCAAGCTGGCGCTCCCGGCGGACCCTGTCGCCGCCCCTGCGGGTCTCTGGCGCCACCCCTACGCCTGGTGGCCGCCCCTACGCCTGGTGGCCGCCCCTGCGCCTGGTGGCCGCCCCTACGGTGGCCTTGATCCGCCCCTGCGCCTCTGATGATCCGCCCCCGCGGTCGAACAGTAGAAACTCCGTCTTCCTCGTTTCTTCGACTGGTTCTTTGCTCCAAGTGCCTCCTTCTCTTGCTGGGCCTTCTCCAAACTCCCACCACAGGTCCTAGCTTCCTCACCACGACCTAAACGAGATATAGGAAGGGGCATGCAAAGGTTTACAAGATCTCTCTTCAAAAGCTTACTCCATAGCCATTGAGGTGAAGAGGAGAGGAAGAATGGAAGAACTAGCAGCAAGATGAAGAGGGGAAGAGACAACTTACCATAACAGATCCGGATCTCCAAGGCTGCAGCTTCCACACATCACTCTTCCAAGGAGAAAGAAGAAAAGAGCATCAAGGAAGAAGAGAACTGGAAGAGGGAAAAGAGCGTGAAATGGAGATGGGGAAATGGGGAGAGGAAATAACGAGGCTGACAAAGTGGTGGAGATACCCAAGGGTCAACATCCCCCTTTTCCCCCTCACTCCTCTTCCCAAGGTCGGAAAGTAAAAGGAACCCCCATCCCGCGTTAAAACTCGTACTCAGCAAACGTGCCTGCGGGAAATAAGCCGCCAACGCGGAAAAGGTCGGAAACAACTCGACTTCCGGAAATATAAATTTTCGGATGTTACAACTAATCTCCCTAAAATCAAGTTTCGTCCCAAAACTTGGTAAACGTACACCTCATAAAAGACAGAACTCAAAAACGTACAGGACATAATATGTCGGCCCACGACCCTAAAACTCCGAAGTCGAACTCGTAATCGCATCAATACCTCGAAAGGTAATCATACATACACACATATACCATACACAAGGCATATCACATCACATAGCACATAGCTATCATCAAGGGAAAAAGCTCAGGACTAACCCGACTGCCCTAACGGTGACTCTAAGCATGTGTAAAACTCGGGATAGTTCCTCTGGATACTATCCTCCGTCTCCCAAGTAGCCTCGTCGGCTCCTCGCCTCAAGCACTGCACTCTCAACCTCGGTATCTCCTTCGATCGAAGGCGTCTCGTACTCCTCTCCAAAACCGCTATTGGGTGCTCTACAAAAGTATGGTCCGGCTCGACCACAAGGTCCTCATGACTAATGATGTGTCTCGGGTCATGGATGTACTCCCTCAGTTGAGACACATGAAATACCTGATGTATACCCTCCAACCGTGGTGGCAACGCCAGTCGGTATGCCACCTCACCAACTCTCTCCACTATCTCGAATGGACTGACATATCGGGGGCTCAACTTCCCTTAATGCCGAATTGTCTGACACCCCGAGTCGGTGACACCCTCAGCCACACCTGGGCTCCCACCCTGAACTCGAGAGGTCTACGCCTCTTATCCGCGTACGATCTCTGACGACTCTGGGCGGTCGACATCCTCTCTCGTATCAAGGCAACTCTAACCATGTCATCATGTACCTGATCCGGAGCTACAACACTCGAACTCCCCGGTTCGTCCTAACATAAGGGAGTGCGGCATCTCCGCCCATACAATGCCTCATACGGTGCCATCCCAATCAACGCGTGCCAACTGTTATTATACGAAAACTCCACCAATGGAAGGTGGTCAGGCCATACCTGCCCCCAGTCTAGTACACATGCACGCAATATGTCCTCTAAGGTCTGAATAGTCCGCTTTGACTGGCAGTCAATCTGTGGATGGTATGCGGTGGTGAAGTGAAGACTCGAACCTAGGGCGGCGTGTACCTGCTGCTAGAACCTCGAGGTAAAGTGCCCGTCCCTATCCGAGATGATGGTCCTCGATACTCCATGTAACCGCACAATTTGACGAGTAAACTCCTCGGCTAAACGACTCACCGACCACGTCTCCCGAATAGGGATGAAACGTGCAGTCTTCGTCAACCGATCCACGACTACCCATATCGCGTCAAAGCTCCTACTCGGTCTCAAACCCGTCACAAAGTCTATAGAAATATCCTCCCACTTCCATTGCGACACGGGCAGTGGATGAAGCTCTCATGCGTGTCTTTGGTGCTCGATCTTGACTTGCCGGCAAGTCGCGCATCGGGCCACATATCTAGCTACATCGGGTTTGAGCCCGCCCCACCAATAAGATCTCCTAAGGTTCTGGTACATCTTACTCGCGCCTGGGTGCACAGAGTAAGGTTTAGAATGTGCCTCGTGCAAAATCCGCTCTCTTAACTCCGGGTCTGTCGGTACACAAATACGTCTCTGACATCTCAATAACCCGTCTACTCCTGTGATAAACTGCGGTGCCTCACCTCTGGTGATCCTGTCCCGAATCCTCGTCAACACGGGACATCTCTCCTGCTTCTGCCGGATCTCCCCGGACAGATCAGGTAAAACCCCTAACTCGAACAAATGGCCGACCGTATCCGGAAACCGGTTATCCAACTCTAACTCCGCCAAATCCCTCTACAACTGTGGATAAATCGTAAGTCGAGCTATAGCATCCTCTCAAGGAGTCCTCCTACTCAAAGCATCGGCGACTACGTTCGCCTTCCCCGGATGGTACAAAATCTCCAAGTCGAAGTCCTTAATCAGCTCCAACCATCTCCTCTGGCAGTTATTCAACTCCCGCTGAGTGAATATATACTTCAGACTCTTATGGTCTGTGAAGATCTAGCACGTGACTTTGTACAAATAGTGTCGCAGATTTTCAAGGCATGAATCACTGCCACTAGCTCAAGATCATGGGTGGGATAATTCTTCTCGTACGGCTTCAGCTGCCGAGAAGCGTATGCAATAACCCTACCCCTCTGCATCAAAGCGCACTCCAAGCCTAGCTTGGAGGCATCACTATATACAACAAAGTCCACCAGACGAACCTTGTGGACTTACTCAACAAGGAAGTAAGCGGGCGTGCAATCACGGAGAAACCCTCAACAAATCGGCGGTAATACCCAGCTAAGCCCATGAAACTACGCACCTCCTTGACCATCCTAGGAGGTGGCCATGAAAAAACAAACTCTATCTTCGTCGGGTCGACCATGACACCCTCGGCGGAAACTATATGACCTAGGAATGCCACCTCGGACATACAAAACTCATACTTAGAGAGATTTGCATAAAGCTCTCTATCTTGAAGGACTCGAAGAACCGTCCTCAGGTGTCCCGCATGCTCCTCCCTACTCCGGGAGTACACTAAGATATCATCTATAAACACTACCACAAACTGGTCCAAGAAGTCGATGAAGATGCCGTTCATCAACTCCATGAAGACGGCGGGTGCATTTGTGAGCCCGAACGGCATCACGACAAACTCATAATGGCCATATCTCTATCTGAATGCCGTCTTTGGCACATCCTCCTCTCTCACTCTCAACTGGTGATAACCCGACCTCAATTCAATGCGTGAAAACAAGGAGGCTCCCTGTAACTGGTCTAACAGATCATCGATGTGCGGTAGAGAGTACTTGTTCTTGATGGTGACTTAGTTCAATTCCCGGTAATCGATACAAAGTCTCAAAGATCCGTCCTTCTTCCTGACGAAGAGGACCGGTGCACCTCAAGGGGAAACGCTCAGGCGTATGAACCCCCTCTCAACTAACTCCTCGAGCTGCTTCTTCAGCTCCAGCAACTCGATCGGCACCATGCGGTAAGGAGTCTTAAAGATCGGCCTCGTGCCGGGTTCCAACTCAATAGCAAAATCCACACTCCTCTGTGGTGGTAATCCGGGTGGCTCCCAGAATACATCCTCAAACTCACATGCCACGGGTTTCTCCTCTAGCGACGGTCCGATCTCCTTCTTCATGGTATAGCACCAGAAGGCCTCACATCCATGCCCGATAAGTCTCGCGGCTCGGACCGTGCTAATGACTGTACCGGCCTTCTAGAGGTCCTAACCTCGGAAAATCACCCCATGACCCGTCTTTGTGGTAACCGTCATGGTCCTCCGGATGATGTCTAACACGGCTCGATGACGGTCCATCCATTCCATCCCAAGGATGACTTCTTCATGCACCAAGTGCATGACATAGAAGTCGGCTAACCAATAACGTTTTCCCAAACGTATGGGAAAACCGTGTACCTCTTGGGTACCACTAACCCTACCCCCATCGGATAATCCCACAACAAAGGGTCTCCCCTCTATCGTAACTAAGGACAACCTAGATACACAATCATCGGATATAAAAGAGTGCATGACACCCGTATCAAACAAAACTCGGACCGGAAGTCCATGGATCTGAATAGTACCTGTAGCTGCCGGTGCTGTTGGATCAACAACACTCCTCAACTTGAACACTCTGGCCTGTGTGCCCTTAGTCTTCTGTGTACCCCCACCACGGCCTCTACCTCGGCCCTGACCCTGGGCTGAACCCTGTGTGCGAGTCTGACCCTGAACCCTCTGCTGAGAGTCCTGTGGCTGAAACTGTGATGGGCTCTGACTACCTCATGCTACTCCAGCAGGCGAAGAACCCTGCTGAGACTGTAACTTTCCTTGACGGCAAAAATCGGCTCAGTGACCCACCTGACCACAAGAGAAACAAGCCACGGGTGGTCTCCTACATGTGTTCCTCATGTGCCCAAACTCTCCACAAATGTAGCACTCACGCCCCCCGTCTGGTGCCTGCCTCAATGTCTAAGGACCGGGACGTCCCAGAGTCTGGCTACGTCCCTACCCTGCCACTCCTGCTCCTGAACTAGCTGGTACGGTCCTCTGTCTCTTGTCCGGTCCCCCGGACTGTGTTGCCCTCTTCATCCCCGGTTGGTCTCTCTCGTAGGCCGAAGCTCGATCCTGGTATCCGCCAATGAATTGCAGCGGAATCCCGCCAAGTAAGCACGGGTGGACTCCCTCAGTCTCCTAGAAAAGAGATAGAGATGCTGGTCTGCTGGTGGTGCAGCGGGTCCCAGCAATGCTAACTCAGCTCGAAAGCGCCTAATCGCCTCAATAACCAGAACATCCTCAAAACGTGGCTTTGATACCACTTTGTAACACCCCGAATCAACGGGATATCGGAATGCTACGAGCGAGACCACACAATGGGTCCCGACCTTTAGCCTGACAACAATCTCACCGGACCTTTCCAACATGGCATAAATAAAGGCGTAAAACTCAAAAAACGTTTGTAATGTATGCGAGACGGAAAAGTAAAGAGTACAACGTGGAAACTCAGCCGAGTCCTCAAAACGACACCAAAACTTCACAATACACAAATCCGAAAGCGTACATCAACCACAATCCAACATAAGGGTAATAACGATAATAATCCCAAAAACGCCCCCGTCCTATAGTGTACGGCGACCCTCGGTTGTCCACTCCGCCACCTCACTCGGCGGCGTCCCTAACCCGCGAAGCATCTACACAAGCGGTTTATAACCGTTATCTACATTCGAAGCATTAAAGACATGGTGAAGGCACATACACATTCATACATCACATAATCATACTACAAACACAAGCCCAATTATTATCCTTACTTATTAGGTTGTATCCCGTTCTAGTTCAACTTAGTTTTGTGACACGAGACCACCGTGGTCCCGCCTCGATCCCTACTTACAGGCATGGAACGGTACGGATGCCTCCGCCGTCTAACCTGCACGGGCTAGTCGTCAAGAACCTCCTAGACTCTCGCAAGAGCTAGACGGATGATGTCACCGTCCGTTATCATACACTTGGGCCAAAATATATATAAATGTCGGTGGTCCTATTACCGGTTTAGTTGATATAGCGAAATCGATAAAACATACACCACAAAACACACAATGAATCTAATACATCAAATATGGCTAAGTAAGTCCGGAGACTTACCTCTTCTCTCAACTCACAACACTCTAGCTTCCTTAGTGAGGAAGCACACAACCTGCTCATACATGAATACACCCATTAACACAAACCCACACTCACGAAGTCATAGACTTCATTCTAGTGATCTAAGCAAGATCACTCCACTCTCAAACTAGGAAAGTATCCTAGGGTCCATGGTACTCATAAAACTCTCAACAATTAAGGGAAACTCACAACAGCCTATACAACCTAAGGGCACGATCAACAACAACAGCCTAGGAGAACCAACTAGATTAGGAAGGTCAACATGCTCAACACTCAACATCACCATTCACACCAAGACATAAGGGCTACAAGGATAACAACCACTATATGGCATTCTCTTAAGTCCTAGGTCTATCCAAAGCATTCTTCTAACTAGGTATCAACAAGGTCTAAGGAAGGAACGAAGAGAAAGGGAGGGAGGAACCTACTGGTGAAGAAAATGCAGCCGCGGAAGCAAGCTGGCGCTCCCGACGGACCCTGTCGCCGCTTCTGCGGGCCTCTGGCGCCGCCCCTGCGTTTGGTGGCCGCCCCTACAGTGGCTCTGGTCACCCCTGCAGTGGCCTTGATCTGCCCCTGCGCCTCTAATGATCCGCCCCCGCGGTCGAACATCAGAAACTCCGTCTTCCTCGTTTCTTCGACTAGTTCTTTGCTCCAAGTGCCTCCTTCTCTTGTTGGGTGTTCGCTCCAAACGGTGTGTGCAAGCTTTAAATTTATAACCCCTAGATGTAAGCTTAAAACAAGGATACGAACCCGCAGTGTACGGGTCAATCGTAGTAAAAAGCAAGGAATTCCAGGGGTCGATCACAGGGACTTAGTGAAACAAAGTCGGAATAGGTAAGCTTTGTAAATACTAACCACAAAAGCAATTAAAACAATCAAGGATGATAAAAAGTCAATAAAGGAAATATGCAATTCTAGGGATTAAATCATCTAGTTCTGGTTCCAACTCAAGATTTAAAGATAAGCAGACAAAGCTGAGATTTTTGCATAGGGAAGGTGTTACTAAAGTGGAATAGATCACCGGGTAAGTCTCACTACTCACTAATCCCAAACCGTAACTCCTATTACCGGGTAAGTCTCAAGGAATTAAGATAAAGAACTATAACCTAAAACTAACACTCCAACTAAGGGAATAGAATCAACCTTTACCGGGTAAGTCTCAGGCTAACTCACAAAGATGGAATGAAAGTACACTCAAACCCCAATAAAGGATTAACCTTTATTACCTACACTTATGATCATTGGTAAACAAACAAAGGAATTACCGGGTAAGTCTCATCCTAGGCTTGCATTGAACCATGAAAGGTGTAATAAGGATAGGATTTGGCAAACTCTAACACTTAACTCTCAGTTTCGAATCAGATAAGTCACCTCGGTCAGAAGAATTCCACCCCGGCCGAGATGTTCATCGACTGAGTGAGATGCTTAGGGTTAAGGTAAAGACTCGAACTTTCAGGGTCCTACTGTGATTCAGATTATTCTATCATTGTTTTTCCCACAACCTTCAGCCAATCACCCTAGAATCACATAAGGAAATTAGCCACTCATCATCATGAAAGTATTAATCAAATTTATGGGAAGAAAGAGAATAATTGAACAAGAAAACCTTAAGAGAAAGGCTTCAATAACTGAATCAATTATCAAACAAGCGTTCCTTGGATAGAAATCCAACAAGACAAACAACAAAGAAGGGAATCTAAGATGATCTTACAAAAACCCTTCAAAAAGCTATAAAAGCTATAGACTTTCTTCCTTCAACCTTCAAAAAGGTTCTTCAAATCTCCCAACTGGAGTATGGCTGCAGCGGATGTCTAAACATAATCGGCGGTATAGCATGATCTGGATTTGTGGAAAATCTAACCCTTTTCATAGGAAAATTACTCTCCAAAGATAAGATATTTTAGAAAGATCTCTTCCCATAAAAATAGGTAAAATATATGATCTAACTTATCTTCTTCCTTCCAGGAACCCAGCCCAAAAATATAAGATCCTCTTTCCAAAGATAAAAGATCTCAGCCAAGAATAAAATATTCTCGTCGCGTCCCAGGTGCTCGCCTCGGTCGAGTCGGCTCCTCTGGATCACCTCGGTCGAGGTGACTTTGTAGTCAACCGAGGTGAGTCACAACTGAATGTGAAATCTCTCAAATCTGGTCCAAAGTGAATCTCTATTCCATGGCCATGCTTCCTGGATTACTCCTTAAGCTCCCGAATGTAGCTCCAATGACTCCTTAGCTCCTTTTGCTCCTTTTTAGTCCAAAATGTGCCATTTTACCTATGATTACAACAAAACTAGGTGTAGACCTCGATTCCCGCAAAGGTAGATGAAACGACAATATAATCACATAATATACATACAAACATGCAGATTATTGAAGATAAAACGTCTAAACAGGCCCCAAAATATAGACAATAATTCATGCTATCAAAATACCCCATACTTAGCTCTTGCTTGTCCCCAAGCAAGTTCCGCATATAAAATACAAGATAGAATGGATTATTAGTCATAAAGATCAATGAAAAAGTCTTTCAAAAACATTTTTGATGGTGTGCTACAATCATAGATCACTCTAAGAGAATACTTCATGGAATTTAAAATCAAAATATGAACAAAATATTTTATAAATATAAGAAAGTTGTTCATCTTTGCATAAAATCATAGAATGCATAATAAATCATAATCATCGAAATTAATCATGTATAATCCAGTTTAAATCACTAAGTCAATCAACAAGCTCGAGGTCTCAAGGGCTTCCCAAAAGAAAGGTCAAGAAACGTGTAGGGTAGGGATGTATAGAAGATAATGTGGTGCTAGAATCCGGGAAAAGGATATCACTTCACTTTCACTTGAACTTCAACATCTTCCACCAATAAGCTTTGCTTATTTCACACTTTTTTTTCTTTTTTACTTTACTTTTTGGGATGCTTGGACAGAGGTGCACAATAACCGAAGCCTAGGAAATAAGCAATCATCAATTTCTTGAGATGCATCAAACCCTTGATGCACATACCATGACCCGTTAGGAATATCGCTCAATCCGACTTTGGCAAGACACAAACACCCGGCTATGTGAATGGTGCCGAGTTACTCATCATCATGATTGACTTTCCCAAACCTATTTATTACTTTCTAACACTTTCACTTCCAGCCAACTTCTCAACTTTTGCTTCACTTGCTTTCACCACTTTGCTTGCTTCCAAATTCCCGGATAGGTAAAGGGAGGCAAAAAATGTATATGAGGGGCTAAGCATGATCAAGAAGAAGAAGAGAGAAGAATGAATTACGTTGGTCTTTCCAGGAAGAAAGTGAGAGAACTTATCTTGTGGCGTCAACCTTCAAATTCAACATAATTTGGATAAAAATAAAGTATTAAACATGCCAAAAATTTCAAACAAAGCATTTAGCAACTTAAACATATCATAAAATCTTTCAAACATATAAAGATTTCAAAACCAGTCAACAAACAAGATCTTCACCGAGATCATATCTAGATAAGAAGCACAAAACGTTTCGAAAACTCTCAGTTAATCCACCTCGGTCGAGGTGTTCTAGGTCAACCGAGGTGAAGTACATCGTTCGGCCAGAACTGTCCCGGTCGAGGTCAAATTTTTTTTTTCTAAACCAGTTTTTGATAACGTGATTTATGACGTTACTATAGGCATACATTTAGATAGTTTTCTCCGTTATTCATGCACGTTTTGGCACTAGTTCACGACGTTTACACTCATTTCGTGCATATTCCTAGAAAAGACGTCTACACGAGCTTTTGTCGGTGTTTTAGGTATTTCGGGGATCTTTTGGACATCAACCGATGCATTCGAGGGTCAAGCCTCATGGTGGTACACATCCGAAGCTTTGAAGGATCATAATTGGAGCAACAAAGGACACAAAGACCACTATTGGTGCAAGCAATGGAGCAACTCATGGCTAGACGATCACAACATGCTTCTGTTGAAGAAAATCGGACCATCACTTAGGAAAATCGGCCGATTTTCCTGAGTAGGTCGATTTTTAGGCCTTCAACAGCTTAAGCCACGTGTCCCACGATCTCTTGATCCGGCCTTGCTCTTGGTGGAGAATATAAGTGGGCCTGCAAGCTGTTGTTGAGCATCTCTCCTCTCCCACATTCTCTCATTCACAGCTCATTGGATTGGGATAGACTTGGAGAAGAGGAAAACTACTCTCAAATTGAAGGAAGAAGAAGAACACCAAACATAGAGTGATAGTGAGGTTTTGAGTGATTTTGAGTGATTTTTGGAGTCTTGGATTGAAGAACTATTGCAAGGATTGTTAGGAACGTTTTGGAACTTCATTTGAAGGGTTGTAAGTCTTGCTAAAACTTAGATTCAGCTGAGATTTATTGTTTTTACTTGCCTATCTTTCATCATCCTTCTATGAAAACCATGTATGCTTGTGTGATGATTTTGGATCTTGATATGCATATTATTGGCTAGTTTATTGTGATTCTGGAGTGATGGATTGATAGTTATGGCTAGGGTGATGATAGGATGGACTTATATGTTAGTTTAGGATGATTTGTATGCACGAAACCCATTCCAGAGAGAAAAATCGGGCTGTTCTTCAGTCAAATCGGCCGATCTGGCCATGATCCATCCGATTTTCCTCTCTGTTGCTCTTTAATTGATGAATCTGTATGTTAGGGTGTTAGGGTGTTGAAATCCTAGTGTTTATTTAGCCTAATTTAGCTTAGGATCACCTAATGCTATCAACCTAAGTGAGGAAAGAGATCTACCCGATGATTTCCGGTCTTAGATACCTAAGATGATGAATTCTAGGTAGTAGTGAGCCTCACAAGCCGCTATTGGATTGAGTGTGCTAGGATTATTGCTTGAGACTTACTTTTCCGAGACTTACCCGGTAAGGAGAGGTTTGCCACTTAAGTAGTGTCCGGTTTGTGTAGAATTCCCTACTTTACATCCTTGAGACTTACCCGGTAATAGGAGTTTGATGCGGGATTAGTGAAGTAAGAGACCTACCCGGTAATTGCTTTCATTAGTGAAACACCCTTTCCCAACACCGCAGCCTTGTCCTTAGAATCTTTAGAACCTTGAGTCCAATGTCATAACCGGAAATCTTGACCTCTAGAATCCACTTTTCTCTCTTTTATCTCATATTTTGTGCTTGTGTTACTTGTTTACCTTGCTAGTTTGAGTTTTTAGTTTGTTTTATTATCTTGCTTGATTTGTGATCTTTGCTTACTCACCACAAAAACCAATCAAAAATATCGAGATTTTCATTTCTTTGTTCTTTGATCTTTTCTTAGACTAGATCCACACTATCTATGACCATTGCTTGACTTGATTTCACCTTAGTCTTTGTGTTCGACCTCGGAATACTATCCCTACTACGAACGTCCCGTACACAGCGGGTTCGCTAGGAGTTAGGAGAAATATATCGAGTTTATAAATTTAAAGCTTATTGCGCATCTATTCCTAGACGTGACAGTTTTTCTTAATGAAATAACCTGTATGCATGTATGTAATTCTCAGATAAGCACGTAAAGCAAAATAAAGCATAAATATCCAATAATGTCAAGTCATACATCACATAAGTCATAAAATACATCAAATACCCCATACTTGGGACACACTGTCCCAGTGGGTCAAAATAAGTCTAAAGAAATAAAGTACTCACCGGACAAAGCTGAGCTGCATAATAAATAAGAAAGAAAATCCTGCAAGCTCTCAATAATCACGATCCGGTGGTGGTGGTGGTGGTGGTGGCACGTACGGATACTGGGATGGGTCAAATGGATAACCCATAGTCTGCTGAAACTGGATCTCCATCATCCGGCGCTGATAGTGCTGGCCCTCTAGCATCTGATGAGTCCAGCGGTCGATCTCTTGGTGCTGGGCGTCAAACCTCTCCTGGATGTCTACAGTCAGGGCAGCATAGGAGTCTATCATTTCATCCGTCAGATCATCAATCCGACGGTGAGCATCTGGATCTCTCTGTCGGCGTCCCCTACGCCTAGCAGGGCGTACTGGTGATGCAGCCGGTGCAGTCTCAGTCTCGTCATCGTCCAAATCGATGACCGGTGCACTAGTCCCAACAGTATCAGTCCTTGTATCCATAGGAACTCCACCATCACTATCATCATCATCATCATCATCATCATCATCATCATCATCATCATCATCATCATCATCATCATCAATAGTCTCTCAACCTCATCCTCCTCAACTGGTGCAGTTGCTGCCTCTCTCGCATCCTCCATCAGTGGGATCCAAGCAGTCTGCCAATAGTGCGGATCATACACTGAGAATTGGGGTGACCATCTGATCCCCTGTGGTGCAGTAGGCTCCCATGGCATAGCTACGTACGGTGTAGTGAGTCCTCGGGGAACCAGTATCCTCCGAGTAATCATCTCCTGAAGTCCTAGCGGCTTGGCAGCCGCCACCATAGTACAAGCGCCGAGGTCCATGTCCTGGTAACTCGCTATGTGAGTCACAATGCCTCCGCAGCAGATATCGCCCTTCGCCTTGGTCTTGATCCTGTGCAGATCCTCTACCAGCATCAAGCCAAAGTCTGGAATCCCTCCAGTCACCATGCAGTAAAGGCTGAAAAGCTCCCCCTGTCTGACCTTCTGGGGCGTCTCAGTACGCGCCACAAGAGTCTCACTGAAAATCCTGTGAGCTAACTTAAAATCTAGGTGAAATATAATACGCTCCCTGGAGTCTCCAGGGCGCCATCTATCTGCATGCTCAACTACGTGAGCAATCTGTCCCCAGAACTCCCTAGCTACAGCTCAGGAGGGAAAATCAACAACAGTCGGAGCCGGGAAACCAAAGATGTCCCGCCAGTACTCTAAAGGAACTAAGAAGTTCCGGTTCATCAACCGGTACTTCACAACATGCTCTGTGGGAAGGTAGGTGAAGGAGCTGACAAACTCCATAGTCGGCTCTAAGTAGGCAGGTGCGCGGATCTCAGTGAACTGATCTAGCCCTACCATAGAAATCATCCGTCTCAAATCTCCATCCACATGGAGACAATCAAAAGCTGATACGTCCAGGAAGCGAGGTGCAATCACTGGACGGGCCGCGATGCGGTCATAGTCGACCTGGTGTCTTTCGTGGATCACCGGTCTAGTAGGTCTGGAAGAAGAAGAAGAAGGGGAAGGAGAGGATCTGTCCCTCAGGACCAGCTGTCTATTTGAACTCATCTCTCAAACAACCTGTCAGATCACCTCGGTCGGCCTGAGAACTCTCAAGAACACCTCGGCCGAGGCATAGGCCGACTGGACCGAGGCGAAGAACTGCGCGACTGATTTCCTCAAAATTCCAGTTCTTTTCCCCCAAAATCACTACAACTGCTTCCTATGGGGTACTTAATCTGTTTTTCAGCAAATGCAGGGGCAACTAAAGCCCAATTTGAAGTAAAACAGTGAAGAAGAGCGAGGTTAGGGTTTTTTCGATATTTACCCCGATTCGGTCGATTCAGTTTGTTTTTCTCGCAGATTAGCACTTGCATTGGAATCCTCTACCCTTTCTTAGCGGTTTGGAAGCGAGAATCGTCGAAAACGAGCGAAGATTGGCGAAGTGAGGCGAAGGGAGTGCCGCGGTCGAGGAGAAGGTAAAGGAGGAGAGAGAAATCTCAGCCCCCTTTTATACCCTTTTCTGGAACTGCTGTCACCTCGGTCGAGGTGGTCTCGACTGGACCGAGGTGGTGCGGACCAAGTGGGTCTTCAGAAAACCTAGTTGCCTCGGTAGCTCAAAAATCATCTCGGTCGAGGTGTTGTGACAACAACCGAGATGTGTCTCAGTCAAACTCCGTCTTCTCAAATTCTCAAACTTCTGTCCTTCCAGTTGTGCTCCTGCTTTGGATTCCTTCCTTAGATGTCACCTGTTGTCTGTCTAGGACGCCAAAAGCAAAACAAAGCAAAGCAAAAGCAAACTATCTAAGCTAGACTAGAAAAAGGGAAAAGAAAGCAATACCATGGGTTGCCTCCCAAGAAGCGCTTGATTTAAGGTCGCTAGCTGGACCGTACGGCGTCTCTCAAACGAGGTATAGTGGTGCAACCTCCTCAACCGGAACTTCCGGTTTGTATTTCTTAAGTCTATGACCATTGACCTTGAAGCTTCCACTCGTTTCGCCCCAAATCTCAACTGCACCATGAGGAAAAACATGTTTCACAACATAAGGTCCGGTCCATCTAGATTTCAACTTACCTGAAAAGAGGCGGAGGCGGGAGTTGAAGAGTAGAACTAAGTCTCCTTCTTTAAACTCCTTAGGGATGATGCGCTTGTCATGCCATTTCTTCATCCTTTCCTTATAGATTTTGGCATTCTCATAAGCGTTCAAACGTAGCTCCTCCAACTCGTTGATATCCAATAGCCGCTTCTCGCCGGCTTCCTTGATGTCGAAGTTCAACCATTTGATCGCCCAATATGTTTTGTGTTCTAATTCAATGGGCAAGTGACAAGACTTCCCATATACCAAATTATAAGGGGTGGTACCAATGGGAGTCTTAAATGCGGTCCTGTAGGCCCAAAGAGCGTCGTCCAACTTCATGGACCAATCCTTCCTCGTCCTAGAGACGGTCTTCTCCAAGATTGCTTTGATTTCTCTATTCGAGATTTCGACCTGTCCACTAGTTTGAGGGTGATAAGGGGTTGCTACCTTGTGGGTTACCTTATACTTCGATAGAAGTGCCTTAAACTTCCGGTTGATGAAGTGCGTCCCTCCATCGCTGATGATGATGCATGGAGTCCCAAAACGTGGAAAGATAGTCCTGTTAAAGAACTTCACAACCACCTTGGCGTCATTGGTGGGAGAAGCAATGGCTTCAACCCATCTAGAGACGTAATCAACTGCTAGAAGAATATAGAGGTTTCCTCCGGAGGATGGGAAAGGTCCCATGAAGTCTATCCCCCATACATCAAAGATTTCCACTTCTTGAATGTTATTAAGTGGCATTTCGTTCCTCCTAGATAAATTCCATGTTCTTTGGCATGCATCACAAGAGACAACAAACGATTGCACATCCTTAAATAATGTAGGCCAAAAGAAACCGGAACGTAATACCTTAGCGCATGTTTTGTTGGCGCTAGCATGTCCTCCACAAGGAAGTGAATGACAATGCCTTATGACGCTATTAACTTCATCTTCCGGAATGCATCTTCGAAGCATCCCATCCGGCCCGCGCTTGAATAGCAGCGGTTCATCCCAGTAGTAATGGCGTACGTCTTTGAAGAATTTCTTCCTTTGAGCGTACGTCAATCCGGGCGGTATTTCCTGGCAAACAAGATAATTAACAATATCAGCATACCAAGGTCCTTTATTATCAGAAAGTTAGTGGAGAGAATGTTCCACCAACTGAGGATGAATGTCAGAGAAGGGAGTAAGAAGTTTGTTATTTTCAGCAGTCTCAGTTGACATCATCTCGCTTTCAACCTCGGTCGAGGCGCGGAGGCGTTGACCGAGACGTTCTTCAGTCGCCTCGCTTGGTCCAGAAAGTGCCTCGGTTGAGGTACTGTAAGTGGAACCGAAACTGGAGATCTTCGTCTCCTGGATTAATTTCTCAGTTTTAGCTTCTGGATCTTCTTCCAGTGCCTTTAAGATCCGTATATCTGCATCACAAGAAGCATTTATACCTTCCTTCATTAAACTAAAACTAATAACTTTCTCAAGTGGATCTTTAGTAAGGATAGAGCTCACCAATTCTCTTGATTTTTCTTCATCATAGATGTTGAAGATATCATCTTCTAGCTGCTCTCCTTTCATGGCCGCAAGTAATGCGAACTCCACTTCATCTCCGCCAATGTTGAATTTCAACTTTGCGTTCTTACAATCTACATTGCAACCCGAAGTTGCTAGAAATGGCCTCCCGAGAATGATAGGAATAGGATAATCTGCGGGAATGTCAAGTACTACAAAGTCTATAGGTAAATAGAAGTTACCTAACTTAACCGGAACGTCTTCCAAAATGCCCACGGGATGGGTAATGGAGCGGTCCGCCATGTATAACCGAATCTTCACCGACTTGGGCTCTCCAAGTCCGATCTTAACACATAGCTCCAGCGGAATGATGCTCACGCTGGCTCCTAGATCACATAAGGCTTCACAAGTGACATCCCCAACTTGAATGGGAATGCAAAATGAGTCGGGATCTCTCAATTTAGGTGGCATCTTCTCCTTCATGATTTGAATAAGCTCCGAGGATTTAGATGTCATCCTTACTTTACCAAAATCTTCCAGTTTCCGCTTCCTTGATAAGATTTCTTTCAAGAACTTCCCATAGGCGAGCATCCCTAGAATAGCATCAAGGAAAGGAATATTAATATGTAGTTTATTCATCAAGTCAAGGAACTTACCAAAGTGCTTGTCTAGATGTGCTCTGGCCCTTGACTGGGGGAATGGAAGTGGTGGTTTATATGCAGGAGGTGGAACATAAACTTCAGTTTTCTCCTCCGCTTTCTGTGGCTCCACCTCGGTTGGCATCTCGTCCGAAGTGTTCTTCGACTGCACCTGGACCGAGGTGGTCTTCGTGGGTACTGGCACCGACCGAGGCACTGGATCTGCAGTTTTCAGTCCACTCCTCGTCGTTATGGCCATAATCTGGCCCTTAGGGTTGCTTTCCGTCCTTGCTGGAAGCTTCCCCGGATCTCTTGGCGTTTCATTCGCCCTACTAGCAAGTTGTTGTTCAAAGGCTTTTTGTGCCTTCGAAAATAAAGTCATGGATGTCTCCATAGCACTAAGCTTGATCAAGATGGCCTCCAGCACTGCGTCTTTCTTTTCCGGCTGGGACAAACTTGATCCTTGCTCCTGGCTCTTTAATGGAGTAGAGAGAGAAGAAGAGGAAGAGAGGAAAGGATTAGAGGAATCATTCAAATTAGAATTAGAGTAAGGGTTACCCGAATTTTGGTTGTTTGCCCTCCAATTATTGCTATTGGATCCTCTATTGTTGTTGTAGTTGTTGTTCCGGGAACCGTTGTTGTTGTTATTACGGTATCCATTGTTGTTGTTCCTTGATGCTTGATCTTCCTTCTTAGTTTGAGCAACTAAGAGTTCCTTCAATTGTTTCACATCATTCTTCAAAGAGATGAGTTGATTATTTGAGGAATCCTCTTGAAAGTTGACTCTTTTAACCCCACCTTCAGCTCCTTGGTGGGAATATTTCTCCATATGCAAAGCTTGCTTCTCTATGAAGTCCCAAGCTTCGTCAATCGCCATGTCCATAAAGGTACCGGCGGATAGTAGTTGGAGGTTGAACTGGGTGCTTCCGTCTACTCCCTTGAAGTATATCTCCAACAACTCTATCTTTGGAATCCCATGATGTGGGCAATCCAAAAGAATGTCTTTAAACCTCTCTCATGACTTGGACAAGCTCTCCTTGTCCTTCATAATGAATGCATTAATCTTCCCTCTCATTTCAGCGGTCTTAGAGGGGGGAAAGAATTTAGTCAAGAATTAAGTTAGGGTTACGGTAAAGTTGGGCTTTGATACCAGACTGAAAAGGGGATGTGATGGAAGAAACTTCTTACTAACACATAAAAGATAAGTCCAACATACACTAACAACATTTAATTGCGTGAGGTGGGTCATTGAACACCATTCGTTTCGATGCTGCCCATCTAAATCATACAAATAGCTTGTTTGGTATCAGACTATAAGAGATTCATTTAGATTATTTGAGAAGGATTATATTTGGGTAGGTTTTGATATGAGTTTAATAGTGTGGATTGTATTACTTCGAAGAGTTTATTTGAGATAAATAATACCAAAAAATCATTTGTCCCTCACAAGATTGTAGGGAATTATTAGGGATGATATTGTTTTCATTTTCTAAGATACCTTAAGTATCTCACACTTTTCCTTTGTTGTCTTAAAAAAAAAAGCCGGTCACACTCTTCTCCTCTTATCTTTATCTCATATCTTCTCCTCTGTTGTCGACGAGCTTCTCATAATGGATTATCCTCCCTACGGTTGGTGTAAAACCTGTTGGAAGAAAGAAGAAACAAGTCCCAAATATACCACCAATGAAGAGAGGTTTTGTCATTTAACACCGATCGTTCCGATGCTACCAAACAAAAACCATTAAAAAAGTCTAGATCATACAAAGAGCCGTATCAGATTGTAGGAGATTCATTTAGATTAATTGAAAGAGATTATATTTGGATAGGCGTTTGATGTGAGTTTGAGATTGCATTATTTGAAGAGTGTTTATGATATATAATCCCAAAAAATAATATGCCCCTCACAAAGTTGTAGGGGTATCAAGAATGATATTATTTTCATTTCTTGTGATACCCCACACACTTTTCATCTATTGTCTGAAAAATAAAAGAGTCGTTCATGCTCTTCTTCTCTCCTCTCGCTGCTCCTCTCATTTCTTCTCCTCTCTGTCGTTGATGAGCTTCTCAAATTGGATTATCCTCTTCCTACAACGTGCAAAACCTGTTGGAAGAAAAAAGAAACAAGTCCCGAATAGACCACCGATATAGAGAGTTTTCATCATTTACTTTTCTGATTGAAATTTCTTTGGAATTTTTTTGGTTTGATTGGATTGGAATATTTATTCTATATTGTTGTTGTATACTTGTATATACATATACAACGAGTGCTGATTTGAAGAGGCTGTGGTTGAATATACATAAGAAAGTGGGTTTTTTTTAATGGACTTTTATTTTAGATAGTGGATTGATTGAATTTGTTTTTAAAATTGTTTGGCTTCATTAAATTTGTTTGGAGTCTTTTCTATCTTGGATCCGTCGGTCGCTTCATCCCCTCTTCGCTCAATCAAGCAATATCACAAAATAGAGGGTTCAAAGAATCAAACAAAATCGCTCAATCGCGTGCAAATGCATGACTTTTAGAAGGGTGTTTTGATTAATCTATATATCTATATATGCTACTAAAAAAACTCCAATTTTTCATACGTGTCAACTTCTAAGGCGTTCACGTCAACATTTTTTTTATTTATTTATAGATTTGCCACAAAATAGTTACAGATTTGTCATTAATTAATTTTATAAGAATTTTTTTCATTAGAACTAGTAAACAACCATCCCGTCACGTCAATTTTGTTAAAAAAAAAACAAATCTACTTATTTGATAACAAACAAGTCCAAAACCACACGGCTAACATGAAAACGGGCTTACCACTTTACTAGTAACGAGCGTGTAGCCCAAATACAGATTAACCTTTGATACAGGCCCATTATAGTTGTCTACGCATTCCTGATTCTAGAGGGTCTACTTGTATTATTATGGAACTCAAGTCATAAGTCTCTCCATAAACTAAAAATTAAAAGGGATAATTTGACATACTAGACTTTTTTGAGTTTATGTTTAAAAAAGTATACTCCAAATTTTTTACCACTTTCATTTAATGGTAGGTAAAATTAATTAACCCATTTATTTAAAAAAGAAGAAGAAACTTCTCTATTTAAAAAAAAAGAAAATAAAATAAGAGGACTTTTCATTTTCAAATACGTAAGTTACTGTGAACTTAATTTTTTATTTGCTTTTTTTTCCTTTTTTATATTCTTTTTTCTTTTCTTTTTTCTTTTTTTCTTTTTTTATTTTCTGATATATTTTCATACCAGAATTTTTCATACCATCAATTTACATACCAGAAATTCATTTACTAGAAATTCATTTACCAGAAATTCTCATACCAGAAATTCTCATACCACAAATTCTCATACCAAAATACATACAAGAAATTCGTACCAAATTTACATACCAGAAATCCATACCAGGTTTTTTTATACCAGAAATTCATTCCCAAAAATTACATATTAGAATCATTAATATAACATGATAGAATCATTAAGGACTGTACAATACTCCTCATTTCACAGTTCACTCATTGTTGTTCTTCAATTTGACCATATTACTGTAAGTGTTCAGAAACAATTAACTGAAGTCCCTTACTGAAAGTATATGCATATGCTAATCTTTCTTCTCATAAATAAAAAGAAGTAAAAACCAATTAGACTGCAAAAGGATCTAAAAAAATTAAAAAAAAAAAAAAGAGGAGGATAGCATACCAGTACCAGAGAAATCATCTTCCCTTAAAGGTAAAGGGGAGAGGAGGCTTGATGAAAGCAGAAGGTGTAATGCGTTGGGGAGTCGGAAAAGAAGTAAGAAAGTTGAAGGGAGTAGGGGTGGTAAGTCTCTTAGGATGAAGGGAAGAGGATTTGATTTTGGACCAAGGTGTATCCAAAAAGGCGGTCGATTCAAGCTTGGACCGCATAACTTCGCCGCCGCCGAGGGTTCTCGATTCTTTTAGGCTGGCAACGAACCCTAATCTGAAGCCTCTGCTTCAGAATGGGGCATTGGACAATAACCCGCAATGCCGACAAATTTCGCCGGCCTTGTATGTAACACCAGCATCGACTCCTTTACCTGATTCGCCGACATCAATTTCCCCATCTCATTATGTAATTAACCCGAACCCGAATCTACAATGCAGATTTCACTATGCAAACTTCTTAATTTCAGTTGAAGACGAGAAGCAAGTATAAGAATCGAAGAACACGAAAACAATTGAAAGAACATTAAAAGTTGCATTTGGTAGACAGAGTGACTAAATCCAGATCCAACCTGAAACAAAAAGCTTGAAAGTCGAACAACATACCTGTTGAATATCTTCTCCTTGGCGATTGAAAGGAAGGAGATGATCTCCTTCATAAGGCGTTGCTGCTCAGCTCCAAGGGAAGAAGAAGATAGCTCGTGTTGTTGTTGTGACCTACTGCTCGTGAGTAGCGAAGAAATAAGTTAGGGTTACGGTAAAGTTGGGCTTTCAACAGCAGTAAAAAAAGAAGAAAAGGGGTCTACTTACTAAATGAATTATAAAAAAAAGCCTAGTTACTCTACACTAAACTAAAGAAAGCCTAGTTACTAAATTAACCCAAATTAAAATATGTGACCACAAAAAATATCACATAATAATTGAAAAAATGGACTTAAAAAATAACGTTTACTTTATGGAAATCAACAAACCAGCTATAAACAACCAAGAATAATAAAATTATGTTTATAAATTGAACCATATTTATGAAAATAGGTATTGTTAGTATTCAATATGGTTCAATTTTACGAATATTTCCCACTCCCAAATTTCAAAAAAGCTGATTATTAAGGCCAAAATTTTGGTGATGATACAAGAAATTTTATTTCTGATTTTTATAGTGGTCATAGAGTTTGACTTAAATCACACACTAAGAGTTCGTTTAGAAACGCTAATAATTAATGATTTTAAATAAAAAAAATTGTGTTTGTTTAGTGGTCTTTTCACACATAAAAATAATTTTATCATTTTTATTTCATTTTCTCACCTTATTCAATTGCACTTATTTCTATTCCACTTTTACTGCTCCAATTAAATCGACACTAATCTTTTTTTAATTAAGATCAATAACCTAACAAGTGAAGGAGATTGTTGGATAAAATTAATTAAAAGTTACCATTAATTATAAAAATCAAGGCTTACAAAATTATTTTATCGCCAAGTAGTTTTAATATAAGATATCATTAATTTCATGGTGGTAATTGAGTTCATTAGCATTTCTCTCCAATGCTTATCCTCCAATGAAAAAAAATCTCTTGACCAACCTAATAGAAATTTAGAAAATTCGGTCAGTCTCGAAACTTTTTCAATCTTGATCGAGAATAATTATTCTAAATATATTAATAAACATTGGTCAAGAACTATTAGGTCCATTAATCCAAGAAATGTTACAACATCAGTGACACAACACAAAATTGACTAGAATCATTCAAACGTTACCCATTCATAAAAAAAAAAACCAAATTTGTCTTGCATGTGTAAAATGATTGATGAACCCATCCCGAACACGAGATTTTCAATTTATTCAACTCATTTGACTAATTTAACAAAGGGAAGACGCACAAAATACTATGTCTCCTATATTTATATCATCCATCTAGAAACCTAAGACTTTGGTGTTTTCTCATAATGATGTATGAAATTCTTTCAATGAAAATAATCAAATAATAATAATAATAATGTCCTAATTCGAACAACTCTTCTAGAAATCATCTTTATTTTAAGACATAACGTAAATAGGTACTCAACCTCATTTCATATTATGTCTTATAAAAAAACTTTAATATAACAATTTTATTTTATTTTTATAAGTTTCTTAATCAAAGTAATGTATGAAAATTATATAAAATTATCCCCACGTGCCAAACTCGGGCCCCACCTCTTCACATGAAATTGAAATTTGAGGTCGGTGGAAAACCGGTTTTCAAATATAAAAAAAATCTTCAAGAATCGAAATTCAAGATGTGAAGCTAGTAATCCATGGCGGCTCCAAAGTCAAACAAGCCAGCACCAGACAAATCACACATGTCCATACTATAAATTAATCACGTCGTAATACTTACTTTCTTGATCAATCACAAATTTAAAAAATTCTAACCACAGAATATTATGGTGATGGAGTTCAACTTCATCAGCGCTCCGACGAGCCCTAGCCGGGCGTCGGAGTTCTACAGAGAATTCGACGATTTCTCAACCTTCAATCACATATCTTCACATACACCAAATCATGAATTCGCGTTTCATGTCGGCAAAGATCCGGCTTCAAAGTTACCGGTTTCAGCCGACGAGCTCTTCGACCGGGGGATAATCCGGTCCCCCTTGGCTTATAGAGGTGGAAGAACTGAGCCGTCGATTTCTATAAAAAGCCCGCTTATTGGATCGCCGAAATCGAACGGTCGTAAGAGTTTCTGGAGCGCTCTCACGCCTAAAAGGAAGAAACATGATCACAGGAATCCATATGCACTCGTTACAGAGGATAAGTCTACCTTAGAGAGAGGAAGACCCCCACATCCATCCACGTCAGCACCGGGCCGGAGAGTAGCCAGATCGTTTTCTCCAGTCCGGGACCCACCCACGACCCTAACAATTCCGACAACGTCATCGAAATCAAGAAAGTGGAGATTGAAGAATTTTCTGCTGTTTCGCAGTGCATCGGAAGGGCATGCATCTGATAAAGATCCAATGAGAAGAAAGCTTGCATCTTTTTACAGGAAATCACAACACGAAGATCAAATCAAAGCTTCGACTTCGATTCCAAGGTCCTCAGATATTCAAAGGAATAATGTAAATGCGTCACCAAGGAGAGTTTCAGCACACGAACGGCATTATACCGTAAACAAAGCGGCTTCAGAAGATTTGAAGAAGAAGACATTTCTGCCTTACAAGCAAGGAATTTTGGGTCGTCTTGCTGTTAATCCGACTGTTCATGCTCTTGCTCATGGCTTCGGATCTCTTCCCATGTAAATATATTTGTGGAACTCGATCAACTCCAAATGGGTTCTTATAATCTTATTAGTATATGATCAAATAAAATATAAAAGAATTCCCAATCTTCTTTCGTCGGCCTTGAATGAGGAGCTTATTTACGGATTCATGCTGCGTATACAATCTTAGATTGAACAATACGTGCTGAATGGTTTCCATGTATATGTCAAACTATTCAAAATAATGCCAGTGAATTCCAACGAATGTTTCTTCTTTACTTTATAGTTTGAGTTATCATTAAGTGAAAAGAAGGAATATGTCATCATGAAAGTAAATTAAAGAGGAGGGTGCTTGTGAATAAAGATGACAAGCCGCATTCATGCAACAAAAGATAGATACTAGATAATAGATATGATAATTGATTATATTCCACCTACGAGCGTATTTATGGTTGGCCCAATCCAATAAATAAATTCAATCAGTTTTTATCTTATACCTAGACACGTTTAAATTCCGGTCGCCCGTCCGAAAAAACGGACGAGTATAAACATAGAAATAAATCTGGCCGAGCCAAAAAGCCTGGCTCGTCAAGCCCGCATGGCCGAATCCGACAAGACTCTAGGCCCGACCGGGCCGAAAAGCCCAGCCCGTCAGCTCGGGTAAATAAAAAATAAAAATAAAAAAATTTATATTATAATTATTATAAATATTAAGTATTATTATAAAATATCTAGTATAGTTGTAATAAATTTAATATATTTTACATAAAATATCTTAAGTGTAATTTATTTTTTTGAAAAATCAAATTAAAACATTTGTTTAAATATTTTAAAAAAAATTTAAAAACAGGTACCTGGAAGCCCGACCCGTCCGCCCGGCCGCTCGGGTACGACACCCATCCCAGGCTCGGCAGCCGGGCCAAGCCCGACCCGGACTCAGATATGAACAGGTTGAAGAACCGATAGGTGAATAAAAAGATAAAATATACTCTAGAAGGGGTTGAATAGAGTATGAGAACTTTTCGCAAAATCAATCTCAAGGCCTTGAAACCGATTTCAAGGGCCTTTATGTCGATTTGAGCTCTTTGTGATACACTTTGATTTCAAGGGCTTTGAAACAACTTTTAAGGGCCTTGACTTTGTACTCCTGCAAAACAAAGTTAGTCACAATAAAACAAGATAAAATGCGGAATGTAAAAGATCGACACGAGGATATGTTTACGAAGTTCGGTTCTAAATAGTCTACTGTCCGTCTCAAGGTATAGCCTTAGGATCTAACTATCAATTATCAGCTTCAAAGAGTTCTAGATACAAACTAGAAGAAATCCCCTTCTTCTCTCACTATAGCCAATGCTACGATCTACCTTCAACTCTTCACCTTGCTATAATAACCTAGTTACTTCGTAGAGTAACACACACTCGAGTATAACACTCTTTAGATATACCAATGGAGCTCTTCGAGTTTTATCTCTCTCTAGGGGATAAAGCTTTTTAGTGAAAGAGAGAAATAAAAACTATTTGATCGAATGAAGATGTTTTGGATTGCTTGAAGATTATTGATGTTTCCGTGTAAGCTTCTGTACCTGTTCTTCAATCGCCATCTTCATTTATAGCCTTCTATGGAGAGGTCTTCTAGCCGTCGGAAAGATGACCGTTTGAAGATGGTTCTTCGTCTCCATGAAAATCGCTTATTGGTTAAGATGAGATAGACGTTGTGGATCTTCATCTCTTGAGAACACGTTGATCTCTCGGCTCCTTAATCTTGTAACACCCGAAATTCTCAGAACTCGGGACATTGCTGGTTAGGACCTCACAATGGGTCCCGACCTCAGTTTGACAACAATATTACTAGGATCTTACAACAAGACACAAATAAGAAAAACCGAAATTTATAAAATAGTATTTTTATGGTAATGAATGCAACACTGTCTAGCAGCCTAAAGTACTTAAACAAAAGAAACGGACAACTGTCTTAACCAAAAGAAAGAAAAGACAAACACAACTCCCAACCCCCACTCTAAGGAGTACGGAGACCCGGCTGACCACTACTTCCGGATCACTCAGCTGCTGATCTAACCTGCGGTAAAACTAAAAACACAACAAGAGGAACCGTTAGCTAGTTATCTAAATATTAGCAGAATAATAGCAGCACAAACACACACATAAAGATATAAACACCCATCATGCTTTCAAACAAGTCCGTTTTATTATCTTGAGTTAAATTACTCTTTCACGCTAATGATACTTATTTTGTGACACGAGGGATTCCCAAACCTCGCCTCCGCCCCCGTGTAACCATCAGGAATGGATCCGATGCATCTCACCTTGTACCTGCCTGGTCTGGGTATAGAGAACCTCCCAGTCTCCTGTCAGAGCTGGGCAGTGATGTCACGGCCCGTTATACATACACTTGGGCCTTAAACGTAATAATAACAGTCGTCCTAGCAAGTTATTATTATTAAAACACGCAATAGCACACACCACTACTATCACTCAACTAACACTCAGAAACTGGCTAAGTAAGTCGCAAGGACTTACCTGAGTCAAAGTACACTCTAACAAGTCTCAAACAGTCCGTACTCGTGGTAACTCAAACGCCTGTCAGTTAAGGCATGTGTATCAAAATCACATCCAGATGTCCAACCTCATGCTAAGGAATTACGGAACAAGTTCTTACGGTAAAAGACCATTTTACCCTCAGCCGAAGGCTTCTCAAATTTATTCTTAAACTTTCTTATTCCTTTTAAAACTTGTTTCCATACTTTGTGTCACTCGGTTAGCTACTTATAGGTCACTAGTTCAAACTTGAATCCACTCTAAAAGAATGACACTCTTCCTCCTTCCCGGTTACCATCTATTACATATATTATCCGTATTATATACTTTAACCTATCTCCTCAACTCACTTATTTAATTGGGTAATTATTCGGTACTCATATATATATATCTATATATTTTATTTCCCATCTCGTACGGATATATGTACACTTACGTCATGAGTATATATATTCTTATGTTCTTTTATATATATAAGTCTCGAAATCCCAACCTATTCATATATATATTTATATCTCACATTAAAAGTATAATTTACCCCCTTTTATACTTATCACTCTATATATATATACATACTGCAGTACTTATATATATATATATATACATTTCCACCATATCAAACACCTTCACAAATTTATACATATATAACTCTTAATCCAAAGTCTACCCATTTATATAACAGTGTTGCTGCAATCCCCTTTTTAAAACAAATTCAAGACACAAGAGTGGACTGTACGTACGTCTCAACCACTGCTTGTTTTGATACGGCTCAGCAACACGGAATGGTTCGGCTGGTCACTGCAGGTCCAAGAAAGTCAGATTGTCCGTAAGTTAACCACACGAACAGAAGGCCAAAAAGAAGAGAGGAAAGAGCGGAAATAGAAGTAAGCCGACTCACCGGCTGGAGCGGCGGCGACGGTCCTAGCGGCGACAGAGGGTGGCGGTGGCGTCGGCACAGGGGAGGAAGTAGCAGGGGCGGCGAAGGACTCACTGGCGTGCCTCGCAACTGCCCAGGTCCGACCTTGCTGCTCTTCGAACCAGGATAGCGGAACAGAGAGAGATAGACAAACAGGTGGCCCCCTGGTGGTCGATAGGAGGCGGAGAACGAGGGCGGTGTGGCTAGCGGTGCCCTGGGTGGTCGACGGGAGGCAGCGACGGAGGACAGTGGGCGTACGGCGGTGCGATGTCCTGGTGCGAAATCGCACTACTGTGAGTTCCGAAACAAAACAGAACCGGAAGGAAAGCAGCGGAGAAGGCCGGCGAGACTTACCGACGACAGAGGCGACGCGGTGGTGTGACTGGCGGTTGCAGCAGCGGCGGCCCTTCCTCCCAACCGGCGTCGGCGAATCCCGTTGATGGCTGCTGCTATCGTCACTTCAGAAGCCAAGAGAAGCGGTATGTTGCAGTGGAGCGATCTATTAAGCGGCAGTCTTAGGTTTAGCTTAGGATTAGGGTTAGGATAGTTTAAACGTGGTTAAGGGCTTATTAGGGTTTAGGTTAAAGTTGGGCCGGCTGGGTAATTGGGCCAGCTGTTGGGCCAACCGGCCTGCTCTTCCATTAAAACGAGAATAAGAACTCGTTACTCGTCTGGTTTCTGTTAGGTACGGGAAGTTATAAAAATACGGAATTAAATTTCGTATTATCTTATTATTATTAATTATTTTAAGGTGCGTAATTTATTCCCGGTTACAAGGTTTCGTCATTTTATGTGAATTAATGTCATATAAAATGATAGAAATAACACTCGTTTTACATTATTTATTTATTTATTTACGATTGTCGCATCGGAATTTGGTAATTGCAGTTTACCGGAACTTTAAAATTTTCGGTTATTACATCAGTGCCCTCTTAAAAGAAGTTTCGTCCCGAAACTTAGAATATTCCTCTTACTCACACATTTCTTTCGGTATATTAATTTTTCTCGACATTTCCGTTGGCTACAAGCAACTACTCAACCATCAACAGAAGACATGTGTCACATAAAACGTAAACACTCAAATCAATATAAAAACCTGAAAGGTCAAATAACACAACATCCGAGTACTACTCGTCAAACAGGAGTAACCTCTAACTCCGTAAAGAACTCGGGATAGTTACGTCTAATACTCTCCTCAGTCTCCCAAGTGGCCTCATCAGCTCCTCTCCTAGACCACTAGATCCTCAACATAGGTATCTCCTTGGACCGCAGACGTCTAGTACTGCGCTCCAAGACAGCTACTGGGTACTCTACAAATGTATGGTTAGGCTCAACTGTCAGGTCCTCATGGCTAACAACGTGTCTCGGTTTTGGCAGGTGCTCTCTCAACGGTTTGTTTCCTAAACTTACTTCCAGCTCATTTGATAACTCTACCAAGCTTTTCCTTCCATTGGCGCACATGCTTTTTCCTTTCGAAAGTTCCCGACTATCGATTATGAAATACTGATCTTAAACTTCTGTCGGCACCTTACTAAGTGCCTAATGCTCCTTGTAATACAAACCGCTTGACCCGGTTTCCTCAATGTGACCTTATCGGATCGTTCCTTAATTAATTGTTTTCACCTACTTTTTGTCAAGCTTTAAAATTTATATAACTCCAAACAAATCACACACCCAAGTGAGCTTTTTCATATAGATCGCTAATTTCTTATTGAAATCAGAGTTAACCTAACATTGATTTTCTTCTTCTGTGGTTTATGGGCCTACCACGCTTTTGGTGTAACACCCATTAGTCACAATGGCGTCTTTCTAAGGGTCAACATGATTTACCCAACTCCCGCCTATACTTTTCTTCTACTACTATCAAGATCATCCTCAAACAGATCCTTACTCTCTTACTCACCCGTAGACTGTTCTTAACCAACTAGTAAGCAACCTCTAACCGATTCTCTCTATATCTTTAGATCACCCCAGAAAGTTGTCGTTGCCTACTTGGGGATTCCTCCAAGTCATCGGTAAAGTTATCTCTTAAATTCGCAGTCACTAATATCTCTTCTTAACGGTACCTGTTCGTCAATACCAATCAACACTTATACGTCCTCAGTTGATGTCAGTCACTCTATAATTGACTTATCTCAATATTCCGGACCTGCTCTTCTCATACCTATATTGGCGTTAAATTCTTGGTGAGCATCATCTGTTCGATTAATCCTTTCATGCTTCACTAATTCGTTTTATCTTCCACACTTCTGTTTCTTTAGGCTAACTCTACTTCTCGAGCCTAACTGGGTCATTCATCCTGACATAAATAGTCATTCCAAGTCTTCAACGATGGCTGGTAAGTGTCTTTGTAGTTCTGGTGACTTGAATTATCATCAGCTTGTAGTTCCCTTTGTATGGACCGTCGGTGTTGATGACTTAGGTCCCGTGATAATTGGGGTTACCTTGGACTTTCGAGTCCACCAAGGCCGTTCTCATATATACATTCCTTTGCTGGTGTTACCGGCAACATTGCCTTCCTGATACTCCGTTGTTTCCGCTACAGGCTTCAACTCTTTGATACCGACATTGCGATTTCTTTCAAATTCCTATATTTTTTGAGGAGGTTAAAACCTCTCCACACTTGTAAAGTCTACATTTGCATCTACACTCCATTGTAGGTATCCCTTCCATGCACCTTAGACCCTCATATCCTAGTCGACTTTTTATCTCTTTTGGCCCTTCAAGCTTGTCTTGTGAACTCTTCTACTAGGTGACTCGTCTTATACAATTTTCTTCTCTGCATCGGTCTCTAACTGTCTGTTGATCATTACTACTCATTCTGTGTTGGAACTTCAGTTGCTTTGTACTCTTGCCTAGATTTCCTAAGGACATCCTCATCTCAAAACTTTATTTAAAATTTATCATAACCCGAAATTTTGATACCTGACTTTCCTTCTCACCGGATAAGTTATACACTTGGTTTACACTAAATCCATCATAGTGTCATCAGTCCGTTGGTATGATTGTTATTAAACATCCAATGGTACCATTTGTACACAACACATTAGGTGCATATGATTTTCCCACCAATCAAATTTCTCGCATCGCATTTATTATGTCTTCCTTATACTCATGTCGCTTTACCTTCTTTGATATTTACACCCCGTAAGATAGTTAAATCCCTTTGAGTTTTCTCGTACACACTTTACAACCGCGTTGGTTAGTCTTATTACTTTCATCAACTCTTAGGTCATCAGTCCAACTGAATTTTCCATGGAGTACCTCCATTTCTCCTTAAATAACAGTCTTTAGTCCTTTCGGTAACCATCTTATTGGTGTGATACCGGATCCATATAACAACCTTTAGTCTTTCACTTTTACTCCTTCTCATGTCTGTTTTAGTCGACCTGTAGATTCTATCTGTAATCACCTCACAACTCGACCACACATTTCACCAAGGCTTTACATCATACTCCTTATGTTTGTGCCGCCTCGGAATTTCCAATTATTCTGTGTCACATCTTAAATCACAAGGGTTTTCCCTGTCAATCTAGACAGTCTGACCCTACTTTTCCTCGAAGGAGCACCATCAGTCTTACTGGTGTGGGATGCTAAGACATAGGACATGTTTCCAATCATCTACTTCCTCTTAGTCTTCCTATTCTTTTTACAGGGATCCCTTCATTCTAACTCTGATATGTATCTTTCGTAGTCAGTAGTAAGTAACTACTCCCAACAATTCCCTTTTCACTATTACTATCATCAAGGGTCATTACCGACCGTCAAGAGCTGCTCTTAAATTTCTTTATTAGAGTTATCATATTGAACTCATTTAACGTTATCATCCAGGCTACTCGTACTTGTATTGATGTAACTTCACTATTTTCGTCGTGGATCTCCGAAAGAAAATCACTAGATGTCGATAAAATTCTTTTATAACCCTGTGGTTATTCTTCTTGTTGGTTAACTAACCATCACTAGCTAACCCGCACATGTAACTTTTAAGTTGTCCAAGTAGGATGTAGTTGACCTTCTACAACATCATAGACTTACTTTTCTTCCATCTCTTTTGAGGCTTGATATACTTGGTGAAATATATCTCCTCCAGTCTCTCTGTTTACTCTTCCTTAGATCCTCCTACAATCTACCCTTTTGTAAGATTGTTATACTCTTACGAGTCCAGTTGTATCATTCTTCTTCCATCAACAAACTTCTCAATCCTTCTAGGGTAGCTTGTAGGTACATCTCCGTGATTCTTTTATCTGAGTTATTGTCTATTTGCGGTTCTCTATTATGAACTTGTAGTGCTGTTAGCTTAAATTCCTTTTGAATGAGAAGTTATTGGGGTCCCTCGGGTTCACCAATACTCTTCTCACACACTCTTTTTCCTTGGGTGTTGCTTGTAATGCTGCCTTTACAGAAGCTGGTTATTGTTGTATCCCGGTCTATGTTAGAATTCTCCTGTGTTCTACGAGATCACTCCACTTCTACGTTGGTGAAATCCACCTTTCCCTTTCTGGTAATGCGTAAGCTTCCAAGTGCAGCTCTTTAATTCTTTCTATTTGGATGGATAATGTATCTCGTGTTGACTTCCATACTTTTGACTGTCTCGGTTATAAATCTGGATTGTGGTGGCAATTAGCTCGTTGAGAGTGATCATTTTTCGCCTTGCTTTTGGCATCAACCTTCACTTCCTAGTCTGTCAGTGAGTTTAAATTTTATGTCCCCTTTCTTGATCGCTACTATATCTCCCTTTTGACTTTCATGTCTATGGAAAATTTTCGACGTCATCTTCTTTGTTTGTGAAGTCACTTTACACAACTTGAAAGAGCCTCTCCGTTGTCTTTCTCAATTCCCTAGTTGGCGATCATCTCTTGCTTCTCCGGAACTACTCTCTTGTATATCCTTCATTTGACCCCGTTGAGTTGATTCGGGATTCTCTTCTTGTCATCCTAATTGGTGTTGTCTTTGAGTCTTCACTTTTCCGTCTCGTCGTTCCTCAACAAGCTTGAAGGAGTTGTCCGACGTTCGTCTACCCTAATGCACATAAGATGTGCATACTAATCCTCGCATTGACACCCTTCAAAAACTACTTAGATGTGTCCAAGGGGTGAGAAACTCATTATGTTATCTCCGTTAAGGACATAACATAACTACAATTTCTACTAATCTTCGGCATATACCTATCTATATAACATATCTTTATAAACAAGCTCAAAGTCCAACTACAGTAAAACCTAAAGTCCATACTAAGCATACTGAGATCCGAGGTAGTAGTGGTGGTCAGCCGTACTTTTCTATTCCCAACCAGACTATGCATGCATTTAAAAACCAAAATTCTCTTTTTAAAACTCAGACCCCTTTTCGGGTTCTGCTTAAAACTTATTCGGTCTTTCAAAAGATTTCAAGTGCCATTGTTGCCAACCTAGAGCTCTGATACCATGTTGTAACACCCCGAATTCTCAAAACTCGGGACATTACTAGTTAGGACCTCACAATGGGTCCCGACCTCAGTTTGACAACAATATTACTAGGATCTTACAACAAGACACAAATAAGAAAAACCGAAATTTATAAAATAGTATTTTTATGGTAATGAATGCAACACTGTCTAGCAGCCTAAAGTACTTAAACAAAAGAAACGGACAACTGTCTTAACCAAAAGAAAGAAAAGACAAACACAACTCCCAACCCCCACTCTAAGGAGTACGGAGACCCGGCTGACCACTACTTCCGGATCACTCAGCTGCTGATCTAACCTGCGGTAAAACTAAAAACACAACAAGAGGAACCGTTAGCTAGTTATCTAAATATTAGCAGAATAATAGCAGCACAAACACACACATAAAGATATAAACACCCATCATGCTTTCAAACAAGTCCGTTTTATTATCTTGAGTTAAATTACTCTTTCACGCTAATGATACTTATTTTGTGACACGAGGGATTCCCAAACCTCGCCTCCGCCCCCGTGTAACCATCAGGAATGGATCCGATGCATCTCACCTTGTACCTGCCTGGTCTGGGTATAGAGAACCTCCCAGTCTCCTGTCAGAGCTGGGCAGTGATGTCACGGCCTGTTATACATACACTTGGGCCTTAAACGTAATAATAACAGTCGTCCTAGCAAGTTATTATTATTAAAACACGCAATAGCACACACCACTACTATCACTCAACTAACACTCAGAAACTGGCTAAGTAAGTCGCAAGGACTTACCTGAGTCAAAGTACACTCTAACAAGTCTCAAACAGTCCGTACTCGTGGTAACTCAAACGCCTGTCAATTAAGGCATGTGTATCAAAATCACATCCAGATGTCCAACCTCATGCTAAGGAATTACGGAACAAGTTCTTACGGTAAAAGACCATTTTACCCTCAGCCGAAGGCTTCTCAAATTTATTCTTAAACTTTCTTATTCCTTTTAAAACTTGTTTCCATACTTTGTGTCACTCGGTTAGCTACTTATAGGTCACTAGTTCAAACTTGAATCCACTCTAAAAGAATGACACTCTTCCTCCTTCCCGGTTACCATCTATTACATATATTATCCGTATTATATACTTTAACCTATCTCCTCAACTCACTTATTTAATTGGGTAATTATTCGGTACTCATATATATATATATCTATATATTTTATTTCCCATCTCGTACGGATATATGTACACTTACGTCATGAGTATATATATTCTTATGTTCTTTTATATATATAAGTCTCGAAATCCCAACCTATTCATATATATATTTATATCTCACATTAAAAGTATAATTTATCCCCTTTTATACTTATCACTCTATATATATATATACATACTGCAGTACTTATATATATATATACATTTCCACCATATCAAACACCTTCACAGATTTATACATATATAACTCTTAATCCAAAGTCTACCCATTTATATAACAGTGTTGCTGCAATCCCCTTTTTAAAACAAATTCAAGACACAAGAGTGGACTGTACGTACGTCTCAACCACTGCTTGTTTTGATCCGGCTCAGCAACACGGAATGGTTCGGCTGGTCACTGCAGGTCCAAGAAAGTCAGATTGCCCGTAAGTTAACCACACGAACAGAAGGCCAAAAAGAAGAGAGGAAAGAGCGGAAATAGAAGTAAGCCGACTCACCGGCTGGATCGGCGACGACGGTCCTAGCGGCGACAGAGGGCGGCGGTGGCGTCGGCACAGGGGGAGGAAGTAGCAGGGGCGGCGAAGGACTCACTGGCGTGCCTCGCAACTGCCTAGGTCCGACCTTGCTGCTCTTCGAACCAGGATAGCGGAACAGAGAGAGATAGACAAACAGGTGGCCCCCTGGTGGTCGACAGGAGGCGGCGAACGAGGGCGGTGTGGCTAGCGGTGCCCTGGGTGGTCGACGGGAGGCAGCGACCGAGGACAGTGGGCGTACGGCGGTGCGATGTCCTGGTGCGAAATCGCACTGCTGTGAGTTCCGAAACAAAACAAAACCGGAAGGAAAGCAGCGGAGAAGGCCGGCGAGACTTACCGCGACAGAGGTGACGCGGTGGTGTGACTGGCGGTTGCAGCAGCGGCGGCCCTTCCTCCCAACCGGCGTAGGCGAATCCCGTTGATGGCTGCTGCTATCGTCACTTCAGAAGCCAGGAGAAGCGGTATGTTGCAGTGGAGCGATCTATTAAGCGGCAGTCTTAGGTTTAGCTTAGGATTAGGGTTAGGATAGTTTAAACGTGGTTAAGGGCTGATTAGGGTTTAGGTTAAAGTTGAGCCGGCTGGGTAATTGGGCCAGCTGTTGGGCCAACCGGCCTGCTCTTCCATTAAAACGAGAATAAGAACTCGTTACTCGTCTGGTTTCTGTTAGGTACGGGAAGTTATAAAAATACGGAATTAAATTTCGTATTATCTTATTATTATTAATTATTTTAAGGTGCGTAATTTATTCCCAGTTACAAGGTTTCGTCATTTAATGTGAATTAATGTCATATAAAATGATAGAAATAACACTCGTTTTACATTATTTATTTATTTATTTACGATTGTCGCATCGGAATTTGGTTAATTGCAGTTTACCGGAACTTTAAAATTTTCGGTTATTACAAATCTTCTCGTATTTGTTGTGATGACATCAAAATCCAAAGGAGAGAATCTTCGTGCTTTCTGTTGAGGATCTTCAAAAGATCTTTATCGGCCGGTTGAGATCTTCGTTCAATCATATCTTCTTGTTGAGCAAATCTTTCCTAGAAGATCTCTTTAGTGATTTGAATTCTTTTAGCGTGCAGCCTTGACTTCTTTGTTCCCTTGAAATGAATTTCAAGGCCTCCGTCTTTTAAACACTCTAAACTCCTCGTCTTTCCTTGCATCCGATTTCAAGGTCTTCCAAGGTCCTTTGAAGTGTCTTTCAAAACCTGCATTTATTCAATACAAACCGCCAAACTAAACCAATCAACTCGATATATAATCAATAAATTGTTAGTGTATAAAACTACTTCATTTGTGTTTAAGTCTTCCATCATCAACACCTGTACATCTTTATAATCAAGGTGGAGTTTTCAATATCCCCCTTGATGGAAGACAACACAAATATTTCGTACCTGCATTGTAAAGGTAGCGATACATACATGAATATCAAACTAACTTAAAATGCAGAATGCAGAATATCGAAAAATGTCTAATCACATTTATTTCTCCCCCTTTGTCTTTCAACAAGGGAGAAAAATAGTCAAAGCAAGGGAGTTTTAAAGCATTACAACCCAGAAAAAGTATTTCACAAAACCACAAAAACAATCCAGTTTTTCAAAAACAAGCCTTTGATATCAGACTCAAGAGCTTTGATAGTCATGGATGATGAGAACCTCATTC
This sequence comes from Fagopyrum homotropicum, assembly GCA_033239125.1. NCBI lineage: Eukaryota > Viridiplantae > Streptophyta > Magnoliopsida > Caryophyllales > Polygonaceae > Fagopyrum > Fagopyrum homotropicum. The sequence continues at coordinate 27,806,563 of BSWB01000006.1, forward strand.
TTGATACCACCTAGAAGAGCTCCCTTTTCCTGGATGCTCCTTCAAGCACATCTTTCTCCAACGATGTTGAGCATTCCGGAGGTCATATTCTTTGTGGGAAATACCCGTTTGCCTCTGATAAGAATTCTTGTCATATTTCTTGACGACACCAAATTCTTCAATATGCAACACGTTTGGATCCTCAAACGATGGTTGACGAATAGGACGATCCTTGACGATCTTATAGCACTGTGTCATGACCTGTTCAGCATCCTTTGTGGTAGCTTGCCCATATTCTTCTGTTAAGGGCTTGATGTTGTTGGCAGCTGTAAGAGAAAGAGCGTTAACATGAAGCATTTGATTAATTTTCTGATTTAAAATACTCAGTAGATCTTGTGTTTCGTCCAGCCGGTCAGTCACTGTTGATCGGAAGAAAACAAGATCACTTCTCAGAGAGTCCAATCCTCTTTCTACAGCTTCTAGATATTGTACAATAGTATAATTCCATGCTGGTTGCTCCTTTAGAACCCATACTGTTCTATAGTCAGTCATTGTTCTCTTAATCCCCAAGCTGTCAAAGAATTCCTCATCCAGTTTGCCACACACTAAATGTTGCTCCTCATCAGAATAATCAATCGAAAAGTGTTGAAAGATTTTTGGGAGCAAATTTCCATATGGTAAGTGGCAATCACTAGGAGAATTTATAACATTAACCATATGAGACATGATAATTTCTAGAAGATTAACTTTTAGCCCATTCAGCACATGATACATAAATGCAAGTAGTGTATTTGTCAACTCATCTCTGTTGTTACCCCTTGGTACCACACATCTAACCAAAAGAGCACAAACAATTCTGGCTTCAAGGGTTAGACAAGTAGTAGTAGGTTGTGGTAAGACATTGGGTAGAAGAAACTGTTCCTTGGCCAATTTAACGGTTCTAGCAGGGGTAGGGTGATCAAAAGCATCATAGCGAGGAATACTAAAAATATCAGCAATAATCTCAGAGGTAATGGTGATTTTCTTACCTTTGACGACAGAGTCCATAATCCATTCTCCCCTTTCTCTTCGGGCGGTTAAGTTGATGTAGAACAACTTGGTTAATCTGTGGAAGGATATCTCCCCTAGATTGAGAAGTATCCAGATAGAACTTTCTTAAAGCACTTCAAGCCCTGGTAGGGAGAGGCATGTGAATAGTTCTTGATCGACTAATTCACACATGCATTCATGTCATTCGTTGAACTTAGTCAGTCATTTCTTGATGGTTATTTGACTTCCAAACTAGTGTGAGGGAATGCCCGTCTTGGAAAAATTTTTAGCATCATCCATATGAAATGGGGCATTAGAACTTGAATCTGAACCTGAGCTTGAGTCAGAGTATGAGTCGGAGGAAATCTGAACCACTCTATGTCGTTTGAGGACCGATGATGCGGCATCCTCAACTGAAGATCTCTTGGATGCCATGAAAATTTTTAAGAGAGAGAGGAAGCGGGTTTGTGAAAATTGAAAGAGTAAAGCACAGAGTTTGCAAAGAGAAGATGAAGCGGAAGAGATAAAGAAAGAAGAGAAGTAGTATTTAAGGGAAGAAATCACATCAACATAAGATCACTAAGATATTGAGAAACTCAAAATCTTGGGATAATCATTGTTGATTAAAATTCTTTCCATAAATTTTGTTACAACTTTTTAAAATTCTTTGAATCTGAAAATAAAGCCTTTTGAAATCTCTTTTAAAGAAAACTCTTAAAAAATATTTAGGAATTTGAATATCTAAACGATATGAATTCCTAAATGATCCGTATTTCTTAATTTACCCTTGAATCTTGTTTCAAGGCCCTTGAATTACCTTTTAAGGCCTATGAAAACAATAATTGGGTTGCATACGAAGGAGAAAATAAAATGATTTACTCCCCCTACGTTAATGCTTCCTTGTTCAACATATCAAGCTCTAATCTAATAAAATTAAATTGCTCTTCAGGAAGAGGCTTGGTAAAGATATTTGCAAGCTGCAAGTTAGTAGATATAAAAGAGATCGAAACATCACCTTTTTCAACATGATCACGTATGAGGTGATGCCTTACATCGATATGTTTAGTCCTAGAATGTTGCACATGATTTTTGGTTATAGAAATAGCACTAGTATTATCACATTTTATAGGAATACCTTTCAAATCAAAGTCAAGATCACAAAGTTGTTGAGCAATCCATAGAATTTGTGAATAATAGGCTCCTGCAACTATATATTCAGCTTCGGTTGTGGATAGGACGGCATAATTTTGCTTCTTGGAGTGCCAACTGATTAGGAATGACCCTAAGAATTGGCAACATCCAAATGTGCTTTTCCTATCGACCTTATAACATGCAAAGTCTGCATCTGAATAGCCAACAAGGTGAAACGAGCTTTGACGTGGGTACCATAACCCTAGATTCTTAGTGCCATTGAGATACCGAAAAATTCTTTTCACAACAATCAAGTGTGACTCTTTAGGATCAGCTTGAAATCTTGCACACATGCACACGCTAAACATAATGTCAGGTCGACTAGCAGTTAAATACAAAAATGAACCGATCATACCTCGATACTCCTTTTGTACTACAATTTTTCCATCTTTGTCATGGTCAAGTGAAAGTGTCGAACTCATAGGAGTCTTTGCGACCTTAGATTGATCCATCTTATACTTCTTAAGCAAGTTCTTTGTATACTTGCTTTGATTGAGAAAAATTCCTTTCTTTGCTTGTGTAACTTGAAGTCCAAGAAAGAAATTTAGCTCAGCTCATTTCATATTCCCTGCACATAATATCTGAAAATTCCTTACAAAGAGTATCATTAGTAGCACCGAATAATATATCATCAACATAGATCTGTACTACTAAAATATCGTTGCCTATGGTTTTGATAAATAAAGTCTTATCAATCAAACCTCTTTTGAATTTGTTTTCGAGAAGATACTTGGACAATCTTTCATACCAAGCTCGAGGAGCTTGCTTAAGACCATAAAGAGCTTTGTCCAATTTAAAAACATGATCAAGAAATTCATCATTTTCAAAACCAGGAGGTTGAGCAACGTAGACTTCTTCTTCTAAGAAGCCGTTTAGGAAAGTACATTTTACATCCATTTGAAAAAGTTTTATACTCATAAAAGATGCAAATGCAAGTAGCATACGTATGACTTCTAACCTGACAACCGGAGCAAAAGTCTCCTCATAATCAATACCTTCTTCTTGGCTATAACCTTGTGCTACAAGTCGTGCTTTATTTCGTATGACTTTGCCACATTCATCCAACTTATTGCGAAAGACCCATTTTGTCCCGATAACGGATTGATGCTTTGGTCTTGTAGTAAGAATTCAAACCTTGTTTCTCTCAAACTAATTTAGTTCGTTTTGCATGTCAATGATCCAGTCGGGTTCTTGAAGAGCTTGAACATAATTCTTTGGCTCGATAAGAGACACGAACGCAGAGAAAGCACATAGATTGTTTACTTTAGATTGAGTTTGAACTCCTGCGTTTGGATCTGATATCACATTCTCTTGTGGATGGTATGAAGAGTGTTGGAATTTTCTTCGTTTGTAAGATGGAGCAGATCCTGAAGGTTGAGCCTCATATGCTTGACTAGATTCAGGTACCGTTGATGTATTGCCCTTGGTTCCTGATAGGTGATGGAATCACTATTATTTAGTATAGTTTTTAGAGTCTTTTTATTGCATTAGTGTCGGTTTATGCTACTAACTCCTTGGTCCAGAAGAAGAAGACTAAAAGAAGATAAAGAAGGAGTTATAAGCACTTAGGAGTGAAGATCATTCACGAAGCAAAGCTTCTGTTGCCCCACCGCCCCGCGGAGCAGTGTCACCGCCCCTGCGGGTGACACCATACTCTGGAGCACAACCTGCGCCTTCACCAGCGCCAGGAACGAAGACTGTCACCGCACTTGCGTCAACCCTTGGCGCCCCTGCGGTGACTTGCCCTGAAGAAGCGAAGACCAGCGCCCCTGCGCCTCTGCCTGCGCCTCAACCTGGGAGCTGGAAGATGAAGAGTCAGTGTCACCGCCCCCGCGTTGACACTGGGACGCCCATGCGGCTCAGCATCTGAAGTGATAGAAAGTTGAAGAGTCAGACGTTTGAAGATCATTAAATATCCGCCCTTGCGGAAGTGCTAGGCCGCCCCTACGGCTACGAAGAAGATCAAACATTTTCGCCTGAACCGCCCCTGCGGATCTGAAGGCCGCCCCTACGGTTCAGCAACAGAGGCTTTACTCCGGCTGTTTACACCACCTTTATGGCATTAAAGGTGGCTGTTTTGGGTTGGTCATTTACTCCTATTTAGTGCCATTGTAGTACAAATAGACCTAAGGTTGATTGCTAGAATGATCCAATTTTATCCACTTTTTCCATTAAAACTATCTTGCTACCTTTGTAATAAGTTGCTAACTCCTTGCTACATTGGGTTGGTTTGAAGCTGCATTGTTACTTTGGTTGTAAGTTCTTTTTAATATAAGTTTTCATTCAGTAATACTTTGTGTTTCCTTGATCTTCATTGTCTAATTGCATGTTTTACTATCACTTAAGATTGATCACCTTAGGTTCTAAAGTGCATGCAAAGAACTAGGATTAATAGATTCCGGGTTCGGGTCTTTAATCTAGTAGTAAACTTTAAGTAATAACGGGTTGTAATTGCTTAAAGGAAAGGAACATAAATACAAAGTTAAGTTTAACGGTTTTAATCTTTTCTTTATATCCCTTAGTCTTTGTTTGAAAGCTAACTTGTTAATTGTGCTTGTAGGTTTACGGAACACTAACCTGTTAAGTTGTGTTGATGCCGGTTGGATCAACACATATATATGATCGAGACAGGAGATTACGTGAAAACTTGTAAAAAGGAACTCACCAAAGTAGCAATCGCATGCTAAGAATCAACCTAGTGTAGATTCACCCATTATTGTGTTACTCGTTGTCCTACGTTCTTTCATAAGTTTTGTGTGCACAAATTCACTCAACCCCGCCCCCCCTTTTAGTCACTTATAATCATTAATTGCATTTAATAGGAATAACAAAACTCTCTTGGGTTCGACCCTTACTTAACCACTATACTCGTTTTAGTGCTAAGTCGGGATTATAACTTTGATAAGATAAAAACGATCATAGATAAAAGTCTTGGCAAATTTTGGCGCCGTTGCCGGGGAGTTTGGTTATTTTTATTTAATTGTTATTGATTATTGGTTTGAACCATTTTTATGGTTCAAACCTGTGCTACTAACTCTGGTTTTGCTTCCTTTGATCCAGAAATTGTGAGGACGCACATCCGGCAACGTAGACAACAACAACTCCAACAAGAAATGGCTTATCGTACTCTTCGTCAACTCACTCAGCCCACTTTGGCTCAAAACCCTCTTGCGGTTACTATACCGGCATTAGGGAAGGAGTCAATTTTGAGCAAGCCGGGTTTCATTCACTTGCTTCCATCCTTTTATGGGCTAAGTGGTGAAGACCCCATCAAACACCTTGGGAAGTTCCATACCGTGTGTATGAGCATGAAAGCTAACTTGTTAATTGTTCTTGTAGGTTTACGGAACACTAACCTGTTAAGTTGTGTTGATGCCGGTTGGCTCAACACATTTATATGATCGAGACGGGAGATTACTTGAAAACTTGTAAAAAGGAACTCACCAAAGTAGCAATCGCATGCTAAGAATCAACCTAGTGTAGATTCACCCATTATTGTCTTACTTGTTGTGTTATTCGTTTTCATAAGTTTTTGTGCATCAATTTAACCAAAACCCCCCCTTTATGTTACTTGTTTCAATAATCAATAATTGCATCTAATAAAACACCTTAACTCTCTTGGATTCGACCCTTACTTAACCACTATACTTGTTTTAGTGCTAAGTCGGCATTTACTTTTGATTGGGTATAGACGACCATAGAAATACCTCCAGTCAAATTTTGGCGCCGTTGCCGGGGAGTTTTAGTGTTTTTATTGTTATTAGTGATTATTGGTTTGAACCATTTTTATGGTTAAAACCCGTGCTACTATTTCCGGCTTTGCTTCCTTTGATCCAGAAATTGAGAGGACGCACATCCGGCAACGAAGACAACAACAACTCCAACAAGAAATGACTGATCGTACTCTTCGTCAACTTACTCAGCCCGCTTTGGCTCAAAACCCTCTTGCGGTTTCCATACCAGCATTAGGGGAAAGAGTCAATTTTGAGCTCAAGCCGGGTCTCATTCACTTGCTTCCATCCTTTCATGGGCTAAGTGGTGAAGACCCCATCAAACAGCTTGGGAAGTTCCATACTGTGTGTATGAGCATGAAGCCGGCCAACATTACCGAAGAGCAAATCAAGATGAGGGCATTTGGCTTCACACTCAAGGATGCAGCGGATGATTGGTATTACCACCTTCCATCCGGGAGTATCGATACCTGGGAGAACCTCAACAAGGCGTTTTTGGAGAAATACTTCCCAGCCAAGAAGGCAAATAGCTTAAAGAAAGCTATAAGCAACATCGAGCAAGAGGCGGACGAAACTCTCTATGAGTACTTTGAAAGATTCACACGCCTCCGATCCAGCTGTCCTTTCCACAGATATTCGACTCAAGATCTAGTCTTGTACTTGTACAATGGCTTGCTAGACAATGAAAGGAGGATTGTCGATGCGGCTTGTGGAGGTAACATTCTTAACTCTACCCCTGACCTTGCTTTGGAAAAGATACAGGAACTAGCTGAAGGGACCCGAAACTTTGGAAGGACTCCTTCCAAGAGAGGTGTTCATGCTGTGAATTCCGGGAAGAGTGAGATCTCCACTGAGCTTGCTGAACTGAAGGAAATGGTGAAGATATTAACACTTATGGGAACCCCACAACAATTGAAGGCATGTGGAGTGTGTGCTGACCCATACCATCCAACGGACATGTGTCCCCAAGTCCAGGATGATGATGCTGAGGTGAATGCAATGGGTTATGGACATCCACAATAGCAAAGGCCTAGGAACGATCCCTATGCGCAGAATTTCATGCCCAACTGGCGTGATAACCAGAACTTTCGTTGGAGGAATCAACAAAACCAACAACAACAGCCCCGACAAGATAAGTATCAAACAACTAAAGATATGTTGCAGGTTTTGACTAAACATTTTGCTACTCATGTCCAAACAACAGAATCCAGCATCAAGAACCTTGAAAAGCAGGTTGGGCAAATGGCGGAAGCCATAACAAGGATTGAAACTAGGTCCTCCGGAGGATTTCCTTCACAGACGGTTATAAACCCCAAGGCGATGCTGGAGGAGGCTCAATCAGAGAGGTAGAGTCCTTGCGTCGAGCCAACGATGTAAAATAAAGGCGCTGTGCGGGAGGCAACCCAAAGGAATAAGAAGAGGAGCCTCTGTCAAGAAAACCGCCCCTGCGGCTCAGTGTCCCCGCCCCCGCGGTGACACCCATGGCCAGCACCACCCCCGACGCTGAGTCTAACGTCTACAACATACCGGTCACCGCCCCGCGGTAACCCCCTTACGCCCCTGCGGCGGCCATCCTTGCACACATTCTCAGCTTCGGGGGCGGCACTGAGTCTGCGTGCCCCCTCTTCCTTGTCACCGCCCCCGCGTCGACAAGCCCCCGCCCCCGCGTCGACAAGCCCCCGCCCCTGCGGTTTTATCAAGGAAAAAAAAAATACACTTCCAAAAATTACCTACAATTACCCCCCTCTCCTCTCTCTCCACTCACACCTCGAACCCTACACCCCCTCTATCTCCCACGCCCCTGTGCCCTCAGCAAGCTCTCACACGCCACCTTGTGCAACGCCCCCGCGCCACCTCCGGCAACTAAGCCACACCCGCCCCCTACGACACCGGCCCTCGCTACCACCAAACACTCCCCTCATCCTCCCAAAACTTTAACCCTACAACACCCTTTCCCCTCACACTTTTTTCCTCCACCGCTCACCACCGTCGGCGACATCCCCACCAACAAGAAGCCGCCAAAATACCCCTCAGCACCGCCGCCTTCTCAGCTGTTAGAAATCGCCCTCTGCACTTCTCCCGCCCCTACGCCTCACCGACCCTGCGCATCCTTCAGCCGCCCCTGCGGAAATTGCAGCAGAGGGTTCATTTCTAAATCCAGTTGAACTTTCTAATTCACTTACTTGTTTAATTGCAAGAAATGGAAAAACAGAAGAAATACAAGTTTTCGGAAGCTGAGGAGGAGCGGTATAGGATTGTGTAAGGTCGGGATGTGTATGCAACTCGGTTTCTGCACGTTCCTACTTTGGAAAAATTGGGCATGTTGGAGAGCATGCAGGCATTCCTTAACAATGCTGGGCTCGGCGATTTTCTAGAATTGAATGCTCCAACATACCCCAAGCTCAGCCGCCAATTCATCGCCACATTCACCATGGAGAAGGAGGACCATATTTGTGTTGGACTTTCATTTATGTTCAACAAGAGAAAGTATACATTGGACTAGACCCAACTGCAAGAGGCATTCAGGGTGACTATTTGTGCCTCCGACGACTGGCAGGAACCCGTCCCGACACCCGACTTGTGTGAGTTTTGGTAGGCCACCACCAGATCCGAGTTTCATGCAGGGGGTGAGTATTCCAACAAACTCACTCACCCCTGTTTGAGGCCCATCTCCAAGATCTTCATGAGTGTCTTCTGTGGACACAAGGAGGAGAACAAGGTCGCTCTCAAGGACCTTCCACCGTTATATGTCTGCCTCCCCACGAACGACAAGATACTAGATTGGCCATACCTCTTCCTTACCGCTTTAAAGCGGAATAGGAAGAACGAGCCACGAGACATTGTGGGAGGTGGGTTGTTCTCCTTGATCGCTGCACAGGTGATGGACCTCCCCGACTTGGAGGATGGGTTAGAGGCCCCATTGTACACGGAAGGGATGTTGAGGAGGTGCAGGCTCCTCAGGAGAGACGGGAAGAACCTCTTTTGGCTCTCGTTGGCAGATGAGAGTCACCTCACGTACCTCCCCCGGCCACTTCCACTTGGAGACGAGCTCTCCGAGCTATACATACCAGCTGACCCCTTCGTTCCGAGACGACCTCAAGGGGGAATTGTTGAGAGATATGTTGCGGGCTCCAGCCGGGGCTCTTGTTGCTGACCACGTGCCCATACCAGATGATGAGGAGATGCCTACTGCAGCACCGGAGGACAGTCCAATCATGGAGAGCCTTCAGGATCAGATGGAAACCTTGACTACCCACCATCAGGCATGGCAGACCGAGTACCAGCGGTCCATGCTTGAGCAGCAACATGCGTGGCAGTCCAGTTTCACTTCCTCTATGACCACCCATTTTGACCGCCGACAAGATGCTTGGCAGGCGGTTCATTAGCAGCAGCCAGAGGCTTGGCAAGCCAGCTTTGAGACTTCATATGGGCAGAGGATAGACGCTCAGGAGGATCATATCGATGCGCTCTACCGCCGGCAGGAGCATTTCTTCGGCCACTTCCTGTATCCACCGGAGGAGGGTCCGGAGGGTCCAGCCGGGCCATCCCACTAGTGGTATCATTCCCTTTCCCTTTTCCACATTTATCTTTGCTTCATTTTCCACTTTGAGGACAAAGTGTACTTCAAGTATGGGGGAGGGACATATCATTGCATGTACAGTTTTTGAGTTATTTTGAGTATGTTTGCATTGAGTCTTTTGTAGTTTGAATTCAGTTTGCAATTCAGTTAAAAAAAAAAAAGAAAAGAAGAAAAACCCAAAGAAATGGAAAAAAGGCAGGAAAATCCTTGGATAAACCAAAAACCCGAAAGGGCGATTTAGGCAAAAAGAAGGTAGTCCGACCAACCTTAGGTTGGTGCAAAAATGGACTTGAGGAATGTGAGTTCTAAGTGAGATCATCAAAGAAACAGAAGAAGAGTGGCAAGGTGAAAACCCGAAAGGGCACCTTGGCAAAATGAGCGGCACCGAGTGTAGGTTCCCTTTCCGACGTTTGGCGACATAAGAAGGGGAGTCATAAGGAGGTTGTCCGGGTAGGTCACTCTTGGAGCAATAAGAATGGTAGTTTTCTCACCTTTTTCTCACATTTCCTCTCTTTTCCTTCTTTCTTTCTTGGCTTTTCTTTTGTTTTTATTGTGTTTTCTTCTTGCCCATGCTTCCTGAGGCCTTTGAGTTTACAAATTGTTATCATTTGTTTTACTCGGGATGAGTGAAAGGTCTAAGTATGGGGGAGTTTGATAGGTGATGGAATCACTATCATTTAGGATAGTTTTTAGAGTCTTTTTATTGCATTAGTGTCGGTTTATGCTACTAACTCCTTGGTCCAGAAGAAGAAGAAGACTAAAAGAAGATAAAGAAGGAGTTATAAGCACTTAGGAGTGAAGATCATTCACGAAGCAAAGCTTCTGTTGTCCCACCGCCCCCGTGGAGCAGTGTCACCGCCCTTGCGGGTGACACCATACTCCGGAGCGCAGCCTACGCCTTCACTAGCGCCAGGAACGAAGATTGTCACCGCACCTGCGTCAACCCTTGGCGCCCCTGTGGTGACTTGCCCTGAAGAAGCGAAGACCAGCGCCCCTGCGCCTCAACCTAGGAGCTGGAAGATGAAGAGTCAGTGTCACCGCCCCCGCGTTGACACTGGGACGCCCCTGCGGCTCAGCATCTGAAGCGACAGAATGTTGAAGAGTCGGACGTTTGAAGATCATTAAATATCCTCCCCTGCGGAAGTGCTAGGCCACCCCTGCGGCTACGACGAAGATCAAACGTTTTTGCCTGAACCGCCCCTGCGGATCTGAAGGTCGCCCCTGCGGTTCAGCAACAAAGGCTTTAATCCGGTTTTCTACACCACCTTTATGGCATTAAAGGTGGTTGTTTTGGGCTGGTCATTTACTCCTATTTAGTGTCATTGGAGTATAAATAGACCTAAGGTTGATTGCTAGAATGATCCAATTTTTATCCACTTTTTCCATTAACACTATCGTGCTACCTTTGTAATGAGTTGCTAACTCACTTGCTACATTGGGTTGGTTTGAAGCTGCATTGTTACTTTGGTTGTAAGTTCTTTTTAATATAAGTTTTTATTCAATAATACTTTGTATTTCCTTGATCTTCATTGTCTAATTGCATGTTTTACTATCACTAAGATTGATCACCTTAGGTTCTAAAGTGCATGCAAAGAACTAGGATTAATAGATTCCGGGTTCGGGTCTTTAATCTAGTAGTAAACTTCAAGTAATAACGGGTTGTAATTGCTTAAAGGAAAGGAACACAAATATAAAGTTAAGTTTAACGGTTTTAATCTTTTCTTTATATCCCTTAATCTTTGTTTGAAAGCTAACTTGTTAATTGTTCTTGTAGGTTTTCGGAACACTAACCTGTTAAGTTGTGTTGATGCCGGTTGGCTCAACACATATATATGATCGAGATGGGAGATTACTTGAAAACTTGTAAAAAGGAACTTGTTAGCATGAAATATTGTGATATTTTAGGCACGTTTTCTAAGTCTATTTGATTCATATTGATGGTCTTTGATTTAGCATTGTTGCATTTGTGAGCTAGTTTGCCTATATTGTCAATATGGATGTCTACACTAGCTTTAAGTTGATTATAGGTGATTGAGAGTCATTTCCGAACGAAAATCGAGCAAAGAAGAGTTGATTGAGTATGTCCATGGATTAAGGGCATTATTAGGAGCAAAATGGAGTTCAACTTGAGGAATGCACGAGGCTAGGGAAGAATCACGTTCTTGCCCTAAACCACGCTCTAAAATACGGCCGTACTACAAACCACGTTTAGTTCCACGGCCGTGGAACCCTACAAAGAGAGGCGTGATGCATTCCAGTAACTATTACGGTCGTGGAATCCATGGTTCAAACCGTGACACTTTCCACGCTCTAAATTACGGTCGTGGAACCTTCCACGACCGTGATCTTGGCGATCTTTTTCGCCATATTTTGAAGCCACGATCTTTTGAAGATTGGGCCGGGCCGATATTTTATCTTGTTGTTCGCCCGAAAAGGTGTGCAAATAAGTTTTAAATTTATAAAACTAGAATAAAAACAAGCGAACCCGCAGTGTACGGATCGGCGTAGTTAAGCAAGTATTCCAGAGTATCGAACTCAGGGATTTGGGGGATTAAATTCAGTTCACAAATTATCGAGCAATGAAAATAAAAGCTTTTGTAAATATTGGGGAAAACAGCAACCCTAAAGATCCGGATGTCAAATTGTGGCAATCGATTCAAGATATACTATAGATATAAGGACAGAGTTGAGGTTTGCAAAGGTATACTAAGGTAAGGTAATGTACGGCAAAGTTCCAAAACCCTATATGTCTAACCCAAAGACTCTCTCTATAAAGGTTGTTGAGGCTGCAATATAGAAACGATCTAAGGACAAGAATTGATCTCAAATACCCAAACTTGTAACCCAAGGATCAAAACTAACTAAACCGATTAAGGTTGCGACACTCGAAATCGAAGTAGAGGTTGTTGAGGCTTCACTACTACCTAGAAAAGGGCAAACCTAGACTAGATTAAAGCTAATCTTTAACCTTGAATAAAAGTAAAAGCAAAATTCGTAAATTGGGGTAAATCACGCCTAGATCTTAAGAATCACGGCCGTGGAAACCTAAGAACAAGCCGTGATTTAGGGTGTCAACGATATTTCTCGCACTCTCAGGGTCAAATCAAATTACGATCGATCTATCATTATCTAAGCCACAATTATTAACCCTTCACCTTAGAATTGCTAAAGGGTTTTAGCCAATAACCATCATCATCAATTCAATAATCAAGTTTAAAGAGAAAATGGACGAAAACCTCAAAAACTCAATGACTATCAAATAACCAATCTCAAATCCAATAACAAATGTTTGTATTGAATGAATGCAGAAAAAAGGAATAGAAATCCTCACAACAATCTTAAGGAACAATGAAGAACGGGGTGTCAATCCGTCTCCAAAGATAAACCCTAAGATAATCTCGAAGTACACAATCTCCAAAATGCGTCCTTCTCCGAATCTTCCCTGTACGCAATAAAATCTTCAACCCTCCCTCTCTTTGGGGATCCAAATCCTGGGGCTATCACCGTTCTCCCTTCAATGTTGAAGGCTATCGAATATATGTAGGGATAAATCTAGGGTTTAAAGGTAAAACCCTAGAAATCTGGGCTGAAAAGAAGTCGAGTGCGCTGGTATCAGAAGATACTCTGGGCCGCGTCATAAGGTATAGAAAATACTTTGGCGCGTCAGACGGTATCAGAGAATACTTTGGGCCGCGTCCGACGGAATCAGAGAATACTTTGGGCCGCGTCCGACGGTATCAGATAATACTTTGGGCCGCGTCCTAACTTCCTTTTATTGCTCCTTTTTGTCCTGCTTCAAGGCTTAATCCTTAAATATGCTATTTCGCTCCATAATTCGCCAAATTACCTACAAATGCAATAAAACTCTGTGTAGACCTCTATTCTTGCAAAGTAGGTGAATATAACCATAAATGCCATGAATGTATGTCTATGCATGCAAAATAAAGGGAAAATCTATATAAATACATGCCTAAAAATAGGTCATAATTCATGTCATCAAAATACCCCATACTTGCCTCTTGCTTGTCCCCAGCAAGGTTCAAACTTAAAATAAAAGATGATATGGATTATGAATATGCAAAAATAAAGAAAAACCACAATATTTTGGTCGTGCTTCTATTCATAGATCACTCTCAAATGGTTGCTTAATAGCTAATGAAAATCATCATATGATCAAAAGGAATTATATCATGAAAAGGATAATCACACTTTGGAAGTAAATCATAACATGCATCATAACTTGCAATATATCAAAATCAATCATGAGAAATCCAGTTTAGACCACAAAGCCAAACAACATACTCAAAGATCTTAAGGTCTTTCAAGCAAATGTCAAGAAACGTGAATAGGTGGGAAACTTATAAATGAATGTGGTGTATGAATCCGGGAAAAAGGAACAACACAAACTCTTTTTCTTTTTACTATTTGAACTAACCACCATTGAGAGCTTTGCTCTCCCTTTTCAACACAAAATTCTTTTTCGACTTTATTTTTGGAAATATGGACAGCGGTGCACAAAAACCGAAGCCTAGGAGATCGGCGTTTCTCAATTTTGAGATGCCTCAAACCCTTGATGCACATACCATAATCCGTTAGGAATATCGCTCAATCCGACTTTGGCAAGACACAAACACCCGGCTATGTGAATGGTGCCGAGTTACTCATCATCAAGATTGACTTCCCCAAACCTACAATTTTCTATACTTGTGAATGCAAGCATTTGCTTTCATGGCCCTCCCACATCAAACATGCCAAAACTCAACTCTTCCTAGTTCCCGGATAGGTAAGGAAGGCAATTATTTTATTGAGGGGCTAAATGAATAAGGAAAGAAGCAAGAAAAATCGAGGTGCCTTAATTATTTCAATAAGAAGTGTAAGAACTTATCATGCGGTTTCAACCTTCAATACTCAACATGATTTAAAATGAAAGCAAATTATAAAACATGCATGAAATTCTAACAAAGTATTCAAATCCCACATATGTCATAAATCAATTCAAGCATATCAAAATCATCATAGCTATTCCACAAAACAATGTTCATCATAAAGATCATATCCATCCTAGAAGCACACAAATTTTAAAAATTTTTTAAAAATTTTCAAATCATATGATGTAAGACATAAAACATGCAAATGGTATTGCAAATACCTCCACCCCATACTTAAAACTCACATTGTCCCCAATGTGAAGAAAAGAAAAGGAAGAAAAGGATACTCACAATGTAAGATGGCGAATCAGGCATGGCGAATCATTCATTGAGTGGTGATGGTGGGAGTCTATATAAGCTCAATAGGGAACTCCGGATATTCCAATCAATGTCGAAGAATGAAGAAGGGGAACGTCTTTTGGCCGAACAAAAATTTTCCGAAAAAAAAAATTTTTTTTTTTTTTTTTTTTTTTGAAAAAATCGACCGATTTTTCAAAAAATCGGCCGAGTTTTCTGCCCGATTTTTTCGTCGGCCCGATTTTTCCTGAGGGGGTCGATCTCTGGGTCGATTTTTCTTTCTGTTGTCAAAAATCGACCTGCTCTGAAGCCTAAATCGACCGATCTTCTTTTGGTAAGTCGATTTCTTTCCTTTTGTTCCTTGAAAACGTCCTTAGGCACCTTTGTATTGCCTTTTTCCATCAATTCCTCAAGATTATACCTAGTTCCTGCGATCCATGACACAAACAAACCGGGAGCGCATCGAGAAGGAAAAAAAACAAAGCAAAAACAAAACAAACAAGCCAACTATCCTAAGAAAAAGAAAAGGGAAAAAGATGCATTACCTTGGGTTGCCTCCCAAGAAGCGCTTGGTTTAACGTCGCTAGCTGGACCTATCTCCATAGATGACTCAATGCACCTTGAACATCTTGGATTGCTCATCAAACTCATCATATAATTCCTCAAAAAAGATTTCGGTTCCTAATTTCACCGGCAAATGGTAAGATCTCCCACGTACAAGCTTGTACGGTTTGATTCTCACCGGGATTCTCCTAGCTTTCCTATGCTCTAATGGGACATTATTCAGCCTTGCGTCCCATCCTTTCCTGGATCGAGAAATCAGTTTCTCGAGAATCCTCCTAGCTTCCCCATCTCCAGATTGGGGATGATGTATGGTGTTCGTCATGTGAATGACCCCATACTTGAACAAAAGACACTTCATCGCCTTAACGGTGAAGTGCTTGCTAACTCCACTCCTTGTAGTCCAAGGAGCATCTACTTCCAGCAGTTTTAATGGAGGTTTCATCTTCACCTTAGGAGGTTCTTTTGGAAGAGACCTCCAACTCTCCGGTGCATTCCTGAAAAAATCAAAAATTTTAATAGGACTTCCAAATGAAGTAAGAGAATGTACCTTGTAAAGTTCTTCAAGGCTTGAGACAAGTTTCATGTTGGGATGATGATGCACACATGAAATATCTCCCAACTCAGCTGGATCCTCTTCAACCTTGGCCACAGTTTCAGTGATTTGGCCAAGGTTCTCCACTTCTTCCTCTTCTTCAACGAGGACTTCAAGAGGGGTTTCAAGCTCAATAGGAGGAACGCTCGAAACTTGTAATTCTTCCTTGCTAGATGAATGATTTTCCAAGGGTTTTTCAACCTTAGAAATATTCTTTTTTGCGTCTTCTATCACTTTTAGATTATATTTATCATAGGCTTTGAATCTTTCTTCGATCATCTCAAATTTCTTCATCAATTCTTCAAATTTCGAGTCCTCCGCATCTTTGGAAGGTTTCTTCTTAACCTTCTTTGGGTAGTGCAGCTTTTCCCATTTTGCAAATTCATATTCAATGGTTTGTTCACGTTCTCTTTCGCTGTCAAACCAATAGAAGGCGTATTTCTCTTCCAAATATTCATAATAGTCCGCCCTAGCACCTTGCCATGCAAACCAGGCTGGATCAAATGCAGGTTCATTGCTCCATGCAGCCATTGGTGAACCTGAAAACTCAAAAACTCATACCGAAAAGATTAAAAGCAAAAAGCACTCAAGCCCGACAACCGAAAACTGAATTTGGCCTAGACCAAATCCCCGGCAACGGCGCCAAAAACTTGTTCGCCCGAAAAGGTGTGCAAATAAGTTTTAAATTTATAAAACTAGAATAAAAACAAGCGAACCCGCAGTGTACGAATCGGCGTAGTTAAGCAAGTATTTCAGAGTATCGAACTCAGGGATTTGGGGGATCAAATTCAGTTCACAAATTATCGAGCAATGAAAATAGAAGCTTTTGCAAATACTGGAGAAAACAGCAACCCTAAAGATCCGGATGTCAAATTGTGGCAATCGATTCAAGATATACTATAGATATAAGGACAGAGTTGAGGTTTGCAAAGGTATACTAAGGTAAGGTAATGTACGGCGAAGTTCCAAAACCCTATATGTCTAACCCAAAGACTCTCTCTATAAAGGTTGTTGAGGCTGCAATATAGAAACGATCTAAGGACAAGAATTGATCTCAAATACCCAAACTTGTAACCCAAGGATCAAAACTAACTAAACCGATTAAGGTTGCGACACTCGAAATCGAAGTAGAGGTTGTTGAGGCTTCACTACTACCTAGAAAAGGGCAAACCTAGACTAGATTAAAGCTAATCTTTAACCTTGGATAAAAGTAAAAGCAAAATTCGTAAATTGGGGTAAATCACGCCTAGATCTTAAGAATCACGGCCGTGGAAACCTAAGAACAAGCCGTGATTTAGGGTGTCAACGATATTTCTCGCACTCTCAGGGTCAAATCAAATTACGATCGATCTATCATTATCTAAGCCACAATTATTAACCTTTCACCTTAGAATTGCTAAAGGGTTTTAGCCAATAACCATCATCATCAATTCAATAATCAAGTTTAAAGAGAAAATGGACGAAAACCTGAAAACCTCAAAAACTAAATGACTATCAAATAACCAATCTCAAATCCAATAACAAATGTTTGTATTGAATGAATGCAGAAAAAAGGAATAGAAATCCTCACAACAATCTTAAGGAACAATGAAGAACGGGGGTGTCAATCCGTCTCCAAAGATAAACCCTAAGATAATATCGAAGTACACAATCTCCAAAATGCGTCCTTCTCCGAATCTTCCCTGTACGCAATAAAATCTTCAACCCTCCCTCTCTTTGGGGATCCAAATCCTGGGGCTATCACCGTTCTCCCTTCAATGTTGAAGGCTATCGAATATATGTAGGGATAAATCTAGGGTTTAAAGGTAAAACCCTAGAAATCTGGGCTGAAAAGAAGTCGAGTGCGCTGGTATCAGAAGATACTCTGGGCCGCGTCATAAGGTATTAGAAAATACTTTGGCGCGTCAGACGGTATCAGAGAATACTTTGGGCCGCGTCCGACGGTATCAGAGAATACTTTGGGCCGCGTCCGACGGTATCAGATAATACTTTGGGCCGCGTCCTAACTTCCTTTTATTGCTCCTTTTTGTCCTGCTTCAAGGCTTAATCCTTAAATATGCTATTTCGCTCCACAATTCGCCAAATTACCTACAAATGCAATAAAACTCTGTGTAGACCTCTATTCTTGCAAAGTAGGTGAATATAACCATAAATGCCATGAATGTATGTCTATGCATGCAAAATAAAGGGAAAATCTATATAAATACATACCTAAAAATAGGTCATAATTCATGTCATCACTTGCCCTATAAAAAGACGGACGAAGCAAGATTCCAAAAGCCCCGCTTAGACGCACTTTTGCGACCTCGCTTTAGACCTTGGCTTACGCCTTTGCTTAGCGGCACAACCCTCGTTTAGAGGCATTTACATCTCATTGGATATCGAAGTTCGTGTTGGGATTTTGCCCTAATCTCGCACTTTTGGTGGAGATTGCTGTTGAGATTTCCGGATTGGCGGAAGATCGAAGCTTTTGGAAGATTGTTGCAAGAAGATTTCTCTTCTTGTTTAGGTTTGAATTAGAAGACGGATTGACACCCCGTTCTTCCTTCTTTCCTAAGATTGTGTTTGTTTGGTTTATTCTGAATCTATTGACAACATTCATTCTTGATTGTGACTTTGAGATTGGTTTGAAGTTTATTGAAAGTTTTTGGAAGTTTTCATCTTTTTATCTTTTAATTCTTGAATTTGATATCAACATGACTGTTATTGGCTAAAAACCCTTAACGATTCTAAGGTGAAGGGTTGATAGTTGTGGCTTAGATGATGATAGATCGATCGTAAACAGATTAGACCCTGAGAGTTAAAGAAATATCGTCGACACCCTAAATCACGGCCTGTTCTTGAGTTCCACGGCCGTGGAGTCTCAAGATCTACCCGTAATTTCCCTTAAGTTTACGAACCTGCTTTTACTTTAATCCAAAGTTAAAGATTTGCTTTAACTTAGTTTAGGCTTGCCTTTTCTAGGTGGTAGTGAAGCCTCAACAACCTCTACCTCGATTGTGAGTGTCACAACCGTAATCGGTTAAGTTAGTCTTGATCCTTGGATTACAAGTTTGGGTATTTGACATTAATTCTTGCCTTTAGAATCTTTTCTATATTGAAGCCTCAACAACTTGTATAGAGAGTTTCTTGTAGGTGAGTCATATAAGGTTTTTGAAACTTCACTGTACGATTACCTTACATTAGTATACCTTCTCATATCTCAACTCTGTCTTTATATCATTAGTATATCTTGAATCGATTGTCACAGCTGGATACTTGGATCTTTAGGATTGTTGTTTTCCCAATATTTGCAAAAACTCTCATATTTATTTGCTTGATAATCTGCAATTGAATTTGTTCCCACCCAAATCCCTGTGTTCGATACTCTGGAATTCTTGCTTAACTACGTCGATCCGTACACTGCGGGTTCGCTTGCTTGATTCTAGTTTTACAAATTTAAAGCTTATTTGCACACACCTTTAGGGGTGAACAAGTTTTTGGCGCGTTGCCGGGGATTTGGTTTCGGCTGCATTCGGTAGCCGGTTGTCAAGCTTGGGAGCTTGCTCTCGTTATTTGATATTACTTTGAGTGCATGCGCAGGTCTAGGAACACCGAAGATCTCTTACCTCTTGATCAAGAGCTAGAGAAAACTTTAAGGCAAAAGCGCAAGGAAAAGAAGATGGCTGAAGGACACGAACGTGATCTTCAAGCGGAGTTGACGGAGAAGGAAGCTCAACTCCAATGGAATGAGACCCTCCGCCAGGATGAAATGGATCGTCATCAATCTCAAGTTAACAATCTACAAGACATGATCTTCCAGATGAGGATAGAGCTAAGCGACCTTAAGAATAAGGGAAGCAAGAAATCCTCAAGGAAAGCATCAAGGTCTAGAAGTAAAGGTCACTCATCCGCTAATGATAGTGATTCTTCCATGCCACCGTTAGAGGAGATTGATCCCACGATCAATGTGAATCCTTTCCATCCACGGGGAGCTGCCAATCGTCGTGTTCCACCCAGGAATGCGAGGATCGAACGTGTAGATGAAGAGCCAAGAACTCTTGGCCAGCGGATGGATCCAACACAACAACCACGCCGTTTGGGCGTGAACTTTGATGCTGATGATGTGCAAGGGTTTAGCTTCAACCCTCAAGTCATTACTCTTGTTCGCCAAAACCAATTTGGCGGGACAAGCGCTGAATCTCCACACCAACACTTGCAGAACTTCGTGTGTATGATGGAGACAATGAGGCCAAAGAGCGCTACTACCAACAACTATAAGCTCAAGCCTTTCTTCTTCTCCTTGAAGGGGAAAGCGTTGTCTTGGTATCAAGCTCTTCCTAGTGGGAAACTAGACACGTGGGAAGACCTTTCCGCGGAGTTCCTCACCAAATTCTTTCCGCCATCCAAAACGGCGGAACTTAGAGGTAAGATCAATGCATTTTCTATGAGATCTAACGAAAGTTTGTTTCAATCTTGGGAAAGGTTTCAGGATTTGCTCTTGGATTGCCCTCATCATGGCATATCCAAACTTGCCTTGCTGGAGATCTACTACAAGGGGTTAGATGCGGGAACGCAATTCAACCTCCAATCCCTCTCATGTGGAACATTCATGGACATGAGAGAAGATGACGCTTGGGACTTCATTGAGAAGCAAGCAAGGGTCATAGAGAAGTATTCCCACCGGAAAGTGGAGGGAAATTGTGTGGAGCAAGGAGCAAAGCTCACATGAAGCTCAAAATCAGATTTTCTCCCTCAACAATGAGATCAAAGAGTTGAAGGAGGCTATCAAGACCAACTTCCCAAAGCAACAAGGGAAGGATGTTGGTTATTTGGGCAACAACAATGGCGGCGATAACAATAACCGGAACAACAACCGGAATAACAATTGGAATGGAAACAACAACAACCGGAACAACAATTGGAACAACAATAGGGGTTCAAACAACAACAATTGGCGCTCCAATCAACAAAATTCCGGTAACTCTTATCCTTCCAACTCTAATTCACTGACTCCACCTTCCTCTTCATCTACTCCTTTGAAAAGCCAGGGGCAATCATCTAATGGAGGAAACAATTCGGGAAAGGAGAAGCCCGA
Organism: Fagopyrum homotropicum; assembly: GCA_033239125.1. Taxonomy (NCBI): domain Eukaryota; kingdom Viridiplantae; phylum Streptophyta; class Magnoliopsida; order Caryophyllales; family Polygonaceae; genus Fagopyrum; species Fagopyrum homotropicum. Next base: position 27,827,531 of record BSWB01000006.1, read on the forward strand.
TCCCATGTTGGAAACGATTTTGGGAAAGCTTCAAGGGTTGGAGAACCGCTTCATTAAGGTTGATGATCAAATTTCCAAGGTTGACAAAGCTCAAAAAGTTTTGGAAAACCAAATGTTCAACCATGCGGAGGAAGTTCCTAGGAATCAAGGGAAACTTCCAGGAAAGACGGAGGACAACCCTAAGGGAAGGGTTATGGCAATCACAACTAGGAGCGGAGTGACTACCACCGATCCGCAGCCTAAGTTCGTTGAAGTCTCCGTAGAAAAGGACAAGGAGAAAGAAAAGGGGAAGGAGAAGGAAGATGTCTACGTTCCTCCTTCAGCTTATAAACCTCCCCTACCATTCCCTCAATCTAGAGCAAGAGCGCGCCTAGATAAACAATTTGGTAAGTTCATAGAACTCATGAGCAAGCTGCATATTAATATACCATTTATTGATGCTATCGTAGGTATGCCGGCTTATGGCAAGTTCTTGAAGGAGCTCTTCTCTAACAAGAGGAAGCTAGAAGACTTCGGAGAGGTTAAGATGAGTTCGGATTCTTCGGATCTCATCAAAACCATGAAGGAGAAAATGCCCCCAAAGCTAAAGGATCCGGGGTCATTTTGCATTCCCATAGGAGTGGGAGATGTCACATACGATGCGTTATGTGACTTAGGAGCAAGTGTGAGCATCATACCACTTGCATTGTGTAGGAAGATCGGTTTAGGCGACCCTAAACCGGTGAAGATGACGTTGTACATGGCGGATCGATCCATCACTCGCCCCGTCGGTATTGTAGAAGACGTCCCGGTCAAGCTAGGTAAATTCTTTGTTCCCATTGATTTTGTCGTGCTTGACATTCCTGCAGATAGTCCGGTCCCGATCATACTCGGAAGACCGTTTCTTGCAACTTCCGGCTGCATAGTCGATTGCAAGAATGGTAGACTCTCTTTTGACATAGGAGAGGAGAAAGTAGAGTTCGTTCTTTCTACTCTAGTGAAGGAGCCAATCTTTGATGAGGATATTTTCGATATCCAAGATGAAGAAGGTTTGTCTAGGGAGGAGGTAAGTGCGATTCTCTTTAACGATCCTTTACAAAAGGTTATCACTATGAGTCTAACCAATGTAGGGGAAGAAGAAGAGTGCAATGAGGCAATTGAAGCCTTAGAAGCACAAGAAGAGATAGGTGAAGTGGAGTTTGAGAAACTCCACGATGAGGCAGAAAACGTGAGAATCCACGGTTATACCCTGTATTCCACGGCCGTGGATTTCACAACCAAAATCGTGCCTCACTCCAGGGAGTTATACGGTCGTGGAGAAGATGTGACAACCGTATTTCTCTTCCACGCCCTAAACCACGGCCGTGGAGGCCATGAGGAACCCGTAATTTTGGGCGTGGAAACAAGTGATCGTGACACTTCTTCAACTTCTTCTGATTCTTCTCCCACACACTCATCACCCTTAGAAACTTCTAAGGAGACATCGGACGCTTCTCAAGGATCATTGGAAGCTCTGAAAGTAATGGAACTCAAACCACTTCCTACTCATCTAAGGTACGCTTTTCTAGGATCTAATTCTACCTTTCCGGTTATTGTTAGTTCCGATCTAAGCATAGATGAACATAATCAGCTCATGATTGTCCTTAGGAAACATAGGAAAGCTATAGGCTATACTATTGAGGACTTAGTAGGAATTAAACCCTCCCTATGCATGCATAAAATACTAATGGAGGAAGATTTTAGAACTTCGAGACAACCTCAAAGGCGGTTGAATCCGACCATGAAGGAGGTTGTCAAGAAGGAAATTCTCAAGCTTCTTGATGCAGGTATCATCTACCCTATCTCCGATAGTAAGTGGGTGAGTCCGGTCCAAGTAGTTCCGAAGAAGGGAGGAATGACGGTCATCACCAACAAAAACAACGAACTCATTCCTACCCGAACCGTGACTGGATGGCGGATGTGCATAGACTACCGCAAGCTCAACAATGCAACGCGGAAGGATCATTTTCCATTGCCATTCATTGATCAAATGCTTGAAAGGTTAGCACAACATTCACATTTTTGCTACCTTGACGGTTATAGTGGTTTCTTTCAGATTCCGATACACCCGGATGATCAAGAGAAGACCACATTCACGTGCCCATGGGGTACGTTTGCTTATAGGAGAATGCCGTTCGGGCTTTGCAACGCCCCAGCCACCTTCCAACGGTGCATGATGGCCATCTTCTCCGAATACGTAGAGGAAATCATGGAAGTCTTCATGGACGACTTCTCCGCATACGGTTCCTCTTTTAACGATTGTCTTTCTAACCTTTCTCTTGTTTTGCAAAGGTGTGAAGATACTAACCTAGTTCTTAATTGGGAGAAGTGTCAATTTATGGTTAAGGAAGGAATTGTATTAGGCCACTTAGTCTCTAGTAGAGGGATAGAAGTAGACAAGGCTAAGATAGAGACCATAGAGAAGCCTCCTCCCCCAATTTCGGTGAAAGGGATAAGAAGTTTTCTAGGACATGCTGGATTTTATAGACGTTTCATTAAGGACTTTTCTAAGATATCAAAACCTCTCACTAATCTATTGATGAAGGATGCGGTTTTTGAGTTTTCGCAGGAATGTTTAGATGCGTTTAACACCATTCGGCAAGTTCTAATTTCAGCACCTATTATCCAACCCCCGGATTGGACTCTTCCCTTTGAGATTATGTGCGATGCTAGTGACGTAGCTATTGGAGCTGTTCTCGGACAATGAAAGGAAGGGGCAACCCATGCCATATACTACGCTAGCAAGACGCTAGATGAAGCGCAGCTCAACTACGCCACTACCGAAAAAGAGTTTTTAGCCATTGTCTATGCTATTGACAAGTTTCGCTCTTATCTTGTAGGTGCAAAGGTGATTGTCTACACGGATCATGCTGCGATCCGGTACCTCCTTGCGAAGAAAGATGCGAAGCCAAGGCTAATTAGATGGATTCTTCTACTACAAGAATTCGATCTTGAGATCCGCGACAAGAAAGGTTCAGAAAATTCTGTTGCAGATCATTTGAGTCGCCTAACACATCTAGAGGACGACCATTTACCCATCGACGACTCCTTCCCGGACGAACACCTACACCTTATTGAGGAGTGCATCGATGTGATCTCCAAAGGTAACGAACCATGGTTTGCTGATTTTGTCAACTATTTGGTTTGTCAGGAGATACCGCCCGGACTATCCTACGCACAAAGGAAGAAGTTCTTTAAGGACGTCCGGGAGTACTATTGGAACGAGCCTCTCCTCTTCAAGAGAGGTCCGGATGGCATCATTCGGCGATGTGTGCCGGAAGATGAGATGCAAAGTGTCATCCGCCATTGTCATTCACTACCTTGTGGAGGACACGCTAGTTCGAACAAGACTAGCGCAAAGGTATTGCAATCTGGATTCTTTTGGCCTACTTTATTTAGAGACGTGCAATCCTTTGTTTCTTGCTGCGATGCTTGTCAAAGAACAGGCAATATCTCTAGGAGGAATGAGATGCCCCTTAACAACATCCAAGAGGTGGAGATTTTCGACGTTTGGGGAGTTGATTTTATGGGACCATTCCCATCCTCTTGTGGAAACCAATACATACTATTGGCGGTGGATTATGTTTCTAGATGGGTGGAAGCAATTGCCTCTCCCACCAATGATGCCATGGTGGTGGTTAAGTTCTTCAACAAGACCATTTTCCCGCGATTTGGGACGCCAAGGACGATCATTAGTGATGGAGGTTCTCACTTCATTGCCCAGCGCTATGAAGCTCTTCTAGCTAAGTATGGGGTTACTCACAAGATCGCTACCCCTTACCATCCACAAACGAGTGGACAAGTTGAGATCTCAAATAGGAAGATCAAAGGAATTCTAGAGAAGACGGTTTCAAGGACTAGGAAGGATTGGTCCTTGAAGCTTGACGATGCATTATGGGCATACCGGACTGCATACAAGACTCCCATAGGAACCACACCATACAACCTTGTGTATGGGAAGTCTTGTCACTTGCCGGTAGAGTTGGAGCACAAAGCGTTTTGGGCTATCAAGTGGTTGAACTTCAGCATGAAAGAAGCGGGAGAGAAGCGTCTCCTAGACATCAACGAGCTGGATGAACTCCGCTTGAATGCTTATGAAAACGCTAAGATCTATAAGGAGAGAGCAAAACGTTGGCATGATAAGCATATCATTCCAAAGGACTTCAAAGAAGGAGATCAAGTTCTCCTCTTCAATTCAAGGCTTCGCCTCTTTCCAGGTAAGCTTAAATCTCGTTGGACCGGACCTTTTCTAATTAAGCGTATTTTCCCCCATGGTGCAGTTGAAGTATGGGGTGAAGCGAGCAGAACTTTTAAGGTGAACGGCCAACGACTCAAGAAGTATACGCCGGAACTCCAAGCTGAGGAGTTCGTGCCTACCGCACTCGAATCAGTGCGAGAATGGTCTAGCTACGGACCTTAAACAAAGCGCTTCTTGGGAGGCAACCCAAGGTATTGCATTTTTGTTTTTGTTTTCGATTCATAGATTAGCTTAGTATAAACGTTTTTTTGCTTTGTTTTTGCCTTCGATTTCTTCCGGTATGTTCGTGTTTTTGGATGTAGGAACGATGGAAAAAGGAAAGAGAAGGATAATGTTGAAGAAAAGTGACGAAAATTGGACTTTGGAGCTTTACAGAGGGTTCCACGGCCTAAACCACGGTCGTGACAGCTACAGTACCCGTAATTTCCAAAAGCCTTTGAAAAATCACCAAAACCACGGTTCCGTACACTTCCACGGCCGTGGAACACCCCGACAAACCGTGATTTTCAAAAATTTTGCCTGTGACTATATAAGCCACATTCTTCACAAAAATCATCCAAAAAATCCCTCTTTCACGCCCTAATTGCCGAAATCCACGACCCTCTCTCAAATCCTCGTTTCCTAATCGTTTTCAACGATTCTTCTTCCTAAACTGAAGTAAATTCAACCACAAACAAGATCCAAGCGACGAATCGAGCGGAAATTCACCAACGAACGCGCAATTCGGATTTTTCAATCCGAAAAATAGGTTTTTTCTCTCTTCTTGATTCTTGCCGATTTGGTTCGTTTTTGTTAGAGATTTTTAGGAAGAACTGATTGATATTGGAAGAAATTAGATTAGGACTGCCTGTTGTGGAGTTTGATTGCTGATTTGCTGAGATTTGTGATTTTCTGAGATGAATCACGGTCTCTGGAGGAATTACGGCCGTGGTTTCCATAAGAACAGCCCGTAATTTTCAACAGAATGGACTTTGTAAGGAGAGTTTCGGGGAGGATCAAAGAGAAGAAGAATGATCAGAATAAGAAAAGGAAGGGTAATCCCTCCTCCTCCTCATCCTCTAGGGCACCACCACCCTCTTCCCCTTCACCTCCATCCTCACCTTCACCTCTATCCTCACCTCCTCACCCTAGAATCCCGACCATACACGACGATCATCTCGATGCACTCGAGAGGATCAAGGAGAGGCCAGTGATTGGCCCTAGAAACTTGTTGTTGGAGGATCTAGCTCCTCTCAACATTGTTGATGATCTTACTTGGCTCTTGGATAGAGCCGGACTTATTGTCTTCTCGGCTATCCGAGAAGACGCTTATGAGGAGATTACACGGGAGGTTGTGACATCTTTTGAGCACAACCATGTAGACAGGACCGTCTCTTTCTGTCTCATGGAAAGAGACTACCATTTGAGCATCCGTGAGTTTGGGACCATTTTCGGGTTTCAGGAGACCTTTAACGGTCGCTTTCCTAGTGGCGTTTACGCCAAGGATTTTTGGGAGGAGGTGGCGATGATTTACGCTAGCGAGGACCGCTGGCAGCCCGCTGACACCAAGGCTAGGTTGATGTACCACCTAGCCTTGAAGATAGCTCATCGTGTTCTTTCGGAGTGTCTCTTCCCTAGGACGGAGACGCCCCAAAAGATCAAGACGGATGAGCTCTTTTTACTCTACTCCATGTTGTATGGACGCCGTGCTGATTGTGCTACTCTCTTGGCTGCTACTATGAGCAAGCTCAAGAATAAGAAGAAGGGCAACATAGGATATGGTGGGATAGTTACCCACATTGCTAGGAGCTTTGGTGTAGATTTTTCTGCTTGTACCCGCATACCGGCCGTTCCCTTAGGTCTCCATGCATTCATGGTTAGGGGTCTCATTTTCCCCACACATAGAGGTCCGCCTTATGCGGGCATGCCATGGGAGAGCAAGACGGGTAGGGGTATAGAGTGGCTACCGGAGTACTCCATTATGGCGGGACGCCATAATTGGAAGGAGATGTTCGCTGCCATGCATGCGAACAGGATAGCAGCTCCCCCATATGTCCCACCACCAGTTGTTGAGGAGGAGATGGGAGATCAGTTTGAGGGCGGAGGAGGAGCTGAGGAGGAGTTTGGCACATTTTCGGATCAGCCGGAGGCGGCCCCCGATGCACCTAGACGTTCTCCACGTCCAGCTAGAGCTTCAGGCTCGTCTTCTCGCCGCGCTAGCGTGAGTGAGAGGCCTACGTGGATGACCACACCTCCTACATGGTATGGCGTTCCCCCTCCTTGGTCTACAGAGCAGACATCAGCACCAGCACCACCACCAGCACCATCCGACGCTCCAGCATGGTATAGTCAGGCCCCGGGATGGTACGAGCAGATGCCAGATTAGGCTACCGGACTTTCAGAGAGAGTAGGAGCATTGGAGATCCGAGCCGATGCTAGAGACGGACGCCTAGACGACCTCGACCACATGATGAGGGATGTCTACCGCCAGATGTTTGGGCGGTTCTATGATCCTAGCTTCTCTCCATTCCCGCCTCCACCAGCGCCGCAGTGATGAGGATTTGATGATTGACCGTTCGCTTTAGACATTCCGCCACCACTTTGTGAGTTTCCTTTTTCTTTTCTTCTTTTCTTTCTTTCTTTTAAACATTAGGGACAATGTTCGTCCTAAGTATGGGGTGGGATGTACTAAAAGTTTGTAATAACTCTTACTCACTATGCTTGCTTCTATTCGAGACTATTTGCATGTTCATTATATTGTTGCACGTTTCATTATCGCATTGCATGAAAAAGAACTTGAAAAACCCATAAAAATTGAAAATTTTGAAAATTATGTGCTTCTAATGAATTGAGATGATTTCTATGATAATCACTACTTGTGAATTGAGTTTGATGACAATTGCATGCTTAAAAGAATAGTGAATTGAAAAGAATTTGAATGAATGAATTTTACCTCTTTTGCAAGTTTCATAATGTGATGAATGTTATCTAAATCATGTTGAGAGATTGAAGTTGAAATCACACTATAAGTTCTTATACTTCTTGTTGAGATGATTAAGGCAATTCGATTTTTCTTTCTTCTTTCTTTGATCATTTTAGCTCCTCATTGAAATATTGACCTCCTTTACCTATCCGGGAATTTGGAGAAGTGAATGAAAAAGGCATGTTTGATGTGGGAGGGCCATGAGAGCAATTATTTGCAATCAAAAGAATAGAAAAAATTTGTAGGTTTGGGGAAGTCAATCATGATGATGAGTAACTCGGCACCATTCACATAGCCGGGTGTTTGTGTCTTGCCAAAGTCGGATTGAGCGATATTCCTAGCGGATTATGATATGTGCGCTAAGGGTTTGAGGCAACTCATAAAAATTGAGAAACGCCAATCTCCTAGGCTTCGGTTTTTGTGCACCTCTATCCATAACTTCAAAAGTAAAGTCGAAAAATGAAAGGAAGAAGAGCGAAGCTCTAAGTTGAAGTGTTGCGGAAACCGCAAAAGAAGAAGAAGGGTAGTTGTCCACTTTCCCGGATTCATGCACCACATTCCTTAAAAGTTTCCTTCCCTTTCCACATTCTAGACCTTTTCTTTGAAAGTCCTTAAGATCAAAAGAATGTTATATGACTTGGTGATCTAAATTGAAGTTTCTTATGATTGATTGTGATAATGTTTGAAGGTTATGATGCTTGTTTAGAAGTTTGATTAATTCATGAGTTTCCTTTACTCTTTACTATTTGATTAAGTGTATGAAAGTCTTATAAACAATTGAAGCAAGGTTTGAGAATGATCTATTCTTTAGAAGGCACATTCCTCTAAAAGAAGTATTGCTTTGAGAAGGTACACATATTTCATCCTAACTCTTGTTTAAAGCTTTTTGAAAGACCTTGCTTAGGGACAAGCAAGTGTTAAGTATGCGGTTATTTGTTAGCATGAAATATTGTGATATTTTAGGCACGTTTTCTAAGTATATTTGATTCATATTGATGGTCTTTGATTTAGCATTGTTGCATTTGTGAGCTAGTTTGCCTATATTGTCAATATGGATGTCTACACTAGCTTTATGTTGATTATAGGTGATTGAGAGTCATTTCCGAACGAAAATCGAGCAAAGAAGAGTTGATTGAGTATGTCCATGGATTAAGGGCATTATTAGGAGCAAAATGGAGTTCAACTTGAGGAATGCACGAGGCTAGGGAAGAATCACGTTCTTGCCCTAAACCACGCTCTAAAATACGGCCGTACTACAAACCACGTTTAGTTCCACGGCCGTGGAACCCTGCAAAGAGAGGCGTGATGCATTCCAGTAACTATTACGGTCGTGGAATCCATGATTCAAACCGTGACACTTTCCACGCTCTAAATTACGGTCGTGGAACCTTCCACGACCGTGACTTTGGCGATCTTTTTCGCCATATTTTGAAGCCACGATCTTTTGAAGATTGGGCCGGGCCGATATTTTATCTTGCCCTATAAAAAGACGGACGAAGCAAGATTCCGAAAGCCCCGCTTAGACGCACTTTTGCGACCTCGCTTTAGACCTTGGCTTACGCCTTTGCTTAGTGGCACAACCCTCGTTTAGAGGCATTTACATCTCATTGGAGATCGAAGTTCGTGTTGGGATTTTGCCCAAATCTCGCACTTTTGGTGGAGATTGCTGTTGAGATTTCCGGATTGGCGGAAGATCGAAGCTTTTGGAAGATTGTTGCAAGAAGATTTCTCTTCTTGTTTAGGTTTGAATTAGAAGACGGATTGACACCCCGTTCTTCCTTCTTTCCTAAGATTGTGTTTGTTTGGTTTATTCTGAATCTATTGACAACATTCATTCTTGATTGACTTTGAGATTGGTTTGAAGTTTATTGAAAGTTTTCGGAAGTTTTCATCTTTTTATCTTTTAATTCTTGAATATGATATCAATATGAATGTTATTGGCTAAAAACCCTTAACGATTCTAAGATGAAGGGTTGATAGTTGTGGCTTAGATGATGATAGATCGATCGTAAACAGATTAGACCCTGAGAGTTAGAGAAATATCGTCGACACCCTAAATCACGGCCTGTTCTTGAGTTCCACGGCCGTGGAGTCTCAAGATCTACCCGTAATTTCTCTTAAGTTTACGAACCTGCTTTTACTTTAATCCAAAGTTAAAGATTTGCTTTAACTTAGTTTAGGCTTGCCTTTTGTAGGTGGTAGTGAAGCCTCAACAACCTCTACCTCGATTGTGAGTGTCACAACCGTAATCGGTTAAGTTAGTCTTGATCCTTGGATTACAAGTTTGGGTATTTGACATTAATTCTTGCCTTTAGAATCTTTTCTATATTGAAGCCTCAACAACCTGTATAGAGAGTTTCTTGTAGGTGAGTCATATAAGGTTTTTGGAACTTCACCGTACGATTACCTTACATTAGTATACCTTTTCATATCTCAACTCTGTCTTTATATCATTAGTATATCTTGAATCGATTGCCACAGCTGGATACTTGGATCTTTAGGATTGTTGTTTTCCCAATATTTGCAAAAACTCTCATATTTATTCGCTTGATAATCTGCAATTGAATTTGTTCCCACCCAAATCCCTGTGTTCGATACTCTGGAATTTTTGCTTAACTACGTCGATCCGTACACTGCGGGTTCGCTTGCTTGATTCTAGTTTTACAAATTTAAAGCTTATTTGCACACACCTTTAGGGGCGAACAGAACTCACCAAAGTAGCAATCGCATGCTAAGAATTAACCTAGTGTAGATTCACCCATTATTGTCTTACTCGTTGTCCTACGTTCTTTCATAAGTTTTGTGTGCATAAATTCACTCAAACCCCCCCCCCCCCTTTGTCACTTATAATCAATAATTGCATTTAAAGGAATAACAAAACTCTCTTGGATTCGACCCTTACTTAATCACTATACTCGTTTTAGTGCTAAGTCGGATTATAATTTTGATAAGATAAAAACGACCATAGATAAAAGTCTTGTCAGTTCCTGTTTCAAGGTCTTGAAGATGTGTTTCAAGGTCTTGAGGGTTTTCTTCGATATCTTGAATATTTTCTTGCATATTATTTTCTTGATCTTTAGGATCTTCATCTTCATCCGAATTGTGATCTTCTCGTTGATTCAGATTTAGATCTGCAAAAATTTCGCTCAAAGTACCATCATTGCTTTCATAAAAAATAACATGAATACTTTCCTCAACAATTTTGGTCCGTTTGTTATAATCACGATAAGCTTTGCTATTTGAAGAATATCCAATGAATATAGCTTCATCACTACGTGCATCAAATTTCTCAAGGTTATCTTTGCCATTGTTATGAACAAAACATGTACATCCAAAGGGTTTGAAATATATAAATATTTGGTTTCCTACCTTTAAAGAGTTCATAAGGAATCTTTTTCAAAATAGGGAAAATTAAACATCTATTCAAAATGTAAGTAGCAGTGTTTACTACTTCAGCCCAAAAAACTTTTTGGCAAACTATTTTCTAAAAGCATAGTCCTAGACATATCCTCAAGAGTGCGGTTCTTACGTTCCACAACTCCATTCTGTTGAGGAGTTCTAGGAGCTGAAAAGTTATGTGAGATACCATATTTTGCACAAAATAAATCAAATTTTAGTTGATCAAATTCTCTACCATGATCACTTCTTATAGAAACGATAGATAGGTTTTTCAAAGTTTGCAACTCCTTACATAATTTTGAAAACTCAAACAATGCTTCAGATTTTTCTCGTAGGAATGAAATTCCATGTGAAACGAGAGAAATCATCCACAATAACAAAGATGTATTGCTTGCCTCTGGGATATTTGACACGCATAGGTCCACAAAGATCCATATGTAAGAGTTCAATGTGTCGAGAAGAACTTACAACTTTCTTAGGTTTGAATGAACCTCTTGTTTGTTTACCTTGTGTACAAGCTTTACATAGTTCATCTATCTTGAAATTTAGGTTTGACAATCCACGTACCAAATCTTTTGAGAGTAGCTTATGCATTGTGTGCATACTTACGTGACCAAGTCTTTTATGCCAAAGCCTTGGATCTTAGTCAAGGCCTTTAGACAACTTAACTTAGTTCCTGAAACTTGGTTAGTACTTATAGAATAAACATTGTTACATCTAGGAGCAGTAATCACAATTTCACCCGTCTTTCTGTCTTGAACTTCATATTTTTCTGAAACAAACAATAGTTTGTTGCCCTTGTCACATTTTTGAGAGATGCTAAGCAGATTATACTTCAAACCGTTAACTAGATATACATCATCAATGAAATTAGATGAGTTATAACATATTTTACCAATGCCAATAATGTCACACTTTCCTTTATCACCAAGCGTAATGGTTCCAGATGATTGCTTCTTTAAATATGAGAATAGTGAGCTTTTTCCACTCAGTCTTGAGCAACCACTATCTAATATCCATTTATGCTCCTTTACCTTGGTGATATCCTGCAAAACAGCAAACACCAACCTTTCCGGGTCGACCAAATGACATATTTTGGTTCATATTCAAGTTCGATCATGTTTGGCGGTCTAGTACCTTTAGGAACCAAGATTTGTTTGACCTGTTTCCTTAAACATAGAGGATAGGTGTTTCTACTAATATAAGGGTCATTTCTTCTATATGGACATGTAGATTTCACATGACCCTTTGATGACATGAATTATGACCTATTTTTAGGCATGTATTTATATAGATTTTCCCTTAATTTTGCATGCATAGACATACATTCATGACATTTATGGTTATATTTATCTACTTTGCAAGAATAGAGGTCTACACAGAGTTTTATTGCATTTGTAGGTAATTTGGCGAATTATGGAGCAAAGATGGCACATTTAAGGATTAAGCCTTGCGGGACAAAAAGGAGCAATAAAAGGAATTTAGGACGCGCCAAAGTATCTTCTGATACCGTCTGACGCGCCAAAGTATTTTCTGATACCTTCGGACGCGGCCCAAAGTATTTTCTGATACCTTCGGACGCGGCCCAAAGTATTCTCTGATACCGTCTGACGCGCCAAAGTATTTTCTGATACCTTATGACGCGGCCCAGAGTATCTTCTGATACCAGCGCATTCGACTTCTTTTCAGCCCAAATATTTAGGGTTTTATCTTGAAACCCTAGATAGATCCCTACATATATTCGATAGTCTTCAACATTGAAGGAAGAACGGTGATAGCCCCAGGATTTGGATCCCCAAAGAGAGGGAGGGTTGAAGGTTTTATTGCGTACAGGGAAGATTCGGAGAAGGAGGCATTTTGGAGATTGTGTACTTCGAGATTATCTTAGGGTTTATCTTTGGAGACGGATTGACACCCTGTTCTTCATTGTTCCTTAAGATTGTTGTGAGGATTTCTATTCCTTTTTTCTGCATTCATTCAATACAAACATTTGTTATTGGATTTGAGATTGGTTATTTGATAGTCATTGAGTTTTTGAGGTTTTCGTCCATTTTCTCTTTAAACTTGATTATTGAATTGATGATGATGGTTATTGGCTAAAACCCTTTAGCAATTCTAAGGTGAAGGGTTAATAATTGTGGCTTAGATAATGATAGATCGATCGTAATTTGATTAGACCATGAGAGTTAGAGAAATATCGTCGACACCCTAAATCACGGTCTGTTCTTAGGTTTCCACGGCCGTGATTTTTAAGATCTACCCGTGATTTACCTCAGTTTACGAACTTTGCTTTTACTTTGATTCAAGGTTAAAGATTAGCTTTAATCTAGTCTATGTTTGCCCTTTTCTAGGTAGTAGTGAAGCCTCAACAACCTCTACTTCGATTTCGAGTGTCACAACCTTAATCGGTTTAGTTAGTTTTGATCCTTGGGTTACAAGTTTGGGTATTTGAGATTAATTCTTGCCTTTAGATCCTTTCTATAATGAAGCCTCAACAACCTTTATAGAGAGTGTCTTTAGATAAGTCATATAGGGTTTTGGAACTTTACCGTACATTACCTTACCTTAGTATACCTTTGCAAACCTCAACTCTGTCCTTATATCTATAGTATATCTTGAATCGATTGCCACAATTAGATACCTGGATCTTTAGGATTGTTGTTTTCCCAATATTTGCAAAGCTTCTATACTTTACTTGCTCGATAATTTGTTAACTGAATTTGATCCCCCAAATCCCTGAGTTCGATACTCTGGAATACTTGTTAATCTACGCCGATCCGTACACTGCGGGTTCGCTTGCTTTTATTCTAGTTTTATAAATTTAAAACTTGATTGCACGCACTTTTTAGGCGAACAAGTTTTTGGCGCCGTTGCCGGGGATTTGGTCTAGACCAATTTCGGTTTTCGGTTGTCTGGCTTGGGAGCTTTTGTTTTTGCTTTTAATCTTTTCGGTATGAGTTTTTGAGTTTTCAGGTTCACCAATGGCTGCATGGAGCAATGAACCTGCATTTGATCCAGCCTGGTTTGCATGGCAAGGTGCTAGGGCGGACCATTATGAATATTTGAAAGAGAAATACGCCTTCTATTGGTTTGACAGCGAGTGAGAACGTGAACAAACCATTGAATCTGAATTTGCAAAATGGAAAAAGCTGCACTACCCAAAGAAGGTTAAGAAGAAACCTCCCAAAGATGCGGAGGACTCGAAATTTGAAGAATTGATGAAGAAATTTAAGATGCTCGAAGAAAGATTCAAAGCCTATGATGAATATAATCTAAAAGTGATAGAAGACGCAACAAAGAATATTTCTAAGGTTGAAAAAGCCTTGGAAAATCATTCATCTAGCAAGGAAGAATTACAAGTTTCGAGCGTTCCTCCGCTCGAATCTGAAGCTTCTCTAGAAGTTCTCATTGAAGAAGAGGAAGAAGTGGAGAACCTTGGCCAAATCACTGAAACTGTGGCCAAGGTTGAAGAGGATCCAGCTGAGTTGGGAGATATTTTATGTGTGGATCATCATCCCAACATGAAACTTGTCCCAAGCCTTGAAGAACTTTACAAGGTACATTCTCTTACTTCATTTGGAAGTCCTATTAAAATTTCTGATTTTTTCAGGAATGCACCGGAGAGTTGGAGGTCTCTTCCAAAAGAACCTCCTAAGGTGAAGATGAAACCTCCATTAAAACTGCTGGAAGTAGATGCTCCTTGGACTACAAGGAGTGGAGTTAGCAAGCACTTCACCGTTAAGGCGATGAAGTGTCTTTTGTTCAAGTATGGGGTCATTCACATGACGAACACCATACATCATCCCCAATCTGGAGATGGGGAAGCTAGGAGGATTCTCGAGAAACTGATTTCTCGATCCAGGAAAGGATGGGACGCAAGGCTGAATAATGTCCCATTAGAGCATAGGAAAGCTAGGAGAATCCCGGTGAGAATCAAACCGTACAAGCTTGTACGTGGGAGATCTTACCATTTGCCGGTGAAATTAGGAACCGGAATCTTTTTTGAGGAATTATATGATGAGTTTGATGAGCAATCCAAGATGTTCAAGGTGCATTGAGTCATCTATGGAGATAGGTCCAGCTAGCGACGTTAAACCAAGCGCTTCTTGGGAGGCAACCCAAGGTAATGCATCTTTTTCCCTTTTCTTTTTCTTAGGATAGTTAGCTTGTTTGTTTTGTTTTTGCTTTGTTTTTTTTTTTCCTTCTCGATGCGCTCCTGGTTTGTTTGTGTCATGGATCGCAGGAACTAGGTATAATCTTGAGGAATTGATGGAAAAAGGCAATACAAAGGTGCCTAAGGACGTTTTCAAGGAACAAAAGGAAAGAAATCGACTTACCAAAAGAAGATCGGTCGATTTAGGCTTCAGAGTAGGTCGATTTTTGACAACAGAAAGAAAAATCGACCCAGAGATCGACCCCCTCAGGAAAAATCGGGCCGACGAAAAAATCGGGCAGAAAACTCGGCCGATTTTTTGAAAAATCGGTCGATTTTTTTCAAAAAAAAAAAAAAAAAAAAAAAAAAAAATTCGGAAAATTTTTGTTCGGCCAAAAGACGTTCCCCTTCTTCATTCTTCGACACCGATTGGAATATCCGGAGTTCCCTATTGAGCTTATATAGACTCCCACCATCACCACTCAATGAATGATTCGTCATGCCTGATTCGTCATCTTACATTGTGAGTATGCTTTTCTTCCTTTTCTTTTCTTCACATTGGGGACAATGTGAGTTTTAAGTATGGGGTGGAGGTATTTGCAATACCATTTGCATGTTTTATGTCTTGCATCATATGATTTGAAAATTTTGGAAATTTTTGAAAATTTTAAAAAAATTTGTGCTTCTAGGATGGATATGATCTCTATGATAACATTTGTTTTGTGGAATAGCTATGATGATTTTGATATGCTTGAATTGATTTATAACATATGTGGGATTTGAATACTTTGTTAGAATTTCATGCATGTTTTATAATTTGCTTTCATTCTAAATCATGTTGAGTGTTGAAGGTTGAAACCGCATGATAAGTTCTTACACTTCTTATTGATATGATTAAGGCACCTCGATTTTTCTTGCTTCTTTCCTTATTCATTTAGCCCCTCAATAAAATAATTGTCTTCCCTACCTATCCGGGAACTAGGAAGAGTTGAGTTTTGGCATGTTTGATGTGGGAGGGCCATGAAAGCAAATGCTTGCATTCACAAGTATAGAAAATTGTAGGTTTGGGGAAGTCAATCTTGATGATGAGTAACTCGGCACCATTCACATAGTCGGGTGTTTGTGTCTTGCCAAAGTCGGATTGAGCGATATTCCTAACGGATTATGGTATGTGCATCAAGGGTTTGAGGCATCTCGAAATTGAGAAACGCCAATCTCCTAGGCTTCGGTTTTTGTGCACCGTTGTCCATATTTTCAAAAAGTAAAGTCGAAAAAGAATTTTGTGTTCAAAAGGGAGAGCAAAGCTCTCAATGGTGGTTAGTTCAAATAGTAAAAAGAAAAAGAGTTTGTGTTATTCCTTTTCCCGGATTCATGCACCACATACTTTATAAGTTTCCCTCCTTTCCGCATTCTTGACCTTACTTGAAAGTCCTTAAGATCATTGGAATGTGTTTGGCTTTGTGGTCTAAATTGGATTCCTCATGATTGATTTTGATATATTGCAAGTTATGATGCATGTTATGATTTTCTTACAAAGTATGATTATCCTTTCCATGCTATATTTCCTTTCGACCATATGATGATTATCATTAGTTATGAAACAACTAGTTGAGGGTGATCTATGAATAGAAGCACAACCAAAATATTGTGGTTTTTCTTTATTTTTGCATATTCATAATCCATATCATCTTGTATTTTAAGTTTGAACCTTGCTTGGGGACAAGCAAGAGGCAAGTATGGGGTATTTTGATGACATGAATTATGACCTATTTTTAGGCATGTATTTATATAGATTTTCCCTTAATTTTGCATGCATAGACATACATTCATGACATTTATGGTTATATTTACCTACTTTGCAAGAATAGAGGTCTACACAGAGTTTTATTGCATTTGTAGGTAATTTGGCGAATTATGGAGCAAAGATGGCACATTTAAGGATTAAGCCTTGCGGGACAAAAAGGAGCAATAAAAGGAATTTAGGACGCGCCAAAGTATCTTCTGATACCGTCTGACGCGCCAAAGTATTTTCTGATACCTTCGGACGCGGCCCAAAGTATTTTCTGATACCTTCGGACGCGGCCCAAAGTATTCTCTGATACCGTCTGACGCGCCAAAGTATTTTCTGATACCTTATGACGCGGCCCAGAGTATCTTCTGATACCAGCGCATTCGACTTCTTTTCAGCCCAAATATTTAGGGTTTTATCTTGAAACCCTAGATAGATCCCTACATATATTCGATAGTCTTCAACATTGAAGGAAGAACGGTGATAGCCCCAGGATTTGGATCCCCAAAGAGAGGGAGGGTTGAAGGTTTTATTGCGTACAGGGAAGATTCGGAGAAGGAGGCATTTTGGAGATTGTGTACTTCGAGATTATCTTAGGGTTTATCTTTGGAGACGGATTGACACCCTGTTCTTCATTGTTCCTTAAGATTGTTGTGAGGATTTCTATTCCTTTTTTCTGCATTCATTCAATACAAACATTTGTTATTGGATTTGAGATTGGTTATTTGATAGTCATTGAGTTTTTGAGGTTTTCGTCCATTTTCTCTTTAAACTTGATTATTGAATTGATGATGATGGTTATTGGCTAAAACCCTTTAGCAATTCTAAGGTGAAGGGTTAATAATTGTGGCTTAGATAATGATAGATCGATCGTAATTTGATTAGACCATGAGAGTTAGAGAAATATCGTCGACACCCTAAATCACGGTCTGTTCTTAGGTTTCCACGGCCGTGATTCTTAAGATCTACCTGTGATTTACCTCAGTTTACGAACTTTGCTTTTACTTTGATTCAAGGTTAAAGATTAGCTTTAATCAAGTCTATGTTTGCCCTTTTCTAGGTAGTAGTGAAGCCTCAACAACCTCTACTTCGATTTCGAGTGTCACAACCTTAATCGGTTTAGTTAGTTTTGATCCTTGGGTTACAAGTTTGGGTATTTGAGATTAATTCTTGCCTTTAGATCCTTTCTATAATGAAGCCTCAACAACCTTTATAGAGAGTGTCTTTAGATAAGTCATATAGGGTTTTGGAACTTCACCGTACATTACCTTACCTTAGTATACCTTTGCAAACCTCAACTCTGTCCTTATATCTATAGTATATCTTGAATCGATTGCCACAATTAGATACCTGGATCTTTAGGATTGTTGTTTTCCCAATATTTGCAAAGCTTCTATACTTTACTTGCTCGATAATTTGTTAACTGAATTTGATCCCCCAAATCCCTGAGTTCGATACTCTGGAATACTTGCTAATCTACGCCGATCCGTACACTACGGGTTCGCTTGCTTTTATTCTAGTTTTATAAATTTAAAACTTGATTGTACGCACTTTTTAGGCGAACACCCTTTTTACAACAGTAGAAGCAAGTAGGCATATGAATACTTCATTTGGCTTTGACAAAAGTGGTAGTTGGTTTTTTGGGAAAGCTCCTATGATAATCAATACCATTTTTATAAAGTGAGGACTGTTGTTCACCCATCATTCTTTCAAGATTAGCTTTTGAACGAGTGAATTTAACAAGTGCTGCCTTTTGGTCTTGGCATGTTAAAGTTAGATCAACTTTCTCTTTCTCTAGATCAATATAGTTTCGACGAAGAGAGGAGAGGTTGTATTTGAGAATCACATTTTCCGATTCCAAGGCCTTGATATTGTCATCAAGGTCTACCTTTTCCATGTTAAGATTCTCAGTCTCCAGAGACATCTCACTTAGTTACTTTTCTTGTTCAAGAAGCTTTTTTTAGAGAATTTATCCTTATTTTATGTTCCTTGTCACATATAATAATGTCTTTAAGAAATTGTTTCAAGTCAGATTCAGGTTGAGACATAATTGTACTTACCATATTGTCAACATAAAGATTTGAATCTTCTTCATGATCGGCCATGAGACATAGGTTTCTTTGTTCTTTTTCGTCTTCTGATTCATTAGAGGATTCTGAATCACTCCATGAAGCTACCATAGCTTTCTTCTTTCGATCATTTTTCTTGAAGTTGGTCCTCTTCTTTTGTGGACAATCCTTCACAAGATGATCTGTTTCACCACATTTAAAACAAGTCAGCACTCTAGTTTTCTGGTTAGAGTTAGAAAACTTACCTCGGGGTTTTGATGTTCGTGAATATTCTCTATTGTTTGAACATTGTTTCTTTATCTTGAGAATTCTTGCGAGACCCTTAGAGATCATGGCAATTGCATCTTCTTCTTCTTCATCATCACTATCTTCCTCTTCTGATGGTAATTCATCCTTTCTTGATATCAATGTTAGATTCTTTGTCTTGGATGGGAACTCTCCATCTTCTTCACCAATAACCATTTCATGTGTGATGAGTTTTCCAAGGAGGTCATCAAGAGGAAGAGTTGAGAGATTCTGAGCTTCTTCGATGATAGTCCTCTTTGGTCCCCACTTGGCTTTAGGTAAGCTCCTTAGAACCTTCCTAATTTTTTCTTCATTTGTAAAGACCTTTCCTAGTGAGTCCAGGTTGTTCATGATCTCAGTGAATCTTGTGAACATTTCTTTGACTGGTTCATTTGGATTCATCTTGAATTGCTCGTATTGTTTAAGGAAGATGTTAATCTTTGTTTCCTTGACTTGTTCCTTCGTAAGTGACAACGAGTTTATCCCATATTTCCTTTGCACTCTTGCATGATGAGATGCGATTGAATTCGTTGGCATCTAATCCGCAGTAGAGTAAGTTCATGGCTTTATAGTTCTTTGACACACTATCCAAGTCAGCTTGTGTGAAGTCAGCTTCCTTCTTTGGGACTTGGACACCTTCAACCGTCGTAGTAGGGACTTTGGGGCCATTCTGAATGATGCTCCGTAGTTTCATGTCCTGATCAATAATGAACATACGCATGAGTGCTCTCCAATGGGCAAAGTTATTGCCACAGAAGAGAGGTGGTCGTGATGAGGATCTTTTTTGAGCAAATCCTCCATCACCTACAAGATTCATGATTAGTCCACTGATGGTTAAATCAATATATGTGAGTCCAGCTCTGATACCAATTGAAGAACCGATACGTGAATAAAAAGGATAAAAGATACTCTAGAAGGGGGGTTGAATAGAGTATGAGAACTTCTCGCAAAACCAATCTCAAGGCCTTGAAACCGATTTCAAGGGCCTTTATGTCAATCTGAGCTCTTTGTGATACACTTTGATTTCAAGGGCTTTGAAACAAATTTCAAGGGCCTTGACTTTATACTCCTGCAAAACAAAGTTATTCGCAATAAAGCAAGATAAAATGCAGAATGTAAAAGATCGACACGAGGATATGTTTACGAAGTTTGGCTCTAAATAGCCTACTCTCCGTCCCAGGGTATAACCTTAGGATCTAACTATCTATTATCAGCTTCAAAGAGTCCTAGATACAAACTAGAAGAAATCCCCTTCTTCTCTCACTGTAGCCAATGCTACGATCTAGTTCCAACTTTTCACCTTGCTATAATAGCCTAGTTACTTCGCAGAGTAACACATACTCGAGTATAACATTCTTTAGATATAGAAATGGAGCTCTTCGAGTTTTATCTCTCTCTAGGGGATAAAGCTTTTTAGTGAAAGAGAGAAATAAAAATTATTTAATCGAATAAAGATGTTTTGGATTGCTTGAAGAATATTGATGTTTCTGTGTAAGCTTCTATACTTGTTCTTCAATCGCCATCTTCATTTATAGCCTTCTATGGAGAGGTCTTCTAGCCGTTGAAAAGATGACCGTTTGAAGATGATTCTTCGTCTCTATGAAAATCGCTTATTGGTTAAGATGAGACAGACGTTGTGGATCTTCATCTCTTGAGAGCACGTTGATCTCTCGGCTCCTTAATCTTCTCGTATTTGTTGTGATGACATCAAATTCCAGAGGAGAGAATCTTCGTGCTTTTTGTTGAGGATCTTCGAAAGATCTTTATTGGCCGGTTGAGATCTTCGTTCAATCATATCTTCTTGTTGAGTGAATCTTTCCTAGAAGATCTCCTTTAGTGATTTGAATTCTTTTAGCGTACAACCTTGACTTCTTTGTTCCCTTGAAATGAATTTCAAGGCCTCCGTCTTTTAAACACTCTAAACTCCTTGTCTTTCCTTGCATCCGATTTCAAGGTCTTTCAAGGTCCTTTGAAGTGTCTTTCAAAACCTGCATTTATTCAATACAAACCACCAAACCAAACCAAGCAACTCGATATATAATCAATAAATTGTTAGTGTATAAAACTACTTCATTTGTGTTTAAGTCTTCCATCATCAACACCTGTACATCTTTATAATAAAGGTGGAGTTTTCACAGGTCTACTTAGAACCAATCGACGAGAAGAATAGTAGTTTACATACAAACCTTACATATAAGTCCAACCGAGTTGACTCGATTCACACTAGAGTCTTAAAGACGGTATCAACGGGTCAAATTATTATGGAGGGTTTCTTTGTACGTCCGACTGCATATGTGCGTTGAACCAGAGTTTAACATAAAACCGGTGAAATTATATCCTAAAATCAATTTACACAAGGAGCAAACCATAAACTTTATATATTATCCTTTTATTATCGATACGAGAATATCTCATTCATCATCCACATACTCACACTTCAATTTTTGTACAATCCATTTGAGATAACTAGGACCAATCTTGCAAACAAGATCTTTCGATCCGTTTTGATGGTTTATTTACTTGTTTGCTCACTTTTATTGGGGAAATAAGAAAGAATTGAGTTAAATAAATTTTTATAGGCTTTTGTTTTGTAAATCCCTTTAACTTTATCCTATATATAATTCCGCCTTAGATAAAAAAAATTTGGTTAAAAAGAAATATATTTACTAAATAAATTTACGTTATGAGTAATCTTAATAGAGTAATAATGTTGAAAGAGTTAGTTAGTCAATTTATCCAAATAATAATAATAAAGATGTTAAAACATAAGTATTTATTCAGAGAAAGAGTAGAAAATGAAAAATTGTTTATAATAATAATAATAATAAAAGTTAGTAATAGTAATTAGTAAATAAAGCAAGATTGATTCCTTAGCGTGAAAGTGGTCCATTAATGTGCTTTATTTGACAAGTCAATTGTAATATGGTCCATTTTCCACAACTCCAATGTATGATATAATGTCTTTAATCTATTTTCCTCCTTATTCCTTACAATCATATATATGGTCTTCGATCAGATGCAAAGGTCCCGACTTTTAGGACTTGTTTGGACCAAAGGATAGACATTATCCTCCACTATCTTGCATTGCATTAAACACCAGGATTTAATGATAGGATAATGAAAAATAACATAACATAGTACCAAAACACAACTTTAGTAATAGTAAACATAAATAATGTAAAGCAAAGCGATGATGTTGAATTGTTGATAAACAATATATAAAATGGTAAACAAGGCACATGCCTCTCGACCTCCTTTTTGAGGGCATTTTGCTCCACCACTTATTATGATCGATATAGATGACCTTACCCTATGATGTCTATCACTTATTGTCTATTCCTTTTTCTCCAAATTCTGGTACGTTCTTGTCAAACCATATAACCTACTCTGTCACTTCAATATTGATCTCCATTTCCTAATTAATTTTAAGTAGTAATCACCAAGTACAGTACCAAACTAATTAATGTCCATTTAGATTTAACTTTATATTTTGATTCGGTTAAGTCGGGTCGTTACACCTTTAAATTAGGTTCATGTTAACTTATTTTGGGTTATAATTGACATGTGTATGATCATTATAGACTTGATAAATATACAAATACTTGATGCCTCTAAAGCTGCCATCTTTACAACCCTTAATTAGTTTTTCAACAAACCTACTGCTTTCAATCCAAACGAAAACTATTTCTATGTTAAGAGTAATGGATGATGATAATTACAACGCTTTCTTTCCTTTTGTGGTAAGTAGACTACTAATCAATAGTTGGTATATATGGCCTACATGACACCATGTGTAGTATCTCAAATTACTTAATTACGCATCGCCTAATCTTCGGGCATCAGTCACTATCACAATCTACTATCAATCTATCATATATGTACTTCTTCAAAGCCTAACCACATACGTCTTAGAGGTTCTAATTGCAACTTAAGAAACCCATTGCCCATCCATATATCACTCAACCAAAGAAGTTGCACTTCTAAAATGGTTCCACTGTATAGGATATGGTTGGCATGCTCTCCTCATTTAGGGTTAACGATATAGGATATAGGGAAGTGTAAAACAAGTTAGAAGATCAAATTATGACCTTATTATCTAAATCTAACTTTTTCGATATTTATTCATATGATTTAAAGGTCTAAACGACTAGCTACTTTCATACTCGATGCGGTATATGTATATACAACATATATATATCATCAACTATCTCACTCTCTTCTTCATCTTCTCCTAGACAACCATTTACATAATTGTGACTCGTTAGTATTTACTTGAGAAATAAACATGCCGCCATCAATGCACTCAAACTCGGCCTTCAGCTACAAGCAAATCCAAAATCCTGCAACACTTCTCACCCTTCTCCGTCAAACTGCAGCTGGCGGCGAGAAGCGGGTCAAGTCCCGCCGTACCCCCGGCGGACTTCTCAAAATGTTCAAGCTTTTCCCACTCCTCACCTCCGGCTGTAAGTTAGTATCCCTGATCAGTCGGGCATCCACCTCCGGTTACAGGAAAAACCTGATCGCCGACCACGCAACAATCGGAACAATCCTTAGCCACAGACGAGGCGGAAAAGTAACAATCGCAGTCCAAGAGAGCCCACATGGGTCCCCTGTATTCGTAATCGACCTTCCGATCTACTCGCCGGCGTTTCAGAGGGAGATGGAAGGCGATATATTAAAAGTTGCGTTTGAATCGGAGAGTAAGAGGAGTAATCATAAGAAACTTCTAGAAGAGATGACGTGGGCAGTTTATTGTAATGGGAGGAAGATCGGGTATTCGGTGAGGAGGAAAGAGTTGTCGGATGAAGAGGGTGATGTGATGAGGCTTTTGAAAGGAGTGTCGATGGGGGCCGGAGTGTTGCCGTGCGGGAGAGGGGAGTCGACGGAGGGGGAGATGACGTATTTGAGGGCTAGATTTGAAAGGGTGGTGGGGTCCAAAGACTCTGAGGCTATGTATATGATAAACCCTGAGGGGTCCCACGATGGCCCTGAGTTGAGTATTTTCTTCCTCAGAGTTCGTTAAAATGGAATTACATTGGGTTGAAGTTGATTGTGGATGTGAGTATGTGATTGTTTATGAGGTGTAAATTGTATTGTGTTGTTATCGATCGCTATAAATTTGTTATTGAAAGACCACCCACAATTCTGATTTCGGGTTAATGTATAATTAGCCTCAAGAGTATAAGTATCCGGGAGTCGACCTTCAATTGAAGGCAATGATATTCAAAGGGATCATTCGGCATTGATTCCATGGATTTGAGAATGAAAACGAGGATGGCCGGTTTTTATGTGTCGGGTATGTACACGACTTTCGCCCTATAATTTTATATGTGTCAGAGTTTAATATGGTATAAGAGCAGTCATCCATCTAAACAGCCCGTGAAACTAATATGTGCCTCTAATGGGCCCGCGATCATAACGTGTGGGCAAGTGCCAACTAGGTATGTACCTGGTTGCGCTTGCGTGGATGTGTTGGAGATAATAAGTTTTTTAAATCTAGAATGTGGAGTTTCTGAGTCTATTATACAAGGATTGAGATGAGTTATTCCCCTATAACCAATTTGTTTTAATATGAAATCATGTTTGATTTATGTGTTGGATTTGAACCTAACATACATGTGCGCTCGACTGCTCATATACACACGATTCCGCTCCAAGGTCCGAGTTAAAGTGATTTCAGGTATGCCTAGTTACGTCTGCATTAATAAATCTGATTCTCAAGTTAGAAAGAAAAGGTTTAAAATCGTTGGAAATCCTTTACGAGTAGAAATTGGGTTGGTAGTAAAAGAGGACACTGATTTGGAATAAAAATATGCATGCAAGGCCAGTAGGCCAATGTTTTTGGGCCAAAACATGGCATTTCGTGGGCTAAAAAGAGGCCCAACCAAGACACCATTGTTTTAGTGTAGTAGTATTTGTAGGAGCAAGCCTGCTTTATACATCCCGAACCGTCGGGCTCGAGGATGAACCACTTCCGTCGCCCGTCCTGTAAAATCTCACTCGGTACCTTTTGTCACTCGTATATCCACCGATTGGACAGGTGGATTGGATATTTTGAGCGTGAAATGCAAATTTTTTAATATACTACTCAACTATAAGTTAAAAGAAAGTGCAAGCTTGTAAATTAAGACTAAAAAAACCATTAAATTCATTCTAAATCCGAACATGGCCATACTTATAATATAAATCCATAATATTTTAAATAGTTGAAATACATATAATAGTACAAAATAATTAAATCAAGTAGCATTACACAGAGTTAAAGCCGGAGTGTGGGAACTAGAGTCCGACGTGAAGGTCATATCTAAATGGACAGTTTCAATACGTGTCAGCAATACATTAAGTAAATCCGAGGTCATGTATCTAACGTAAGACATTATTTATGATTATAAATTATCATATAAATATGGTTATGAAAGTGACTCCTAATAACATAACACATAAAAGGATGATTTAGGATTTGGATTGAATATATGTGAAAGCGAGTCCCTTGGAAGTGCAATAGGCAGTCGGTTCATCTTATAAAAATGTACACGTACACCTGCATGCATATGCTCATTCATCCTCATCCACATGCATACATATTGTTTGTTGCACTCTTTCGGTGGAGAAATCGAGGTGAAACACCTCCAATTCACATCCATCACAATTATATATTGGCTTCGGACATACTATACATATATTACGATCTACGATAAACCCTCCTTATACTGCACCCATCCAACTATTTTTGGGAGCCATAATTGTTACAATTTTTACCCTAACACTATTTTAAACGTAACCCAGCCAAATGTTTCATATTTTATGCAGCTTATTTATGGATGATAAAATTATCCTTTATCAACTTTACGGTCTATTAATTTGTATCGAACTTTGATACTTATATTTTTATCTACTGTAAAATTTCTTTGTACTTTTATTTTCTGCCCTTTCTACCTCCTCTAACATGCGATGTATACCCTTGTTTAGTTTAATTATTGTGTTATACATGATATTTATAAATAATTTCTTATCGAAATTTATTTGAAGTCTCTTGTTGTTGTTGAAAAGAGTTATATAACATTGTGGAGTAAATTATACTTTTTTACTGTTTTGATGGTTGTATAAAAATATTTTGTAAAGGTATATCAAAGTTAATTAGACGACGTTGAAGTCCTAAGAATATCAATACCTTGAATTCAAGCAAGTCGATATAGAATACAACCTATCAACGTTATCATTGTAGGCACGACCACAACATTGCTCACAATTCCACATTTTATTTTAATGAATATAGTATACTCGTTATATATATTAATACATCCTCCTAGTTTTCTTCACTTAAATCAATCAAAAAATGACAATCAATTAAATATTTTCATTTATTATGACATATATCTTATACAATTATGCATTTTATGTAACCTACAACAATAATAATATTCAGTATTAAATGTAAAAGTTATTTATTTGGTACACGACATTGATATCTTAAAATCATAAAAAAAAAAAAAAAAAAACTGGAGAAAAAAGCGTGAAATGAAAATGCGACAGAAGTGGACCGTTTGGCTGCTCTCCCACGCGGTGTTGGGTAGAATTCATACGGCCCACGTTCCGAATAACGACGAGCCAAGTCCGACACCATCAAGCGGCTAGATCTGCGTGATCTCTGATTATGGACTATCCTAATATCGTGGTCCGCGTCACACCCGAACTCCTCAGGTCGGTGTTGGCAACTGCCCAACTAATTATCTGTGAGACTCCTGACTCCAACAACAGCTAGCTCCAATTTCCCATACACTAAGGCCACGTGGACCTTTCATTAGCTCGTGGCTGGAGCTCATCCTTCTCTTTTTACATGAGACGTCTTTTTGTTTTATCTATTATTATATTATCATAGTCAGACCGCCCGGAAAAGTAGACCCATATGAACGTAAGACAAAGTTCGCCTGGCCCAAAAAGCCTGCTCCGTCCAACCCGTATCCGAACACCTCTCTAGCCACCCGACCCGGACAAACACCATTTAATATAATTATAATTAATTTAATAGATATTACATAAAATATCTTAAAAATGTTTTATTTTTTTAACCAATATCTATATTAAAAAATTTTTAAAGAATTTTATATAATAAAAAATTAAAATAAATATAGGTACCCGCATGACGGACGGATATGACACCCACTTTAGGCGCAACCCAGGTCCGGATAAACTGAACAAAATTTACCTTGGATTCTTTGCGTTTGACGCTCAAATTTTAAAACATAAAAATTTAACATCGTCACTAGCCACTAGATACTCAAAATGCGAGTTTCTCATCCGTTTATAGATCGAGCGTCGTGTAGTATTTGTTTTTTGAATTAATGGTAACATATACCTAATTTGCTAAAAAAACTTTATTTTTTAAAATACAACCTTGTTTAGAGACGTAAAGATAAATCACAATCAAATTACGGTGGGATAAAGATAAATCGCAACTTGAATTTCTTTTGGGTTTGTTTCAAGGGAAGTTTGATTCAGGTTCAAGTCTATTTTGGTTCAAGTTTGATTTGGCTCGATCCGATGTGCTTCGAAATCAGTTTAGTTTTCTTCGGGTATGATCGTGGAAGTTTTACCAAAAAGTAACAACCATCCCCGCAAGGATACGAGATCGGATGTAGTATAATCAGGTATCAAATCACATGGACTATCTCTGATTTGGATAATAGTAACAATTAATTATTCTAAGTGAAACGCAAGACAATAAGGTATCAATTGTAGAGGTGAAAGCAATAACGATCGTAGACAAATATGTGATGTAAGCGATCTAAGGAAATAGAAGTGCCCACTATAATGAATTAAGATAGTGATGCATATATATAACTCATGAACATTAATATATGACTAACTGCACGTAACCATCTAAAATAGTCTTTGACATAGACAAACAAAAACCGTGTTTTTCAACTTGCGGAGCTCTCAATCCAATGGTTCAATAAGTATAGGAAAACTCATTAAACACTTACAAATCTGAAAAATACCAGTTAGAAAAATGTAAAAAGGCTGGAACTTACTACGGTAGTTAGAAATCCTCGAAGCTTTGATAAACTAGTACTCTCAAAGCCAATTTTTTTCAATAAATTCAATAAAATGTCCTTCGCTTGTGGCTCTTTAGTTGTTTTTTCAATATATATGTGTGTTTGTTCATAAATTATGTAAACTCACAATTGTTTGGTTCTAGTAGGACAAACCTTCAAAGCAAAACTAACAACTAATTGAGGGCTCGGGTAAAGAGAAATCTGAGTGATGCCTAATTCGAGATATATCGACATATCTAACCCTACGGCTGACGTATGAATATATAGGGGGAATTATCGGAGTCTAGGGTCACACGAAATATAACCTTTCCAAACTTACAATCGGAAGATTTGATTTCCTTCTCAGCGGTAGTCACATCTTCCTCATCCTTGGTTATTGGGCATCACATCTTCCTCTCTTTTAAAGTTCTTGCTTTGGATCTTTAATCCAAGTCTCCAACTCGAGGATCCTTCAAGGATCACTAGTTTGCTCCACTTCAAGGATTGTTCGATCTCTCTAGATCGAATCAATCATACACTTCCGCAATATCATCTTTCAAGCTTCCGCAAACTCGTTCTCTACATCAAATCCATCCGCACATAACAAAACGGAGTAGTTGAAGTTCAAACTCGATCTAGATCCGGAGTTTGTCCTTGAACGCATCCAAGGACGCATCATATTTATATTAAATAGATAAAATATGACGGAAATATATATGCGGGACAAGTCTTTTGTCACTAGCCAAGGGCGTATCATGCCGGAGGTATGGATGACATCGCCATCCAAGGGCGTATCAACCAAACCCACGAATGACAAAAAATTGTTAAAGACGAGGATTACTATTACATTAGCCACCACTAAAAAATTACAACACTAACAAACGAGAAAAGATTACATCAAATAGAAAAACCAAAGTCAATTTCCCCAAACTTAATTTTTGATGGCTCAACTAGATTCTAGG
Organism: Fagopyrum homotropicum; assembly: GCA_033239125.1. Classification (NCBI taxonomy): domain Eukaryota; kingdom Viridiplantae; phylum Streptophyta; class Magnoliopsida; order Caryophyllales; family Polygonaceae; genus Fagopyrum; species Fagopyrum homotropicum. Next base: position 27,856,461 of record BSWB01000006.1, read on the forward strand.
GTTACCTCCATCAGTTTTGTTATCCAGAACAACAATGGAGAAGTTATTAGTCTTGATGCAAAAAAATTATTTTAATTCATTACTGAAAGCATAAGTATTTGCTCTTAAATCGGGCCTACAAATTACTATCATATTGAAAATCAAAAAGATTGAAATCGAGGATGACAAGTTATGTAGCATCAAGACACTCCAAGGTTTGTGGAGTTGTCCGTAGGAGTTCGTGATGATTTTATCCGGCCCCATACTGAATTTTTATTTCTTTGACAAAGTCCAAATTAGATATGTTTTCAGGGAAATTAACGGTGTTGTTGACCGGTTGACCCATTTGAGAATCTCGACACCCAACACTAGGTTTTCTAATGATCCCGAACTTCAACTCATCCTCAAGGATGCTTTAGGTTGGACTACCTCTAGGAGGTTGACCAACCTGACCGGTTTTTGTTATAATAAATAAATAAATAATGCAAACGGAAACCAAAACCGAAGGACGAGGGACCTGACCGACGGAGGTGGTCAGGTGGACCGGGCTAAAAACACGAGTTTGAAACTAGAAATAAATGTACAAATAACCAAATGCAAAGCCTGAGCAAAAGCTATAAGATTGAAAACACCAGTCCCTCGACCTCCTTCTAGGACGTTGCTCGACTACTTTGTAAAATAATTTATAAAGTAGAGGAGAAAGAAAGCAGAAAGTTTGGATCTTTATAGAACTTTAAAGCCAATAGGTAGATGATATAAGAAGTAAACGCTATGAAATAATCAGATAAAGCAATTATAGAATCCTGATCACCACGACATGCATGTAATATAGATCTTAATTGACAATTTCACAATAAGAATGTAAGTCATAGTTATGTATTATACAACGTCGATGATTACATGTACAATAAATATTTGTATCAACCTCTTAAGAAAAAACCGGAGGGCACGAAGGATGACAAATGGTAGTTGCTTAACGGAATTGTCACGATCGTGATACATATATCGTTATCCATAAGCGTTGTGCAACACACGATCAATTCAAAGATGATGATGTTGATGTTGGAAACCTTATCTGATATGTGTAAGAAACCTTCTATAGTAAACAAGGACAACCTGATGTGAAAATTGTTTAACATACGGATGGCATAAAATGTTATTGGGTCCAAGCACTTAAACGAACTCATTATGATAATCATTCAATTGAGTTATGCGTCAATAAAACTTGACGAAATATTAAAGTCTTGATCTCATTGTCCTCTCTTCTAGGAATTTGAAGCGATATAGTTACAATTGTAAGTGCCTTGTCCGGGAAGGAAAAACTCAATACTGATGATGTAAGGAACCCAACTTTCAACGAATATGCTCCCATAAAGGAGTTGGGATCTACTTCAAGATTAGTTTTGAACACATGATACAAGGGTAATTTAGAATCAAGATCAAACCGCGGGAGATCAAAACCGAAGGAAATTGACAAACCCAAAGACAAAATCAAGATTAAGTGTTAGAATTGGGATCAAAGTGGTTACTACATGAATGAATGTACTACACAATTGAAGAATAAGTCAAAAAATGTGTCCACATACGAGATTGCATACACATTAATTATGAGCCTGAGCAACCCATTAGAATCTTGGGTGTTGGATTCTAGAACTTTGTTTTATTCGTACAAAAACGTTGACTTAATGGAAATGTATCCCTAATAGATTCTTTTGAAAGGTCTGTTTTGTTGATGCCGAGCCCTTATAAATCATGGGAAAATGAGTTGTTCAGATTCACACTCCGAATGGATCTGAATTGCATCTGCATGAGGAAAGTCATATTCTTGGCTTGAAAAAGAACTTTCTTTCAATTGGGTAGTTAGATGACGAAGGCTATGTTGTAACCTTTGACTACGGGAAATGGAAGATAACCTAAGGAGCCATGATGTTGGTTTGAGGCAATAGAGAGGGAACGTTGTACACAACCACTCTCCAAGACATGATTGCTATTGCATAAGCATAAGACATTATAGATTTATGGCATTGCCGGTTGGGTTAAATGAATGAGAAAAGGATGAAAGTGTTGTATTCAATAGGTTTGTTATCCGCCCTTAAGACCTTTAAATTAGATTATGTGAGAGTTGTGTACTCGGAAAACAGTAAAGAGTGAGTTTTTTAAGGGTGGTACATTCTAAAGAATAAAAATAGAGTTAGTCCACAACGATAGATGGGGTCCAACACTAACCGTGACATCTCTACGTGGAGCTTCATAATACACAACACTCATTAGAGACTTCTATAAGAAATATATGAGTTTATCTTCTAAAATAGATATATGATGTCTTCAACATTTTCAGAAAATGGAAAGTTCTAGTAGAAAAAAAAACAAGTCTTAAAGTGATGTTGTTGAGATCTGGTAATGGGGGAGAGTATTTTTTTTGGTGGGAATAATGGGGGAGAGTATAAGTTGCACGAATTCCAAGAGTTTCGTGTTGAAAACGGAATTCACATGGAAAAGACCTTGAAAGGTACACCTAAGCAAAACTAAGTGGTTTAATGCATGAATAGGACGCTCAACAAATATACATGCATGAGGATGAAGTGTGGACTTTTAAAAATGTTTTGGGTAGATGCAAGCAACACTGTTACATTCCAAAAGCCTTGTGGTGTGGTAAAAAGGAAAATATGTCTATAATTTAAATATTTGAATTTCTTGCATATGCTCACATAGTTGATGTAGAACAAGCTAGATGTTAAGTATATTAAATGCACGTTTATTGAATATATCAAAGATGACTTCGGATATCGATTTTGGGAAGAGCAAAACATAAAAATTATCCTTGGTTGAGATGTTATGTTCAACGAGCAAGTATTGTTCAACGATAGATAAAGTGCATATAGAAGCTAGCAATTCTGAATCTGAAGTGGTGGAGTTAGACATTCCAACTCGGGTGGTAGAAGTGAGACAACTAAGGAAAAACCACACACACCAGAATTTCCACTGCATAGGTTCACTAGAATACGTGGATCCTCGATAGGTATACTTCCTTTAACTTTTATCTATTGCTGTCTAATAGTGGAGCTTGAAGTTTATACCTAGACATCTCATGGCGAGCATGTAAGCAAGTGGAAGCTTGCAATGGATGATGAGATGGACTTGTTCACAACCAACGAGACTTGGAAACTAATTGAGCTCCTAAAGGATAAAAAGGCATTGCCTAGTAAGTGAGTTTCCAAAATCAAGAAGGATGTTGAAAGAAGTAAGTGTTACAAGGAAGCATTGGTTTTGAAAGAAGTAAGTGTTACAAGGAAGCATTGGTTTTGAAAGGGTTTCAACAAGTATATGATGAGGAAATCTACATGAAACAATCAAATTGATACATGTGTAAGGGTAATAGTGAGTTTGTGTGCATATTGAAGAAGAGCTTGTACGATATAAAACAAGCTCCAAAAAATGGTACAAGAAGTCAGTCTGATGAGTTCGTGCATGAAATTAATTTCATGGTAAGTGAAGTTGATCAATGTTTCTACTTCAAGAAGTTCGATAACGGCTATACCGTGCTATTTCAATATGTTGATGACATGTTAATAGAAAGTTCTAGTGTTCGGGAAGTGAGCAAGTTGAAAAAGAAGTTTTTTGAGCGCTTGTCAACGATGGATTGTGGAGAAGCTAAACAAATTTTGGGCATAAGGAATAATCGAGATAGGAAGGTTGGAAAGTTGCATCTTCCGCAGGTTGTGTAGGTTTATCAAAACTCAATTGTCTGTTTATTCATCTCCAGAGAGTGTATATATATACATGAAGTAAAACTAAACAACGTAACTAGCTGCAGAAAAAAAGAAGCAAATAGAAACTATCAAATCCTAACAGCAAGGAGAATCAGAAGGCAACAGATATGTAGAGATACTCTGCGTAACACACCCCCTCAAGCCGGCGTCGGTAGTGGAAAGACGCCGAGATTGGATAGGAGTCGATTAAACTGAGGAGCAGACAATGCTTTGGTTAATAGATCTGAAAGTTGAAACTGGGAGCGGACGTGGGCTGTTGTGATGGAGCCATTTATTAATTGATCCCTTACAGTGTGACAATCAATATCGATGTGTTTCGTTCGCTCATAGAAAACGGGATTTGAAGCTATATAAAGAGTAGATTGATTATCACAATACAGTTGCATAGGTAAAGTTTGACGTACCCCCAATGAGAGTAGAACAGAACGGAGCCATAACAGTTCACAAGTCGTTGCTTCCATGGATCGATATTCTGCCTCAGCAGAAGACCTGGAGACAGTATGCTGTTTTTTCGTTTTTCAAGACACAGGGGAGCAACCCAACAGAACATAGTAACCTATGGTAGATCTTCTCGTTGTTGGACATGCTGCATAATCCGAGTCACAGAATGCACGTAATCGCAGATCACTTGAACTGGACAAAAAGATACCTTGTGATGGGTTGGTCTTTAAATATCTTAGCAGGCGGGTTGCAGCAGACCAATGAGCCTCATGTGGATTCTGCATAAACTGTGCTAACAAATGAACGCTGTAAGATAAGTCTGGGCGGGTGATCGTCAAATAAATCAATCTGCCGATTAAGCGACGGTATTTCTTTGGATCGGTTAGTAGGGGGCTGTCATCAGTGTGAAGATTGTGACCTGGTTGCAGAGGAACAGCGACAGGTTTGCAATCCAGTAAACCCGCATCAGAAAGAACATTAAGGCAATATCTTTGCTGACTAAGGAGAATGCCAGCAGGAGTACGAGATATTTCCAAACCCAGAAAGAACCGTAAAGGACCTAGATCTTTCATGTGAAAACAACGATGCAAGTATGATTTAAACTTATCAACACGAGATGTAGAATTACCAGCGATGATAAGGTCGTCAACATATACTAGGACATTGATGCAGACACCATGTTTGTTGTAAGTGAACAAAGAGTAGTCTGCATAGGACTGAGAAAATCCATAGTGTCGAAGCGCTGCTGCTAATTTGGAAAACCAGTTTCTGGGTGCTTGCCATAACCCATAGAGCGACTTCTTTAAACGACAAACTTGGTTAGGAAGATGGTTGAAACCCGGTGGAGGAGTCATATACACTTCTTCATGTAAGTCGCCATGTAAGAAGGCGTTATGAACGTCCATTTGGTGCAGACTCCACCCTTTGATAGAGGCAACCACGAGGAAGAGCTTGACGGTTACCAATTTTGCTACTGGTGCAAAGGTTTCTGCATAGTCGACACCCTCTCGTTGTCGATTTCCAAGTACAACCAACCTAGCTTTGTGTCGCTCAATCTGCCCTTGAGCGTTGTACTTGACTCGAAAAACCCATTTTGAACCAATGGATTTTCGACCAGGGGAAGATCAACCATATCCCATGTGTTGTTGCGAAGAAGTGCGGTAAGTTCTGACTCCATTGCAGATCGCCATTCTGGACGTTTGACCGCAGCAGAAAAAGTATGCGGTTCTACCTCTAGATGATTGGTCTTGAAAGCTTTTACAGTCAAAGAAGGTAGACTGTTATTACTCAAATAACTTGCAATGGGATAGGACGTACCTTTTGACGGAGATGGAGAGGTGTTGCCGTGGATGGTGTCTATAGACGTAGCAGAACGGCAGACATAGTCTTTGAGGTGGGCAGGCGGCTTGGTGGATCGCGATGTTCTGCGAGGGGCCGGTGCTGAAGTGATATGTGTTTGGGAAGAGTCAGAGGAGGGGGAAGAAGTAGGAGGTGATGTATCTGATGTTTGTAGGGTTTGTGAATTAACTGGAGGAGAGGTTGATGGCGTGACCGGGGTAAGTGACGAGGAGGGTTGATTGTTATTGGGCTCATCTATGTAATGAAGTGGATTAGGAAATACAGGTTGTTTGGGCTGGGGTTTTTGATTTTTAAATGGAAATATTTCCTCAAAGAATTTTGCATCTCTCGTTGTAAAAATTTGACTAGTTTGGACGTCTAGCATTTTCCATCCTTTTTGTGAATATGGGTAACCAATGAACACGCATTTTCTACTTCTGGTGCCAAATTTATCGGGATTTTTTGGTAGAATTGGACAATAAGCAAGACAACCGAGAACGCGGAGATGGTTTAAAGATGGTGATTTTCCATGTAATAGCTCATAAGGAGATTTGTTTTGAAGGAGTGACGTAGGTGTTCTGTTGATAAGGTAGCATGCGGACAAGATGCATTCACCCCAATATTTTTGTGGAAGGTGTCCCTCAAAAAGTAATGCACGGGCTACATTTAAAATGTGACGGTGTTTGCGTTCGACCCTACCGTTTTGTTGCGGGGTGTAAGCACAAGAAGTTTCAAGTATGATGCCTTTTTCAAGGAAAAATGGACGAAGGGAGAGAAATTCCCGCCCATTGTCACTACGAAAGGTTTTTACTGTTTTGTGAAATTGTGTTTGGGTAAGAGAACAAAATTCTTTTACGACTCGAGTCACCTCACTTTTTGAGCGAATTAAATGTACCCATGTTGACCTAGAAAAATCATCCAAAATTGTAACAAAATAGGAAGCACCAGAAGTTGAATTAATGCGATACGGACCCCATATATCCAAATGGACTAAGTCAAATAAAGAAGATGCAATAGAATTACTTGTAGGAAATGAAAGTCTTGTTTGTTTAGCTCGAAAGCAAACATCACAAGGAATTGTTTTATTTGTAAAAGGATGACCGAGCCGACGATGGGATAAGCTTTGGTCGTTTGAGACATGGGCAGCAATCGGTTGTGCAGGAGGTGCCATCCAACGCAGCCAATAGACACCATCGCGGGCTTCACCCGCTCCAATCACCGTCTTCAAAGTGCGGTCCTGGATCACACAAAGCTTATTAGTGAGCAAAACAATGCAGTCTAAATCGATAGTAAGTTGATTCATGGATAATAAATGACATTCAAGTCCCGGCACCCATAGGACACGAGAAAGTCGAACTCCCTTGGTTAATGTAACAGGTCCGGCAGAGGTAGCATTGACAAGATTCCCATTAGGTAGTTTTATCCGTGTAGTTTTCACATTAAACAACGTGGAAAAACAATTTCTATCTCCTGTCATATGGCAAGAAGCGCCGGAGTCTAGAATCCACTGAATATCAACTTTACCTGCTAAATTCTCATGAGCAGAGTGTGTATGATAAGCTTTGAAGGTTTCAAAAAGATTAGTCCATTGAGCATCGGTTAGATTAGAACCGAGAGCGGCGCGATCTGGATCAGTAAGTGTAGCACCCGATCCTTTGTCAGTTGCTTGATTTGCGAGATCGTGTATGGTTGCTGCAGCAGTGCCTGATGCCGGTGCACGAGACCGAGGAAGGTTCGTCTTAGATGGTGGAGGCGCTCCGGTTTTCGAATCAACGACTCCTCGACCGTTATTCCACCATTCCGGATAGCCGATTACCTTAAAGCAAGAGGCGGAGTCGTGGCCATTCTTTGAGCAGTGAATGAAGAAAAGCTTACTTTTGTCTGGCCGATTGGTAGATTGACGACCGGCCCTTGAGGCTGCAAAAGCAATCGTGTCAGCAGAGCGGGTGTCACGATCCTTGACGATAGTTCTGAGACGTTCCTCCTGGACCGCCATAGAGTAGACTTTATTAATCTTTGGAAGCGGTTCTTGGGCAACGATGGCAGAGCGGAGTGAAGAGAAAGCATCATCATCGAGGCCAATCAGAAACTGATGAACCTCCTCCTCCTCCTTCTTTTTCGTGGCGTTGCCACAAGTACATATGCAGGTACAGACATTGGTTGTTGTAGATTTTATTTCGTCCCATAACTTCTTGAGACGGCCAAAGTAAGATGCAATATGTTCTCCGTTTTGATGACAGCGGGACATATCAGAGCGGAGTTGCATCAGACGAGGACCATTGCCAACGTCGAAACGTTGTTTAAGATCCTCCCACAGATCTAGGGCATTTTTGAAGTAGGTGATTGAAGGTTGAATAGATGGATCGATGGCGGAAATAATCCATCCAACAAGCATGGAGTTCACGCAAGACCAATGAGTTGAGTCTGCGGAGGTATCCGCTGGTTGGCTAATGGTTCCGTCTATGAAGCCGAGCTTACGCTTAGCAGACAGCGCATTTTTTATGGCAACGGACCATTCGGAATAGTTCTCGTGTTTGAGTAAGATGGGGCAGATAGTGAGGCCAGGGTGATCAGAGGGGTGGAGGTAGTAAGGAGAAGCAGTGGTTAAGGTGCTGGGAGCCGTCATTGTTTTTGGTTTGATTGTGGATCTTGTAGCCTGATACCATGTAGGTTTATCAAAACTCAATTGTCTGTTTATTCATCTCCAAAGAGTGTATATATATACATGAAGTAAAACTAAACAACGTAACTAGCTGCAGAAAAAAAGAAGCAAATAGAAACTATCAAATCCTAACAGCAAGGAGAATCAGAAGGCAACAGATATGCAGAGATACTCTGCATAACAGGTTGAATATATCAAGAAGGTTTTGAAGAGATTTGACATGTAGGATGCTAAGACAACTAACGCTCCACTAGGTGGAAACTTCAAGCTATCTAGTAGGGACTCACCTAAAAATAAGAGAGAACGTGCCCAAATGCAAAGAACTCCATAAGCTTCAACAATTGGAAGTTTAATGTATGCAACGGTGTGCACAAGGCCTGACATTACACATGCGGTGAGATGTGTTAGTTGCTTCATGGCCAGTACAAGGTAATGGCATTAGGAAGTAGTGAATTGGATCCTTTTAACTTAAAGGGTACTACAAAGCATGCCTTGTGTTTTGAAGGAAAGAAGGTCAAGTTAGCACGGTATGTTGATGCATATTTGACATCAAGTGATCGTGACAAGAGAAGAAGTACTACCAGTTATGTCTTCACATTGTGTGGAACTACGATTGGTCTCTTGGGCTTCTAAATTGCAAAAAAAAAAAAAAAAAAAAAAAAAATCGTGGATTTGTCTTATACGGAAGCTAAATATGTTGTAATGATTGAGGCTTGTATGGAGATGGTATGGTCATGACATGTTTTGGGTGAATTGGGAAAGGAGCATTGGGGTCATAGTCTCTATAGTGATAGTGTAAGCGTCATTCACTTGGATAAAACTCCATCATTTCATTCAAGAACCAAGCACATATAGCTAAAGTAACATAACATACGACATATCTTGAAAATAAGTTTTTTGTAGTTGAAGAAGTTTCAAAGAAGTGCTAACTTTGCAAGTTTACTGCCTAATTAGGCGGTAGAAGTTGAAGCTTTGCATAACTTCAACAATTCTTGGCAATTGAGTTAAAGGCTAGGCACTAGTATTAGACGAGGGTTGTAGGTAAAGAAGACGATTATGATTGAGAGCAATCTCCAAGTGGGAGATTGTTGGTTATGCGACCTGATGGGCAGTGTAAGTCCAACCATAATAGGATTAAAATAAGGATGATAAGCCACCTATAAATACTCGTATTGATTATCGTAATTGTGATAACAAAAATCACAAAACAACTCTAATATGGTTGAGGTTTACATTTGCATAGGTTTGATCCTCTCGAACACTATCAATATTCAAGTTTAATCTACTACTCATTATAATTACCCAATATACAATGAAGTTGACAATACGCTTGAGGTTTTCAAATGGATGGTAGATCATATTTGGTTCATTGCCCGGTGGTTCAACATTCATTTTTTAGTGTATTGTATTGGTAAACATAATTTGTACGTCAAAAGCGCAAAAGGGGTAATTTGGAGAGTGGAGTTGAGGTGTAACAGTAAGAGCTGTTAAAGAGTGAGAAAGAAGCGTTAGTCAAAAAGGCGTAGAACCAGGCGGAGCCCCACTTTCCGTTTCCGAACTATTTTTGGAATTATTTTATTATCTTAATAATAACAAGGAAGGTGATGTACAGCTTTCGCCTTACTGGCATGTTTTAAACGCTCCTCATTATCAACTAACTACCACAGTTACATTTTTAATTTTATTACTCGATTTACCCTTCTTCTTTCATACACTAAACAAGTAAAAAACACCCAATTTCCATACAGCATATCAATAACTGTAACACAATTTTAAAAAAGTTTAAAAATACAAAATTCTGAACCACTAATATAAAATAAATAGGAGTTTGAATGAAAGGTAGCGGTGGAGAAGGGTAAAAGAGTCAATTGTAGGAGGTGGGAGAGATAAGTGTTGGGAGTTGGAATCAAAAGGCGACAAATGTGGTGCCAGAAATACCCAAATCAGGGGTTTCAAATGCCAAAATTAAATTAAATAATACAAATGCATATACTGAAACTATATTATAATATATATACACTCCCACCCACCAACTTTACAACACCCTCCTTCCTAGAAGTCTAGAACCATCCACTTTCCTCTGCTCTGTCCCCTCTCTGCTATCCTCCCATATATATATATATATACACTTCCTCTTCAACTCCACTACTCAACATCAGAGTCTTAATTAAGCGATGAACAATATTACTATAAGCTCCACATCAGAGTCTTCCTCAGACTACTCATCTTGCTCCGACCACACCAACAACTCATCAACCCAACGGATTAAGGGTCCATGGAGTGCTGAAGAGGATCGGATCCTAACCCGACTCGTTGACAAATACGGACCCCGTAACTGGTCTTTAATTAGCCGTTACATTAAGGGCCGTTCAGGTAAATCCTGCCGCCTTCGTTGGTGCAATCAACTTAGTCCCTCCGTCGAGCACCGTCCTTTTTCTCCCTCTGAAGACGACGCTATTTTAGCCGCTCATGCCAAATACGGTAACCGTTGGGCTACCATAGCTAGGCTTTTACCTGGTCGGACTGATAACGCCGTTAAGAACCATTGGAATTCGACGTTAAAAAGAAGACAGGTGATTCGCGAACCACAGGAGGAGATTGATTTAGTGGGTGGTGAGGAGCGCGTGTGCGGTCTTCAATTGGGTTGTTATGATGCTGACGTCGGTGAGAGGCGGATGACGTGGAGAAGCGGTGGCGAGGATGTAGAGGATCCGTTCACGGCTCTGTCGCTAGCACCGCCCGGTGGAGTGCGTTACGACGTCGTTTGCGGCTTTCAACAATTTTAGTGTTTTTATTATATAATATGCCAATAAAATAATTATAATTTCTGTGTTCATATTAGTAGAGGTTAAGCATCAAAGTGAAGCCATTGTCACTACTCACTAGGTGAAGTAATGATTCAGTTAAGCGTTAATGATGTTTTTTATTGATAAATTTCAGTTTTCCGTGCACGTTAATTGTCAAGGATAACGGCTAATTCAACGCCTATTGTCAAAATGGGATAAGCGAAACTTGTTTATATGAAACCAAAAGACATTTAAAATGACAACCAAGCATAATAGTAATACATTAATAAATGATTGATAAAAAATGTACCATGAATCTTGCTGGTGTTCATCTGTATCATTGCTTCATGTTGGTCCATCGTACATATAAAGGTTATATCCAGGAATCTAGCTCGTTACAACGTCAACCGACAATCTTTTTCAAACTTTTATTTCTGTTCCCTGATACTCTTTTTTTTTTCCACCAAAAAAAAAAATATGTTACTTTTTTTTTTCTTTTTTGTATAAAATGCGTGGCGGCATAGTTTAATATCTTATTGCTCGAATATGTAAAAAAATGTAAAAAGTTTGTGTAAATTTTTGTAATTATAATGTTAGTCGATGAAGGGGATTTCAATCGAGCATTTAGGGTAGGCAGGTAGTTTATGTATCTTGGTGTATAAAGTAGGCACTTTTGTTTTCAATTAACAAACTAGACACCCTATTTTATGTAGAAAAAAATAAATTGATAAATATTAATTGATATTGCCATAAATGTTAATATTCTATCTCCTTAAATATGTAACGGATTTGACAAATTAAAATAATTGATAAACTAAATTATTTCGTCAAATCAGAAAAGAAATTATAACAACTCCTAAAATATCTCCTCACATAAATACAACAATCTTTCATTATTTTTCTTCGTCTACCTTTCTAATCTTCATTTTTTCGATTTTAAGAAACTCGAATATCGTCAATGGAGGTTTGCTCTTTAATTATTTATTTATTTATCGTAATTAAAGAAATATGTTGTTATTAATTTCGTGGTTATGTACATATGTTGATACATAATTTCGTGGTTATGTACATATGCTGATACATAATTTTTGCGACTTTCTACATAACGATTACGTTTATGTAGTACAAGTGTATGTCATTTTGACAATATTTGGTTACACAAATTCGTCATTTACAGAATGTTTGGTTATACAAGTATTTTATGTATTTACATTGTGTAATTGAAATTGTGTAATAGAATATGTATGTCCAATGCATTTTATGTAGCTGATATTTGTGTATTATTTATTAACATTGTGTAATTGAAATTGTGTACGGACATTGTGTAATTGAAATTATGTATAAAAATAATGTATTAAATATTGTGTATCGGCAAAAGAATACACGAAATTTGATTAGTCTAACTGGTATACACGAAAATTGATTATTTCACCAATCTTCTCATTTCAATCAAGTCTTAAATCTTGATTGGATTTATAAAATCCATATGTTGCCATTACCTGCGGTTGGTTAGTGTTCGGAGACATTTTTTCCCCCGACACTTATAAATTATAATATGTTTAATACTACATCTATTAGACGGTTAAGGAAATTTTTGTGAAAGATACAAATAATACAACATGTCAATACTACTCAAAGTGTTAGAAAAGAGATAAAATGCAAAACATTGCACCAAAGTAGCTAACGCTCATCATCATCCCATTGAAAGTAAAAGGCAACATGAAATATACATTGTACTAAATTTAAACCGCTGATTTAGATTTGGTATAAGGTCAAATCTAAAACGAGAAAAACCAAACTGACGGTTTAATTTTAATATAACAGTTTGTAAAAAAAATAAAACTGGCAAACCAAATCGCTAGTTTGGTCCTTTTAAAAATAAAAAAAAAATAACCAAACCGTCGGTTTGGTTAGGGGTTTAAGCGTAGGTTTGTCGAAATGACAAACTTAAACCTATACCGCCCACCGGGGATTTGGCCAAAACGACAAACCTAACCTGGCGGTTTGGTCAAACCGACAATACTAAACCGGCAATCTGGACTGGTTTGAAATTATATGAGGTTCTCGAGTTTCGTCAAGTTCTCGAGTTTATCACATGTCTAATTCCATTTGTACTTTGACATCGTTGGGCTTAGAGTAATCTTTTCTTTCATTTCCTTGAATTATGTTATCACCTTGCAAGATCCCTGATTCAATTTGTGCTAAGACAACTCAATACTCCCTCTGATCCAAATTTTCTGACGTTAAAGGCTCTTGCACACCAATTAAGAAATTTGTAATTATCTTAAACTCACTCTTTTCTTTTAATTAATTAACCACTTGGGATACCTTTTATTTAATGATTTTGTGTTGGGTTTTGTTAATTTAGCATTAACTAGGGACGTATACTCTTCTTCATTGATACATTTGCAGTATACTAGAATGAAAATTTACACCACTTTGAAAATTTTAATTTGGAGGTAAAATGAAAATTTCACTCAAAAGTGTATGAATTTAGGGCCCGTTTGGTTTTAACTCCGGAATCGGTAACGGAATGGAAACGAATCTAGTCAATACGTATACCTTTGTTCATTAAAATTTTTGGAATCATTCCTTGTGTTTTGTAGTAATTGAATGAGAATTTGATTACTTTTGATACCCTATAGGGTAACAAAATGTGAGTAATCAAGTGCATTTTTCATTAAATCATGGGGAATGATTCCATAAAATTTCATGAATATGGATATACATATGGACTAAATTCGTTTCCATTCCGTTTCCGTTTTCGGAGTTGGAACCAAACGGGCCCTTAAAATGAATTAGGATGAAATGTTTACTTTTATATTGGAGGCAAAGCTTGTAAATTTTAGCAGGAAAATTTTGTGTATATAAATTGTCCATTACAAACCTTTTGTATTTAAAGAAACATTTCATACGTTTTTAAATCTATGACTTTTCAAGCCTATAATATTGATTTGAATGGTTCTCCAAGAGAAGATCTTCCATTTGTTCTTAATGAATTACCCGAAGATATGGGTATCGATGTCGATGAAGAGGTTGAAGGTGAATTTAAAGACCCAGTTATCGATCTTACGATCAATCAAGACAATGAAGCTAACGAGAATCACCAAATCAATAGTCCCGGTATGTTAAATTTTGATCAAACACTTGTGTGTGTATATATATATATATATATATATTGTCTTATTGTATCTTGATAGGAAACATACCTTAATTCCTACTTGAACATACAATATGTATAAGAATATAAGATGAAAATATGATGGTACAATACATTTTAATTTGTTTACCGCCTGTTTTGTCCAGAATACCAACAATGTAGCATAAAAAGAGCTTTATCAAATGAGGAACGACAACGAGTTTATAATGCCTTACTTGGGAGAAGTGTGAACGGGAAGCTCAAACGTAATACGACAACCGAGGTTTCATCTATGTTGTCAATCCCTTTAAGAACAATTCAACGGATATGGAAACAAGCTAAGGAGACTCCACCCGGTGAACTAGTCGATGTTTCCCACACAAGATCAAAAAGGGGTCGTAAGCTGATTCAAGTTGATCTAAGTCCTATGGTTGATATACCCTTAAACCAAAGAAGAATAGTAAGATCGCTTTCTCGACGTTTTGATGTTAGTTATGGCACTACACATAGGTTGTTTAAGAAAGGTCGTATTCGACGTCATTCAAATTCCATCAAACCCCATTTAAAAGATGAAAACAAAAAAGCAAGGTTACAATTTTGCATGCATATGTTGGATCGGGTTAGTGTCCCTCTTGAACCAAGATTTGTAGGTATGTACAACATTGTTCATATTGATGAGAAATGGTTTTTCATGACGAAAAAGGAAAGATCTTACTACTTACTACCTGAAGAAGAAGACCTGTAACGTACATGCCAAAGTAAGTGTTTTATCGGCAAAGTAATGTTTCTAACTGCAATTGCAAGACCAAGGTTCGACGATGCAGGAAATGAAGTCTTTTCAGGAAAAATAGGAGTGTTTCCACTTGTGACTAAGGAACCAACTATAAGAGGAAGTCAAAACAGACCTGCCGGAACGCTTGAAACTAAACCAATAACGTCTGTGACGAAACAAGTTATACGGACTTTATTACTTCAAAAGGTCATTCCGGATATTCAAGCTTTGTGGCCAAGTGAAGATTCAAGAAACACAATCTTTATTCAACAAGACAACGCAAGAACTCACGTCAGCCCAGAAGATGAGGGATTTCGACTAGCCGCATCACAAATTAGATTCGACATTAGATTGCTTTCTCAACCACCGAACTCTCCGGACTTGATTGCTCTTGATCTTGGTTTTTTCAACGCTATTCAGTCATTGCAAGATAAGGTGTGTGCAAGAACGGTGGATCAACTTATACATTCCGTCGAGGAAGCTTTCGAAGAATACTCAACCACAAAGATCAACTATGTTTTTTTAAGTTTGCAATTATGTATGAAGGAAATTATGAGAGTCGAAGGGTCCAATCGGTATAAGATTCCACATATAAATAAGGCTAGGTTAGAAAGAAATGACATGCTTCCCAGACAAATCAATTGTGATTATTCATTGGTAGAACATGTTAGCAATTTGGTAAGAGCGTGATTTTAGAGAGTTGATTTAGTGTGGTTTTTTTTTACTAGGTAAGTAGATGAGCTTTTTTTTTGCTAGGCTTCATTTAAATTCCCTAAACATGACTCTATATCAATAACTCATGCAATCATCATTCATTTGATCTCATTTCATTCATAATGTCAATTTTTTTCCCAAAAGAAGTACTAGGATAAAAGATTACACAATATGCTAAATACCCAAAATCAGAGACATAGAAATGGTAATAGTGAACCCAAAAACAAAACTCATCTAATCTATCTTCTTTGAGCTCCAATAGCAAGTTGGAATATATACATTCAACATTTCTAACATCACTTTGTGAGTCCCTTTATCTTGATGAAGTTCTCCTACTTCTAAGGGGATCTTATTCAAATCAAAATCGTGCACGAGAGCAACATCAACATCCTCAACTGGTCGTGGTTTTAAATTGTGATCATGATCGGCATCCAACTTATCATCCTCGATTATGATAGGGTTGAGTTTGGAATCACCACGCTTCTCGACATATAAAGTCATAAAATCTACACAAGAGACAAAGAATAGAAAACATCAAATACTAAAGAATGAAAACACGCAAAGATAACAAAAACAAAAAAAAAAATTAAGTCATAAGATCTACACTAGAGTTTTTAATCACCTTGCTTCTCGATCGAAAAATGTACGTGAACTTGCTTTTGCTCAAGACAATACAATACTCTCTAAAATGGAGTGTTCATTGATGTGTATTCATTATATAAATGGATGAAGATGATTTCTTTATAAATAAATTAAGTTGGAGTAGTGGTACATGCACAATTAAACCCAACACTCAATAAAAATTAATTATATATTGGAAATAAGGTTTTCATGGGAAGTACAAGAGACTGTAACGTGCATGCACAATTGATTATACCCAACACTCAGTGAGAGTAAATTACTTTCCAACATCATGATTTTGGATCAATTTTTAGAGGCTTTAACGTCAAAAAATTTCGATAAGAGGGAGTATGAAATTGGAGAGATTCAAGAAACGCATAAAAAACAAAATTGTAGAAAAGATAAGAAATTCAAAAGTCACAATGAAAAAGTTAGGTTTAGTTCTTAGTTCAATAATTCACACATTAATAACCACAAATCAACAACTCTAACATCAAATTATCAAATTAATACTTGCAAGAAATCAAAGAACGGAATTACATTTAGATTTCGATTAATCCCCACGCATTTTGAATAACCACACGCATTTTGAATATAAAAAAGCAATTCAAACCAACAAGGAACAAATAGTTTGTTTCAATGACTCTAATTTCAAAACAAAACATAAAGTAGCAATTCTATTAATGGTGTTGATTTTAGTTTAAGTTTATTTTATATGAAGTGATAAGTTTAAAAATAAGTAAATTATTTTTTAAGAGGATGACTTGTGCCTCAAGTTATATTAAATGCTCTATAACTTTTTGAGAAACTGACAGTTAGACTCAAACTCAACTTAACACACTACAAAAATCCAAAAGAAAGTCAAATCTACGAATAAAAATTTGCAATAGTATTCAATCCGACATCCCAATCATAAGTCTAATGTCAAACATTTGTCAACCAAAACTAGTTTAGAATATGTAATAGTGTAACACCAACTAACACAACAATCATATACAAAATACAAACAACATATACATAGATCATTTTGATCAACAGTAGAAGATGATCCATGAAATTAAAAATAAATATAAAAATAAAAACAAAGCAATAGCAGTGCTACAACATGATTTAAACGCTCTGATTTGTTATGGCCTTAATGATTTTAGGAGTTCTTATCATGACAGTCACATACATGTATGAATTTGAAAGAACAAAATGAAGAACATCATAACAATACTGTGTAAACCATTTCCATAGTGTGTTTGCAAAGAGAGAACGATTGATGAGACGCCAAATTCCCATGCACCCTTTAATTTCAATATTGCACAAACATCCTCTGAATTATTTTTCTCAAGAAAACATGACTTCTCTCAACGGTCTATGGACACACATATCCTCCTCCTCCTCGTACCCGGATCGAACAGTGTACACACCAGCCGAAGAATGAACACTAAAACCAACAAATTCCATTTCCAACCAGAATTCAAATCCCACAATCCAACGACTCCCTTTGATTATGACATCCCGCATAGCCGTAACTAAACCTTGCAATACGTGAGAGCCTACTCTCATGGTATCACCTCCACAATTAACATACTCATGAATTAAAACCGAAATCCATAGAAGTTGTTGTTCCGTAATAAAACGCTAGATAAGCTCAGCTAAAAGGTTTACATTGAGCGTATGCATAGGTGTAATACTTAATCCACCATTTACGAAAGACATGTCAGGGAATAGTGTAAAACTTAGGAACACCGGCACACTCACCCTAGATAAACTCTCCATACAATTTATCAAAACTATCACAAGTTTCATCAGATAACCGATCTAGACGGGGCGGCCTTTGGGAGTTGCTCCACCCTCCATTTTTTTGTTGTTGTTTTTTTGTGAAAAAAAAATCATTACAAGATGGGTTGTGGCTTCTCTCGTTAATAAAATTATTTCCTACGATTTATTATTTTTTAAATATCACTATTCTTGTGTTATATTTAAATGCTTTTTTTGGATCTTTCGCCGAAGTGAACGAAACTTCAAAAGAATTTCCTGTTTTAGGCTCGGAGTGAAATAATCCACCAAAATGCACGAGATTTTTGGTTCGGAGTAGAAGCGTGGTCTTAGACTGCACTCTTATTTGTAAAACGCATTATCGAGGACAACGTTTTAACATCTGAAATAAAGATAATAAAAACACAAATAGAGGTGCGGTCCTAGACCGCGCCTATAGTGTACGTTATTGAAAGAAAAAAAAAAGATAAAGAGGCGTGGTCTATAACCTCGCCTATAGGGCAACTATTTTTTTTTTAAAAAAAAGAATATATAGGCGATCGCGCCTTTAAGTGTAATATTTTTAAATTTTTTTATTTATGTATTTTGTTTAATCAATATATTAAAGCGCGGTTTGACTCTTCTTTTTGCAATAGACGCGGTCTAGGACCGCGCTTGTTCTCCAACCTGAAAATCTCGTGTATTTGGGGAATAATTTTGCTCTAAAGCTAATTTGGGAAAATTTTCCCCATATTTATTTATTGTGGCGAAATATTTTTTTTCTACTTTCGATTTGATAGATAATTTTCCTTTTTGGCAACATGAACTATTTAGTATTATCAAGATATGTCAACTCGCAAGATGGGTTTACACCCTTTGTTGTCGGATTGATTGCTTATTTGTAGCATTCACTATTTATTTTTGGTAGACTTGTAGTCAAAACTTCGTAAGTAGATGACAGATTGACTTTGTTTTTTATCGCTATTTTATTTTCATAGATATTTTTATCAAAAATAAATCCCCCCACCTTAAAATCCTGCGGCCGCCATCACTTAAGAAGTGCAACATAAAAGGTACACTACACCCTCAGGAGGGTCAAGCAATACACTTAGTCCAATAGGAAAACTGAAAGCAATACTAGCTGGATAATCCGCAATAGGGTTCGCCTCACGGTAGACATGACGGTACCGGATATTCCAGTCCCTTTTGATGAAGTCATGACACTTACTGACCAGACTAGGGTTGACCGAAGTAATTTGTTCGCTGGAGAACCGCAAACCCAAGGTCAACGGATGGACCCGAATCAACAAGTGCGGCGTTCCGGAGTTAATCTAGGAGATCCAGTTGAGCATGACTACGAGCTTCGACCTCAAGTCCTCACAATGATTCGACAATGTCAATTTGGAGGCATGGAAAGAGAATCTTCACATCAACACTTGCAAAACTATGAGATTCTTATGGAGACTTTGAGACTATCAAGAGTAGAAAACAACAACTACAAGCTAAGAACTTTCTACTTATCTTTAAAAGACAAGGCGCTTGCTTGGTATCAATCTCTTCTAGCTGAAAGAGTTAACACATGAGAAGAGATGACTACAGAGTTTCTCACTAAATTCTTTCCCCATCAAAAACTACGATGTTAAGGGGTAAGATTAATACTTTTGTCCTGATGGATAGAGAAAGTTTGTTCAAGTCATGGGAAAGGTTCAAGGACCTTTTGTTGGATTGCCCTCACCATGGGATTCCGAAGATTTAGTTGCCAAAGATCTACTTCAAGGGTTTGGATGAGGAAACTCAATTTAAACTCCAATCACTTTCTGCTGGCACTTTTATGGATACATCGGTTGATGAAGCTTGGGAGTTTATTGAGAAGCAAGCTTTACACATAGAGAAGTACATCCATCGAAGGGTTGAAGATGGAGCGAAATGAGTTGGATTTCCGGATCTGAATCTTACTAATTTGAGCGTTGCTCAACTCACTACGCTCAACAATGAAGTCAAAACTTTGAAGGAGCTTTTATTAGCTCAAGCTAAGGGAGCATCCAAGGAGCAAGATGTTGGATACTTGGGAAGAGAAAACTATCAAGGGCCAAGGAATAACAATTACAATAACAACAACAACAACAGAAACTTCTACAACAGTTGGAGATCAAATCAACAAAATCCCGGTAACCCTTATTCTCATGCTGAACTCCCATCTTCTTCTTCCATTCCATTGAAGATTCAAGAGCCATCTTCAAGCTTATTCCAACAACTTAAGGAAAAGACGGATGCTGTGTTGGAAGCAATTATGACCAAGCACAACGCTATGAAAATTTCTATGTCGAAGGCACAAAAAGCCTTAGAACATCAAGTTTTCAACAAGGCTAATGAAGCACCAAGAGATCCGGGTAAACTTCCAAGAAGGACGGAGAATAAACCGAAGGGGCAAGTCATGGAAATCAGCACACGAAATGGATTAAAGACAACTAATCCACTACCTCGGTCGGGCCACGATCAAACGAAGAACACCTCGGTCGAGGTGCCAACCGAGATGGAGCCCCAGAAAGCGAAAGAGAAGTCTGATGTTTATGTTCCACCAGCTTCTTACAAGCCTCCACTCCCGTTCCCTCAATCTAGGTTACTGGCACATCTAGACAAATACTTCGGTAAGTTTCTTGACCTTATGAATAAGCTACATGTTAACATCCCTTTCATTGATGCTATCTTAGGTATGCCCGCCTATGAGAAGTTTCTAAAAGAGATCTTGTCAAGGAAAAGAAAGCTGGAAGACTTTGGAGAAGTGCGGATGACCTCTAGATCTTCAGAGCTTATTCAAATTATGAAATAAAATATGCCACCAAAGTTAAGAGATCCTGGTTCATTTTGCATTCCCATCGAAGTTGGGGATTTGACTTATGATGCACTTTGTGATCTAGGAGCTAGTGTGAGCATCATTCCTCTCGCACTTTCTGAGAAGATTGGTCTTGGAAATCCCAAACCTGTGAAGATGATTTTATACATGGCGGATCGTTCCTTTACTCGTCCCATTAGAATCCTAGAGGACGTTCCCGTCAAGCTAGGTAATTTCTACATACCTATAGATTTTGTGGTGTTGGACATTCCTGCAGATTATCCTATTCCCATCATTCTTGGAAGACCTTTTCTTTCAACATCGGGTTGCAATATTGATATTGGAGAAAGAAAACCGTCTCGCCTTTTATACCCATCTTTGATTTTGATTTCACCTCGGTCGAGGTGGTCCCAACCGGACCGAGGTGTCTGACTGGATGTCAGACCTAGTCGCGTCGGTTACCCCAAGAACATCTCGGTCGAGGTGCTGTGACAGCAACCGAGATGTGTCTCAGTCAAACTTCATCTTCTCAATTTCTTGAACTTCTGTCCTTCCAGTGTAGCTCTTGAGTTGTAATCCTTTCTTAGAAAGTACCTGGTTTATGTCTAGAGGACGCCAAAAGCAAAACAAAGCAAAGCAAACTATCTAAAACTAAGCTAGAAAAAGGGAAAAGAAAGAAATACCTTGGGTTGCCTCCCAAGAAGCGCTTGATTTAAGGTTGCTAGCTGGACCGTACATTATTCCTAGACATGCTGAAAGGTGTCCTCACCCCATACTTCACCTTCATCATGGGGTGAGATAAAGAAGTCTATCAAACGTTCCAACAAATGCAAGGGCTCATCGGGGAATGAATCATCTATGGGTAGGTCATCCTTCTCGAGCGAGGCGGGAGGTAGCCGGCTGAGGTGATCCGCAACAGAATCTCGGATCCCTTCTTATCACGAATCTCTAGGTTAAACTCTTGAATCAAGAGAATCCAACGAATAAGACGCGGCTTCACATCCTTCTTAGCGAGCAAGTAACGAATAGCTGCATGGTGAGTGTAAACAATAACTTTCGCTCCCACTAAGTAAGAGCGAAACTTCTCAAAAGCATATACAACCGCCAAGAGCTCCTTTTCGGTGGTGGGGTAGTTCAGTTGAGCTTCATCTAGCGTCTTGCTAGCATAGTAAATGGCGTTGGTCCGGTCATCCTTCTTTTGTCCAAGTACCGCTCCTACGGCCACATCACTAGCATCGCACATGATCTCAAAAGGTAAGGTCCAATCGGGAGGTTGAATGACGGGAGCGGTGATCAACGCTTCCTTTATCATGTAAAAAGCATCAAGGCATTCTTGCAAAAACTCAAAAACAACATCTTTATTCAAAAGATTAGTGAGTGGTTTAGAGATTTTTGAGAAATCCTTGATGAACCTCCTGTAGAAACCTGCATGCCCGTGAAAACTCCGCACACCCTTAATAGAACAAGGGTGAGGAAGTTTCTCAATAGTCTCGATATTAGCTCGATCGACCTCAATGCCTCGGTTAGAAACGAGGTGTCCTAGAACAATTCCTTCGCTAACCATAAAGTGACACTTCTCCCAATTCAGAACAAGATTAGTGTCTTCACCACGTTGTAACACTAGAGAAAGGTTAGCTAAACAATTATCAAAAGAGGAACCATATACCAAAAATTCATCCATGAATACCTCCATGATCTCCTCAATATACTCAGAAAAGACAGCCATCATACAGCGTTGGAAGGTAGCAGGTGCGTTACACAATCCAAATGGCATCCTCCTATAAGCGAATGTCTCTCATGGACAAGTGAAAGTGCTCTTCTCTTGATCATCCGGATGGATAGGAATCTAAAAGAAGCCACTATAACCATCTTGATAGCAAAAATGTGAGTATTGAGCTAACGTTCAAGCATTTGATCGATGAAGGGAAGCGGGAAGTGGTCCTTCCGAGTGGCCACATTCAGCTTCCTGTAATCGATGCACATCCTCCAGCCAGTAATGATCCTAGTTGGAATCAACTCGTTGTTCTTATTCGTCACAACGGTCATCCCTCCTTTCTTCGGAACTACATGAACCGGACTCACCCACTTGATATCCGATATGGGAAATATGATACCTGCATCCAAAAAATTAAGAATCTCTTTCTTCATAACCTCTTTCATGATCGGATTTAACCGTCTTTGAGGTTCCCGTGAAGTCTTATGATCGTCCTCCATTAGTGTCTTATGCATGCAAAAAGAAGGTTTAATACCAACAATATCATCAATAGTATAACCTAAAGCCTTTCGATATTTCCTTAGGACATGCATCAGTTTAGACAATTCACTTTCAGAAAGGGAAGCACTAACGATAACGAGATAAGTAGAATCCGGACCAAGGAAAGCATACCTCAAGTGACTAGGAAGTGGTTTAAGCTCCACGACTGGGGGTGCATGTCTTCTCCTTCTAGTGAAGGAGACTTAGATCGAAGAACAGGACTTTCAGAAGTCTCAATTAACATCATCTCGCTTGCTATCTCGGTCAGTGTCCGAGGTGGGTGACCGAGATGTTCTTCAGATAAGAACACCTCACTTGGTCCAGAAAGTGCCTCGGTCGAGGTACTGAAACTGGGACCGAAACCTAAACTTCTTTTCTTCCCCTGAATTAGTTTCTCAATCTTAGCTCCTGGATCTGCTTCCAATACTTTTAAGCTCCGTATATTTGACATCACAAGAAACATCTATACCTTCCTCCATTAAACTAAAACTAAGAACTCTTTCAAGAGGGTCATTAATAAGGATAGAGCTCACCAATTCTCTTGATTCTTCTTCATCATAGATGTTGAATATGTCATCCTCCAGCGGCTCTCCCTTCATTGTAGCAAGCAATGCAAACTCCACTTGATCTCCACCATTGTTGAATTTCAACTTGACGTTCTTACAATCAACGTTCCAACCCGAAGTTGCTAGAAATAGTCTCCCGATAATGATAGGAACAGGATAATCTGAGGGTATGTCAAGTACAACAAAATCTATAGGTAAATAGAAATTACCTAACTTGACGGGAACGTCTTCCAAGATGCCCACGGGATGGTTAATGGAGCGATCCGTCATGTATAGCCTTATCTTCACTGGCTTGGGCTCTCCAAGTCCGATTTTCTCACATAGCTCCAGAGGGATGATACTCACGCTGGCTCCTAGATCACACAACGCCTCATAAGTTACATCCCCAACTTGAATGGGAATGCAAAATGAACCGGGATCTCTCAATTTGGGAGGCATCTTCTCCTTCATGATTTGAATGAGCTCCGAGGACTTAGATGTCATCCTTACTTCTCCAAAATCTTCCAGCTTCCTCTTCCTTGATAAAATCTCTTTCAGAAACTTTCCATAGGCGGGCATTCCTAGAATGACATCAAGGAAAGGGATGTTAATGTGTAGTTTATTCATAAGGTCTAGAAACTTACCAAAATGCTTGTCTAGATGTGCTCTCGCCCTTGACCGAGGGAATGGAAGTGGTGGTTTATAAGAAGGAGGTGGAACATAAACTTCAGATTTATCTTTCGCTTTCTGGGGCTCCACCTCGGTTGACACCTCGACCAAAGTGTTTTTCTGGTCTTGGCTTGACCGAGGTACTAGATCTACAGTTTTCAGTCCACTTCGTGTAGTTATGGCCATAATCTGTCCCTTAGGGTTGCTCTCTGTCCTTGTTGGGAGCTTCCCATGATCTCTTGGCGCTTCATTCGTCTTGTTAAAGAATTGTTGCTCTAAGGCTTTTTGTGCCTTTGAAAATGAAGTCATCGATGTCTCCATAATGTTGAGCTTGATCAAAATTTCCTCCAACACTGCATCCTTCTTCTCTTGTTGGGACGAACTTGATCTAGGCTCCTGGCTTCTCAATGGAGTAGAAGAAGAGGGGGGGGGGGGGTTAAGAGCATTATGAGCATGAGAATAAGGGTTACCCGGATTTTATTGATTAGACCTCTAATTGTTGTTGTTGGAGTTTCTATTGTTGTTGTAATTGTTGTTCCGCGGCCCTTGATAGTTGTTTCTTCCTTGATATCCTCCATCTTGCTCCTTCTTCGTTTTAACTACTAAAAGCTCCTTCAATGCTTTTAACTCATTGCTAAGCGAGGTGAGTTGAGCTCCATGTGATGATGTTTCCTGGAAGCTAACCCTCCTTGCTCCATTTTCGGTTCCTTGATGGGAGTACTTCTCCATGTGTAAAGCTTGCTTTTCAATGAAATCCCAAGCTTCGTTTATCGTTATATCCATGAATGTGCCGGCTGAAAGTAGTTGAAGATTGAATTGTGTCGCTCCATCTAAACCTTTGAAATAGATTTCCAGCAACTCGATCTTTGGAATCCCATAATATGGGCAATCCAATAGAATATCCTTGAATATCTCCCATGACTTGGACAAACTCTCCTTGTCCTTCATAATAAAAGCATTGATCTTTCCTCTCATTTCAGCGGTCTTAGAGGGAGGAAAGAACTTAGTAAGAAACTCCGTCGTCATCTCTTCCCAAGTATTGATTTTTACGGCCGGAAGAGATTGATACCAAGCAAGCGCCTTGTCTTTAAAAGAGAAATAGAAAGGCCTCAACTTGTAGTTGTTGTTCTCTAGTCTTAAAGGTCTCAAGGTCTCCATCAAAATCTCATAATTTTGCAAATGCTGATGCGGAGACTCGCTCTCCAAACCTCCAAATTGACATTGTCGGATCATAGTAAGAACTTGAGGTCGAAGTTCGTAATCATGCTTAGCTGGATCACCTAGGTTGACTCCTGGACGCATGACTTGTTGATTGGGGTCCATCCTCTGTCCTAGGTTTTGTGGAACTCCAGAAAAAAGAACATCTCGGATGGGCATCCGAGGTGGTAGGTGTACATCGGCCAGGGCAACAAGAACTGGGTCTTACCTCGGTCGAGGATCTGGGATCGGTCGAGGTAGAAACTAGGCCCTTAGAGCGACCATATCTGCTTCAATTCCATCACTTCTGGCGCAAGTCTCTTCTCTCTCTCGCTGCAACTCTTCTCTATTGAGGCTTAGCTGTTCCAATGCCTCCTTCAATTCGGCTTCAAGATCGCGATCATCTTGATTGACCATCTTAGCTTCTTTAATCTTCGCTTGTAAGTCTTTTCTGGTTCGGGATCGTAAGGAACGATTTCCTTTCCAGCATGAGTTCTTCGCATAAACCTAAGGAAAGATCCTGCAAAAACACTCAAGTAGAGTAGTCAAATACAACAAGGGCAATAGACCCGAAAGACAACCGAAACCGGCTTGGTCTAGACCAAGTCCCCGGCAACGGCGCCAAAAAACTTGTTCGCTCCAAAAGGTGTGTGCAAGCTTGAAAATTTATAACCCAAGAGTATGCTTAAACAATATGCGCACCCGCAGTGTACGGATCAATTGTAATAAAAGCAAGAATTCTAGGGGTCGAACACAGGGACTATGGTGAAACAAAGCACGAAATCAGGTAGTTAAATATTGCAAATAACTACAATTAAAGCAATCAAAGATGATGTAAAAATCAAGTAAGAGGAAATGCGGATCATAGTGATTCAATCATCTAGTTGTAGTTCCGACTCAGATCTCAAAGGATAACACGGACAAAGATGAGGTTTGTAAAGGGAAGGTGTTTCTAAGGTGGGAATAGATCACCGGGTAAGTCTCACTACTCATTATCCCAGACCAAAGCTCCTATTACCGGGTAAGTCTCAAGGTACTAAGGAAAGGAAATATAATCTTCAACCAACACACCACCCAAGGGAATAGAATCAACCTTTACCGGGTAAGTCTCAGGCTAACTCACAAAGATGGGATGAAGGCACACTCAAACCCCAATAAAGGATAAACCTTTATTACGTACACTTATGATCTCATGTAAACAAACAAAGGAATCACCGGGTAAGTCTCATCCTAGGCTTGTGTTGAACCAGGAAAGGTGTAATAAGGATAGGATTTGGCAAACTTAAACTCTTAACTCAGAAACGGTTCAGGAAAGGTCACCTTGTTCAGTCAAATTCCACCCCGGCCGAGATGTTCAACGACTGAGCGAGGTGTTCTAGGGTTAAAATAAAGACTCGAGCTTTCAGGGTCCTGCTGGGATTAAGATCATTCTATCATCGTCTTTCCCACAACTTTCAGCCAATCACCCTAGAATCGCATAAGAAACTTAGCCAACAATCATCATGATAACAATAATCAAATTAATGGAAAAGAAATCAATATTCGAACAAGAAAACCTTAAGAAAAAGGTCTTAATAACTGAATCAAACAATAAACAAACAAGCATTCCTCAGTCACGAATCAGCAAAGACAACAAACCAAAAATAATCTAAGAAAGTCTTACAAATTCCTTCAAAAGCCAACTCCAACTATGATTCCTTCCTTCCTTGAACTTCAATCCTTCAATACTTCCTTCAAACTCCAGAAAATCCCTTAATTGCTGGATGTTCCAAGTATGGTAGAACTTGTGGAAAATCCAACCCTTTATATAGGAGAATTATCTTCCAAAGATAATAATATTTTAAAAAGATAATTTCCTATAAAATATATCTCTATCTCTAAAAATAAATCAGCCTAAAATAATATCTTCCTTATAGAAATCCAGCCAATAATATACAATACCCTCCTTCCAAAAATAAAAGATCTCAGCCAAAAATAAAGATCTGCCGGCGGCAGGGTGTTCGCCTTGGTCGGGACGCTCCTCAAGATCACCTCGGTCGAGATGATACTATAGCTGACCGAGGTGAATCTTAACTGAATGTGTAATCTCTCGAATCTTGTCCAAAGTCAATCTTCTTAATCATTTCCATGGTTCCTGAGATCTTCTTTAAGCTCTAGAATGTAGCTCCAATGACTCCTTAGCTCCCTTAGCTCCATTTCGGTCCAAAACGTGCCATTTTACCTACAATTACAACAAAACTAGGTGTAGATCTCGATTCCCGCAAAGGTAGAAAAAACAACAATATAATCAAAGAATATACATCCATACATGTAGATTTATGAAAATAAAACGTCTAAACTAGACCCAAAATATAGACTATAATACATGCTATCAAAATCTGTTGTGGTGGGTTGGTGACCCATATCGCCACTTCTATGGGATTAGACTTATCTGGGTGTACATTTGTCGTGGCTCCGAAGCCGCTAGGATTGCAGGAGATGATTAAGCGGCACATCCTCGTTCCCCGTGGTCTTGGCACGCCATATGTTGCCATGCCATCGGAAATGAAGTTTCCTCAGGGCATTCTCTGGTCTTCTCAGTTCTCTGTTTACGATCTTCATTACTAGTTAGCTGTATGGTTCCCATGCATGCAGGATGCTGCTGCTAGAGAGGCAGTTGATGCTGCTGATGATGATGTTGGCTATGGAGGAGGTGCTGTTATGGACACCGGTACTAATACCGGCGGGCCCAATTGTAAGAGCCTAGTTGCTGAGTTGCTGAGAGAGTGAGCAGAGGGCTAGAGTTTAGCCTGGACCGCCCCTGCGTGTGCATGGAACTGCCCCTGCGGTTTGTTTGGGCCGCCCCTACGGCTCACAAGGTCGCCCTTGCGGCTCTATGTGCTGCAACCGTCTTCTTTGACCCTTTGACCTGTGCTTTACTCTTTTACCTCTATATATATATATCTTCATCCCTTACCTCTGATGAGGGTTTACATTCTTAAACTCTCTCTCTCTGTCTCTCTCTCTCTCTCTCCTTACGCACACTTTCTTCTCCTCTTCTTCCTTGGATCACTTTGGTTGATCTTTGTTGAGTTTTCTGAGTTTTGGTGAGAGTTCTTGCTAGCCTTGGTTGGCTTTGTTGTTGCTGATGCTGCTGTGCCTTGTGGAGCCAGCTTGAAGTTGTTTAGTGTGGTGTTGATTTCCTGGAGAGCCCAGCTTGGTGAGTTTCATGGCTTCTCCTCTTCCTTTCTTCTTTTCTTCATCCTTTCCTTCCTTTCCTTAGTTTAGTATGGTTTCCTTAGGGTTGGATCATGTTTAGCCATGTTTTGGCTTGTGTTGATGTATATATATGTATGTGATATGTATATGTTGCTGCTGGAGTGAAGAAGAGTGGAGAATCGAAGGAAGAAGTGAAGAAAGGAGTTGAGTGGTGTCTTCTGCACACCAGCCGCCCTAGCGTCGGACTTGAGCCGCCCCTGCGCCGGCCAGTGGACCGCCCCTGCGACACCTCCTAGCCTCCCCTGCGGCCACTTGTACCAGCTTGGTGTTTCACTTGGTCTGCAGGTGTGTGTTGCTTCTAGGCTATCCTTAGGGTGCCTTTGTTCCCTCCTTTCCTTGTGTGAGAGTATAGGATCATGCTAGATATGTGAGGTTGAGTTTTGATGAGGTTGTGATCGGTTTATGCCTTGTATGGCTTTTGAGGTTCTTTAGGTTGTGAGTGAGGTTGAAGGTTGATGCTTTGGATCCCTTTGGGTCTAGGTGTGACCCATGTGATGTTTGGAGATTGATATATCTATTTATGCCCTGTTTATAGGATGTGTTATCCCTCCAGTGTAGAGGTGATCATGGTTGAGTTGTGATCGAGGTTGAGGTAAGTTCGTAGGACTTACTTAGCTACCATTCTTATATTGGGTGTTTGCATGAGTGGTGTGTACTTTGCATATTTGCTATGATAGCATGTGATGTCGTATATACCGACCTATGTTTAATTGATTGCCCCGTATGCGTGGCTGTGATAACCTTTCCCTTTCGTCCCGCCATGGAGTCTGGGAGGTTCTCTTGAGTCAGGCCAGACCGGTTTATAGGAAGGGCGCAATCCACTCCCATAGGGTACACGGATTGTGTGACCGAAACTAGTACGACTGGCTAGCAGGCTCAGAGGCGAGGATGTGTCGGTCCTCGTGTCATATAGTTTCATATATATTTATATATACGATTTGAGTGAATGACCATTATCTTGAGATGATTAAATGGGTAAATGTGTGAAAGCATGCTGATGTGTTATCTTTCCTTACTTGTGCTTATGCATTACTCCATATATGTGTATGGTTAACTAATGGTTTATTACCATGTTGTAAATGCCCCACAGGATAGGCATGCTGTTGGGTGATCTACCAGAGTCGCAGGCCGAGGACGTCTCGTACATAGGTTGTTGTGGGCTTTTGGGGTTTGTTTTCCTTTCCCTCATGCGTGAGGATGATCTTTTGTTACCTCCTGTGTGAGGTGTTGGTTTTTGTACTCGGCTATGTTGTTGTACCTTTTGGTTGTACAGTTTTATACAACTTTATGTATTTGTTTTTATATCTATCGGTGCCATGTTGTAAGGTCCAGTGAACTTGTTGTCAGGCTAGGGTCAGGATCCATTGCGAGATCCTAGCCCAATGTGACACTCCGAGTCCTGTGGATTTGGGGTGTTACAGAGTTGGTATCAGAGACTTAGGTTGACAACAATGGGACTTGCTACCTACAATGAGGTCTGATAGGTAAAATAAACAAAACCCACATGGGATCTGACGTTTTCAAAGGTTTTGGTTTTAAATGTGGTTTTGGGTTAGATGTACGAGAAGTCGCCACTCCTGCTACGGATCTGTGCAGTGTAGATATGTATATATGTATTATGGATTATGTATGTGTAAGTGTTGAGTATATATATATATATATATATATACATATCTATACTTATGGCCTATATAGAGCCTTATAAGTTAGGTGTGCATACCCCGCAGATGGCTCGGACTAGAGCTACTGCCGCTGTAGGCATTGGTAGAGGTAGACCACCCCGTCCTCCGGGTGTGGTAGGTGAGGGACCAGTTTCCGCTGCTGTTCCACCAGTGGTGGAGGAGATACATTAGGAGGTTGCAGAGAGCATCGTCCCAGAGACGAGGAGTGATGGATCTGTGAGACATCATTCACATCAAGTTCAGTCTAATGACGCTGACCGTGTCTCCATGGGAGGACCGGAGTTCAGAGAGTACCTCCGACGTTTTGAGGAGGAAATTCGGGCTGGCAGACGGGCCCCAGATTCACCAGTACATGAGGGATCTTCTGAGAGATCTCAGGGAGCGACACAGGTGCCAGCTGCACCTGCACGTGTTGGTGAGCCAGTTCGAGTTCCAGTGGAGACCAGAGGGCCTCAACTAGATACCTGGTTGAAGGCATTTCATAATCAAGGAGTGCCACACTTCTCAAGAGAGATTGGATTAGAGACTGGGGTGTGGATTGGATATGTAGACTCAGCTTTGGAGTCTATCAGATGTCCTGAGGACAGACGGATAGAGCTAGTCCAGTCTCTATTCCGTGACCTTGCACATCAGTGGTGGAGGACTGTACGGACCAGAGCCACCAGTTATGACCATATGAGGCTTATAATACGAGAGTAGTTCTGCCCTGCCTCACTGAGGAGGGAGAAGGTGCAGGATTTTGTGGAGGCCGGCTTTGAGGACGTGCCTATTACTGATGACATCCGCCGCTTCTAGACCGAGTTAGCTTTGCTGGGTCCAGCTGCACCATCTGTTCTCTCGTCGTCTGAGAGAGAGTACTCGTTCATACATGGCGGGATTCCATTGTGAGTCCCTAGCTGATTACCAGGACCGGGCTTCTGCTTTTGAGAGGGAGCGAGCCAGCCAAAGAAGAGCTTCTCAGACGGGACGGTCTAGAAAGAGGCAGCGCACTAGGCAAACCAGTGGAGTTAGAGGAGCATCTGGCTCCAGAGGAGACCAAAGACGCCAGAGCTACCCCTCATCTACAACGACCGCAGATAAGGGACGAGAGTGTTACAACTGTGGGACCCCGACCATTTGAGGCCAGCTTGTCCCAGACCAGTTGTGACTTGTTTTACATGTGGTAGACAGGGACATTGAGCTGCCTTTTGTAGGCAAGGTGAAGTTGCATCTCAGCAGCGTTCTTCCCCTACAAGTGTAGCAGGAGGTGGTTAGAGGACACCTCAGCAATAGACACAGGGACAACAGAGAGTCCCAAAGTGTCCGTCTGCTCAGGGTTCTGCTCTAAGACCGAGTAGAGGCAGAGGTAGAGATGTTGGCACCAATGATATCAGAGGAGCCCGAGGGAGAGCTTTTGAGTTGAGGAGTGCAGAGGATTCATCTGCACCGGCTGGTACAGGTACTATTCTGCTTCATGGTTTACTTGTTAGAGTGTTGTTTGATACATGTGCTACACATTCATTTATTTCTGATACATGTGTTGAGCGTTTGAGTTTAGATACAATTGAGGGTATACCTTTTACTATAGGGTTACCTGATGGTAGTCGGGTCAGAGGTACCCGTGAGATACGGAGTTGTCCCCTTCGTTTAGGGACTTGTGTTTTACTTGTTGACTTCTTAGTCATGCCATTGATGCTTGAAGAAGTCATCTTAGGTATGGATTGGATGCGCAAAGACCATGAGGTTTTGGATGTTGGTAGATGGACTGTTACAGTCTCTACCGAGGTTGGTCAGATTGAGGTCTTCCGGAGTTGGGACCTTGGGAAGACATGTTCTGTTATCAGCGCCGTACGAGCAGCTAGGTTGGCTGTACAGGGATGTGATGCCTTCTGGTGCTATACCACGAAGGATGGAGAGAGTCCAGTTGTGGAGGATATTCAAGTGGTCTGTGAGTTTGTAGATGTGTTTGTTGAGCCGTCGAGCTTGTCGCCTCAGCGGAGTGTGGACTTCAGCATAGAGTTAGAGCCTGGCACGAGACCCATCTCGAAAGCCTCATACCGTATGGCACCTGTCCAGATGTTGGAGCTAAAGAAGCAACTCGAGGAGTTGGCTGAAAAGGGCTTCATACGCCCTAGCGTTTCACCATGGGGTGCACTTGTCCTCTTCGTACGGAAGAAGGACGGATCTTTGAGATTATGTATAGATTACAAAGAGCTGAACAAGGTGACCATCAAGAACAGGTATCCATTGCCTCGTATTGATGATCTACTTGATCAGCTTCAGGGAGCTATAGTTTTCTCCCAGATTGATCTGCGCTAACGATATCACCAGTTGAGGGTGAGAGAGCAGGACGTACATAGGACGGCATTCCGTACCCGTTTTGGACACTACGAGTTTGTAGTGATGCCATTCGGGCTAACGAATGCCCCAAAAGTCTTTATGGAGTTGATGAACAATATATTCATCGACTTCCTTGATCAGTTTATTGTGGTCTTTATTGACGATATTTAGGTGTACTCTCGTAGCAGAGAGGAGCATGTCGGTCATCTGAGGACGGTTTTGCAGATTCTGAGGGATAGAGAGCTATATGCAAAGCTCTCTAAGTGCGAGTTCTAGATGTCTGAGGTTTCTTTCCTTGGGCATATCGTCTCTGCCGACGGGATTATGGTAGATCCGGTGAAGATCGAGTCTTTTGTTGCATGGACGACACCGACGAACGTCAAGGAAGTGCGTAGCTTTCTTGGCTTAGCCGGTTACTACAGACGTTTTGTGGAGGGATTTTCTGTGATTGCCCGTCCACTGACGAGTCTTTTGAGGAAGACTACCAAGTTTGTATGGACTGACCAGTGTGCTCAGAGTTTTGAGGAGTTGAAGAGGCGTTTGACTTCTGCTCCTGTCTTGGCACAACCAGAGGGTTCTGATGATTTTGTGGTCTACAGTGATGCATCCAAGCTAGGATTGGGATGTGTATTGATGTAGAGAGGCAGAGCGATTGCTTATGCGTCTCGACAGCTGAAGACGTATGAGGAGAACTACCCGACTCATGATCTAGAGTTAGCAGCGGTAGTTCATGGTTTGAAAATCTGGAGACATTACCTGTATGGATCTACATGTCAGATCTTCACAGACCATACGAGTCTGAAGTATATTTTCACGCAGCGGGAGTTGAACAACCGCCAACGTCGATGGCTTGAGTTGATCAAGGACTTTGACCTTGAGATTTTGTATCATCCTGGTAAGGCGAATGTCGTAGCTGAAGCCTTGAGCAGGAAGACGCCTCGAGAAAAGGCGATTGCCAGATTGACTGTACAACCCCAACTATAAAGGGATCTATCCTAGCTAGAGTTGGACATCTAGTTTCCTGATGAGGATGCCCAGTTGTATGCATTAGAGGTTTTACCTGGTCAGTTGGATGAGATCCAACAGAAGCAAAGGACCTGCCCGACCATGATGATGATTAGAGAGAGGATGTCTCGTGGTGAGGCACCACAGTTTTCTGTTGGAGCTGATGGAGTGATGAGGCGACATGATCGCATATGTGTTCCTGCCGATGCAGAGTTGAGACAGAGGATCTTACAGGAGGCTCACTGTACACCTTACTCTATACATCCATGTACGAGTAAGATGTACCATGATGTGAGACGTTCATATTGGTGGGGAGGGCTGAAGCCCGATGTGACCCGATTTGTGGCCTAGTGTGAGACCTGCCATCAGGTCAAGATAGAGCATTGCAGACCTAGAGGTGAGCTCCATCCACTGCCTGTGCTGCAGTGGAAGTGGGAGGACGTCTCCATGGATTTTATGACTAGTTTGAGACCCAAAAGGAGTTTTGATGCCAGCTAGGTTGTTGTTGATATATTGACGAAGACGGCACGTTTCATTCCTATCAGAGAGACGTGGCCAGTGAGTAGATTGGCTGAAGAGTACACTTGACAAATAGTGAGACTCCATGGTGTAACAAGGACGATCGTCTCTGATCGAGATGGACGGTTCACCTTGAGGTTTTGGCAGCAGATTCAGACTGCTTTGAGGACGAGTCTACGCTTCACGACTGCGAGCTTGTGTGTTGGATTGGGCAAAGGGATGGTCTGATTACCTCCCACTTGTAGAGTTCTCATACAACAACAGCTGGCATGCATCTATTGGGATGGCTCCTTGTGAGGCATTGTATGGACGTAGGTGCCGTACACCTTTATGTTGGGATGAGCCTAGAAGTATCTGTGGGATAGCGCCAGAGCAGATTCAGGATGATATGGCTCGAGTAGCGCTGATTAGAGAGAGGATGCTGGCTGCACAGAGCCGCCAGAAGTCATATGCAGACAAGAGGCGTCGGCCTCTAGAGTTCAGGGTAGGAGCTCATGTCTAGTTGAGAGTATCTCTAACGTGTGGCGTCAGACGTTTTGGCATAAAGGGGAAGTTGAGTCCCCGATATGTCAGTTCTTTTGAGATACTGGGCAGAGTTGGGAGGGCAACCTACAGATTAGCTTTGCCTCCACGGTTAGAGGGTGTGTACCCTATGTTCCATGTGTCTCAATTGAGAGAGTACATACTAGATCCGAGGCACATTGTGAGTTATGATGATTTGGTGGTGGAGCCAGACCACACTTTTGCTGAACATCCTATTGTAGTCCTAGAGCGAGGTTTGAGACGTCTGCGTTCGAAGGACATACCTATGATGAGGATACAGTGGTCTAGACGTGGATCTGAGGAGGCTACATGGGAGACTGAGGATAGTATCCAGAGGAACTATCCAGAGTTTTATGCCAAGATAGATGCACCTAGGGTCGATGAGTAGATCTTAGTGCTATCTTGGTGAGTATGTGATTATGTGCTTACATGCTTTGATGTGTTATTCCATGCTAGTGAGGCTGTGCCTTATGATCTTATTAGATCCTGCTATACTAGCATGATGTTTGTTATAGCTGGAGATGATTATTCCCTCCATGTTATTTGAGTATGACTTATGTTTATAGCTGGAGATGGTTCTTTCCTCCATGCTATCTGAGTTGATTAGGATTCAGCTGGAGATGGTTCTTTCCTCCATGCTATCTGGATGGACATAGTTTCAGTGGAGATGCGATTCCTCCATGCGATGTATACGTTGATGGTTTGGCTATAGACATATTTCCTCTATGCATGTTTTATGTTTTGGCTATAGATGTGCTTCCTCTATTCCCTGTGATGTAGTATGAAAAGAGATGTGATTCCTCCTCTTTGGGTAGTGTTATGGCCCTGTTTTCTGGAGTTGATGAATCCTCCATGTTGTTGGTTATCGTTATAGATCTGTTATAGGTTATGACCTTCTGAGTGGAGATGTGATACCTCCGATAGAGAGAGTGAGTTATACCTCGTCTTATGGGTCCGAAAGGCTTTGGGATCCTGCAAGTTTCGGAACAAAACTTGTTTTTTTATGGGGGGGGGGGGGATGTACGAGCCTAGTTGCTGAGTTGCTGAGAGAGTGAGCAGAGGGCCAGAGTTTAGCCTAAACCGCCCCTGCGTGTGCATGGAACCGCCCCCACGGTTTGTCTGGGCCGCCCCTGCGGCTCACAAGGTCCGCCCCTATGGCTCTGTGTGCTGCTGCCGTCTTCTTTGACCCTTTGACCCGTGCTTTACCCTTTTACCTCTATATATATCTTCATCCCTTACCTCTGATGAGGGTTTACATTATCAGACTCTCTCTCTCTACTTACGCACACTTTCTTCTCCTCTTCTTCCTTGGATCACTTTGGTTGATCTTTATTGAGTTTTATAAGTTTTGGTGAGAGTTCTTGCTAGCCTTGCTTGGCTTTGTTGTTGCTGATGTTGATGTGCCTTGTGGAGCCATCTTGAAGTTATTAGGTGTGGTGTTGATCTCCTAGAGAGCCCAGCTTGGTGAGTTCCATGGCTTCTCCTCTTCCTTTCTTCTTTTCTTCATCCTTTCCTTCCTTCCCTTAGTTTAGTATGGTTTCCTTAGGGTTGGATCATGTTCAACCATGTTTTTGCTTGTGTTGATGTATATATATGTATGTGATATGTATATGTTGCTGTTGGAGTGAAGAAGAGTGGAAAGTCGAAGGAAAAAGTGAAGAAAGGAGTTGGGTGGTGTCTTCTGCACACCAGCCGCCCCAGCGCCGGACTTGAGCCGCCCCTGCGCCGGCCAGTGGACCACCCCTGCGCACCTCCTAGCCGCCCCTGCGGCCACCTGTACCAGCTTGGTGTTTCACTTGGTTCTGCAGGTGTGTGTTGCTTCTAGGCTATCCTTAGAGTGCCTTTGTTCCCTCCTTTCCTAGTGTGAGAGTATAGGATCATGCTAGATGTGTGAGGTTGAGTTTTTATGATATTGTGATCGGTTTATGCCTTGTATGGCTTTTGAGGTTCTTTAGGTTGTGAGTGAGGTTGAGGTTGATCCTTTGGATCCCTTTGGGTCTAGGTGTGACCCATGTGATGGTAGGAGATTGATATATCTTTTTATGCCCTGTTTATAGGCTGTGTTATGCCTCCATTGTAGAGGTGATCACGGTTGAGTTGTGATCGAGGTTGAGGTAAGTCCGTAGGACTTACTTAGTTGCCATCCTTATATTGGGTGTTTGCATGAGTGGTGTGTGCTTTGCATGTTTGCTATGATATCATGTGATGTCGTATATACCGACCTATGTTTTATTGATGGCCCCGTATGCATGGCTGTGATAACCTTTCCCTTTCATTCCGCCGTGGAGTCTGGGAGGTTCTCTTTAGTCAGGCCAGACTGGTTTACAGGAAGGGCGCAATCCACTTCCATAGGATACACGGATTGTGTGACCGATACTAGTACGGCTGGCTAGCAGGCTCAAAGGCGAGGATGTATCGGTCCTCGTGTCACATAGTTTCATATATATTTATATATACAATTTGAGTGCATGACCATTATCTTGAGATGATTAAATGGGTAAATGTGTGAAAGCATGCTGATGTGTTATCTTTCCTTACTTGTGCTTATGCATTACTCCATATATGTGTATGGTTAACTAATGGTTTATTACCATGTTGTAAATGCCCCACAGGATAGGCATGTTGTTGGGTGATCTAGCAGAGTCGCAGGCCGAGGACGTCTCGTACATAGGTTGTTGTGGGCTTTTGGGGTTTGTTTTCCTTTCCCTCCTGCGTGAGGATGATCTTTTGTTACCTCCTGTGTGAGGTGTTGGTTTTTGTACTCGGCTATGTTGTTGTACCTTTTGGTTGTACAGTTTTATACAACTTTATGTATTTGTTTTTATATCTATCGGTGCCATGTTGTAAGGTCCAGTGAACTTGTTGTCAGGCTAGGGTCAGGATCCATTGCGAGATCCTAGCCCAATGTGACACTCCGAGTCCTGTGGATTTGGGGTGTTACAGAGTTGGTATCAGAGACTTAGGTTGACAACAATGGGACTTGCTACCTACAATGAGGTCTGATAGGTAAAATAAACAAAACCCACATGGGATCTGACGTTTTCAAAGGTTTTGGTTTTAAATGTGGTTTTGGGTTAGATGTACGAGAAGTCGCCACTCCTGCTACGGATCTGTGCAGTGTAGATATGTATATATGTATTATGGATTATGTATGTGTAAGTGTTGAGTATATATATATATATATATATATATATATATATACATATCTATACTTATGGCCTATATAGAGCCTTATAAGTTAGGTGTGCATACCCCGCAGATGGCTCGGACTAGAGCTACTGCCGCTGTAGGCATTGGTAGAGGTAGACCACCCCGTCCTCCGGGTGTGGTAGGTGAGGGACCAGTTTCCGCTGCTGTTCCACCAGTGGTGGAGGAGATACATTAGGAGGTTGCAGAGAGCATCGTCCCAGAGACGAGGAGTGATGGATCTGTGAGACATCATTCACATCAAGTTCAGTCTAATGACGCTGACCGTGTCTCCATGGGAGGACCGGAGTTCAGAGAGTACCTCCGACGTTTTGAGGAGGAAATTCGGGCTGGCAGACGGGCCCCAGATTCACCAGTACATGAGGGATCTTCTGAGAGATATCAGGGAGCGACACAGGTGCCAGCTGCACCTGCACGTGTTGGTGAGCCAGTTCGAGTTCCAGTGGAGACCAGAGGGCCTCAACTAGATACCTGGTTGAAGGCATTTCATAATCAAGGAGTGCCACACTTCTCAAGAGAGATTGGATTAGAGACTGGGGTGTGGATTGGATATGTAGACTCAACTTTGGAGTCTATCAGATGTCCTGAGGACAGACGGATAGAGCTAGTCCAGTCTCTATTCCGTGACCTTGCACATCAGTGGTGGAGGACTGTACGGACCAGAGCCACCAATTATGACCATATGAGGCTTATAATACGAGAGTAGTTCTGCCCTGCCTCACTGAGGAGGGAGAAGGTGCAGGATTTTTTGGAGGCCGGCTTTGAGGACGTGCCTATTACTGATGACATCCGCCGCTTCTAGACCGAGTTAGCTTTGCTGGGTCCAGCTGCACCATCTGTTCTCTCGTCGTCTGAGAGAGAGTACTCGTTCATACATGGCGGGATTCCATTGTGAGTCCCTAGCTGATTACCAGGACCGGGCTTCTGCTTTTGAGAGGGAGCGAGCCAGCCAAAGAAGAGCTTCTCAGACGGGACGGTCTAGAAAGAGGCAGCGCACTAGGCAAACCAGTGGAGTTAGAGGAGCATCTGGCTCCAGAGGAGACCAAAGACGCCAGAGCTACCCCTCATCTACAACGACCGCAGATAAGGGACGAGAGTGTTACAACTGTGGGACCCCGACCATTTGAGGCCAGCTTGTCCCAGACCAGTTGTGACTTGTTTTACATGTGGTAGACAGGGACATTGAGCTGCCTTTTGTAGGCAGGGTGAAGTTGCATCTCAGCAGCGTTCTTCCCCTACAAGTGTAGCAGGAGGTGGTTAGAGGACACCTCAGCAATAGACACAGGGACAACAGAGAGTCCCAAAGTGTCCGTCTGCTCAGGGTTCTGCTCTAAGACCGAGTAGAGGCAGAGGTAGAGATGTTGGCACCAATGATATCAGAGGAGCCCGAGGGAGAGCTTTTGAGTTGAGGAGTGCAGAGGATTCATCTGCACCGGCTGGTACAGGTACTATTCTGCTTCATGGTTTACTTGTTAGAGTGTTGTTTGATACATGTGCTACACATTCATTTATTTCTGATACATGTGTTGAGCGTTTGAGTTTAGATACAATTGAGGGTATACCTTTTACTATAGGGTTACCTGATGGTAGTCGGGTCAGAGGTACCCGTGAGATACGGAGTTGTCCCCTTCGTTTAGGGACTTGTGTTTTACTTGTTGACTTCTTAGTCATGCCATTGATGCTTGAAGAAGTCATCTTAGGTATGGATTGGATGCGCAAAGACCATGAGGTTTTGGATGTTGGTAGATGGACTGTTACAGTCTCTACCGAGGTTGGTCAGATTGAGGTCTTCCGGAGTTGGGACCTTGGGAAGACATGTTCTGTTATCAGCGCCGTACGAGCAGCTAGGTTGGCTGTACAGGGATGTGATGCCTTCTGGTGCTATACCACGAAGGATGGAGAGAGTCCAGTTGTGGAGGATATTCAAGTGGTCTGTGAGTTTGTAGATGTGTTTGTTGAGCCGTCGAGCTTGTCGCCTCAGCGGAGTGTGGACTTCAGCATAGAGTTAGAGCCTGGCACGAGACCCATCTCGAAAGCCTCATACCGTATGGCACCTGTCCAGATGTTGGAGCTAAAGAAGCAACTCGAGGAGTTGGCTGAAAAGGGCTTCATACGCCCTAGCGTTTCACCATGGGGTGCACTTGTCCTCTTCGTACGGAAGAAGGACAGATCTTTGAGATTATGTATAGATTACAAAGAGCTGAACAAGGTGACCATCAAGAACAGGTATCCATTGCCTCGTATTGATGATCTACTTGATCAGCTTCAGGGAGCTATAGTTTTCTCCCAGATTGATCTGCGCTAACGATATCACCAGTTGAGGGTGAGAGAGCAGGACGTACATAGGACGGCATTCCGTACCCGTTTTGGACACTACGAGTTTGTAGTGATGCCATTCGGGCTAACGAATGCCCCAAAAGTCTTTATGGAGTTGATGAACAATATATTCATCGACTTCCTTGATCAGTTTATTGTGGTCTTTATTGACGATATTTAGGTGTACTCTCGTAGCAGAGAGGAGCATGTCGGTCATCTGAGGACGGTTTTGCAGATTCTGAGGGATAGAGAGCTATATGCAAAGCTCTCTAAGTGCGAGTTCTAGATGTCTGAGGTTTCTTTCCTTGGGCATATCGTCTCTGCCGACGGGATTATGGTAGATCCGGTGAAGATCGAGTCTTTTGTTGCATGGACGACACCGACGAACGTCAAGGAAGTGCGTAGCTTTCTTGGCTTAGCCGGTTACTACAGACGTTTTGTGGAGGGATTTTCTGTGATTGCCCGTCCACTGACGAGTCTTTTGAGGAAGACTACCAAGTTTGTATGGACTGACCAGTGTGCTCAGAGTTTTGAGGAGTTGAAGAGGCGTTTGACTTCTGCTCCTGTCTTGGCACAACCAGAGGGTTCTGATGATTTTGTGGTCTACAGTGATGCATCCAAGCTAGGATTGGGATGTGTATTGATGTAGAGAGGCAGAGCGATTGCTTATGCGTCTCGACAGCTGAAGACGTATGAGGAGAACTACCCGACTCATGATCTAGAGTTAGCAGCGGTAGTTCATGGTTTGAAAATCTGGAGACATTACCTGTATGGATCTACATGTCAGATCTTCACAGACCATACGAGTCTGAAGTATATTTTCACGCAGCGGGAGTTGAACAACCGCCAACGTCGATGGCTTGAGTTGATCAAGGACTTTGACCTTGAGATTTTGTATCATCCTGGTAAGGCGAATGTCGTAGCTGAAGCCTTGAGCAGGAAGACGCCTCGAGAAAAGGCGATTGCCAGATTGACTGTACAACCCCAACTATAAAGGGATCTATCCTAGCTAGAGTTGGACATCTAGTTTCCTGATGAGGATGCCCAGTTGTATGCATTAGAGGTTTTACCTGGTCAGTTGGATGAGATCCAACAGAAGCAAAGGACCTGCCCGACCATGATGATGATTAGAGAGAGGATGTCTCGTGGTGAGGCACCACAGTTTTCTGTTGGAGCTGATGGAGTGATGAGGCGACATGATCGCATATGTGTTCCTGCCGATGCAGAGTTGAGACAGAGGATCTTACAGGAGGCTCACTGTACACCTTACTCTATACATCCATGTACGAGTAAGATGTACCATGATGTGAGACGTTCATATTGGTGGGGAGGGCTGAAGCCCGATGTGACCCGATTTGTGGCCTAGTGTGAGACCTGCCATCAGGTCAAGATAGAGCATTGCAGACCTAGAGGTGAGCTCCATCCACTGCCTGTGCTGCAGTGGAAGTGGGAGGACGTCTCCATGGATTTTATGACTAGTTTGAGACCCAAAAGGAGTTTTGATGCCAGCTAGGTTGTTGTTGATATATTGACGAAGACGGCACGTTTCATTCCTATCAGAGAGACGTGGCCAGTGAGTAGATTGGCTGAAGAGTACACTTGACAAATAGTGAGACTCCATGGTGTAACAAGGACGATCGTCTCTGATCGAGATGGACGGTTCACCTTGAGGTTTTGGCAGCAGATTCAGACTGCTTTGAGGACGAGTCTACGCTTCACGACTGCGAGCTTGTGTGTTGGATTGGGCAAAGGGATGGTCTGATTACCTCCCACTTGTAGAGTTCTCATACAACAACAGCTGGCATGCATCTATTGGGATGGCTCCTTGTGAGGCATTGTATGGACGTAGGTGCCGTACACCTTTATGTTGGGATGAGCCTAGAAGTATCTGTGGGATAGCGCCAGAGCAGATTCAGGATGATATGGCTCGAGTAGCGCTGATTAGAGAGAGGATGCTGGCTGCACAGAGCCGCCAGAAGTCATATGCAGACAAGAGGCGTCGGCCTCTAGAGTTCAGGGTAGGAGCTCATGTCTGGTTGAGAGTATCTCTAACGTGTGGCGTCAGACGTTTTGGCATAAAGGGGAAGTTGAGTCCCCGATATGTCAGTTCTTTTGAGATACTGGGCAGAGTTGGGAGGGCAACCTACAGATTAGCTTTGCCTCCACGGTTAGAGGGTGTGTACCCTATGTTCCATGTGTCTCAATTGAGAGAGTACATACTAGATCCGAGGCACATTGTGAGTTATGATGATTTGGTGGTGGAGCCAGACCACACTTTTGCTGAACATCCTATTGTAGTCCTAGAGCGAGGTTTGAGACGTCTGCGTTCGAAGGACATACCTATGATGAGGATACAGTGGTCTAGACGTGGATCTGAGGAGGCTACATGGGAGACTGAGGATAGTATCCAGAGGAACTATCCAGAGTTTTATGCCAAGATAGATGCACCTAGGGTCGATGAGTAGATCTTAGTGCTATCTTGGTGAGTATGTGATTATGTGCTTACATGCTTTGATGTGTTATTCCATGCTAGTGAGGCTGTGCCTTATGATCTTATTAGATCCTGCTATACTAGCATGATGTTTGTTATAGCTGGAGATGATTATTCCCTCCATGTTATTTGAGTATGACTTATGTTTATAGCTGGAGATGGTTCTTTCCTCCATGCTATCTGAGTTGATTAGGATTCAGCTGGAGATGGTTCTTTCCTCCATGCTATCTGGATGGACATAGTTTCAGTGGAGATGCGATTCCTCCATGCGATGTATACGTTGATGGTTTGGCTATAGACATATTTCCTCTATGCATGTTTTATGTTTTGGCTATAGATGTGCTTCCTCTATTCCCTGTGATGTAGTATGAAAAGAGATGTGATTCCTCCTCTTTGGGTAGTGTTATGGCCCTATTTTCTGGAGTTGATGAATCCTCCATGTTGTTGGTTATCGTTATAGATCTGTTATAGGTTATGACCTTCTGAGTGGAGATGTGATACCTCCGATAGAGAGAGTGAGTTATACCTCGTCTTATGGGTCCGAAAGGCTTTGGGATCCTGCAAGTTTCGGAACAAAACTTGTTTTTTTATGGGGGGGGGGGGGGGGATGTACGAGCCTAGTTGCTGAGTTGCTGAGAGAGTGAGCAGAGGGCCAGAGTTTAGCCTAAACCGCCCCTGCGTGTGCATGGAACCGCCCCCACGGTTTGTCTGGGCCGCCCCTGCGGCTCACAAGGTCCGCCCCTATGGCTCTGTGTGCTGCTGCCGTCTTCTTTGACCCTTTGACCCGTGCTTTACCCTTTTACCTCTATATATATCTTCATCCCTTACCTCTGATGAGGGTTTACATTATCAGACTCTCTCTCTCTCTACTTACGCACACTTTCTTCTCCTCTTCTTCCTTGGATCACTTTGGTTGATCTTTATTGAGTTTTATAAGTTTTGGTGAGAGTTCTTGCTAGCCTTGCTTGGCTTTGTTGTTGCTGATGTTGATGTGCCTTGTGGAGCCATCTTGAAGTTATTAGGTGTGGTGTTGATCTCCTAGAGAGCCCAGCTTGGTGAGTTCCATGGCTTCTCCTCTTCCTTTCTTCTTTTCTTCATCCTTTCCTTCCTTCCCTTAGTTTAGTATGGTTTCCTTAGGGTTGGATCATGTTCAACCATGTTTTTGCTTGTGTTGATGTATATATATGTATGTGATATGTATATGTTGCTGTTGGAGTGAAGAAGAGTGGAAAGTCGAAGGAAAAAGTGAAGAAAGGAGTTGGGTGGTGTCTTCTGCACACCAGCCGCCCCAGCGCCGGACTTGAGCCGCCCCTGCGCCGGCCAGTGGACCACCCCTGCGCACCTCCTAGCCGCCCCTGCGGCCACCTGTACCAGCTTGGTGTTTCACTTGGTTCTACAGGTGTGTGTTGCTTCTAGGCTATCCTTAGAGTGCCTTTGTTCCCTCCTTTCCTAGTGTGAGAGTATAGGATCATGCTAGATGTGTGAGGTTGAGTTTTTATGATATTGTGATCGGTTTATGCCTTGTATGGCTTTTGAGGTTCTTTAGGTTGTGAGTGAGGTTGAGGTTGATCCTTTGGATCCCTTTGGGTCTAGGTGTGACCCATGTGATGGTAGGAGATTGATATATCTTTTTATGCCCTGTTTATAGGCTGTGTTATGCCTCCATTGTAGAGGTGATCA
The DNA here is from genome assembly GCA_033239125.1 of Fagopyrum homotropicum. Taxonomy (NCBI): domain Eukaryota; kingdom Viridiplantae; phylum Streptophyta; class Magnoliopsida; order Caryophyllales; family Polygonaceae; genus Fagopyrum; species Fagopyrum homotropicum. Next base: position 27,900,947 of record BSWB01000006.1, read on the forward strand.
CGGTTGAGTTGTGATCGAGGTTGAGGTAAGTCCGTAGGACTTACTTAGTTGCCATCCTTATATTGGGTGTTTGCATGAGTGGTGTGTGCTTTGCATGTTTGCTATGATATCATGTGATGTCGTATATACCGACCTATGTTTTATTGATGGCCCCGTATGCATGGCTGTGATAACCTTTCCCTTTCATTCCGCCGTGGAGTCTGGGAGGTTCTCTTTAGTCAGGCCAGACTGGTTTACAGGAAGGGCGCAATCCACTTCCATAGGATACACGGATTGTGTGACCGATACTAGTACGGCTGGCTAGCAGGCTCAAAGGCGAGGATGTATCGGTCCTCGTGTCACATAGTTTCATATATATTTATATATACAATTTGAGTGCATGACCATTATCTTGAGATGATTAAATGGGTAAATGTGTGAAAGCATGCTGATGTGTTATCTTTCCTTACTTGTGCTTATGCATTACTCCATATATGTGTATGGTTAACTAATGGTTTATTACCATGTTGTAAATGCCCCACAGGATAGGCATGTTGTTGGGTGATCTAGCAGAGTCGCAGGCCGAGGACGTCTCGTACATAGGTTGTTGTGGGCTTTTGGGGTTTGTTTTCCTTTCCCTCCTGCGTGAGGATGATCTTTTGTTACCTCCTGTGTGAGGTGTTGGTTTTTGTACTCGGCTATGTTGTTGTACCTTTTGGTTGTACAGTTTTATACAACTTTATGTATTTGTTTTTATATCTATCGGTGCCATGTTGTAAGGTCCAGTGAACTTGTTGTCAGGCTAGGGTCAGGATCCATTGCGAGATCCTAGCCCAATGTGACACTCCGAGTCCTGTGGATTTGGGGTGTTACAGAGTTGGTATCAGAGACTTAGGTTGACAACAATGGGACTTGCTACCTACAATGAGGTCTGATAGGTAAAATAAACAAAACCCACATGGGATCTGACGTTTTCAAAGGTTTTGGTTTTAAATGTGGTTTTGGGTTAGATGTACGAGAAGTCGCCACTCCTGCTACGGATCTGTGCAGTGTAGATATGTATATATGTATTATGGATTATGTATGTGTAAGTGTTGAGTATATATATATATATATATATATATATATATATACATATCTATACTTATGGCCTATATAGAGCCTTATAAGTTAGGTGTGCATACCCCGCAGATGGCTCGGACTAGAGCTACTGCCGCTGTAGGCATTGGTAGAGGTAGACCACCCCGTCCTCCGGGTGTGGTAGGTGAGGGACCAGTTTCCGCTGCTGTTCCACCAGTGGTGGAGGAGATACATTAGGAGGTTGCAGAGAGCATCGTCCCAGAGACGAGGAGTGATGGATCTGTGAGACATCATTCACATCAAGTTCAGTCTAATGACGCTGACCGTGTCTCCATGGGAGGACCGGAGTTCAGAGAGTACCTCCGACGTTTTGAGGAGGAAATTCGGGCTGGCAGACGGGCCCCAGATTCACCAGTACATGAGGGATCTTCTGAGAGATATCAGGGAGCGACACAGGTGCCAGCTGCACCTGCACGTGTTGGTGAGCCAGTTCGAGTTCCAGTGGAGACCAGAGGGCCTCAACTAGATACCTGGTTGAAGGCATTTCATAATCAAGGAGTGCCACACTTCTCAAGAGAGATTGGATTAGAGACTGGGGTGTGGATTGGATATGTAGACTCAACTTTGGAGTCTATCAGATGTCCTGAGGACAGACGGATAGAGCTAGTCCAGTCTCTATTCCGTGACCTTGCACATCAGTGGTGGAGGACTGTACGGACCAGAGCCACCAATTATGACCATATGAGGCTTATAATACGAGAGTAGTTCTGCCCTGCCTCACTGAGGAGGGAGAAGGTGCAGGATTTTTTGGAGGCCGGCTTTGAGGACGTGCCTATTACTGATGACATCCGCCGCTTCTAGACCGAGTTAGCTTTGCTGGGTCCAGCTGCACCATCTGTTCTCTCGTCGTCTGAGAGAGAGTACTCGTTCATACATGGCGGGATTCCATTGTGAGTCCCTAGCTGATTACCAGGACCGGGCTTCTGCTTTTGAGAGGGAGCGAGCCAGCCAAAGAAGAGCTTCTCAGACGGGACGGTCTAGAAAGAGGCAGCGCACTAGGCAAACCAGTGGAGTTAGAGGAGCATCTGGCTCCAGAGGAGACCAAAGACGCCAGAGCTACCCCTCATCTACAACGACCGCAGATAAGGGACGAGAGTGTTACAACTGTGGGACCCCGACCATTTGAGGCCAGCTTGTCCCAGACCAGTTGTGACTTGTTTTACATGTGGTAGACAGGGACATTGAGCTGCCTTTTGTAGGCAGGGTGAAGTTGCATCTCAGCAGCGTTCTTCCCCTACAAGTGTAGCAGGAGGTGGTTAGAGGACACCTCAGCAATAGACACAGGGACAACAGAGAGTCCCAAAGTGTCCGTCTGCTCAGGGTTCTGCTCTAAGACCGAGTAGAGGCAGAGGTAGAGATGTTGGCACCAATGATATCAGAGGAGCCCGAGGGAGAGCTTTTGAGTTGAGGAGTGCAGAGGATTCATCTGCACCGGCTGGTACAGGTACTATTCTGCTTCATGGTTTACTTGTTAGAGTGTTGTTTGATACATGTGCTACACATTCATTTATTTCTGATACATGTGTTGAGCGTTTGAGTTTAGATACAATTGAGGGTATACCTTTTACTATAGGGTTACCTGATGGTAGTCGGGTCAGAGGTACCCGTGAGATACGGAGTTGTCCCCTTCGTTTAGGGACTTGTGTTTTACTTGTTGACTTCTTAGTCATGCCATTGATGCTTGAAGAAGTCATCTTAGGTATGGATTGGATGCGCAAAGACCATGAGGTTTTGGATGTTGGTAGATGGACTGTTACAGTCTCTACCGAGGTTGGTCAGATTGAGGTCTTCCGGAGTTGGGACCTTGGGAAGACATGTTCTGTTATCAGCGCCGTACAAGCAGCTAGGTTGGCTGTACAGGGATGTGATGCCTTCTGGTGCTATACCACGAAGGATGGAGAGAGTCCAGTTGTGGAGGATATTCAAGTGGTCTGTGAGTTTGTAGATGTGTTTGTTGAGCCGTCGAGCTTGTCGCCTCAGCGGAGTGTGGACTTCAGCATAGAGTTAGAGCCTGGCACGAGACCCATCTCGAAAGCCTCATACCGTATGGCACCTGTCCAGATGTTGGAGCTAAAGAAGCAACTCGAGGAGTTGGCTGAAAAGGGCTTCATACGCCCTAGCGTTTCACCATGGGGTGCACTTGTCCTCTTCGTACGGAAGAAGGACGGATCTTTGAGATTATGTATAGATTACAAAGAGCTGAACAAGGTGACCATCAAGAACAAGTATCCATTGCCTCGTATTGATGATCTACTTGATCAGCTTCAGGGAGCTATAGTTTTCTCCCAGATTGATCTGCGCTAACGATATCACCAGTTGAGGGTGAGAGAGCAGGACGTACATAGGACGGCATTCCGTACCCGTTTTGGACACTACGAGTTTGTAGTGATGCCATTCGGGCTAACGAATGCCCCAAAAGTCTTTATGGAGTTGATGAACAATATATTCATCGACTTCCTTGATCAGTTTATTGTGGTCTTTATTGACGATATTTAGGTGTACTCTCGTAGCAGAGAGGAGCATGTCGGTCATCTGAGGACGGTTTTGCAGATTCTGAGGGATAGAGAGCTATATGCAAAGCTCTCTAAGTGCGAGTTCTAGATGTCTGAGGTTTCTTTCCTTGGGCATATCGTCTCTGCCGACGGGATTATGGTAGATCCGGTGAAGATCGAGTCTTTTGTTGCATGGACGACACCGACGAACGTCAAGGAAGTGCGTAGCTTTCTTGGCTTAGCCGGTTACTACAGACGTTTTGTGGAGGGATTTTCTGTGATTGCCCGTCCACTGACGAGTCTTTTGAGGAAGACTACCAAGTTTGTATGGACTGACCAGTGTGCTCAGAGTTTTGAGGAGTTGAAGAGGCGTTTGACTTCTGCTCCTGTCTTGGCACAACCAGAGGGTTCTGATGATTTTGTGGTCTACAGTGATGCATCCAAGCTAGGATTGGGATGTGTATTGATGTAGAGAGGCAGAGCGATTGCTTATGCGTCTCGACAGCTGAAGACGTATGAGGAGAACTACCCGACTCATGATCTAGAGTTAGCAGCGGTAGTTCATGGTTTGAAAATCTGGAGACATTACCTGTATGGATCTACATGTCAGATCTTCACAGACCATACGAGTCTGAAGTATATTTTCACGCAGCGGGAGTTGAACAACCGCCAACGTCGATGGCTTGAGTTGATCAAGGACTTTGACCTTGAGATTTTGTATCATCCTGGTAAGGCGAATGTCGTAGCTGAAGCCTTGAGCAGGAAGACGCCTCGAGAAAAGGCGATTGCCAGATTGACTGTACAACCCCAACTATAAAGGGATCTATCCTAGCTAGAGTTGGACATCTAGTTTCCTGATGAGGATGCCCAGTTATATGCATTAGAGGTTTTACCTGGTCAGTTGGATGAGATCCAACAGAAGCAAAGGACCTGCCCGACCATGATGATGATTAGAGAGAGGATGTCTCGTGGTGAGGCACCACAGTTTTCTGTTGGAGCTGATGGAGTGATGAGGCGACATGATCGCATATGTGTTCCTGCCGATGCAGAGTTGAGACAGAGGATCTTACAGGAGGCTCACTGTACACCTTACTCTATACATCCATGTACGAGTAAGATGTACCATGATGTGAGACGTTCATATTGGTGGGGAGGGCTGAAGCCCGATGTGACCCGATTTGTGGCCTAGTGTGAGACCTGCCATCAGGTCAAGATAGAGCATTGCAGACCTAGAGGTGAGCTCCATCCACTGCCTGTGCCGCAGTGGAAGTGGGAGGACGTCTCCATGGATTTTATGACTAGTTTGAGACCCAATAGGAGTTTTGATGCCAGCTAGGTTGTTGTTGATATATTGACGAAGACGGCACGTTTCATTCCTATCAGAGAGACGTGGCCAGTGAGTAGATTGGCTGAAGAGTACACTTGACAAATAGTGAGACTCCATGGTGTAACAAGGACGATCGTCTCTGATCGAGATGGACGGTTCACCTTGAGGTTTTGGCAGCAGATTCAGACTGCTTTGAGGACGAGTCTACGCTTCACGACTGCGAGCTTGTGTGTTGGATTGGGCACAGGGATGGTCTGATTACCTCCCACTTGTAGAGTTCTCATACAACAACAGCTGGCATGCATCTATTGGGATGGCTCCTTGTGAGGCATTGTATGGACGTAGGTGCCGTACACCTTTATGTTGGGATGAGCCTAGAAGTATCTGTGGGATAGCGCCAGAGCAGATTCAGGATGATATGGCTCGAGTAGCGCTGATTAGAGAGAGGATGCTGGCTGCACAGAGCCGCCAGAAGTCATATGCAGACAAGAGGCGTCGGCCTCTAGAGTTCAGGGTAGGAGCTCATGTCTGGTTGAGAGTATCTCTAACGTGTGGCGTCAGACGTTTTGGCATAAAGGGGAAGTTGAGTCCCCGATATGTCAGTTCTTTTGAGATACTGGGCAGAGTTGGGAGGGCAACCTACAGATTAGCTTTGCCTCCACGGTTAGAGGGTGTGTACCCTATGTTCCATGTGTCTCATTTGAGAGAGTACATACTAGATCCGAGGCACATTGTGAGTTATGATGATTTGGTGGTGGAGCCAGACCACACTTTTGCTGAACATCCTATTGTAGTCCTAGAGCGAGGTTTGAGACGTCTGCGTTCGAAGGACATACCTATGATGAGGATACAGTGGTCTAGACGTGGATCTAAGGAGGCTACATGGGAGACTGAGGATAGTATCCAGAGGAACTATCCAGAGTTTTATGCCAAGATAGATGCACCTAGGGTCGATGAGTAGATCTTAGTGCTATCTTGGTGAGTATGTGATTATGTGCTTACATGCTTTGATGTGTTATTCCATGCTAGTGAGGCTGTGCCTTATGATCTTATTAGATCCTGCTATACTAGCATGATGTTTGTTATAGCTGGAGATGATTATTCCCTCCATGTTATTTGAGTATGACTTATGTTTATAGCTGGAGATGGTTCTTTCCTCCATGCTATCTGAGTTGATTAGGATTCAGCTGGAGATGGTTCTTTCCTCCATGCTATCTGGATGGACATAGTTTCAGTGGAGATGCGATTCCTCCATGCGATGTATACGTTGATGGTTTGGCTATAGACATATTTCCTCTATGCATGTTTTATGTTTTGGCTATAGATGTGCTTCCTCTATGCCCTGTGATGTAGTATGAAAAGAGATGTGATTCCTCTACTCTTTGGGTAGTGTTATGGCCCTGTTTTCTGGAGTTGATGAATCCTCCATGTTGTTGGTTATCGTTATAGATCTGTTATAGGTTATGACCTTCTAAGTGGAGATGTGATACCTCCGATAGAGAGAGTGAGTTATACCTCGTCTTATGGGTCCGAAAGGCTTTGGGATCCTGCAAGTTTCGGAACAAAACTTGTTTTTTTATGGGGGGGGGGGATGTACGAGCCTAGTTGCTGAGTTGCTGAGAGAGTGAGCAGAGGGCTAGAGTTTAGCCTAGACCGCCCCTGCGTGTGCATGGAACCGCCCCCACGGTTTGTCTGGGCCGCCCCTGCGGCTCATAAGGTCCGCCCCTATGGCTCTGTGTGCTGCTGCCATCTTCTTTGACCCTTTGACCCGTGCTTTACCCTTTTACCTCTATATATATCTTCATCCCTTACCTCTGATGAGGGTTTACATTATCAGACTCTCTTTCTCTCTACTTACGCACACTTTCTTCTCCTCTTCTTCCTTGGATCACTTTGGTTGATCTTTATTGAGTTTTATAAGTTTTGGTGAGAGTTCTTGCTAGCCTTGCTTGGCTTTGTTGTTGCTGATGTTGATGTGCCTTGTGGAGCCATCTTGAAGTTATTAGGTGTGGTGTTGATCTCCTAGAGAGCCCAACTTGGTGAGTTCCATGGCTTCTCCTCTTCCTTTCTTCTTTTCTTCATCCTTTCCTTCCTTCCCTTAGTTTAGTATGATTTCCTTAGGGTTGGATCATGTTCAACCATGTTTTTGCTTGTGTTGATGTATATATATGTATGTGATATGTATATGTTGCTGTTGGAGTGAAGAAGAGTGGAAAGTCGAAGGAAAAAGTGAAGAAAGGAGTTGGGTGGTGTCTTCTGCACACCAGCCGCCCCAGCGCCGGACTTGAGCCGCCCCTGCGCCGGCCAGTGGACCACCCCTGCGCACCTCCTAGCCGCCCCTGCGGCCACCTGTACCAGCTTGGTGTTTCACTTGGTTCTGCAGGTGTGTGTTGCTTCTAGGCTATCCTTAGAGTGCCTTTGTTCCCTCCTTTCCTAGTGTGAGAGTATAGGATCATGCTAGATGTGTGAGGTTGAGTTTTTATGATATTGTGATCGGTTTATGCCTTGTATGGCTTTTGAGGTTCTTTAGGTTGTGAGTGAGGTTGAGGTTGATCCTTTGGATCCCTTTGGGTCTAGGTGTGACCCATGTGATGGTAGGAGATTGATATATCTTTTTATGCCCTGTTTATAGGCTGTGTTATGCCTCCATTGTAGAGGTGATCACGGTTGAGTTGTGATCGAGGTTGAGGTAAGTCCGTAGGACTTACTTAGTTGCCATCCTTATATTGGGTGTTTGCATGAGTGGTGTGTGCTTTGCATGTTTGCTATGATATCATGTGATGTCGTATATACCGACCTATGTTTTATTGATGGCCCCGTATGCATGGCTGTGATAACCTTTCCCTTTCATTCTGCCGTGGAGTCTGGGAGGTTCTCTTTAGTCAGGCCAGACTGGTTTACAGGAAGGGCGCAATCCACTTCCATAGGATACACGGATTGTGTGACCGATACTAGTACGGCTGGCTAGCAGGCTCAAAGGCGAGGATGTATCGGTCCTCGTGTCACATAGTTTCATATATATTTATATATACAATTTGAGTGCATGACCATTATCTTGAGATGATTAAATGGGTAAATGTGTGAAAGCATGCTGAGGTGTTATCTTTCCTTACTTGTGCTTGTGCTTATGCATTGCTGCATATATGTGTATGGTTAGCTAATGGTTTATTACCATGTTGTAGATGCCCCACAGGATAGGCATGCTGTTGGGTGATCTAGCAGAGTGGTAGGCCGAGGACGTCTCGTACATAGGTTGTTGTGGGCTTTTGGGGTTTGTTTTTCTTTCCCCCTGCATGAGGATGATCTTTTGTTACCTTCTGTGTGAGGTGTTGGTTTTTGTACTCGGCTATGTTGTTGTACCTTTTGGTTGTACAGTTTTATACAACTTTATGTATTTATTTTTATATTTGTCGGTGCCATGTTGTAAGGTCCAATGAACTTGTTTTCAGGCTAGGGTCAGGATCCATTGTGAGATCCTAGCCCAATGTGACACTCCGAGTCCTGTGGATTTGGGGTGTTACACCAGTATTCCCACTATTCACCTTGACGATGAGGCCACGGAGGATGAGAGAGAGGCACCATCACCTCCAGCTCACATGCCACCACCGCCTCAGCGGCGATCCTGCCGCCGTAGAGATCCCGAGGCATATCAGCGGATCGATGATCTTATAGAGCAAATGATAGATTCTTACGCCGCCATGCCAATTGATATCACCCAATGATTCGATGATCAATGCATATCTATAGAGGGATGGACACACAGGATGGAGGAGAGCCAACACTTCATACGACGGATGACGGAGGTGTAGTTTCAGCAGGTTATGGGCTATCCATTCGACCCGTCCCAGTACCCCTACATTCCACCACCACCACCGGCTGACAAGGACTGAGAGTTTCATAGATTTATTTTCTGTTTATTATGCAGTTCCGCTATGTCCACTGAGTATTCTGTTCTTATGACTTATATTTGACCCATTGGGACAATGTGTCTCAAGTATGGTGTATCTATGTATTGATGTATTGCTTGACTATGGTTTGTATGACTCTTAGATATTATCGTTTATTTTTCTCTATGTGCTTATCTGTCATTACATGCATACATACAGGTTTATGTTTGAGAAAAAAACATCAAAAACTAGTTTGAAAATTTTTTTTATCTCGACCGAGACGTTCTTGACCAAACGAGATCGTAAAAACTGAGGCACATCTCGTTTGAACACCTCGGACACCGTCAGAACACCTCGACTGAGATGGGTTTTTGGCTGAAAGATTTTCGAACGTTTTATGCTTCTGTTCTAGATATGATCTCGATGAAGATATTTTTTTGCAGATTGCCTTTGAAATCTTTATATGCTCGAAAGGTTTTATAATATGTTTAAGTTGCTAAATGCTTTGTTTGAAATTCTAGCATATTTAATACTTTGTTTTTATCAAAACTATGTTGGATTTGAAGGTTGACACCACATTACGACTTCTCTCACATTTCTTCCTGGGATGATTAAGGCACTTCATTCTCTTCTTCTTCTTCTTCTTGATCATGCTTTAGCCCCTCATATACATATTTACCTCCCTTTACCTATCCGGGAATTTGGATGCAGTTGATGAAAAGCGTGTGAAGTGAAGTTGAGATCTTGACTGAAAGTGTAAGAAAGAAAAAAAATTAGGTTTGGGGACATTGATCTTGACGATGAGTAACTCGGAACCATTCACATAGCCGGGTGTTTGTGTCTTGCCAAAGTCGGATTGATCGATTGTCCTAACGGGTCATGGTATGTGCATCAAGGGTCGAGGCATCTCGAGAAATTGATGATTGTTGATCTCATAGACTTCACTTATTGTGCACCTCTGTCCATGCTCCCAAAAAGTAAAGTAAAAAAGTGAAATAAGCAAAGCTTATTGGTGAGAGATGTGATTCAAAGAAAGTGAAGAAAAGATCCTATTCCCGGATTCTAGCACCACATTATCCTATATACATCCTACCCTGGCACATTTCTTGACCTCTTTTGAAAGCCCTTGATACCTCGAGTATATTGATTGAGTTGGTGGTTTAAATTGGATTATACATGATTGATTTCGACAGATATGATTTATTATGCGTTCTAAGATTTTATGCAAAGATGAACAACTTTCTTATATTTATAAAATGTTTTGACCATGTCTTGATTTTATTTACTATGAAGCATTTTCTTAGGGTGATCTATGAATGAAGCGCACCACTAAAAGGTTTTGAAATGTTTTTCAATGATCTTTTTGATGACTTATAATCCATTATATCTTGTATCTAAGATTTGGATCTTGCTTGGGGACAAGCAAGGGACAAGTATAGGGTATTTTGACAACATGTATTGTAGTCTATGTTTTGGATTGGTTTAGACATTTTATCTTCATAAATCTGCATGTATGGATGTATATTCTTTGATCATTATATTGTTTTGTTTAGCTTTGCAAGAATCGAGGTCTACACCTAGTTTCCTTGTAATTATAGGAAAATGGCACGTTTTAGAACAATATGGAGCTAAGGAAGCTAAGGAGTCATTGGAGCTACATTTTGGAGCATTGAGGAGCTACAAGAAAGGCTAAGGAAACATGAAAATTGGACAGAAGATTCACTTTGGACGAGGTTAAAGAGATTTACACGTAATTGAGATTCACCTCGGATGGCTACAGTGTCACCTCGACCGAGGTGATCCTGGTGATTTGACTCGAGCGAGATGATCTTTGTGATAGCCTCGACTGAGGTGATCTTTAGGATGAACTGGACAAAGGCGAATAATCTATAGCCACGAGATGTTTTATTATTGGCTGAGATCTTTTTTTTTTGGCAAGTGATTTTCCTATATTTTAGGATGGATTTTTCTGGATGGAAGCATGTCTTTTTGGCTGATTTATTTGGAAGATTGGAAGATACTCTAAGGAACGAAGTTGCCTTTGAAGATATTTTATTTTAGAAAGGTGATTCTCCTATATAAAGAGGTGTATTTTTTGGATATTGGACATCTCGGAGCTGCATATCTCTGGATCCCGGAAGATCAGGAAGCAAGTCTTAGAGCTAGAAGTTGAAGTTAGAGAGTTTGGAAGGAAGGAAGGTGGCTTTGAAGGAAGTTGTAAGATTTTCTTAGTTTGTTTTGATTTGTTGTCTTTTTGGTTTGTGATTGAGGAGCGCAGTTTGTTTGTTTGATTGATTGTTTGATTAAGTTATTGAGACCTTTATGTAAAGGTTTTCTTGTTTGAAGATTGATTCCTTTCTTATATATTTGATTATTGTTATCACGATGATTGTTAGCTAAGCTCTTTATGCGATTTTAGGGTGATTAGTTGAAGGTTGTGGGAAAGACGATGAAAGAATGAGCCTTTACCCCAGTGGACCCTGAAATCTTGAGCCTTTACCTTAACCGACGAACACCTCGGTCAGTCGTGGAACATCTCGACCGAGATGGAACATGATCTGAGTGAGGCGAGACCTTTCACGATCCTTATATGAGTTGAGGTTTCAGTTTTCCAAATCCTATCCTTGTTTTTCAATTTCCTGGTTCTACGCAAGCCTAAGATGAGACTTACCCGGTGATTCCTTTGCTTGTATACCCAAGATCATGAGTGATAGGTAATAAAGGTTTGTCCTTTATTGGGGGTTGAGTGTGCCTTTATTCCATCTTTAAGAGTTAGCCTGAGACTTACCCGGTAAAGGTTGATTCTATCCCCTTGGGTGGTGTGTTGGTTTGAGATTATAGTTCCTTTCCTTAGTACCTTGAGACTTACCCGGTGAGAGGATCTTTGGTCTTGGATAGTGAGTAGTGAGGCTTACCCGGTGAACTAATCCCACCTTAGAAACACCTTCCCTTTGCAAACCTCACCTTTGTCCACATTATCTTTTGAGATCTTGAGTCGAAACCACAACTGGATGCTTTAATCTCTAGAATCCGCATTTTCTGTACATGATTATTACATCATCTTTGATATCTTTGCTTTGTTGCTTGTTTTTGATTAACAACCTGAATTATCGATCTTTGTTTCACCATAGTCCCTGTGTTCGACACTGGAGTATTTTCCGTTATTACAATTGATCCGTACACTACGGGTTCACATATTGTTTAAGGCTTATATTTTAGGCTATAAATTTAAAGCTATATCGTTCACCATAAACACACGTTTGAGAGCGAACATTAATCACTAGAAAAGATCTTCCCAACTACAGAAAAAAGTGTGGGCCTAAGTTATGATGGAGTCTTGAATTTCCTCTAGGGTTCGGTCCTTAGTTTCTGGCACCCACTTGAAGACGAAGAAGCAAGAGAAGACATTGACGAATGCAAATATGAAGAAGGTACCTGAAAATTGTAGAGGGTGAAGGTTAGTAAGGGAAGGAAAAAAGATATAATGTGAATATTGGAGTGATGAATTACCAGCTAAGTTCCAGTCCAAGAGGAAGTTGAAAGCATAAGACACTATCCATGAACATACATAACCAACTGTTGTGGCAAGACTCCCTGCGGTGCCTTTAACATTGAGTGGAAATACCTGTATTTTTTGCCTATATATAATCAACCATTTTAAAAGCAAAGTGAAACAAGAGAGAATGAAATTAGAGATTTGGTCACCTCAGCCATAATAATGAAGGGTATCCCTCCCATTCCTATAGGATATGCTGCAGAAAACAACTATATATCAAAGTTAGAAGCACTTATGATTCCTAATATGACATATGATCCCAAAGTTCAGTTGAGTTACCAAAATCCCGATGTAAGCCAAGCTTGGACTGATGCTAGTCCATAACCCAAGATCCTGTAAACGCCCGGAGTATATGTGTCATTATATGTACAAGCAAGATATATAGGGTTTTTTTGATTTGATATTGAGGTATATATGTACCTTTAACAAGAATGACAACCCTGTTAGAGTGCAAGCCGTGCACATTCCAGCAGCCGAGACCTACAACGCGTATTTGATTTTATTCTTTTCACAAGGGGCATTAATATATATATTTGTGTGTGTGTGCATTTGTGTGTGGGTGTGTTCGTGTGTGTAAATGAAATGTTTTGAGTTTTTTTTACCAAAAGCAGTGGTACCCTTCCCAATTTGTCGATGAGGATTAAAGCCACAATAATCACCGGAACTTGAACAATAGCAATTGATATAGTCCCTATAGTAGTAGAGAATCCTATTGCAAAACAAGCAATGATTTTAATTTTGAATCATTCTCACAGTTAGGAATATATTGTAGCTTATAATAACCATTACCTGCTAATTCAAAGATTGTACTTGCGTAGCATATGATTCCTGTAGTCCCACCAAGCTGAGCCAATGCCATTAGGCCAAGTCCAAGCTACAACACATGCATCAAGTAGTGTGTAAAATGTGTTAGTATATTTATATTATGTTTGAGAGATATGCAGAAGGTTGAGTGACTCACAGTAAGTGCATATGCATATTTCCTTCTGAACAAAACTAACAAAGTTGGGCCTTGCATGTTTTTTACGGATTCAGTGTGTTCCTGTAATATACTTATTAGTTCATTATTTCATGCCATACATAATATATTAACCGGTAGATGTATGAACCTTGATGTCATATGCCTCCAATAATACATCTACGTTGTATCCCCTAAGACGTTGTAACGATGCTTCAAATTCCTTCTCGCGCCCGACCATCACCTGTAAACCAACACAATGCTTAATGTTTAAGGCTCACCCAACCAAGAATATTTAATTTGAAGATGAATAAGCACTTACCAGCCATCTGGGGGACTCGGGAATAAAGGGAATGCTCACAATTTGAAGTATGCAAGGGATCGTACCTGAAAAATACACTAACATTATTATGCTACATAAATACATAAATACATGCATGATTATATATAAGGAAGAAGTAGATAATTGTACCTATCAGAGCTAGAATTCTCCAGTTAACTACAACTCCCCCAAAAAACATCAGTGATATGCCAAAACAATTACCCACCTGTAGCATTATTAAATGAGTTACATGTTTACACGGCAAATTAATTGTATTTTGGGGAAGACTAGCTAGAAGCTATACCATATAGCTAAAAACTGCTCCTCCTCGATGATTCTTGGGTGTGATCTCTGCTGCATATACAGGCACCTATTTGAAAAGAGTTTGCCCTATGATTTAGTTATATGTACTTGAAAAGAAATGTTGTAACTAAACTAACGTACCACATAGCTGATAAGCCCCATTCCTATACCGGTTATGACTCTACCCAAGTCGAGTAACCATGCATCCTACGACCAAAAGATCCAAATTTTAGTACTCTTAGTAATTAGGGTTAGATAAACAACATACATCGATGAATTTGTCAAACCTTAGCGAATGCGATAGCAAACCATCCAACAAGGCAATTTATAGCAGTAGCACCCATGGTCTGTATAAGAAAATAAGAAAAGTTGAGTTTGGATAGTGGATATAGAGAATTACATGTAAATGAAGAGAGTACTTACACCTTTCCTGCCTAGATAATCACTGATTTTCCCACTCATTATTGATCCTAACAATGATCCAACTGTACATAGTGATCCAAACATTGAAAACTGCACAAACAAGCTCAAATTATTCAGTAATCAAATAAATCTTTCTTAACATATTTGTTCTTAGTGAGCAAACCTCTTGTGTTGATAGAGACAATTCAGACTTGATTATTTTTTGAACGGGAGACGAAAATCCCACCTATAACAAGACATAAGGTCTATTAGAACTAGGTGTAGATGCAATTTCATTCTAGAATAGAAACATATGGATACAAAGTTAGCGGATTACACCACAACCAGAGACGAGAGCTCCACAACAAGCAATCAAGATACTGAAGAGAAGAACAGGAGTAATTGAGGAATCAGAAGGGGATCCACCACCCCCATCAAGACAACTCTCATCTTTCACCAACAAACTCTGTCTTATTCTGTCTTCACCTCCCCTCATTTTTTTTAGTTTTTTATAAATGTTGTAAACCTCAGTTTATGCGACCTAAGATGATTTCTTAACAAAATTTCCAATGGTAAGTAGGAAATCGAGAGGCTTTTGAAACTGTGACTAATATGAGTTATGGGTTGGTGATTACCTCATTTTATATCTTTTGCAAAGTCAACGGTTTTTAAGTAATGAACTCAGCACACTGGATATACCCAAGAAAACAAATGATGGATATGTACATTATGTATATATGATTTCTAGATACTATATTTGTCACCCTCATATCCATTTCGTATCAAAGAACATGCAATGAATTAAAGATTATAATGAGCATGGAAAGATATCATGACTTTGTTTGCTATCTTTGCATGATGTAGATAATCTTTAATTCATGCATGCAAAGATTATGGCTTTGTATAATGATCATAGTTGGTCATAATGATCAAATCAAATAACAAGTGACAAATATAATGATCATGAATATAATGATCATAATTGGGTTCATTATTTTCAAATTAGCTTTGTTCTAAATTTTTTAGAAATTAAATATAACTAATTTTTTGAAATTTTATATAAGATGATGATTATAACAAACTAATAAAATTTGAGCCCAAAACAGTTGCCCCCGTACTTTATGCGTGCGATTAATTGAACGCGTTTAAAATTCGATATTTTTTCCTTGTAAGATGCTTCGCATTTGAAACCATTTGGTTTCATTTATGCATGCATGAAAGAGGAACATATTGTATATACTTGAACAGTTCCAATGGGAATTTGTTTGGATATGAAATTTACCCATAGTCATTTGGTCAAGAATATGAGGTATGAGTATAAAAAGTTTGAAGGCGATTTTGCTTTGGGATTTTGTTTTTAGTGTATGATATTTGGCTTGAGGCCTTTTTGTGGCGGACAAGTGTTTTAGTTTTGAGAGCTTTGTGCCATTGGTTTAAAGACTATGTAGGTATCTCTTTTAAGTTTTTGAGGGCTTCATTGATCAAGTAGTTTGATGACGTTAGTCAACATGCTTTATCTCTCTTTGTTTGAGATAAAAATAAAGGAGTTTAGAAGACTATAATTTTTTGTTTGAGGGTATGATAAAATTCACATTACGAAGCAATTGTGAGTTTGATCAAAATTTTGGGAAAATTTAAAAATTAATTTGCTTACCATCTTTCGTGGACATAATTTGCTTACATTTCTTTTCTTTTTAACAAGGAAAAGAAAATGTTTTGTTGGTTTTTGTGGCTGCATCTAACATTTGATTAGCTAGACTGCGTACGCACCCCCTTTGTAAGGGATCAAGCCTTTCGTAGTTCGCTTTTTGATATATTTTTTTAGCCCTTTTTTTCTATACACATAACTAAAACAACTCGAACCCACCTTCTATGAAGGGGTTTTTCAAGTTATTTCACTATCATTTTTGTACAATGGCCTTTTTTTAATTTTTTTTACATCAAGTAAAGAACTTCCTTATAAACTTCCCATTTATACAAGAATATAATATCTTGCCTTCATTGTTCGAGAGCTCGTAAGCCCCTTTAGGGAAAATCTTGATGATAACATACGGCCCCTCCCATTTTGGCTCAAATTTTCCTTTCGATTTTCGGTTAATGACAATTTGTCGTCTTACTGTAAGAATCAAATCACCCACCAAAAAGGATCGGAACATGACTCGTTTATTAAATGCACCAATTACTTGAGCCTGGTAAATTTCGAATCTTTGTTGTGTCATCAACCTACACTTTCTAATACTTCTAGTTCAGCTAGATGGATTTTGACATTTTCCTCAGAATCGGTGAGTTGTACTGCAACCTTAAGGGGAGGTAATTGTACTTCAAGAGGTAAGAGGGCTTCAGACCCGAATACCAAGTTATATGGCGTACATCTAGTAGATGTTCGAACTATTGTTCGATATGTCCATAATGTTTCATGCAACCTTTTATGCCAATCTTTTCTTGATTTTGACACAATCTTCTTGATAATTATGCATAGAACCTTATTAAATGCTTCAGCTTGACCATTCGAAGATGGATTGTAGCTTGATGAAAAACTGTGTTTGAAACCGAATTTTTCAGCTAGCTTCATCATTACTTGATCTTTGAAATAGAGAGCATTGTCCGATATTATCTTCAAAGGAAATCCATATCGGTATATCAAACGGATTCTTATAAAGTTGGCAACTTCTTTTGCCCCCAATACTTTCAATGGTAAAGTCTAGGCCCATTTGGAGAAATAATCAATTGTAGCCAAAATGTACTAATGACCCCGTGATGATGACGGATATATAGGCTTTACAACATCAAGAGCCCATGCATTGAAGGACCAAGACAAGATTGTCGGATGAAGGAGTTGAGGAGGTTGATGAATGAAATCACCATGAATTTGAAATGCATGACACGTCTTAGCAAAATCCATTGAATCTTTCACCATGGTCGGCCAATAATAGTGTATCCGTTTAACTTGATCGGTTAACTTAGGACCACCTTGATGTGCCCCAAATATTCCGGCATGAGTTTATGTGAGAATACATTTTGCTTCTTCTTTTGATAAGTACCGAAGCAGTATACCATCAAAGGCTCTACGATACAATGTATCATTTTTCAACAAGAAACGTGGTTCCCGCCGTTTGATATTTACTTTATTTTTGGCATCATCAGGTAAAATTCCATGTTGAAGATATTCAATGATTGATTGTCTCCAATCAGGGTCTTCATCAATCTCATATACCGAGGCAACATGTACTTCTTCGGTTGAGTTAAATCGGTCTAAAGCCGATGAAAGCAAATGATGCTCCCCAATTGTGATTTGAATCTCTCTTTCATAAGAGAGTGTTAGCGATGCCGCTAATTTGGCTAAGGCATCAGCCTTATCATTTCCGGATTTTGACACATGCATTACCTCTATTTGTTGAAATTGTTGCATCAGAAATTTTTCTCTTTCATTTAAAGGAACTAAATTAGGGTGCTTTACTTCATATTGTCCATTTATTTGTCTAATGATCAATTGAGAATCACCAAACACTTTTAATGGATCAATATGCAATTCAAGAGCTATTTCAAGACCAATTATTAGTGCCTCATGTTCTGCCACATTATTTGTGTAAGTCTCCAAAAGAGAGAAGGAATATGGCACCAAGCCGCCATAATGAGTGATAAACACAATACCAACTCCAAATGCTTGTTTTTTCGTCCCTCCGTCAAAATATAATTGCCATGAAGTTTCCCAACCATAAGAACTTCTTCATCTAGTAGATCATATGACAATTTTTCGTTGTCTCGGGTTGGATGAGCAACTAAAAAATCAGCTATGACTTGTCCTTTTACTACCATTTGCGACACAAACTTGATGTCAAAAGGAGCTAATAACATTGCCCACTTGGCTAATCTTCCAAACAACACTGCTTTTGATAAGATTTATCTTAGCAGATCAACCTTTGAGATCAAGGTGATTTGATGGGTTAAGAGATAATGTCGTAACTTTTGAACGACAAACACCAAGGCAAGATATATATTTTCCATGGCAAAATAATTGTGTTATGCCCCTACCAAGGTTCGGCTGATATAGTATAAGGCATTTTCTTTTCACTCATCATTGTTTTGAGCCAACATTGTAATGCCCAGTTTTCACCTTCACCGCCCCTAAGGTTGGCCGCTCCTGCGGCCGGGCAAACCGCCCCTGCGGTTTTGCCCCACATCGCACCGCTGTTTTTATTCCTTTTTCATTTCTTTCAATAGATAGAAGATCCGATCTTCTATCTTATAGGCCGGCTTTCCTATCATGTTCTTAACCCTAGAACGTCTTTCCTTCTATCTTTTCCCATCGTTCCTATAAATTCCCTCTTTCTCTTCTTTTTCCCGTTTCATGCATACCTTTTCCTTCAACCTCAAAAGCTGCAGCCGTTCATGAGTTGTTGCATGCCTTTCCCTTGTGTTTTGCTTTCTTTTTTTGTTCTCCTCTTTTCTTCTTCTCTAAGAATCAAGTTTGAGCCTTGATTCTTGTTGGCCTTCCCGTTGTTGATTCGTTGATGTTCACAAGTTCCCTTGGTTGAGTTGTGACGTGTGTGTGTGTGTTGAGAGAAGCACACTTTGACCCTTGTTGTGTTCCTTGTTTTTGAAGGAGTCGACATCGCCTTTTGTCATGCGGCCGCCACCGCTCCTGCACATAGCTACCCCACGGATATGCCCAGCGTCTCCCCCGTGCCCTGTCCAGCCGCCCCTGTGGTTTTCTTTGCAGTGTTCCAGTCTTTGGTGAGCTACTTGATAGCATGTATTATAGTCTATATTTTGGGACTTGTTTAGACGTTTTATCTTCAATAACCTACATGTATGGATGTATATTATGTAATTATATTGTCGTTTCATCTGTCTTTACGGGAATCGAGATCTACATAAAGTTTCGTTGTAGTCGTAGGTAAAATGACACGTTTTGGATCGAAATGGAGCTATGGAGCAAAGGATTCACAAGAGCTACATTTAGGAGCTTAAAAGAGAACTCAGGAAGCATGGAGTTAACAAAGAAGATTTACTTTGGACCAGATTTGAGAGATTTCACATTCAGCTGAGATTCACCTCGGTCAGCTACAGTATCACCTCGACCGAGGTGATCTTGAGGAGCGTCCCGACCGAGGCGAACACCCTGGCGCCGGCGAGATATATTTTTTTGGCTAAGATCTTTTATTTTTGGAAAGAAGATATCTTATATTTTTTGGCTGGATTTCTGGAAGGAGAATCATATATTTAGGAGATCTATTTTAGAGATATGAATATATTTTATAGGAAATTATCTTTTTAAGATATTATTATCTTTGGAAGATAATTCTTCTATAAAAAGGGTTGAATTTTCCACAATTCAGCCATCTTTGGATCATCGGATCTTTAGATCACCGCTTGTTTGGAGATTGAAGAAGCTGCAGTAAGGAAGGATTTTTGGAAGTTTGAAGGATGTTTTGAAGATTGAAGGAAGAAAGTTCATAGCTTTGTGATAACTTTTGAAGGGATTTGTAAGACTTTCTTAGATTCCCTTTGGTTTTATTGTCTTGTTGGATTTGTGATCCAAGGAACGCTGATTTGTTTGATATTTGATTAAGTTATTGAAGCCTTGTTCTTAAGGTTTTTATGTTCAAATATTCATTCTTTCCCCATTTATTTGATTATTATTATCATGATGATAAGTGGCTAATTTCCTTGTGCGATTCTAGGCGGATTGGCTGAAAGTTGTGGGAAAGACGATGATAGAATAATCTTAATTCCAGTAGGACCCTAAAAGCTCAAGTCTTTAACCTTAACCCTAGAGTACCTTGTTCAGTCGATGAACATCTCGGCCGGGGTGGAACTTGACTGACCGAGGTGACCTTTTCTGATCCGAAACTGAGAGTTAAGTGTTAGAGTTTGCCAAATCCTATTCTTATTACACCTTTCCTGGTTCAATGCAAGCCTAGGATGAGACTTACCCGGTGATTCCTTTGTTTGTTTACCCATGATCATAAGTGTAGGTAATAAAGGTTTATCCTTTATTGGGGTTTGAGTGTGCCTTCATTCCATCTTTGTGAGTTAGCCTGAGACTTACCCGGTAAAGGTTGATTCTATTCCCTTAGTTGGTGTGTTAGTTTGAAATTATAGTTCCTTTCCTTAGTACCTTGAGACTTACCCGGTAATAAGAGTTTTGGTTTGGGATTAGTGAGTAGTGAGATTTACCCGGTGATCTATTCTACTTTAGAAACACCTTCCCTTTGCTAAATCTCAGCTTTGTCCGCTTATCTTGAGATGTTGAGTCGGAACTACAACTAGATACTTTAATCCCTAGAATTTGCATATTTCCTTTATTTGACCTTATTATCATCTTTGATTGCTTTAATCGCTTTTGTGGTTATTAGTTGCATTAACAACCTCTACTTGCTTAGTTTCACCTAAGTCCTTGAGATCGACACCCCGTAATTCTTGCTTTTTACTATAATTGATCCGTACACTGCGGGTTCACATCCTTGTTTTAAGCATATTTCTTGGGATATAAATTTAAAGCTTGCACACACCATTTGGAGCGAACAAGTTTTTGGCCCCGTTGCCGGGGACCTGGTCTAGACCAAGCCGGTTGCGGTTGTTTTTCGGGGCAATTGTCCCTGTTGCTACTAACCACTCTACTTGAGTGACTTTCGCAGGTTCTTTCTTTTAGGTTTATGCGAAGAACCCGTACTGAGAAGGAAATCATTCCTTACGATCCCAAACCAGAGAAGACATACAAAAGACGCTTGAAGGAAGAAAAAAATGGCCAACCAAGACAATCGCGATCTTGAGGCCGAATTGAAGGAGGCGATGGAACAGCTGCGCCTCAATAGGGAAGAACTGCAGCGTGAGAGGGAGCAGACTCGCACCGGAACTACAGAGATAGAAGCAGATATGGCTGATCTACGAGCCCAGATTCTGCATCGACCGAGGCAGGACCCCGCTCCAGTTGCCACGGCCGAGATACATCCACCTTGGATACCTGTCCGAGATGTTCTCTTTGGAGGAATTCCACAAACCCTAGGATAGAGGATGGACCCAAACCAGCAAGTGAGGCATCCAAGAGTCAACCTAGGTGATCCAGCGGAGCATGATTATGAACTTCGACCGCAAGTTCTATCCATGATCCGCCAATGCCAGTTTGGAGGTTTAGAGAGGGAGTCTCCACATCAACACTTGCAAAACTACGAGATTTTGATGGAGACCTTGAGACCTTCAAGGCTGGAAAATAATAATTACAAGCTAAGACCTTTTTACTTTTCTTTGAAGGACAGAGCACTTACTTGGAATTAGTCTCTTCCTCCCGAAAAGATCAACACTTGGGAGGAGATGATGACGGAGTTCTTAACAAAATTTTTCCCCCCCTCCAAAACCGCTTAAATGAGAGGGAAGATCAATGCATTCATCATGAAGGACAAGGAAAGTTTGTCCAAGTTATGGGAGAGATTTAAAGATGTTCTCTTGGATTGCCCACATCACGGGATTCCAAAGATAGAGTTTTTGGAGATATACTTCAAGGGATTGGATGGAGCTACCCAATTCAATCTTCAACTACTTTCCGCTGGCACATTCATGGACATGCCGATTGATGAAGCTTGAGAGTTCATTGAGAAACAAGCTTTGCACATGGAGAAATACTCCCACCAAGGAGCTGAAAATGGAGTTAAGAGAGTTAATTTTCAGGAAGCTCCATCAAATGATAATCAACTCATTTCCCTCAAAAATGATGTGAAGCAATTGAAGGACCTTTTGGTTGCTCACACTAAGAAGGAAGAAGGAGGATATCAAGGCTCAAGGAACAACAATCATGATTCCCGAACAACATTTACAACAACAATAGAGGCTCCAACAGCAACAATTGGAGATCTAACAATCAAAATTCGGGTAACCCTTATTCTAATTCCAATTCTAATAATTCTTTTAATCCCTCTTCTTCTTCTTCTTCTTCCACTCCATTGAAGAGCCAAGAGCCTGGATCAAGTTCGTCCCAGCCAGAAAAGAAAGATGCAGTGCTGGAGGCCATCTTGATCAAGCTCAACGCTATGGAAATGTCCA
Source organism: Fagopyrum homotropicum (assembly GCA_033239125.1). NCBI lineage: Eukaryota > Viridiplantae > Streptophyta > Magnoliopsida > Caryophyllales > Polygonaceae > Fagopyrum > Fagopyrum homotropicum. The sequence goes on from BSWB01000006.1 coordinate 27,923,353, forward strand.
TGACTTCATTTTCGAAGGCACAAAAAGCCTTAGAGCAAAGATTCTTTAATAAGGCGAATGAAGCGCCAAGAGATCCAGGGAAGCTCCCAGCAAGGACAGAGAGCAACCCTAAAGTACAGATTATGGCAATAACGACGAGAAGTGGACTGAAAACTGCAGATCCAGTGCCTCGGTCGATGCTAGTGCAGACGAAGAACACATCGGTCCAGGTACAGACGAGGAACACTTCGGTCAAGGTGCCACCCGAGGTGGAGTACTAGAAAGCGAAGGACAAAACTGAAGTCTATGTCCCACCTCCTACATATAAACCACCATTCCCATTCCCTCAGTCAAGGGCTAGAGCACATCTAGATAAGCACTTTGGTAAGTTCCTTGACTTGATGAATAAACTACATATTAACATCCCTTTCCTTGATGCTATTCTAGGGATGCCCGCTTATGGGAAGTTCTTAAAAGAGATTTTATCAAGGAAAGGGAAGCTGGAAGATTTTGGTGAAGTAAGGATGACATCTAAATCCTCGGAGCTCATTCAAATCATGAAGGAGAAGATGCCACCCAAATTAAGAGATCCCGGCTCATTTTGCATTCCCATTCAAGTTGGGGATGTAACTTATGAGGCGTTGTGTGATCTAGGAGCCAGCGTGAGCATCATCCCGCTGGAGCTATGTGTGAAGATCGGACTTGGAGAGCCCAAGCCGGTGAAGATAAGGTTATACATGGCGGATCGCTTCATTACCCATCCTGTGGGCATTTTGGAAGATGTTCCAGTTAAGTTAGGTAACTTCTATTTAGCTATAGACTTTGTTGTGGTTGATATACCCGCAGATTATCTCGTTCCTATCATTCTCGGGAGACCATTTCTGGCAACCTCGGGTTGCAATGTGGATTGTAAGAACGCCAAGTTGAAATTCAACATTGGCAGAGATCAAGTGGAGTTTGCATTGCTTGCTGCAATGAAAGGAGAGCCGCTGGAGGATGATATCTTCAACATCTATGATGAAGAAGAGTCAAGTGAATTGGTGAGCTCTATCCTTATTAATGACTCTCTTGAAAGAGTTATTAGTTTTAGCATAATGGAGGAAGGTATAGATGCTTCTTGTGATGCAGATATACGGAGATTAAAGGCACTGGAAGAAGATCCAGAAGCTAAGATTGAGAAACTGATCCAGGAGAGGAGAATCTCCAGTTTCGGTCCCAGTTCCAGTACCTCGACCGAGGCAATTTCTGGACCAAGCGAGGTGTTCTTATCTGAAGAACATCTCGGTCACCCACTCTGGACCTCGACCGAGGTCGTAAGCGAGATGATATCAACTGAGACTTCTGAAAGTCCAGTTCTTCGATCTAAGTCTACTCCACTGGAAGGAGGAAGCAAGGATCCCCCTCAGAAAGCACCCCCAGTTGTGGAGCTTAAACCGCTTCCAAGTCACTTGAGGTATGTTTTCCTTGGACCGGATTCTACTTATCCCGTCATCGTTAGTGCTTCCCTTTCTGAAACTGAATTGTCTAAATTGATGCATGTCCTGAGAAAACATCAAAAGGCTTTGGGTTATACTATTGATGATCTTATTGGTATTAAGCCTTCTTTCTGCATGCATAGAATACTAATGATGGATGACAATAAGACTTCACGGGAACCTCAAAGACGGTTAAATCCGATCATGAAAGAGGTTGTGAAGAAAGAAATTCTTAAGTTGTTGGATGCAAGTATCATATTTCCTATCTCGGATAGCAAGTGGGTTAGCCCAATGCATGTAGTTCCGAAGAAAGGAGGGATGACCGTTGTGACGAATAAGAACAACGAGTTGATCCCAACTAGGACCGTTACGGGCTGAAGGGTGTGCATCGATTACAGGAAGCTGAACGTGGCCACTCGGAAGGACCATTTTCCACTTTCCTTCATCGATCAAATGCTCGAACGGTTAGCCCAACATTCAGATTTTTGCTATTTAGATGGTTATAGTGGCTTCTTTCAGATTCCTATCCATCCGGATGATCAAGAGAAGATCACTTTCACTTGTCCGTGGGGGACATTCGCTTATAGGAGGATGCCATTTGGATTATGTAATGCACGCGCTACCTTCCAGTGCTGCATGATGGCTATCTTTTCCGAGTATATAGAGGAGATCATGGAGGTATTTATGGGTGACTTTTCAGTATATGGTTCCTCTTTTGATGATTGCCTATCTAACCTTTCTCTAGTGCTACAAAGATGTGAAGACACTAATCTCATTTTGAATTGGGAGAAGTGTCATTTTATGGTTAATGAAGGCATTGTGCTAGGACACCTCGTTTCCAACCGAGGTATTAAGGTCGATCGAGCTAAGATCGATACTATAGAGAAACTTCCTCCCCCTTGTTCTGTTAAGGGTGTGCGGAGTTTTCTCGGGCATGCAGGTTTCTATAGGAGGTTCATCAAGGATTTCTCGAAGATTTCTAAACCACTCACTAAACTCTTGAATAAGGATGTTGTTTTTGAGTTTTCGCAGGAATGTCTTGATGCATTTTACAGGATAAAGGAAGCGTTGATTTCCGCTCCCATTATTCAACCTCCAGATTGGACCTTGCCCTTTGAGATCATGTGTGATGCGAGTGATGTGGCGGTAGGAGTGTTTCTTGGACAAAAGAAGGATGGCCGGACCAACACCATTTACTATGCTAGCAAGACGCTAGATGAAGCCTAAATAAACTACGCCACCACCGAAAAGGAGCTTTTGGCAGTTGTATATGCTTTTGAGAAATGTTGCTCTTACTTAGTAGGAGCGAAAGTTATTGTTTACACTGACCAAGCAACTATTCGTTACTTGCTTGCTAAGAAGGATGCAAAGCCGCGTCTTATTCGATGGATTCTCTTGCTTCAAGATTTTGATCTAGAGATTCGCGATAAGAAGGGATCCGAAAATTCTGTTGTGGAACACCTCAGCCGGCTAACTCCCTCTTCACGCGAGAAGGACGACCCACCCATCGACGATTCATTCCCCGATGAACACTTGCATTTGCTGGAATGTTTGATAGACTTCTTTATCTCACCCCATGATGAAGGCGAAGTTTGGGGTGAGGATATCTTCCAGTATGTTTAGGGATGCCGTACGGTCCAACTAGCGACCTTAAATCAAGCGCTTCTTGGGAGGCAACCCAAGGTATTGCTTTCTTTTCCCTTTTTCTAGTTTAGCTTTAGATAGTTTGCTTTTGCTTTGTTTTGTTTTTGGCATCCTAGATAGAAACCAGGTACTCTCTAAGGAAGGATTACAACTCAGGAGCAACACTGAAAAGACAGAAGTTCGAGAATTCGAGAAGACGGAGTTTGACTGAGACACATCTCGGTTACTGTCACAACACCTCGACCGAGATGATTCTTGAGCAACCGAGGCGACTAGGGCTGACAAAGATCCACCTCGGTCCAGACACCTCGGTCTAGTCGGGACCACCTCGAGCGAGGTGCCAGTAGAATCGGCGAGGGGTATAAAAGGGGAAACAGTTTCTCCCTCTTCCCTCCCAACTTCGACTCGACCGCGGCGCTCTGCCCACCTCGCTTCTTCGAGTGTCGACCGTTTTCCACAATTTTTGCTCCGATCTCGCAAGGAAAGGCAAAAGGATCAGATTGCAAGCGAGAAACTGCAACAAAAACGCCTCGAATCTGCGTATTTTTGGGTAAACCGTTCGAAAACCCTAACTCTTCTATTTTTACCGATTTTAGTTGGATTTGGCTTTAGTTTCCATCCATTGTTGTTGGAAAAGGTATAAGTACCCCATAGGAACAATTGGTAGTGATATTGGGGGAAAAGAACTGGAAATCAGAGAGTTGGAATCGAACAGTTTTTCGCCTCAGTCCAGTCGACCTATGCCTCGGCCGAGATGTTCTTCAGCCTTGTCAGAGCAACCGAGGTGTCCTTGTAAGCAGAAATTATGACTTCTCGTTCCGACCTTCATCTTGTCCTGAGAGATACCCCCATTTGTTCTTCCCCTTCCCCTTCCTCTAGACCTTCTATCCCGGTGATCCATGAGCGTCACCAGGCAGACTTTGACCGTATATGCACACGCCTTATCATTGCGCCGCGTTTCCTAGATGTCCCAGCCTTCGAGTGCCTCCACGTGGTGGAGGACTTGAAGAAGATGATTTCCATGGTTGGGTTGGAGAGTTTTATGGAGATCAGAGCTCCAGCCTACCTTGAGCCAACATTAGAGTTTGTGAGTTCTGTTACTCACCTACCTGAGAGGAAAGCCATAAAGTACCGGTCGCTGAACCGGAACTACAATGTCCCTATGGACCAGTTTAGATCTATTTTTGGCTTCCCGACGCCTACAATTTCCGACTTTCCTTCTCAAGCCGTAGCTCGACAGTTTTGGGGACAGATTGCTCATGTGGTGGAGCACGCTGACAGATGGAGACCTGGAGAATCCAGGGAGCGCATCATTTTCCACATTGCTTTACGTCTTGCCTACCGGATCTTCAGCGAGACTCTTCTGGCACGTACTGAGACGCCCCAGAAGGTTAGACAGGGAGAGCTGCTTAGTTTATTTTGTATGGTGACCGGAAGAGTACCTGATTTTGGGGCCATGTTAGCTGAGGATCTACATCGGATCAAGGCTAAAGGGAAAGGGAAATATCTGTTGTGGGGACTGGTTACTCATATCGCTACAGTCATGGATCTTGACTTGAGTGCTTGTACGTTGGTGGCCGCTGCAAAGCCGCTTGGTGTTCAGGAGATGATCACGAGGAGGATTCTGGTTCCTCGTGGACTCACTACACTGTACGTGGCTATGCCTTGGGAGCAAACTGCCCATCAGGGTATCTTGTGGTCGGCCCAATTCTCAGTTTTCGATCCACAGTATTTGTCTTCTGCTTGGCTGCCCTACATTCAGGATGCCCGAGATGTTGATGTTGCACGTGAGGAGGAGGAGTATGACGATGGCGGTGCTGCCATGGAGACAGGAACAGATACAGCTGGCCCTAGTGTGCCAGTTATCGACTTAGATGACGAGGCGACAGAGGAGGAGGCAGCAGCACCACCACCATCTCAGCGCAAATCCCGCTGCCGCAGAGTCAAAGACCCAGTAGCGCATCAAAGGATTGATGACCTCACCGATCAGATGATCGACGCCTATGCTGCCCTGAGAGTTGACATCCGTGAGCGTTTTGATGATCAGCGCCGAGAGATTGAGGGCTGGACACATCAGATGCTAGAGAGCCAACATTACCAGCGTAGGATGATGGAGATGCAGTTCCAGCACACTATGGGTTATCCTTTGATCCATCCCAACATCCTTACGTCCCATATCCAGCACCACCACCACTAGTAGATCGGGATTAGAGCTTGTAGGGATTTCTTTTCTTTACTTATTATGCAGCTCAGCTTATGTCCGGTGAGTTCTCCTATTTTCAGACTTATTTTGACCAATTGGGACAATGTGTCCCAAGTATGGGGTATTTATGTGTATTATTCGACATTTTGGATGCTTGTATGACTCGACTTGTTATTTATGATCTTTCTTGTATATGTGCGTATCTGAGACTGCATGCATGCATACAAGTTATTTGATTGAGAAAAACGTCAAAAACTGGTTAAAAAATAAATTTTATGACCTCGACCAGAATGATTCTTGCCAAATGAGGTCAAGTACCTTGGTTGACTTAGAACACCTCGACCGAGGCGGTTTAACTGAGAGTTTTCAAAACGATTTTTGTTCCTCTTTTCTGGATATGAACTCAGTGATGATTTTGTTTGCAGATTAGTTTTGAAATCTTTATATGTTTGAAAGGTTTTATGGTATGTTTAAGTTGCTAAATGCTTTGTTTGAAGTTTTGGCATGTTTAATACTTTGTTTTTATCAAAATTATATTGAATTTGAAGGTTGACACCACATGATGAGTTCTCTCACTTTCTTCCTAGGATGATTGAGGCAATTCACTCTCTTCTCTTCTTCTTCTTGATCATGCTTAGCCCCTCATATATATATGCCTCCCTTTACCTATCCGGGAATTTGGAAGCAAGCAAGTGAAGAAAAGCAAGTGAAAGAAAAGTTGAGATGTTGGCTGGAAGTTCAGAAAGAAACAAATAGGTTCGGGAAAGTCAATCATGATGATGAGTAACTCGGCACCATTCACATAGTTGGGTGTTTGTGTCTTGCCAAAGTCGGATTGAGAGATATTCCTAACGGGTCATGGTATGTGCATCAAGGGTTTGAGGCATCTCGAGAAATTGATGATTGCTGATTTCCTAGGCTTCGATTATGTGCACCTCTATCCATGCATCCCAAAAAGTAAAAAAGTAAATAAGCAATGCTTATTGGTGGAAGATGTTGAAGTTCAAATCAAGTGAAGTGAAGATCCCTTTTCCCGGATTCTAGCACCACATTCCCTATATACATCCCACCCTCACACGTTTCTTGACCTTCTTTTGTAAAGCCCTTGAGACCTCGAGCTTGTTGATTGACTTGGTGGTTTAAACTGGATTATACATGATTAATTTAGATAATTATGATTTTTTATGCATTCTATGATTTTATGCAAAGATGAACAACTTTATATATTTATAAAATATTTTGATCATATTTTGATTTTAATTGCCATGAAGCATTCTCTTAGAGTGATCTATGAGTGGAACACACCACCAAAAATGTTTTGAAATACTTTTCATTGATCTTTATGACTTATAATCCATTCTATCTTGTACTTAAGATTTGGAACTTGCTTGGGGACAAGCAAGGGACAAGTATGAGGTATTTTGATAGCATGTATTATAGTCTATATTTTGGGACTTGTTTAGACGTTTTATCTTCAATAATCTGCATGTATGGATGTACATTATGTGATTATATTGTCGTTTCATCTACCTTTACGGGAATCGAGGTCCATTGATAGGTGATGGAATCACTATCATTTAGGGTAGTTTTTAGAGTCTTTTTATTTCATTAGTGTCGGTTTATGCTAATAACTCCTTAGTCCAGAAGAAGAAGATCAAAAGAAGCTGAAGAAGGAGTTATAAGCACTTAGGAGTGAATATCGATTACGAAGCAAAGCTTCTGTTGCCTCACCGCCCCAGCGGATCCTTGCAGCCGCCCGTGCGGGTGACGTCTTACTTCAGAGCGCTCCCTGCGTTTTTACCAGCGCCAACCATGAAGTGTGTCACCGCCCCTGCGCCACTCCTTGGCGCCCCTGCGGTGTCCTCCACGGACGAAACAAAGATCAGCTTCCCTGCGCCTTCCACTGCGGCACTGGCTGCACCTCAACATGGGAGCTGGAAGACGAAGAGGCTGTGTCACCGCCCCTGCGTTGACATAGGGACGCCCCGGCGGCTTGGCATCAGAAACGTCGGGAAAGGCGAAAGGTCAGACGCTGAAGAGCATTGAAGATCCGCCCCAGCGGAATTGTCTAGCCGCCCCAGCGGCTCTGAAGAAGATCAACTGATTCTGCCTAAACCGCCCCTGTGGTTTAACGCCAGAAGCTTTACTCCGCCTGTTTACACCACCTTTATGGCATTTAAGGTGGCGGTTTTAGGCCGGCCATTTACTCCTATTTATTGTCTTTTGTAGTATAAATAGTACTTGGTTGATTGATAGAATCATCCATCTTATCATCTAGTTAGTCAACAAATTATCCAATTAGATTGTCTTGCTTCCTTGTAATGAGTTGCTAACTCCCTTGCGACATTGGGTTGGTTTGAAGTTGCATTGTTACCTTGGTTGTAAGTTGTTTTTAATCTAAGTTTTCTCTCAGTAATACTTTGTGTCTCCTTGATCTCCATTGTCTAAATTGCATGTTTACTGTTGCTTGAGATTGATCACCTTAGGTTCTAAAGTGCATGTAAACAACTAGGATTAATAGGTTCCGGGTTCGGGTCTTTAATCTAGTAGCAACTTTAAGTAATAACGGGTTGTGATTACTTGAGGAAAAGGAACACAAATATAAAGATAAGTTTAACGGTTTTAATCTTCTCTTTATATCCTTTTGTCTTTATTTGAAAGCTAACTTGTTATTTGTTCTTGTAGGTTTACGGAACTTTAACCTGTTAAGTTGTGTTGATGTCGGTTGGCTCAACACATATATATGATCGAGACGGGAGATTACTTGAAAACTTGTAAAAGGAACTCACCAAAGTAGCAATTGCATACTTAGAATCAACCTAGTGTAGATTCATCCATTTTTGTCTTACTTATCGCATTAATTGTTTTCATAAGTTTTAGTGCATCAATTCAACCAAAACTCCCCCTTTATGTCATTTGTCACTATAATCGATAATTGCATCTAAAACACCTTAACTCTCTTGGGTTCGACCCTTACTTAATCACTATACTTGTTCTTAGTGCTAAGTCGGGATTTACTTTTGATTGGGTATAGACGACCATAGAAATACCTTCGGTCAAATTTTGGCGCCGTTGCCGGGGACGTTTTAGTGTTTTATTGTTATTATTGATTATTGGTTTGAACCATTTTTATGGTTCAAACCCGTGCTACTAATTCCGGCTTTGCTTCTTTTTATCCAGAAATTGAGAGGACGCACATCCGGCTACGAAGACAACAACAACTTCAACAAGAGATGGCTGACCGTACTCTTCGTCAACTTACGCTGCCCACTTTGGCTCAAAACCCTCTTGCGGTCGTTATACCGGCACTAGGGGAAGGAGTCAACTTTGAGCTCAAGCCGGGCCTCATCCACTTGCTCCCATCCTTCCATGGGCTAAGTGGTAAAGATCCCATCAAGCACCTTGGGAAGTTCCATACTGTGTGTATGAGCATGAAGCCGGCCAACATTACCGAAGAACAAATCAATATAAGGGCATTCGGCTTCACAATCAAAGATTCCGCGGATGATTGGTATTACCACCTTCCATCCGGGAGTATCGACACTTGGGAGAACCTTCACAAAGCGTTCTTGGAGAAATACTTTCCAGCTAAGAAAGCTAATAGCTTGAAGAAAGCTATAAGCAACATCGAGCAAGAGGCAACCGAAACTCTCTACGAGTACTTCGAAAGGTTTGCACGCCTCCGATCCAGCTGTCCTTTTCACGGATATTCAACTCAAGATCTAGTCTTGTACTTGTACAATGGCTTGCTAGACAATGAAAGGAGGATAGTCGATGCGGCTTACGGAGGTAATATTCTTAACTCTACTCCTGACCTTGCTTTGGAAAAGATACAGGAACTAGCGGAAGGAACTCGGAACTTTGGAAGGACCCCGGCTATGAAAGGAGTTCATGCTGTGAGCTCCGGGAAGAGTGAGATTTCCACCGAGCTTGCGGAATTGAAGGAAATGGTGAAGAGACTAACACTTATGGGAACACCGCAACAACACAAAGCTTGTGGAGTTTGTGATGACCCATATCATCCAACGGACATGTGTCCACAAGTTCAGGATGACGATGCTGAAGTAAACGCAATGGGTTATGGACAACCACAGCAGCAAAGACCTAGGAACGATCCCTATGCACAGAATTTCATGCCAAATTGGCGTGAACAACAGAATTTTCGTTGGAGGGATCAACAAAACCAACAACAGCAGCCCCACCAAGGTAAATATCACTCAACTGAAGATATGTTGCAAGTTTTGACTAAACACTTTGCTACTCATGTCCAAACAACAGAATCTAGCATCAAGAACCTTGAGCAATAGGTTAGTCAAATGGCGGAAGCTATTTCAAGGACTGAATCAAGGCTTTCCAGAGGATTGCCTTCCCACACGTTTATAAACCCCAAGGAGAATGTTAGTTCCCTAACATTAAGGAGCGGGAAGCAAATCCAACAAGAACCAACAAAAGAATCACAAAGCAAGCCTTCTGTCGTTTTTTCCGCACCCACAGCCGCCCCTGCGACTGCAGCTGCGCCCAGTACAGAACGGACGACGCCCTTGCGGCTGGCTGCCCCCGCCCCTGCAGTGACAACCCCTGAGCCGCCCCTGTGCCTTCAAGCTGACGCCCCTGCGGAAAACACAACAGAGGGTCTTGCTGAAAAGGATACTTACGTCCGGCCTAACTTTTCACCGCTGTACTCCGAGAAACCACCGGCTCCTTTTTCTGAAGCCTTGAAGGAGAGAAGAATCATAGAGGACAAGGACCTCTTTGAGACTTTCTACAAATGCGAGGTAAATATTCCCCTCCTTAAGTTGGTGAAAAGTATCCCTAAGTATGCTTGTTTTTTGAAGGAACTTTGCACTATCAAGAGGAATCAAAAGCTAAAGGGGAAACAAAAAGTATAAGTGAGTAAGCATGTGTCGGCAGTTTTCCAACGGAGAATGCCCAAGAAGTGCAGCGATCCAGGCATGGTAAGCATTCCTTGTGTTATAGGGGAAACCCGCTTTGACAAAGCAATGCTTGATCTGGGTGCTTCTATTAATGTCTTGCCATATTCGATTTACAAATCACTTGGCCTTGGGCCACTAATGGAAACTAGGATTGTAGTACAACTTGCTGATAGATCTAATGTATACCCGAAAGGGATAATTAAAGATGTATTAGTGATGGCAGACAAACTAATTTTTCCTGCTGATTTCTTTGTAATGGATATGGAAAATGATTCGCATGCTGCACCCATTCTGTTAGGTAGGCCATTTCTGAAAAAGGCTAGGACTAAAATTGATTATGTTAGTGGTAAATTGACCATGGAGTTTGATGGAGAAGTAGTGGAATTTGACATCTATGATGCAATGAGATTTCCTAGTGATGATCATTCTTTATGTGCTATTGACATTGTTGAACCTTTTGTGCAAGATGTTTTTGATAACTCTGACATGGATGAATTAAGAAATGTGATTGAGCATGACATTGATGGTTTCAAATCAGATTATGTGATAACGTCTAGTATGAAAGAGGTCCTAGCCCAATTAGATGGGCATAAAAGGCTACTATCTCCAATTTGGCCATTGTGCCCACTTTACTAACCCCAAGCGAGAAGCTTGTTCGGTCCATAGTGTAGGCACCTGAAATAGAATTGAAGGACCTTCCGTCACACCTCAAGTACGTTTTCCTTGGAGCAGACAATACCTTGCCGGTGATTATCTCCAACAAGTTAACCACCGGACAAGAAGACAAGTTGGTGAAAGTACTAAAGGAGCACAAGACGGCCCTTGGATGGACTATTGCGGACATCAAAGGGATAAGTCCTTCCACTTGCTTACATAGGATTTTACTTGAGGACGAAGCCAAACCCTCTAGGCCACCTCAAATGAGGTTGAACCCACCAATGATGGATGTGGTCAAAAAGGAAGTGTTGAAACTTCTCCAAGCGGACATGATCTTTCCTATCTCGGATAGCACTTGGGTTAGCCCGACCCAAGTAGTTCCAAAGAAGGGAGGCATCACTTTGGTGGAAAATCAACATGGAGAGATGGTCCCAAGCAAAACACAAACCGGATGGAGAGTTTGCATTGACTACCGCAAGCTCAATAAGGTAACACGAAAGGACCATTTCCCATTACCTTTTATTGATCAAATGTTGGAACGTCTTGCAGGTCATCAATACTACTGTATCCTTGATAGATATTTGGGCTATTTCCAAATAGCCATCGCACTAGAAGATCAAGAGAAGACGAAGTTCACTTGCCCATTTGGCACTTTTGCATATCGCAGAATGCCATTTGGACTTTGCAACGCACCGGGCACTTTCCAGCGGTGCATGATAAGTATTTTCTCCGAATACATAGAAAATTTCAGTGAAGTCTTCATGGATGATTTTACCGTCCATGGAGATAGTTTTGATGCATGTTTAGGGCATTTGAAACTTGTTCTTTAAAAATGTGTTGAAACCAATTTAGTTCTTAATTCAAAAAAATGTCATTTCATGGTCGAACAAGGAAATTTGCTAGGTGATAGCATGAATTATAGTCTATATTTTGGGGTTTGTTTGGACGTTTTATCTTTCATAATCTGCATGTTTGTATGTACATTATGTGATTTTACTACCATTTCATCTACCTTTGCGAGAATCGAGGTCTACACCTAGTTTCGTTGTTATTGCAGGTAATTTGGTACGTTTTGCATCAAAAAGGAGCGAAAGGAGTCATGAGTCATTTAGAGCTACATCCAGGAAGCATAGCCATGGATTAAAGATTTACTTTGGACCAGTTTTGAGAGATTTCACATTCAGTTATGACTCACCTCGGTTGACCAGAGGTTCACCTCGACCGAGGTGATCCAGAGACGCCGACTCGACCGAGGCGAACACCTAGGACGCGGCGAGAATATTTTATTCTTGGAGGAGATCTTTTAAATTTGGAAAGTGATCTTATATTTTTGGGCTTGGCTCCTGGAAGGAAGGAGATATGCAGAATCATATATTTTACCTATATTTATGGGAAAATATCTTTCTAAGATTTATTATCTTTGGAGGATTATTTTCCTATAAAAAGGGTTGGATTTCCACAATTCCAATAGCCCACTTACACCGAAAAATACGCAGCAGCAGCCTACTCCAAGTTGGGAGAAGAACCTTTTTGAAGGTTGAAGGAAGATTGAAGTCCATAGCTTTCATAGCTTAATTGAAGGGTTTTGTAAGATTGTCTTCAATTCCCTCAATTGTTGTCTTGTCTTTTTGGGTTGTTATCCAAGGAACGCTTTGTTGTGATATTTGATTCAGTTATTGAAGTCTTTTCATTAAATTCTTCTTTGTTCAAATATTCACCTTCTTCCCATATATTTTAATACTTTCATTATGATGATGAGTGGCTAATTTCCTTGTGTGATTTTAGGGTGATTGGCTGAAGGTTGTGGGAAAAACAATGATAGAATAATCTTAGATTCCAGTAGGATCCTGAAAGTTCGAGTCTTTAACCTTAACCCTAAGCATCTCGTTCAGTCGATGAACATCTCGGCCGGGGTGGAAACTGGCTGACCGAGGTGACTTATCTGATCCATAACTGAGAGTTAAGTGTTAGAGTTTGCCAAATCCTATTCTTATTACACCCTTCCTGGTTCAAAGCAAGCTTAGGATGAGACTTACCCGGTAATTCCTTAGTTTGTGTATTAACGATCATAAGTGTAGGTAATAAAGGTCTATCCTTTATTGGGGTTTGAGTGTGCTTCCATCCCATCTTTGTGAGTTAGCCTGAGACTTACCCGGTAAAGGTTGATTCTATTCCCTTAGATGATGTGTTAGTTTGAGGTTATAGTTCTTTATCTTGATTCCTTGAGACTTACCCGGTAATAGGAGTTACGGTTTTGGATTAGTGAGTAGTGAGACTTACCCGGTGATCTACTCCACTTTAGAAACACCTTCCCCACGCGAAAATTCAGCTTTGTCCGCTTATCTATAGATCTTGAGTTGGAACCACAACTAGATGCTTTAATCCCTAGAATTGCATGTTTGCTTTATTGACTTCTTATTCATCTTTGATTGTGTAAATTGCTCTTGTGGTTAGAATCGACATAGCACACCGTATTGACTTTGTTTCACCGAGTCCCTGTGATCGACCCCTGGAATTTTCTTGCTTTTACTACGATTGACCCGTACACTGCGGGTTCGCATCCTTGTTTTAAGCTTAAGTCTAGGGTTATAAATTTAAAGCTTGCACACACCGTTTGGAGCGAACAAGTTTTTGGCGCCGTTGCCGGGGACTTGGTCTAGACCAAGCCGGTACGGTTTGCTCTTGGGGCGCTTGCCCCGTTTCATCTAACCACTCTACTTGAGTGACGACTTTTGCAGGTTCTTTCTTAGGTATATGCGAAGAACCCGCGCTGGGAAGGAAATCGTTCCTTACGATCCCGAACCAGAAAAGACATACAAGCGACGCTTAAGAGAAGCGAAGATGGCCCAACAAGACGATCGCGATCTTGCGGCCGAATTAAAGGAGACGCAAGAGCTGCTGCATCTCAGTAAGGAAGAACTAATGCAAGAGAAAGAGGAGAATCGCGTCAGGACTGCAGCAATCGAAGCTGAGATTGCAGTTATACGAGACCAGATTCTACTTCGACCGAGGGAAGATCCTCCTGTTGACCCTCGACCGATGCAGAATCCAGTAGCTGACCCTCGACCGAGGCAGGTTCCAGTACCTGACGCCCCGGCCGATGTACCTCCACCTCGGATGCCAATCCGAGATGTTCTTCTTGCAGGAATCCCACAAACCCTAGGTCAAAGGATGGACCCTAATCAACAGCTGAGGCGTCCAGGAGTGAACCTAGGAGATCCAGCAGATCATGACTACGAACTTCGACCACAAGTTCTAGCCATGATTCGCCAATGCCAATTCGGAGGGCTAGAGAAGGAGTCGCCGCATCAACATCTTCAAAACTACGAGATCTTGATGGAAACCTTGCGACCGTCCAGAATTGAAAATAACAACTACAAGCTAAGACCTTTTTACTTTTCATTAAAAGATAGAGCTCTTACTTGGTATCAATCTCTTCCTCCAGGAAAAATCAGCACATGGGAGGAGATGACCACGGAATTCTTGACCAAATTCTTTCCCCCCTCAAAGACCGCCGAAATGAGAGGGAAGATCAATGCTTTCATTATGAAGGACAAGGAGAGCTTGTCCAAATCTTGGGAGCGGTTCAAGGATATCCTTTTGGATTGCCCACATCATGGGATTCCAAAGATCGAGTTGTTGGAGATCTACTTCAAAGTGCTGGACGGAAGCACCTAGTTCAATCTCCAACTACTCTCCGCCGGTACCTTCATGGACATGGCGATTGATGAGGCTTGGGACTTCATTGAGAAGCAAGCCTTGCACATGGAGAAGTATACCCACCAAGGAGCTGAAGGTGGAATTAAAAGAGTCAACTTTCAAGAGACTCAACCCAACAACAATCAACTCACGTCGTTGAAGAATGACGTGAAGCAGTTGAAGGAGCTCTTGATGGCTCAAACTAAGAAGGAAGAGCAAGGGAAAAGGAACCACAACAATAACGGATACCGTAACAACAACAACGGTCCCCGAAACAACAACTACAACAACAACAATAGAGGATCCAATAGCAACAACTGGAGGGCGAACAACCAAAATCACGGTAACAATCATTCAAACTCCAATTCTAATGATTCCTCTAACCCTTTCCTCTCTCCCCCTTCTTCTTCTTCTACTCCATTGAAAAGCCAAGGGCAAGGATCAAGTTCGTCTCAGCCAGAAAAGAAAGACGCAGTTCTGGAGACAATCTTGATCAAGCTTAGCGCTATGGAGAATTCTATGACTTCATTTTCGAGGCCCCAAAAGTCCTTCGAACAACAACTTGCTAATAGGGCGAATGAAGCGCCAAGAGATCCAGGGAAGCTTCCAGCAAAGACGGAAACTAACCCTAAGGGCCAGTGCATGGCCATAACGACGAGGAGTGGACTCAAAACTGCAGATCCAGTACCTCGCTCGACGCAGACCACCTCGGTCCAGATCCAGTCGAAGAACACCTCGACCGAGATGCCAACCGAGGCGGAGCAACATAAAGCAGGAGGAACGACAGAAACTTATGTTCCACCCCCTGCATATAAGCCACCACTTCCATTCCCTCAGTCCAGAGCCAGAGCACATCTAGACAAGCACTTTGGTAAATTTCTTGACTTGATGAATAAGCTACATATTAACATTCCCTTCCTTGATGCTATTTTAGGTATGCCCGCCTATGGGAAGTTCTTAAAAGAAATCTTATCAAGGAAGAGGAAGCTGGAGGATGTTGGTGAAGTTAGGATGACATCTAAGTCTTCGGAGCTTATCAAGATCATGAAGGAAAAGATGCCACCTAAGTTGAGAGATCCCGGCTCATTTTGCATTCCCATTCAAGTTGGGGATGTAACTTGTGAAGCCCTTTGTGATCTAGGAGCCAGCGTGAGCATCATCCCGCTGGAGCTATGCACGAAGATCGGTCTTGGAGAGCCCAAGCCGGTCAAGATTCGACTCTACATGGCGGATCGCTCCATTACCCATCCCGTGGGCATCTTGGAGGACGTTCCGGTCAAGTTAGGTAACTTCTATCTACCCATAGATTTTGTCGTACTTGACATTCCCGCAGATTATCCTGTTCCTATTATTCTTGGGAGGCCATTTCTAGCAACTTCGGGTTGCAACGTGGATTGCAAGAACGCCAAGTTAAAATTCAACGTTGGTGGCGATGAGGTGGAGTTTGCGCTACTTGCAGCCATGAAAGGGGAGCAACTAACTGATGATATCTTCAACATCTACGATGAAGAAGAATCAAGAGAATTAGTGAGCTCTATCCTTATTAACGATCCACTCGAAAGAGTTATTAGCTTCAGTTTAATGGAGGAAGGTATAGATGCTTCTTGTGATGCAGATATACGGAGCTTGAAGGCACTGGAAGAGGATCCAGGAGCTAAAACTGAGAAACTAATCCAGGAGACGAAGATCTCCAGTCTCGGACCCAGTAACAGTACCTCGACCGAGGCACTCTCTGGACTAAGCGAGGCGACCGAAGAACATCTCGGTCAACGCCTATGCGCCTCGACCGAGGTCGAAGGCGAGATGATTCAAACTGAGACTTCATCGAGTCCAGTTTCTGATACCACTCCACTGGAAAGAGGAAGCATGGATTCCCCCCAGAAAGCACCCCCAGTCGTGGAACTTAAACAGCTCCCAAATCACTTGAGGTATATCTTTCTTGGACCGGATTCTACTTATCCCGTTATTGTTAGTGCTTCCCTTTCCGAATCTGAATTGTCTAAGTTAATGCATGTCCTGAGAAAGCATCGAAGGGCTATAGGTTACACTACGGATGATCTTATTGGCATTAAACCTTCTTTCTGCATGCATAGAATTCTAATGGAAGATAATCATAAGACTTCACGGGAACCTCAAAGACGGTTAAATCCGATCATGAAAGAGGTTGTGAAGAAGGAAGTTCTTAAGTTGTTGGATGCAGGTATTATTTATCCTATCTCGGACAGCAAGTGGGTTAGCCCGGTGCATGTCGTTCCGAAGAAAGGAGGGATGACCGTTGTGACGAATAAGAACAACGAGTTGATCCCAACAAGGACCGTTACGGGCTGGAGAGTTTGCATCGATTATAGGAAGCTGAACACGGCGACTCGGAAGGATCATTTTCCGCTTCCCTTCATTGATCAAATGCTCAAACGGTTGGCCCAGCATTCACACTTTTGCTACTTGGACGGCTATAGTGGATTCTTCCAGATTCCTATCCATCCGGATGATCAGGAGAAGACCACTTTCACTTGTCCCTGGGGGACGTTTGCCTATCGGAGGATGCCATTTGGATTGTGCAATGCACCCGCTACCTTCCAGCGATGCATGATGGCTATCTTCTCCGAGTACATAGAGGAGATCATGGAGGTATTCATGGATGACTTTTCTGTATATGGTTCCTCTTTTGATGATTGCCTATCTAACCTTTCTCTAGTGCTTAAAAGATGTGAAGACACTAACCTTGTTTTAAATTGGGAGAAGTGTCATTTTATGGTTAATGAAGGCATTGTGTTAGGACACCTCGTTTCCAATCGAGGCATTGAGGTCGATCGAGCTAAGATCGAGACTATTGAGAAACTCCCTCCTCCTTGTTCTGTTAAAGGTGTGAGGAGTTTTCTCGGGCATGCAGGTTTCTACAGGAGATTCATCAAGGACTTCTCTAAGATTTCTAAACCTCTAACTAACCTCTTGAATAAAAATGTTATTTTTGAGTTTTCGCAGGAGTGTCTTGATGCTTTTTACAGGATTAAGGAAGCGTTGATCTCCGCTCCCATTCCAGCCTCCTGATTGGACCTTGCCCTTTGAGGTCATGTGTGACGCTAGTGATGTAGCCGTAGGAGCAGTGCTTGGACAGAAGAAGGATGGACGGACCACCGCCATTTACTATGCTAGCAAGACGCTAGATGAAGCACAACGTAACTACGCTACCACCGAGAAGGAGTTATTGGCGGTTGTATATGCTTTCGAGAAGTTTCGTTCCTATCTAGTAGGGGCGAAAGTCATTGTCTACACCGACCACGCAGCCATTCGTTACTTGTTGGCTAAGAAAGATGCCAAGCCGCGCCTTATTCGATGGATTCTCTTGCTCCAAGAGTTTGACCTAGAGATCCGCGATAAGAAGGGATCCGAGAACTCCGTTGCGGATCACCTCAGCCGGCTACTGGAATCCTCCCGCGAGGCGGATAACCCACCCATAGACGATTCATTCCCCGATGAGCACTTACACTTGTTGGAACGTTTGATGAATCTACTTACTTCACCCCACGATGGAGGTGAAGTATGGGGTGAAGGCACCTCCTACCTCGTTTGAGACGCATCATGGTCCAGCTAGCGACCTTAAATCAAGCGCTTCTTGGGAGGCAACCCAAGGTATTGCTTTCTTTTCCCGTTTTCTAGTCTAGCTTAGATAGTTTTTGTTTTTGCTTTGCTTTGCTTTGTTTTTGGCATACTGGACAGACAACAGGGAATATCTAAGGAAGGAGCACAACTGGAAGGACAGAAGTTCGAGATTCTGAGAAGACAGAAGCACCTCGGTTACTGTCAGAGCACCTCGACCGAGTTGATTCTTGAGCAACCGAGGCGACTAGGGTTTCTGAAGAACTGCCTCGGTCCATACCACCTCGGTCCAGTCGAGACCATCTCGACCGAGGTGACAGCAGATCCAGTAACAGTATAAAAGGGGGAAAAATTACTTTTCACATTTTTTTTACCCTCCTCGACCGCGGCGACAGCTATACCTCGCTTCCTTCGTTTCTCGCTCGTTTTCGAAGATTTCCGCTTCCAAACTGCAATTAAAGGGTAGAAGAACCGATTGCAACTGCAGATCTGCAAGAAACTCGAGTGAATCGGCCGGAACGAGGTAAAAACGATCGAAACCCTAACTCGTTCGTTTACTTCGATTTGGGCTTTGGTTGCCCTTGATTTTGCTGAGAAAGGATTTAAGTAGCCCTTAGGAAGCAATTGTAGTGATTTTAGGGGGAAAAGAACTGAATTTCTGAGGGTTGGAATCGCGACTGTCTTCGCCTCGGTCCAGTCGACCTGCACCTCGACCGAGGTGATTCTTGGAGTTTGTCAGAGACCGAGGTGTTCTGACAGTGGAAATTTCTGAAGATGAGTTCTGACAGGTTCTTAGCCCTTAGAGATAGATCCTCTCCTTCCCCTTCTTCTTCCTCATCCAGACCTTCTATCCCGGTGATCCACGAGAGACACCGGGTAGATTATGAGCGTATTGCTAGCCGTCCAGTGATCGCACCTAGATTTCTGGATATTTCTGCTTTTGACTGTCTCCACGTTGATGGAGAGCTTAGGAGGATGATCACCACAGTGGGTCTGGATCAGTTTACTGAGATCCGAGCCCCAGCTTACTTAGAGCCGACCCTTGAGTTTGTCAGCTCCTTCACTTACCTCCCCACAGAGAGGGCTGTGAAGTACCGGTTGATGAACCGGAACTTCTTAGTACCCCTGGACCACTGGAGAGATATTTTTGGCTTCCCTGCCCCACTGCTGTAGACTTCCCGACCCGAGCCGTAGCTAGAGAGTTCTGGGGTCAGATTGCTCATGTTGTGGAGCATGCAAATAGGTGGCGCCCTGGTGATTCCAGGGAGAAGCTTATCTTCCATCTAGCTTTTCGATTAGCCCACAGGATCTTCAGCGAGACACTTCTGGCGCGTACTGAGACGCCCCAAAAGGTCAGACAGGGGGAGCTCTTTGCTTTATACTGCATGGTTACCGGTGGATTCCCCGACTTTGGATTGATGCTGGTAGAGGATCTGCACAGGATCAAGGCCAAAGGGAAGGGAGATATATGTTGTGGTGGGATAGTGACCCATATCGCTACTTATCAGGATATGGATCTTAGTAGGTGTACTATGGTAGCGGCTGCCAAGCCGCTCGGACTACAGGAGATGATCACACGGAGGATTCTAGTTCCCCGTGGACTGACTACACCCTACGTCGCTATGCCATGGGAGCTGACTGCGCCTCAGGGCATCAGGTGGTCTGCACAATTCTCAGTCTTTGATCCACATTATTGGCAGACCGCTTGGGGTCCACTGATGGAGGATTACAGAGAGGCAGCAGCTGCCCCTGCTGCAGCTGAGGAGGAGGAGGAGGCTGAGGACGACGACGACGATGAGGATACAGTAGATGAGAGAGGAGGTGGCGTCCCGATGGACACAGGGACAGATACAGCTGGGACGAGCGCGCCACCTATCATAGATTTGGACGACGAGGAGGATACAGAGCCGGCACCAGCTGAGGCTTCTCCAGTCAGACCTGCTAGACGCAGGAGACATGGAGTGAGGGATAGAGCTGCTCACCGACGGATCGATGACCCGACGGATCAGGTTATCGACTCATATGCTGCATTATCGCTGGATATCCGCGAGATGCAGGAGCGGCAGCATCATCAGCACATCATGGCTCAGCTGCAGTTCGAGCGTATCATGGGCCATCCTTACGATCCGACTCAGTATCCCTACATACCACCACCACCACCGGATCGAGACTATTGAGGAGCTGCTGGATTTTCTTTATTTTCTTTTATGCAGTTCGACTTTTATCCGGTGAGTACTCTCATGATTAGACCTTTTATTATACCCACTGGGACAGTGTGTCTCAAGTATGGGGTATTTGTTGTTATTTAACTACGTGATGTATGTTATTTGACCACCTTTGATGTATTTTTATTTATCGGATATTTTATTTATGCTTCCCTTCTGCATTTATATGATTATCTGATATTACATGCATACCTACAGGTTATTTGATTGAGAAAAAAAACGTCGAAACTGAAAAAAAATTGGTTTTAAAAAAAATTTTTTCGACCTCGACCGAGTCAGTATTGGCCAAACGAGGCGTTTCACCTCGGTTGAACCAAGAACACCTCGACCGAGGTGTGTTAACTGAGAGTTTTCGAAAACGATTTTGTGTTACTTATCTGGATATGATCTCAGTGAAGATCTTGTTTACTTACTGGTTTTAAATTCTTTATGTGTTTGAAAGGTTTTATAATATATTTAAGTTGCTAAATGCTTTGTTTGAAATTATTGACATGTTTAATACTTTGTTTTTATCCAAATTATGTTGAATTTGAAGGTTGACACCGCAAGATAAGTTCTCTCACTTTCTTCCTGGAAAGACCAAGGCAATTCATTCTCTTCTTCTTCTTCTTCTTGATCATGCTTAGCCCCTCATATACATTTTGCCTCCCTTTACCTATCCGGGAATTTGGAAGCAAGCGAAGTGGTGAAAGCAAGTTAAAGTTGAGAAGTGGCTGGAAGTGAAGTGTTAGAAAGCAATAATAGGTTTGGGGAAGTCAATCATGAAGATGAGTAACTCGGCACCATTCACATAGCCGGGTGTTTGTGTCTTGCCAAAGTCGGATTGAATGATATTCCTAACGGGTCATGGCATGTGCATCAAGGGTTTGATGCATCTCGAGAAATTGATGATTGCAGATTTCCTAGGCTTCGGTTATTGTGCACCTCTGTCCATGCATCCCAAAAAGTAAAGTAAAAAAGAAAAAGTGCGAGATAAGCAAGGCTTATTGGTGGAAGATGTTGCAAGTCAAAGTGAAAGTGAAGTTCATCCTTTTCCCGGATTCTAGCACCACATTACCTTACATACATCCCTACCTTACACGTTTCTTGACCTTTTCTTTTGGGAAGCCCTTGAGACCTTGAGCTTGTTGATTGACTTAGCGGTTTAAACTGGATTATACATGATTAATTTTGATAATTATGATTTATTATGCATTCTATGATTTTATGCAAAGATGAACAACTTTCCTATATTTATAAAATGTTTTGAGCATATTGAGTTTTTAATTCCAGGAAGTACTCTCTTAGAGTGATCTATGGTAGTTGCACGCCATAAAATGTTTTTGAAAGACTTTTTCATTGATTTTCTTGACTTATAATCCATTCTATCTTGTCTTCTATATGCGGAACTTGCTTGGGGACAAGCAAGGGCTAAGTATGGGGTATTTTGATAGCATGAATTATAGTCTATATTTTGGGGTTTGTTTGGACGTTTTATCTTTCATAATCTGCATGTTTGTATGTACATTATGTGATTTTACTACCATTTCATCTACCTTTGCGAGAATCGAGGTCTACACCTAGTTTCGTTGTAATTGCAGGTAATTTGGTACGTTTTGCATCAAAAAGGAGCGAAAGGAGTCATGAGTCATTTAGAGCTACATCCAGGAAGCATAGCCATGGATTAAAGATTTACTTTGGACCAGTTTTGAGAGAATTCACATTCAGTTATGACTCACCTCGGTTGACCAGAGGTTCACCTAGACCGAGGTGATCCAGAGACGCCGACTCGACGGAGGCGAACACCTAGGACGCGACGAGAATATTTTATTCTTGGAGGAGATCTTTTAAATTTGGAAAGTGATCTTATATTTTTGGGCTTGGCTCCTGGAAGGAAGGAGATATGTAGAATCATATATTTTACCTATATTTATGGGAAAATATCCTTCTAAGATTTATTATCTTTGGAGGATTATTTTCCTATAAAAAGGGTTGGATTTCCACAATTCCAATAGCCCGCTTACACCGAAAAATACGCAGCAACAACCTACTCCAAGTTGGGAGAATTGAAGAACCTTTTTGAAGGTTGAAGGAAGATTGAAGTTCATAGCTTTCATAGCTTAATTGAAGGGTTTTGTAAGATTGTCTTCAATTCCCTCAATTGTTGTCTTGTCTTTTTGGGTTGTTATCCAATGAACGCTTTGTTGTGATATTTGATTCAGTTATTGAAGTCTTTTCATTAAATTCTTCTTTGTTCAAATATTCACCTTCTTCCCATATATTTTAATACTTTCATTATGATGATGAGTGGCTAATTTCCTTGTGTGATTCTAGGGTGATTGGCTGAAGGTTGTGGGAAAAACAATGATAGAATAATCTTAGATTCCAGTAGGATCCTGAAAGTTCGAGTCTTTAACCTTAACCCTAAGCATCTCGTTCAGTCGATGAACATCTCGGCCGGGGTGGAAACTGGCTGACCGAGGTGACTTATCTGATCCATAACTGAGAGTTAAGTGTTAGAGTTTGCCAAATCCTATTCTTATTACACCCTTCCTGGTTCAAAGCAAGCTTAGGATGAGACTTACCCGGTAATTCCTTAGTTTGTGTATTAACGATCATAAGTGTAGGTAATAAAGGTCTATCCTTTATTGGGGTTTGAGTGTGCTTCCATCCCATCTTTGTGAGTTAGCCTGAGACTTACCCGGTAAAGGTTGATTCTATTCCCTTAGATGGTGTGTTAGTTTGAGGTTATAGTTCTTTATCTTGATTCCTTGAGACTTACCCGGTAATAGGAGTTACGGTTTTGGATTAGTGAGTAGTGAGACTTACCCGGTGATCTACTCCACTTTAGAAACACCTTCCCCACGCGAAAATTCAGCTTTGTCCGCTTATCTATAGATCTTGAGTTGGAACCACAACTAGATGCTTTAATCCCTAGAATTGCATGTTTGCTTTATTGACTTCTTATTCATCTTTGATTGTGTAAATTGCTCTTGTGGTTAGAATCGACATAGCACACCGTATTGACTTTGTTTCACCGAGTCCCTGTGATCGACCCCTGGAATTTTCTTGCTTTTACTACGATTGACCCGTACACTGCGGGTTCGCATCCTTGTTTTAAGCTTAAGTCTAGGGTTATAAATTTAAAGCTTGCACACACCGTTTGGAGCGAACACTAGGACATGTAATATCCTCAAAAGGGATAGAGGTAGATAAGGCAAAAGTTGAAGTTATTCAAAATTTACCCTATCCTACTAATGTTCGGGAAATCCTATCTTTCCATGGTCATGCAGGTTTCTACCGACGGTTCATCAAAGATTTTTTCAAAGATCTCAGCACCCCTGTGTGAATTGCTCAAGAGAGATGTCACCTTCATAGTGGATGAGGATTTCAAGAAGGCTTTCGATACTTTAACGGCATGCCTCACCACCGCACCAATCATCTGTTCCCCAGATTGGGAGAAACCTTTTGAAATCATGTGTGACGCCAGTGACTACGCCGTCGGAGCTGTCTTAGGACAAAAAGACGGACGGGCCGCCCATGTGATCCATTATGCGTCTATGACACTCAATGGAGCGCAAAGGAATTACTCTACCACCGAGAAGGAGATGTTAGCTGTGGTTTTTGCCCTTGAGAAATTCCGGCAGTACCTACTTGGAGTAAAGGTAATTATCTTCACTGACCATGCAGCCCTTAGGTACCTCATGGCAAAGAAAGAGGCAAAGCCACGCTTGATCCGTTGGGTGCTTCTTCTAAGTGAGTTTAACCTAGAGATAAGGGACAAGAAGGGAGCTGAGAACCTGGTGGCCGATCATCTGAGCAGACTAGTGCAAGAGGAGGAAGATCCAGAAAAACGAGAGATAGCCGGAAGTTTTCCAGACGATACCTTCTACACAACTCTCTGTTGTGTAACCGCCCCCGCGCCTCACACCAGCCGCCCCTGCGGCTAGACGCCCCTACGGCTCTGTCTAGGCGCCCCATGCGGAATTGTCGACAGAGGTTTGTCTTAAGCTTCAATCTTTTAAGCCTTGGTTTGCTGACATTGTGAACTTCATTGTCAGGAAGGAGTATCCTCCAGACTTCACCAAGGCACAACGGGAGAAGGTAAAAGTTGAAGCTCGACACTACGTTTGGGACGATCCTTACCTTTGGAAGCGTTGTAGTGACCAAGTGATCCGGCGTTGCATTCCAGACAGTGAGGTACAATCCGTCCTAACTTTCTGTCATTCTGAAGCATGTGGGGGGCACTTTGGGGCAAACAAAACTGCAAAAAAAGTTTTGAATGCCGGTTTCTTTTGGCCTCACATTTTTCGAGATGCTTTTGCATTTTGTAAAGTGTGTGATAGATGCCAAAGGGTAGGAAATCTTTCAAGGAGACATGAAATGCCCCAATCCTCTCTTATATTTTGTGAAATATTTGATGTTTGGGGAATTGATTTCATGGGGCCGTTTCCTACTTCAATCGGGAACACATATATCTTGCTTGCGGTGGACTATGTTTCCAAGTGGGTGGAGGCAAAGGCCACCAAAACTGATGATTCAAAAGTAATTGCAGCTTTTTTGAAGGAAAATATCTTTACAAGATTTGGAATCCCAAAAGCCTTAATCAGTGATAGGGGTACCCATTTTTACAACAAGACAATCACTACTCTCCTTAAGAAGTACCATGTTCACCAAAGAGTATCAACAGCTTATCATCCACAAACAAACGGCCAAGCTGAGGTGTCCAACCGGGAAATAAAGACTATCCTTGAAAAGACGGTTTCTCCTGGGCAGAAGGATTGGAGTGCAAGGCTAAATGACGCCCTATGAGCATATCGGACAGCCTACAAAACACATATCGGAATGTCCCCTTTTAGGCTCGTGTTTGGGAAAGCTTGCCACCTACCGGTGGAGTTAGAGCACAAAGCTTGGTGGGCGGTAAAGAAGTGCAACATGAACCTAGAAGAAGTGGGAGAATTCCGGAAGCTCCAATTGCAAGAGTTGGAGGAACTGAGGCTAGATGCATATGACCATGCTACCACATACAAAGAAAAGACCAAAGCATGGCATGACCGGAACATTCTCCGGAAGGACTTCAAGGTAGTTAATAAGGTACTTCTCTTTCAATCCCATTTGAAACTCTTTGCAGGTAAGCTGCGTTCGAGATGGACAGGACCGTTCATAGTAGCCGAAGTATACCCTCAAGAACGATCCGATTGACGAGATGGAACTAGAGGAGGCACAGTCAGAGAAGTAGAGATCTTACGTCGAGCCAACGACGTAAAACAAAGGTGCTTCTTGGGAGGCAACCCGAAGGAATAAAAAGAAAAGTTTTTGTCAAGGAATCCGCCCCTGCGGCTTTGTATCCCGCCCCTGCGGTGACACTCAGGCCTAGTGCCGCCCCCGGCGCTGGGACTGCGCTTGCAACACGCCTGTCACCGCCCCCGCGGTGACATCCCCACGCCCCTGCGGCGGCCATCCTTGACACGAATTCCCAGCGCCGCCCCCGGCGCTGGGCCCGCATACCCTCTCCCTTGTCGCCACCCCTGTAGTGTCAAACCCCCGCCCGTGCGGGTTTACCCAGAAAAGAAAAAAAAAGAGGATCTCAAAAAACGCCTACACCTACCAGACACCACCCACCAACCTTCTTCACCAAACACAAACCCTCCAAACTCCCCTCCTTCAGAAACACCCTCAACACCCCTGCGCCCTCTGCCCACCAACAATCTCGCCGACGCCCCTTCGCCGCCTCCGACAGCGAGCCACCAGTCGAAACGCCCCTGCGCCACCTTCTCCCACTACCCCCGTACTCTCTCACATCCCTACGGCCTTCCTCCTCACTCACTTCACACATTCCACTCCAACTACACCACCGGCGAGGCTACACCACCATGGACGTCACCGGAGCAACCTCAGCAACACACTTTCCATCGCTCCTTAGAAATCACCTCTACACTTCTCCCGCACCTGCGGCTGCAAGCATCCGCCCCTTCGCCTGCACAGCCGCCCCTGCAGAAATCACACTAGAGAGGTCGTTTTCTTTTCCTCATTTCAACATTTTCTAATCCTTTGCTTCAAATACTTTTAAGAATGGAAGCCCCAAGGAAATACAAGATGACCGACATAGAGAAGGAGCGTTATAGGATTGTGCAGGATCGAGTTGTGTACGCAACTCGATTTCTGCATATCTTGACTTTGGAGAAACTGAGCATGCTAGAGAGCATGCAAGCGTTTTTGGCAAATGCCGGGCTCGGAAACTTCCTCCAAAAGAGTGCTCCAACATATCCCGAGCTGAGAAGACAGTTTATCTCCACTTTCACAATGGAGAAGGAAGACCACGTGTGTATCGGCCTCACCTTCAAGTTCAACAAGGTGAAATACACTCTCGACTACGCCGATCTACAGGAAGCTTTTGGGGTAACTCTAAACCCCTCTGAGAACTGGTGGGATCCAGTCCCGGCCCCAGACCTGTGCGAGTTCTGGCAAGCAGCTACCGGGTCGGAATTCCATGCTGGGGGTGAGTACTCCAACAAACTCACTCACCCCAGTTTGAGGTCGATTTCAAAGATCCTCATGAGTGTCTTCTGTGGACAAAAAGAGGAAAATGTTCGCTCCAAACGGTGTGTGCAAGCTTTAAATTTATAACCCTAGACTTAAGCTTAAAACAAGGATGCGAACCCGCAGTGTACGGGTCAATCGTAGTAAAAAGCAAGAAATTCCAGGGGTCGATCACAGGGACTCGGTGAAACAAAGTCAGTAACGGTAAGCTTCGTGAATACTAACCACAAGAGCAATTAACACAATCAAAGATGAATAAGAAGTCAATAAAGCAAACATGCAATTCTAGGGATTAAAGCATCTAGTTGTGGTTCCAACTCAAGATCTAAAGATAAGCGGACAAAGCTGAGATTTTTGCAAGGGGAAGGTGTTACTAAAGTGGAGTAGATTACTGGGTAAGTCTCACTACTCACTAATCCAAAACCGTAACTCCTATTACCGGGTAAGTCTCAAGGAATTAAGATAAAGAACTATTACCTCAAACTAACACACCATCTAAGGGAATAGAATCAACCTTTACCGGGTAAGTCTCAGGCTAACTCACAAAGATGGGATGGAAGCACACTCAAACCCCAATAAAGGATAAACCTTTATTACCTACACTTATGATCGTTGGTACACAAACTAAGGAATTACCGGGTAAGTCTCATCCTAAGCTTGCTTTGAACCAGGAAAGGTGTAATAAGAATAGGATTTGGCAAACTCTAACACTTAACTCTCAGTTTAGGATCAGATAAGTCACCTCGGTCAACCAAATTCCACCCCGGCCGAGATGTTCATCGACTGAACGAGATGCTTAGGGTTAAGGTTAAAGATTCAAACTTTCAGGGTCCTACTGGAATCTAAGATTATTCTATCATTGTTTTTCCCACAACCTTCAGCCAATCACCCTAGAATCACACAAGGAAATTAGCCACTCATCATCATTATGAAAGTATTAAATATATGGGAAGAAGGTGAATATTTGAACAAGAAGAATTTAATGAAAAAGACTTCAATAACTGAATCAAATATCACAACAAAGCGTTCCTTGGATAACAATCCAACAAGACAAGACAACAAGGAAGGGGAATTGAAGACAATCTTACAAAACCCTTCAAAAGCTATAAAAGCTACAATCTTCAATCTTCCTTCAACCTTCAAAAAGGTTCTTCGAAACTCCCAACTGGAGTATGGCTGCGGTGATGTATGTTGGATCTTCCGGTGTAAGCGGATGTATGCGAGATTCCAACTGTATGCGGATGTATGCGAGATTCCAACTGTATGCGGATGTTGGATTTGTGGAAATCCAACCCTTTTTATAGGAAAATAACACTCCAAAGATAATAAATCTTAGAAAGATATTTTCCCATAAATATAGGTAAAATATAAGATCTTCTTCCTTCCAGGAGCCAAGCCCAAAAGTATAAGATCACCTTCCAAAGATAAAAGATCTCAGCCAAGAATAAAATATTCTCTCCGCGTCCTAAGTGTTCGCCTCGGTCGAGTCGGCGTCTCTGGATCACCTCGGTCGAGATGAATCTCTGGTCAACCGAGGTGAGTCATAACTGAATGTGAAATCTCTTAAAACTGGTCCAAAGTGAATCTTTATCCATGGCTATGCTTCCTGGATGGTTCCTTATGCTCCTCAATGTAGCTCCAAATGACTCATGACTCCTTTTGCTCCTTTTTGATGCAAAACGTGCCATTTTACCTGCAATTACAGCAAAACTAGGTGTAGACCTCGATTCCCGCAAAGGTAGATGAAATGGTAATATAATCACATATTATACAAGCTAACATGCAGATTATTGAAGATAAAACGTCCAAACAAACCCCAAAATATAGACTATAATTCATGCTATCAAAATACCCCATACTTAGCCTTTGCTTGTCCCCAAGCAAGTTCCGCATATAGAAGACAAGATAGAATGGATTATAAGTCAAGAAAATCAATGAAAAGTCTTTCAAAAACATTTTTATGGTGTGTTATAATCATAGATCACTCTAAGAGAATACTTCATGGAATTAAAAACTTAATATGCTCAAAACATTTTATAAATATAGAAAAGTTGTTCATCTTTGCATAAAATCATAGAATGGATAATAAATCATAATTATCAAAATTAATCATGTATAATCCAGTTTAAACCACTAAGTCAATCAACAAGCTCAAGGTCTCAAGGGCTTCCCAAAAGAAAAGGTCAAGAAACGTGTAGGGTAGGGATGTATGTAAGGTAATGTGGTGCTAGAATCCGGGAAAAGGATGAACTTCACTTTCACTTCGACTTGCAACATCTTCCACCAATAAGCTTTGCTTATTTCACACTTTTTCTTTTTTACTTTACTTTTTGGGATGCATGGACAGAGGTGCACAATAACCGAAGCCTAGGAAATCAGCAATCATCAATTTCTTGAGATGCATCAAACCCTTGATGCACATACCATGACCCGTTAGGAATATCGCTCAATCCGACTTTGGCAAGACACAAACACCCGGCTATGTGAATGGTGCCGAGTTACTCATCTTCATGATTGACTTCCCCAAACCTATTATTGCTTTCTAACACTTTCACTTCCAGCCACTTTTCAACTTTAACTTCACTTGCTTTCACCACTTCGCTTGCTTCCAAATTCCCAAATAGGTAAAGGGAGGCAAAATGTATATGAGGGGCTAAGCATGATCAAGAAGAAGAAGAAGAAGAGAATGAATTGCCTTGGTGTTTCCAAGAAGAAAGTGAGAGAACTTATCTTGTGGTGTCAACCTTCAAATTTAACATAATTTGGATAAAAACAAAGTATTAAACATGCCAATAATTTCAAACAAAGCATTTAGCAACTTAAACATATTATAAAACCTTTCAAACACATAAAGAATTTAAAACCAATCAGTAAGCAAGATCTTCACTGAGGTCATATCCAGATAAGAAACACGAAATCGTTTTCGAAAACTCTCAGTTAACCCACCTCGGTCGAGGTGTTCTTGGTTCAACCGAGGTGAAACGCCTCGTTTGGCCAAGACTGACTCGGTCGATGTCAAAAAAAAAAAAATTTTAATTATTTTTTTCAGTTTCGACGTTTTTCTCAATCAAATAACCTGTAGGTGTGCATGTAATATCAGATAATCATATAAATGCAGAAGTGAAGCATAAAATATCCGATAAAATGTCATACATCAAAAATAGTCAAATAAGTACATCAAGTAGTCAAATAAATACAAACACCCCATACTTGGGACACACTGTCCCAGTTGGTCAATATAAGTCTGGAAATAAGAGTACTCACCGGATACATAGCTGAACTGCATAAGAATATAATAAAGAAAATCCTGCAGCTCCTCAATAGTCTCGATCCGGTGGTGGTGGTGGTGGCACATACGGATACTGTGTCGGGTCGAACGGGTAACCCATGACACGCTCGAACTGAAGCTGGGCCATGACGTGCTGATAGTGCTGCCGCTCCTACATCTCGCGGATATCCAGTGATAATGCAGCATACGAATCAATAACCTGATCCGTTAGGTCATCGATCCGTCTGTGGGCAGCTCGATCTCTCACTCCGCGCCTCCTGCGTCTAGCAGGTCTGACTGGAGAAGTCTCAGCTGGTGCAGGCTCTGTCTCATCGTCATCATCAAGATCTATGATCGGTGGCGTGCTCGTACCTGCAGTATCCGTCCCTGTATCCATCGGGACTCCACCATCTCTCTCATCTACCGTCTCCTCGTCATCGTCATCCTCCTCCTCAGCCGGGGCAGCTGCTGCCTCCCTATGATCCTCCATCAGCGGAACCCAAGCTGTCTGCCAGTAATGTGGGTCGAAAACTGTGAACTGGGCAGACCAGCGGATCCCCTGTGGTGCAGTCCGCTCCCATGGCATAGCAACATATGGAGTGGTCAGACCACGGGGAACCAAAATCCTCCGTGTGATCATCTCTTGTAGTCCAAGCGGCTTCGGAGCCGCCACCATCGTGCAAGCACTGAGGTCCATCCCGTGATAAGTAGCAATGTGGGTGACTAGACCTCCGCAGCAGATATCTCCCTTCGCTTTAGCCTTGATCTTGTGCAGGTCCTCTGCCAAGATCAAGCCAAAGTCTGGGAAACCCCCCGTGACCATACAGTAAAGGCTGAAGAGCTCGCCTTGTCGGATCTTCTGGGGCGTCTCAGTACGCGCCAGAAGTGTCTCGCTGAATATCCTATGGGCTAATCTGAAGGCTGGGTGGAAGATGACCTTCTCCCTGGAATCTCCAGGGCGCCATCTGTCTGCATGCTCGGTAATATGGCAATCTGCCCCCAGAACTCCCTAGCTACAGATCGGGAGGGGAAGTCAGTGGCGGTGGGCTCAGAAAAGCCGAAAATCTCTCTCCAAATCTCTAAGGGAACTATGAAGTTCCGGCTCATCAACCGGTACTTCACAGACCGGTCTGTGGGGAGGTAGGAGAAGGAGCTAACGAACTCTAAGGTCGGCTCCAAATAGGCTGGGGCTCGGATCTCAGTAAACTGATCCAGCCCAACAGTGGCAATCATCCTCCTAAGGTCTCCATCTAACCCTAGGCAATCGAAAGCTGACACGTCCAGAAAACGTGGTGCGATAATTGGACGGCTAGCTATATGCTCATAATCTACCCGGCATCTCTCGTGGATCACCGGGCGGTAAGTTCGGGAAGAAGAAGAAGGAGGGGAAGGTGAGGATCTATCTCTGAGGGCTAGGCGACGATCGGAACTCATTTTCTCTCAAACACTGTCAGATCACCTCGGTCGCTGACAACCCTCAAGAATCACCTCGGTCGAGATGCAGTTCGACTGGACCGAGGCGCAACAGTTTTCGATTCCAATCTCAGAAATCCAGTTCTTTTCCCCCAAAAATCACTACAATTGCTTCCTATAGGGTACTTAAGCCTTTTCTCAGCAGAATCAGGGGCAACCAAAGCCCAAATCAAAGCGAATGAACGAGTTAGGGTTTCGACTGTTTTTACCTCGTTTCGGTTGATTCGTTCGATTTCTTTGCAGATCTGTAGTTGCAATAGGATCCTATACCCTTCAATCGCAGTTTGGAAGCGGAAATCTTCGAAAACGAGCAAAAACTAAGGAGGCGAGGTGATGAAGGCGCCGCGGTCGAGCCGAACGAAGTAAAAAAGTAAAAATAAATTTTTCCCCCTTTTATACCGTTCCTGGATCTGCTGTCACCTCGGTCGAGATGGTCTCGACTGGACCGAGGTGGTACGGACCGAGGTGGTTCTGCAGAAATCCTAGTCGCCTCGGTTGCTCAAGAATCAACTCGGTCGAGGTGCTCTGACAGTAACCGAGATGCTTCTGCCTTCTTAAAATCTCGAACTTCTGTCCTTCCAGTTATGCTCCTTCCTTAGATATCTCCTGCTATCTGTCTAGGACGCCAAAAACAAAGCAAAGCAAAGCAAAAGCAAACTATCTAAGCTAGACTAGAAAACGGGAGAAGAAAGCAATACCTTGGGTTGCCTCCCAAGAAGCGCTTGGTTTAAGGTCGCTAGCTAGACCCTTCTCCATAGAATTACTCAATGTACCTTGAACACCATGGAGTGCTCATCACATCCATCATAGAATTCTTCCAAAAAGGTTCCGGTTCCTAATTTCACCGGCAAATGGTAAGATCTCCCACGTACAAGCTTGTACGGTTTGATTCTCACCGGAATCCTTCTAGCCTTCCTGCACTTCAATGGGACATAATCTAGCCTTGCGTCCCATCCTTTCCTTGATCGAGAAAACAACTTCTCGAGAGTCCTAGTAGCTTCCCCATCTTTAGCATGGGGATGGTACAAGGTCCTTAGCATACGAGGGACCCCATACTTGAACAAGAGACACTTCATCGCCTTAACGGTGTAGAGCTTGCAAACTCCACTCCTTATAATCCAAGGAGTATCTTCTTCCAACAATTTCAAGGGAGGTTGCATCTTGATCTTAGGAGGTTCTTTCGGAAGAGACCTCCAACTCTCCGGTGCATTCCTGAAAAATTCAGAAATTTTAATAGGGATTTCAAATGAAGTAGGAGAATGTACCTCGTAAAATTCTCCAAAGCTTGAGACAAGTTTCATGTTGGGGTGATATTCCACACACGAAATCCCTCCCAACTCAGCTGATCTTTCTTCCACCTTGACCACAGTCTCAGTAATTTGGCCAAGGTTCTCCGTATCTTGCAGTTCTACAGATTTTTCCTCCACCTCAGCCGATCTCTCTTTCACCTCGGCCGAGGTCTCAACAGTTAGATCGAAATCTTCCATATCTTCTTCTCCCTCAAAAGCTTCAGGAGAAACTTCTGGTTTGGTTAGAGGAATGCTTGAAACTTGCAGCACTTCCTTATGCTCCTCTTCCGGCTTAGCATAGGACATGGTGCTTTCCTTGAGCTCCTCCGCCTTTTTCATCAACTTCTCTAATCTTGATTCAAGAGAATCTTCAAGAGGTTGCTCATAAGTGTTTCTAGGGATATTCAGCTTATCCCATATCGCAAGCTCCTTCTCAATGGCCTTTTCTCTTTCCTTTTCATTGTTAAACCAATAAAAGGAATATTTCTCTTCCAAGTATTCATAATGGTCCGCCCTAGCATTTTGTCTCGCTATCCAGGCTGGATCAAATGTAGTCATCGAAAATCCTGAAAACTACAAAACTCATAGAAAGAGTAGTTAGTAGCAACAGGGGCAAGTGCCCCGAAAGCAAACCGTACCAGCTCGGTCTAGACCAAGTCCCCGGCAACGGCGCCAAAAACTTGTTCGCTCCAAACGGTGTGTGCAAGCTTTAAATTTATAACCCTAGACTTAAGCTTAAAACAAGGATGCGAACCCGCAGTGTACGGGTCAATCGTAGTAAAAAGCAAGAAATTCCAGGGGTCGATCACAGGGACTCGGTGAAACAAAGTCAGTAACGGTAAGCTTCGTGAATACTAACCACAAGAGCAATTAACACAATCAAAGATGAATAAGAAGTCAATAAAGCAAACATGCAATTCTAGGGATTAAAGCATCTAGTTGTGGTTCCAACTCAAGATCTAAAGATAAGCGGACAAAGCTGAGATTTTTGCAAGGGGAAGGTGTTACTAAAGTATAGTAGATTACTGGGTAAGTCTCACTACTCACTAATCCAAAACCGTAACTCCTATTACCGGGTAAGTCTCAAGGAATTAAGATAAAGAACTATTACCTCAAACTAACACACCATCTAAGGGAATAGAATCAACCTTTACCGGGTAAGTCTCAGGCTAACTCACAAAGATGGGATGGAAGCACACTCAAACCCCAATAAAGGATAAACCTTTATTACCTACACTTATGATCGTTGTTACACAAACTAAGGAATTACCGGGTAAGTCTCATCCTAAGCTTGCTTTGAACCAGGAAAGGTGTAATAAGAATAGGATTTGGCAAACTCTAACACTTAACTCTCAGTTTAGGATCAGATAAGTCACCTCGGTCAACCAAATTCCACCCCGGCCGAGATGTTCATCGACTGAACGAGATGCTTAGGGTTAAGGTTAAAGATTCAAACTTTCAGGGTCCTACTGGAATCTAAGATTATTCTATCATTGTTTTTCCCACAACCTTCAGCCAATCACCCTAGAATCACACAAGGAAATTAGCCACTCATCATCATTATGAAAGTATTAAATATATGGGAAGAAGGTGAATATTTGAACAAAAAGAATTTAATGAAAAGACTTCAATAACTGAATCAAATATCACAACAAAACGTTCCTTGGATAACAATTCAACAAGACAAGACAACAAGGAAGGGGAATTGAAGACAATCTTACAAAACCCTTCAAAAGCTATAAAAGCTACAATCTTCAATCTTCCTTCAACCTTCAAAAAGGTTCTTCGAAACTCCCAACTGGAGTATGGCTGCGGTGATGTATGCTGGATCTTCCGGTGTAAGCGGATGTATGCGAGATTCCAACTGTATGCGGATGTATGCAAGATTCCAACTGTATGCGGATGTTGGATTTGTGGAAATCCAACCCTTTTTATAGGAAAATAACCCTCCAAAGATAATAAATCTTAGAAAGATATTTTTCCATAAATATAGGTAAAATATAAGATCTTCTTCCTTCCAGGAGCCAAGCCCAAAAATATAAGATCACCTTCCAAAGATAAAAGATCTCAGCCAAGAATAAAATATTCTCGCCGCGTCCTAGGTGTTCGCCTCGGTCGAGTCGGCGTCTCTGGATCACCTCGGTCGAGATGAATCTCTGGTCAACCGAGGTGAGTCATAACTGAATGTGAAATCTCTCAAAACTGGTCCAAAGTGAATCTTTATCTATGGCTATGCTTCCTGAATGGTTCCTTATGCTCCTCAATGTAGCTCCAAATGACTCATGACTCCTTTTGCTCCTTTTTGATGCAAAACGTGCCATTTTACCTGCAATTACAGCAAAACTAGGTGTAGACCTCGATTCCCGCAAAGGTAGATGAAATGGTAATATAATCACATATTATACATGCTAACATGCAGATTATTGAAGATAAAACGTCCAAACAAACCCCAAAATATAGACTATAATTCATGCTATCAGAAAACAAGGTCGCTCTCAAGGACCTCCCACTACTCTACTCCTGCCTTCCACATAGCGAGAAGGTAATGGATTTTCCCTCTCTCTTCCTTGCCGCTTTGAAGCGGATCAGGAGGGATGATCCGAGGGATATTGTCTGCAGTGGGGTGATCTCTTTGATCGCCGCACAAGTGATGGACCTGTCCGAGTTAGAGGACGGGATGGTTGCTCCTCTCTACACTGAGGGGATGCTTAGGAGGTGTAAGCTTCTCCGGCGGGACGGGGAGAACTTATTTTGGATCCCCCTTGCAGATGGGAGCCACCTCACCTACCTCCCCCGACCTTTACCATTAGGAAGAGAGCTCTCCGAGCTCTACATTCTGGCAGATTCTTTCGTGCCGAGGAGGCCAATAGTGGCCATTGTGGAGAGGCATGCTGCCAGCTCCAGCCGGGCCCATCAGGAGGAGCACCTACCCATCCCAAATGACGAGGAGATGCCCACGGCGGAACCAAAGGAGGACCCGGCCCTTGCGAGCCTTCAAGCTCAGATGGCGGCTATGACGACCCAGCACCGGACATGGCAGTCCGATTACCAGCGGACTATGCTGGAGCAGCAACACAGCTGACAGACCAGTTTTGCCACCTCCATGACCTCACACTTCGACCAGAGGCAGGAGGCTTGGCAGGTAGCCCAACAGCAGCAGCTAGAGGCTCAGTAGCTGGCTTGGCAGGCTAATTTTGAGACCTCTTTTGGTCGCCGGATGTCTGCCCAGCAGGACCGCATTGATGACATCTACAGCCGGCGGGAGCACTTCTTTCGCCACTTCCCTTACCCACCGGAGGAGGGTCCGGGTGGTCCATCCGGACCACCCCAGTGAGGGGTACATTTCTTTCCCTTCTCCCGCATTGATCTTTGACTCATTTCCACTTTGAGGACAAAGCGTACTTCAAGTATGGGGTAGGGACATATCATTGCTTGTACTGTTCATTCAGTTGTTTTAGAATTTGTGTTTGCATTGTTAAATTCAGTTTGATATTTAAAAAAAAGCCAAAGAAGTGAAAAAGGCATAGAAATCCTTGGATAAACCGAAAACCCGAAAGGGCGGTTTAGGTAAAAAGAAGGTAGTCCGACCAACCTTAGGTTGGTGCAAAATTGGATATGAGGGATGTGAGTTTAAGTGAGAAAAGAAGAAGAGTGGCAAGGTAAAAACCTGAAAGGGTGCCTTGGCAAAATGAGCGACACCGAGTGTAGGTTTCCCTTCCGGCGTTTTGGCGGCATAAGAAGGGGAGTCATAAGGAGGTTGTCTAGGTAGGCCACTCTTGGAGCGATAAGGATGGTAGTGATTCTTTTTCTCACATTTCCTCTCTTTTCTTTCTTTCTTTCTTGGCTTTTCTCTTGTTTTCCATTTTTTTCTGCTTACTCATGCTTCTTGAGGCCTTTGAGTCTAGTTGATGTCATTTGTTGTTACTCGGGACGAGTAAAAGGTCTAAGTATGGGGGAGTTTCATAGGTGATGGAATCACTATCATTTAGGGTAGTTTTTAGAGTCTTTTTATTTCATTAGTGTCGGTTTATGCTACTAACTCCTTGGTCTAGAAGAAGAAGATTAAAAGAAGCTAAAGAAGGAGTTATAAGCACTTAGGAGTGAAGATCGATCACAAAGCAAAGCTTCTGTTGCCTCACCGCCCCAGCGGATCCTTGCAGCCGCCCCTGCGGGGGAC
Organism: Fagopyrum homotropicum; assembly: GCA_033239125.1. NCBI lineage: Eukaryota > Viridiplantae > Streptophyta > Magnoliopsida > Caryophyllales > Polygonaceae > Fagopyrum > Fagopyrum homotropicum. Next base: position 27,960,492 of record BSWB01000006.1, read on the forward strand.
GTCTTACTTTGGAGCGCTCCCTGCGTTTTCACCAGCGCCAACCATGAAGCGTGTCACCGCCCCTGCGCCACTCCTTGGCGCCCCTACGGTGCCCTCCACTGACGAAACAAAGACCAGCTCCCCTGCGCCTTCCACTGCGGCACTACCTGCGCCCCAACATGGGAGTTGGAAGACGAAGAGGATATATCACCGCCCATGCGTTAACATAGGGACGCCCCGGCGGCTTGGCATCAGAAACGTCAGGAAAGGCGAAAGGTCACACGTTGAAGAGCATTGAAGATCCGCCCCAACGGAATTGTCTAGCCGCCCCAGCGGCTTTGAAGAAGATCAACCGATTCTGCCTAAACCGCCCCTGTGGTTCCTGAAGGCCGCCCTTGCGGTTTAACGCCAGAAGCTTTACTCCGGCTGTTTACACCACCTTTATGGCATTTAAGGTGGCGGTTTTGGGCCGGCCATTTACTCCTATTTAGTGTCTTTTGTAGTATAAATAGTCCTTGGTTGATTGCTAGAATCATCCATCTTATCATCTAGTTAGTCAATAAATTATCCAATTAGATTGTCTTGCTTCCTTGTAATGAGTTGCTAACTCCCTTGCTACATTGGGTTGGTTTGAAGTTGCATTGTTACCTTGGTTGTAAGTTGTTTTTAATCTAAGTTTTCATTCAGTAATACTTTGTGTTTCCTTGATCTACATTGTCTAAATTGCATGTTTACTATTGCTTGAGATTGATCACCTTAGGTTCTAAAGTGCATGTAAACAACTAGGATTAATAGGTTCCGGGTTCGGGTCTTTAATCTAGTAGCAACTTTAAGTAATAACGGGTTGTGATTACTTGAGGAAAAGGAACACAAATATAAAGATAAGTTTAACGGTTTTAATCTTCTCTTTATATCCCTTTGTCTTTATTTGAAAGCTAACTTGTTATTTGTTCTTGTAGTTTTACGGAACTTTAACCTGTTAAGTTGTGTTGATGCCGGTTGGCTCAACACATATATATTTGCAAGCTAACGTTTTGGATCGAAATGGAGCTAAGGAGCAAAGGAGTCGTAGGAGCTACATTTTGGAGCATAAAAGAGAACTCAAGAAGCATGGAGTTAACAAAGAAGATTTACTTTGGACCAGATTTGAGAAATTTAACATTCAGCTGAGATTTACCTCGATCGAGGTGATCTTGAGGAGCGTCAAGAACCGAGGCGAACACCCTGGCGCCGGCGATATAAATTTTTTTGGCTGAGATCTTTTAATTATGGGAAGAAGATATCTTATATTTTAGGGCTGGATTTCTGGAAGGAAGATCATATATTTGGGAGATTTATTTTAGAGATATAATATATTTTTATAGGAAATTATCTTTTTAAGATATTATTATCTTTGGAAGATAATTCTCCTATATAAAGGGTTGGATTTTCCACAATTCATCCATCTTTTTGATCCGATATACCATCTTTGGAGATTGAAGAAGCTGCAATTAGGAAGGATTTTTGAAAGTTTGAAGGAAGTTTTGAAGATTGAAGGAAGGAAGTTTATAGCTTTGTGATAGCTTTTGATGGGATTTGTAAGACTTTCTTAGATTCCCTTTGCTTTTATTGTCTTGTTGGATTTGTGATCCAAGGAACGCTGATTTGTTTGATATTTGATTCAGTTAATGAAGCCTTGTTTTTAAGGTTTTTGTGTTCAAATATTCATTCTCTTCTCATATTTTTGATTATTGTTATCACGATAATGAGTGGCTAATTTTTGTGTGCGATTCTAGGGTGATTGGCTGAATGTTGTGGGGAAGACAATGATAGAATTATCTTAATCCCAGTAGGACCCTGAATGCTCGAGTCTTTAACCTTAACCCTAGAGTACCTCGCTCAGTCGATGAACATCTCGGCCGGGGTGGAACTTGACTTGCCGAGGTGACCTTTTCTAATCCGAAACTGAGAGTTAAGTGTTAGAGTTTGCCAAATCCTATCCTTATTACACCTTTCGTGGTTCAATGCAAGCCTATGATGAGAATTACCCGGTGATTCTTTTGTTTTTTTACCCATGATCATAAGTGTAGGTAATAAAGGTTTATCCTTTATTGGGGTTTGAGTGTGCCTTCATTCCATCTTTGTGAGTTAGCCTGAGATTTACCCGGTAAAGTTTGATTCTATTCCCTTAGTTGGTGTGTTGGTTTGAGATTATAGTTCCTTTCCTTATTATCTTGAGACTTACCCGGTGATAGGAGCTTTGGTTTGGGATTGTGAGTAGTGAGACTTACCCGATGATCTATTCCACTTTAGAAACACCTTCCCTTTCCAAAATCTCAGCTTTGTCCGCTTATCTTGAGATCTTGAGTCAGAACCACAACTAGATGCTTTAATCCCTAGAATTTGCATATTTCCTTTATTTGACCTTATTATCATCTTTGTGTAACACCCCAATTCCGCGGGATTCGGGATGTCACATTGGACTAGGATCTCACAATGGATAATGACCCTAGCCTGACAACAAGTTCACTGGACCTTACAATATGACACTGACATATATAAAAAAATACATAAAACCGTATAAACTGTATAACCAAAGGTAAACAACAACATAGCCGAGTATGAAACGACATCCTCACGCATGAGGTAAACAAGACATCATCCTCACGCAGGAGGGAAAACATAAACAACCCCAAAACCAAACGCCTAATGTACAAGAGTCCTCGGCCTATCACCCTACCAGATCACTCAGCATCACCTATCCTACAAACATCTACAACACGGTATGAAACCGTTAGCTAACCATACATATATAAGGTAATGCATAAGCACCAGCACAAGTCATGAAAGATAAACACATAATCATTCTATCACACATTTACCCATTTTATTATCTTCTTATAATAGTTATTCACTCAAATCGTATACATATACATATATATATATATATATATATATATATATATATATATATATATATATATATATATAGATTTTAGTTCAAGTGAGGAGAGAGCTTGTAGATAGGAATTAGGAGGGTTGTAAGCCATTGGATGGATTTAAATCAAGGGCTCTCACACGCTCATCATTAATGGCATTTTTGTAACTTAAAATCTGGAAAAATACCCTTACGTTCAAAATAGTCATTGGTGTTCATACTTTTATATGTCATTGTTCATGTTTTTATACATCAGTGTTCATAGTATTTTTATTCATCAAAGTGTCATGTCCATTTATTCTTTTGTGTTCCTTTTATAAAGCATAGATGTTCATTTACAGTATATAACCACAAAAAATAAAAAAATTCATCACAAAACGTTAAAAGATGATCATAATATGTTATGTATGTGTCAAAGTTATAGATAACTCATCGATGTTCATACTTTTATACGTCATTGTTCATGTTTTTATTCGTCAGTGTTCATACTTTTTATGTCATTGTTCATGTAAATATTATACACTATTTTTCTATAAGGCATTTTGCCGAACAGTTTGCGTGCGCACTAAAAGGAGCATATAGATTATTCAATTGGAGCTATTAGACCATATCAACATATGTATCTACATGTATTTTCACAATCAAACTTATCAAATACAAAATGATTCAAACAAATTTGATTTCGAACACAAACATCAATCATAATGAAACTTAAACCTTAAGAATTAAAATCGAAACAGTGAGAGTAGAAATTCGAAGAAACAAAACCTGAATCGTCTTGTATTCTCTTTGATTTCACAATTTTTAATGTAATTGATCACTGAATATTACAAACACGATTTTAAAGAAAAGTATAAGTTTTCAAAAAAAAATGAACATCATATTATAAACACCATAACTGTAAAAAAAATGAATACATACTTATAAAAAAATGAACATCATATTTTATTAACAGGATTTGAAAGAATAGCATAATTTTCAAAAAAAATTCCGAAAAAATGTTTTTAAAAAATACAAAAATAACAATTGATGTTAAAAAATGAAAGTTAGTGTTGAGAAAAAATGAACATTTATTGATAAAATATGAACAATGACACTTTTAAATGAACACATACTTATAAAAATATGAACACCAATTTTTATTTCAAAAAGAAAATCTGGAAAAAAAAAATGGTGAGGTGGCATGCCACATGTCACCACCCCTACTCTCCTCATTCCTATCTACAAGGGTCCTCCTCACCGGAACTGGACTATATATATATATAGATGAAAATATGTGACACGAGGACCGATACATCCCCGCCTCTGAGTGCTATATCCAACTGTACGAGTATCGGTCACACAATCCGTGTACCCTATGGGAGTGGATTGCGCCCTTCCTGTAAACTAGTCTGGCCTGACGTCAAAGAACCTCCCAGACTCCACTACGGGATGAAAGAGAAAGGTTATCACAACCACGTAGTGGGGCAGTCAATAAAACATAGGTCGGTATAAACGATAGCTCATGCTATCATAGCAAACATATAAGTAGACACCACTCATGCAAACACCTAATATAAGGATGGTAGTTAAGTAAGTCCTACGGACTTACCTCAACCTCGTACAAACTCAACCACGATCACCTCTACATTAGAGGGACAACACGGCCTATAAACAAGACATAAAGAGATATATCAACCTCTATTCATCAAAGGGGTCACACCTAGATCCATAAGGATCATACTCAATCTATAAGCCACACAGCCAGCTAAACCTCAATATCTCAACATAACTCACAATATCTCAAATCTCAAGGTAGTATCTAATCGACATTCCTCAATCTCAATTCTAATCCTAATTTAATTAATTAACCTTTAATTAATTAATTAGATTTCGCCAGAATAACGTTTTGCCCGCAGGCAATTTCTAAACCCCCTGTCATCAGATTTATCAAACAAACAACCCATAATCACCAGAATAATATAACAACCATAATGGAATTTCTAATTGTCCTATTTGACAAGCCTAAAGTCAATTTAGGCCAAATCGCAGTACGGAAAACGAATAAATTCATAACTTATTTGTTACTAACCCGATTGACGATCTGAAAGAAGATTCGAAATCACAACGACGCACGCTACGCATGGACAACATCAAATTCATCGGAATCTGAGTGACGGAACCGTCCTAGTGACATATATGCTCGACCAGCCCTCCATATACTCGGAAATGCAGAAACTCGGTACCGATATGAAGAGAAGGAAGAGAGGAATCCAGAAACTCAAACGGAATTGAAATCGGATTAGAAACGGAGAGTAGATCTGAGTTTGAAGGTTGAGAAAAATCAGAGCTTTTACGAGGAAACATAAAAGGAAATGAATTAATAAAGGATTTTCCGCTATTTATAGTGAAGACGATAATTATCCTTTAACGAAGTCGATAATTATCCTTTAACCGATCCAAAGGCGGGTCGAACCTCCTTCTCCAAACTTCTCGAGATTGGAATAATAAATTTGGAATATTGTAGGGATAATTATTCCACAACTGCCTCGGAAAACGTATATTCATAAGCCGTCTTTCTTAGCCGTTAAGAAACGAAATAGCGACTCTTTTAACCGTTTTGCCTCTCCATGTTATTTCATATCTAGGACATATCCAATGCCCAGATCATTTCTCTCAACTGCATTTTTATTAATTGGAGCTCCCAAATTCTCCAAATGACACCGGAGGGTAAAAAGAATTACCCAGGGGAAAAAGTAAAAATTTCCCCAAACGTCCAAAATTACGCGAGGAACATAACGGTGGGACTCATAGTCATCACTTGCGAAATCTTCGCGAGTTATATGTCAATTACTATCAACGATTAAGTTAATCAACATTAATTAGAATTCGGAAATCCTAGCTATTACACTTTGATTGCTTTAATCGCTTTTGTGGTTATTAGTTGCATTGACAACCTCTACTTGCTTAGTTTCACCTAAGTCCCTGAGATCGACACCCCGAAATTCTTGCTTTTTACTATAATTGATCTGTACACTGCGGGTTCGCATCCTTGTTTTAAGCATATTTCTTGGGATATAAATATAAAGCATGCACACACCATTTGAAGCGAACAGTGAACTAGCTCAGAATTGCTTCAAACTCATATCTAAGAACACAATAAAGAGGGAAAAACAACTAAAACAAGTGCCTAAAATATAGTCATATTTCATGCTAACAAAATACCCCATACTTGACACTTGCTTGTCCCCAAGCAAGGTTTTTAAAAGCTTAGAACATAACGTAGAATGAAATATGAATGCAAAACAAAACAAAACAATCTTTTTGGTTTGTGTGCTTCTAGTCAATAGATCATCCTCAAACCTTGCTTCATTCATCCTTGAAAACGCTCATATTCATAAACCAAAGTATGCAAAGCAAAGAAACTTCATAAATTGCAAATACTTCAAGACAAACATCATAACCTTCAAGCATTATCAAAATCAAGCATGTGAAACTTCAATTTAGATCACCAACTCAAATAACACTCTTATGATCTCAAGGACTTTCAAATAAGGCCAAGAATGCGGAAAAAGGTGGAAAACTTGTAAGGGAATGTGGTGTATGAATCCGGGAAGAAGGGACAACATAAACTCTTTTCTTTTTACCATTTGAACTTCCACCAACTTAGAGCTTTGCTCTAGACTTTTTGCACATAATTTTTCGACTTTACTTTTGGAGTTATGGACAGCGGTGCACAATAACCGAAGCCTAGGAGATTGGCGTTTCTCAATTTCGAGATGCCTCAAACCCTTGATGCACATACCATAATCTGTTAGGAATATCGCTCAATCCCACTTTGGCAAGACACAAACACTCGGCTATGTGAATGGTGCCGAGTTACTCATCGTCATGATTGACTTCCCCAAACCTAGAATTTTCTACACTTTGAATTCAAACAATTGCTTTCATGGCCGTCCCACATCAAACATGCCAAAATCAACTCTTCATAAATCCCGGATAGGTAAAGGAGGCAAATATTTTCAATGAGGGGATAAATGATCAAAGAAAGAAGAAGAAAATCGAGGTGCCTTAATCATTTCATAAAGAAGTATAAGAACTTATATTGTGAGTTCAACCTTCGTTTCTCAATATGATTTAGATAAAAACCTTCACATTATGAAACTAGCAAGAAAGGATAAACAACATACTCAATCTCTTCACAATTCATAATTCAATTCAAGCATACAATTGTCATCAAAAACTCATTCCACAAGTAGTTTTCATCATAGAAATCATCTCTAATCTTAGAAGCACAAATATTTTCAAATTTTTATGGGTTTTTCAAAGCCTTTTTCATGCAATGCAATAATGAAACGTGTGAAAATGAAGGGAAACATGCAAGTGTTCATAGAAGTGCAAAGCAAAGTGAGTAGAGTTATTACAAACGATAGTCACACCCCACCCCATACTTGAAACATACATTGTCCTCAATGATCAAAAGAAATAAAGAAAAGAAAAGCAAAAGGAACTCACTAATGGCGTTGTGGTGGCTCAAACCGGCGGTCAATCAACGTCATCACTGTGGAGGAGGCGGCAGTGGATATGGAAAGAAATCCGAGCTGAAAGGCCGCCCAAACTGCTGGCGATAGACATCCCTCAAGATGCGGTCACTAGGTTTTGGATCTTTCAAATCCAAATTCCTTCTTCTGAGTGGATTATTCACTTGGTTTGTTGCTTGGATCGTGTAGATGATCGGAAATGCTCCACTTTAGGCTCAAGAATCGATCGAATCGGACTTCGAACAAAGAAATGCGAGATGAAGAAGGGTGTCGGCGATTTGGGCGTGGTTTGGGGTGTGGATTTGGGATTTTGGTGTGTTTTTGTGAAGGAAGGTGGTTTATATAGTGCCCGTAAAATTTTTGAAAATCACGGTCACTCGGGGAAACCACGGCTGTGGAAATGTACGGAACCCGTGGTTTTGGTGAATTTTGCTTGATTTTGGGGAATTACGGTCACATGTTACTTCCACGACCGTGGTTTTGGGCGTGAAATTCTCTGTTGTGTGCCAACATCCAAGTTTCGTCAATTCCTTCCAACTTTTGCATCTTTCCTTTGCCCAATCATTACTCCTACATCCAAAAATATAACATACCGGGAGGTATCGAGGGAAAAATAAAGCAAAAACAACTAAACTAAACTACTCTAAGAATGAATACAAAAACGTAAGTGCAATACCTTGGGTTGCCTCCCAAGAAGCGCTTGTTTTGGGTCCGTAGCTAGACCGTTCCTGTGTTTATTCGAGGGTAATCGGTGCGATTTCCTCGACCGGGAGCTCCAGTGAATACTTCTTAAGACGTTGGCCATTCACCTTGAAACTTCCGCTCTTTTCACCCCATACTTCAACTGCGCCATGGGGAAAAACACATTTGATTAGATAAGGTCCAATCCAACGAGATTTAAGCTTACCTGGAAAGAGACGAAGTCTCGAATTGAAGTAGGGAACTTGATCTCCTTCTTTGAGATCCTTTGGAATGATATGCTTATCTTGCCAACGCTTCGCCCTTTCTTTGTAGATCTTGGCATTTTCATAGGCGTTCAAGCGGAGTTCTTCAAGCTCATTGAGGTCCAAGAGGCGCTTCTCGCTCGCTTCCTTCATGCCGAAGTTCAACCACTTCACAGCCCAGTACGCCTTGTGTTCTAACTCAACCGGGAGATGACAAGACTTCCCATACACAAGGTTGTATGGTGTTGTACCTATGGGAGTCTTGTATGCAGTCCTATAAGCCCATAATGCATCATCCAACTTCAAAGACCAATCCTTCCTCGTCTTTGAGACTGTCTTCTCAAGGATGCCTTTGATCTCTCTATTTAAAATCTCCACTTGTCCACTTATTTGTGGATGGTAGGGAGTGGCGATATTGTGAGTCACCCCATACTTAGATAGTAGAGTTTTGAATCGTCGAGCAATGAAGTGTGAACCTCCGTCGCTAATGATGGTCCGTGGTGTCCCAAATCTTGGGAAAATAGTTCTATTATAGAACTTAACTACAACCATGGCATCATTAGTTGGAGAGGCAATAGCTTCAACCCATCTCGAAACATAATCTACACCTAGAAGTATGTATTGGTTTCCACAAGATGATGGGAAAGGCCTCATGAAGTCTACTCCCCAAACGTCAAAGATTTCCACCTCTTGAATGTTGTTGAGGGGCATCTCGTTTCTCCTAGAGATGTTTCCTGTTCTTTGACAAGCATCACAACACAAAACAAAGGTTTGCACATCCTTAAATAAATTAGGCCAAAAGAATCCAGATTGCAATACATTATCGCTAGTTTTATTGGAGCTAGCGTGTCCTCCACAAGGTAGTGAATGACAATGACGAATGACACTTTGCATTTCGTTTTCCGGCACACATCTCCTAATGATGCCATCAGGACCTCTCTTGAAGAGTAGAGGTTCATTCCAAAAGTATTGCCGGACATCCCTAAAGAACTTCTTCTATTGTGCATAGGACAATCCGGGAGGTATTTCCTGACAAACCAAGTAATTTACAAAATCAGCAAACCAAGGTTCGTTACCCCTAAATATTTTATCGATGCACTCCTCTATGATGTGTAAGTGCTCATCCGGAAAGGAGTCATCTATAGGTAGATCGTCGTCTTCAATGTGTGGTAGACGACTCAAATGATCCGCAACAGAATTTTCCGAGCCTTTCTTGTCACGGATATCTAGATCGAATTCTTGTAGGAGAAGAATCCATCTAATCAGGCTTGGTTTCGCGTCCTTTTTGGCAAGTAAATACCTGATCGCAGAATGATCCGTGTATACAATCACCTTTGCACCTACAAGATAAGAACGAAACTTTTCAAAGGCATATACAATAGCTAAGAATTCCTCTTCAGTTGTGGCGTAGTTGAGCTGCGCTTTGTCTAGCGTCTTGCTAGCATAATAGATAGGATGGGTTCGTCCCTCCTTCTTTTGTCCTAGCACAGCTCCAACAGCTACGTCACTTCCATCATACATAACCTCGAACAGGAGATTCCAGTCCGGAGGTTGGATAATCGGGGCTGAGATGAGAGCTTTCCGGATCTTATAGAAATCATCTAAACAATCCTGCGAAAAGTCAAAAACTGCATCCTTCATCAAAAGATTAGTAAGCGGTTTCGATATCTTAGAAAAGTCCTTGATAAAACGTCTATAAAATCCAACATGTCCTAGAAAACTTCTTATCCCCTTCACTGAAGATGGAGGAGGAAGTTTCTCTATGGTCTCTATCTTAGCCTTGTCTACCTCAATCCCTTAACTAGAGATTAAGTGTCCTAGCACAATGCCTTCTTTTACCATGAATTGACACTTCTCCCAATTAAGAACTAGGTTAGTGTCTTCATACCTTTGCAACACAAGAGAGAGGTTAGAAAGACAATTATCAAATAAAGAACCATAAACAGAAAAATCGTCCATAAAAACCTTCATTATCTCCTCAATGTACTCTGAGAAGATGGCCATCATGCACCTTTGAAAGGTGGTTGAGGCGTTGCAAAGCCCGAATGGCATCCTTCTATAGGCAAACGTACCCCATGGGCACGTGAATGTGGTCTTCTCTTGATCGTCATGGATCGGAATCTGGAAGAAGCCACTATAACCGTCAAGATAGCAAAAATAGGAGTGTTGTGTTAACCTTTCAAGCATTTGATCAATGAATGGTAGTGGGAAGTGATCCTGCCTAGCTGCATTGTTCAGCTTGCGGTAATCAATGCACAACCTCCACCCCGTCACGGTTCTTGTAGGAATGAGCTCATTGTTCTTGTTAGTGATAACCATCATTCCTCCTTTCTTTGGGACAACTTAAACAGGGCTCACCCACTTGCTATCGGAGATAGGATAGATGATACCTGCATCAAGCAACTTAAGAATTTCCTTCTTAACAACCTCCTTCATGATCGGATTTAACCGTCTTTGAGGTTGTCGCGAAGGCTTAAAATCTTCCTCCATTAGAATCTTGTGCATGCATAATGATGGTTTAATTCCTACAAGATCCTCTATAGTATAACCTAAGGCTTTCCTATGCTTCCTTAGAACAGCCATTAGTTTCCCATGTTCATCTTCACTTAAACCGGAACTAACAATTACGGGAAAAATAGAATTAGTTCCAAGAAATGCATACCGAAGATGTGTGGGAAGTGGTTTCAATTCCATAGCTATTGATGCCTTTGATGAGTCTTGAGATGTTTCCGACGCTTCCTTAGAAGTTTCTAAGGGTGTAGGAGTGATGGAAGAAGAATCAAGAGTATTTGTGAAAAGAACGGAATTGTTCTCAGAAATACCCAAAACTACGGCACCACTGTTACTTCTACGGCCGTGGTTTAGGTCGTGGAAGTCAATTACGGCATCACTGGTGGTTCCACGGCCGTGGTTTTATCCGTGTAACTTACTGGTGCTCTCTGAATAGCTGGTTACGGTCATCTTGGCGGAAACAACGGCCGTGGAATAGCACGACTGACCGTGATTCTTCACGTTTTCTGACCCATCATAGAGTTTTTCAAACTCTTCCTCTTGCACTTCCTTTAGCTCCTCTAAGGCTTCAATCTCCTCATTGTAATCCTCTTCCTCTCCTTTTTCCATGATGCTCATGGTAATGACCTTTTGCAATGGATCTTTGAATAGAATCGAGCTCACTTCATCCCTAGACGCTTCCTCGTCATAGATATTGAACATGTCCTCTCCAAGAGGTGGCTCTTTCACCAAAGTTGAGAGAACAATCTCAACCTTCTCTTCACCTATTTCGAAAGCTAGTCTAGCATTCTTGCAATCCACTATACAACCGGATGTTGCAAGAAACGGTCTTCCGAGTATGATCAGAACCGGACAATCTGCAAGAATGTCAAGCACAATAAAATCAATTGGAATGTAAAACTTACCGAGCTTGACTAGGACGTCTTCAATGATACCGACGGGACGAGTTATGGATCGATCCGCCATGTATAATGTCATCTTCACCGGTTTAGGTTCACCTAAACCGATCTTCCTACACAAAGCAAGCGGAATGCAAAATGACCCTGGATATCTCAGCTTTGGGGGCATCTTCAGTCATCGTTTTGATGAGTTCCGAAGATTCCTAACTCATCTTGACTTCTCCAAAGTCTTCTAGTTTCCTCTTCTTAGAGAGGAGCTCTTTCAAGAACTTCTCATAAGCGGGCATACCTACAATTGCATCAATGAAAGGTATATTAATATGCAGTTTGCTCATGAGTTCAATAAACTTACCGAATTGCTTGTCTAGGCGCGCTCTTGTTGTAGACTGCGGGAATGGTAGGGGAGGGTTGTAAGCTGGAGGAGGAATGTAAACATCTTCCTTCTCCTTCTCCTTATCTTTCTCCTTCTTAGCTGAGACTTCCACAAACTTGGGCTGCGGGTCGGTGGTTGTCACGCCACTCCTAGTGGTGATAGCCATCGCCCTTCCCTTTGGATTGTCCTCCGTCTTCCCGGGAAGCTTTCCTTGATCTCTAGGAACTTCTTTAGCCTTACTGAACATATGGTTTTCTAAAGATTTTTGAGCTTTATCAACCTTAGTTATGCAACACTCTAGTCCTTGGAGCTTTCCTAGAATCGTCTCCAACATAGGATCGGGCTTCTCCTTCTCCTTATTGTTCGAACCATTTGATGTTTGCCCCTGGCTTTTCAAAGGGGTAGAAGAAGAGAGAGATGTTAGTGAATTTCCAGAATTTGAATAGGGATTACCGGAGTTTTGTTGTTGGTTGGAACGCCAATTGTTGTTGGAATTTCGGTTGTTGTTGTTATTCCAATTGTTGTTGTTCCAATTGTTGTTCCGGTTATTGTTGCTATTCCCTTGGTGGTTATTGTTGTTGTTGTTGCCTAAGTAGCCAACATCTTGCTCCTTTGGCTTTTTAAGGCTAGCTCTAATGATTTCCTTCAACTCCTTGATTTCGGTGTTGAGGGAAAAGATTTGAGTTTGTGCAGCTTGTGTTAGCTTGACTACCGGCTCTACCTTCCGGTGGGAATACTTCTCAATCACTTGGGTTTACTTCTCGATGAAGTCCCAAGCGTCATCCTCTCTCATGTCCATAAATGTACCACAAGAGAGAGATTGGAGGTTGAATTGTGTGTCCACATCCAACCCCTTGTAGTAAATTTCCAATAGCTCAAGTTTTGAAATGCCATGGTGTGGGCAATCCAATAAGAGGTCCTGAAATCTTTCCCATGATTGAAACAAACTTTCGTTAGCTTTCATAGAAAATGCATTAATCTTACCTCTCAATTCCGCCATTTTAGATGGCGGAAAGAACTTGGTGAGGAACTCCGAAGATAGATCTTCCCATGTGGCAAGCTTTCCGGCTGGAAAAGCTTGATACCAAGCCAAGGCCTTGTCCTTCAAAGAGAAGAAGAACCGGCTAGATCTTGTAGTTGTTGTTAGTAGCCCTTTTCGGCTTCAATGTCTCCATAAGAATCTCAAAATTCTATAAATGTTGGTGTGGAGATTCAGCACTAGTTCCACCAAAATGACTTTGGCGAACCATGATAATAACTTGCGGGCTAAAACTGAATTCCTGGATGTCCTCAGCTCCGAAATTCACACCTAGACGGCGCGGTTGCTGAATTGGATACATCCTTTGCCCGAGAGTTCGTGGTTCATCCCCTACATTAGCAACTCTCACATCTCCATCGGGAATGCGAGGAACAACCGGTGGTCTTGGGTTGTTACGAACGGGGTGAATCACCGGATCAATATCCTCAAGTGGTGGCATATCCTCATCCTCATCGTCGGATGATTCAACTCTAATGGACTTAGTCGGTTTCTTGACCTTCTTCTTCTTACCGTCATTCAACTCCAACTTCATGTCCAGCATCATAACTTTGAGTTCAACAATTTGGAATTGATGACTCGTTAACTCGTCCAAACGAGCTTTCTTACTCAACTTAAGTTGAAGTTGAGCTTCATCCAACTCAGTTTGGATGTTTCTTTCGTTGTTTTCGGCCATCTTTTTCTCTTTCAACTTTCTTCTTAAAGTTCTCTCAAGTTCTGGATCGAAAGGAACTAGATCTTTGGTAGATCTAGTCTTTCGCATATACCTAAAGAATTTGCAAAAAACACTCACAAAAAGATATCAAATAACAAGAGCAAAAGCTCCCAAGCTCGACAACCGAAAACTGGAATTGGTCTTGACCAACTCCCCGGCAACGGCGCGAAAAACTTGTTCGCCTCGAAACGTGCGTCCAAATAAGTTTTAATTTATAAAACTAGAATAAGATCAAGTGAACCCGCAGTGTACAGATCGGCGTAGATTAGCAAGTATTCTAGAGTATCGAACTTAGAGAATTGGTGAAACAAAATCAGTTTCAAGTAATCTGATAGCATGAATTATAGTCTATATTTTGAGGCCTGTTTAGACGTTTTATCTTCAATAATCTGCATGTTTGAATGTATATTATGTGATTATATTGTCGTTTCATCTACCTTTGCGGGAATTGAGGTCTACACCAAGTTTCGTTGTAATCGTAGGTAAAATGGCACGTTTTGCATCAAAATGAAGCTAAAGGAGCTAAGGAGTTATTGGAGCTACATTCAGGAGCTTAAGGAAGAATCCAGGAAGCATGGAAATGGATTAGAGATTCACTTTGAATCAGATTTGAGAGATTTCACATTCAGTTTAGAGTCACCTCGGTTGACTACAGATTCATCTCGACCGAGGTGATCTCGAGGAGCGTCTCGACCGAGGCGAATGCCCTGACGCGGCGAGATCGTTTATTCTTGGCTGAGATCTTTTATTTTTGGAAGGAGAGATCTTATATTTTTGGGTAGGATTTCTAGAAGGAAGATTATATATTTTGGAGATCTATTTTAGAGATTTAGATATATTTTATTAGGATAATATCTTTTTAAGATATTTTATCTTTGGGAGATAATTCTCCTATATAAAGGGTTGGATTTTCCACAAGTTCAACCATGCTTATACAAGCCTAGAGGGCTGATAGCATCCAACAGTTAAGGGATTTTCTCCAGGGTTTTGAAGGAAGGAAGATTGAAGGAAGGATTGATAGCTTGTTATAGCTTTTGTGAAGGGTTTTGTAAGACTTTCTTAGATTCCCTTCTTGTTGATTTGTCTTGTTGGATTTGTTATCCAAGGAACACTTATATTTGTGATATTTGATTCAGTTATTGAAGCCTTGCTCTTAAGGTTTTTGTGTTCAAATATTCACTTCATTCCCATATATTTGATTATTGCTTTCATGATGATGAGTGGCTAATTTCTTTGTGTGATTCTAGGGTGATTGGCTGAAGGTTGTGGGAAAAACAATGATAGAATAATCTTAAATTCCAGTAGGACCCTGAAAGCTCGAGTCTTTATCCTTAACCTTAGAACATCTCGTTCAGTCGATGAACATCTCGGCCGGGGTGGAATTCGTCTGACCGAGGTGACTTTTCTGATCCGAAACTGAGAGTTAAGTGTTAGAGTTTGCCAAATCCTATTCTTATTACACCTTTCCTGGTTCAATGCAAGCTTAGGATGAGACTTACCCGGTAATTCCTTTGTTTGTTTACCCAAGATCATAAGTGTAGGTAATAAAGGTTTATCCTTTATTGGGGTTTTAGTGTGCTTTCATTCCATCTTTGTGAGTTAGCCTGAGACTTACCCAGTAAAGGTTGATTCTATTCCCTTAGTTGGAGTGTTAGTTTGAGATTATAATTTCTTTCCTTAGTACCTTGAGACTTACCCGGTAATAGGAGCTTTTGGTTTGGAGTTAGTGCGTAGTGAGACTTATCCGGTGATCTATTCCACTTTAGTAACACCTTCCCTTTGCAAAATCTCAGCTTTGTCCGTTTTATCTTGAGATCTTGAGTTGGAACCACAACTAGATACTTTAATACCTAGAATTGCATATTCCTTTAATTGACTTTTTATCATCTTTGATTGCTTTAATTGCTTTTGTGGTTAGTTGCAATATTGACTACCTATATTGGTTTTGTTTGACCTAAATACCTGAGATCGACACCCCGGAATTCTTGCTTTTACTACGATTGACCCGTACACTACGGGTTCGCATCCTTGTTTTAGGCATACATCTAGGGTTATAAATTTAAAGCTTGCACACACCATTTGGAGCGAACAAGTTTTTGGCGCCGTTGCCGGGGACTTGGTCTAGACCGAGCCGGTTGCGGTAGTCTTTCGGGGCACTTGCCCCTGTTTCTACTAACCACTCTACTTGAGTGACTTTTGCAGGTTCTTTCATGTAGGTTTATGCGAAGAACCCGCGTTGGGAAGGAAATCGTTCCTTACGATCCCGAACCAGAAAAGACATACAATAGACACTTAAAAGAAGCTAAGATGGCCAATCAAGAGAATCGCGATCTTGAGGCCGAATTGAAGGAGGCATTGGAACAACTACGCCTCAGTAAAGAAGAACTACGACTGGAAATGGAAGAAACTCGCGCAAGGAAGGAAGCTATCGAAGCATATATGGCGACTTTACGGGATCAATATCTACCTCGACCAGATCCAGCTCCTCGACCGAGACAGGACCCAACTCCAGCTGCCCCGGCCGAGATACTCCCACCTCTGATGCCAGTCCGAGATGTTCTTTTTGCAGGTATTCCACAGACCCTAGGGCAGAGGATGGACCCCAACCAGCAACTGAGG
This sequence comes from Fagopyrum homotropicum, assembly GCA_033239125.1. NCBI lineage: Eukaryota > Viridiplantae > Streptophyta > Magnoliopsida > Caryophyllales > Polygonaceae > Fagopyrum > Fagopyrum homotropicum. Next base: position 27,977,005 of record BSWB01000006.1, read on the forward strand.
CGTCCAGGAGTCAACCTAGGTGATCCAACGGACCATGATTATGAGCTTCGACCGCAAGTTCTTTCCATGATTCGCCAATGCCAGTTTGGAGGGCTAGAGAGGGAGTCTCCGCATCAACATCTGCAAAACTATGAGATCTTGATGTAGACCTTGAGACCTTCAAGGCTGGAAAATAACAATTACAAGCTAAAGCCTTTCTACTTCTCTTTGAAAGATAGGGCGCTTACTTGGTATCAATCTCTCCCTCCAGGAAAAATCAACACTTGGCAGGAGATGACGATGGAGTTCTTAACTAAATTCTTTCCCCCCTCAAAGACCGCTGAAATGAGAGGGAAGATCAATGCATTCATCATGAAGGACAAGGAGAGTTTGTCCAAGTCATGAGAGAGATTTAAAGACATCCTTTTAGATTGCCCACATCATGGGATTCCAAAGATACAGTTGTTGGAGATATACTTCAAGGGACTGGACGGAATCACCCAGTTCAACCTCCAACTGCTATCCGCCGGCATGTTCATGGACATGCCGATTGACGAATCTTGGTAGTTCATAGAGAACAAAGCTTTGCACATGGAGAAATACTCCCACCAAGGAGCCGAAGGTGGAATTAAAAGAGTCAACTTCCAAGAAGCTCTATCAAACAATGATCAACTCACCTCTTTGAAGAATGATGTGAAGCAATTGAAGGACCTTTTGGTTGCTCAAACCCAAAAGGAAGAGGGAGGATATCAAGGGTCAAGGAACAACAATCAAGGTTCCCGAAACAACAACTACAATAACAATAGAGGATCCAACAGCAACAATTGGAGATCAAACAATCAAAAATCGGGTAACTCTTACTCTAACTCAAATTCAAACAATTCTTCTAATCCTTTCCTCTCTTCTTCTTCTTCTTCTTCTTCTACTCCATTGAAGAGTCAGGAACAAGGATCAAGTTCATCCCAACCAGAAAATAAAGATGCAGTGTTGGAGGCATCTTGATCAAGCTAAACTCGATGGAGACATCCATGACTTTATTTTCGAAGGCACAAAAAGCCTTAGAACAACAATTCTTTAACAAGGCAAATGAAGCGCCAAGAGATCCAGGGAAGCTTCCAGCAAGAACGGAAAGCAACCCTAAAGGACAGATCATGGCAATAACGACGAGAAGTGGACTGAAAACTGCAAATCCAGTGCCTCGGTCGATGCCAGTACAGACGAAGAACACCTCGGTCTAGGCACAGTCGAAGAACACTTCAGCCGAGGTGCAAACCGAGGTCGAGCCTCAGAGAGCGTCGGACAAAACGGAAGTTTATGTTCCACCTCCTGCATATAAACCACCACTTCCATTCCCCCAGTCAAGGGCTAGAGCACATCTAGACAAGCATTTTGGTAAGTTCCTTGACTTGATGAATAAACTACACATTAACATCCCTTTCCTTGATGCTATTCTAGGGATTCTCGCCTATGGGAAGTTCTTGAAAGAAATTCTATCAAGGAAGAGGAAGTTGGAAGACTTTGGTGAAGTAAGGATGACATCTAAATCCTCGAAACTTATTCAAATCATGAAGGAGAAGATGCCACCTAAGTTAAGGGATCCCAGATCATTTTGCATTCCCATCCCGTGGATGTCACTTGTGAGGCATTGTGTGATCTAGGAGCCAGCGTGAGCATCATCCTGCTGGAGCTATGTGTGAGAATCGGACTTGGAGAGCCCAAGCCGGTGAAGAAACGGTTGTACATGGCGGATCGCTCCATTACCCATCCCGTGGGCATTTTGAAAGACGTTCCGGTTAAGTTAGGTAACTTCTATATACCTATGGACTTTGTTGTGCTTGACATTCCCACAGATTATCCCGTTCCTATCATTCTCGGGAGACCATTTCTAGCAACTTCGGGTTGCAATATGGATTGTAAGAACGCCAAGTTAAAATTCAACATTGGCGGAGATGAAGTGGAGTTTGCCTTACTTGCGGCAATGAAGGGATAGCAGCTAGGAGATGATATCTTCAACATCTATGATGAAGAAGAATCAAGAGAATTGGTGAGCTCTATCCTTATTAACGATCCACTTGAGAGAGTTATTAGCTTTAGCGTAATGGAGGAAGGTATAGATGCTTCTTGTGATGCAGATATACGGAGCTTAAAGGCACTGGAAGAAGATCCAAGAGCAAAATTTGAAAGACTAATCCAGGAGAAGAAGATCTCCAGTTTAGGTCCTAGTTGCAGTACCTCGACCGACGCACTTTCTGGACCAAGCGAGGTGATAACGTGATTTATGACGTTAGTTTAGGCATTCATTTAGATAGTTTTTCCCATTATTCATGCACGGTTTGGCATTAGTTCATGACGTTTACGCTTAATTCATGCATATTTCTAGAAAAGACGTCTACACGAGCTTTTGTCGGTTTTGTAGGTATTTCGGGGATCTTTTGGACATTAATCGATACATTCGAGGGTCAAGCCTCATGGTGGTACACATCCAAGGCTTTGAAGGAACATAATTAGAGCAATGAAGGACACAAGGACCCTTATTAGTGCAAGCAATGGAGCAACTCATGGCTTGACGATCATAACAAGCCTCTGTTGATGAAAATCGGACCAGCACTCAGGAAAATCGGCCGATTTATCTGACTAGGTCGATTTTCTGGCCTTTGACAGCTTAAGCCACGTGTCCCACGATCTCTTTGTCCGGCCCTTGCTTCTTTGTGGAGTATTTAAGTGGTCCTGCAGGTTGATTTAAGGATTCTTCTCCTTCCTTTGGGACCCTTCTTCTCTAGCATCTTCCCAAAGATTCTTCCATTATAATCTCTCTTCAAGGCACGCTTGTGGGTGTTCTTGAGAGAGATTAGTGTAGGCTTTAGTTTTGTAGTGAGATTTGAGTGATTTTTGTGAAGAAACTTGTTGAAGGTTGTAAGATCTGACTTGGAGCTACATTTGGTGTGTTGAAAGACTTGTTTTGAGCTCAAATCCAGCTAAGATTCATTGCTTTTATTTCCTTACTTCATCTTCTTGCTATGGATTCCATTTATGCTTGTATGATGATTTTAGAACTTGAAATGCATGTTGTTGGCTAGTTTATTGTGATTCTAGAGTGATGGATTGATGGTTATGGCTTGGGTGATGATAGAAATGACTTACATGTTAGTTTAGGATGATTTTTGTGGACGAAACCTAAACCAGAGGAGAAAAATTGACTTGTTCTTCAGAGTAAATCGGCCGATTTTTGCTATGATCCACCCGATTTTTCCTTCTGTTGCTCTCTAATTGAACAATCTGTATGTTAGGATGTTAGATTGTTGAAATCCTAGTGTTTGTTGAGCATAATATAGCTTAGGGTGACCTAATGCTAGCAAACTAAGTGAGGAAAGAGACCTACCCGGTGATTTCCGATCTTAGATACCAAAGATGATGAACTCTAGGTAGTAGTGAGCCTCATAAGCCGCTATTGGACTGAGTGTGCTAGGATTGTTGTTTGAGACTTACCTTTTCCGAGACTTACCCGGTAAGGAGAGGTTTGCCCCTTAAGTAGTGTCCGGTTTGTGTAGAATTCCCAACTTTACCTCCTTGAGACTTACCCAGTAATAGGAGTTTGGTGCGGGATTAGTGAAGTATGAGACTTACCCGGTAATTGCTTTCATTAGAGAAACACCCTTTCCCAACACCGCAACCTTATCCTTAGAATCGCTAGAAGCTTGAGTCCAATGCCATAACCGGGAATCTTGATCTCTAGAATCCACTTATCTTACCTCTTATCTCCTATCTTGCATTCGTGTGTTTGTTTGCTTGTTTGATTTGCATATTTTGTGATCCTTGTTTGATCACCCCTAAGGCTGTTCATACGGTCCGGACCGGACCGGACCGGACCGGAAACTGATGGACCGGACCGGACCGGACCGTTTCCGTACTTGTGTGAAACGGTCCATGGACCGGACCGGACCGGACCGTTGCGGTCCGGTCCATCACGGTCCGGTCCAATACGGTCCGGTCCAGACCGTTTTATTTTATTTTTTTTTTAAAAAAAATAAAAATATTATTTTTGTATGGAATAAATCCGGTCCGGTCCGGGTTTGGACCGGACCGGACCGGACCGGATGCTTTTTCAGTTCAAAATTATTAAAAAGTGTAAAATTACGGTCCGGACCGAACCGGACCGGAAGATTACGGTCCAGGACCGGACCGGACCGTACTATTTTTGGACCGGACCGGACCGGACCGAAATTGTACAATTACGGTCCAGGACCGGACCGGACCGTAATTTCCGGTCCGGTCCGGTCCGGTTTTCCGGTCCGGTCCATTTATGTGCAGTCCTAATCACCCCAAAACCAACCAAAAATATTGTGTTTTGCACCTTCTTTATTCCTCATCTCATCTTAGTTTAGATTTGCACTATCTTTGATCATTGAATGACTTGATTTCGCCTCAGTCCTTGTGTTCGACCTCGGAATACTTTCCTTCCTACATAACGATCCGTACACTGCGGGTTTCGCTAGGTAGTTTAGGAGATTAGATCGAGTTTATAAATGTAAAGCTTTTTGTGCTACACAATCTTAGCGTAACAAGTTTTTGGCGCCATTGCCGGGGACTAGGTCTAGATTGAGTCATTTGATTTTGATCGTTTTTAGTGTTTATCTTTCTTGTTACTTTTGATCTTGTGTTGTTTTTGTCTTTACCTTTTCATGTTTGCCATGGACGGATTGTACTTCCAAGATGACCTTGACAACATGGAGTATGAGGAGTGGATGGAAAGCCAAGATTTGGGACCTCTCCATGATGAGATTGAGTATTGGGAGGATTTTAATGCCTATCATGAGTCCCATGATCAAGCTCACATGACTACATTGCCTTATGTGGAACCTCACCATCAACCTCACAATGATTGATTGGAGTTAATGCTAGAAGAAATGTTGAGGAAGATGGATAACCTAGAAAGCAACCTTTCTTCCATTTCGAGTGCACACGTGGTGCTTGAAGCGGAAGTATTTCAACAAGAGGAGGTCCACCATGAGGAGATCCAAGAATTACCCGATTTAACCATAACCAATAGAGACCTTGAGGAAGAGTTGAATGAAGCTCGGGAGCAATTGTGGCTAAGGGATTTGGCCCAGGAGGATGCAAGAAGATTGAATATCGAGAGAGAAGAACAAATGAGGAGGGAGATTGAGGAGATTAGGCATGCTCTTATGCTAGGAGATCCTATCATCCTTCAAGGCTTACCTCCACCTCCTTCCCCTTTGGAGGAGTGCAATGAAGTATTCTCACCCCCGGACATCCTTGCCATCAACCCCGGAACCACACTTGAAGAGCTCACGAGGGAGAGTCCTAAGTTAACTTCAACTCCTTCCAATCCTTTGTTGCTTGCCCGGAGTACACACGAAGATTAGAGTCCCTTTCCTAAGGAGTCTCCCATGTTGAATGATGGAAGCAAGCATGATGGCTCCATGATGTTATGAAGCACCTCAATGAAGAATTCTTTCCAAGAACCGGCCTTCTTTGGATCATAGAGGATGAGGATGGCAAGCATCTCACCGGTGTGACCGCGGAGTACCAATTGTCTAAGTATGGGGTGGCACCTATGGTTGTAACTCCATACTATCATCAAGGGAGCGGTGATGACGGAGTCTACTACTCACCGGTGAAGAGAAAACTTAAAGCTTATTTGGGCATCAAGTGGCCCTTGCTTGTCATCATGGATGCCGGAAAGCGATGGTTGCTTGGACTCCTCAAGCAAACCATGGTATTCGAGGTGGATTGACACATCCTCTGACCTAAAAGAAGCGCTTCTTGGGAGGCAACCCAAGGGTAACAACTCTTTCCCTTTTCTCTTTCGTCTTCGTTTTTGCTTTTGTTTTTGGTGTGCTTTATTTTTCTTTTGTGTTTTTGGGTGCTAGATCTTGTTGTTGTCATGTGTGATGAGATGCTGGAGGTCATGTGAAAACCTCATGGAATTGTTGAGAAGAAGGTGCAAGATCCGAGCACATGGACAAGGAAGAAAGCGCCCAGGAAAATCGGACTGTACTTGCACAAAAATCGGCCGATTTTCCAGGGTAGATGGTCCGATTTTTCCTTCTGTCAAGGAAAGTGATGATCTCCAATCAAGCATGGGTGGAGCGGACGTGGAACTTGGACGGCTTGCGGTGCCAAGCGCAGGTTCCGACACCATAATGAACATCAAGAGCTCTCTACCATCCTTGATCGATCATCCACCATCATCATTCGATGTGAACCGAAATACCAAAGCATCACCAATTTTACATTGTGAGGACTCTCTTTCACTTCTTTATTTAGTTTGCACATTGGGGACAATGTGTTTCTAAGTATGGGGTGGGGTTTTCATAATCACTTGCATGATTAGCATCTAGGATAGTTTAATATTGTCACATGTTTCATTATGTCTTGCATTGTACATATATATTTCAAAAAAATCCAAGAAAATCAGAAAATTTAAAAATTTTTAGTGCTTCTAAGCTTGGGTATGACCCTTATGATGAAATTGTCTTGTGAATTGGCTATGGATGGCCTTATGTGTTGAATAGATGAATGCATATGTGGACTTGAAGTACTTATCTTGAATCCCATGAATGATTTGTGATTATGATGCTTGTCTTGATTGGATTGAGGATTGAAAGTCGAAATTACATGCTAGTTCTTGCACATCATTTAGAAGTGATTAAGGCAATTCATCTTTCTCTACTTCTTATCTTGATCATGTTGTTTGAGCACCTCAATTGATGAAAAATTTGACCTCTTTTGACCCATCCGGGAATAGGAGCATGCTAGTGTGTTGATGTGTGTGAAAAGCAAGTGTGGGGTGAAGTTGTTGATGAATGAATGATGTGAAAGAAGTGATGAATTTGTTGTGAAAAGTGTAGGAAAAAAAATAGGTTTGGGGAAATTGGTTTAAATGACGAGTAACTCGGCACCATTCACATAATTGGGTGTTTGTGCCTTGCCAAAGTCAAATAAACCGATAGTCCTAACGAGCTTTGGTATGTGTGCCCGGTGTGGATGCACCTCGAAAAATAAAAAAACCCGAGGACGGCTAATCACCAAGGTTTCGGCTTTTGTACACCAATGCCATTGTCTCAAAAATAAGTGAAAAAGAAAAGAAAAGATGGAGAAAATTATACACTTGTTGGGAAGTTGAGCAAAAAAAAAACGAAATTGTGGAGTTAGTTCCTTTCCCGGATTAGCATCACATGACCTAAAAATTCCCACCTAATCACAACGTTTCTTAGCCTCTTTTTCCTAAGTCCTTGTGACCTAAATGCATGTGTGTAAGACTTAGTGATCTAGATTAGACATACTCATGATCATCGTGACTTCTTCATTTTCACCTCTCATGCATGCTTTCTAGTTAAGTATAATTGTCTTTCCATGCCTTCATTCATTTTATGCATGATTGCTTGTCCATTGCTATGAAACATGACTATGAAGGTGATCCAATGTTAGAAGCACAATTCCAAAAAGATTTTGTTGTTTTTCTGCATGCATAAATCATGTCATCTCTTAGTCTATAGTTGGATCTTGCTCGGGGACGAGCAAATCTTAAGTATAGGGTATTTTGATAACGTGATTTATGACGTTAGTTTAGGCATTCATTTAGATAGTTTTTCCCGTTATTCATGCACGGTTTGGCATTAGTTCATGACGTTTACGCTTAATTCATGCATATTTCTAGAAAAGACGTCTACACGAGCTTTTGTCGGTTTAGTAGGTATTTCGGGTATCTTTTGGACATTAATCGATACATTCAAGGGTCAAGCCTCATGGTGGTACACATCCAAGGCTTTGAAGGAACATAATTGGAGCAATGAAGGACACAAGGACCCTTATTGGTGCAAGCAATGGAGCAACTCATGGCTAGACGATCATACAAGCCTCTGTTGAAGAAAATCAGACCAGCACTCAGGAAAATCGGCCGATTTATCTGACTGGGTCAATTTTCTGGCCTTTGACAGCTTAAGCCACGTGTCCCACGATCTCTTTGTCCGGCCCTTGCTTCTTTTTGGAGTATTTAAGTGGTCCTGCAGGCTGATTTAAGGATTCTTCTCCTTCCTTTGGGACCCTTCTCCTCTAGCATCTTCCCAAAGATTCTTCCATTGTAGCCTCTCTTCAAGGCACCTTTGTGGGTGTTCTTGAGAGAGATTAGTGTAGGCTTTAGTTTTGTAGTGAGATTTGAGTGATTTTTGTGAAGAAACTTGTTGAAGGTTGTAAGATCTGACCTGGAGCTACATTTGGTGTGTTGAAAGACTTGTTTTGAGCTCAAATCGAGCTAAGATTCATTGCTTTCATTTCCTTACTTCATCTTCTTGCTATGGATTCCATGTATGCTTGTATGATGATTTTAGATCTTGAAATGCATGTTGTTGGCTAGTTTATTTTGATTCTAGAGTGATGGATTGATGGTTATGGCTTGGGTGATGATAGAAATGACTTACATGTTAGTTTAGGATGATTTTTGTGGCCGAAACCTAAACCAGAGGAGAAAAATCGACCTGTTCTTCAGAGTAAATCGGCAGATTTTTGCTATGATCCACCCGATTTTTCCTTTTGTTGCTCTTTAATTGATGAATCTGTATGTTAGGATGTTAGATTGTTGAAATCCTAGTGTTTGTTGAGCATAATATAGCTTAGGGTGACCTAATGCTAGCAAACTAAGTGAGGAAAGAGACCTACCCGGTGATTTCCGATCTTAGATACCAAAGATGATGAACTCTAGGTAGTAGTGAGCCTCATAAGCCGCTATTGGACTGAGTGTGCTAGGATTGTTTCTTGAGACTTACCTTTTCCGAGACTTACCCGGTCAGGAGAGGTTTGCCCCTTAAGTAGTGTCCGGTTTGTGTAGAATTCCCAACTTTACCTCCTTGAGACTTACCCGGTATTAGGAGTTTGGTGCGGGATTAGTGAAGCATGAGACTTACCCGGTAATTGCTTCCATTAGAGAAACACCCTTTCCCAACACCGCAACCTTATCCTTATAATCGCTAGAAGCTTGAGTCCAATGCCATAAACGGGAATCTTGATCTCTAGAATCCACTTATCTTACCTCTTATCTCCTATCTTGCATTCGTGTGTTTGTTTGCTTGTTTGATTTGCATATTTTGTGATCCTTGTTTGATCACCCCAAAACCAACCAAAAATATTGTGTTTTGCACCTTCTTTATTCCTCATCTCATCTTAGTTTAGATTTGCACTATCTTTGATCATTGAATGACTTGATTTCTCCTCAGTCCTTGTGTTCGACCTCGGAATACTTTCCTTCCTACATAACGATCTGTACACTGCGGGTTTCGCTAGGTAGTTTAGGAGATTAGATCGAGTTTATAAATGTAAAGCTTTTTGTGCTACACAATCTTAGCGTAGCACGAGGTGTTCTTGACTAAAGAACATCTCGGTCACCCACTCTGCACCTCGACCGAGGTCGAAAGCGAGATGATATCAACTGAGAATAACAAACTTCTTACTCCCTTTTCTGACATTCATCCTCAGTTGGTGGAACACTTTCTCCACCAAACTTCTGATAATAAAGGGCCTTGGTATGCTGACATTGTTAATTATCTCGTTTGCCAGGAAATACCACCCGGATTGACGTACGCTCAAAGGAAGAAATTCTTTAAAGATGTACGCTATTACTATTGGGATGAACCTCTACTATTTAAGAGAGGTCCGGATGGGATGCTTCGAAGATGCATTCCGGAAGATGAAGTTACTAGTGTCATACGGCATTGTCACTCACTTCCTTGTGGAGGGCATGCTAGCGCTCACAAAACGTGCACCAAGGTATTACGTTCCGGTTTCTTTTGGCCTACATTATTTAAGGATGTGCAAATGTTTGTTGTCTCTTGTGATGCATGCCAAAGAACAGGGAACTTATCTAGGAGGAATGAGATGCCACTCAATAACATACAGGAGGTTGAGATCTTCGATGTATGGGGAGTAGATTTCATGGGACCTTTCCCATCATCCGGAAGAAACCTCTACATTCTTCTAGTTGTCGACTACGTCTCTAGATGGGTTGAAGCCATTGCCTCTCCCACTAATGTTGCCATGGTGGTAGTGAAGTTCTTTAATAGGACTATCTTTCCACGTTTTGGGACTCCACGCATCATCATCAGCGATGCGGGGACACATTTCATCAACCGGAAGTTTAAGGCACTTCTATCGAAGTATGGGGTAACCCACAAGGTAGCAACCCCTTATCACCTTCAAACTAGTGGACAGGTCGAGATCTCTCATAGAAAAATTAAAGCAATCTTGGAGAAGACCGTCTCTAGGACGAGGAAGGATTGGCCCATGAAGTTGGACGACGCTCTTTGGGCCTACAAGACCGCATTCAAGACTCCCATTGGTACCACCCCTTATAATTTGGTATATGGGAAGTCTTGTCATTTACCCGTTGAGCTGGAACACAAAGCATATTGGGCGATCAAATGGTTGAACTTCGACATCAAAGACGCTGGTGAGAAGCGGCTATTGGACATCAACGAGCTGGAGGAGCTACGTTTGAACGCTTACGAGAATGCCAAGATCTACAAAGAAAGGACAAAGAAATGGCATGACAAGCGTATCATTCCTAAGGATTTTAAAGAAGGAGACTTCGTTCTACTCTTCAACTCCCGCCTTCGCCTCTTTCCAAGTAAGTTGAAATCTAGATGGACCGGACCTTATGTTGTGAAACATGTTTTCCCTCATGGTGCAGTTGAGATTTCGGGAGAAACAAGTGGAAGCTTCAAGGTTAATGGTCATAGACTTAAGAAATACAAACCGGAAGTCCCGGTTGAGGAGGTTTCACCACTATACCTTGTTTAAGGACAGCGTACGGTCCAGCTAGCGACCTTAAATCAAGTGCTTCTTGGAAGGCAACCCAAGGTATTGCTTTTTTTCCCTTTCCTAGTCTAGCTTTAGATAGTTTGCTTTTGCTTTGCTTTGCTTTGCTTTGTGTTTAACAGGTAATCTCTAAGGAAGGAATACAACCCAGGAACAACACTGGAAGGGCAGAAGTTCAAGAATTTGAGAAGACGGAGTTTGATTGAGACACATCTCGGTTGCTGTCACGGCACCTTGACCGAGATGATTCTTGAGCAACTGAGGCGACTAGGGTTACTGAAGATCCACCTCGGTCCGTATCACCTCGGTCCGGTCGAGACCATCTCGACCGAGGTGACAGCAGTTCCAGAAAAGGGTATAAAAGGGGGATCAATTTCTCTCTCTTCCCTCTCTCACCTTCTCGACCGCGGCGTCCCAATTCATCTCGTTCTCCGATTCTCGATCGTTTTCAACGATTCTTGCTTCCAAACTTCAAGGAAAGAGTAGAGGAACATTTTGCAAGCAACAATCTGCAACAAAAACGCTCCGAATCGACCAAATCTGGGGTAAATCGAAAAAACCCTAACTCGTTCTTCTTCCACTATTTCGATCAAATTGGGCTTTGGTTGCCCCTGCATTGTGTTGGAAAAGGCTTAAGTACCCCATAGGAACAATTGGTAGTGATATCAGGGGAAAATAACTGGATTTCTGAGCGTTACGATCGAACAGCCTTCTACCTCGGTCTAGTCGACCTGCGTCTCGACCGAGGTGTTCTTGAGATCTGACAACCGACCGAGGTGGTCTGACAATTAGGGAAAATGAGTTTTGACAGATAGCTGGTTCTGAGGGATAGGTATTCCCCTTCTCCTTCTTCTTCTTCTCGCCGCTCCATACCGGTGATCCATGAGCGTCACCGGGTAGATTATGACCGCATTGTTGCGCGTCCAGTGGTTGCACCATGATTTCTAGATATTGCTGCTTTTGATTGCCTCTACGTAGATGATAATTTGAGGCGGATGATTGCTATGGTAGAGCTAGAGAAGTTTACTGAGATTAGAGCTCCAACCTACCTTGAGCCGACTTTGGAGTTTGTGAACTCCGTGACTTACTTGCCTACAGAGCGTGCCATCAAGTACCGGTTGCTGAACCGGAACTACTTAGTTCTAATGGACCATTGTAGGGAGATCTTCGGCTTCCCGACCCCCACAGTTTCTGATTTTCCTTCTCGAGCCGTGGCTCGACAGTTCTGGAGCCAAATAGCTCACGTAGTTGAGCATGCTGATAGGTGGAGACCTGGAGACTCCAAGGAGCGTATCATCTTCCACCTCGCCTTCAGATTAGCCTACCGGATCTTTAGCAAGACACTTCTGGCGCGTATTGAGACGCCCCAGAAGATTAGACAGGGGGAGTTGCTGAATCTATACTGCATAGTTACCGGAGGAGTTCCTGACTTTCGAGTGATGTTGGTTGAGGATCTCCACAAGATCAACGCAAAGGCAAAGGGAGATATTTATTGCGGGGGTCTAGTGACTCACATCGCGAGTTACATGGACTTAGATTTGAGTGCTTGTACTATGCTGGCGGCTGCCAAGCCGCTTGGACTGCAGGAGATGATCACGAGGAGGATCTTGGTTCCTCGTGGACTTACTACGCCATATGTGGCGATGCCCTGGGAGCAGACTTCCCCTCAGGGTATTAGATGGTCATCTCAGTTCTCAGTATTTGACCCTCAGTACTGGTACACTACGTGAATTCCTCTTATTGAGGACGCTAGAGACGCAACAGCAGCAGCCCAGGAGCAGGATGAGGAGGAGGCTGATGAGGAGGCTGAGGATGATGATGGCGGTGCTTCCATGGACACAGGGACAGATACTGCTGGCACCAGTAGACCAGTCGTCGATCTAGACGAGGAGACAGAGGATGAGCCAGCCACAACACCAGCACGTCCTGCCACACGTAGAGTACGCAGGCAGAGGGATCCCGTAGCTCACCGCCGGATCGACGATCTGACATATCAGATGATTGACTCCTACGCAGTGATAGCATGAATTATAGTCTATATTTTGGGGTTTGTTTGAACGTTTTATCTTCAATAATCTGCATGTTTGTATATACATTATGTGATTTTACTGCCATTTCATCTACCTTTGCGAGAATCGAGGTCTACACCTAGTTTCGTTGTAATTGCAGGTAATATGGTACGTTTTGCATCAAAAAGGAGCAAAAGAAGTCAAGAGTCATTTGGAGCTACATCCAGGAAGCATAGCCATGGATTAAGGATTTACTTTGGGCCAGTTTTGAGAGATTTCACATTCAGTTGTGACTCACCTCGGTTGACCAGAGATTCATCTCGACCGAGGTGATCCAGAGACGCCGACTCGACCGAGGCAAAAACCTAGGACGCGGCAAGAATATTTTATTCTTGGCTGAGATCTTTTAAAATTGGAAAGTGATCTTATATTTTTGGGCTTAGCTCTTGGAAGAAAGGAGATATGCAGAATCATATATTTTACCTATATTTATGGGAGAATATCTTTCTAAGATTTATTATCTTTGGAGGGTTATTTTCCTATAAAAAGGGTTGGATTTTCCACAAATCCGATCGTGCTTAGACCCCGTTTACACCGAAAAATACGCAGCAGCAGCCTACTCCAAGTTGGGAGATTTGAAGAACCTTTTTGAAGGTTGAAGGAAGATTGAAGTTCATAGCTTTTATAGCTTTATTGAAGGGTTTTGTAAGATTGTCTTCAATTCCCTCAATTGTTGTCTTGTCTTGTTGGATTATTATCCAAAGAACGCTTTGTTGTGATATTTGATTCAGTTATTGAAGTCTTTTCATTAAATTCTTCTTTGTTCAAATATTCACCTTCTTCCTATATATTTTAATACTTTCATTATGATGATGAGTGGCTAATTTCCTTGTGTGATTCTAGGGTGATTGGCTGAAAGTTGTGGGAAAAACAATGATAGAATAATCTTAGATTCCAGTAGGATCCTGAAAGCTCGAGTCTTTAATCTTAACCCTAAGAATCTCGTTCGGTTGATGAACATCTCGGCCGGGGTGGAATTCTTCTGACCGAGGTGACTTATTTGATCCGTAACTGAGAGTTAAGTGTTAGAGTTTGCCAAATCCTATTCTTATTACACCTTCCTGGTTCAAAGCAAGCTTAGGATGAGACTTACCCGGTAATTCCTTAGTTTGTGTATCAACGATCATAAGTGTAGGTAATAAAGGTTTATCCTTTATTGGGGTTTGAGTGTGCTTCCATCCCATCTTCGTGAGTTAGCCTGAGACTTACCCGGTAAAGGTTGATTCTATTCCCTCAGGTGGTGTGTTAGTTTGAGGTTATAGTTCTTTATCTTAATTCCTTGAGACTTACCCGGTAATAGGAGTTGCGGTTTAGGACTAGTGTGTAGTGAGACTTACCCGGTGATCTACTCCACTTAGTAACACCTTCCCCACGCAAAAATCTCAGCTTTGTCCGCTTATCTATAGATCTTGAGTTGGAACCACAACTAGATGCTTTAAATCCCTAGAATTACATGCTTGCTTTATTTGACATCTTATTCATCTTTGATTGTGTTAATCGCTCGTGTGGTTAGAACTAACGTAGCATACTGTGTTGACTTTGTTTCACCGAGTCCCTGTGATCGACCCCTGGAATTTTCTTGCTTTTACTACGATTGACCCGTACACTGCGGGTTCGCATCCTTGTTTTAAGTTTAAGTCTAGGGTTATAAATTTAAAGCTTGCACACACCGTTTGGAGCGAACAAGTTTTTGGCGCCGTTGCCGGGGACTTGGTCTAGACCGAGCCGGTTGCGGTTTGCTTTTGGGGCACTTGCCCCTGTTGCTACTAACTACTCTTTCTATGAGTTTTGTAGTTTTCAGGATTTCCGATGACTACATTTGATCCAGCCTGGATAGCAAGGCAAAGTGCTAGGGCGGACCATTATGAATACTTGGAGGAGAAGTACTCCTTCTATTTGTTCAACAATGAATGGGAAAGAGAAGAGGTCATTCAGCGTGAACTTGCGATATGGGATGAGAAGAATGTCCCTAAAAACATTTATGAGCAACCTTTTGAAGACTCTCTCGAATCAAGATTGGAGAAGTTGATGAAGAAGGTGGAGGAGCTCAAGGAAAGCACCCTATCCTATGCTAAGCCGAAAGAGGAGCATAAGGAAGTGTTGCACGTTCCAAGCATTCCTTTGGTCGAACCGGAAGTTTTTCCTGAAGCTTCTGTGGAAGCGGAGGATGTGGAAGATCTCGATCCAACTGCCGAGACCTCGGCCGAGGTGGAGGAGATCTCGACCGAGATGGAAGAAGAATTTGTAGAACTGCAAGATGCGGCGAACCTTGGCCAAATTACTGAGATTGTGGTCAAGGTGGAAGAAAGACCAGCAGAACTGAGAGAGATTTCGTGGGTGGATTATCAACCCAACACGAAACTTGTCTCAAGCTTTGGAGAACTTTGCAAGGTACATTCTCCTACTTCATTTGAATTCCCTATTAATATTTCTAGATTTTTCAGGAAGGCACCGGAGAGTTGGAGGTCTCTTCCGAAAGAACCTCCTAAGATCAAGATGAAACCTCTCTTGAAATTGTTGGAGGAAGATGCTCCTTGGATTATAAGGAGTGAAGTTAACAAGCGCTTCACCGCTAAGGCAACGAAGTGTTATTTGTTCAAGTATGGGGTCCCTCGCATGCTCAGGACCCTGTACCATCCCCAAGCTATAGATGGGGAAGCTGCTATGATTCTCGAGAAACTATTTTCTCGATCCAGGAAAGGATGGGACGCAAGGCTAGATTATGTCCCAGTGAAGTGTCGGAAGTCTAGACGAATTCCGGTGAGAATCAAACCGTACAAGCTTGTACGTGGGAGATCTTACCATTTTCCGGTGAAGTTAGGAACCGGAACCTTCTTGGAAGATTTTTACGGATGTGATGAGCACTCCACGACATTCAAAGTGCATTGAGTAATCCCATGCCGTATGGTCCAGCTAGCGACCTTAAACCAAGCGCTTCTTGGGAGGCAACCCAAGGTATTGCTTTCTTCTCCCTTTTCTAGTTTAGTTTAGATAGTTGCTTTGTTTTTGTTTTCCTCTAGACAACAACCAGGTATTCCAAAAGGAAGGATCACAGTTCAGGAGCTACACTGGAAGAACAAAATTTCGAGAAGTTGAGGAAACGAGCTTTACTGAGATACATCTCGGGTACTATCAGAACACCTCGACCGAGATGTGCTTCGCCAACCGAGATGGTCATTTCTGGGAGTTGTTTCTTACTCCTTCATGCAGTTTAGCTATGTTCGGTGAGTATCCTGTCCTTAGACTTATTTTGACCCACTGGGACAGTATGTCCCAAGTATGGGGTATGCGGATATGTTATTTGACTATGGATGATTGTATGCTACTTTGATGGATATTTATGATCTTATTATGCTTCACTTTCGCTTCTATATGTTTATCTGAGATTACATACATGCATACAGGTTATTTGATTGAGAAAAACGTCGAAACTGAAAGAAATGGTTTTTAAAAAAAAAATTTTTGACCTCGACCGAGTCAGTTCTGGCCAAACGAGGTGCTTCACCTCGGTTGAACCAAGAACACCTCGACCGAGGTGGGTTAACTGAGAGTTTTCGAAATGATTTTTGTGCCTCTTATCTGGATATGATCTCAGTGAAGATCTTGCTTACTTACTGGTTTTGAAATCTTTATGTGTTTGAAAGGTTTTATAATATGTTTAAGTTGTTAAATGCTTTGTTTGAAATTTTTGGCATGTTTAATACTTTGTTTTTATCCAAATTATGTTGAATTTGAAGGTTGACACCGCAGTATGAGTTCTCTCACTTTCTTCCTGGAAAGACCAAGGCAATTCATTCTTCTCTCCTCTTCTTCTTGATCATGCTTAACCCCTCATATACATTTTGCCTCCCTTTTACCTATCCGGGAATTTGGAAGCAAGCAAAGTGGTGAAAGCAAGTGAAGTAAAAGTTGAGAAGTTGGCTGGAAGTGAAAGTGTTAGAAAGTAATAAATAGGTTTGGGGAAGTCAATCATGAAGATGAGTAACTCGGCACCATTCACATAGCCGGGTGTTTGTGTCTTGCCAAAGTCGGATTGAGCGATATTCCTAACGGGTCATGGTATGTGCATCAAGGGTTTGATGCATCTCGAGAAATTGATGATTGCAGATTTCCTAGGCTTCGGTTATTGTGCACCTCTGTCCATGCATCCCAAAAAGTAAAGTAAAAAGAAAAAGTGTGAGATAAGCAAAGCTTATTGGTGGAAGATGTTGCAAGTCAAAGTGAAAGTGAAGTTCATCCTTTTCCCGGATTCTAGCACCACATTACCTTACATACATCCCTACCCTACACGTTTCTTGACCTTTCTTTTGGGAAGCCCTTGAGACCTTGAGCTTGTTGATTGACTTAGCGGTTTAAACTGGATTATACATGATTAATTTTGATAATTGTGATTTATTATACATTCTATGATTTTGTGCAAAGATGAACAACTTTCCTATATTTATAAAATGTTTTGAGCGTATTGAGTTTTTAAATTCCGGGAAGTACTCTCTTAGAGTGATCTATGGTAGTTGCACACCATAAAATGTTTTTGAAATGCTTTTTCATTGATTATCTTGACTTATAATCCATTCTATCTTGTCTTCTATATGCGGAACTTGCTTGGGGACAAGCAAGGGCTAAGTATGGGGTATTTTGATAGCATGAATTATAGTCTATATTTTGGGGTTTGTTTGAACGTTTTATCTTCAATAATCTGCATGTTTGTATATACATTATGTGATTTTACTGCCATTTCATCTACCTTTGCGAGAATCGAGGTCTACACCTAGTTTCGTTGTAATTGCAGGTAATATGGTACGTTTTGCATCAAAAAGGAGCAAAAGAAGTCAAGAGTCATTTGGAGCTACATCCAGGAAGCATAGCCATGGATTAAGGATTTACTTTGGGCCAGTTTTGAGAGATTTCACATTCAGTTGTGACTCACCTCGGTTGACCAGAGATTCATCTCGACCGAGGTGATCCAGAGACGCCGACTCGACCGAGGCGAAAACCTAGGACGCGGCAAGAATATTTTATTCTTGGTTGAGATCTTTTAAAATTGGAAAGTGATCTTATATTTTTGGGCTTGGCTCTTGGAAGAAAGGAGATATGCAGAATCATATATTTTACCTATATTTATGGGAGAATATCTTTCTAAGATTTATTATCTTTGGAGGGTTATTTTCCTATAAAAAGGGTTGGATTTTCCACAAATCCGATCGTGCTTAGACCCCGTTTACACCGAAAAATACGCAGCAGCAGCCTACTCCAAGTTGGGAGATTTGAAGAACCTTTTTGAAGGTTGAAGGAAGATTGAAGTTCATAGCTTTTATAGCTTTATTGAAGGGTTTTGTAAGATTGTCTTCAATTCCCTCAATTGTTGTCTTGTCTTGTTGGATTATTATCCAAAGAACGCTTTGTTGTGATATTTGATTCAGTTATTGAAGTCTTTTCATTAAATTCTTCTTTGTTCAAATATTCACCTTCTTCCTATATATTTTAATACTTTCATTATGATGATGAGTGGCTAATTTCCTTGTGTGATTCTAGGGTGATTGGCTGAAAGTTGTGGGAAAAACAATGATAGAATAATCTTAGATTCCAGTAGGATCCTGAAAGCTCGAGTCTTTAATCTTAACCCTAAGCATCTCGTTCGGTTGATGAACATCTCGGCCGGGGTGGAATTCTTCTGACCGAGGTGACTTATTTGATCCGTAACTGAGAGTTAAGTGTTAGAGTTTGCCAAATCCTATTCTTATTACACCTTCCTGGTTCAAAGCAAGCTTAGGATGAGACTTACCCGGTAATTCCTTAGTTTGTGTATCAACGATCATAAGTGTAGGTAATAAAGGTTTATCCTTTATTGGGGTTTGAGTGTGCTTCCATCCCATCTTCGTGAGTTAGCCTGAGACTTACCCGGTAAAGGTTGATTCTATTCCCTTAGGTGGTGTGTTAGTTTGAGGTTATAGTTCTTTATCTTAATTCCTTGAGACTTACCCGGTAATAGGAGTTGCGGTTTAGGACTAGTGTGTAGTGAGACTTACCCGGTGATCTACTCCACTTAGTAACACCTTCCCCACGCAAAAATCCCAGCTTTGTCCGCTTATCTATAGATCTTGAGTTGGAACCACAACTAGATGCTTTAAATCCCTAGAATTACATGCTTGCTTTATTTGACATCTTATTCATCTTTGATTGTGTTAATCGCTCGTGTGGTTAGAACTAACGTAGCATACTGTGTTGACTTTGTTTCACCGAGTCCCTGTGATCGACCCCTGGAATTTTCTTGCTTTTACTACGATTGACCCGTACACTGCGGGTTCGCATCCTTGTTTTAAGCTTAAGTCTAGGGTTATAAATTTAAAGCTTGCACACACCGTTTGGAGCAAACACGCAGCCATGACCATCGATCTAGGGGACGTTTGGATGACCTTCACCGAGAGTTAGATAGCTCATGAATCAATCAAACTTCCATACAAACATCATAACCCTTAAACATTATCAAAATCAATCATAAGAAACTTCAATTTAGATCACCAAGTTATATAACATTCTTTTGATCTTAAGGACTTTCAAAGAAAAAGGTCTAGAATGTGGAAAGGGAAGGAAACTTTAAGGATTGTGGTGCATGAATTCATGAAAGTGGACAACTACTCTTTTCTTCTTCTCTTGCGGTTTCCGCAACACTTTCAACTTAGAGCTTCGCTCTCTTCCTTTCATTTTTCGACTTTACTTTTGGAGTTATGGATAGAGGTGCACAAAAACCGAAGCCTAGGAGATTGGCGTTTCTCAATTTTAATGAGATGCCTCAAACCCTTAGCGCACATACCATAATCCGCTAGGAATATCGCTCAATCCGACTTTGGCAAGACACAAACACCCGGCTATGTGAATGGTGCCGAGTTACTCATCGTCATGATTGACTTCCCCAAACCTATAATTTCTTTCTATTCCTTTGAATGCAAAGTATTGCTTTCATGGCCCTCCCACATCATACATGCCTTTTTCAATCAACTCCTCCAAATTCCCGGATAGGTAAAGGAGGTCAATATTTCAATGAGGGGTTAAATGATCAAAGAAAGAAGAAAGAAAGAATCGAATTGCCTTAATCATCTCAATAAGAAGCATAAGAACTTATAGTGTGATTTCAACTTCAATTCCTCAACATGATTTAGGTAACATTCATCACATTATGAAATTTGTAAAAGAGGTATAATCAACTCATTCAATTTCTTTTCAATTCACTATTCGTTTAAGCATGCAATTATCATCAAACTCAATTCACAAGTAGCGATTATCATAGAAATCATCTCAATTCCTTAGAAGCACAAAAATTTTCAAAATTTTTCAATTTTTATGGGTTTTTCAAACTCTTTTTCATGCAATGCAATAGTGAAACATGCAACAATATAATGAACATACAATGATAGTCTCGATAGAAGCAAACAAAGTGAGTAAGAGTTATTACAACTTTTAGTCACATCCCACCCCATACTTGGAACAAACATTGTCCCTAATGTTCAAAATAAAAGAAAGAAAAGAAAGAAAAGAAAAAGAAACTCACAAAATGGCGGTGGAGCGGGTAAAGCAATCGGTCATCATCATCATCACTACGGTGGAGGTGGAGGCGAGAATGGAGAGAAGCTAGGATCATAAAACCGCCCAAACTGCTGGCGGTAGACATCTCTCATCATGTGATCGAGGTCTGATAGCATGAATTATAGTCTAGTTTTTGGGGTTTGTTTGGACGTTTTATCTTTCATAATCTGCATGTTTGTATATACATTATGTGATTTTACTACCATTTCATCTACCTTTGCGAGAATCGAGGTCTACACCTAGTTTCGTTGTAATTGCAGGTAATATGGTACGTTTTGCATCAAAAAGGAGCAAAAGGAGTCATGAGTCATTTGGAGCTACATCCAGGAAGCACAGCCATGAATTAAAGATTTACTTTGGACCAGTTTTGAGAGATTTCACATCCAGTTGAGATTCACCTCGGTTGACTACAGATTTACCTCGACCGAGGTGATCCAGAGACGCCGATTCGACCGAGGCGAACACCTAGGACGCGGCGAGAATATTTTATTCTTGGAAGAGATCTTTTAAATTTGGAAAGTGATCTTATATTTTTTGGGCTTGGCTTCTAGAAGGAAGGAGATATGCAGAATATATATTTTACCTATATTTATGGGATAATATCTTCTTAAGATTTATTATCTTTGGAGGTTTATTTTCCTATAAAAAGGGTTGGATTTCCACAATTCCAACATCACGCTATATCGTCGATCAGGGTTTACACACGCAGCAGCCGCAGCCTACTCCAAGTTGGGAGAATTGAAGAACCTTTTTGAAGGTTGAAGGAAGATAGAAGTCCATAGCTTTTATAGCTTTTATTGAAGGGTTTTGTAAGATTGTCTTCAATTCCCTCAATTGTTGTCTTGTCTTTTTGGATTGCTATCCAAGGAACACTTTGTTGTGATATTTGATTCAGTTATTGAAGTCTTTTCATTAAATTCTTCTTTGTTCAAATATTCACCTTCTTCCCTTACAATTAATACTTTCATAATGATGATGAGTGGCTAATTTCCTTGTGTGATTCTAGGGTGATTGGCTGAAGGTTGTGGGAAAAACAATGATAGAATAATCTTAGATTCCAGTAGGATCCTGAAAGTTCGAGTCTTTAACCTTAACCCTAAGCATCTCGTTCAGTCGATGAACACCTCGGCCGGGGTGGAAACTGGCTGACCGAGGTGACTTATCTGATCCATAACTGAGAGTTAAGTGTTAGAGTTTGCCAAATCCTATTCTTATTACACCTTTCCTGGTTCAAAGCAAGTTTAGGATGAGACTTACCCGGTAATTCCTTAGTTTGTATACCAACGATCATAAGTGTAGGTAATAAAGGTTTATCCTTTATTGGGGTTTGAGTGTGCTTCCATCCCATCTTTGTGAGTTAGTCTGAGACTTACCCGGTAAAGGTTGATTCTATTCCCTTAGATGGTATGTTAGTTTGAGGTTATAGTTCTTTATCTTGATTCCTTGAGACTTACCCGGTAATAGGAGTTACGGTTTAGGATTAGTGTGTAGTGAGACTTACCCGGTGATCTACTCCACTTTAGAAACACCTTCCCCACGCAAAAATCTCAGCTTTGTCCGCTTATCTACAGATCTTGAGTTGGAACCACAACTAGATGCTTTAATCCCTAGAATTGCATGTTTGCTTTATTTGACATCTTATTCATCTTTGATTGTGTTAAATCGCTCTTGTGGTTAGTATTAACATTAGCACACCGTATTGACTCTGTTTCACCGAGTCCCTGTGATCGACCCCTGGAATTTTCTTGCTTTTACTACGATTGACCCGTACACTGCGGGTTCGCATCCTTGTTTTAAGCTTAAGTCTAGGATTATAAATTTAAAGCTTGCACACACCGTTTGGAGCGAACAAGTTTTTGGCGCCGTTGCCGGGGACTTGGTCTAGACCGAGCCGGTACGGTTTGCTCTTGGGGCATTTGCCCCGTTTTGTCTAACCACTCTACTTGAGTGACTTTTGCAGGTTCTTTCTTAGGTATATGCGAAGAACCCGCACTGGGAAGGAAATCGTTCCTTACGATCCCGAACCAGAAAAGACATACAAGCGACGCTTAAGAGAAGCGAAGATGGCCCAACAAGACGATCGCGATCTTGCGGCCCAATTGAGAGAGACGCAGGAGCTGCTACGTCTCAGTAAAGAAGAGCTAAGGCAAGAGAAAGAAGAGAATCATGCCAGGACTGCAGCAATCGAAGCTGAGATTGCAACCATTCGGGACCAGATTCTACTTCGACCGAGGGAGGATCCAGTAGTCGATCCTCGACCGAGGCAGATTCCAGTACCTGACGTCCCGGCCGAGGTACTTCCACCTCGGATGCCAGTCCGAGATGTTCTTCTTGCAGGAATCCCACAAACCCTAGGTCAAAGGATGGACCATAATCAACAGCTGAGGCGTCCAGGGGTGAACCTAGGAGATCCAGCGGATCATGACTACGAACTTCGACCGCAAGTTCTAGCCATGATTCGCCAATGCCAATTCGGAGGACTAGAGAAGGAGTCGCCGCATCAACATCTTCAAAACTACAAGATCTTGATGGAAACCTTGCGACCGTCCAGAATTGAGAACAACAACTACAAGCTAAGACCTTTTTACTTTTCTTTAAAAGATAGAGCTCTTACTTGGTATCAATCTCTTCCTCCAGGAAAAATTAGCACATGGGAGGAGATGACTACAGAATTCTTGACCAAATTCTTTCCCCCCTCAAAGACTGCTGAAATGAGAGGGAAGATCAATGCTTTCATCATGAAGGACAAGGAGAGCTTGTCCAAATCTTGGGAGCGGTTCAAGGATATCCTTTTGGATTGCCCACATCATGGGATTCCAAAGATTGAGTTGTTGGAGATCTACTTCAAAGGGCTGGATGGAAGCACCCAGTTCAATCTCCAACTACTCTCCGCCGGTACCTTCATGGACATGGCGGTTGACGAGGCTTGGGACTTCATTGAGAAGCAAGCCTTGCACATGGAGAAGTACACCCACCAAGGAGCTGAAGGTGGAGTTAAAAGAGTCAACTTTCAAGAGACTCAACCCAACAACAACCAACTCACGTCCTTGAAGAACGACGTGAAGCAATTGAAGGAGCTCTTGATGGCTCAAACTAAGAAGGAAGAGCAAGGGCAAAGGAACAACAACAACAACAATAACGGGTACCGTAACAACAACAACGGACCCCGAAACAACAACTACAACAACAACAATAGAGGATCCAATAGCAACAATTGGAGGGCGAATAACCAAAATCACGGTAACAATCACTCAAACTCCAATTCTAATGATTTCTCTAACCCTTTCCTCTCTTCTCCTTCTTCTTCTTCTACTCCATTGAAAAGCCAAGGGCAAGGATCAAGTTCGTCTCAGCCGGAAAAGAAGGACGCAGTCCTGGAGGCAATCTTGATCAAGCTTAGTGCTATGGAGAATTCTATGACTTCATTTTCGAGGGCCCAAAAGTCCTTCGAACAACAACTTGCTAATAGGGCGAATGAAGCGCCAAGAGATCCAGGGAAGCTTCCAGCAAAGACGGAAACTAACCCTAAGGGCCAGTGCATGGCCATAACGACGAGGAGTGGACTCAAAACTGCAGATCCAGTACCTCGCTCGATGCAAACCACCTCGGTCCAGACCCAGTCAAAGAACACCTCGACCGAGATGCCAACCGAGGCGGCGCAACAGAAAGCAGGAGGAACGACAGAAACTTATGTTCCGCCTCCTGCATATAAACCACCACTTCCATTCCCTCAGTCCAGAGCCAGAGCACATCTAGACAAGCACTTTGGTAAGTTTCTTGACTTGATGAATAAGCTACATATTAATATTCCTTTCCTTGATGCTATTCTAGGTATGCCCGCCTATGGGAAGTTATTAAAAGAAATCTTATCAAGGAAGAGGAAGCTGGAGGATGTTGGTGAAGTTAGGATGACATCTAAATCTTCGGAGCTTATCAAGATCATGAAGGAAAAGATGCCACCTAAGTTGAGAGATCCCGGCTCATTTTGCATTCCCATTCAAGTCGGGGATGTCACTTGTGAAGCCCTTTGTGATCTAGGAGCCAGCGTGAGCATCATCCCGCTGGAGCTATGCACTAAGATCGGTCTTGGAGAGCCCAAGCCGGTCAAGATTCGACTTTACATGGCGGATCGCTCCATTACCCATCCCGTGGGCATTTTGGAGGACGTTCCGGTCAAGTTAGGTAACTTCTATCTACCTATAGATTTTGTCGTACTTGACATTCCCGCAGATTATCCTGTTCCTATCATTCTCGGGAGGCCATTTCTAGCAACTTCGGGTTGCAACGTGGATGCAAGAACGCCAAGTTGAAATTCAACGTTGGTGGCGATGAGGTGGAATTCGCACTGCTTGCGGCCATGAAAGGGGAGCAACTAACTGATGATATCTTCAACATCTACGATGAAGAAGAATCAAGGGAATTGGTGAGCTCTATCCTTATTAATGATCCACTCGAAAGAGTTATAAGCTTCAGTTTAATGGAGGAAGGTATAGATGCTTCTTGTGATGCAGATATACGGAGCTTGAAGGCACTGGAAGAAGATCCAGGAGCTAAAACTGAGAAGCTAGTCCAGGAAACGAAGATTTCCAGCCTCGGATCCAGTAGCAGTACCTCGACCGAGGCACTTTCTGGACTGAGCGAGGCGACCGAAGAACACCTCGGTCAACGCCTCTGCGCCTCGACCGAGGTCGACAGCGAGACGATGTCAACTGAGATTGCTGAGAATAACAATTTTTCTACTCCCTTCTCTGACATTCACCCACAGTTGGCGGATCATTCCCTCCACCAACTTTCTGATAATAAAGGTCCTTGGTATACTGATATTGTGAATTATCTTGTTTGCCAGGAAATACCGCCCGGATTGACGTACTCTCAAAAGAAGAGATTCTTCAAGGAAGTACGACATTACTACTGGGATGAGCCGCTGCTATTCAAGCGCGGACCGGATGGGATGCTTCGAAGGTGCATTCCGGAAGATGAAGTTAATAGCGTCATAAGGCATTGTCATTCACTTCCTTGTGGAGGACATGCTAGCACCGATAAAACATGCGCTAAGGTACTGCGTTCCGGTTTCTTTTGGCCTACATTATTTAAGGATGTGCAATCTTTTGTTGTTTCTTGTGATGCATGCCAAAGAAAAGGGAACTTATCAAGGAGGAACGAGATGCCGCTTAATAACATCCAAGAAGTGGAAATCTTTGATGTATGGGGGATTGACTTCATGGGACCTTTCCCATCCTCCGGAGGAAACCTCTACATTCTCCTCGCCGTTGACTACGTCTCTAGATGGGTTGAAGCCATTGCTTCTCCCACTAACGACGCCAAGGTGGTTGTGAAGTTCTTGAATAGAACTATCTTTCCACGATTTGGAACTCCACGCATCATCATCAGCGATGGAGGAACGCATTTCATCAACCGGAAGTTTAAGGCACTTCTGTCGAAGTATGGGGTAACCCACAAGGTATCAACCGCTTATCACCCTCAAACTAGTGGACAGGTCGAGATCTCGAATAGAGAAATCAAGGCAATTTTGGAGAAGACCGTCTCTAGAACGAGGAAGGATTGGTCCATGAAATTGGACGATGCTCTTTGGGCGTACAGGACAGCATTCAAGACTCCCATAGGTACCACCCCTTATAATTTGGTATATGGGAAGTCTTGCCATTTGCCCGTTGAATTGGAGTACAAGGCGTATTGGGCTATCAAATGGTTGAACTTTGACATCAAGGAGGCTGGCGAGAAACGCCTATTGGAGCTTAACGAGCTGGAGGAGCTGCGTTTGAACGCTTACGAGAATGCCAAAATCTATAAGGAAAGGACAAAGAGATGGCATGACAAGCGTATCATTCCAAAGGAGCTTAATGAAGGAGACTTAGTTCTACTCTTCAACTCCCGCCTCCGTCTTTTTCCAGGTAAGTTGAAATCTAGATGGACCGGACCTTATGTTGTGAAGCATGTTTTCCCTCATGGTGCAGTTGAGATATGGGGCGAAGCTAGCGGAAGCTTCAAGGTCAACGGTCATAGACTTAAGAAGTACCAACCGGAAACGCCGGTTGAGGAGGTTGCACCGATCTACCTCGTTTGAGACGCATCATGGTCCAGCTAGCGACCTTAAATCAAGCGCTTCTTGGGAGGCAACCCAAGGTATTGCTCTTCTTTCCCGTTTTCTAGTCTAGCTTAGATAGTTTTTGTTTTTGCTTTGCTTTGCTTTGTTTTTGGCGTTCTGGACAGACAACAGGAAGAAACACATCTGGAAGGACAGAAGTTCGAGATTCTGAGAAGACAGAAGCACCTCGGTCACTGTCAGAGCACCTCGACCGAGTTGATTCTTGAAGCAACCGAGGCGACTAGGGTTTCTGCAGAACCACCTCGGTCCATACCACCTCGGGCCAGTCGAGACCATCTCGACCGAGGTGACAGCAGATCCAGGAACGGTATAAATAGGGAAAAATTTTACTTTTCACTTTTTATTTACCCTCCTCGACCGCGGCGACAGATCCACCTCGCCTCCTTCGTTTCTCGCTCGTTTTCGAAGATTTCTGCTTCCAAACCGCGATTAAAGAGTAGAGGATCCGATTGCAACTACAGATCTGCAAGAAATTTGAGCGTTTCGACCGAAACGAGGTAAAAACGTTCAAAAACCCTAACTCGCTCGTTTTCTGCAATTTGGGCTTTGGTTGCCCTTGATTCTGTTGAGGAAACCTTTAAGTACCCCTTAGGAAGCATCAGTAGTGATTTTTGGGGGAAAAGAACTGAAAATCAGAGAGTTGAAATCGCACTGCCTTCGCCTCGGTCCAGTCGTTCTGCACCTCGGTCGAGGTGATTCTTGGTATTTGTCAGTCGACCGAGGTAGTCTGACAGTGTGTTTTGAAGATGAGTTCAGATCGCCGTTTAGCTCTTAGAGATAGATCCTCCCCTTCCCCTTCTCCTTCCGCATCCCGTCCCTACCGCCCGGCCATCCACGAGAGATGCCGGGTAGACTATGAGAGGATAGCTGGCCGTCCAGTCATCGCACCACGATTTCTGGATGTGTCAGCTTTTGACTGCCTAGGGTTAGATGCTGACCTTAGGAGGATGATTGCTACAGTGGGGCTAGATCAGTTCACTGAGATCCGAGCCCCAGCCTACTTAGAGCCGACACTCGAGTTTGTTAGCTCCTTCTCCTACCTTCCCACAGAGCGGTCTGTGAAGTACCGGTTGATGAGCCGGAACTTCATAGTTCCTTTAGAGATTTGGAGAGAGATCTTTGGCTTTCCTGACCCCACTGCTGTAGACTTCCCCTCCCGATCCGTAGCTAGGGAGTTCTGGGGACAGATAGCCCACATTACTACACACGCAGACAGATGGCGCCCTGGAGATTCCAGGGAGAAGGTCATCTTTCACCCAGCCTTCAGACTTGCCCACAGGATCTTCAGTGAGACACTTCTGGCGCGTACGGAGACGCCCCAGAAGATCAGACAGGGTGAGCTCTTCAGCCTCTATTGCATGGTTACAGGAGGCTTCCCAGACTTTGGCTTGCTCCTAGCAGAGGATCTGCATAGGATCAAGGCCAAGGCGAAGGGAGATATTTGCTGTGGAGGTCTAGTCACCCACATCGCTACTTACCACGGGATGGACCTCAGCGTTTGCACGTTGGCGGCGGCTCCGAAGCCGCTGGGATTGCAGGAGATGATCACACGGAGGATTCTAGTTCCCCGTGGTTTGACCACTCCATACGTCGCCATGCCTTGGGAGCGGACTGCACCTCAGGGCATCCGCTGGTCTGCGCAGTTCACAGTCTTTGATCCACATTTCTGGCAGACTGCTTGGGATACACTGATAGAGGATCACAGAGAGGCAGCAGCTGCCCCTGCTGCAGCTGCGGAGGAGGCTGAGGATGAGGATGACGACGATGATGAGACAGTGGATGAGAGAGGAGGTGGCGTCCCGATGGACACAGGTACAGATACAGCTGGGACGAGCGCGCCACCTATTATTGATTTAGATGATGAGGAGGACACTGAGCCGGCGCCAGCTGTGACATCTCCAGTCAGACCTGCTGGACGCAGGAGGCGTGGAGTGAGGGACAGAGCTGCACACCGACGGATCGATGACCTGACGGATCAGGTTATCGACTCATATGCTGCACTTTCGCTGGATATCCGCGAGATGCAGGAGCGGCAGCATCATCAGCACATGATGGCTCAGCTACAGTTTGAGCGTATCATGGGCCATCCCTATGATCCGACTCAGTTCCCCTACATACCACCACCACCGCCGGATCAGGACTACTGAGGAGCTGCAGGGTTTCTTTATTATATATTTTATGCAGTTCGGCTCTTATCCGGTGAGTTCTCCTGTTTTAGACTTTTATTATACACACTGGGACAGTGTGTCTCAAGTATGGGGTGTTTGTTATTTGACTATGTGGCTACCTTTGATGTATTCGACACTTTTGATGTATTTTATTGACCGGATATTTATATTTATGCTTCACTTCTGCATTTATATGTTTATCTGAGATTGCATGCATACTTACAGGTTATTTGATTGAGAAAAACGTCGAAACTGAAAGAAAATTGGTTTTAAAAAAAAAATTTTGACCTCGACCGGGGCAGTTCTGGCCGAACGAGGTGTTTCACCTCGGTTGAACCAAGAACACCTCGACCGAGGTGGGTTAACTGAGAGTTTTCAAAAACGATTTTTGTACTACTTATCTGGATATGACCTCAGTGAAGATTTTGTTTACCTACTGGTTTTAAATTCTTTATGTGTTTGAAAGGTTTTATAATATGTTTAAGTTGCTAAATGCTTTGTTTGAAATTATTGGCATGTTTAATACTTTGTTTTTATCCAAATTATGTTGGATTTGAAGGTTGACACCGCAGGATAAGTTCTCTCACTCTCTTCTTGGAAAGATCAAGGCAATTCACTCTTTTCCTCTTCTTCTTCTTGATCATGCTTAACCCCTCATATACATTTTGCCTCCCTTTACCTATCCGGGAATTAGGAAGCAAGCAAGTGGTGAAAGCAAGTTAAAGTTGAGAAATGGGCTGGAAGTGAAAGCCTTAGAAAGCAATTATAGGTTTGGGGAAGTCAATCATGAAGATGAGTAACTCGGCACCATTCACATAGCCGGGTGTTTGTGTCTTGCCAAAGTCGGATTGAGCGATATTCCTAACGGGTCATGGTATGTGCATCAAGGGTTTGATGCATCTCGAGAAATTGATGATTGCGGATCTCCTAGGCTTCGGTTATTATGCACCTCTGTCCATGCATCCCAAAA
Source organism: Fagopyrum homotropicum (assembly GCA_033239125.1). Lineage (NCBI taxonomy): Eukaryota > Viridiplantae > Streptophyta > Magnoliopsida > Caryophyllales > Polygonaceae > Fagopyrum > Fagopyrum homotropicum. Next base: position 28,006,729 of record BSWB01000006.1, read on the forward strand.
AGTAAAGTAAAAGAAAAAGTGCGAAATAAGCAAAGCTTATTGGTGGAAGATGTTGCAAGTCAAAGTGAAAGTAAAGTTCATCCTATTCCCGGATTCTAGCACCACATTACCTTACATACATCCCTACCCTACACGTTTCTTAACCTTTTCTTTTGGGAAGCCCTTGAGACCTTGAGCTTGTTGATAGACTTAGCGGTCTAAATCGGATTATACATGATTAATTTTGATAATTATGATTTATTATGCATTCTATGATTTTGTGCAAAGATGAACAACTTTCCTATATTTATAAAATGTTTTAAGCATATTGAGTTTTTAAATTCCAGGAAGTATTCTCTTAGAGTGATCTATGATTGTTGCACACCATAAAATGTTTTTTGAGAAGCTTTTTCATTGATTTTCTTGACTTATAATCCATTCTATCCTGTCTTCTATATAAGGAACTTGCTTGGGGACAAGCAAGGGCTAAGTATGGGGTATTTTGATAGCATGAATTATAGTCTAGTTTTTGGGGTTTGTTTGGACGTTTTATCTTTCATAATCTGCATGTTTGTATATACATTATGTGATTTTACTACCATTTCATCTACCTTTGCGAGAATCGAGGTCTACACCTAGTTTCGTTGTAATTGCAGGTAATATGGTACGTTTTGCATCAAAAAGGAGCAAAAGGAGTCATGAGTCATTTGGAGCTACATCCAGGAAGCACAGCCATGAATTAAAGATTTACTTTGGACCAGTTTTGAGAGATTTCACATCCAGTTGAGATTCACCTCGGTTGACTACAGATTTACCTCGACCGAGGTGATCCAGAGACGCCGACTCGACCGAGGCGAACACCTAGGATGCGGCGAGAATATTTTATTCTTGGAAGAGATCTTTTAAATTTGGAAAGTGATCTTATATTTTTTGGGCTTGGCTTCTAGAAGGAAGGAGATATGCAGAATATATATTTTACCTATATTTATGGGATAATATCTTCTTAAGATTTATTATCTTTGGAGGTTTATTTTCCTATAAAAAGGGTTGGATTTCCACAATTCCAACATCACGCTATATCGTCGATCAGGGTTTACACACGCAGCAGCCGCAGCCTACTCCAAGTTGGGAGAATTGAAAAACCTTTTTGAAGGTTGAAGGAAGATAGAAGTCCATAGCTTTTATAGCTTTTATTGAAGGGTTTTGTAAGATTGTCTTCAATTCCCTCAATTGTTGTCTTGTCTTTTTGGATTGCTATCCAATGAACACTTTGTTGTGATATTTGATTCAGTTATTGAAGTCTTTTCATTAAATTCTTCTTTGTTCAAATATTCACCTTCTTCCCTTACAATTAATACTTTCATAATGATGATGAGTGGCTAATTTCCTTGTGTGATTCTAGGGTGATTGGCTGAAGGTTGTGGGAAAAACAATGATAGAATAATCTTAGATTCCAGTAGGATCCTGAAAGTTCGAGTCTTTAACCTTAACCCTAAGCATCTCGTTCAGTCGATGAACACCTCGGCCGGGGTGGAAACTGGCTGACCGAGGTGACTTATCTGATCCATAACTGAGAGTTAAGTGTTAGAGTTTGCCAAATCCTATTCTTATTACACCTTTCCTGGTTCAAAGCAAGTTTAGGATGAGACTTACCCGGTAATTCCTTAGTTTGTATACCAACGATCATAAGTGTAGGTAATAAAGGTTTATCCTTTATTGGGGTTTGAGTGTGCTTCCATCCCATCTTTGTGAGTTAGCCTGAGACTTACCCGGTAAAGGTTGATTCTATTCCCTTAGATGGTATGTTAGTTTGAGGTTATAGTTCTTTATCTTGATTCCTTGAGACTTACCCGGTAATAGGAGTTACGGTTTAGGATTAGTGTGTAGTGAGACTTACCCGGTGATCTACTCCACTTTAGAAACACCTTCCCCACGCAAAAATCTCAGCTTTGTCCGCTTATCTACAAATCTTGAGTTGGAACCACAACTAGATGCTTTAATCCCTAGAATTGCATGTTTGCTTTATTTGACATCTTATTCATCTTTGATTGTGTTAAATCGCTCTTGTGGTTAGTATTAACATTAGCACACCGTATTGACTCTGTTTCACCGAGTCCCTGTGATCGACCCCTGGAATTTTCTTGCTTTTACTACGATTGACCCGTACACTGCGGGTTCGCATCTTTGTTTTAAGCTTAAGTCTAGGGTTATAAATTTAAAGCTTGCACACACCGTTTGGAGCGAACAAGGTCATCCAAGCGTCCATCTCTAGCATCGGCTCGAATCTCCAATGCTCCTACTCTCTCCGAAAGACCAGTAGCCCAATCCGGCATCTGCTCATACCATCCAGGAGCGTGACTGTACCACTCTGGAGCGTCGGACGGTGCTGGTGCTGGTGCAGATGGTGTCTGTGTAGCCCATGGAGGTGGAGATCCATACCATGCACGAGGTGTCTCTGCCCAAGTGGGTCTCTCACTCACGCTGGCGCGGCGAGAAGACGAGCCTGAAGCTCTGGCGGGACGTGGAGAACGTCTAGGCACATCGGGGGCCGCATCCGGCTGATCCGGAAACGTGCTAAACTCCTGCTCGGCTCCTCCTCCACCCTCAAATTGATCCCTCATCTCCTCCTCCTCAACTACGGGCGGTGGTGGAACATACGGAGGAGCTGCAATCCTGTTCACATGCATAGCAGCGAACGTCTCCTTCCAATTATGGCGTCCAGCCATAATGGAGTACTCCTGTAGCCACTCTATACCCCTACCTGTCCTGCTCTCCCAAGGCATGGCCGCATAAGGCGGACCTCTACGTGTGGGGAAGATGAGACCTCTAGTCATGAAGGCATGAAGTCCTAAGGGTACGGCTGGTATGCGGGTACAGGCAGAAAAATCAACTCCCAAGCTCCTAGCTAGATGGGTAACTATCCCACCATATCCAATGTTGCCCTTCCTCTTGTTCTTTAGCTTGCTCATAGTAGCAACTAAGAGGGTGGCACAGTCAGCTCGGCGTCCATACAGCATAGAATACAGCAGAAATAGCTCATCCGTCTTGATCTTTTGGGGTGTCTCCGTCCTAGGAAAGAGACACTCCGAAAGAACACGGTGAGAAATCTTCAAGGCCAAGTGATACATCAACTTGGCCTTGGTATCAGCAGGTTGCCAGCGGTCCTCGCTGGCGTATATCATAGCAACCTCCTCCCAAAAGTCTTTGGCGTAAACGCCACTAGGAAAACGACCGTTAAAGGTCTCATGGAACCCAAAGAAGGTCCCGAACTCACGGATGGAAAAATCATAGTTTCTTTCCATAAGACGGAAAGAAACGGTCCTATCCACATGGCTGTGCTCGAAAGACGTCACAACCTCCCTCGTATTCTCCTCGTAGGCGTCCTCTCGGATAGCCGAGAAGACGATAAGACCGGCTCTATCCAAGAGCCAAGTAAGGTTATCTACTATGTTAAGAGGAGCTAGATCCTCTAACAATAGGTACCTAGGTCCAATCATAGGCCTCTCATGGATCCTCTCGAGTGCATCGAGGTGATCCGCATGAATGGTCGGTACTCTAGGGCTAGGAGGTGAGGGTGATGAAGGTGATGATGGTGGTGAATGGGAAGAGGGTGGTGGTGCCCTAGAGGATGAAGAAGAAGAGGGATTACCCTTCCTCTTCTTGTTTTGGTCATTATTCGTCTCCTTGATTCTCCCAGAAACTCTCCTTACAAAGTCCATCACTGTCCAAAATTACGGCCTGTTCTTGATGATTCCACGGCCGTGGAACTACTAGGGACCGTGATTCGTCTCAGTTTTTCTCAAAACTCAACAGTCAGCACTCAAATTCAGCAATCAGGCAGCCCTAGTCTAATTCCTTCCATTTTCAAGCAGTTCTCCTATAATTTCTAGCAAAAACGAACCAAATTGACAAAGATCAAGAAGAGTGAAAAAAACCTAGGTTTCGGATTTTAAAATCCGAATTGTGCGTTCCTTGGTGATTTTCCGCTCGATTCGTTGCTTGGATCTTGTTGGTAGTCGAATTTGCTTCAATTTGGAAAGAAGAATCGTCGAAAACGGTTAACGAACGGATATTTGGAAGGAAGGGCGTGGAATCGGCGTTTTTGGGTCGTGGGGTTTGGTGAAGTGATTTTTGTGAAGAATGTGGTTTATATAGTGACAGGCAAAATTTTGAAAATCACGGTCTGTCAGGGGGTTCCACGGCCGTGGAAATGTACGGAACCGTGGTTTTGGTGATTTTTCAAAGGCTTTTGGAAATTACGGTCACTGTAGCTGTTACGACCGTGGTTTAGGCCGTGGAACTCTCTGTAAAGCTCCAAAGTCCAAGTTTCGTCACTTTTCTTCAACATTATCCTTCCCTTTTCCTTTTCCATCGTTCCTACATCCAAAAACACGAACATACCGGAAGGAATCGAAGGCAAAATAAAGCAAAAACGTCTAAACTAAGCTAAACTATGAATCGAAAACAAAAACAAAAATGCAATACCTTGGGTTGCCTCCCAAGAAGCGCTTTGTTTAAGGTCCGTAGCTAGACCAATCTCGCACTTATTCGAGTGCGGTAGGCGCGAACTCTTCAGCTTGAAGTTCCGGCGTGTACTTCTTGAGTCGTTGGCCGTTCACCTTAAAGCTTCCGCCCGCTTCACCCCATACTTCAACTGCACCATGGGGGAAAATACGCTTAATTAGAAAAGGTCCGGTCCAACGAGATTTAAGCTTACCTGGAAAGAGACGAAGCCTTGAATTGAAGAGGAGAACTTGATCTTCTTCTTTGAAGTCCTTTAGAATGATATGCTTATCATGCCAACGCTTTGCTCTCTACTTATAAATCTTGGCGTTTTCGTAGGCGTTCAAACGGAGTTCTTCCAACTCATTAAGGTTCAAGAGACGCTTCTCTCCCGCTTCCTTCATGCCGAAATTCAACCATTTGATAGCCCAAAACGCCTTGTGCTCCAACTCTACCGGCAAGTGACAAGACTTCCCATACACAAGGTTGTATGGTGTGGTTCCTATGGGAGTCTTGTACGCAGTCCGGTACGCCCATAATGTGTCATCAAGCTTCAAAGACCAATCCTTCCTAGTCCTTGAAACCGTCTTCTCTAGGATTCCTTTGATCTCCCTATTTGAGATCTCAACTTGTCCACTAGTTTGTGGATGATAAGGGGTAGCGATCTTGTGAGTAACCCCATACTTAGCTAGAAGAGCTTCAAAGCGCCGGGCAATGAAGTGAGAACCTCCATCACTAATGATAGTCCTTGGCGTCCCAAATCGCGGAAAGATGGTCTTGTTAAAGAACTTGACCACCACCATGGCATCATTTGTGGGAGAGGCAATTGCTTCCACCCATCTAGAAACGTAATCTACCGCCAATAGTATGTATTGGTTTCCACAAGAGGATGGGAATGGTCCCATAAAATCTACTCCCCAAACATCGAAAATCTCCACCTCTTGGATGTTGTTGAGGGGCATCTCATTCCTCCTAGAGATATTACCTGTTCTTTGACAAGCATCGCAGCAAGAAACAAAGGATTGCACATCTCTAAATAAAGTAGGCCAAAAGAATCCAGATTACAATACCTTTGCGCTAGTCTTGTTCGAACTAGCATGTCCTCCACAAGGTAGTGAATGACAATGGCGGATGACACTTTGCATCTCATCTTCCGGCACACATCGCCGAATGATGCCATCCGGACCTCTCTTGAAGAGAAGAGGTTCATTCCAAAAATATTCCCGGACATCCTTAAAGAACTTCTTTCTTTGTGCGTAGGATAATCCGGGCGGTATCTCCTGGCAAGCCAAATAGTTAACAAAATCAGCAAACCATGGTTCGTTACCTTTGGAGATCACATCGATGCACTCCTCAATGATGTGTAGGTGTTCGTCCGGGAAGGAGTCATCTATAGGTAGTTGGTCGTCCTCTAGATGTATTAGGCGACTCAAATGATCCGCAACAGAATTTTCTGAACCTTTCTTGTCGCGGATCTCTAGATCGAATTCTTGTAGGAGAAGAATCCATCTAATTAGCCTAGGCTTCGCATCCTTCTTTGCAAGGAGGTACCGGATCGCAGCATGATCCGTGTAGACAATCACCTTTGCACCTACAAGATAAGAGCGAAACTTGTCAATGGCATAGACAATGGCTAAGAACACTTTTTCGGTAGTGGCGTAATTGAGCTGCGCTTCATATAGCGTCTTGCTAGCATAGTATATGGCATGGGTTCGCCCTTCCTTTCGTTGTCCAAGAACAACTCCTATAGCTACGTCACTAGCATCGCACATAACCTCAAAAGGTAGAGTCCAATCCGGAGGTTGGATAATAGGTGCTGAAATTAGAGCTTGCCGAATTGTGTTGAACGCATCTAAACATTCCTGCGAAAACTCAAAAACCGCATCCTTCATCAATAGATTAGTGAGAGGTTTTGATATTTTAGAAAAGTCTTTAATGAAGCGTCTATAGAATTCGGCATGTCCTAGAAAACTTCTTATCCCTTTCACCGAAGTTGGGGGAGGAAGCTTTTCTATGGTCTCTATCTTAGCCTTATCTACTTCTATCCCTCTATTAGAGATTAAGTGACCTAATACAATTCCTTCCTTAACCATAAATTGACACTTCTCCCAATTAAGAACTAGGTTAGTGTCCTCACACCTTTGTAAAACAAGAGAAAGGTTAGAAAGGCAATCGTTAAAAGAGGAACCGTATACGGAGAAATCGTCCATGAAGACCTCCATAATTTCCTCAATGTATTTGGAGAAGATGGCCATCATGCACCTTTGAAAGGTGGCTGGGGCGTTGCAAAGCCCGAACGGCATTCTCCTATAAGCAAACGTACCCCATGGGCACGTGAATGTGGTCTTCTCCTGATCGTCCGGGTGTATCGGAATCTGAAAGAAACCACTATAACCGTTAAGATAGCAAAAGTGTGAATGTTGTGCTAACCTTTCAAGCATTTGATTGATGAAGGGTAGTGGGAAGTGATCCTTCCTCGTCGCGTTGTTAAGCTTGCGGTAGTCAATGCACATCCGCCATCCCGTTACGGTTCGGGTAGGAATGAGTTCGTTGTTCTTGTTGGTGATGACTGTCATTCCCCCCTTCTTCGGAACTACTTGAACCGGACTCACCCACTTACTATCGGAGATAGGATAGATGATACCTGCATCAAGAAGTTTAAGAATTTCCTTCTTGACAACCTCCTTCATGGTCGGGTTCAACCGCTTTTGAGGTTGTCTTGAAGTCCTAAAGTCTTCCTCCATTAATATTTTATGCATGCATAGGGAGGGTTTGATTCCTACTAAGTCTTCTATAGTATAGCCTAAAGCTTTCCTATGTTTCCTAAGGATAACCATAAGCTTACTATGTTCATCTATGGTTAGATCGGAACTAACAATAACTGGATAAGTAGAGTTAGGTCCTAGAAAATCATACCTTAGATGTGTAGGAAGTTGTTTCAATTCCATTGCTTTTGGAGCTTCCAATGGTTCTTGAGGAGCATCCGATGCTTCCTTAGAAGTGTCTAAGGAAGTAGAAGGTGTAGGAGAAGAATCAAAAGAAGTTGAAGAAGTGGCAAGATCATTCCCTTCCACGGCCAGAATCACGGTTTCCCTATGTCCTCCACGGCCGTGGTTTAGGGCGTGGAAGGTGGTTACGGTTGCTCTGCCTTCTCCACGACCGTGTAACCCCCTGGAGTGAGCCACGCTTTGGGTTGTGAGATCCACGGCCGTGGAATATAGTGTATGGCCGTGGTTTCTCACGTTTTCTGCCTCGTCGTGGAGCTCCTCGAATTCCACTTCACCCATATCTTCTTGTGCTTCTAAGGCTTCAATTGCCTCATTGCACTCCTCTTCTTCCCCTACATTTGTTAGACTCATAGTAATGACCTTTTGCAAAGGATCTTTGAAGAGAATAGCACTTACCTCCTTTCTAGACAACCCTTCTTCATCTTGGATATTGAATATATCCTCATCAAAGATTGGCTCCTTCACTAGAGTGGAAAGAACGAACTCTACCTTCTCTTCTCCTATGTCAAAGGCGAGTCTAGCATTCTTGCAATCGACTATGCAGCCGGAAGTTGCAAAAAACGGTCTTCCGAGTATGATCGGGACCGGACTATCTACAGGAATGTCAAGCACGACAAAGTCAATGGGAACAAAGAATTTACCTAGCTTGATTGGGACGTCCTCTACAATACCGACGGGACGAGTGATGGATCGATCCGCCATGTATAACGTCATCTTCACCGGTTTAGGGTCGCCTAAACCGATCTTCCTGCATAATGCAAGTGGTATGATGCTCACACTTGCTCCTAAGTCACATAATGCATCATATGTGACATCTCCCACTCCTATGGGAATGCAAAACGACCCCGGATCTTTTAGCTTGGGGGGAATTTTTTGCCTTCATGGTCTTGATGAGATCCGAAGAATCCGAACTCATCTTAACCTCACCGAAATCTTCTAGCTTCCTCTTGTTGGAGAGGAGTTCCTTCAAGAACTTGCCATAAGCCAGCATACCTACAATAGCATCAATAAAGGGTATATTAATATGCAGCTAGCTCATGAGTTCTATAAACTTACCAAACTATTTATCTAGGCGCGCTCTCGCACTAGATTGAGGGAATGGTAGGGGAGGTTTGTAACCCGGAGGAGGGACATAGACATCTTCCTTCTCCTTCCCCTTCTCTTTGTCTTTCTCTACGGAGACTTCAACAAACATAGGCTGCGGATCGGTGGTAGTCACTCCGCTCCTAGTTGTGATTGTCATCACCCTTCCTTTAGGGTTGTCCTCCGTCTTTCCTGGAAGTTTCCCTTGATTCCTAGGAACTTCCTCCGCATGGTTGAACATTTGGTTTTCCAAAACCTTTTGGGCTTTATCAACCTTAGAAATCTGATCATCAACCTTAATGATGTGGTTCTCCAAACCTTGAAGCTTTCCCAAAATCGTTTCCAACATGGGATCGGGCTTCTCCTTCCCCGAAGTGTTTCCTCCATTAGATGTTTGCCCCTGGCTTTTCAAAGGAGTAGAGGAAGAGGAAGGTGGAGTTAGTGAATTCGAATTGGAAGGATAAGAGTTACCGGAATTTTGTTGATTGGAGCGCCAATTGTTGTTGTTTGAACCCCTATTGTTGTTCCAATTGTTGTTGTTCCGGTTATTGTTATTGCCATTCCAATTGTTCCGGTTGTTGTTCCAGTTGTTGTTATTGTTGTTGCGGTTTGTGTTCTCACCGCCATTTTTGTTGTTACCCAAATAGCCAACATCCTTGCCTTGTTGCTTTGGAAAGTTGGTCTTGATTGCCTCCTTTAACTCTTTGATCTCATTGTTGAGAGAGAAAATCTGATTTTGAGCTTCATGTGTGAGCTTTGCTCCTTGCTCCACACGATTTCCCTCTACCTTTCGGTGGGAATACTTCTCTATGACTCTTGCTTGCTTCTCAATGAAGTACCAAGCGTCATCTTCTCTCATGTCCATGAATGTTCCACATGAGAGGGATTGGAGGTTGAATTGTGTCCCCGCATCCAGCCCCTTATAGTAAATCTCCAATAATGCAAGCTTGGATATGCCATGATGAGGGCAATCCAATAATAAGTCCTGAAACCTTTCCCATGACTGAAACAAACTTTCGTTAAACCTCATGGAAAATGCATTGATCTTACCTCTAAGTTCCGCCGTTTTGGATGGCGGAAAGAATTTGGTGCGGAACTCCGCGGAAAGGTCTTCCCACGTGTCTAGTTTCCCACTAGGAAGAGCTTGGTACCAAGACAACGCTTTCCCTTTCAAGGAGAAGAAGAAAGGCTTGAGTTTATAGTTGTTGGTAGTAGCGTTCTTCGGCCTCATTGTCTCCATCATACACTCAAAGTTTTGCAAGTGTTGGTGTGGAGATTCAGCGCTTGTTCCGCCAAATTGGTTTTGGCGAACAAGAGTAATAACTTGAGGGTTGAAGCTAAACCCTTGCACATCATCAGCATTAAAGTTCACGCCCAAACGGCGCGGTTGTTGTGTTGGATCCATCCTTTGGCCAAGAGTTCTTGGCTCATCATCTACACGTTCTATCCTCGCATTCCTAGGTGGAACACGACGATTAGCAGCTCCCCGTGGATGGAAAGGATTCACATTGATCGTGGGATCAATTTCCTCTAGCGTTGGCATGGAAGAATCACTATCATCAGCGGATGAATGACTTCTTCTTCTTGATCTTGATGCCCTTCTTGAGGATTTCTGGCTCCCCTTATTCTTAAGGTTGCTTATTTCTATCCTCATTTGGAACATCATATCTTTTAGATCGTTAACTTCAGATTGATGACGATCCATTTCATCCCGGCGAATATTCTCATTCCATTGGAGTTGAGCTTCTTTCTCCGCTAACTCCGCTTGAAGATCACGTTCGTGTTCTTCAGTCATCTTCTTTTCCTTGCGCTTTTGCCTTAAAGTCCTCTCAAGCTCTTGATCAAGAGGTAAGAGGTCTCCGGTGTTCCTAGACCTGCGCATGCACTCAAAAAGATATCAAATTACAAGGGAGAGGCTCCCAAGCTTGACAACCGAAAACCGAATTCGGCCTAGACCAAATCCCCGGCAACGGCGCCAAAAACTTGTTCGCCACTTAGCGTGCGTGGAAATAAGCTTTAAATTTATAAAACTGGAATCAAGCAAGCGAACCCGCAGTGTACGGATCGATATAGTTAAGCAAGAATTCCAGAGTATCGAACACAGGGATTTGAGGGTAAAATCCAGTTGTAGATTATCAAGCGAGTAATTGTAAGAGCTTTTCGAATTATTGGGAAAACAACGATCCTAAAGATCCAAGTATCCAGCTGTGGCAATCGATTCAAGATATACTAATGATGTAAGGACAGAGTTGAGATATGCAAAGGTATGCTAATGTAAGGTAATCGTACGGTGAAGTTCCAAAAACCTTATGTGACTCACCTACAAGAAATTCTCTATACAGGTTATTGAGGCTTCAATATAGAAAGGTTCTAAAGATGAGAATTAATGTCAAATACCCAAACTTGTAATCCAAGGATCAAGACTAACTAAATCGATTAAGGTTGTGACACTCACAATCGAGGTAGAGGTTGTTGAGGCTTCACTACCACCTAGAAAAGGCAAGCCAATACTAAGTTAAAGCAAATCTTTAACTTTGGATTAAAGTAAAAGCAAGTTCGTAAACTTAAGGGAAATCACGGTTAGTTCTTGAGGTTCCACGGCCGTGGACTCAAGAACAGGCCGTAATTTAGGGTTCGTCGGCGATTCTCTCTAACTCTCAGGGTCCAATCCGTTTACGATCAATCTATCATCTTCTAAGCCACAACTATCAACCCTTCACCTTAGAATCGTTCAGGGTTTTTAGCCAACAACAGTCATATTGATATCAAATTCAAGGTTTAAAAGATTAAAAGATGAAAACTTCCAAAACTTCCAATAAACTTCAAATCAATCTCAAAGTCACAATCAAGAACAAATATCGTCACTAGATTCGGAATAGAACAAACAAACACAATCTTAGATAAGAAGGAAGTACGGGATGTCAATCCGTCTTCTAAATCAAACCTAAACAAGAAGAGGAATCTTCTTGCGAAAAATCTTCCGAATCTTCGATCTTCCGTCAATCCGGAAATCGCCAATAACGCTGCGCTAAATCTCTCAAATACAACTTCCACCAAAAGCGAAATTAGGGAAATCCCAAGCGCAAACGGAAAATGCGTCTAAGCGTAAGTAGAGGTCTCTAGCGAGGTGACGGAATCTCTCTTCGTCCGTCCTTTTATAGTGTAAGATAGAATATCGGCCCGGCCCAATTACGTAGGAGATCGTGGCTTAAAATATGGCGAAAATGATCGCCAAGATCACGGTCGTGGAAGGGTTCCACGGCCGTAATTTAGAGTGTGGGAATCAACACGGTTTGAACCATCTTCTCCACGGCTGTAGAAGTTGCTGGAATGAACCACGCTTCCTTAACCATGGTTCCACGGCCGTGGAACTGAACGTGGAAAGTAATACGGCCGTATTTTAGAGCGTGGTTTAGGGTAAGAATGTGATTCTTCCCTAGTCTTGTGCATTCCTCAAGTTGGCACTCTCTTAGCTCCTATGAATGTCCTCAATCCATGGACATTGCTCAACAACTCCATCCTTACTCAATTCAGCTCGGAAATAGCTCTTAATCACCTATAATCAACATAAAGCTTGTGTAGATCTCTATATCGACATTATAGATAAACTAGCTCACTGTTGCATCAATGCTTCATCAATGATCATCAATATGAATCAAATACACTTAGAAAACGGGCCTAAAATATCACAATATTTCATGCTAACATAATGCAACTCAGCTTTGTCCGGTGAGTATTCTGTTCTTATGACTTATTTGACCCATTGGGACAATGTGTCCCAAGTATGGGGTATTCGGATATGTATTATTTGACTTATGTGGATGATTGTATGACTCTTGATGGATATTTATGATTTGATCCTGCTCTATATGCTTATCTGAGACTACATGCATGCATACAGGTTATTTAATTGAGACAAACGTCAAAAACTGGTTTAAGAAAAAATAAAATTTTGACCTCGACCGAAGTAATTCTGACTGATCGAGGTACTTTACCTCGGTTGACTTAGAACATCTCGACCGAGGTGGCTTAACTGAGAAAGTTTTCGAAACGATTTTTGTGCTTCTTATCTGGATATGACCTCAGTGAAGATTTTGTTTGAAGATTGGTTTTGAAATTTTTATATGTTTGAAAGGTTTTATAATATATTTAAGTTGCTAAGTACTTTGTTTGAAATTTGTGGCATGTTTAATACTTTTTTTTTATCCAAATTATGTTGAATTTGAAGGTTGACACCACATTATGAGTTCTCTCACTTTCTTCCTGGATGATTAAGACAATTCATTCTCTTCTCTTCTTCTTCTTGATCATGCTTTAGCCCCTCATATACATATTTGCCTCCCTTTACCTATCCGGGAATTTGGAAGCAAGCAAGTGAAAAGCAAGTGAAAGAAAAGTTGAGATGTTGGCTAAAAGTTAGAAAGAAACAAATAGGTTTGGGGAAGTCAATCAAGATGATGAGTAACTCAGCACCATTCACATAGCCGGGTGTTTGTGTCTTGCCAAAGTCGGATTGAGCGATATTTCTAACGGGTCATGGTATGTGCATCAAGGGTTTGAGGCATCTCGAGAAATTGATGATTGCTGATTTCCTAGGCTTCGATTATTGTGCACCTTTGTCCATGTATCTCAAAAAGTAAAGTAAAAAGTAAATAAGCAAAGCTTATTGGTGGAAGATGTTGAAGTTCAAAAGGAAGTGAAGTAAAAGATCCTTTTCCCGGATTCTAGCACCACATTCCCTATATACATTCCACCCTCACACGTTTTTTGACGTTCTCTTGAAAAGCCCTTGAGACCTCGAGCTTGTTGATTGACTTGGTGGTTTAAACTGGATTATACATGATTAATTTCGATGATTATGATTTATTATGCATTCAATGATTTTATGCAAAGATGAATAACTTTCTTATATTTATAAAATGTTTTGAGCATGTTTTGATTTTTAAATTCCATGAAGCATTCTCTTAGAGTGATCTATGAGTGGAGCACACCACCATTAAAATGTTTTAAAATACTTTTCATTGATCTTTCTGACTTATAATCCATTCTCTCTTGTATTTTAGATTTGGAACTTGCTTGGGGACAAGCAAAGAACAAGTATGGGGTATTTTGATAGCATGGATTATAGTCTATATTTTGAGGCCTGTTTAGACGTTTTATCTTCAATAATCTGCATGTTTGAATGTATATTATGTGATTATATTGTCGTTTCATCTACCTTTGCGGGAATCGAGGTCTACACCAAGTTTCGTTGTAATCGTAGGTAAAATGGCACGTTTTGCATCAAAATGGAGCTAAAGGAGCTAAGGAGTTATTGGAGCTACATTCAGGAGCTTAAGGAAGAATCCAGGAAGCATGGAAATGGATTAGAGATTCACTTTGGATCAGATTTGAGAGATTTCACATTCAGTTTAGAGTCACCTCGGTTGACTACAGAGTCATCTCGACCGAGGTGATCTTGAGGAGCGTCTCGACCGAGGCGAATACCCTGACACGGCGAGATCGTTTATTCTTAGCTGAGATCTTTTATTTTTGGAAGGAGAGATCTTATATTTTTGGGCTGGATTTCTAGAAGGAAGGTTATATATTTTGGAGATCTATTTTAGAGATTTAGATATATTTTATTAGGATAATATCTTTTTCAGATATTTTATCTTTGGGAGTTAATTCTCCTATATAAAGGGTTGGATTTTCCACAAGTTCAACCATGCTTATACAAGCCTAGAGGGCTGATAGCATCCAGCAATTAAGGGATTTTCTCCAGGGTTTTGAAGGAAGGAAGATTGAAGGAAGGATTGATAGCTTGTTATAGCTTTTGTGAAGGGTTTTGTAAGACTTTCTTAGATTCCCTTCTTATTGATTTGTCTTGTTGGATTTGTTATCCAAGGAACGCTTATATTTGTGATATTTGATTCTGTTATTGAAGCCTTGCTCTTAAGGTTTTTGTGTTCAAATATTCACTTCCTTCCCGTATATTTGATTATTGCTTTCATGATGATGAGTGGCTAATTTCTTTATGTGATTCTAGGGTGATTGGCTGAAGGTTGTGGGAAAAACAATGATAGAATAATCTTAAATTCCAATAGGACCCTGAAAGCTCGAGTCTTTATCCTTAACCTTAGAACATCTCGTTCAGTCGATGAACATCTCGGCCGGGGTAGAATTCGTCTGACCGAGTTGACCTTTCTGATCTGAAACTGAGTTAGGTGTTAGAGTTTGCCAAATCCTATTCTTATTGCACCTTTCCTAGTTCAATGCAAGCTTAGGATGAGACTTACCCGGTAATTCCTTTGTTTGTTTACCCAAGATCATAAGTGTAGGTAATAAAGGTTTATCCTTTATTGGGGGTTTTAGTGTGCTTTCATTCCATCTTTGTGAGTTAGCTTGAAACTTATCCGGTAAAGGTTGATTCTATTCCCTTAGTTGGAATGTTAGTTTGAGATTATAATTCCTTTCCTTAGTACCTTGAGACTTACCCGGTAATAGGAGTTTTTGGTTTGGAGTTAGTGAGTAGTGAGACTTACCCGGTGATCTATTCCACTTTAGTAACACCTTCCCTTTGCAAAATCTCAGCTTTGTCCGTTTTATCTTGAGATCTTGAGTTGATACCACAACTAGATGCTTTAATCCCTAGAATTGCATATTCCTTTAATTGACTTTTTATCATCTTTGATTGCTTTAATTGCTTTTGTGGTTAGTTGCAATATTGACTACCTATATTGGTTTTGTTTCACCTAAGTCCCTGAGATCGACACCCCGGAATTCTTGCTTTTACTACGATTGACCCGTACACTGCGGGTTCGCATCCTTGTTTTAGGCATATATCTAGGGTTATAAATTTAAAGCTTGCACACACTATTTGGAGCGAACACAGTCGAGCAAATAAAAGTGTAGAAGCTTTGCAAATATTAGGGAAAACAGCAACCCTAAAGATCCAGGTATCAAACTGTGGCAATCGATTCAAGATATACTATAGATGTAAGGACAGAGTTGAGAATTGCAAAGGTATACTAAAGTAAGGTCATGTACGGTGAAGTTCCAAAACCTTATATGTCTAACCCAAAGACTCTCTCTATAAAGGTTGTTGACGCTGTAGTATATAAAGGATCTAAAGGTAAGAATTAATCTCAAATACCCATGCCCAAACCCAAGAAATCAAAGACAAGCTAAAACGGTTAAGGTTGTGACACTTGAAACTGAAATAGAAGATTTTGAGTCTCACTACTACCTAGGAAAGACAAGCCAAGGCTAGGCTAAAGCTAATCTTTAACTTTGGATCAAAGCAAAAGCAATGTTCGTAAACCAGGGAAAATCACGGCTAGATCTTGAGAATCATGGCCGTGGAAACCAAGAACAGCCCGTGATTTAGGGTGTCGATGAATTTTCTCACACTCTCAGGGTCCAATCAAATTACGATCGATCTATCATCATCTAAGCCACAACTATCAACCCTTCACCTTATAATTGCTAAAGAGTTTTAGCCAATAATCATCATTATGATATCAATAATCAAATTAAGAAGAATAAAAGATGAAAACCCTCAAAAACTCAAATAAAACTCAAAGTCAATCTCGAAATCCAAACACAAAGTAATATGATTATGAATTCAGAAGAATAGGAATAGAAATCCTCACAAAGATCTAGAGAAGTCACAAAGAACGGGATGTCAAACCGTCCTTTAATGAAAATCCTAAAATATCTCGCAAAGTACACAATCTCCGAAAATACGTCCTTCACGAATCTCCAATCCTTAAGGTCGAAATGAAACCTTAAGGCCGTCTCCAAACTCCAAGCAGAACTCTAAACAGCGGTAAGCGAGGATAAGCGAGCGTATGAGACCGTCCCGAAAACTCTCTTCTCAAGCCTTTTTTTAGGGCGAGGTAGGGTTACGAGAAAGCCCAATGACGTGGCTGACGTGGCAAAATATGACACGTCACAAAATCACCAAAATCACGGTCATGAACAACTTTCCACGCCATGGTTTAGGGCGTGGAACCCAATTACGGTACTATATGATTTCCACTGTCGTGGTTTAGACCGTGTAACTCTCTGCAGTGCTCCAAACTTACGTCCACGTTCATGTTGCCAAATCCACGGTCGTGGTTTAGAGCGTGGACTTCAAAATCCTCTTCCACGGCCGTAATTCAGGGCGTGGTTCTTCTAGTTACTTGTTTTTGCCTTAGTTTCGTGACATCCTTCATCCATGCTCCTTCCTTAGCCTCTCCAATGCATCTCCTTGCCATCAAGTGTGGTCAAACACTCCATTCCTTCCTCATTTGGCTCCATTCCAAGCTTTATTCACCTAAAAACAAAACGAAGCTAGTGTAAATCTCTATATCGACAAAGTGGGTGAACTAGCTCACAATTGCTTCAAACTCATATCTAAGAACACAATAAAGAGGGAAAAACAACTAAAACAAGTGCCTAAAATATAGTCATACTTCATGCTAACACATACAGACTTCCTTTGCTACCGAGGCTAGAGGGTCTTCACCCTATCTTCCATGTGTCTCAGTTACGGGAGAACATACCAGATCCGAGACACATCGTCAGGCATGAGGATTTAGTGGTCGAGCCATAACATACATTCGTAGAGCATCCGGTAGCTGTCTTAGAGCGTAGCACGAGACGCTTGCGGTTGAAAGACATACCGATGATGAAGATTCAATGGTCGATACCAGGAGCAGATGAGGCGAAGTGGGGGACAGGATAGTATCCAGAGAAACTATCCAGAGTTTTACGCTAACTTGGATGTACCTTTAGCGTAGATGTTTGAGTTGCGGTTTTCTTTTGTTGAGTTGTATACGCTTTTGTGACGTGTCGAGTAATGTGCCCCGAGTGGAATATATGAGTTGAGATTAGTGTTTCTGCGTTGTTTTTATGTGATCTTGTTGCTTGTTACAAGTTTCGGGACAAAACTTCTTTTTAGGGGGATCTTATGTAATGCCTCAGTTTTCACCTTCACCGCCCCGCGGTAAAGGGAGCCACCCTATGGCTGGCCGCCCCTGCGGTAGGGTAAACCGCCCTTGCAGTTTTGCCCAGATTGCGCCGATTTTTTTTATTCTGTTTTTATTTCTTTCCATAGATAGAAGATCCGATCTTCTATCTTATGGGCCGGCTTTGCTATCATGTTCTTAACCCTAGATCGTCTTTTCTTCTGTCTTTTCTCATCGTTCCTATAAATTCCCTTTTTTTTCTTTTTCCCATTTCTTGCATACGTTTTCCTTCAATCTCGAATGTTGCAGCCCTACTCCTTGTGATCTCTTGCTAGACGTGTAAGTGCCCTCCTTCTTTGTTTCTCCCTCATGTTCATGAGTTGATGCATTCCTTTCCCTTCTATTTTGCTTTCTTCTTTCGTTCTTCTCTTTTCTTCTTCACCAAGAATCAAGTTTGAGCCTTGATTCTTGTCGGCCATCCTGTTGTTGATTCGTTAATTTTCACAGGCTCCCTTGGTTGAGTTGTGATGTGTGTGTGTGTGTGTGTGTTGAGAGAAGCAAGCTTTGGTCCTTGTTGTGTTCATTGTTGTCAAAGGAGTTGGCATCACCTTTTGTCACGCCGCCGCCCCCGCGCCTGCACAGAGCCGCCCCTGCGGATCTGCCGAGCGCCGCCCCCGCGCCCTACCTAGCCACCCTTGCAGTTTTGTCTGTAGTGTTCCCGTCTTTAGTGAGATGTTTCTTTCCTTGCTTTCCTCGTTCCTTCCCTTGGCTTGTGTTGATATTGTTGACCCTTGTTGATCTATAAGACTAAGGTTGAGACCTTAGCTTGATGAGATCTTTTAGAGATCATTGAGGCTAGATGTTATATACCTAGCAATCATTTCCTTCCTGATTCGTTATGCGTTGTTGAACAGGCTTTCCATCCTTCTTTCCCGCGGGAAACTAAGTTGTTTGTTGATTTTTGAGTTACCTTCGAGTGAGGTGTTCGCTCCAAAAGGTGTGTGTGCAAAGAAGTCTTAAATTTATATCCTAAATATATACCTAATGATAAGCGAACCCACAGTGTACGGATCTATCGTCGTAAGGGTTAATATTCCAGAGTCGATCTCAAGGATTTGGTGAGAATAAATTCAGCAAAGTAGTCTAACTTAACAAGTATGCAATAACAATGATCAAATGCAAAGACAAAAATTTATGATATAATTGAGGAACACAAATTCTAGAGATCAAGGTATCCAGTTGTGATTTCGAATCAAGATTTCTCAAGGATGAACGTGGACAAAGCTGAGGTTGCAAAGTGAAGGTATTTCTACGATGGGATAGATCACCGGGTAAGTCTCACTATCCACTTTCCCGAACCAAAGATCCTATTACCGGGTAAGTCTCAAGGAACTAAGAAAATGTACTATCAATTCAAACAAACACACTACCTAAGGGAACAGAACTAACCATCACCGGGTAAGTTTTCAGGTTAACTCTCAAAACCTTAACTGGCTCAAGTGTATGATAACCGGGCGGTGACCACTTGTCTAGTTCTACAGGAGACTAGAATGTGCTCTTGCAACCCAGGCCCATAGGTAACGGATAATATTGATCTATTACCATTGGTAGACGGAAGCGGAGGCAAGTTTTGGGAGATTCTCGTGTGATAAAAGAAGTTGAATTAGTAATGGATAACTTAATGAAAGATAATAAACAGTTGTGTGTGAGCATGCTATATGTTTACTTTACCTTATGTGTGTTTCTGCCTTTACGTTGTTTCGGATATCTAGAATGTTACCTAACGGTTTATGCCGATGTTGTAGATGTTCCTTTTTGTTTTGAATTATGGGCGATCTAGATCGAGGAGAAACTTCAACTACTTCTTCTTGATCGTTTGAGTTTGATCAAACTTAGAAGATGGGTTGCGAAAGCTTACGGTTGATCCTTCAAAAGGATCCTCGAGTTTGAAGGGCTTGGATCAAAGACTAGATCCAAGATAGAATTTGAAGATGATGGAAGAGGAAGTGATGCCTAAACCAAGTACGAGGGTATTCCTTCTCAACACTTGGATTCAACTTAGACATCCTTTTACAAATGAGCCAAGCCATCCTTATATAGTGGATGAGGGCTAACCAAATGTTCAAACATAAATGACAGAATTAAAGTCGGAATTAAGTTCCGGTAAATGAAAGGCCTAAAATATGAAAGGTCAGAATTTAATTCACGGAATTAAGTTCCGGAATTAAAGTTCTGAATATGAAAAGTCAATTATTAAATAGCCGAATATTAATAAACGTCTTCAAAATGGTGCGGGTCCTTCTAGCCGGAAACACGGATGGCATCGCCATCCGGGGCGTATTATTCTCCTCCTCTTAAATCTGAAACGTCTCCGTTTCACCGTCAAAAAAGAAAGGAGTCACTTGAGGAACAAGACCCTTGACATGCAGCATTGGATGCTCATTGTTGAAGTCGGGCGGCTTGGACTTGTATTCTTTCAAAGGAGTGGTGGAGCCGCCAAGCTTGTGGAACATAAAGAGGACAAACTCTGGATCGGGAGGCTCAAACTTGTAGTTCCACATGGTGGTGACGCGGTGGACTTTGCCTCTTATGCCGTAATTGGTCTTGACTTTGAATGGCGGAGGCATACTGAAAATTTTGAACGGCAAGTCGGGAGGTAAGTTAGTTGGCAATGTAAAGACAAACCTCGGATCATATGACTCGGATTTGTATTTCATCAACACCATTGTGCCGTTGTCGGAGTCGATGATTTCTTCTTTTTCAATGATGGCTTTATCTTTGTCATCTTAAAAGTACTCTCCACATAACGGATTGACAAGATGAATTGGAATAACCGGGGCATATGTTTTAATGACGACATATTCCTTGTCTTCAACTTCGTCACACAACGGTTGGACCACCAACTCACACCTTGGTTGTGACTCCACTTGAGGCTCTTCTTGTTGGGCAACTGTCGTTAGTGCAAGTACTTGTGCCTTCAAAGCTTCTAACTCACGCTTTAGAGCATCATTTGTTGTCTTGAGCACAACATAGTCGTCTTTAGGGGCAACATCGTCAACTTGTTCATGATGAGCACGCCGTTGGGGAACAAAGTTGACAACGTGTTCTTGATTAACATGCCATATTGGGGCAAGATAGGTATCCTCCAAATAAGCTTGTCGGTGTGGATACTGTTGATACCCATGGATGCTCTCTTTGGGCCTTGGTGGATTTGGAGGAGGCAACCACTCCTCATTGATAGAAATACGGGGGATCTAGATCGAGGAGAACTTCAACTACTCCTTCTTGATCGTTCGTGTTGGATCAAGCGTAGAACTTGAGCGGCGGAAGCTTAGGAATGGATGCGGAAGCGTTCGGTTGATCCTTCAAAAGGATCCTCGAGTATGATAGGCTTGGATCAAAGACTAGATCCATGACAGAACTTTAAGAGGGTTGAAGGAGAAGTGATACCTAAACCAAGTAAGAGGATTTTCCCTTCACAATACATGGATTTAACTTAGACATGCTTTTACAAATGAGTCAAGTCATCCTTATATGTAGTGGATGAGGGCACATAAATGACAGAATTAAAGTCGGAATTAAGTTCCGAAAATGAAAAGCCTAAAATATGAAAGGTCGGAATATAAGTCACGGAATTAAGTTCCGGAATTAAAGTTCCAAATATAAAAGGCCTATTATTAAATAGCCAAATAATAATAAATGTCTTCAAAATGGTGCGTGTCCTTCTTGCCGGAAACACGGATGGCATCGCCATCCGGGGGCGTATTATTCTCCTCCTCTTAAATGTGAACGTCCCCGTTTCACCGTCAAAAAAGAATGTAGTCACTTGAGGAATAAGACCCTTGAAATGCAGCACTGGATGCCCATCGTTGAAGTCAGGCGGCTTGGACTTGTAGTCTTTCAAAAGAACGGTGGGGCCGCCAAGCTTGTTGAACATAAATAGGACAAACTCCGGATCGGGAGGCTCAAACTTGTAGTTCAACATGGTAGTGATGTTATGGACTTTGCCTCTTATGCCGTAATTGGTCTTGACATTGAATGGCGGAGGCATGTTGAAAATTTTGAATGGCAAGCCGTGAGGTAAGTGAGTGGGCATAGTAAAGACAAACCTCGGATCATGCGACTCATAATTGTAGTCCAGCAACACCATTGTGCCGTTGTTGGAGTCCACTATTTGTTCTTTCTCAATAATGGCTTCATCTTTGTCTTCTTGAAAGTACTCTCCACATAACGGATTGATAAGTTGAATGGGAAGTACCGGGGCACAATTTGCAATGACGACATTGCCCTCGTCTTCAACTTTTCCCTTGTCACACAATGGGGTAACAACCAACTCACACTTTTGTTGTGGCACCGCTTGAAGTTCTTCGTGTTGGGTGGCCGCTATGAGGGAAACCATTTGTGCCTTCAATTTTTCAATCTCTTCCCTTAAAGACTTATTCTCTTCTTGTTGTTCCTTGTAGGGATCTCCTTCTGGGTAGGTACATTGTCGTGGGGCAACATAGGTATCCTCAAAATATTCTTGTTGGTGTGGATATCGTTGGTGCCCATCCATGGTATACGTCGGCCTTGGTGGGTCCGGAGGAGGCAACCATTCCTCATCCTCAAAATATTGTTTCCGTCGGTACCTCCGGGTGGTTTGTTTGGCCTTAGATGGATATGGAGGAGGTAACCATTCCTCATCCTTATCATAAGAATCATAATCATCATAGAACATGATGAATGATGAAGAAACACTTGAAGATCTTCGAAGAACACCGAAGAACACTTGAATAGATTTGATCAAGAAAAAAAAAATTTGTAAAGCAACTTGACCTCGATCCCGAGCTCAGATACCAATGATAGAATTACGGGGGATCTAGATCGAGGAGAACTTCAACTACTCCTTCTTGATCGTTCGTGTTAGATCAAGCGTAGAACTTGAGCGGCGAAAGCTTAGGAATGGATACGGAAGCGTTCGGTTGATCCTTCAAAAGGATCCTCGAGTATGATAGGCTTGGATCAAAGACTAGATCCAAGATAGAACTTTAAGAGGATTGAAGGAGAAGTGATGCCTAAACCAAGTAAGAGGATTTTCCCTTCACAATACTTGGATTTAACTTAGACATGCTATTACAAATGAGTCAAGCCATCCTTATATAGTGGATGGGGGCTAACCAAAGGTTCAAACATAAATGACAGAATTAAAGTCGGAATTAAGTTCCGGAAATGAAAAGCCTAAAATATGAAAGGTCGGAATTTAAGTCACGGAATTAAGTTTCGGAATTAAAGTTACGAATATAAAAGGCCTATTATTAAATAGCCAAATAATAATAATTGTCTTCAAAATGGTGCTGGTCCTTCTTGCCGAAAACACAGATGGCATCGTCATCCGGGGGCGTATCACTTTGGTTCATATGGAGTTTTGGTTTTCACTCGTCTCTGCCTTGTTGAAAGATTTGTTGTTTTGTTGCTACTCTGAGGGTCGGGACCCATTGTGAGGTCTTAGTCCGTGACGCTTCGAGTTCCCAGAACTTGGGGTGTTACAAGATGGTATCAGAGCCAGGTTGGCAACAATGGCACTCAAAATCTTCTAAAGGTCGGATGGATAAATAAATAGATCCCACAAGGGGTCTAACGTTTTCCAAAGGGGGTTTTTTGTTTTAAACTTGTCGGTATGGGATAGATGTACGGGCGACCACCACTACCTCCGCGGATCTCAGCAGTGTCGTTTCTTATATGTTGGCTTTTATGTGATTCTTCCTGCATTTCTACTTTAGTTGTAGCGTGGCCTCATATACATAGATTCTTATATATTTATCCTTATAGCAAATGGCACGTACTAGAATTACATCTACTATTGGGCGAGGAAGGGTTCACCATTTCCTCTTGCCGTCCGTGGACAAGGACGTGCAGGAAGACCTCCACTAGCTAGAGTTTCGGGGCCAAGACCTAGTTGTTCATCCGCCTATCGCTGAGGCGTTCGCTGAAGAAGTTGCTGAGAGTGTTGTTCCTGAGGCTGGGAACGGGACCGCTGCTAGGTTTGGAGCACAGAGAGCGCCTTCGACGGAGTCTGGTCGAGTGTCTATCGGAGCTTTTACATATCGCGACTATTTGCAGAGAGTTGAGGAGGCTATCAAGACTGGAGGACCAACACTAGCACCACCAGTTCCCGCGAGATCTGCTGAGGTTTGAAGAGAGTTACACAGTTCGTTGCCCCACCTGCTAGAGTTGTTGAGGTTGCTAGCTTACCGTCAGAAATCAGCTTCAACAACGGACTTTGCAAACAGCCTATATGTGGTCCACAGATCAATTAGCAGACATTTTAACAAAGGCACTTTCGGCAAAGCAATTTGAACGTCTTTTGTCCAAGCTTGGAATTGCTTCCCTCACCAACTTCCAAGCTTGCGGGGAAGTGTTACCGAGTCAGCATTGAAGTCCACATCAGCAAGAGGTTGCGAGACGTTGCGAGATCTTATCAACAATTGCGAGAGGTCGCGAGATCTCATCAACAAATAGATGCTTAAGATACTCTGTTAGAGTATTTTCCTATCTATTTAGTTTGTATTTATCTTCTTTCTAGCTTGCGTTTTGCTATAGTTGTGTTTGTATTTAAACAACAAACGTTGATCAGAATAAGCATCAGATTAAAGCAATTCTTCATATAGTATGAGTGATTTAATTGCATCCCAAATGTATGACAATTAAGGAAGCTTTAATTCAGGATTTTGGTTTTTTTGTGTCTCGTGTTTGATCAAAGATATTTGCTTATTCGGTAATATCTCGTTAAACTAATTGCTTGTGGTTGTAGTAGGTCATTATTTCGTTGTGGTTGCATATAACTACTGAGAATCATCAACCCTGAGTAGTTATTCGATGGATTACAGTCGAAGGCGTGATTTCATGTTTTGTGAGTTATGTGGAACCATGCTCTCACTGAATTCGAAGAAACATGCTCATTGTAACTTGTGCAAGTCCAAGAAAAATGTTAAAGGTGCTTGCTGCTTTCATTTTCTCTGCTTCTTATTCCCTTTGTTTTGTGCTCTGCAAAACCACTTTGATGCGTGGTGGTATAGCTGTTTCCGGGTTCCTTAGAAACTCGAAAACCTAGAAGCTATGCAAAACAATGACAACTATGACTTATTGCTGTTTTTGTATATAAGATGCTGGGGATGGTCATAGTTGACTGTTTAATTTGGGACTCAGTTTTTGCACTTATTTTTTATTTTTATGCTCATCAAATAATGATTTTGGCCCCGTTTGGGACGCAGCTTATGCAAGCTTATGGAAGCTTAAGCTTGCTTCAGCTTTCACTGTGCATATTTAATGTCTGTTTGGGAAGGCTAACTGAAGGAAGATGAAGGAGCTTATAAAAGCTGAAGCAAGCTGAAGAAATGGGCATTTCCATTAGCTCCTCATGACAAGCTTATGGGAGCTGATGGAAAAATTGAGTTTTGTAATTCTCGAAATACCCTCCCTCAATACAGGTATCGATCTATCTTTTTCCAATCTTATTCTTCTTCCTCGTCAATTCTGTACTCTTTTCTTCTTCGATTTCCCTCCATTTTCGTCAGTGGTTCTCTCAGACTTGTTTATTTGGGGTTCAATTCTTTCTCTGGCATTGTGAAGCCACTGGACGCGACGCCCTTGGATAAGAGACTGGAGGTCTTCGAGCTCCAAGAAAATCTCATACATGGTGATTTTCCTTCCTGGTTGACTCGCATTTCCAGCTTGAGGGTTTTAGACCTCTCTAGAAACTTGTTGGAAATTTAAAGAGATTGTTGGTGTTGAATCTGAGCAACAGTGGTCTTTCAGGTTCAATCCCAACCACCTTTGGGAGCTTGATGAAGCTTCAGTCCCTGGTTTTGAGCATGTTGAATCTTTCCAGAAAAATACCTGCTGAGCTACTCGGGTTGCCCAAGTTACAGGTTAGAGGTTGAATGAGTTGTTGTATTGGTTCCCACAACTTTAGCATGAATTGTTGTTGATTTATTGACTGAGTTGTTGATTTTTATTCACCAATTTTGCTGGATTTGTTTTCCTTGATTCAAATTATGTCCTAGATGCATGTTACAGTAGTGTGGGATATAATGGTTGTTGGATGGGAAGTGGTATACAATGAAGATTTTGTGCCATATGATGAATGCTCATACAAAATCCAGGTTCAAATGGAAGGGAGGATTAGTGAGACAATCAGGAATTCCTTTTATATAAGTGAGCCTGGTAAGATTGTAATTACCATAAAGAACAATTTAGTCAATAAATCCAATGTAAACTTACAAACGTAGACTTACTCTTCCTTCATATGTACACAATGAAATCCAAAATCCTTGAGTTTATATGAAATAGAAATCTTCAATTCCTGATACTTTCTTTATGTTCATTTTGCCATATCTAATATAGTTAACACACTCCTGAGAAATCAAAGTGTGTATTTGACAGTGTATGTATAATAGAAAGGGATTTGCATTGCATGTTTATGAGTCAGTGACCTTGACGACACTTGCCAAAAATTGTAAGTATTAGATGAAAATTTGATTGGAATTTGTGTACTGTTTTTTATGAGTCAGTGACCTTGACAACACAATTTCAAATTGGTGATTGGAATTTGTTTATAATTTTTTTTTATGTACATGACAGTAGATGAAAATTTGATTAGATTGGTGTACACAAGTTCAGATTTCTTGCCATTTGATTACATTGATGATTGGAAATTAGAATAGATTCTACATATACGAAAATTCGAATAGATTCGAGTACATGAATTTTTTTTATCATTTATTTCAATTCATATTTATTTATATCACCCCATTAATTATTTTAGTGCTTATTTTCTGATGTATGGCTTGGTTGTGCAAGCATCCTTTCTTGGAGGCAAGTATCTGCAACCTGTGGAATTGAGATTACTTGAGTGTGGATTGAAGACCATTACTGTGGAATCTTGGACTAGAATTGTTATGCCCAGATCAGTGTTGTTATCAACAACCCGTCAAAAACAGCATGTGCAAGGCCATGACATCAAGTGCAAGTGCAACGTCATGACAACAAGTGCAAGAATTTTTGTAATGCTTATTAGTGTAATTTTTTTAATTGTTATGCCCAAGATCAATTTCTTCCTAGTTGTACATAACACAAATAACTCATTGGGATTTTTTTTTTTAATTTGTCATATTTTTGTCAATAATTTTTGTAATGCTTATTAGTGTAATTTATATATTTTGAGTTAATTTTAATTTGTCATATTATTAGAGTTAAAACATTTTTAGTTGTTATCATTGTGTAATTATGATGAATTTAGATTATAAACTATAAATATTTTTTGATAT
The DNA here is from genome assembly GCA_033239125.1 of Fagopyrum homotropicum. NCBI lineage: Eukaryota > Viridiplantae > Streptophyta > Magnoliopsida > Caryophyllales > Polygonaceae > Fagopyrum > Fagopyrum homotropicum. The sequence continues at coordinate 28,033,543 of BSWB01000006.1, forward strand.
TTATTACAAAAACACTTACTAATATAATTGATTCAAACCAACTTAGAAATCCAAATTAGCAGCTTGCTATTTTAATTTTTCATATTGTTAGAGTAAAAAAGTTTTATTTTTTGGTGCAATTATTATGAATTTATATATTAAACTATAAAATTTATTGATATTTATTAAAAAAACACAAAAACAATTATAATGAATTTATGTAATAAACTAAATTAGCAACTTTCTATTTTAATTTTTTGTATTGTCAGATTATTTATATTACCCTATTAATTATTTTAGTTTTCCAAATTTTATAAATTAAATTTTCGAATATTGCTAAACAAACGAAAAAAAATTAACAATATAATTTTTTGGCCAAAAACAATTATTTCATTATATTTATTCAAAGTATAACCTCTTTTGAATAAATATTTCTATCACAATAAAAAATAACAACTATATACTTCATTAAGCCCTTTTTGGTAATTTTACGGTTGTATCAGTTTCGGTTAGCTCGTACTTCCCAAACGCTAAACTAGCTTATTACAAACAATTCGCTACTTAAATCATCTACTTGTTTCAGCTTCAGCTTCAACTTCAGCTTCATTCAGCTTCATTCAGCTTCAGCTTCAGCCACAATCAGCTTCTGTTTTCCAAACGGACCCTTTGTTTCCTTCTTTGTAGAGGTTTTTGATAAAGAAACACGATACACAATATCTAGAGAGGTATGTTCATATATCACTCCACGCTGCACCCTCTTTTTATTTATTTAATATTTGTGATTTTACTCCTAAATTCTGCGTTATATATTGAGTTGAATTACAAATTCTGATGATTCCACAAATTGCCTCTTAATGACTGAAGAAAGTTGTTAAAATTATAAAACTAACAGTCCTTGGGCTGAAGTTTGAAGCATCCTTTTTTATACGGAGGATTTTTCTAGTTTGAAGTTAGAATTAGATTAGAGGAAAGTTAAGAGATTGAGAGCTTTTTATTTATAATAAAGTTAAACCGTGATGACAATCATATCTCCTATTTATATATAGGTTCCGTTTGGGAACCAGTTTATTGTAGCTGATGGAGTTGATATCAGCGGATGGGAACACTGTACCAACTTTTTCAGTGTTTGGGAGCATCAGTTTATAAAAGTTGATGAAACATATGAAAGTTTATGGTAGCTGATGCAAAGAGGATTTCCATCAGCTTCTTATGACAAGCTTATGGAAAAATATTATCTTCAAAATATCCTTATAAAAGCAAGAATTTATATCACCTGTTGCGTTAATTTACATCATTTGCTGGGCTTTTGTTTTTCTGAAAGAGCATCCGCTTTGTTTTAAATGTAAAAACTATATTCATAGATATAATATATAATTAGCACTGACCTAATTGCCAAATAAAATTTAGTATTATTTAAACCCTGATTTATAAGTTTTAAGTAGATATTATTCACTTGAAACTATGGTTGTATCATGACTCAGGGAGTCTCAGGGTGTAAAATAAGTAACCTGGCAAACGTAACAAATTTGTTACGGTTATTTCCTTAATGTATCATTTTAAAAATAGTTTATATAATGTACAGTTATCAATAATAAGGTTACAATTTATTTATTATGTTTTGTTAAGTTCAATTACACTTATAAATTATGATGTTTTGTTCTTATTTTGTGGTTCATAAATATTTAATTTAATACTTTATGTTCATGGGTTAATTTTAATTTGTAATATTATTAGATATTATAAATTTCCTTAAGTTCTAACTTAATGCAAATGTTGATTTACATAATAATCATTTTTTTTTTTTGATACTTATTAAAAATTCACTTATAAATTTAATGTATTAAAGCCAACTTATAAATTTAAATAACAATTTTGACGATGTAATTAGTTACATTATTTAATAGTTTATTGTTATGTAATTGTTCTAATATATGTGTGAGTATAATCTCTCCTTAATATTGATAAAAAAATTATGAATAAATTGTAATAGGAATGTTGCCCTTTTCATAATTTTAGGTTTATATTAGTTTTGATAAGTTTCGCTCTCCCAAACACTCATCAAGCTTATGAAAAAAATCAGCTCGTCCAATCAACTACTTATTTCAGCTATTCAATCAGCTTCAGTTCCAATAAGTTTCAACTTCAGTTACAATAAGCTCGTGGTTCCCAAACGGACCCATAATATCCAAATTACCCATACATGACATTCATATGATTCTGTGAATACTATTTGCTAAACAGTTGTTGTTTTTCATTTTAACTACAGTACATGATCACTCACAAACTGATGTTTTGTAGGTTATTAGACGGGCATTGAAGATGGAACCATTTATCAAACTTGTCGGAACGGTATCGGGTGAAGTGAACATACAAAGGCAAAAGGTGAGATCCTAAACTGACTAGGCATGATGTGGCTCGACCGCTTGAGTCTGATACCTGTGTTCTTAAGACCCTAATAATTTGTTGATTTAGTCTCTCACTTAACGGTTGTGTTTTTTGGATTGAAGTTATAAGTGTTTATTTATCTTCTTGAATCGCTTTTGCAGATTGATCAGCCATGTGAGAAGTGTGCCCGCTGCCCACAGTCCTGTGGAGCTTGTTGACTCAAGACAATTAGACAAGTAAGATTGCACAGGCTTTTAATGCTGAAATGTTTATGTCATTTAGTCCTTGTTTATTTATAGAAACTCATTTATAAATGTGCATAACCTCTTGCAAACAAGATCAGCTGATGAAGGACAAACCAATTTCTACGAGTGTCCATCGTGTAGACACAGATGGAAGGAGAACTCTTAAGCACACCCACACCCAATTTCTTGTAATTTTGTTTGTCAAAGAAATTCCTATTACTACTAGTAGATCACTGACTTGGAACCAGTTGTGTGTAACAACAATGAAATATATTATGCTACTACTATAGACTTGATCAGCTGATGAATTTATTTTGTTCAGAAAACATAATAGAAACAAGTAAACATTCGGCACCGGTCTTGGAACATCCATACCAAACCGGAAAAGGTTTGTGCAACCCACAATTCCAAATCACAGTACAGGCATAACCACCATTGAGCAATTCACCTGCCCCTCCCTAAGAACATATTGATTCAACACACAACATCAGCAACATCATAATACAGTATCACTGGAGACTTAGAAGTTGGCTTAGATTACTGGAGGCAACAGCCGTATCAATGTTGTATTACTAATTCTTATACTTGTAATATGGACAATTAAAGTTGGAACTTGCAATAGAAGCACTTAGAGCTTAGGTAGAGGTTAAGAGATTATAATATGTTACTACATTTGTCATATTTGGTTATCATGTGATGTTATCTAAATGTTGCCACTTAGTTGAATAAACTAAGTTAGGTAGCTTAGGTAACAACTATGATAATTAGATATTAGGTTAAAGTATGTTTACATGTTATAATTATAAGAAGGTGTGGGATTGGTTTTTTGTTGTAAAGTTGTGGTGTGCATATCCAGCTTATGTGATGGTGGGCCAATTATTGATCCAGTCTCGCCAAGCCCAATCCTGTGCTCCTGGATCCAGTGATAATTGAAGGGCCGGCTGACAAGCGTTTTTGGAAGAGGTATATAACCTCGTTATGTTAGAATACATAACCCTAGAGTGAGGAAAGGTTGCAGCTTCTCTCTTTAGGTTGCTAGGGTTCGTCCACAAGAATAGAGAGAAGAGAAAAGAGAGATTCATTTCGGATCTTCCAAAACTCGTTAGTAACGAGAGGGATCTTTGAAGAACTTATAAAACGAAGCGATCTTGCTCTGTGGTTCGAACATCTCAAAGAAGATTCACCTCCAGTTCGTTGGTTTATGGATTAGCGAAGAGATCTATCTCAGATCGTTCGCTTGGTGCCTTTGAAGGGGCTTTTCTATCTCGTCTGCTTCTCTTTCGTCTATCTTTCTCTGTAACCTTTGCTAGCTTGAGTGATCTTGCAAGTTCTTTGTCCAACTTTAGTATTGTATCGATCTTTTGGAAACTTAGTGGATATGTGGGATCAGATCTCCCCTCTTGAGGTCCCGTAGAGTAGGAGTTTACTCTGAGAGTTTACTCCGAACTGCGTTACCAATTGTCTGTGTTTGTTTTGTGTTAGTCTTTGGTCGATTCTACGACTAAGGGGTTTAGAAAGGCTTAGGATATAACTGTCACAAAGTGGTATCAGAGCATGCTTTTTGTGAGCTTTTTTGTTATATTTGACAAATCCTAAAAGGTTTAGGGTTTACTGTTGTGTTTGATGTTTTTGTATATCTTGCACATGTATATTGCTTCCGCTTAAGTGTTGATTCACCTTGTGTGGCTGAATTCACACTGTCTGTTTGTTTAGTGTTCATCTTTTCTTGGATATCATTGTTACTGGATACTCTCTTGGTTTTTTCCTTATCTTTTAGCTTCCCCCAATATATTCTTCCCCCAGTCCATTGTCTTCTTGCTGATTTCCTGTCTTTCTTGTGTACAGAAAAATTATAAATGGCAAAAAATAGCATCAGAGTAAAGCCATTTGATGGAGTCTCTGACTTCATCATGTGACAGTTTAAGATGAAAGCCATCTTGACTAAAGAAAAGTGTTGGAGGGCCCTCACTGGAGATTATCTGGCAGAAACTTCTGCAGCCAGAAAATTGGAAATGGAAGAACAGGCTCATGGTGAAATAATGATAAGGTTGACTGACGACGTGGCTCGTCAGTTTGTAAGTATTTCTACAACCAAACCTTTATGGGATTCTCTAGATAAACAATATAATAAAAAATCTTTACTATCTAGGATATCTACTTTACATAGGTTATTCACTTTTAAAAATGGATGTGAATCTGACCTTGAATGATAACTTAGATAAGTTCCCAAAGATGGAAATGGACTTAGAAAGATGTGATGACACTATTAAAGACACTCATCTTGCTGTTATCCTGCTTGGTTCTCTACCTTCTCAGTTTGATACTTTTAGAGATGTGATTAAAAATATAGCACTGAAACTTTGACTAAGTCTAAGATCATTGAATCCATAGTTGATAAAAATGAGTCAATGAAAATCTTTAAGACTAAACCTAATGATAAGAAATCTGAAGTTAAGTCTGAAGTTCTTATGACTAAAGGGAAGTTTAAGAAGAATAACAAGCAAAATAAAAAGGATAAGAAAGATGACTTCCATGATAAAAACTCTAATAGTGAAAATGACAAGAAAAATAAAAAGTGTTTTTACTGTCAGAAAGTTGGTCACTTTATAAATGATTGTAGAAAAAAGAAAGAAAGATGAATCTAGTAAAGGAACAATTGAAAATAATGTCTCCTTGTTTGAAAACATTCATGCTCAATATTCTTGTGAACTGTTGATGTGTTCTATTCCTTTTAAATGCAAATCTGATGATTGGATATTAGATTCTGGATGTACCATGCATGCTTGTCCTGATAAATCTATTTTCTGTTCTTTAGATATTTTTTATGGTGGTGATGTCATGTTAGGAGATAACACTCCTTTAAAAATAAAAGGGATAGGAAATATACCTATGTGCATGTTTGATGGAAAGATTAGGGTGATACAAAATGTTAGATGGGTTCCTGGCCTTAGGAGAAACCTGCTGTCTGAATCTATGTTTGATGACCTAGGTTGTAATATAAATATTAGTAATGGTATAAGAGAAGTTGTCAAAAATGGTCTTACTCAAATTAGGAGTTCTAAAAAGGGTGGCTTGTACTTTGTAGAACAATCACCTGAATTAAATCTCTCCACCACTGATATTGATAAAAACAACCTAGACCAAACTACCTTATGGCATGGTTGATTAGGGCATATAGGGAACAATGGCTTGCTTCAGTTACATAAACAAGGCATCTTAACTAATAAGCTAATCAACCTTAACTTCTGTGAAAACTGTGTGTTTGGTAAAGCTAATAAAAACAGTTTTAATAAATCTTCATATAAGGCTAACAAACCTCTAGAATATATACACTCAGATCTATGGGGCCTTGCACACATAGAAATTGTAGGTGGAAAGAAGTATTTCATTTCTTTTATTGACCACTATTCTAGAAAAGTTTGGATATACCTGTTAAGAACTAAAGATGAAGCCTTTGAAAGTTTTAAAAACTGGAAAATTGCAGTTGAGAATGAAACTGATTTAAAAATTAAATGCCTTATAACTGATAATGGTCTTGAGTTTTATAATGCTAGTTTTAATGAATACTGTAAAACAAATGGCATTAAAGGACATCTAACTATCCCTTACACTCCTCAACAAAATGGTACAACTGAAAGGATGAATAGAATCTCTTAGAAAAGGCTAGATGTATGATTATAAGTGTTGGTATTAAACATAGCCTATGGGGTGACGCTGTAACTACAGCAGCTTACCTCATTAATAGGTCTCCCTCCTCTGTCATAGAGTTTAGGACACCCCAAGAGTTATGGACTGGAAGGAAGCCTAGTATTGCCCACCTAAGGCCCTTTGGGTGCAGTGCATATTCCCATATAATCAAGGGAAGTTGCACCCAAGAGCACAAAAGTGTGTAATGCTAGGCTATCTTGAAGGTGTTTAAGGCTATAAACTTTAACTTATACAACCTCATGGTTATAAAGTGATAACATCTAGAAATGTGACCTTTAATGAAAAAGAATTCTATTTTAAAACTAGAAACACCAATGTTGTTGAGAACTCTAGTAGCACAGAAAATGAAGCTGAACCTACTAGAACTTATCATTTCTACATAAGTGACCATAATAGGAAAAATCAAATCATAGATGAAGAGTTTGTCATAGGATATTATCCAACACCTAGCACTAGTGAAGAGAACTATGATGTTGATAATCTTCCTAATAATAATGAAAATATAGATGATGACACTGTTGTAAGTAGTGAAAACCATAGTTCAGAATCAAGGGGGGTAGAAAATAGTGATGACACCTTGGTTGCCCCTTCATCTCTTGTTGATAGTGATTTACATGTTCAAAACAGTGATGATTACTTGATTGATAATGATGATCATGACTATCAGCTGATTAGAGATAGGAGTCCTAGGGTTAGAATACCTAATAGGAGATATAGTGATTCTGAATATGTTTTGTTTACAAAAGATTTCAATTTTGTTGAGTATGCTTTTCTGACTGGTGATGTTGTTGATAATCCTTATACTCCTGACACATATAAGCAAGCTATGAATTGTTCTCAATCGATAAATTGGAAATTAGCCATGCAAGATGAAATAGATTCCATGATTGTTAACAAAACTTGGGTGTTAATAGCTAAACCTGAAAATGCTAAAATTGTGCCTTGTAAATGGATTTATAAACTTAAGGAAGCTACTAAACTGAATGGACCACCTAGATACAAAGCTAGGTTAGTTGCTAAAGGCTTTACCCAACGAGATGTAACACCCCAAATTTCAAAAATCGGGGAGTTACTGGTTAGGACCTCACAATGGGTCCCGACCTTGGTTTAACAACAATTTTACTAAGATCTTACAACAAGGCACAAATGTAATTAAAACAATTTCCAAAACATAATATTTTTAATGGTATGAAAGTACACATGTGACAGCCTTACAAACATATAAAGATACATAACATGCATGACGTATGGAAGACTCCCCCGTCCCCATCTAATGAGTACGTGGACCCGGCTGATCATCCGTCCCGAATCTCTCTGCAACTATTTATCTCTACAGATCTACAACACGGATAAACCGTTAGCTAACTATCCAATTATAAGTAGAATAACAACAGCACAAACACACGCAGAAAAATGATAAACAAACATCATGCTGGCACCCAACCGTTTATTATCTATTATTTAGGTGATTCATCTTATTCAATTTTTACAGTTGTGGCACGAGAACTCTTAAGAGTTCTCGCCTCCGTTCCTTATCCAACTGGGTGGAGGTCTAGCTTACCTCCGCCGGTAGCATCACTACAAACCGAGTGTGGACTAGTCCCTAAAGAAACCCTCAGCGCCCTCAAGCTAACTGAGCAGAATGCCACCGCCCGTTACTCTTAGGCCAAGTATAGGTCGGTAAATATCTATCACAACCTATAACTCTAAACATTTCAATCACACACCACTATCATCATTCATGCTCATATTCCGAAGTCAGCTAAGTAAGCCCAAAGGACTTACCTGAATTCAAACATAATCTCGTTATCTCGACTCGGTCTGTAACCGTAGGAACTCAACCGCCTGTTATAAAAGGCAAGTGGATCAATAATATATCCCACTTAATTAGAAGTCTCTGACTTCTAAGATACTTAACTCTATCATCAGCTAAATTACCAAAATACCCTTATACGGATAAATGACTGTTTTACCCCTGGTCCCGAAACTTTATAAAATTCCATAACAAAGTTCCAAACTATTCTGGAACTCAAAACCACACTCAAACTTTCAAAGGAAAGTTTTGCTAAAGATTTAGAAGAGTTAACTACATTCTTGAATTTCATAAAAAGTCGTCAAGGTCCGACTTTGGCTTAAGATATGAGAACCGAATAAAAATATAAAAAGTCTAACAAAAATCTCTAAGTCTTTTATGCTATGCACTCTATCCATAGTATCCAGAATTTCCCAAAAATACATAATAATCACTTCTACACAAATTCTCAAAGTCGGTTCCAAAACCAGAAATTTTATACTTAACCAATTTCTGAAGGTTTTCGCAAACTGTCCAACTAGCCTACTTTGGGTTCTTATGGATCCAAATCCGACCGTTGGATCGGTCTCAACTTCTGATGCATTACACTATGTTTGTCCTTCTATGTCATATTAAAATTTGAACGGTAGATGATTTTTCTAAAGTATAGAAAAGGAGATTCAAACATGCTTGTTCAACCCTGTCACTGAATTTCACAAACTGAGGGTGCAACAGGTCTTAGCTTCGAGACTCACCTGCAGTGTTTGTATCAAGGGTAGGGAAGACCACAGGTCCTAGCTTCGATTCCTGTGGTTGGCAAAATGTAAAAATCAGAAGTCTTGAAACCCTTACACAAGCAAATATCGAAAAGGGTCCTAGTCTCACCTATTTGGACGGCTCAGTGGGTGACTCTAGGAGAAGGGATCAGGTACCTCTGGCTCGTTGATGGTGGATCTTGTCCAGCCTCTACAATGGTCCTGATCTAGGGCACAACTGGTTCGATATGGTCGAAGGGAGGCTTTAACAGGATGTGAGGGGATGCATGAGATAGGTTGAGATTGGTTGCAATAGTTCCACTCTTGCAACTCTCGCTGGCCTTGTGTACCACCACCATGGGACTGTGGAGTCTGCTCCTTCCTGTGTGCAACAGTGAACGTCAGAGGTAGGGTACTTGGCGGCTGTCTGAATGTGTGAAAGAGGGAAGAAGGTTCCTGTGTTTACCCTGGCTGGCGCAAGTAAGGGAAGGTTGAAGGGAGGGGTTGTACGTGCAACAATCATGGTTGTGTAGACGAGAGAGAAATGGGGAGGAGCTAGATCTGGATCGCCCATCCGGGTGTGCTGAACGTGTAGCCAGCGGAAGAAGGCTTGGACAGCCGAAATGGTGCTTCATCTGGTCTCAATTGCGCAGAATCGAGCGTTCCTGGGGACGTAATTGCAGACGATGAGGCGTGTGCTCATTAGCGTAACTATAGGAGGCAGCTCTTGGAAGGTAGGTTGACAGCGTCTGTCGAGGGTCTAAAGAAGGAATGAGGATCTCCGTCTTGATTGCACTTGTAACCGTAGCTACATAAGGAAAGAGGCGACGCTGGCTTGTTTCCAGGAGGAGAGATGGGCTGGGCGTACTTCTTGGGCTGGCGTGGCACAAGGACTGGAGTGCTTCCTGGGCTGGCGTGTAGCAAGGCACAAGGGCTGGAGTGCTTCCTGAGCTGGCGTGTAGCAAGGCTGGAGTGCTTCCTGGGCTGAAACTAAGGTAGGCAAAAGAGTGGTGTAGTTTTGTCAAAACTTGTCACAACCTTGTCAAAACGTGTCGTGGCTTCGTCAAGCCCATGCATGACCTTGTCATGATCTCGTCATGGTCTCGTCAAATCTCGTCATGGTCTCGTCTTGATCTCGTCAAAAGGACGTCATGACTTTGTCAAGGACACGTCATGTTATAAACTAGGGTTTGATAGATTAGGGTTTGATATAAAATTCTATCATTTTATGTGAAGTGAGGTTACATAAAATGATGAAATTTTGAGATAGTGTACTACTAGGTAGATAGAGGAAATCCACGGATTAAACTCCGGTTTGCTACGGAATCAAATGAAATGAAAATTTTCGGATATTACACGAGAGGGAATTGATTACACTGATATATTTGCTCCTGTTGTCAAATATAAAACCATGAGATTGTTGCTTGCTTTTGCTACTGTGCATGATTGGGATATAGAACAAATGGATGTAAAAACTGCCTTTTTACATGGTAAATTGGATGAAACTATCTATATGAAACAACCTGAGGGTTTTGTAGATAAATCTAAACCTGATCATGTTTGCTTGCTTAAAAAATCCATCTATTGCTTAAAATAGTCACCTAGACAATGGAATCTTAAGTTTGATGAATGCATGAAAAACTTAGGATTTTTAAGAAGCAATTATGATTACTGTTTGTACTTTAAAGGCATATCTTCCATGAATCCCTTGTTTGTGCTATTATATGTTGATGATATACTACTCATTAGTAAATCTGATGTGTTGATTGCTAGTGCTAAAAGGGATTTAAAATCTAATTTTGACATGAAAGATATGGGTCCTGCACAGAAAATCTTAGGTGTTAAAATCATAAGGGATAGAAAGCATAAGAAAATGTGGTTGTCTCAAACTGATTATATTCAAAAAGTGTTAGACAAATTCAATATGAAGCATGCTAAACCCACTTCTATACCCTTAGGAGGGCACCTTGATTTAACTAAGCAACATTGTCCTAGTAATCAAGCTGAAATTGAGAAAATGTCAAAAATTCCCTCTGATGTGGTTGTTGGTTCAATCATGAATGCTATGTTATGCACTAGACCGGATCTTGCTTTTGGTATAAGTGTTTTGAGTAGATACATGTCTAATCCTGGTGAATTGCATTGGACTGCTATGAAATATATTCTTAGATATATCAGTGGAACTAAAAACTTGTGTTTAATGTTTTCTACACATGATGACATTGGAAATGTTTTTGGTTATGTTGACTCTGATTATGTTAGTAATAAGGATAATAGAAAGTCTACCACTGCTTATTTCTATACATGAACTGGTAATTGTATTTCATGGAAATCTCAACAACAATCTGTGATTGCTTTGTCCTCTGCTGAAGCTGAATACATTATAGTTGTTGAAGCTTCTAAGGAAGCTATTTGGCTTAAGGGTATTGTTAGTGAAATATCTCATAAACCTTGTATTCCTGTAATTCATATGGATAGTCAAAGTGCTTTGTATTTGTGTAAAGATCCTGTTTATCAAGAAAGATCTAAACATATTGATGTTAGAAATCATTTCATTCGAGATAGGGTTAAAAAGAAGCACTTCTTAGTTAAAAAAATTAAAGGTGACTTGAATCCTGCTGACTTTGGAACTAAAATTGTAATTGCAGATAAATTTGCTTTCTGTAAAAATTTTCTACAGATTTTTTATGTTCCTTGAGTGTTGTACAGGTCATGGACTGATGACGGACTGGTGTGAAGATTCTGGATACCACTATGAGGGGACAAATGATCGACAATACAATTACAAGAATTAGGAGGGCATTTGTTGTATTACTAATTCTTATACTTGTAATATGGACAATTAAAGTTGGAACTTGCAATAGAAGCACTTAGAGCTTAGGTAGAAGTTAAGAGATTATAATATGTTACTACATTTGCCATATTTGGTTATCATGTGATGTTATCTAAATGTTGTCACTTAGTTGAATAAACTAAGTTAGGTAGCTTAGGTAACAACTATGATAATTAGATATTAGGTTAATGTATGTTTACATGTTATAATTATAAGAAGGTGTGGGATTGGTTTTTTGTTGTAAAGTTGTGGTGTGCATATCCAGCTTATGTGATGGTGGGCCAATTATTGATCCAGTCTCGCCAAGCCCAATCCTGTGCTCCTGGATCCAGTGATAATTGAAGGGCCGGCTGACAAGCGTTTTTGGAAGAGGTATATAACCTCGTTATGTTAGAATACATAACCCTAGAGTGAGGAAAGGTTGCAGCTTCTCTCTTTAGGTTGCTAGGGTTCGTCCACAAGAATAGAGAGAAGAGAAAAGAGAGATTCATTTCGGATCTTCCAAAACTCGTTAGTAACGAGAGGGATCTTTGAAGAACTTATAAAACGAAGCGATCTTGCTCTGTGGTTCGAACATCTCAAAGAAGATTCACCTCCAGTTTGTTGGTTTATGGATTAGCGAAGAGATCTATCTCAGATCGTTCGCTTGGTGCCTTTGAAGGGGCTTTTCTATCTCGTCTGCTTCTCTTTCGTCTATCTTTCTCTGTAACCTTTGCTAGCTTGAGTGATCTTGCAAGTTCTTTGTCCAACTTTAGTATTGTATCGATCTTTTGGAAACTTAGTGGATATGTGGGATCAGATCTCCCCTCTTGAGGTCCCGTAGAGTAGGAGTTTACTCTGAGAGTTTACTCCGAACTGTGTTACCAATGGTCATGTGTTTGTTTTGTGTTAGTCTTTGGTCAATTCTACGACTAAGGGGTTTAGAAACGCTTAGGATATAACTGTCACAATCAACATAACCACCTCCACTAGAACTTAGGAATTGGTAAGCTGCTTGGAGGAGGAGCCTGAGGGAAAACGAGATAGCAAATCATCTTTCTCAAATCTCTCGATTGACGGTTTGAGTCTGATCCTAATCTTGCATAATTCCCAGATTTTGTATCCTACTTGGATAATCCGTTGGTGTTTGTTTGATGCTTGTATCCTTTGGTCTGCTTCTTGTGGCTCGGATGAAGTTCAAAGTTGCAGCAGCTAGGACCACTATGAAGAGATCTGCTAAAACAAGAGGAAGAAGCCATGGGAAGATGTTGATGAAACTAAAGTGGGTATGGAGAAGAATTTAGACGTGGCAAAGAAGAAACAAGGGGAAAACTCGGGTTCACCATCATCTCCATTTTCGGCAAGCTTTCTGAATGATACAAGGTGCTTGTACCATTAGCTTTTGATGGGATAACCCGACGAGTTTGATTGTTGTTCCTCTTTGTGTTTCCCCCCTTCTTGTAAGACGACATGGATTCATAATCGGTAGATGAATGTTGCATTGCTGCCTCAATAACTCTAGTGTTATCCAAAGATCATGGAAGAAGGAGAATACGTATTTAACTATAGCTAATTACCTATCTATACATAAGATTTTAGTAGAACTAATATATACATTTATGGAGTACTCATGTGGCTAAAAAGCAAAACCAAAACATAAATTGTTCATCAAAGTTAAGGAGAGAAAGGAAAGAAATGAACTGATTTAAAGACTCTAGCTTTATTATTGGCTATTGCTCCAATTAATGTGTCTTCTCAATTGATCCTTATATATAGAAATTAGCCACCATGTTCATATCTAGTGGACCTGACCCTAATCTCAAAATCTCTCAGTTTTAGATGTAATAACTTATTATTTGTAAGATCCCAGTTTTTGCCTTCACCGCCCCCGCGGTGAAGAAGGCCGCCCCTGCGGATGATGTGATCCGCCACTGCGGATGATGTGATCCGCCCCTGCGGATGACGACAGATCGTGCCCGATCTTTCTTCCATTCTTTTATTTTCCTTCCATAGACAGAATATCTGATATTCTATCTTATGGGCCAATTTCCTGACCTTCTTTCTAAACCCTAGACGCCTTTCCGTCTATCTTTTCAGCTCGTCCCTATATATTCCCGTATTTTCCTCTTTTTCCCGTTTCTTGCTTACGTCTTCTTCAACCCTAAGAGCTGCAGCCGTTCCCTTGCCCCTGTGTTCTTGCTGAACGTGTAAGTTCTTCCTCCCTTGTTCTTTATCACGTTCATGTGCTGTTGCACCTTGCTTCTCCTTCTGTTTCGGTTTCTTCCTTTCGTTCTTCTCTTTTCTTCTTCTCCAAGGATCAAGCATGAGCCTTGATTCTTGTGGAAGGTTCCGTTGTTGATCCTTTGTTGTTCTCAGGCTCTCTGGAGTTGAGTCTTGACGTGTTAGAATCAAAAGTGCGAACTTTGGTTTCCCCTGCTGTGAGTTCTGTCGGAGAGAAGCTCGACAGTAGCTTCTGTCGAAGATCCGCCCCCGCGCTTGCACAAAGCCGCCCCTGCGCCTCTGTCATGTGCCGCCCCTGTGCCTCTGTCCAACCGCCCCTGCGGTTTTCTCTGCTGTAACTCCCGTCTTTGGTGAGTTGCTTCCTTCCGTCCTTTCCTCGTTCCTTTCTTAGTTCCTTGTGGCTGTTCCTTGTTCCCTGAGTTGTTGTAAGACTAAGGTTGAGCCCTTATCTTGTGGAGATCTCTTAGAGATCGTTGAGACTAGAAGTTATAGACTTTTAGCAACCGTTTCGTTTCTTATCCGTGATGCTTGTTCGTACAGGCTTTCCTTGCTCCTTTCCTGAGGGAAACTGAGCTTTCTCCTCAGTTGTTCCTGAGTTATTGCTGAGCCTTTGTGTTACCTTCGAGTGAGGTAAGTCCCTTGGACTTACTTAGCTTCATTTCGCGTATTAGTTAGATTGTATTGGTTTGCTTGTGTTGTTTATTATTATTATAACGGATAACTAGAAATAGGATTCACCCTTTGATGATCTTAACTGGCCCAAGTGTATTATAACCGGGCGGTGACCACTTGTCTAGTTCTACAAGAGACTAGAATGTGCTCTTGCAACCCAGACCCGTAGGTAACGGATAGTACTGATCTATTCCTATTGGTAGACGGAAGCGGAGGCGAGTTTCGGGAGATTCTCGTATGACAAAAGAAGTTGAATTAGTAATGGATAACCCTAATGAAAGATAATAACCGGTTGAGTGCGAGCATGCTATGTGTTTTCTTTACCTTATGTGTGTTTGTGCCTTTACGATCTTGCTAGTATCTAGAATGTTAGCTAACGGTTATACCGTCGCTGTAGATGTTCCGTAGGTTCAGGATGCTGCTGAGTGATCCGGATGGTGTGGTCAGCCGGGGTTCCCGTACATTATAGGACGGGATCGTGTTTTTGTTTCTTTTGTTGTTTCCCTTTGGTTTTGAACTCTGCTGCGGAGCTTTTGTGTTTTCTTTTGTTTAAACCTTTGGTTTTATATTGAGTTTTGATTTTCATTCATCTGTGCCTTGTTGTAAGATCCTTTTGCTGTTGCTACTCTGAGGGTCGGGACCCATTGTTCGGTCCTAACCCGTAGCGCTTCGAGTTCCTAGAACTTGGGGTGTTATATTATTTTCAATACGGGTATGATTTATAGAGATGGTTTTAGGATGAAATGTACGCTGAACTTATATGTTCGGCTTAGACTCAATATGCATGTGCAATCATAGATGCACGAGCTATTGTATCAAAGTGGTTGGTTCTCGGGTCTCACATGTTACATAACCCTAACCGATTTCGATTCGACGGAAATTCACACCTTCTTTCAAAATCAAAATTTTAAAATATGTTTATTTTAGAAGAATATATTCATCAATTGATTTTTTTTTTTTTTGTACCAACTCCCTTGAAATTCTCTTTTTGGTGACATGTATTTATTGTTTTACAGTAATTTATGAAAAATTTGGAGTTTCTTGTAATTGACCGACCAAATATTAGGTGGGCTTCCTGATTGGTGAAGAGTTAAGAGGGAAGAACGTCTGCTGGGGCGGTAACCGCCGATTGGAATCTGACCGTTGGATTGGGAGCCTAACGGGAGTCTAATTAATATATTTTCTGGTACGTAGATGATTACTTCAATTAAACGTTGTATAGATGTTGACTGTTGGATCTTCCTGCTTGGATTCCCCAAAGAGAGCGATAAAACTTGACCATACGTGTTATTTTCGTTTGTCATTACAAATATAATAGATATTTTAAAACAATAAATAAAGATATTTATGAATGGGTTAGAGTTTGCCATGATCCACCATCAAAATTTTAAGGCTTGTACTATCGAGCTAACATGGTACAGTGGTTGATTGTATCTTGTATCAAGTGTTCAAGTCTTTTATGTTGTATCATCCTTACTTTCTAAATACTACTTTAGTTGAAATAATTTTATTTTGAATGATTTTAGTAAACATGTATGTTTTTTAATATCGGACAAGGTATACAATTATTCAAATAATTCATTAGAAAAAAATAGAAGGGTTAAAATTTTTTTTTAAATAATCTTATGAAAAATGAGAGAAAAATCACATTTTCCTTACTACTTACCCTTTTTAAATGTATATAAAATCAGGAACTAAAAATTCAGCAACTATTACAAAAAAAATTAGCAACTAAAAATCAACAACTCATACAATTTAGTATAGATGGACCTATAGATTTACCCTTTCAATTTGTTTCCTTGCAAAAATCATATAGAATTGTGTGGTAAAGTTATTGTTTGATAATGGATCTAAACTCATATGAGATGTACCTCTTATCTCTTTACATCAGCTTCAACCCCAAATGGACCTAAGTCATTCTGATACCAAACACACCCTGATCTTTAAATATGTTTTGCAATAAAGGTCCAGGAATATCAAACAATAAAGGGAACAACAGCAAGGGAAACAACTTGCATACTTCAATCTCAAATGGACCGAAGGCATTGAAAATCAAGGGAACATACACTTCCATTTGCAAGTAGTGGTTTGTTTGAATGTGGATTCTAACAACAAGATCATTACAAGCTAAGGGAGTTCCGAAATTGATAGTCTTCGATTGAAGGCGCAAACGATTTGCACGTTTAGGGAAATTAGGGATTAAGGTTCCGAAATTGAGAGATTAGGGTTTCAAATCTGGATGGAATAAGAGAACGGCTTCAAGTCTTTGATTGAAGGCGCAAACGAGCTTCAAACCTAGCTTCAAGTCTTCAATGGAAGAGGAGAACCTATCTTCATAAGAGCAAGCTCAAGGAGTTCGATTGTAGAAGAATGCAGTCAAGGCACGTGAAATTTTTTCCCCCTTATTTTTTTAAAACTTAACTAAGATATTTAACCAAGGTTAGTAAAATTGACTATAGTGGGCAAAATCCAAATTTTCAAAATTGAAGGCAAAATCCGTACTTGACAAAACTGTTGGACAAATTTCGGAATACCTCATACCACAGGGATACCAACCGAAACTTCCCTTTTTTTAATTTAAAATTTTAGAAAATGAAATTAAAAAAAATATATTTTAATTTTAATTTTAAAAAAAATGTGTAACACACAAGAATTACACTAGTTATACACTAATTTAAGGAGTAATTTTGAGTCAATATGTCTTCATAAAGCAATTATTACATGTTAAGTCGAGCAAAACATAATAATAAAGAGTAATGCAAGCTATTCTCGTTACTTTGCCATTCTAATGAAAAAGATTTTAGTTATCATCTCAAAAAGCTATCAAATAATCTCTAATAAACCACACTAAAAAAGAATAAAAATGTACACCGAGTTTTCTCCGATAGTAGAAAGTGTAATTATTTACACCATAAGATGAATTTGAAATCTCCTCAGTGTAATAACCGGAAAAATTAATTTCCGATTATTTCCGAGTTAAACCATTTTTGACCGGTTGGGACTTTTCCGTCGCTTTACTATTTTATGTGATACCGAGTTTCATAATTCTTCGATCTTTGTGTGATTTTTTTTTTTTTTTCATCGGTAAACCGGATCCGTAAATCCTGTAAACCGGATCCGTAAATCCTGTAAACCGGATCCGATTTCATTCTCACCTTTTAACCTAATTTTCTCCCACTCTCATACCTCACTTCTCTCTCCCCGTAACCTTGCCCAGCCGCACAACTCTTCTTCTTCTCAGTGAGCGTGCTTCTCCTCCCTTCCCTCTTTTCTTCTGTTGCTGATGAAACCAGTCCCCCACCACCGAGCCGCACCGTTGAGCCGCACCGCCAAATGCCCATGTTCTCTTTCTAACCCTCGGAGATCAAAGCTCTTGTTTGCCTCTGTGCAACCGCCGGGTTCTGGGAGTAGCCGGCCACCACGCGAAGACGATGGCCTTCCCGGGAGCGTCACCGCCTGTTCCACGCCAAGGCACGACGGAGAGGGCCCGACAGTACCCGACGGTTGTGGAACCATTGTTGTTGCCTGAGGCTGTTGGTGTCGCCGAATCTACTAGCCCTCGACTCCACCACCTCGCCCAACACCGACGCCGACGAAAGCCCTGAACCACCGAGAACCACCAGTCCTTCTACTTTGATCTACAGATCCATGTTTCAACTTATGGGTGAGAGTTTTGTGTGGAATTAAACCCTATGTCTTGGAATTGGGGCTTTTTGATGGAATTAGATGTTGTTAGTACTTTTAGAGAGTAATTGAATGAATCTTGAATTAATTGTGAGTATGTGCTGATCTTGTGATGGTTAGGTAATTTGACCTCATTTCAGAATTTGGGTTTTTTTTTCTGTTTAAGTTGAATTGTGTATATGTAGGTTTAGTTATATGAGATTTTGGCGTTTTGAGTGATAGACGAATGTTGTTTTATGATCGTAGTTGATAATATGGAATTTGGGATGTTTGTGTATTGAGATATGATTTAGTGTTTATTGGGGTGTTTGTATGATTCTATACTATTTGTGAGCAATTGTTATTTTGGTGAAGTTCGGAAGGGACAAGAAAATTAACTTCGTCATGGAGTTTATATGTTGCGCAAATGTTGGTTTATTTATGGATTGGATTTAGAATGGTGTGTTCTTGGAGATGGCTTTGAGATTCGTGTGACTTTATGGATCGATAGTATAGGAGTAGACACGGTGTTGCACATGAGTAGGTATTCTCGGAATGTTTGGGATTTAGGAATTTATGTAAGAGTATTGGTTGGATAGTATTCAGAGATCTTTGTTCCTATGAGTAGCCTTTATAATTGTGGTTAACTGTTATAAATCTATAGCAAACTACCTCTTGAGAATATAATTGTGGAAATAGGTTCCAAAGGAGAATTTAGAACTACATTATAGAATATTTTGGAGTTTTCGGGATCAGGGGTAAAATAGTCATTTTACCGTAAGAGAGTCTTTTTATTAAATTCTCTTCGTGAGATTGTACATCTTAGAAGTTATAACTTCTAAGACTATGGAATGTAATTTTGATCCGCGTGCCTTGTATAACAGGCGGTTGCGTTTCTACGGTTACAGACCGAGTTGAGATAACGGGAATCGAGTTTCGATTCAGGTAAGTCCTTTGGGCTTACTTAGCTAACTTCTAGTTATGAGTGTGGATAATGATAGTGGTGTTTGAATGATGTGATTATAGTTGTATTTAGTAGTAATTATATACCGACCTATACATTGGCCGAAGAGTAACGGGCGGTGGCATTCTGCTCAGTTAGCCTGAGGGCGCTGGGGGTTTCTTTAGGGACTAGTCCACACTCGGTTTGTAGTGATGCTACCGGCGGAGGTAAGCTAGACCTACACCCAGTTGGATAAGGAACGAAGGCGAGAATTCTTAAGATTTCTCGTGCCACAACTGTAACGGAATAAGGTGAATCACTTAATTAACAGATAATAACCGGCTTGTGTGCCAGCATGATCATTGTTTTATGTTATCTTGGGTGTGTTTGTGCTATCATTATTCTACTTATATTTAGATTGTTAGGTAACGGTTTATCCGTGTTGTAGATTTTGTTGAGATAAACAGTTGCAAAGAGAACCGGAAAAGATGGTCAGCCGGGTCCACGTACTCATTAGATGGGGACGGGGTAGTCTTCCATACGGCATGCATGTTATGTATCTTATATATGTTTTGTAAGGCTGACACATGTGTACATTCATACAATAAAATTTTTATGTTTTGAAGTTGTTTTAAATACATTTGTGCCTTGTTGTAAGATCCTAGTAAAGTTGTTGTTAAACCAAGGTCGGGACCCATTGTGAGGTCCTAACCCGTAACCCCCGAATTCCGAGAACTTAGGGTGTTACACTCAGTAGAATGAAACTTTATGTCTGATATCCTAGCTTATATTGCCAACTTTGAAGAGACTAAGGGCCCGTTTGGTTTAAAAACTCCGGAAACAAAATGGAAACGAATTTAGTCCATTAGTATATCATTGTTCATGAAAGTTTTTGGAATCATTCCTTGTGGTGTCATGCAAAATGCATTTGCTTCCCTCTATTTTGATTACTTTTGATACCCTATAGGGTAACAAAATTGAAGTAATAAATGCATTTTGAATGAAATAACAAGGAATGATTCCAAAATTATTCATGAACAAAGTAAATATATGGATTAGATTCGTTTCCATTCCGTTTCCGTTTTCGGAGTTTAAACCAAACAGACCCTAAGGTCACTAAGCATATCTTTCGAGAGGT
Organism: Fagopyrum homotropicum; assembly: GCA_033239125.1. Classification (NCBI taxonomy): domain Eukaryota; kingdom Viridiplantae; phylum Streptophyta; class Magnoliopsida; order Caryophyllales; family Polygonaceae; genus Fagopyrum; species Fagopyrum homotropicum. The sequence continues at coordinate 28,053,876 of BSWB01000006.1, forward strand.
TAACATGTCACCTTCCACGAGTTCAATCATTTCTCCCTTGTAACTATGGAATTTGCACTAACGCTACTAATGAGGTGTTTTATTAGTATTTAGGAATGTAAACTGAAAGATTATATATATATATAGGCGATGTTTAGGTAAGGCACATTATTCCGGTAGGGCCGTGCGGCTGAACGTAGAGCTGACACGAGTCCAAAAAAAAATCCTCCCCATAAACGAGTGAAAGTAATAGTTGAAAACTTATTAAGGAATAGTTCATAACTTATAAAAGGATAGTTCATATATTATAATAGAATAGTTCATAATGAAAAATTTATAAAGGATTGAAAGTAATAGTTCAAAACTTATTAAGGGATAATTCATAACTTATAAAAGGATAGTTCATAAATTATAATAGAATAGTTCATAGTTCAAAATTTATAAAGGATAGTGCATAACTTATAAAATGATAGTTTATGAATTACAATTGAATAGTTCATAACATATAAACGATTAATTTATAAATAATTTGATATAATATATTAAAAAGTAATAATTCATGAATTATATGGGAAGAGTTCAAAGTTTATAAGAGAATAGTACAAAAATTATAACATGATAGTTCAAAAAAATTTTCATTCGTTTCTAGAAAAAAAAAAAAATCGTTTCTGGGGAAAAAAATTGGGAAACGTGTCAGCTCTACGTTCAGTCGCACACCCCCTACCCAAAATTATAAACCATATCTGAACAATATATATATATATATATATATATATATATATATATATATATATATATATATATGTTCAAGTTGTGGGTAAATAAACGCTATTTTATGGACTTACCCGACAATATTCCATTTTTTTTGGAATGATTTGTAGAAGACTTTTTGGTGGCTCCCGTTTGTTGAGTCTTTCTTTCCTCTGTTATATCGGGATACTGTAATCCAGGTGGATCGATTAACTTTACATTTAAAAAAAAGTGCCAAACAGGCCACTATATATATGGCTTAACTAAACATTTACACTACACTTCCGTCTGAGTTTGGGGAGAGCAAAAAACAGCTTACCTGGTGCATTACTATGATACCCACCCCTGCATATAGGGTATCAAACTACCTTTGTCCTACACACGAAAGTCCTATTTAGTGTTCACAAGTCAACAATCTCAAACGTTATGTTAACACCACTATTCCAAAGACCCGATACCTTCTAATTTCCCACGTACATGTTAGCTTTAACAAGTGTACATACTAAGCTAGGGGCAATTAAAGCACAAGTGTACATACTAAGCTAGCTGGGGTTAACATTTAGCATAAAATTCAAAACCTTAACCAACTTTCATTTTATACTACTTTTACGTTGATCTGACGGCTAGCCACCTAATAAGCTTAATGTTTCAGAAATCAGTGGTTACTAAAGATACAGTTTTGCATACCAGTTTTATCTTTTGGCAAAATGCAGAAAAAAAGATTAATTTACAATCGTTTTCGAATCAAAAGCCAAAACCAAAGATCATCAGGAAATCAACAAAAAAAAAAATTCAGACAACATATTCTTTATAGCCAATCCTTAAAAGCTCATAAAGGTGATGATAAGTGTTACGTATCCAAATTTTCACAAACTAGAACTTGTGGATGCATCAGAAAGTCAATTCTGTAGAAGTTGATAGTTTCCGAAGATCCTAACCAGGAAAGAGATGAAATGAACTGACGTGGCATGCCATAGGATTTTGGATTCATATTGGGTTAAATGTTTATGTTTCGGTTTCTATTTTTGAATAAGAGTATTATTCTAGAATAGTTTAGTAGGTTCTTTTTTGGGTTGTGCTAGAATTGGCAGTTTTCATGGTACTTTTGTTTCAAGTGTTGTCGGTAGTCGGATCATGGTTTGCGTTGAATTTTATGACTGATTATTTCATTGTCTTTGGTTAATCGTCGTGTTTGCATTGTAAGATCCAATCAACATTAGTACCGTCTTACAGCTTTGATGATAGTTAGGTCTAGCAAAAAGTGAAAACCATCATAGTACCTTATGTTGATGCAACCCCGCAGATTTGGAACTTTATAATATCACATCACTCCCCGTCAATATGAAACGGTAAAGAAAAGATATCATTATTTTATTATCTCCTTTATACCAAGCAACCAACTTTTATTTCAGCTTGTAAGTACCTTTTTTTTTTCTTTTGACTTTCTTGTGAAAAGAAATATAAATAAAACAAAAATGTCATATTGACATATTGCAAAGCCTTACAATTGCATTCATGATTCATGAGAAACAAGACTTTGCATTGCCAAATACAAGGAAATCCTAACCTTTCTTGGATACTGTAATACCCGTAAAATTTAAACTCCGTTTAATACTTGATTAAACCGGATTCCGATCCGCCAACCTTATTTCTTTTAAATAAAAGAACACGATATTAAATTCTATCATTTTATGTGACTTTGATTCACATAGAATGATAACTTGTAATCCCGTAAATAATCCCATACTTTTAACGGTTCCGGGCGATTAACGAGTATTCTTTCACCTCATTATTTTATTTGAGGAGCAGGCCCAATATCCGGCCCATTGACCTTTCAGCCCAGCCCATAAATTAACTTAACCCTAATTATTGATATTAACCTAATCTCTTAACCTAATCTAAAATCCTAATCTAAACAACTGGACTTCACGCTGCACTGTGAAGACAATCCAAAGCCACCGCCATCAACTTTGCTAAAGCTCCACCGTGACTGCCAGCCGGAGGTGGTGACGACGACAACCGATCGACGAGGGCCGACGCTGCTACCAACCAACCGCAGCCGCAATCCCTATCGACCCCTGCAATTGACGGCGTCCACGAGTCTGCACAGTGAGGACTTCTGCAGCCCAACCGTTGCAGACAGAAGACCACCTTAGGAGACGAACAATTCGACTTTGAAGATATCCAGCCACATTCGACCTTCTGCGTACACGACTCCGGTAAGCTCGACTCGATTGGCCTCTTCGTTTCGTTTCGATCCTTCTACACGTTCTAACCTGCTGATTGAATGGATTGTCGACTCTCCGGGTAGCTGGCGCTATGCAGGCTCAACAAGGCTCTTCTCTGGGTTGCTTCGATCGAATTCGGTCTCAGTCGTACTCCCTGCAAAGGCGTGACGAGGTGTTGTACGGGTGAGTCTCCTTCTTCCGAGCAGTGTAGATGTATGTACATATAAATGTATAAGTGCAGTATATATAAGTATATATACATATAAATGTATAAGTGTGGTATATATAAGAGTGCTAAAAGAGTATATATTAGTATACGTATAAGTGCAGTACATATAAATGTATAAGTGTTGTAGGGTATATATTAGTATATGTATGTATAATCGGTTCTAAAAGAGTGTTATCCTACAAGAATTGGGAATCAGAGTACAGTAATGGGACTTTTATATATATATATATATATATATATATATATATATATATGTATAAGAAGAGAGTAGTGAAGATAAGAGCCCGGAGAAGGGTAGGTACTCGGGTAGGAACGGATGGTAGAGTAGTAACCGGGAAGGGCTAGAGTTTGGTTAGTTAGTACGGCCGGAATAGTGTACACTAGTTATGAGGTTATGGTGGTTCCTAGGAGTGGTCAAATGCTATCTTTGATAACGAGTTCCACTTAAGAGAATATTCTAAGGATTCGTTAGCTTAACTTAAGATAAGCTCGTTTAGGTTCTCGATCCCTTACCTAGAATATTTGTGAGATTTTATCTAAACTTGGGAAGGGATTGACGTTTTTCTCTTTGACGAATATGTTTAGGATTTGATCTTAGACCTAGTAGCTAAGTGTAAAGGTCGGACCTTAGCAACCCCTTTGAAATTCTAAAACCTTGTTAACTTTATAATCTCTAATAAACTATCCTTGAAAACCAGACTATGGAAATAAGTTCTAAAAGAAAATATGAGAATTTAATGATAGACTTTTGAGAGTTTCCGGGATCAGGGGTAAAATAGACTTTTACCTTAAGAGAGTTGTTATGTTTGTATTTTCTCTTTATGAGATTGTACCTCTTAGAAGTATAAACTTCTAAGAGTATGGGATGTAATTTTGATCTACATGCCTTATTTGACAGGCGTTTGAGTTACCAAGAGTACGGACCGACTTGAGATTTGATAGAGTGTAATTTGATTCAGGTAAGTCCTTGCGACTTACTTAGCCAGTTTCTGAGTGTTAGTTGAATGATAGTAGTGGTGTGTGCTTTTGCGTGTTAAATAATAATAACTAGCTAACGGTTCCTCTGGTTGTTGTTTTAGATTTACCGCAGGTTAGATCGGCAACTGAGTGATCCGGAAGTAGTGGTCAGCCGGGTCTCCGTACTCCTTAGAACAGGGTTGGGGTTGTTTTGTCTTTCCTTTCTTTTGGTTAAGACAGTTGTTCTTTTCTTTTGTTTAAGTACGTTAGGCTGCTAGACAGTGTTGCATTCATTACTCTAAAAACATGGTTTTTATGAATTTCGGTTTCTTTATTTGTGTCTTGTTGCAAGATCCTAGTAATGTTGTTGTCAAACTGAGGTCGGGACCCACTGTGAGGTCCTAACCAGTAATACTCCGAGTTCTGAGAATTCGGGGTGTTACATCATGGTATCAGAGCTCTAGGTTGGCAACAATGGCACTTGAAATCTTCTGAAAGACCGAATAAGTTCTAAGCAGAACCCGAAAAGGGGTCTGAGTTTTAAAAAGAAAATTTTTGGTTTTAAATGCATGCATAGTCTGGTTGGGAATAGAAAAGTACGGCTGACCACCACTACTACCGCGGATCTCAGTTTGCTTAGTATGGACTTTAGGTTTTACTGTAGTTGGACTTTTTAGCTTGTTTATAAAGATATGTTATATAGATAGGTATGCCGAAGATTAGTAGAAATTGTAGTTATGTTATGTCCTTAACGGAGATAACATAATGAGTTTCTCACCCCTTGGACATATCTAAGTAGTTTTGAAGGGTGTCAACGTGAGGATTAGTATGCACATCTTATGTGCATTTGGGTAGACGAACGTCGGACAACTCCTTCGAGCTTGTTGAGGAACGTCGAGACGGAAAGGTGAAGACTCAAAGACAACACCAATTACGAGGACAAGAAGAGAATCCCGAATCAACTCAACGGGATCAAATGAAGGATATACAAGAGAGTAGGTGCGGAGAAGCAAGTGATGATCGCCAACTAGGGAATTGAGAAAGACAACGGAGAGGCTCTTTCAAGTCGTGTAAAGTGACTACACAAACAAAGAGGATGACGTCGAAAATTTGCCATAGACATGAAAGTCAAAAGTATGGAAGTCAACACGAGATACATTATCCATCCAAATAGAAAGAATTAAAGAGCTGCAACTTGGAAGCTTACGCATTGCCAGAAAGGGAAAGGTGGATTTCACCAACGTAGAAGTAGAGTGATCTCGTAGAACACAGCAGAGTTCTGACATAGACCGGGATACAACAATAACCAGCTTCTGTAAAGGCAGCATTACCAGCAGCACCCAAGGAAAAAGAGTGTGTGAGAAGAGTATTGGTGAACCCGAGGGACCCCAATAACTTCTCATTCAAAAGGAATTTAAGCTAACAACACTACAAGTTCATAATAGAGAATCGCAAATAGATGATAAATCAGGTAAAAGAATCGCGGAGATGTACCTGCAAGCGACCCTAGAAGGATTGAAAAGTCTGTTGATGGAAGAAGAATGACACAACTGGACTCGTAAGAGTATAACAATCTTACAAAAGTGTAGATTGTAGGAGGAGCTAAAGAAGAATAAACAGAGAGACTGGAGGAGATATATTTCACCAAGTATATCAAGCCTCAAAAGAGATGGAAGAAAAGTAAGTCTATGATGTTGTAGAAGGTCTACCACATCCTACTTGGACAACTTAAAAGTTACATGTGCGGGATAACTGGTGATGGTTAGTTAACCGATAAGAAGAATAACCACAAGGTTATAAAAGAATTTTATCGACATCTAGTGAATTCTTTCAGAGATCCACGACGAAAATGGTGAAGTTAAATCAATACCAGTACTAATAGCCTGGATGGTAACGTTAAATGAGTCCAATATGATAACTCTAATAAAGAAATTTAAGAACAGCTCTTGACGGTCGGTAATGACCCTTGATAATAGTAATGGTAAAAAGAGAATTGTTGGGAGTAGTTACTTACTACTGACTACGAAGGATACCTATCAGAGTTAGAATGAAGGGATTCCTGTAAGAAGAACTAGAAGACTGAGAGGAAGTAGATGATTGGAAACATGTCCTATGCCTTAGCATTCAACACAAGTAAGACTGATGGTACTCCTTCGAGAAAGAAAGTAGGGTCAGACTGTCTAGATTGACAGGGAAAACCCTTGTGATTAAAGATGTGACACAGAATAATTGGAAATTCCAAGGCGGCACAAACATAAGGAGTATGATGTAAAGCCTTGGTGAAATGTGTGGTCGAGTTGTGAGGTGATTGCAGATGGAATCTACATGTTGGCTAGAATAGACATGAGAAGGAGTAAAGTGGAATGACTAAAGGTTGTTATATTGATCCGGTATTACCCAATAGGATGATTACCGAAAAGTGTATATATGAAAGTTTAATGAGAAATGGAGGTACTCCAATGAAAATTCAAGCTGGAATGATGACATAAGGGTTGATGAAAGTAATAAGACCAACCAATGTAGTCCGTAAGGCGTATACGAGGAAACTCAAAGGGATTTAACTTTCCTACTGGGGGGTAAAGATTTAAAGAAGGTAAGGCGACACGAGCATAAGGACAACATAATAAATGCGAGTCAAAAACTTTGATTTTTGAGAAAATCATATACAACGGAGGTTTCTTATGCAAATGGTACCGATAGGTGTTTAATAAAAGTCATACATATCGGACCGATAACGCTAGGATGGCTAAAGTGTAAACTAATAGAATAACTTAACCAGTAAGAAGGAAAGTCATGTATCAAAAGACGGGTCTTGCTGAATTGGAATAAAGTGTTGAGATGAGGATGCCTTTGTAGAATCTATGCAAGAGTACAACGTAACTGAGGTTCCAACATGAAATGGGCAGTAATAATCAACTGAAAGTTTAGACCGATTCAGGGGAGGAAATTGTTATAAGACGAGTCACATAGTAGAAGAGTTCACAAGACAAACTTGTGAGACCAAAAGAGATAAAATGTTGACCCGGATATGAGGGTCTAAGGTACATGGAAGGGATACCTACAATGGAGTGTAGAAGCAAAATGTAGACTTTACAAGTGTTGAAAGGTTTTGACCTCCTCAAAGATATAGGAATTTGAAAGAAATCGCAATGTCGGTATCAAAGAGTAGAAGCCCTGTAGCGGAAACAACGGAGTATCATGAAGGCAATATTGCCGGCAACACCAGCGAAGGAATGTATATATGAGAACGGCCTTGGTGGACTCGAAAGTCCAAGGTAACCCCAATTATTACGGGACCTAAGTCACCAACACCGACGGTCCATGCAAGGGGAACTGCGAGGGGATGATAACTAAAGTCACCAGAACTACAAAGACACTTACCAGCTATCGTTGAAGACTTGGAATGACTATTTATGTCAAGATGAATGACCCAGTTGGGCTCGAGAAGTAGAGTTAGCCTAAGGAAACAGAAGTGTGGAAGATAAAACGAATTAGCGAAGCATGAAAGGATTAATCGAGCAGATGATGCTCACCAAGAATTTAACGTCAGTATAAGTATGAGAAGAGTAAGCCCAGGATTTTGAGATATGCCAATTATAGACTGACCGACGTCAACTGAAGACGTGTAAGTGTTGGTTGGTATTGACGAGTAGATACCGTTAAGAAGAAACATTAGTGACTGCGGATTTAAGAAGTAACCTTACCGATGCCTTGGAGGATTCCCAAGTAGGCAATGACAACCTTCTAGGATGATCTAAGGATATGGAGAGAATCGGGTTAGAGGTTGCTTACTGGTTGGTTAAGAACAGACCACGGTTGAGTGAGAGAGTAAGAGTCTGTTTGAAGAGGATGTTGCTAGTATTATAAGGGAAGAATAGGCAGGAGTTGGGTAAATTATGTTGACCTTCAGAAAGACGCCACTGTGACTAATGGGTGTTACAACAGAAGCGTGGTAGACCCATAAACCACAAATGAAGAAAAATCAGCGTTAGGGTAACTATGATTTCAAGTTAAGGATTTGGAGATCTATATGAAAAGGTCCACTTGGGTGTGTGATTTGTTTTGAGTTATACAAATTTGAAAGCTTGACAAGAAACCCATTAATTAAGGAACGATCCGGTTAGGTCACATTGAGGAAACCGGGCCAGGTGGTTTGTATTACAAAGAGCATTAAGCACTTAGTAAAGTGCCGACGGAAGTTTAAGATCATTAGTTCAAAATCAATACTCGGGAACTTTCAAAAAAAAAAAAAAAAAAAAAAAAAAAAAAAGGGCCCAATGGAGGGAAAAGTTTTGGTTTGGTAGAGTCATCAAAAGAGCTGGAAGTAAGTTTAGGAAACCAAACCGTTGAGAGAGTATCTACCGGATCCGAGACACGTCATCAGCCATGAGGATCTGATAGTTGTGCCCGACCATACATTTGTAGAGTACCCAGTAGCTATCTTGGAGCGCAATACTAGACGTCGGCGGTCCAAAGAGAAACCGATGTTGAGGATCCAGTGGTCTAGACGAGGAGCTGATGAGGCCACTTGGGAGACAAAGGAGAGTATTAGACGTAATTATCCCGAGTTCTTTGCGGGGTTAGATGTTACTACTGTACCGACGAGTTAGTACTCGGATGCTGTGTTGTTTGACTTTTCATGTTTTTACCTTGGATTGAGTGATTGTGTTTTTTTTTTTTATGTGTGCGTGATTATGATGATTGAGTAGTTGCATGGTAGAAAACAAAATTATTCCAAGTTTCGGGACGAAACTTATTTTAAGAGGGCACTGATGTAATACCCGTAAAATTTAAACTCCGTTTAATACTTGATTAAACCGGATTCCGATCCGCCAACCTTATTTCTTTTAAATAAAAGAACACGATATTAAATTCTATCATTTTATGTGACTTTGATTCACATAGAATGATAACTTGTAATCCCGTAAATAATCCCGTACTTTTAACGGTTCCGGGCGATTAACGAGTATTCTTTCACCTCATTATTTTATTTGAGGAGCAGGCCCAATATCCGGCCCATTGACCTTTCAGCCCAGCCCATAAATTAACTTAACCCTAATTATTGATATTAACCTAATCTCTTAACCTAATCTAAAATCCTAATCTAAACAACTGGACTTCACGCTGCACTGTGAAGACAATCCAAAGCCACCGCCATCAACTTTGCTAAAGCTCCACCGTGACTGCCAGCCGGAGGTGGTGACGACGACAACCGATCGACGAGGGCCGACGCTGCTACCAACCAACCGCAGCCGCAATCCCTATCGACCCCTGCAATTGACGGCGTCCACGAGTCTGCACAGTGAGGACTTCTGCAGCCCAACCGTTGCAGACAGAAGACCACCTTAGGAGACGAACAATTCGACTTTGAAGATATCCAGCCACATTCGACCTTCTGCGTACACGACTCCGGTAAGCTCGACTCGATTGGCCTCTTCGTTTCGTTTCGATCCTTCTACACGTTCTAACCTGCTGATTGAATGGATTGTCGACTCTCCGGGTAGCTGGCGCTATGCAGGCTCAACAAGGCTCTTCTCTGGGTTGCTTCGATCGAATTCGGTCTCAGTCGTACTCCCTGCAAAGGCGTGACGAGGTGTTGTACGGGTGAGTCTCCTTCTTCCGAGCAGTGTAGATGTATGTACATATAAATGTATAAGTGCAGTATATATAAGTATATATACATATAAATGTATAAGTGTGGTATATATAAGAGTGCTAAAAGAGTATATATTAGTATACGTATAAGTGCAGTACATATAAATGTATAAGTGTTGTAGGGTATATATTAGTATATGTATGTATAATCGGTTCTAAAAGAGTGTTATCCTACAAGAATTGGGAATCAGAGTACAGTAATGGGACTTTTATATATATATATATATATATATATATATATATATATATGTATAAGAAGAGAGTAGTGAAGATAAGAGCCCGGAGAAGGGTAGGTACTCGGGTAGGAACGGATGGTAGAGTAGTAACCGGGAAGGGCTAGAGTTTGGTTAGTTAGTACGGCCGGAATAGTGTACACTAGTTATGAGGTTATGGTGGTTCCTAGGAGTGGTCAAATGCTATCTTTGATAACGAGTTCCACTTAAGAGAATATTCTAAGGATTCGTTAGCTTAACTTAAGATAAGCTCGTTTAGGTTCTCGATCCCTTACCTAGAATATTTGTGAGATTTTATCTAAACTTGGGAAGGGATTGACGTTTTTCTCTTTGACGAATATGTTTAGGATTTGATCTTAGACCTAGTAGCTAAGTGTAAAGGTCGGACCTTAGCAACCCCTTTGAAATTCTAAAACCTTGTTAACTTTATAATCTCTAATAAACTATCCTTGAGAACCAGACTATGGAAATAAGTTCTAAAAGAAAATATGAGAATTTAATGATAGACTTTTGAGAGTTTCTGGGATCAGGGGTAAAATAGACTTTTACCTTAAGAGAGTTGTTATGTTTGTATTTTCTCTTTATGAGATTGTACCTCTTAGAAGTATAAACTTCTAAGAGTATGGGATATAATTTTGATCTACATGCCTTATTTGACAGGCGTTTGAGTTACCAAGAGTACGGACCGACTTGAGATTTGATAGAGTGTAATTTGATTCAGGTAAGTCCTTGCGACTTACTTAGCCAGTTTCTGAGTGTTAGTTGAATGATAGTAGTGGTGTGTGCTTTTGCGTGTTAAATAATAATAACTAGCTAACGGTTCCTCTGGTTGTTGTTTTAGATTTACCGCAGGTTAGATCGGCAACTGAGTGATCCGGAAGTAGTGGTCAGCCGGGTCTCCGTACTCCTTAGAACGGGGTTGGGGTTGTTTTGTCTTTCCTTTCTTTTGGTTAAGACAGTTGTTCTTTTCTTTTGTTTAAGTACGTTAGGCTGCTAGACAGTGTTGCATTCATTACTCTAAAAACATGGTTTTTATGAATTTCGGTTTCTTTATTTGTGTCTTATTGCAAGATCCTAGTAATGTTGTTGTCAAACTGAGGTCGGGACCCACTGTGAGGTCCTAACCAGTAATACTCCGAGTTCTGAGAATTCGGGGTGTTACAGATACTACACACCTTGATTATCACACTTGTGTAGAATCTTTCCAAAAAAGAGACACGTTATTAATCGCGTCATAATATATCATTACACAGATTTAACCTAGACTAGGTAGACCTAAACTTCTTAAAAGTTAGCTGCTCCAACATGCATGTATCAGACTGAGCTTACCTTACAACCCAGATCAAGTTGTCCTCCTATATGAATAGCTCCCAACGATATGGACTTGTTTGACACTAAGAACACAACAATCATCAATATATATTACTAAAGTAGAGGTTTAACCTGCTGACATTGCACTACTAGAATCAAAATTTTTAAAATACAGCTCACTCTTTAAAGGTATAAAAACCTTTTTTTTTTTAATTACTAATTCATTAAATTAAATATAAAACATCTATAAATCTATAAATCATAACTAAAAATCCAACTAATTCATTTTTTGAATTACTTTTTAACTTATCTTATTTTGATTTCATAACTAAACATATTAGATTTTCAAAACCTACTATTGATGCAAAAAATGGACTGATTAAACCTTTATATTCTGATTATATTAGATGGACTCCAACAATCCTTCTCTTTGCTCCAGCTTTCATCGTCCACTTTGTTGCATACTCAAACTCAATCTTCTCTTCATGATTGTAAAGATCTCCATCCGCAAATCTAGAAAATTAAAGTGATTTCGATTTGAATTTTTTTAACAATAAGTTACTGTTTGATTTCAAAATTTTAAATATAAATTAAAGTGAATTCCTGTTTTGATTTTGAATTTCTGATTCTATTTTTTTATTAATAAGTTATTGATTGATTTCTATTTTTTTTAAATTATTTAAGTGATTCTGATTTTTATTTTTTTTATTTGTTTTTAAATTTGGTAAACGATTCGTTTTTATAATAAGATATTACGATTTGATATCTAAGTTTTAAATAAAAATGAAAGTGAATTTCTGTTTTAATTTTGAATTTTAGATTTGTATTTCATAGTTTTTTTGAGCTGCTTGAAAATCTGAATTTTTGTTTTGATTTGTTTTCAAAATTTTAATGTTTTGAATAAAAATCAGATTTCATGTCTTCATTTATTGTATTTTTTAAAAATAAATTACTATAATTTTAAATATAAATTAAAGTGAATTCCTGTTTTCATTTTGAATTTCAGATTTCTGTTTTTTAATAATAAGTTACTGTTTGATTTCAAATTTTTAAATATAAATTAATTTGACTTCCTGTTATTTTGAATTTCCGATTTCTAATTTTTATTAATAAGTTATTGTTTGATTTCTAATATTTTAAAAACTATTTAAGTGATTTCGATTTGTATTTTTTAATTATTTTTAAAAAATTTGGTAAACGATTTGTATTTTATAATAAGATATTACGATTTGATTTTTAAGTTTTACATAAAAATGAAAGTGAATTTATATTTTGATTTTGAATTTCCTATTTGTATTTAATAGTTTTTTTCAGCTGCTTGAAAATCTGAATATCTGTTTTTGATTTGATTTCGAAAATTTAATGTTTTGAATAAAATAAGATTTCTGTTTTCATTTATTTTATTTTTTAATAATAAATTACTGTTTAATTTATAATTTTTAAATATTAATCAAAGTGAATTCCTGTTTTGATTTTGAATTTCCGATTTTTATTTTTTATTAATAAGTCACTGTTTAATTTTAAAATTTTAAATATAAATTAAAGTGAATTACTGTTTTGAGTTTGAATTTTTGAATTCTATTATTTATTAATAAGTTACTGTTTTTTTCTTTTTTTAAAAAAACTATTTAAGTGATTTCGATTTGTAATTTTTAATCTTTACAAAAAAATTGGGGTAAACGAATTGTATTTTATAATATGATATTACGGTTTGATTTCTAAGTTTTAAATAAAAATTAAAGTGAATTTGTTTGAAATTTGAATATCCGATTTGTATTTTATAGTTTTTTCGAGCTACTTAAAAATCTGAATTTATGTTTTGATTTGATTTCGAAAATTTAATGTTTTGAATAAAAATCAGAATTTCTATTTTTCATTTATTATTTTTTTAATATTTTCTACCATACAGAAGGTTTTCAAAATACTCTATTTTTAAATCAAATAGAAATTGTTTTTAAGCAAAATAAATAAACGGTTTTTATTAAATAAAAAAAATGATCAACTGTCAAAATAAATTTTGTTTTGCATTGAATTACTTTTTATTTATCTTCATCATAATCTATTAATTTTTATTGATTTGTATATGTTTTACATTAATTTTTTGCATTGTAGAGAATGTTTCAAAATATTTTCTGATTTAAAAATCAGATTTTCTGTTTTTAGTTAAACCTTGAAACCTTCTGATTTTTTTAATTTTTTTTATTAAATAATCAATCTTTTAATAAAATAAATATATTTTGAAATTTTAAATTGTTTTTTTATTAAAAATCCTAATAAAAAATACTGGTTTTTGTGACATAAAGTTTTGAAACATAAAGTTTATTTCAACATCTATTTGATTAGAACCAAGAAACTTTATGCTTCATGGAATTTTTTTAAATAAATATATTTATCATTAATCACTATTTTTATTTAAATCTTTAAACTTCTGTTTTTAAAGTTTTTATTAAATATTCTATTTGTAATAGATATTCATTTCGAAATTTAATATATTTTTTATTATAAATTAGATTTTATTTTTCATTGATTGTTTTTTTATCTATTAGATATCTATATTCTGTTTTGATATTTATCGATCACGTTTTATTTGTCTTCACCATAATGTATAAAGTTATGGTGATTTGTATATATTTCTATTCAAATTATAGAATTATGTACTAATCTACTAAGTTGTTTTTGACTTTTGTAGTATCTGAAAGAAACAATGAGCGACATCCATTTCCTAAATGATCTAACCACTAATTATTACGTTAAATGGAAGATCGAAATTGTTGTTAGTAACTTGTGGAATAGTTTCCCTAGAGGGAAACCAAACGACATATACTCAACGGAAATGATATTTGTTGATAATAAGGTATATTGTAATTATACTAACTATATCCTATATAAATAGTTAGATGTATATTAACTTTTAAAATTTTCACAACGCAGGGAATCAGGATGCTTGCTACTATTCGCAAGTAAGATATTGATGGATTTACATTTTTGTGTGTGGGATCAGCTTACTTGATTACCAATTTCGGTATTTCTAATAGGCATGGCCAATTTACATACTCTCATCTCCCGTATAAAATATTATTCTTTCTTAACATATCTTGTATTCCGATTAATCATTTTGATTCATATATTATTAACAAATAAAATAATCTTATAAAGAGCAATGTCCACGTATAAATATATATATTTTTTCAAAACCCGTGCAAGGCACGGGTCCTAAACTAGTATTACTTTCAAAACATATCGTAGTGTAAAAGTAAATTATAAAATGATAAAACATTTTTACACTATAGCCAAAAACAAAAACTCCTACAATATGAACCATTAACTCTGTCAAAAAATAAGTGGTACAGATCCAACTAGAAGTTATAATAAACTTAATTAGTTATGTTAGCTTTTCCTTTTGTCAACTTCCCCCATTTTCCTCAATTCCCACTACATCCATGCTTTGCATTACTTAGTTTAGTTGTTGATTTTTAGGAGTAGATCTTTTATTTAATGTCAGGAGTTAGCTATTTTGCTTTCCTGTTAAAAAACTAAGTGCTGCAGGTTTTAATTCTTCATAGTTGATATCATCATATTGGCAGTTTGCCAAATTCTTGCACTCATGTTCCTCGGTTTCTATCATTTTAGCGTCAAATCTAGTCTATCTGACAATCAGTTTGAGTTGTAAATAGGGATCTTATATGAGACGAGCTATTCAGTTCGGGCTAATTCACTTTTAAAACAAGCCGAAGACGAACACACATTAAAGCTCATGCAAAATTTAGGTTGGGGCTTGGCTTGTTTGCCAAAATAACATTATAGGGCAGGTATATTAACCGAGCTACTCGGCTCGGGCTCGTTCATTTTCCAAATTATCTAAATATGAACATGTTTTAAAGCTCATTTTAATTAGGGTAAATGGCTAACTAGACCTTTTACCATTAATACTCTATTAATAATAATCATTGTATAAACTCATTAAGTAAATATACCCTTAATAAAGTAAGTCAATTATAGTGGTAAAAATTAGAGGAGTCTATAAAACAAAAGAGCATAAAAAAAAAGTATATGTTACCCAATTCTTTCTTTTAATGGGACGTGTTAAATTCACAACGCTCAAATTCACAAGGACCAACAAAACTCGCAAGGCGCCGGTACCTATCTTGTACGTCGGCGCCCAAAATATTTTTTCCAATCTAGGGGCCATCAGGCGTTGCCCAAAAATACACGCGACTTAACTACAATTTTTGTATAAGAAGACCATGTTGTTTTGCAAAATTTACTATCTCAATTTAGGCGTCGGCACCTAATTTTTTTATTTTAAAAAAAAATTCAGGAAAAAAAGAAGGCGTCGGCTCGTTTATAAACGAGCCAAGCTTGAGTACGCCAATGTGTAAGACCCGAGGTCTTAAAGACGTTGTTCCCATGCCAACATACTCGCGCAGAAAACTTCCCAGGAGGTCACCCACGCTTAACTCCAGTCTCCAGAGTTATTTGTCCTCACTCTACCACTATAAAAGAAGAATTCTTGTTATGTTACAATCTCCCCCACTTAAACTCCTGACGTCCACGTCAGGCAAGGACCTTCCACCGAGCCGAGTGAACGCCTACTAAGGCAAGCATAAACGTAACTCAGGGTTAGCTCTGATACCATCTGTAAGAGGCACGAGCAAGCTTAACTCCAGAGTTATTTGTCCTCACTCTACCCATCCTTATAAGTCAATCACAAATTCTCGTTCAAATGATGCGAGATGTTACATAAATAGAGGTATATTTACTATGTTTATGTTATGGTTACTCTTGATAGAGTAATAGAGATAAAATGCCTAATTATCCATTTTACCCATTTATAAATTATAAATACTGAATTTTAAATCGAGCGCGGGTCATCGGAACGACTAGAACCGAAACGCGTATCATTATAAAAATTAGATGGTAATTCTAAATCTTAACCAATCAATTAATTGATTATTTGATTTTGATTGGATGGTTTGATTGATTAGGCCATTACGGTGGATGTATATGGGTGGAATTAGAAAGCCCCATTATTAACTTCCCATTAAACCACATTTAGTGTATATATATATATATATATATATATTATAAAAAACTACTTTTTTTTTCTTCTTGAATGTGAGGACTGAATTAAACGTATGAAAACGTTCCTTCGTCACTTTTTTTCTTTTTTTTTTATTTATTTTAAACTACAATTTAGTCTTTTAGCTAATTTATATAGATAATTAGGATTTGGACTAAATCTTATATCTATTAAAGCAGAAGCCTCTATTGCCACGTGTCAACGCCATGCTTCTCGAAGCCTAAAAAATTATTATAAAAAGTGATTTCTAAATGTTAATATAAATTGGAAATTGATTTTTAAATTTTTTAAAAATATTTAAATAAGTAGTTTTATAAAAATAGTATTTAAACTTTTAAGGATTTTTTTTAACCAACGAGCATATCTTAACATATCAGTTTAAATATATAATTAATTAGAAGAGATAAATATTTAAAAGAGAATTAAAAGTCATAATAATAATTATAATTTCATTCTCCGGATTTTTATTTTACAAAAATATACATATCTTATCTTATATCTATTAAAGCAGAAGCTTTTTGCCACGTGTCAACGCCACGTTTCTCGAAGCCCAAAAAATTTATTTCAAAAAGTAATTTTTAAATATTAATATAAATTGCAAATTGATTTTTAAATTTTTTATAAATATATTTAAATAAATGCTTTACAAAAATAAATTTTAAACTCTTACAAATTTTTTACCATTGATTTTACCAACAATCATATATTAACAAATCTTTTTAGTTTTATTTTTACGGTGTAATTTTTTTTTATCAAATAATTTTAGCTTTGTTATTTTATCCTAAGCCATTTCCTTTTTGTTTTGTTTTTTCAAAAAAACTTAATCTAATTATTATAAATATTTTTAATATATAATTAGTTAGAAGAGAAAATAGTTAATAGAGAATTAAAAATCAAAGTAATAATTATAATTCTCCGTTCTTTTATCTTTTAAAAATATACATAAGAACTTATAAGTATTGATATATATTAAAACTCAACCCGCACAAGGGTGCGGGTAATATACGTATCTATTAAAGTAGAGGCTTTTTGCCACGTGTCAACACGAGATTTCTCTAAACCTACCAAAATATTTTTTAAAGTTAAATACTTATTAATCAAGAAGTAAATATTTTTGCCGGTAAATCTTAACTAACCTTTTTCAATTTTTTATAATACTAAATTATCTTATATCTATTAAAGCAGAAGCCTCTATTGCCACGTGTCAACGCCATGCTTCTCGAAGCCTAAAAAATTATTATAAAAAGTGATTTCTAAATGTTAATATAAATTGGAAATTGATTTTTAAATTTTTTAAAAATATTTAAATAAATAGTTTTATAAAAATAGTTTTTAAACTTTTAAGGATTTTTTTAAACCAACGAGCATATCTTAACATATCAGTTTAAATATATAATTAATTAGAAGAGATAAATATTTAAAAGAAAATTAAAAGTCATAATAATAATTATAATTTCATTCTCCGGATTTTTATTTTACAAAAATATACATATCTTATATCTATTAAAGCAGAAGCCTCTATTGCCACGTGTCAACGCCATGCTTCTCGAAGCCTAAAAAATTATTATAAAAAGTGATTTCTAAATGTTAATATAAATTGGAAATTGATTTTTAAATTTTTTAAAAATATTTAAATAAATAGTTTTATAAAAATAGTTTTTAAACTTTTAAGGATTTTTTTTAACCAACGAGCATATCTTAACATATCAGTTTAAATATATAATTAATTAGAAGAGATAAATATTTAAAAGAGAATTAAAAGTCATAATAATAATAATTATAATTTCATTCTCCGGATTTTTATTTCACAAAAATATACATATCTTATATATCTATTAAAGCAGAAGCCTCTATTGCCACGTGTCAACGCCATGCTTCTCGAAGCCTAAAAAATTATTATAAAAAGTGATTTCTAAATGTTAATATAAATTGGAAATTGATTTTTAAATTTTTTAAAAATATTTAAATAAATAGTTTTATAAAAATAGTTTTTAAACTTTTAAGGATTTTTTTTAACCAACGAGCATATCTTAACATATCAGTTTAAATATATAATTAATTAGAAGAGATAAATATTTAAAAGAGAATTAAAAGTCATAATAATAACTATAATTTCATTCTCCGGATTTTTATTTTACAAAAATATACATATCTTATCTTATATCTATTAAAGCAGAAGCTTTTTGCCACGTGTCAACGCCACGTTTCTCGAAGCCCAAAAAATTTATTTCAAAAAGTAATTTTTAAATATTAATATAAATTGCAAATTGATTTTTAAATTTTTTATAAATATATTTAAATAAATGCTTTACAAAAATAAATTTTAAACTCTTACAAATTTTTTACCATTGATTTTACCAACAATCATATATTAACAAATCTTTTTAGTTTTATTTTTACGGTGTAATTTTTTTTTATCAAATAATTTTAGCTTTGTTATTTTATCCTAAGCCATTTCCTTTTTGTTTAGTTTTTTCAAAAAAACTTAATCTAATTATTATAAATATTTTTAATATATAATTAGTTAGAAGAGAAAATACTTAATAGAGAATTAAAAATCAAAGTAATAATTATAATTCTCCGTTCTTTTATCTTTTAAAAATATACATAAGAACTTATAAGTATTGATATATTAAAACTCAACCCGCACAAGGGTGCGGGTAATATACGTATCTATTAAAGTAGAGGCTTTTTGCCACGTGTCAACACGAGATTTCTCTAAACCTACCAAAATATTTTTTAAAGTTAAATACTTATTAATCAAGAAGTAAATATTTTTGCCAGTAAATCTTATCTAACCTTTTTCAATTTTTTATAATACTAAATTATGCAAATCTTTTAAAAATAAACTATTAAGTTTGTTATTTATCAATCACTCTAATAATTGAAAAAAAAATATATTATTTTAAAAATTAGTTTTTTTTGTAAGCTAATCTTTTCCCAACTTTTTTTAATTTTTGATAAGAATACATTAGGCAGATTTTAAAAAAATTAATAGTTAATTATTTATTTATCTCTCGGATAACTGACAAAAATAAATTCTTTTAGAATTAAAGACAAAGGGCATCTCATAATCTCATAAAGGCATGAGTCAACATAAAATACAAAATAAAATATAGTAATGTAATAAAATATTAGAAAATAATCTCATTCTAAGAGCATAGAGTTCCACTTCATTCCGCATATGTAACGCCCCAAATTTTATGGCGCGTTTTCGATATTTATTTATCCGACTTCTATCGATATTTTATTAGATTAAAATTTTTTATTTTTATTTTTATTTTTTTTATTAAAAGTATTTTAAGGCGTAAAATATTTTTCCCGAGCATATTTAAGTTTTTGATACGTTTACGTATATCCGTTTTATTATTTTCGGAAAATTCAGGAAAGTTTTTCGATTCGGAAATCCCGTTTCAAATGTTTTCGATCGAGTTATTCTTGATCGATTGATTTATTCCCTTTTCATAATGTCCTTTCCTTCTTCCTTATGCCTGATGACACCCTTGTTGTCACCCTTGCTGGCCTATGATCCCGCCCAAGCTACCCGAGGTAGCCCCCTACACGCTCCTTCTCTCTGTGGCTAGCTCAGCTACCCCCGACCCCTTGATCCCCTCAATTTGACTCAGCCTGTGATCCCTCATTTCTTCCCTATCGTTCCAATTGTCCACTGTCTGCAAATTGAGCCTCTCAACTCTCCACCTCTGCTCATCTCAACAACCTTCACACATCTCCTCAGCTCCTCACCTTCGTCCTCCTTTGTCGAGCCAACACCGCCACCGTCGAGCCTGTCTTGAGCCGACAACCTGCAAACAACAACCCACAACAAACGTCGTAGCAGCACAAATCGACCTCTGTTCCTCCCTCCTCCTCTGTCAAATCGGCACACCGGAAGCAACATACGCCGGGAGTCGAAGCCCTCGCCGGAAAGCTCGTGCCTTGGCCGCCTTCTCGCCTGGGCATCCAAACCCACCGGATCCTGGAGTCGCCGCCCCTCGCGCAGTTCAATCCGCCACCGCCTAAAACTCTCTGCAGTAGCCTCCTTGTCGCCTGTGCTCCCCTGCTTCCACCAGTGAAACTTCGCAGCACCGGGGAGGCCCTCGCCGTGCTCTCCCTTGCTTCGCCTCGCCGGAGCCAACGCCACCTTCTCCGCCCAGTTTCCGCCCCGCCAATGGACTGCCCTACCGTCTTATCTGTTCTACTCGCCGCCGAAGAGCTGCCCCTGCCGCCAAGGAGGAA
Organism: Fagopyrum homotropicum; assembly: GCA_033239125.1. Lineage (NCBI taxonomy): Eukaryota > Viridiplantae > Streptophyta > Magnoliopsida > Caryophyllales > Polygonaceae > Fagopyrum > Fagopyrum homotropicum. Next base: position 28,074,534 of record BSWB01000006.1, read on the forward strand.
GGCCGCCTCAGTCGCACCGCCTTGTTGCCGCCTTCCCTCAATTGCCGAAGGAGAAGCCTCCCGGAGCCACAGCCAGCCGCCACCCTCACGAGTCTCCCTCGCTGCCGCTGCTCTAATGTCTTCATTTTTCCCCAATCTGCGCCTTCATCGATAGGGTTAATGAAACCCTTCTTCAAATTTAACAGCAGCCCCCCTTATTTTGAGTTAATTGCAGAAGTGACCCACTGGTTTGTATTTTTAGTTTATGGCCCATATTTATGTTTTTGCAATCATGCCCTCATTGGAATTAATTACATATTTTGGCCAGATTTCTTATTTACATAAATTGACCCATATTTTTATATTGTAGTTTGTGTGCCGGGTTTTACAATTATCACTTGTGCCTTTGTTGGATTTATTTCGGATTTATGACCCATGTGTATATAATTGTATAAATTGCCCGGTAAGTGTTTTTTTTAGATTTTAAACTCGGATTTGAATTACGGGATTTTAACGTTGGCTTTTGAAAACGAGTTTTACCTTAGGATTTTATATATATTATATATTACGATCAAATTTAGCGTATAAGCTAAATTTGTTTAGTTTTGGTGTTAGGTTCGGAAGCGCCCCGATAAAGGCCTAACGAATCCAAGTTCGGCATCCATAGATCGTCTGCCGTCTTTGACGTTCTGTGAGTACTCTTTTTCTCGACTTAGTTATGTTTAGTAGTAGTATCATGCTAGGTTGGATATAACATAACTTAGAGTGAATACCAAGTAGTGGTTATGAACCTTAGGTGAGTTTTGAGGATTTATGATTGTGCTAAGACTTGAGGTGTTTGGTTATTTTGTGAGGTTGTTATAAGACTTTAAGTTATAGGGTTGATCTTGTGAGCGTTTTGAGGCTCGAGGTTGGGGTTGTATGATCTTGTGGGATTTTGGACTTTAGTTTTGGCTTATCCTAGCATGTGGTTTGATGGTTATGACCTTGTGAGATCGTGAGGAGTAAGAGTTGTTATCCTAGCATGGTTATGGGTTATGATCTTGCGAGATCATTGGGACTAGAAGTCTAAGGACTTCTAGCATGTGAGAGAGATACTGATCGTGTGCCTTTTTACAGGCGTTGAGTGTCTTCCTACGGGAAGCTGAGAGCGGGATATAGCGGGATTATCTTTGGGACGAGGTAAGTCTCCAGACTTACTTAGCTCGTATTCTTTGTATTAGCATTATTGTGTGTTGGGTGGTGTGTGTTTATTATTTTACTGTTTATAACAACTAAACCGGAAATAGGATTACCGACCTTTATATTATTTGGTCCAAGTGTATGATAACGGGCGGTGACATCACTGCCTGGCTCCCCGTGAGAGCTAGGGGGATCTCGGCGACTGGCCCGTGCTGGTTAGACGGTCGGAGGCATCCGACCGTTCCATTGCCGGAAGAAGGGACCGAGGCGAGTTTCGGAGGATTCTCGTGTCACAAAAGAAGTTGAACTAGAACGGGATATGACTTAATAAATAAAGATAATAAACCGGATTTGTGTGACTATGTTGAATTAATTGTGTTTGTGCCTTTCCCTTTAATTCTAATGCTTCGAATGTGAGCTAACGGTTTTATACCGAATGTTGTAGTTTGCCTTGCAGGTTAGGCATGCTCCGAGAGATCCGGAAGGGTGGGCAGCCGGGGTCCGTACATTTTAGGAAGAGTTTTGTTTGGAGTCACGTTTGGAGTTTTGTATATTGTATTATTGTATGCCGCATGTATGGCATTTGGTCTTTGTAGTTGTTTTCGGCTGAAGTCCGTTGTTTGTTTTCTTTTGGGTTTTCTTACATTGCATAAAATGTATTTCGATTTTGGCCTATATTTGTGCCTTGTTGCAAGATCCGGTGAAATTGTTGTCAAGCTAAGGGTCGGGACCCATTGTGAGGTCCCAACCCGTAGCGCCCCGAGTCCCGCGGATTTGGGGTGTTACAAAAGTGGTATCAGAGCCCTAGGTTGACAACAATGGCACTCGCAATCTTCTAAAGGCCGAATAAAGAATAAACAGAACCCCGCGGGTTCTGAGTTTTCGTTTTCAAAATCACATGCATGAGTCGGGGTAGAATGTACGGACCACCACTCCTTCCGCGGATCTCGGCAGCGTAGTTTACTGGATTTTTAGTATATATATGTATATATATGTATATATGTAGATATGTATCGTGGACTTAGGATGTTTTTGGACTATTATTATATGTGGATTGTAGTTGCATGATGGACATGATTTATGTGTATAGTTGTCTATGTGAACGATTATATGTTTTAATCCTTGTATTGTTGTAATGGAATGCCGAATGCGTGATATTAGTAGTAATATGGACTTAGGACTTATATAGTTATGTATAAGTATTCTTATATATATAGTAGCATATGAAGTTATGGGACCTTTTAGCTAAGATGATCGTATGATATCATCATCCTTGGACGACGTCGTTTGACTTAGGATAGTGTACATACGAGGATGAATATACTCAAGGATCGAGTTGAGTATCACGCTCTGAAGATCAACTTAAGTTCTCGGAATCCTTTAAGAGGATGTCGAAGAGGAGGAGTAGAGATGACATGACAAGGGACGAACAAGTGGAAGGAAAATCCAGGACGACTTAAGAGAAATCACGATGGGAGCAATACAAGAAAATGGAGCAACATTAAAGTGTAGAAGCAATTCTAAAGAGGCCATAATCAAACAACGACGAGACGAACGAACTTAAGTTTTTCAAGAAGACGCGTGGACAACTAAAGATGTGAATCGAGGAGGAGATGGGTACATCTTAGCAAGGTTAAAAGTGGTATTCCATTAAGATGTGGAAGTTCCCTTAGGCGCTCCTAAGCATGGGAGTCGAGATGAGAAAGTGATTGAACCATTTGCAGAAAATTTAAGATACCGTAAATTAAACTTACAAGGTACCAATAAGTGAAGCGTCAACATTACAAGAGTTATGAGAAGGACATGATAGGGATTCACGAGGAGTTGACCAGTTACCGTTTTTGTGATGATAAGACCAAGAAACGCTAAGAAGGAGGAGGTGTGTGTTGATTATGATCTCCAGCAGATGAAAGATCAAACAAGGAGATATGATCGAAAGACTAAAAAAAAAAAAAAAAAAAAAAAAATGGAGTTATATGAAACAATAAGGCAAAGAAGATATAGTACCTTATAAAAAAAAGAGGAAGCATGGAATGAAGAATGAACTAACGAAGATTTAGGTAGAGTACCCCGAGGAGGGTAGCCTTCATAAGAATGGTAACATGGAATGTGTAGTAGAATGTTAAGTCGTTAACTTCGGAGAAGGCCAGATACAGGTTAATCGGCGGCAACTAAGAATGCACAGGTGCGGATTGTCTATTGATGAGTGTAGAGGGGATGAGTAAACAAGATTATGGGCATACAAAGGATCGACAACAAGAGCTTAAAGTATTTGCGATGTTTCAATGTCAGCAATAAGGAGTTATATCAACGGAAGTGAAAATGTTATAATCAAGTAGCATTGGTGGGTTCAAGCATATGTAACCGACCTCCCGGGGAGTGATTGTAATGATCCTACGCGACCTTCCTGGGTCATGAGATTGGCGTATGGGGAAATGCCACGAATTAGAACTTTTAAAGTTTGATTAGGGTGAAGAAAACTAGAAGAACCAAGAGGAAAATGAGGCTTCAATTGTTGTTGTGCGTAAAGGGGAATACATAAAGGGGATGCATGGTCTGTTAGTTCTAATGTTATGGAAGTTATGTTTTTGTGAGCAAAAGCTAAGTCAAAGTTTCGTGACTCACGCGGAGAAGCCATGGTAAAGATGGCACGAAACGGGGAGCTTGAATTATAGTAGCGCTGCAAGCTTTGAGCTTATGACGTTAGTAATGGAGAAGTAGTGTGTTGGATCTTTCAGTAATTGTGGTTGGATAAATTGGCCTAGCATTCTCCACGGAGCATACTTACTATTGTGAAGTTGTTCATGGAATACCAAGAAATGAATAAGGTGAACAACAAGAGTAAGAGAAGACTGAAGTGTTGAAGTTGGAAGGTGGGGGTTAGAACCTCTACCGTCGGATCAACGTTACATAAGGAAGATGAAGTATAAATTCCTACACCTACTTGAAGAAAGGATGTCTATGGTGAAAGCTTACGTAGAATACGAAGAGCTCCTCCCATATGTTGAGATGTCGCGTAAAGTGAAGAAGATAAGGTCATATGTTTCGAAGCACGGTTAAGTCCAGCAGATTGGACCCTTATGCTTGCGCAAAAGTGAGAAACCTTACAAGGTTATTACAATCATTCCATCAAAGAGGGAATATGGAATTAAGTTAAAGGAATACTTAAATAAGGCCACAAGAGTCAGAAGACTCAAGTAAATTTTTTTTTTTTTTTCATTCAAGAAAAGACGAATCTTTGAAAGAAAACGGTCACTGTTATAACCGGAGAAGGAGCAATTCACGTGTTTAAAGGATGTTGCCCCAACAGATTGTGGTAGATAATTAGTATCATGACCACCTGTCAAGTTTTAAGACAAGGTTGTGTCAGTCTTATGTTATGGGACGAAAGAGGAGAATACGAAAAACCGAGATATCACGGATTCCAATACGTCAGAATGTGGATTTTCCCCTAAGGTCGAGCTTGACTTAATTCCGATGTCTAAGGCGCCGTATAGAATTAACACTTGTGTAGAGACATGAGTTGTGGAAGCAAGTGAAGGAGAAATTGCAAGAACTTAGTGATAAGATTTCATTAGAACTAGTGAAATGCCATAGAGAACATCAGATGTTATCTTGAACTCTTGATTTGAAGTTCATATTGGAATATATCTTAAACTCTTGATTTGAAGTTGTTATGGAGAACATCAGTTTACGAAAAGTGAGACAGTTATCTCCGTCTATACATCGATTACCGAGAGTTGAACAAGATAACAATGTGGAACAAGTATTCCTCACAACGGATAGATGATCTACTCGACCAGTTGCAAGGGTCGGTAGTCGCTTCTATCAATGATTTAAGGTTTCTTTTCACAAACTGAGAATTCGAGTTTGAGATATTGCAAATACGGCATTCTGGACGACCCATGGTCACTACGAGTTGTAGAGATTCCATATGGGCTTACTAATGCCCTGATAAGATATCTTGGTCTACTCCCGAAGAAGAGAGAAGTTGTATGAAAAGTTATCTCGGGATGACAACCCCGAAGGATGTGAAAGAAGTTAAAATTTTTCTTGGATGTGTTGGTCATTACCAGATTTGTGGAGAGATTTTCCAAGGTAACGCCATCTACGGATAACCTACTCCGGATGATAATGAGGTATTAAGTGGGACAGAGATTGACAATGGAGTTGTTGAGAGTTAAGAGAAGATTCATTGGTGCAACTATTTAGAAATTGCCTTGAGGTATGATGGGTTTGAAGTGTACAAGTGGTTCAAAAAAAAACTAGGTATTGATTAAGTATTAAGGAACGATGTAAAAGAAATAGCATATGTGACTCTTTTGTAGAAGCATTGTGAATTAAGTATTTTCCTTCATTCCTTGAAACTTAATTACAACAAGATTGAGAAGATGTAACATCAACGTTTGGTTAGCGGGACCAATTAAGAAGTTTGACCTTATGTGTTAGAGGCAATCAGAGAGAAACAAAATAGAAATGTTGCATTGAGGAGGACCCGAGAAGGGAGTTGAGTTCCGATATATCGACCTTTTAGATCTTAGCGCGAGTTGGGGAAGTGTCTTATAAGCTGGCGTTACCGCCAAGAGTAGAGAGTGTTCACCCGGTGTTTCATGTGTACCAGACGAAAGATAGTATCTTTGGTTGAGTTTTACGCCGAGCTAGTATATTTGATAGAATCGACGGGTTAGACCTAACTCTTCCCTTAAGTTGGTTGTGTATATGTGTGATGTTCTATGTGGTTTTGTGACCCGTGCAGGAATGTGTTTTATGTCCGGTTATAAATATGTTATGATAGTGGTTGAAGCAGTTTTGGGTATATAGATATAAAAGTTCTAAGCCTTCGTAGTTTGAGGGTTCATACCTCGGCCTTAGGGACCGAGCAGTTCGGCGTATAGTAAGTTTCGGGACGAAACTTGTTTTTAGGGGATCTACTGTAACGCCCCAAATTTTATGGCGCGTTTTCGATATTTATTTTATCCGACTTCTATCGATATTTTATTAGATTAAAATTTTTTATTTTTATTTTTATTTTTTTTATTAAAAGTATTTTAAGGCGTAAAATATTTTTCCCGAGCATATTTAAGTTTTTGATACGTTTACGTATATCCGTTTTATTATTTTCGGAAAATTCAGGAAAGTTTTTCGATTCGGAAATCCCGTTTCAAATGTTTTCGATCGAGTTATTCTTGATCGATTGATTTATTCCCTTTTCATAATGTCCTTTCCTTCTTCCTTATGCCTGATGACACCCTTGTTGTCACCCTTGCTGGCCTATGATCCCGCCCAAGCTACCCGAGGTAGCCCCCTACACGCTCCTTCTCTTTGTGGCTAGCTCAGCTACCCCCGACCCCTTGATCCCCTCAATTTGACTCAGCCTGTGATCCCTCATTTCTTCCCTATCGTTCCAATTGTCCACTGTCTGCAAATTGAGCCTCTCAACTCTCCACCTCTGCTCATCTCAACAACCTTCACACATCTCCTCAGCTCCTCACCTTCGTCCTCCTTTGTCGAGCCAACACCGCCACCGTCGAGCCTGTCTTGAGCCGACAACCTGCAAACAACAACCCACAACAAACGTCGTAGCAGCACAAATCGACCTCTGTTCCTCCCTCCTCCTCTGTCAAATCGGCACACCGGAAGCAACATACGCCGGGAGTCGAAGCCCTCGCCGGAAAGCTCGTGCCTTGGCCGCCTTCTCGCCTGGGCATCCAAACCCACCGGATCCTGGAGTCGCCGCCCCTCGCGCAGTTCAATCCGCCACCGCCTAAAACTCTCTGCAGTAGCCTCCTTGTCGCCTGTGCTCCCCTGCTTCCACCAGTGAAACTTCGCAGCACCGGGGAGGCCCTCGCCGTGCTCTCCCTTGCTTCGCCTCGCCGGAGCCAACGCCACCTTCTCCGCCCAGTTTCCGCCCCGCCAATGGACTGCCCTACCGTCTTATCTGTTCTACTCGCCGCCGAAGAGCTGCCCCTGCCGCCAAGGAGGAAGGCCGCCTCAGTCGCACCGCCTTGTTGCCGCCTTCCCTCAATTGCCGAAGGAGAAGCCTCCCGGAGCCACAGCCAGCCGCCACCCTCACGAGTCTCCCTCGCTGCCGCTGCTCTGATGTCTTCATTTTTCCCCAATCTGCGCCTTCATCGATAGGGTTAATGAAACCCTTCTTCAAATTTAACAGCAGCCCCCCTTATTTTGAGTTAATTGCAGAAGTGACCCACTGGTTTGTATTTTTAGTTTATGGCCCATATTTATGTTTTTGCAATCATGCCCTCATTGGAATTAATTACATATTTTGGCCAGATTTCTTATTTACATAAATTGACCCATATTTTTATATTGTAGTTTGTGTGCCGGGTTTTACAATTATCACTTGTGCCTTTGTTGGATTTATTTCGGATTTATGACCCATGTGTATATAATTGTATAAATTGCCCGGTAAGTGTTTTTTTTAGATTTTAAACTCGGATTTGAATTACGGGATTTTAACGTTGGCTTTTGAAAACGAGTTTTACCTTAGGATTTTATATATATTATATATTACGATCAAATTTAGCGTATAAGCTAAATTTGTTTAGTTTTGGTGTTAGGTTCGGAAGCGCCCCGATAAAGGCCTAACGAATCCAAGTTCGGCATCCATAGATCGTCTGCCGTCTTTGACGTTCTGTGAGTACTCTTTTTCTCGACTTAGTTATGTTTAGTAGTAGTATCATGCTAGGTTGGATATAACATAACTTAGAGTGAATACCAAGTAGTGGTTATGAACCTTAGGTGAGTTTTGAGGATTTATGATTGTGCTAAGACTTGAGGTGTTTGGTTATTTTGTGAGGTTGTTATAAGACTTTAAGTTATAGGGTTGATCTTGTGAGCGTTTTGAGGCTCGAGGTTGGGGTTGTATGATCTTGTGGGATTTTGGACTTTAGTTTTGGCTTATCCTAGCATGTGGTTTGATGGTTATGACCTTGTGAGATCGTGAGGAGTAAGAGTTGTTATCCTAGCATGGTTATGGGTTATGATCTTGCGAGATCATTGGGACTAGAAGTCTAAGGACTTCTAGCATGTGAGAGAGATACTGATCGTGTGCCTTTTTACAGGCGTTGAGTGTCTTCCTACGGGAAGCTGAGAGCGGGATATAGCGGGATTATCTTTGGGACGAGGTAAGTCTCCAGACTTACTTAGCTCGTATTCTTTGTATTAGCATTATTGTGTGTTGGGTGGTGTGTGTTTATTATTTTACTGTTTATAACAACTAAACCGGAAATAGGATTACCGACCTTTATATTATTTGGTCCAAGTGTATGATAACGGGCGGTGACATCACTGCCTGGCTCCCCGTGAGAGCTAGGGGGATCTCGGCGACTGGCCCGTGCTGGTTAGACGGTCGGAGGCATCCGACCGTTCCATTGCCGGAAGAAGGGACCGAGGCGAGTTTCGGAGGATTCTCGTGTCACAAAAGAAGTTGAACTAGAACGGGATATGACTTAATAAATAAAGATAATAAACCGGATTTGTGTGACTATGTTGAATTAATTGTGTTTGTGCCTTTCCCTTTAATTCTAATGCTTCGAATGTGAGCTAACGGTTTTATACCGAATGTTGTAGTTTGCCTTGCAGGTTAGGCATGCTCCGAGAGATCCGGAAGGGTGGGCAGCCGGGGTCCGTACATTTTAGGAAGAGTTTTGTTTGGAGTCACGTTTGGAGTTTTGTATATTGTATTATTGTATGCCGCATGTATGGCATTTGGTCTTTGTAGTTGTTTTCGGCTGAAGTCCGTTGTTTGTTTTCTTTTGGGTTTTCTTACATTGCATAAAATGTATTTCGATTTTGGCCTATATTTGTGCCTTGTTGCAAGATCCGGTGAAATTGTTGTCAAGCTAAGGGTCGGGACCCATTGTGAGGTCCCAACCCGTAGCGCCCCGAGTCCCGCGGATTTGGGGTGTTACAGCATATAACTCTGCTAGAAAGTTAGAAAGAAAATTGTAAAAGATGAGAATTTAGTATATAAAATATATATCTTAAATGATAGATATTATAATGTAGATACAAAATTCAATCCTTGATGATGCATATATTAATGATAAGGCTCTAAGAATAATAAACAATGAATATTTATAATTTATAGCCCTTATCAAAATGATTGTTATTTTACTGTTAAAATTATACTAATCAAGACAAATCACTGTTTCATTCATTTATCAAAATTTAATAAGAATCATGTTGTTCAACCATAAAAAGGCATACAATTTTGAAATCTTATATCTATTAAAGAGGAACCTCTTTTACCACATGTCAACGTCACATTTATCGAAGTCCAAAAAAAAATTTTCAAAATAATTTCTAAATGTTATTATAAATTCAAAATTAATTTTAAATTAATTTTAAATATTCAAATAAATATTTTTACAAAATTAGTTTTTAAACTTTTACGGATTTTTTTCCATCGATTTTTGCAAAAATATTTTAATAAATATTTTTTACAAAAATAGTTTCAAAAGATATTTTTACAAAATAGTTTCAAAAGATATTTTTACAAAAATAGTTTCAAAATATAGTGCAGAATATAACTTGATAAAAATTTAAAATTTAATACACATGATATTTTTTTGTTAATAACTTTATAAGTAAATATAAAATATTTTATAACAAAAATAAAAAACAACACCCGTGCATTGCACGGGTAGTACACTAGTAGGTTATGTGTAGAAGCCCAAATAATTTTGACCTTATCTAATATTTTTTAGTTTAATGGGAATCATATTAACAAACATGATTGTTATATATATTTTTAGAAACCCAAATTCAAATTAGATTTATGCTAAATTTTAGAAAATTAATCACGTGTAAAAATATAACTAATTTCTGGATATTTTATTAAAAGATGATGAATTATATGAATTCATAAAAATTTAACCCCAAAGATATCATACAAAGAATATAGTCATCATGAATCAAAGATTATAATGATCACCTATTCTTTGATTTGATAAGTATGACCAACTAAAATGGATAAGAGGGTGACAAATATAGTAGCTAGAAATCATATGTGCATATGTACATATGTACATAAAGTACACAGATCCATTAACTTTATATGTACATAATGTACACAGATCCATTAACTTCCATTAAATCACGTTTAGTATTTTCTTTATATATATATATATATATAGAGTTAGGATCAAGTAAGAACATGTGTTACGGTAAGAAATAAGAACACATATGAATCGTCGGATCAAATAATAAACGTATATGATTAACCGATCTTATATGGAAATAGTCAATGCACAACCAATGCATCAAACTTTTATTTGGTAATTGTGAACAAAAGAAGCATAAAATATACACTTAAATGGCAACAAAATATTATTAACTATACAATTAATTTTGCATTACATGACTATTCTTATAAAAATATTAATTTTAATATAACACGTTTGAAATACACATGCACGTTTTGAAATACACGAGTAAGCAACACTCGTTGGATGAACGTAAAAAAAAAAAATATGCACTAGTTGTTCATGCACAAAAAGAAGAATAGGCATTCACGTTGTTGTAATTAAATATAAACTTCCTTCTCAAAAATACTAAAAGTGAATATAAACTTAGAAAGAAGTATACACATGCACGTTTAATAGATTATAAATTTAGACAATTTTCACTTGTGTAGTGTTGGATGAACAATTTTGTGCATGAACAATAAGTCCAACTTTTGAAATTGTTTATTTTGCTTATATTTGAAATTGTTTATATACTTACAGTGCTTATGGATGCAATACATGCACGAATCATAAAATTTAAAGCACGACTACACTAAAAAAGTTTAAAGCACGATTATACACAAAAAAATAAAGAAAAATATTAAAATAAAATCATGCACTGCTATACTAAAAAATCTGAAAAAAGAATGACTATAGTAAAGAATTAAAAAGTAGAATGAATAATGTTAAATGTGTAGATTTAGTATGGTAATAAATCTTTTGCTATTAAAATGGTAACGGTATATGGCTATCCTAAAATATATACAATGATATTAATATAGCAAAATAAAGCCGAATCATCACCGTTGATTTTGTTTAATCGTGTGGTCGGAGTTTGTTCTTATTTCTTACCGTAACTTTGGTTCTTACTTGATCCTAACCCTATATATATATATATATATATATATATATATATATATATATATATATATATATATATATATATATATATATATATTTTAAAATTACTTTTTTTTTCTTCTTGAATTTGAGGACTGAATTGAAACGTATGAAAATGTTCCTTCGCCACTTTTTTTTAAAAAAAAATTAAATTTAGTCTTTCAGCCAATTTATGTAAATAATTAGCATTTGGATTAAATAGGTTATGGGTAGAAGCCCAAATAATCTTGACCTTATCTAATATTTATTAGATTAATGGGAATCATATTAACAAACATGATTGTTATATTTTTAGAAACCCAAATTCAAATTAAATTTATACAAAATTTTAGAAAATTAATCACATGTATAAAATATAACTAATTTCTGGATATTTTATAAAAAGATGATGAATTATATGAATTCATAAAAATTTAACCCCAAACATACCAACTATGATCATTATGAATTAAAGATTTCATACAAAGAATACAGTCATCATGAATTAAAGATTATAATGATCACCTATTCTTTGATTTGATAAGTATGACCAACTAAAATGAATAAGAGGGTGACAAATATAGTAGCTGGAAATCATATGTACATATGTACATAATGTAGACATATCCATTAACTTTATATGTACATAATGTACACAGATCCATTAACTTCCTATTAAACCACGTTCAGTGTTTTCTTTATATTTTTTTTTAAAAAAATTACTTTTTTTTTCTTCTTGAATTTGAGGACTGAATTGAAACGTATGAAAACGTTCCTTTGCCACTTTTTTCTTTTTTTATATTCAATTTAAATTTAGTCTTTTAGCTAATTTATGTAAATAATTAGCATTTTGAATAAATAGGTTATGGGTAGAAGCCCAAGTAATCTTGACCTTATCTAATATTTATTAGATTAATGGGAATCATATTACAAACATGATTGTTATATTTTTAGAAACCCAAATTCAAATTAGATTTGTGCTAAATTCTAGGAAATTAATCACATGTGTAAAAAACATAACTAATTTCAGGATATTTTATAAAAAGATGATGAATTATATGAATTCATAAAAATTTAACCCCAAATAGACCAACTATGATCATTATAATGATCATGTAAAGATATCATACAAAGAATATAATGATCATTAATTAAAGATTATAATGATCACCTATTCTTTGATTTGAGAACTTTGACCAACTAAAATGGGTAAGAGGGTGACAAATATAGTAGCTAGAAATCATATGTACATATAATGTACACAAATCCATCATTTGGTGGGTATATTCAGTGTGTTGGGTTCATTACTTAAAAACCGTTGACTGTAAAAGATATATAATGAGGTAATCACCAACCCATAACTCATACTAGTCACAGTTTCAAAAGCTCTTGATTTCCTACTTACCACTAGAAATTTGTGTTAAAAAATCATCTTAAGTCGCATAAATTGAGGTTTACAACACTCTTAAGAATCTAAAAAATGAGGGGAGGTGAAGAAAGAATAAGAGAGAGTTTGTTGGTGAAAGATGAGAGTTGTCTTGAAGAGGGTGGTGGATCCCATTCTGATTCATCGGTTACTCCTCTTCTTCTCTTCAGTATCTTAGTTGCTTCTTGCGGAGCTCTCGTCTCCGGTTGTGGTGTAATCCCCTAACTTTGTTTCTATTCTAGAACGAAATTGCATCTGCACCTAATTCTAATAAGCCTTATGTATTGTTATAGGTGGGATTTTCGTCTCCCGTCCAAAAAACACTCAAGTCTGAATTGTCTCTTTCAACACCGGAGGTTTGCTCATCAAGAACAAATATGCTAAGACAAATTTATTTGATTTACTGAATAATCTGAGCTTATTTTTGCAGTTTTCAATGTTTGGATCACTATCTACAGTTGGAGGATTGTTAGGCTCAATAATGAGTGGGAAAATAAGTGATTATCTGGGCAGGAGAGGTGTAAGTATGCTCTTTCTTTACATGTAACTATCCATATCGACTATCCAAACTCAATTTTTCTTATTTTCTTATTCAGACTATGGGTGCTACTGCTATAAACTGCCTTGTTGGATGGCTTGCTATCGCAATCGCTAAGGTTTGACAAATTCATCCATGTATATTGTTTATCTAACCCTAATTAACAAGAGTATTAAACATTGGATCTTTTGGTCGTAGGATGCATGGTTACTCTACTTGGGTAGAGTCATAACCGGTATAGGAATGGGGCTTATCAGTTATGTGGTACGTTAGTTTAGTTACAACATTTCTTTTCAAAAACATATAACTAAATCATAGGGAAAACTCTTTTTCAAACAGGTGCCTGTATATACAGCAGAGATCACACCCAAGAATCATCGAGGAGGAGCAGTTTTTAGCTATATGGTATAGCTTCTAGCTAGTCTTTCCCAAAATACAATTAATTTGCCTTGTAAACATGTAACTCATTTGATTATATTGCAGTTGGCTAATTGTTGTGGCATATCAGTGATGTTTTTCGGGGGAGTTGTGGTTAATTGGAGAATTCTAGCTCTGATAGGTACAATGATCTGCTTCCTCCTTATATATAAGCATGCATGTAAGTATGTATTTATGTAGCATAAGTGTGTTAGTGTATCTTCAGGTATTATCCCTTGCATACTACAAATTATGAGCCTTCCTTTTATCCCCGAGTCCCCTAGATGGCTGGTAAGTGCTTATTTATCTTCAAATTAAATATTCTTGGTTGGGTGAGCCTTAAGCAAAAGCATTGTGTTGATTTATAGGTGATGGTCGGGCGCGAGAAGGAATTTGAATCATCATTACAACGTCTTAGGGGATACAATGTAGATGTATCATTGGAGGCATCTGACATCAAGGTGCATTAATCTACCAATTAATATATTATATATGGCATGAAATAATAAACTAATTATTGTGCTGCAGGAACACACTGCATCCGTAAAAAACATGCAAGGCCCAACTTTGTTAGCTTTGTTCAGAAGGAAATACGCATATGCACTTACTGTGAGTCATGCACTCAATCTTATGCAAGTCTCTCAAAGATAATATAAATGCACTAACACATTTAATACACTACTTGATGTATGTTGTTGTAGCTTGGACTTGGTCTAATGGCCTTGGCTCAGTTTGGCGGGACCATGGGAATCATATGTTACGCAAGTGCAATCTTTGAATCAGCAGGTAGTATATATTGTAGGTCAAATTAGCTAAGTAAGCCTTTTTGAGATTTCTCTACTAACTAGATTCATGGTATAAATATGTTTAGTAAATCTACCCCTAATCAAACCCTTACCTTCCAACCTCAATTTAATGAAAATGGTAAAAATTGAATTGAAGGGGTACACAAACCTAATGGAAATAGAAAAAGGTCTATTTGGCCAAATTCTTTATGTATTGTATTGCTAGTTGTGTGAATGAGTCAAAACTAAAATCATTTCCTACTTTGTAACAGGATTTTCAACTACTATAGGGACTATATCAATGGCTATTGTTCATGTTCCAGTGACTATTGTGGCTTTAATCCTGATGGACAGACTAGGAAGGGTACCACTGCTTCTGGTAAAAACCCCAAACCATTTCACTTGCAAATATATATACATATTAATGCCCCTTGTGAAAAGAATAAGATCAAATATGATCGAGTTGTAGGTCTCGGCTGCTGGAATGTGCATGGCTTGCACTCTAGCAGGGTTGTCATTCTTGTTAAAGGTACATATATACCTCAATAACAAATCACAACAAACCCTATCTATCTTGCGTGTACATATAATGACACACATACTCCGTGTGTTTACAGGATCTTGGATTGTGGACGAGCATAAGCCCAAGCCTAGGTTACATCGGGATTTTAGTAAGTCAACTGAACTTTGGGGTCATATGTCATTTTGGGATGGATGGAAAAAGTTTTGCTAACTTTGATATACAGTTGTTTGCTGCAGCATATCCTTTAGGAATGGGAGGGATACCCTTCATTATTATGGCTGAGGTGACCAAATCTCTTGTTTCATTCTCTCTTGTTTCATTTTACTTTAAAAACGGTTAACTACATAGGCCAAAACAAATGCAGGTATTTCCAGTTAATGTTAAAGGCACAGCAGGAAGTCTAGCCACAACAGTCAGTTGTGTAACTTCATGGATAGTGTCTTATGCTTTCAACTTTCTTATGGAATGGAACTTAGCTGGTAATTCTTCACTCCAATATTCACATTATTTCTTTTTTGCTTACCTTACTAACACTTCACCCTCTATAATTTTCAGGGACCTTCTTTATATTTGCATTCGTCAATGTCTTCACATGCTTCTTCGTCTTCAAGTGGGTGCCAGAAACTAAGGACAGAACCCTAGAGGAAATTCAAGACTCCATCACAAACTAGGCCCAACATTTTTCTTTCTTTTTTTTTAAAAAAAAGTTATGTGGTTGGGAAGATCTTTTCTAGTGATTATTACTCGTGTCTTGCATAAATAGTTATTAAAAATATTTGAAAGTTGTGTATAACGATTATTGTGGTATGTGTATGATTTGTTAAATTTTCGAATGTACGAGTTTAATTTGATCATAGCCAAGTAAAGTGAACCTTACATATATGTTAGGCTCGAGTATTATCATATTGTCGATGTCGGACAATATTCCACACATCTTAACACATGCTCTCACATCTTTTAGCCTTTGTTTTGTACAGTCCAACCTCTCTATTCTCTCTCGCTTCAACACCACCCATCCTCCACCTCTATTTCTTCTTTGACTCCCTATAACTCCTCGCCGACGCCGAATCGAAGACCACCACCACCACCTGCAATCTCTGTCCTCTCCTTCAAGTTTCTCTCGCTCCTCTCCTTCTCTTGTAAACCTCGTTGGGACCGCCATCAAGACACCGGAGACCTCGAGATCTCGTCTCATCATCCTTGTCGAACCTAATCCTCCTCCTCTTCCTTCATCTCTCCCTTCGGCCTCAACACCGCCGGGAATCGAAGAGCCTGCCTTCGACCTCACCGGCTTTGCCTTCGCCGTTGCCGATCTAAGAGAGTCGGGGAACCCCTTGTAAGATCCCAGTTTTTGCTTTACCACCCCGCGGTGAAGAAGGCCACCCCAACGGCAAGTTGTGCCTGTCACCGCCCCCACGGTGACAAGGGGCCGCCCCTACGGCACGAGCGATCCGCCCTTGCGGATTCGCTGCAGATCATGCCCGATCTATTTTCGTTCAGTTTATCTTCTTTCCATTGATAAAATATCCGATCTTCTATCTTATGGGTCGGCTTCCTTATTTTCTTCCTAACCCTAGAACGTCTTTCCTTCTATCTTTCTAGCCCTTCTCTATATATTCCCGTATTTTCTTCCTTTTCCCGTTTCTTGGTTACGCTTTCTTTAACTCTCGAGTGTTGCAGCCTTGCTTCTTGCGATCTTGTTGAACATGTAAGTTCTTCCTCCCTTGTTCTTCATCACGTTCAGGTGCTGCTGCACCTTGCTTCTTGATGTTTTATTTCTCCCCTTACTTTTCTCTTTTCTTCTTCTCCACGAAACAAGTTTGATCCTTGATTCTTGTGGAGCATTCCATTAATGATCCTTTGATGCTCACAGGCTCCCTTGGTTGAGTTGTGGAGTGTGAGAATGTTGGAAGAGCAAGCTTTGACGTTGTCGTGGTTCTGCTGTCGTCGAAGAAGCCGACAATGCTTCTAGACCATTATCCGCCCCCGCGCCTGCACATCCCCGCCCCCGTGGCAAGCCGTCCCTGTGTCTTGCTCCACCACCCTTGTGGTTTCTTCTGTAGTAACTCCCGTTCTTGTGAGTTGCTTCCTTCCTTGCTTCCCTCGTTCATTTCCTTGGCTCTTCTGGTTATTGTTGACCCTTAGTGTTTTGTAAGACTAGAGTTTGTGACCCTAGCTTGTGTAGATCTCTTAGAGATCATGGAGACTAGAAGGTATAGACTTCTAGCAATCGTTTCGGTTCCTGATTCATGATGCCTTGTTGAACAGGCTTCCCTTTGCTCCTTTTCTCGGGATATTTGAGTGTTTGATGAGTGTTGAGATTACCTTTGAGTGAGGTAAGTCCCTTAGGCTTACTTAGCTTCATTTCGCATATTGGTTTGATTGTTTTGGTTTGTTTGTGTTGTTTATCATGTTATAACTAATAACCGGAATAGGATTGACTTTGTTATACCTTAATTGGCCCAAGTGTATTATAATCGTGCGGTTACCGCTTGTCCAGTTCAGAATGGGGAAACTGGGAGGTGCTCTCGCGACTAGTCCAACAGGTGATAGAAGGATGCATACGTTCTATTCTTGTTGGTGAAAGGGAACGGAGGCAAGATCGTAGCAATTCTCATGTAATAACCATAAGTTGAATTAACTAGTAATTGGATAACGTAAATAAAGATAATAACCGGTTGTTTATGAGCATGATGATGTGTTTACTTTACCTTATGTGTGTTTGTGTCTTTACAGTCTTTCTGATATCTAGAATGTTAGCTAACGGTTTATACCGATATTGTAGATGTCTTGTAGGATATAGGTGTTGCTGAGTGATCCGGACGGTGTGGTCAGCCGGGGTTCCCGTACATTATAGGATGGGATTGGGTTTACGTTTTTAGTTGTTGTTTCCTTTTGTTTTGAACTCGGATGCGAGTCTTTTACGTTTTCCTTTGTTTAAACCTTTGGTTTTATATTGAGCTTTGGTTTTCATTTGTTTGTGCCTTGTTAAAAGATCCGTTGTGTTGTTGCTACTCTGAGGGTCAGGACCCATTGTGTGGTCCTCGCCCGTAACGCTTCGAGTTTCCAGAACTTGGGGTGTTACACCCCTTGCAGCACCGCCAAGGATGGCTTCCTCCTCAGCTCCCTCTCGGCCATCATCAACAAGGTTAACCGTTTAAAATCCTTTTAAGTAATTAGAATGTAACATCCGGAATTTTTATTCCGGGGGTTGAGCGGTTTATCGACCTTCCCGTAGGCGCGGCTCAGTTTTCCCGCAGGCACGAAGTGCTGAGCGTCAGGTTTTATTCCAAAAATCTCATTCCGACCTCTCGTTTTCCAACCTTACTTTTGGACCCCTCGGTCCTAGCATATTTGGGAGAATGGGTCAACTGACCCTTGTGCTTCCCCTTTTGGTGGCAGCCTTCCTTCCTCCCCTCTCTATTCTCTTTTTTTCTCTTTCACGTGAGTTGCTCTCCTTCCTCTCTTTTGGCTCCACCTCCTTCTTTGGATCTTCCATGGCCTTCCACCTTAGGTTGTATGAGCTTCTCCTCTTGGATACGAGATGGAGACAGAAGATCCGAGCTATACTGTTGTAGGTAATCTTTTTCTTCCTCCTTCTTCTTCTTCCTTCTTCTTCCTTGAGCTTCAATGGTGGAAGCCATTGATTTCAATCAAGATCTTTCTTCTTTGGCTTGCATGTACTTGGATCGAGCTTGGATAGAGTGGTATGATGATGTTTATGTGTATGGATGTTTTGGAGCCAAGCAAGGAAGCTAGGAGGCCAAGGCACAACAAGAAGTTGTCGAAGAAGCCATTGCTGAGTACCCTCTGTTGTTCGACCGTGGGGGCGGATCTTCAAAGCCACAGGGGCGGACAATACCCTAAGCCGCAGGGGTGGCCAACAGAATCCGCAGGGGCGGCCACCAGGAGCCGCAGGGGCGGACCTCTGGGCCGCAGGTGCGGCCACTGGCTCAGCCAACACGCCCTTGCGGTCTTCTTCTCCCTTTTGCGGATGTTCTTCCTCCTTCCGAGCCCGTGCCTTTGCTTGGTGAGTTCCCTACCTTGATTATAGGTTCATTGATGACCTTAGAGAGTGTTGATGACTAGAAGCATGCTTGGATTGATCTAGGATAGTTGGAATGCCATGTAGTGGCTTGTGGACCTTAAGCGAGTTTGTGACGTTTTCGGAATGATCTATGGCTTGAAGGCTGCATGTTTCTTAGTTGGTTTATGAGATGAGGGTAGGGCTGCATTGTGAGGCTTTGTGAGGGTTTATATGGTTAGTACATGGATGTGAGTTTGTGAGCTAGGATGTGCATATAGTTGTTACCGTTGCCTTTGTTGAGACTAGGATAGTTCGTCCTAGTATGGGTTATGGTTTATGATCTTGCGAGATCATCGGGTCTAGAAGTCTAAGGACTTCTAGCTTATGAGAGTGATATTGATTTATTCCTTGTTATGATCAGGCGATGAGTATTTCCACGGGAAGTGAGATCGGTTTTTAGCTAGCTTTGAGACGAGGTAAGTCTACGGACTTACTTAGCTCGCTTTTACGCATTATTTGGATATGTGATGGTGGTGTATGCTTTATCTTTGTTTATAATCATTAAACCGGATTAGGGCAACTCGGTTATATATATTTGGCCCATTGTATGTTATTATCGGGCGGTGAGATCACTGCCCAGTTTCCCGAAAGAGACTGAGTGGATCTCTGCGACCAGGCCATACACGGTATACGGGCGGGCTTCTTCATCATTCCCTCAAGGTATACGGGTTGGGTGCCGACACACTCCTGTTGGTTACACGGGGACAGAGGCGAGAGTTATAAGACTCTCGTGTCACACTTGAACGAATGGATTAGATATGGAACAACCTAAAAAGATAATAAGTAACAGATGTGTATGTATACAAGTATGATGTGTGTTATGTGTGTTTCCGCGTGTGTTTGTGCATTTGCTATCTTTGTAATGCCTAGAATGTGAGATAACGGTTTTATACCGCTTGTTGTAGTTGACGTGCAGGTTAGGTGTTGCCGAGTGATCCGGAGAAGTGGGCAGTCGGGGTTCCGTACATCTTAGGTCGAGTTTGGGTTTTTGAGTCCATGTATTATCGTTGTATATTATATGGTGTATTCTTGGCGTTGTTGTATAGACGGCTGATGTCTTTCCTTTCTTGTTGTTTTCGGGAATTATGTCATTTCATTAAACTTGTTTTCGGTTTTGGCCTTTATTTGTGCCTTGTTTGAAAGGTCCGGTGAAATTGTTGTCAGGCTAAGGGTCGTGACCCATTGTGAGGTCTCGCCCGTAGCATTCCGATATCCCGCGGAATCGGGGTGTTACAAAGTGGTATCAGAGCCCTAGGTTGACAACAATGGCACTCGCAACCTTCTAAAGGCCGAATGAGGAATAAACAGAACCCCCACGGGTTCTGACTTTTCATTTTCAAAATTCATGTGCATGAGTCAGTTGGGATAATATGTACGGAACCACCACTTCCTCCGCGGACCTCGGCGACATAGTACTTGACTATTATATTATATATATATATATATATAGATATGGACTTGTGGACTTAGGATGTTTTGGACTATGGATTCATGTTGGATTGTAAGTTGTTTTGGAGTTGTTATGTTATATGAATTTCTACTTGTGGCATGATATGTTAGTAGTATTTTGGACATAAGGCTTATATATATATATATATATATATATATGCTTATTATACATAGTAGACTAAGTAGATATGTTACAACGCCGTTGAACTTAGAATAGTATACATGTGAGGACGAGTCGACTCATGTATCGAGTGGAGCATCACGTGTTGGCAAACGCCTTGACGTATCATCGGATTCCTTTCGAGGATGGCAAAGCAACCATGAGAAGGCTATTAAAGTTATTGCCGCAAGGACGAACAAGTAGAAGAGAGACTTGAAATAACTTAAGAGAAGTCGAGATCGAGATCAATACCAGCAAGAAAGTAACATGGAGATGTGGAGCGGTTTTGAAGAAACAATGATTGAACGGGAACGAGGGCAACTAGAGACAACCAACTTATGGAGGAGTTCAAGTGACGTGACGATAAACGGAAGAGGTGAATTAAGTGCAAAGGATTGCAAGTGGCGATCCCATTTAAGGCATGTTTTCCCTAGACACTCCTAAGCACGGGAGTCGGGTTGAGACGTGTGATCAAGAGACGACGAGAGGATTAGGAGGCCGTAAGTTAAACTTATGGAGGTACCAAAAGATAAAGTGTAAAGTTCCTAGATTACCGACGGGATGACTTCTTCGGACTTACAATAATTGTGAGAAGAAGGCGAGGTGAGGATTCACATAGTATAATTCCTTGGTGGGGTGAACCGTTTTTCCGAAATTGTAACAATGCCAAGAAACGTCAAGAAAGAAGAAAGACGAATTGATGTTGACCCCGAGAGGATGAGAAGAGTAGCTTTCTATTACGAAAGGAGTTGAGTACCAACCTAAGAGACACATGAGAGGACACCATCTAACTATAGAGATGTTTGCAAGGTTCGCCCGAAGGACATCTCGAGCGAATGGTTAAGCCCGTGAAAGGGTAGAGTCTAAGAGTGTAGACTGAAATGACGGAGTTAAAGTAAGAGTACCCCGAGGAGGGTAGCCTTCGGGCTAAATGTGACATGAAAAGCATAGAAGATAGTTAAGTCGACGACCTCAAGAAGGCCAACTATAATCTGACCGGTGGCAATCGAGAACGTACGGGTGCGGGATTGCTTAGTGATGAGCCCGGAAGGGAAGAGTAAACAAGATTGTAAGATATAGTGGATCGGTTTTAGGAGTTGATGTATGCCGGCGGTTAAATGCCAATGGTAAGGAGGTGCTTGTGTCTTGGACATATAACGTGAAGTGGTTAAAGCAAGTAATTATGATTAGACCTCCCAAAGAGGGATTGTAACGACCTTACATGACCTTTTGCGGTCATGAGTTTGACATGTGAAGTTTTCCTTTGAGCATGATTAATAAGGTGCATGATATTCTTTTATTATGAACCGGTTGATGCGTTGTTGCGAACAAGAGATGAGCCAACGTTTTTGGACTCACCCGACGGAGCCATGTGGCTATAGTGTAGAATTGAGGGCCGAGATTATAGTAATATTGCAAGTTGCAAGCTCAAGATGGTAGTACTCGAGAATTTACGAGCTGGGAGTTGTGGTGGTTTGAATGGGGAAATTCTTCGGGTTTTTCCCACCTAGAATTTTGGTACGGGTTTTGAGAAAGGTACGAAGCGGAAAGGTTGTACTTCGACTATCAAGAGAGGTGTATGGTTAATGATAGGTTAAGGTATCTTCTCCGTAGTGAGAGGCTTGTTAAGACTTGTTGCATATGATGACTAAGTTTTACAAGATCGACTTGAAATCGAGATGCCATCAGATTTGGGTGGAGTAAAGAAAGGGCAATCGAAAAACGGCGTTTGGGGCCGGTTTGGTGACTACAGGTTGTGTGAGGCCTTTTGGACTCACGAGTGCGATTGGTGAAGTTTGAGTTGTTAACAATGTGCATTTATCGAGTTTCTGAAGCGGATTGTAGTAGCGACATTCGTTTTGTTGTTTCGAGTGGTCCTTTGAGTTCTCATTTGTTGAGAACGGCTTGTTATGCTCTTGGAATTTAGAGGAACAAGCATGACACGAGAAGACGGTGATACGGGTTGTGTAGGGTAAGAGGATAGGCATAGTTGTCTAAGCAAGATAGGACGTTCGAGGTGACCTCCTAAGGGATACAACGATTTTGATAAGTATCAAGTTGACCCAATGAGGGTGAGGTGATAGTTTGAGGCATATCTCCAAGGTACGTAGGGGAGTTATGCAACTTATGAGTTGGTGGACCATAACCGCCGAGTTGCGGGATGGTTTGGGCACTCCCTCCTTTCTAAGGAAATCGATTAGAATGTGGGCGTATAAGGAGAATGACCGAGGAAGGGTCAAGAGTTAGGCGCTTTAATGCGGGCACTTAATATGATGGCGGTAATGGTGTAATGAGCAACATATTAGTTGTGTACGGACGACAAGATTATGACCTGTGTATATATTGCTCTGCAAGAGCTGAATACCCACCAAAGGTGATGGTTAAAGATGGTTCAGGACGACGGCCTTATGAGTTTATTATCATCCGGGGTAGGTGAATGCGATCACCAAAACCCTTTATAAGTGGACGCTTTGAGAGGAACACCACAAGTTAAGTGACGGTTCAACCTCAGTTTGTTAACGAAGATGATAATTGAAGAGATCGGACAGAATCATGAGAGTTGAAAGGCTTCGAGAAAGATCCGGGATAGAAGGTCTCGAGGAGCGTTTATGTGTACGTATAACGGAGAACTGAGATAGAGCCTCCAGGATGCTCGCACTACCCTTACTAGTTCACCATGGCGCTGGTAAGAGATGTCTGGTTTGGAGATGTTCACATTGGAGAGACAACCTTAAGGCCGAGGTGGCTAAGTACATAGCTATTATGTGACTCGTCGAAGGTCAAGTTGAGAACCCAAAGACGAGGAAAAAGACTTCATCCACCGCAAGTTATGCAGTGGGGGTGGGAGATACCTCCATAGAGGTTATTACCGGTTTGAGACCACGTAACGGTGGTGACGTAATTGGGTTAGTATGTACTGACCGACGAAGATAACGCAGTTAACACCATCTTGGGAAACAGGACCGGTGAGTCGGCTATTTGTGGAATGCACTAAGTAATAGTGAGATTACCTAGGGTATCGAGTACCATCATTTTGGTTTGATATGGACATTGCATCTCGAGATTTGTAGGGCAGCGGGATAGTACCGCTTAAGGGCCCAATTATCTTTCGGGACGGCTTTCGTCCTCGGACTTATGGTCAATTATAGAGGGCCCTTTAAGCCTTAAAGGACGTGCTAAGAATCTCCATGCTAAATTGAGAACGAGTGGCATCCGGACGCTTCCGTGGAATGAGCGCACATTTCATGATAGTCGAAATGTGTTGGTGATGACCGTTGTGAGGCTTTTTATGAACGAATTCTAGTACACCGTGGAGTTGGAATGTTGATGGTAGATGTGACGATAGCTGGATTGGGTCGTCTGATGGCGTGTTAGAGAGAGGCGCGGACCTCTAGAGTCTGATATGTAATAGACCTAACCTAGAATACCATGGACGCAAAGCGTCATACATGGTGGACACGAAGAAGGAAAAGTTAAGTTTCCGATTTATCGGACCCTTGAGATATTGATGAGAGTGGGAAGTGGTTCGCAAAATGGTGTTACCACCAAGAGTGGAGAGTATCTTCTGAGGTTTCTTTTATAACAGTCATGGAAGTATATACGTTACTCGAGTTATATTGTTAGTCGTGATGATCTAGAGGCATACAAGGAGCCGATGAGGCTATTTGAAGGAGACGGGAAAGTATCTTTGATTGAGAGGTTACGTTGAGCTAGTTGCCTTGTTTTGGCCGTTGGGTTAGTTGTTAGGACATGCGTGAGGTTATGTGTTTTGTGCCCCGAGAGGGAATGAGTTGTACGATCGGCTATATCTTGACCTGGTTATGCGTTATATGATTCATGTGTTGTGTGTTCGGTTAGGTTGTGACTTGGTATACATTTTTGGTTCGTGTGAGTATGTATGTCGGCCTTGAGAGGTCTTGACGTTGTTATACGAGTGTGTGATGGTTATCGAGGAGAGAGTTGGCACGTTTTCGGCTTTGAGTGGTTACCGAGTTCTTGTACCGAGAGTTTTACGTTTTGCAAGTTTCGGGACGAAACTTGTTTTTAGGGGGGTTAGTTGTAAGATCCGGAATTTTTATTCCGGGTGTTGAGCGGTTTATTGACCTTCCTATAGGCGCGGCTCAGTTTTCCCGCATGCATGAAGTGCTGAGCGTCGGGTTTTATTCCAAAAATCTCGTTCCGACCTCTCATTTTCCACCCTCGCTTTTGGACCCCTCGGTTCCTAGCATATTTGGGAGAATGGGTCAACTGACCCTTGAGCTTCCCCTTTTGATGGCAGCCTTCCTTCCTCCCCTCTCTATTCTCTTTTTTTTTCTCTTTCACGTGAGTTGCTCTCCTTCCTCTCTTTTGGCTCCACCTTCTCCTTTGGATCTTCCATGGCCTTCCATCTTAGGTTGTATGAGTTGCTCCTCTGGAATACGAGATGGAGACAGAAGATCCGAGTTATACTACTGTAGGTAATCTTCTTCTTCCTCCTTCATCTTCTTCCTAATTCTTCCTTGAGCTTCAATGATGGAAGCCATTGATTTCATTCAAGATCTTCCTTCTTTGGCTTGGATGTGCTTGGACCGAGCTTGGATAGAGTGGTATGATGATGTTTATGTGTGTGGATGTTCTGGAGCCAAGCAAGGAAGCTAGGAGGCCAAGGCACAACATGAAATCGTCGAAGAAGCCATCAGTGAGCACCCTCTGTTGTTCGACCGCGGGGGCGGATCTTCAGAGCCGCAGGGGCGGCCAATACCCTAAGCCGCAGGGGCGGCCACCAGGAGCCGCAGGGGCGGACCTCTGGGCCGTAGGAGCGGCCACTGGCTCAGCCAACACGCCCTTGCGGTCTACTTCTCCCTTTTGCGGATGTTCTTCCTCCTTCTGAGCCCGTGCCTTTGTTTGGTGAGTTCCCTACCTTGAGTATAGGTTCATTGATGACCTTAGAGAGTGTTGATGACTAGAAGCATGCTTGGATTGGACCTAGGATAGTTGGAATGCCATGTAGTGGCTTGTGGACCTTAAGCGAGTTTGTGAGGTTTTCGGAATGATCTATGGCTTGATGGCTGCATGTTTCTGAGTTGGTTTATGAGGTGAGGGTAGGGCTGCATTGTGAGGCTTTGTGAGGGTTTATATGGTTAGTACATGGATGTGAGTTTGTGAGCTAGGATGTGCATATAGTTGCTACCGTTGCCTTTGTTGAGACTAGGATAGTTCGTCCTAGTTTGAGTTATGGTTTATAATCTTGCGAGATTATCAGGTCTAGAAGTCTAAGGACTTCTAGCTTATGAGAATTGTATTGATTTGTTCCTTGTTATGATCAGGCGATGAGTATTCCCACGGGAAGTGAGATCGGTTTTTAGCTAGCTTTGAGACGAGGTAAGTCTACGGACTTACTTAGCTCGCTTTTACGCATTATTTGGATATGTGATGGTGGTGTGTGCTTTATCTTTGTTTATAATCATGAAACCGGATTAGGGCAACTCGGTTATATATACTTGGCCCATTGTATGTTATTATCGGGTGGTGACATCACTGCCCAGTTTTCCTAGGGAGACTGGGGGGATCTCTGCGACCATGCCATACACGGTATATGGGCGGGCTTCTTCATCACTCCCTCAGGGTATACGGGTTGGGAGCCGCCACACTCCTGTTGTTTAGACGGGGACATAGGCGAGAGTTATAAGACTCTCGTGTCACACTTGAACGAATGGATTAGATATGGAACAACCTAAAAAGATAATAAGTAACGGATGTGTATGTATACAAGTATGATGCGTGTTATGTGTTTTTCCGTTTGTGTTTGTGCCTTTGCTATCTTTATAATGCCTAGAATGTCAGCTAACGGTTTTATACCGCTTGTTGTAGTTGACGTGCAGGTTAGGTGTTGCCGAGTGATCCAGAAAAGTGGGCAGTCGGGGTTCCATACATCTTAGCTCGAGTTTGGGTTTTTAAGTCCATGTATTATCGTTGTATATTATATGGTGTATTCTTGGCGTTGTTGTATAGACGGCTGATGTCTTTCCTTTCTTGTTATTTTCGGGAATCATGTCATTTCATTAAACTTGTTTTCAGTTTTGGCCTTTTTTGAGCCTTGCAGGAAAGGTCCGGTGAAATTGTTGTCAGGCTAAGGGTCGGGACCCATTGTGAGGTCTCGCCTGTAGCATTCCGATATCTCGCGGATTCGGGGTGTTACAAAGAACTAGGCCCCCTTGATTTAGATGTAATTACAAATTGCAACCATTGTTTCTTATTTGCATTTATGAACCACATTTTGGATTTTTGCAAATTTGCCCCATTTTGGCTAATGACTAATTATGACCCAAAATTGTATTTACGCTTAATGACCCATATTTTGTAATCTTTTGATTGTGGCCTCTGCATGAAAGTTACGAAAATGGCCCAAAGATTTATTTACGAAAAATAACCAATTTTTATAAATTTCACTTTTTGCGCAAAGATTTATTTATGAGTTTTATCTTATATGTATATTTACTATATATTATGCCAATTTAGGGTATAAAAGATAAATTTGTATAATTTTGATAGTAGGTTTGGAAACGCTGTCGGGAAAAGCCTAACAAGTCGAAGTTCGACATCCGTCGATCGACGTTCGTGTATTGACGTTACGTAAGTATTCTTGAATCTTGGAATGGTTTTGCATATTAAAGCATGAGTTAGAAATTAGAACTTAATATGCCTAATTTGGAATTCTAGGTATGTTCTAGGTTGGATTAAGGGTTTTGGACAAACCCTAAAAAAAATAAAAACCTGAACTCAAGTCGGGACTAGGTAAGTCACGCTTACACCTATTAGATGGTGTTGTGACATATAGTCATATATATATGTATTGATTATGTATTTTATGTGTTTAGGATTGTTTGACGCATTTTGTGACAATGACGTTTTTGGCATAAGACTTCAATTTTGGAGGCAAGTACTTTTAAGCGTTTTTATATGAGCATGATCATGATTTGAGTTAATATGTTATTACATGCATGCTTTGGTATTTTATAACATGTTTGCATGATAATTATTATGTATTTATGATCATGGATATTACTTTAGATTTGAGGACTTTTTATTGTTTTTATGACCATGTGATTTAAAGGACTTGTAATTTCTTACCTTATTTTGCTACATTGGTCCAACTTGTTTTTATCAATTTATATTTTGTGATTTATGGAGTTTTTAAGGAAGGATTGGATTGACATATATGAGTTATTGAGTTTGAGTGGTCATGACCATTACGGGATATTGCCCCATTGTTATTATTATTATTATTATTATTATTATTATTATTATTATTATTATTATTATTATTATTATTATTATTATTATTATGAGTTTGAGTTGGACCTTGACCATTACGAGATATTGCCTCATTGTTATATTATTATTATGATGAAATGATTTTGTCTATGACCACGCTTTTGTTTGAAATGATTTTTTTCACTACCCGATTATGGCTTACTACGGTAATTCATGGTACTTAGTGAGTGGGTCGGGGATATGCCCGACCTTTGAGTGATAGCGGGGGGTCACTTGATCCGTGATTGTCGTGGTTATTCTAGGGTTGGGGTAGAAGGTACCTTCATGTCCAATTTGGGCTTGGACATGTTTTGAATTAAAATTCAACACTCATGATTTGAAAGGAGATTTATAAAATAAAAATGCTCGAAGATGTTTTGATATTATGATTGTGAGATTTATGATGATTTTAAGCAAGAGGCAAGGTTATGCCTTTGTTATCCCATTTCGGTCAAGTTGACCAATGATGAAGTTTTAGTTATATGTGATGATTGATGCCTTATTGGAGTATTCGTAAAGCTTTGTTGGCATTTTAAATGACAATTCGGATTATTACTTCATTGGACTTATGAGACATAGTTTTGGATTTGGATTTATGAGTTATTGTTGGGTTTATAAACTATGATTTTGGTTATGAATTATTCGTTTGGACTTATCAAATGTGATTTGGAATTATAAATTTTTAATTGGACTTAAGATATCGTTTTGGACTATGAGTATTATTTTGAGTTATGGATATTGACTATGATTACGAGTTTTTTATGTCGGTATTAATTTGAAGAGATATTTGAGACGTTTAATAATTACTTGAGATTTATTGGATTGAAATTATTTGGAAATGATTTATGAGTATTTGAACTTGATTGTAAGTATTTTGATTCATTTATGAGGATTTGATTACGAGAATGTTTGGATTTAATCATGAATATTGATTTGGAATTACGAGTTATTACTTTGGATTTACGAGAATGTTGAGTTGGACTATGGTTTTGGTTTATAAACCTTGATTTGGATATTGTTTTCGGACTTGAATATTTAATTATGGTTATATCATTATGCCTTTGGATTTAAAGCATGATTTCTATAAGGATACTTGATTGATACTCTTGCGTGATATTTGAGTTGAGTAATGAGTTTAGAAGCGTTATTCACCCTTGTACTTTCCTTTGTTATTTTTTAAAATCATGTTGTGTCATATGTGCTTATTCATGCTTACATTCATGTAAATTATCCTGTTTATGTAATTGTTTAGTTTATGTGGAAGACTAACCTCACCACGGTGGATCTGGTTATGTTTGTTTACAAGATCATTTCAAGAGCATGTAGTCACATGATTAACTCATGGGCATGTTTACCTTTTTGCATTATTTTTCAGTTTATTTATCTTTTGTTCTCTCTACATTATCTACCTATGTCTAGTATGATCTTAGGTTTTGACCCTACTTTTGGGAACGTTAACTAACGGGTTTCATCCCGATTTTGTTGTTAGACTCTTCTCTTGACATCAAGTATGCTACCGAGTTTACCTTGCAGCTCGATGGTGTTTAACCAGATTTACGGGTGCCTTAGGACATGGGATGTTTCTACTTGTTAGACTGTTGAGTAGACTTTTGTCCTATTTCTTTTAGACTACGTTTTTCTTTTGTTTAACCTTCATTGAGGTTGTTGTGATCTTTTGGTTTATCTATATTGTCTGCCTACACTAGCATTTCTTTTGCTTTTTTACATGATAATCAAGTTAATGTTTTCCTATATGTGTCGTGTCCTTGTTGTAATGTCCAATGAATGTTGTTAGATATTGTTGAGGATTTCATTTTATGAATCTAAGATAGTGAAGTCTTAGTTTGCTAAAAATTGGGACGTTATAACTTGGTATCAAAGCATAGGTTGACAACAAGGGCACTTGTACCCTGAACTTTGGCGTGATAATCCAACCTAAACAAAACACAGTTCAAGTTTTAATGTTTTAAAAGTTTTGAGGTTTTAAATAAGAATTTTCTTTTATATTATGAATTTGAGGCGTGTATCCTTGATTTTTTGGAAAAAGATGATGCATAGTCGGGTTGGGTTAGAAAGGCACAGACATCCTCACCATTGAGCTTCGGAACTCGAGTTTTAGTAGAAGAATATGACTATTCTAGAACTATTAAGAATGTCTAGTTAACACGGGGATAACACATTTTAGTTATGGCTCGTTTTGGAGAAATTGAGTCTTCCACAACTCGAGGACGGGGTAGGGGAAGAGGTTGTGGTCGAGGCTGAGGAAGAGGCGGAGTTATGCCGATAGCCGGGCAACCAGAGGAGGTGCACTCGGAGGAAGTCAATGAGAGTGTGGTCCCATTTTAGAGGACTCACTTTGTAATTGCCTCAATGCGAGTGTCCCTGAAAGACCTAACTTTCCGAGCTATGCTAAAAGATATAGTTGTTGATGTCCTTGGGAGGATACTTAAAGGAAGAGATATATCAGTGTCATCCCGTGATGTTTTCCGTAGATTTGAGACGGTAATACCCTACTGAGGACGTCGCCTTTTTAGACACCATCTGCTAGTGTTTCAGTGATGCATATGCCACCCCCGCCATCTCAAGGGGGGTTGCAGAGATCAACTGAGATTGAGAGGAATCGCCAAGAGTTACATAAGTCTGATTTTGACCAATGGTTGAAGGCTTTTCATCAGTTGAAGGTCCGTACTTTCACAAGAGCTACCCACTCTTTTATCGTTACTTCACGTGTAGATAGACTGCATCTAGAGACCACCATAGAGACGCTTTTTATTATAGAGATCCTAGATGGAAGCAAGGTGCTAGGTGATAGAGAGATCTTACGATGTCTCATTCATTTAGGATGGCGCATCTAGCCCACATATTTTATTTTTATGTCATTACCCCCATGATGATGTAATAATGGGAATGGACTCGATAATCGGATACCGAGAACGCTTGGATATTGATAGTGGACGATTACAACGACTTCACTTGATGAGACACAACATGTGTGTTAGTTTTTAGATCTCACTAAATTCCAAGCAGTACTCCGTGCTATTAAAAGGGTGAAACCCCACAAGGACGGTGATGTGGGATAATGGTGTTACGCCCTGCATGAATGAGCAAGTATAGAGGTGACACAGATTCTTGTGGTACATGAGTTTGAGGATGTGTTTGCGGCAGATCTACCCAAACTACCCCCTAGGAGAGAGGTGGACTTTAGCATTGACCAGGAACCCGAGACGGACCAATCTCGAAGGCTCCTTATCGCACAAAACCCACAGAAATAAAAGAACTTAAGACCAACTGGAGGAGTTATTGGAGAAAGGGCAAGTGAGACTGAGTGCATCACCATGGGAGCTTTAGTGTTGTTTGTAAAGAAGAAGGATGGATCCATGAGGTTGAGCATTGATTAGCGAGATATCAATCGGGTCACTGTTAAAACAAGTATCCACTTTTCCGGATTAAGGACTTGTTAGATCAACTGCAAGGAGCAATGGTTTTCTCTAAGATTGGTTTGAGATCTGGATACCATTAGCTAAGAGTTAGGAAAGAGGACATTCCAAAAACAATTTTCCGTACCCGTTATGGCCATTATGAGTTGTTGTCATGCCTTTTTGGGCTTACTAGTGCCCCATTAGTGTTCATCCAAATTGCAACTTTTGGATGTCAAATGCAACCTTCTTAGGACATGTGGTGTCAACAAAAAGGGGTTAAGGGAAACCTTATGAAGAATGAGGCAGTAGCATCGTGCCCTCCTCTATGAATTGCACATACACATCCATACAACAAATTTGGTTTACTGTGATAACGTCTCAACCGTCTACTTCCAACCCCGTCCAACATCAGAGAACTAAACATGTCGAGCTTGGCATACACTTTGTTCGCGGAAAGTTTGTTTTGGGAAAAGTTTGCGTTCTTCACGTCCCCTCGGCACATCAGTAGTCCGACATCTTTACAAAGGTATCACCCCTCTACAATTTACGGACATCCGATCCAGTGCATGTCTTCGTTCACCTCCAACTTCGCTTGAGAGATCGAGGATGTTAGAGATATAAATAATGGTTATTAATTGTAATTATAAATAGTGGTCTTTAATTATAATTATGTGATTATAACCCTATTATTTTCACCATGTATATATATAATTAATATGTGGCAAATTACCTTTGATAAATTCTTTTCATAATCCGCATTTCGTCTTACATTTGGATGAGATGAAATGGGGAACATGATAATGAGACAAAAGGATTTGCCCCGGATTCGATTTTGTTTTATTTCTTTAACTAGTTTAGAGCCCGCACCTTGTGCGGGTTTTGTCTAAGTAAAAAAGTATTTTAATTTTAATTTTAATATTACGTATTTGAGATTAATCTATAAAAAACAAATTTAAAACTAAGAAAAAACTTTTTAACCAAACTTAGCCATTTTTTTATTAAAGGCTACAACTAGCATCACGTTGTGAGGATTAAATTAAAAAAATTTATAAAATGAAAAAAAAAATAATTAAAATTCAAAAAGATTATGTTTATAGTATTATATTTATACCTCAATATAATATTTAAAACTTAGTTATTTATTATAAAAAATATCTGGAAAAGATTGAATAGATTTTACAAATAACATATAAATTGAAAAAAGTGAAAGATAGTAAAATTTAACTATTTTGAGTGTAAAGAAGATTTTAAATTTTGAAATTAAAAATTATCTAGAAAATATTGAATAGATTTTAAAAATAAGGATTATTTTAGTATAATATATAGATTTATTAAAAAATTTGAAATTAAAAATTAAAAACGAATTTAATTTTAAAAATTAAATTTAAAAATAAGAAAACAAATTGTTATATAAAATTTAAAGTAAAAATTAAATTCAATAATTAACTTAACAATTAAATTTTAAAAATTAAAAATAAGGAGAAGAAAATAAATGAAATTATAAAATGTGCCTAAATTATATTTTTTTATATTATTAACACAAAGTTCAAAAAATATAAGAAAGATTTTCAAATTTTGTTTGTTAAACTTTTGAAGATTTGGTTTATTATCAATATCTTATGATTTTTTTAATTTTAAATATTTAATAGGTATATGATAACAAATTTGTAAATAAGTCAATTAAATTCTTACGTGACATGTTTGAAATATGAGGTGGAATTCCTAATTGTTTATTAATTTTTTAGAATTTATTTTATAAAAAGAATGACAAATCTATAAATATCTTGTGACATATCTATAAATATATTGAAAAAAGTCCTATATAACATACCTTAGTGATTGATATGTGCACTAAGTGGGTTGTGTTTTAGTATGTTATATGGATATATAGATTTTGATGTCATTATCTTCTCTTTGTTTATTTTCATGATGCTTCATCGGCTTCTGATCGTTTTTGTTTCGTTATTGACATGTCTTCTGTTTTCGGATCGCTTTTCTAGAAATTAAATGATGGGCCAAATTATCAGCCCATCTCCCATCTAAATGGGCTTATGTTCAGGCCCAAATTGAGCAATCCTAATGACTGGCCCAACTTTAAAGTGAAACAATCATAGCGAACCAACCCGCCAAAGCAGTCCTGGTCCCTCCCTCGACTAAGAGCAAACCACGCCTCCACCTCCGCTAATGACACCGACGACGGCGTTTCTTCTGCGATCGCTTCTTTCTGGCGGACTTTCTAATCAACGCTTGGTATTTCTTCGCTTCGTCTCCTCCTTCTCTTCTATCAGTCCTGAAACGTCGGTCGTGAGCCCTAGAAATCGAACGGCGAGCATTTTCGAGGACCAATCGGACGGAGGTGGAAGTGCGGTCTACAATCATGCTTTGAAGTACTCTCGCCCACTTACTATTAGTCTATTGGAGCAGCGCTCGCACTTACATAATTCGGTCTGCTTGATCGGCACCGTGGAGCGAACTCCCACAGTTTATAACACGCGAGGTGATTACTTCGGAGTTTATACGATGCTCAGTGTTAAAACCTCCCCTGATTCTGACAGTTTCTTTAGGTAATTTCACGATCCAATTTTTTTTTCTTTCAATTTAGTGTTTGTTGAATGCATGTACTTGAGAACAATGTTTAAATGGCTGTGAAATGCTAAAATCAAAATTTAGTTTTGTGGTGACATTTGATATTATTTGTGCAATTTTATTTCAGACAATGACAAGGGAAAACGAGATTATGATTACTTTGTTGATAGCAGGATTCAAGTTGCGATGTGGGGTGAGATTGCGAAAGTAGCATTGGAACATCTAAATTCTGGAGATTATATTTATGTTTCAGGTCGACTAGAGGCTTTCAGAAGTCCAGAGTCTTCTGGAAATGATAGATTACGATACAAGGTAGATTCTCTTTGTTGCTTTTGAAATATTATTTCTTGCTTTTCTAATGCTCATCGATGGTATATAGCCGCCAATTAGATATGTATTTGCGATACTTAAAATACATTTTTTTTTCCGCATTGCCAGAACCCTTGGTATTATGTGCACTAGTTGCACTTGATGACACGCCGTGAATTGTTTGATCTTGATTATGTTTCTTGTATATTCTTTTTTCTCAGAATCTCAGCCTATTAGAGGTAATGCCTTGAATGTTAAATTATAAGCTGGTAAGATTAAACCTCTTCTATTGAGTACTCGATCTGTTGCTTTGATGCTTACCTTATGTTTTGTGAAAAATGACGTGAAAATCATGAAAGCACGTATGAATTTGATGTGTACTTAGGAATTGATATGATAGCTTTGGTCTATAAATATAGGTCACTTGCTGATATATGCAAATTTTGGTGAATAAGTTAATTCTATTGTAAATTGATCATATGAATGATTAAATGAAACAACGGTTAAGCTGAACATTGGTGTATGTCTTATTGAGTACTCAATATTTAGCATTGGTGCTACATCTACCACCAACATAGTGGTTATATTTTCTACTTGTTTTGTGGTATTTGATACCTCTCTTGTGGTGGAATGGTGGGTAGCTGCTAACAACAGTCTTTAGGATGAAAAAATTAGATGAAATTGTTTCAAGAACCAACCACTGTTGTAAAAGACACAAGGCGCAGGAGCTCCTGGAGCCCAGGCGTAAGGCACACTGTGTCTAGGCACACGCCTCTTTGAAGATTTATTAATAAAACACCTCGCCTCATTGATGATTTATTAATAAAACACCTTAGTTCATATCAAATTGAAAACAAAGTTGAGTTCAGTTCAAAAGCAAAAAAACAAGCAAGAAATATGAACCACAAAATTGAAAAAATAGTTCTTCTAGCAAATGCAGCAACTGCTGACTGTGCAGAGGGGTACAACCGAAGATCTTATCAATTAAGATGAGAGGGAAAAGGAGAGAGTTGGATGGAAAGGGAGATGGATGTGCACGGCTAAATGATTACAGGATAAGGAGAAGAATAGAAGAAGGCCCCTACTCAGAGTAGTTTCATTCCGGGGAGGATGATTTCGGACAATGTTGTCCTAGCACAGGAAGCTATTCATTCGATGAAGAAGAAAAAGAAGGGCCGTAAGGGCTGGATGATCTTGAAGCTTGAGCTCCCCCAGAGGTGGGTGGAATGGATCACGGCTTGCATCTCTTCGGGTTTCATGCAGGTTTTGTGGAATCGTGAGAAAACTCCCACTTTTGACATGACTAGAGGTCTCTGGCAGGGTGATCCGATTTCGCCTATCTTTTCGTCTTGTGTCTGGAGAGACTTAGGCACATGATTGATAGAGCAGTCTCCGTAGGGGACTGGAAGCCTGTTAAGTTATCCCGGGGAAGACCTGCTCTTTCACATTTATCTTTTGTGGACGACATCCTCCTATTTGCAGAAGCCTCTGTCTAGCAGGTTGGTGTTGTTAAACAGATTCTGAGGAGGTTTTGTGAGGCCTCGTGACAAGCAGTTAGCCTTACTAAATCTCGGATTTTCGTGTCACAATATATTAGGGGGGAGTTGTAAGCACGCCTAAGTACAGAATGCGGGATTCCCGCTACAAGACACTTGGGGAAATACCTAGGAAGTCTGCTATTTCATGGCCCTGTTAATAAAGGAAACATTTCACCCTATGATCGAGAAGAGTTCACTAACGTCTCTCGGGATGGTAGAGACATGCCCTCGGCATTGCTGGAAGGGTCACCTTGACTAAATCGGTTTTGTCTGCACTTCCACTCTACGTCATGAGCACGGTTCTGCTTCCTGCTTCTATATGTACTGAGCTCGATAAAATGTGCTGCAATTTCATCTGGGGGAGCACGGTAGAGAAGCGAAAGATGCACCTTCTTTCATGGAAGAAACTTTGTCAGGCGAGATCTAATGGGGGTCTTGGTCTTCGTCCAGCTGCGGATTCAAATTTGGTTCTCATAAGCAAGCTGAGTTGGAGGCTCTTTCATTGCAGGGATAGCTTGTGGGCTAAAGTCATCTGCAGTAAGTATAAGGTTGCTAGTAGTGGGTGGCCTGCAACTCTTTCCAGCCACGGCAATTGTTCACAGGTCTGGCAAAGCCTGGTGTCTGGTTACAACAAAGTAGTGGCACCAAATCTGGGTTGGAATGTCCTCGAAAGGAGTTCGGTATCGTTCTGGGAAAGTTGTAGAAAAAGAATAGAAGAAAGTTGTAGAAAAAGAAGTCATGATTATGTGATTCTATGAATAATTTTATGATTTTTATCATTTAAAGGCTTCTATTGATATCTATTTATAAACTTATGTACTTAATTAATAATGTAAAATATTTTTGAAGATAGGGACAAAGTATTTTTGGAAAAACATTTTGAACTTATTTTTGTACAAAAAAAGAAGGCAGGCGCCTACAGGGCGCAGGAAGCGCAACTGTGATGTTTCCTTTTTTGCTCACCATTCTTGACAAGAAAATCACTTTTGTTGTTGTTTGCAGTGCATCTAATGTAACAATTTTCTGTTTGTCCAGGTAACAGTGAAGGAATTCAATTATGTTAAACAACACAATGAAAAGCAGAGAGTTGATGAAGTCTCACAGTCAAAACCACAAGGTAGGAGCTCTCCTGGCTTTAACAGTGAAGGAATTCAATTATGTTAAATTATGGCAATATTTGATTCTATGAATAATTTTTTCATCATTCTGGACTTTGTCATGAGAAACATTTTCGTGGATTGATCTGAAAAACGCTATGAGATGCAAACAACTTGCAATGTTGTCTTTATTACTGGAAATCTAGTTATACGTCTCTGTTGTGGACTTTGGTCCACAACCCTTCCAACATGTTGGTGGTTTGTGTTGATTACTAATTTAATATCTAGGGTAGCCATGATTTGCGCCATCTCATATTGTTTTCTTGACATGACGTTAATTTTCATTCATAGGTAGTTTATCTATCCCGAGTCATCTCTAATATGTGTTTCTCCGGTAAACCTACAGGCGGATCTAGTTTGAAAAACAAAGAAGACCGCTTGCATTTGTGGCAAGTCTTCTTCACAAACCCACAAGAGT
The DNA here is from genome assembly GCA_033239125.1 of Fagopyrum homotropicum. Taxonomy (NCBI): domain Eukaryota; kingdom Viridiplantae; phylum Streptophyta; class Magnoliopsida; order Caryophyllales; family Polygonaceae; genus Fagopyrum; species Fagopyrum homotropicum. Next base: position 28,111,927 of record BSWB01000006.1, read on the forward strand.
GGCATGATTGGCGACAAAACAAGAGAAATCCAAAGTCACCAGATTTCAAACATAAATCGACGGGCGAGGCGCTGTGGATTACTGCAGAGGATCCTCCTTGGATCATAAGACAGATTGAACTTCTGGATTCAATGGTTGCAGCTGGATGCTTTAAAGATCAAAGCTCTCGGCGGCCTCACGTGTCAAATTACATTTCTGATAAACTTTAATGACAAATTACATTGTTGTATAAATCTCATTGAAGCTATATAGATTGTTATTATTATCGGATAGGTGTATTGTAGTCTGTGACAATATTCATTTCTCCTTTTATTTTGGCTTGACAAGGAGTATGAAAAATCAACTCTATTTTGGGGTGTAGTACTCTGTTCTTATTAGCTGTGAATGCGAATGGAATCCTTAAAAGGGCCTTCATCTTAGCCTCAAAGTTTCACGCTCTATTCATTTCTCCCTTCAGTTTTGTCTTACTCATGGTTTGTCTAATAACACGCATCATTCAGTCCAATAGTAGATGACCTTATAATAATTATTTTTAGTATATTTATCTAATATTACTTTGTTTTTGGTTAAACTCAATTTTATAAAACCCAATGGTACATGCCCTTATAAAAATTAATTTTAGTTTATTTATCTAATATTACTGTGTTTTTGGTTAAACTCAATATAATATCCACATGAGGAGTTAAAATCCACACTTTTTAGTTATAGTTTACAAGCGTTCGAATCCGTGCAACGCATAAACTTTTTCTAATAAATTATAGATAAATGTAATTATCTTGTCAAAATCATATTATATTTCTCAAAAATTTAAAAAGTGTTACATTTTTTTTTTTAGGTGAAGAAAAAGTGTTACATTTGATATAAGTATTTGCTAGCATTATTATGAAAAACAAACACAATACATTTTATTCCTTGTCAACAAAGAAAAATAATAGAATGTTAAAATTATTATAAATTTTACCAGATAATTTTCTCTTGATAACCTTGAGTTATTGCCATTTCTCTTGATATCCACAAGTTTTTTTAAAAAAATTGATGCCTTCTAAGTTTTAAAACAGTCTCTCTTTACCCATTTTATATATTTATAAATTAAAAAAATTAAAATCTTTTTTATTTAAAAAAATTCATATATTATACCTACATTACACGATTAATTTTTATTTTTTATAAAGTAAATAAAACAAGAATTTTTATTGCATTTTTATATAGTAAACAAACATAAAAGGAAACATATATTTTCTTTGTTTTTTAAAAATAAATAAAAAAAATGTTTATTTGTGTTTTTTTTACTTTTATAAAAAACAAATTAACCTTCAAATTTAATTTTCTTTAATTATTTTTTATTGGAAATAAACAATTTTAAAATGGGTAAGAAAATGAATGTTTTTATGGTTTGAGGGCACCAAGTAAAATTTAAATAACGTGTGTATAGCAAGAGGAAAAACAATACCTCAAGGGTACCAAGAGCAAACAATAATCTACTCAAGCTTCGGGTTCAATCATCTCAAGCTTCAAACCATAAAAAGTACCGTCAAACTCCTTTTTACCGGCTGAGAGATGTGCAGAAGTCTAGCCACAACCATGATTTGATAGTTGTGGAAAAAAATTAATTAAAAAATATAATTTGATAATTTATTGATTTTATAGGAGGTTAATAATATAATATATCTACCTATTTGGGTGTTGTTCAGGTAAGACACATTATTCCGGTAGGGCCGTGCGGCTGAATGTAGAGCTGACACGTGTCCCAATTTATTTTATTATTTTTTTTTTCAGAAACGAATGAAAATGTTAGTTCAAAAGTTATTAAAGGATAGTTCATAAGTTATAAAAGGATAGTTCATGAATTATAATAGAATAGTTCATAGTGCAAAATTTATAAAGGAGTGAAAGTAACAGTTCAAAACTTATTAAGGGATATTTCATAACTTATAAAAGGATACTTCATGAATTATATTATAATAGAATAGTTCATAGTGCAAAATTTATAAAGGATAGTGCATAACTTATATAATGATAGTTCATGAATTATAATTGAATAATTCATAACTTATAAACGATTAATTTATAAATAATTTGATATAATATATTAAAAAGTAATAATTCATAAATTATATAGAAATAGTTCAAAGTTTATAAAAGAATAATGCACAATTTATACCATTGTAGTTAAAAAAAAATTTCATTCATTTCTGAAAAAAAAAAAAATTTTTGACACGTGTTAGCCCTACGTTCACCAGCACATCCCTATGCGAAATTATAAACAGCACTAAACGTCTACCTATTTACTAAAAAAAGAAGTGAGGAGGAACCGTCGGTGATTTTAAAAATTAATCAGTAAATATGACGAGATAATTATTAATTTTACTCTGGACTTACAACTTCAAACTCTCTGCTCTCTCTATAAAAACCTCCCCCCTACTCACCTTTTCTCCTACGCTGATATTTTTGCCGTGGATCTTCACAAAACCCGCCTTGTTCCCCATTGTTGATGGGGGTCACTGACCTATTTGCCGGCGAGATTGCCACTGAGCTACTCAAACAACTACTCTCCGTCGCTCGAAAATCAGCTCTGTGCAGAGTAAGCGCCGAGCAACTCATCAATCACTTGAACGACCTCCTCCCAATCATCCAAGAAATCAAATACTCTGGCGTCGAGCTCCCTCAGTTCCGGCAGTCGCAACTCGACCGTATCTCCGAGCTCTTACGCGATGGACTTGATCTCTCCAAGAAGGTTATCGGTTCAGGCCGGTGGAACGTCTACAAGAACCTTCAATTGGCGAGGAAGATGGAGAAACTGGAGAAGCGAGTTGCGACTTTCGTCCAAGGTCCATTGCAGGCTCACCTATTAGCCGATGTTCACCATCTAAGATTCGACACGGCAGAGCGATTTGATCGGCTTGAAGGCTCTGCACACCGGATTGAACAACGGCTTAGTGCTTTGAAAATTGGGGCTGGTGCCGGAGGAGGTGTCTGGTTGGAGGAGGAAATGAGGAGATTGGAGGAATTAGGGAACAAGTGTGAGTCTAATTTGGGGAATTCGAGTGTTGCTTTGGGGGTTGGGTTGAAGAAGGTGAGAGAACTTCTGATGGAGAGGGAAGACGCCGGAGTTGTAGGTATATGTGGAATTGGGGGAATTGGGAAGACGACTTTGACAAGAGAGATTTGCTCAGATGATCATGTTAAGAGTAATTTTCTTTCCTTTTGATGATTGTATTACTAAAATTTATGGAATTAACTAGATTGTTGGTTTGAGTAAACTCTTATAATATTGATTTTGGCCAATGAACTTTAGGTTTAAGCTTTAAGGATTTGTTTTAACGACTTTGTTGTTTTTGGCTAAACCTTTGACAGATTACTTTGGAAACAAGATTTTATTCTTAACAGTATCACAATCTCCAAATGTGGAGGCATTGAGATTGAGGATATGGGGATTTCTATCAGGAACTGAGTACTTAGGTCCCAATGCTGTGGTACCCCAGTTTACAACCCTCCAATGCAGATGGAAGCAAGGCATGCATAAGCTAGTTATCTTGGATGATGTTTGGTCACTCTCAGTGTTGGAGCAGTTGGTTTTTAAAGTTACCTCATGCAAAACCCTGGTTATTTCGAGGTTTAATTTCCCGACGGTTTTCAACCTCACCTATGAGGTGGAATTGTTGAAGGAAGATGAAGCTTTGTCTTTGTTTTGTAACACTACTTTTGGTCAGAAGACGATTCCCTTCTCTGCTAATGAAAATCTGGTTAAGCAGGTAAGGTTTTTCATCTTTTTTCTTCGTCGGCATATGAGAATCGACAAGTTGATTATATGTCACTCATATAAGTGAAATTGCTGTTTTCTAGCTTGTGAGTGAATGCAAAGGGCTTCCATTGGCTCTGAAAGTTGTGGGGGCATCACTACGCGACCAACCTCCAATGTTTTGGATGAGTGCAAAGAACAGATTGGCACGCGGTGAGCCTATTTGTGAGTCTCATCAGATTAATCTGCTCGAGCGTTTGAAAGTGAGTATTGGTTACTTGCAAGGCAAGGTCATGGAGTGTTTCTTAGACCTGGCTGCCTTTCCAGAAGATAAAAAGATTCCCCTTGATGTTCTGATTAACATATGGATTGAGATTCATGATATTGACAACGAAGAAGCATTTGCTATTCTCATTGAACTTTCCGAGAAAAATCTTCTAACTTTGGAGAAAGATTCACGGTGCATATTCGGACTCACTTGAGATGCAATGCAATGACTCTTTTGAGCATCTTAGACATTCCTATTTATTTACATTTCATTTTTTGCAGTGTTGGCGACGTTTACAGCAGCTACTATGACATTTATGTTACCCAACATGATGTCTTGAGAGATCTTGCTCTTCATATGAGCAACCAAGGGAACATAAATCAACGGAGGAGACTTTTGATGCCTCGAATGGAAGAAAGGCCCCCAAGGGAATGGGAGCGAAACATAGACCAACCGTTTCATGCCCAGCTGGTTTCACTTCATTTAGGTATTACATCTCTCTGTGCTTAATGTTCATTGTTAGAACCAGAAGAACTTAGTCATAATTCAATCTTTCATTATATAGGGAAAATGAAGGAAATGGATTGGTACTCAATGAATTTCCCAAAGGCTGAAGTGCTTATCCTGAACTTCAGCTCAAGTGAATTCTTCTTACCGCCGTTCATAAGCAACATGCCAAGGCTAAGAGCATTGGTTCTGGTCAACAGCAACACTTCACATGCTACTCTCCAAAACCTACCAGTCTTTGCAAACATAAAAAACCTAAGAAGTCTTTGGTTAGAAAGCATTTGTGTTCCTCAGCTCCCGACATCTACCGTTCCTTTAGAACAAGTGCGTAAATTATCTCTAGTCCTCTGTAAAATGGAAAGAAACTCAGATCCATCAGTGGTAGATTTACCTTGGATTTTCCCCAATCTCACCGATCTCACAATCGATCACTGTATAGATTTGACCCAACTCCCACAAAGCATCTGCTGGTTACGTTCTCTCAGGAACCTAAGCATCACCAACTGCCATACCCTACTCGAACTGCCCGCTGATCTGGGTCTGTTAGATTCCCTCCGAATCCTTAGGCTCTATGCTTGCCCGAAACTCAAGGCGTTACCATCTGGAGTTTCCCAGCTTGTTTGGTTGAAGTACCTTAACATATCCCAATGTCTGAATTTGGCGAGTCTACCAGAGGGTGTTGGTAGGCTAATGAGCTTAGAAAAGATTGACATGAGAGAATGCTCCCACATAAGCTCTTTGCCAAACTCGGTGGGTTCACTGCAGTCATTGCGTCACGTAGTTTGTGATGAGGAGATTTCTTGGTCATGGAAAGAGTTGGAAATCACTTTGCCTAAGCTTCACATTCAAGTTGCAGAAGAATGTTTTAATCTTGATTGGCTTGCAGAATGAAGTCCTTTGATCCGATTGTAAATACTGTAGTTAATTAGTTATACTCCCTCCATTTGTATTAGTTGGGAGGCTTCAGCGTCATGAGCTATCAGATACATCATTATCTAATCTTTAGTTAATAAAATATGTGATATTAGGGTACTCCAGGTTATAATACGGTCCGGTCCGGGTTTGGAATGGGACAGACCGGATGCTCTTCTAGTTAAAATATATTTAAAGTGTAACCGTTCCGGAACATTACCGTCCAGGACCGGACCGGAACATTACCGTCCAGGATCGGACCAGGCCGTAATTTTTGGTCCAGTCCGGTCTAAATATATGCGGCCCTAATTTGAAGGATTAATGAGCGGTCGTCAGGAGATCGAGTCGGGAGCGTTAGAAAAGGTTTGGATTAAGCATGAGGCGAAGATAAAATGGTGAATCAAAGTTTGTAGAAGTAGAGGATGAATAACTTATAGAATGTGAATGTCCACTAAAAACAGAGAGGGCCAGGGAGATCGATAATAAAAAGTAATACTACCTCCGATAAAAAATAACTGTCATTTTAGCCTTTGACACAATTTTTAAGAAAAATATTAAATAACATAGATTTTGTAAATTTTTTCTAAATCTTATCACATATTTAATATTCAACCTTCTTTTAAACCAATAAGAAAGATTTTAGAACTAAAATTAATCATTTACACCAATTTTCAAGAACATTTCTTATAATTATTCTTCATTTATTGGCCTAGAAAACTTAAAACGACACATAATTTTGATCAAATTTCTAATGATAAAACGTCACTTATTTTTGATCGGAGGGAGTAATAGAAACAAATAAAAAGTCAAAATTGATCGCTTCTGATTTTGGTACCACAGCAGCTGTGGGGTCACCTACATGGCTACATCTACATGGACCCATCGTTTTACTGAACGTGATCCATTGAATCTTCCCGTATAAGTTAACAACTATATAGCTATCAATTTAATTAGGTATGTGATGTGATGGTGACGTCATGACTCCTGAATTTGCAGCTACATTATCTTGTCATTTTAAAAAGATAATCTCATGGATTTGTGAAGATCGAGGGGTAGATATGACCCCACGCAAAATTAAAACGATACAAGTATTTTCATTTAGACAAACTTGTCGATTTGTTGAAAGGGGCGCAAAGTTAAATCTTATACATAAAAGTTGAAATACTTGTTGTCATATTTGTTATGTGTAATTTTTTATTATTATTTTTCCAATTACTATTATTTTACCAATAACTTATTGCGTGAAAGTTTGTTTTATTCGCATATAGGGTATTCCAACAATCATGTTCTACAAGGTTATATTGACTTGGACATTTGGAGGGATGGAATTCCTACCATGTGTCTTTCTAACTCATGCATTTCGACCGACGATTATTTTGATCAGGCGAGTAAGCGGTATGAAGCGGGGAATTTTGGGAGAAATTTTAACAACGTATCAAGCGTAGGTATTTCAATCAACAAATTTCCGTTTGATGGTAATTGAAAGGGTGATTATGACCTATAATATATTAACAGGTGAATTTGGATAGGGTTATTCCAACTTATATATTATACCCGATGGTTTTATTAGATGAAGTGTGTATTAATGTGTTAATATTACGTATAATTATATTGAATGATTATCACACAAGAACAATCAAGTATATTTTTCAATCGGAACTAAATGAATTGTTTAATAATGATAACAACATACTAAAAATACTACATTAAATAATATTAATAATTAAACAAACTACTTACAAATATTTATATGTAATATATTATAGCATCTATTTAAAAAATAGGTCTAACTATTATCGTATAATTCATATCAAACATTGCGAAACTTAGCCTAAAATAATATGTCTAAAAGGTACACTGTAACAAATCTCCTGCATGTAAGGAGTAATATACTAATTACATATTATAAGTGTGAGTTGAAAAATATGCTTTTTATTATCAATATACTAGAATTTTAGGTTTTAGGTGCGTCTTTTGGTATAAAAATTATGTAGTTCTTGAGTATCAAATTCAGATCAAAAGACCCTCCCATCATATTATTGACTCAATAAATTAAAACTTTTATTATAATACTCAAAACTTATATCCAAATTTTAATATTCAAAACCCAACCCAAAACTTAATACCTAAAATTCTAAAAACTCTGTTTGTCCACCTACATAATAAAACACACTTTTTCACCTAATTTTCTCATTTCACAACCCCACTATTTCTCGGCTGTTTATATTAATTAATTAACTAATTGATTTAATGAAAAAGAAAGTGAAAAACTAAGATTTATGTAAAAAAGAATATGAAGGTAAAACATGAGATATTTTTTTAAGAAATTCAATATTGTGGGCCGTTTGTATTTATATATTGGAATTTATTAAGATGAGAATGGACCCTATTTATGTATTGGAAATGATTAAGACGAGAATGGGACCAATGAGTGGTACATATTTTTTATTGTCAGGCACAGCATCTTCGTAATATTCTATTTGAGGTGCGATTTGTACTTAATATATATATATATATATATATATATATATATATATATATATATATATATATATATATATATATATATATATATATATATATATATATATCTTAATTAGACTACATTAGTGACGTGACTTCCCTATAATTTTTTTCGAATTAAATTTTTTACAAAATCAAGAATTAAGTCAATAAATATCTTTTTATTAAAACAAATCTAAAACAAATTTTTTTAACTAATCTTTTAAAAAATTAATCCAAAAAGTTAAGTATATCACTTACATTCTAGACGTTTTATCAAATTAAAAAAAGAAACAATTTGGTTTACTAGGTTTTTTCTAGTTTTGTGTTTAGTAAATGTACCCCTTGAAACAAGAGTGTGTAGAGTTTGAGAACAAATACAAAAGGTTGGAGTATATTTAATTAATTGAAACATTAAAAAGTCTAGTTACTATTATAGTTTTTCAAAAAGGCCTAATTACCAAAATTGGCCTTAAAAAAATATCAAAATCTAACAAAATCTACTAATTTCACAATTTACGTTGGTTGATCATACAACCTAAAATTTTCTTGTACGTTTTACTTTTCATCCACGTTTTATCTCTCACGCTATATATGTGGATAATACCTCATCCTTTTTATGATAGTTTTGTCTTCCAATATTGATCATATTTCTTCATCTTTTTAAGGGTTGTGATAATTTGAAGATCGGATTTTTCAAAATTGCTTCGTCTAAATTTTCAAGTTATCCCCTACGTTTTCAATCATCACACTCATTTCTACTATTGTTTATTCATTCCTTAATTTGTTTTCAATAACTGTTATTTCAATAACTTTGGTTTTCACTATTCCGTGTTTTATGAAAGTCTCTTCCCTTCCGCCTTTCTTCTAACTTATCTACTCGCAAACAGATATGTCGAGATCTGCCCGTAAAGATCCATCAATATTTAAATATACCCGCACAAAGTGCGAGACATGAACTAATTGTTATAAAAAAATAGTTTTCATTCGTAGGTTACAAAAAAGTGACTTGAGTTTTAGGACTATTCAAATAGAGCCATACGTTAAGTTCCATTATGATTTAGGAGCGCGCCGTGAAAAATGTGAGAATAGACGTTTTGTAATTGTAATTTTCTGATTAGATTTTGTTTTTCAAAATAAATTTATAACATAATGTCTTTTTTTCTTTTTATTTTTTGTTATAAGCAATCAATTTTGTAAAAGATGCAAAATTTAATTAAAATTTACAAGGTATATTTAAAAAATACGTAAAATTATTTGGAAGTTTAGCATGTAATATCGACATAAACTGAGGTGGTTGAAATGCAGGGTATTATTCATGGTCTCGATTTTACATGGTCCAAAGGTTACCGTTGGACTGTGTATTGGTGCTAAAGTTGATTGAAGATGGGATTGATGTTATGCATCCCTTATATAGTCCGGTGACTAGGTGTCATGACATTGTTCGATACTGGATAATTCATTCCGGTTATATTTTGTATACGGCGGCGGATGTACTTGTCAGTTTTATCTTTCGTATTGGTCGTCATTTTTTCGATGTTCCTCCGACATGTATTGCTAGACTTTTCTCTACATGCATCTCCAAGATTTATTTTTTCGAAAATGACTTTTAGTTTTTTGAAAATGAATTAGATGTAGTTTGTTTGTTTTAGGCTTTGGCATAGTGATCTTTACTCTTTCTTTCTTTCTTTCTTTCTTTTTTTTTACCAAAATGTAAATAAAATTAAAAATGGATAACAACTCTATTTTTTCTTAAAATAATATAAACAAATATGTTTGCAGTGTAGATTCAGCGGTGATGATACAGGAATTGAATTTACAAATTATATGTAGTCAATGTTATAATTGTAAACCCCCACCAGCAAGTTCAACATTATTGACTTTGAATTCCACCAGCCCCAACCCTAAATATAAATGTGTCCCCCTACCAATAAAACACAAGGGTATGACTTCAAATGTTACAAGGTTTACATACCAAGTTTTTTAATATATATTTTGGTTTTTTCATCATAAACAGAAGAGTAAAAAAAATTATTTGGAGATATCAATCTTAAAAGTAAATAACAACTTTCGAAATAAAAAGTTAATTTATTATTGTAAGAAGGTACAAAGACCTTAATTTAACATAATATGCCAGTAAAACTAACTTTTGCTATGCAAAACTTTATGTTGTCAACACATGTCTATCATCAGTTGGGATGTGATATGTAAATCCAAAGAAAATGGTGGTATTGGACTAAGAGAGCTCATATTACAAGCAAAGCACTACAAATGAAACTCTTTTGTAAAATCCTAGCGGAACCAAATAACATATGGATAAAGACCATCAATGAAAAGTACCTTAAAAATACGAACATCCTAAATTACCAATAGAAAGACGCTACATCTTGACAATGAAATAACCTTATGAAACTCAAAACCGACTTTCAAGAACAATCTTATCAAGCAGGTTGGTAATGGTGATACTATCAACTTCTGACATGACAATTGGATAAATTCCTATCCGCTTAAAAAATGGCACATAATACTAACTCTATTGACACAAACATAAAAAATGAGTCACTTTATCAACAACACTGGACAATGAGATGTCACCAAAATTGAAAACGAACTAAAAAACATCATAAACCAAGATATCAGTGATCAAATAAAGGAAAGAGTTATCCCTAACAATGAAATTCAAGATAGATTATATTGGAAAGGTAGCAATAATGGTGGTTTACCACAAAATTTGTTGCTCAGATGATTGAAACACAATCGTGCTTTAATCAAACAAACGCTTGTGACTGGATCTACACTCTTGATACTCAACCCAAAATAAATAAATAAAAAAACTTCCTCTAGAAAATTTCACAAAATGGAATTCCAACAAGACACTGCCAACTTTACAACCATCACCTTGATGATCTAGTCCATCTATTCCTCGAATGCCCATTTAGTAGACAAATTATTGGAAAATTTGATCAAACAATGCTAACCGATCTAGATAGTATAAACTATAACAACAAAAAACCCCATGAACTAATTGATCATAAAAATAAACTAGGACTAAACAAATTTGCTTGCATCTCAACCATTTGGTGGAACATTTGGTACTTTAGAAACAAAATCATTTTTGGCAATGAACCCATTGGGTCATGCAACAAGATCAATAGTTTCATCAAAGATCAAATCCATAGATGGAAGCTCAACACTTGTGATGAAGATGACTACGACATTAAATAACAAATGAATGTAAATCCTACCATTAGGAAAAACATAATATTAAATGAGATAAACCAAAACCGGGCTTTCATAAACTAAATTTCGACGGTTCAAAATTAGACTCCGGAATTACTTCTATTGGTTTCGTGATCCGGGACCACAATGGAATAGTTGTAAGCCTTGATACCAAAAAAAAAAAAATTTTAACTCAGTTCTAAAACCTGAAGTTTTGCCCTAAAATCATGCCTTCATCAGGCAATTGGACTCCAAATAAAAAAAGATTGAAGTTGAAGGGATAACCTATGTGTTATTAAGGCACTTCAAGGCTTTTGGAGTTGCCCTTGGGAGATCGAGATGATTATTTTTGACTCCAAACTGAAACTCCGGTACTTTGACGAAGTCCAGATTAGACACGTTTTTAGAGAAGTAAACTGTGTTGCAGACCGATTAACCCATCTGAGAATTTCGACACTCAACACCAACTTTTCTGATGATCTTGAACTTTGTATTCCCATACATAAGGATTCTTTAGGATGGACTACCTTCAGGAGGTAGTCCATCATAACCGCTCTCCATTTAAAAAAAAAAAGTTACCCAGATTTTGAAAAAATAACAACATACATATATCACAATTTACAAATAAGTTGCATCTTCTTAAAATAATAATTTAATCAGTATATTTTTTCTATTTAATTACAAATTTACTTTAGTGTATTTTTATTATTCAATTATCCCTAATTATAAACCCATTTACTCTACCCAAATTATATCTATGAAATTTCATTCTCTCACTTTATTATCTAGAATCTCATGTATTCTCTCACCCTTATCTTTTTCATGTTTTTAGGAAAAAAAAGATTTAAAAATTAATTTTGAAAAACATGAAACTAATTAAAAAAAAAGTTACCCAGATTTTCATGTTTGTAGTAACTACGCTTTTTTCAGTTTTCATTTTACTAAAGAGGGTTTTCTTTCCCTGGAATTCCGTTTAGTAAGTGTACCATGATTTTTTTTACTGTTCACAAACCCTAAAAGCCCATTCTCCTCTCTTGGTCGCGCCACTGCATTCACTCACGCCTCACCACTGCAAATTTAAAGAGGGTTATCTTTCCCTGACATTCTTTATCTTCAAACTTCTTGATCACAAACCCTTGCACTTCCATGAATCCTTCCTTGGCGTTCTTCATCTTCAAGTTTCTTGTTTTTCCATCTCACCCTGCGATTTTCTAACCAGACATCAACTATTTTGGGATCGAGTGCGAGTTTACCCTTCCTCTCAGACTCAACCTTATGCTCGGATCCAAAGTTATTCTCCGACATAAAAACTTGTTCTTCACTCAACTTCCTCTTCTTCTACCCCACTCCTTCACTATTTGGAGTCATCTTTGCCTCGGGTGGCGCCGGCTATGATCCAATCTCGGGGCAACTCTAGGGAGATCTGAATATGTAGGATCAACTAAATCTGTTCAGAGAGTACAAGGAGGCGTTGAGAGCGAGACTGGGGGAGAACCAAATGGAGATCCAGATCTAGATCAAACCACCTTCTTCCATCCACCACTCATGATTTCTCTGCTCTCCTTCTTCTAGGTATCCCCTCTTTCTCCCAATCTCAAAGAAACAAGTTCAGTTAGGTTTGAAAGAGGTAATGTTTCACTGACCTAATCCTTTTTTAAGATATGGGCAGCTCACTTTTCATACTTTTAGTTCGATTTATATAGTGCGTTTTGTTCGCCCCTAAAGGTGTGTGCAAATAAGCTTTAAATTTATAAAACTAGAATCAAGCAAGCGAACCGCAATGTACGGATCGATATAGTTAAGCAAGAATTCCAGAGTATCGAACACAGGGATTTGGGTGGGAACAAATTCAATTTCAGATTATCAAGCGAGTAATTATGAGAGTTTTTGCAAATATTGGGAAAACAACAATCCTAAGGATCCAAGTATCCAGCTGTGGCAATCGATTCAAGATATACTAATGATATAAAGACAGAATTGAGATATACAAAGGTATACTAATGTAAGGTAATCGTACGGTGAAGTTCCAAAAACCTTATATGACTCACCTACAAGACACTCTCTATACAGGTTGTTGAGGCTTCAATATAGAAAGGTTCTAAAGATGAGAATTAATGTCAAATACCCAAACTTGTAATCCAAGGATCAAGACTAACTTAACCGATTACGGTTGTGACACTCACAATCGAGGTAGAGGTTGTTGAGGCTTCACTACCACCTAGAAAAGGCAAGCCTAAACTAAGTTAAAGCAAATCTTTAACTTTGGATTAAAGTAAAAGCAGGTTCGTAAACTTAAGGGAAATTACGGGTAGATCTTGAGACTCCACGGCCGTGGAACTCAAGAACAAACCGTGATTTAGGGTACGTCGACGATTCTCTCAAACTCTCAGGGTCTAATCTAATTACGATCGATCTATCATCATCTAAGCCACAACTATCAACCCTTCACCTTAGAATTGTTAAGGGTTTTTAGCCAATAACAGTCATATTGATATCAAATTCAAAGATTAAAAGATTGAAAGATGAAAACCTCCGAAAACTTTCAATAAACTTCAAACCAATCTCAAAGTCACAATCAAGAACGAATATTGTCAATAGATTCAAAATAAGCCAAACAAACACAGTCTTAGGAAAGAAGGAAGAACGGGATGTCAATCCGTCTTCTAAATAAAACCTAAACAAGAAGAGGAATCTTCTTGCAACAATCTTCCAAAAACTTCGATCTTCCGCCAATCCGGAAATCTCAACAGCAATCTCCACCAAAAGTGCGAGATTAGGGCAAATCCAAGCACGAACCTTGATCTCCAACGAGATGTAAAAATGCCGCTAAGCGAAGGCGTAAGCCAAGGTCTAAAGCGAGATCGCAAAGTGCGTCTAAGCGGGGATGACGGAATTTCTCTTCGTCTGTCTTTTTATAGGGAAAGATAAAATATCGGCCCGGCTCAATCTTCAAAAGATCGTGGCTTCAAAATGTGGCGAAAAAGATCGTCAAGATCACGGTCGTGGAAGGTTCCACGACCGTAATTTAGAGCGTGGAAAGTGTCACGGTTTGAACCATGGATTCCACGACCGTAATAGTTACTGGAATGCATCACGCCTCTCTTTGCAAGGTTCTACGGCCGTGGAACTAAACGTGGTTTGTAGTACGGCCGTATTTTAGAGCGTGGTTTAGGGCAAGAACGTGATTCTTCCCTAGCCTCGTGCATTCCTTAAGTTGAACTCCATTTTGCTCCTAATAATGCCCTCAATCCATGGACATACTCAATCAACTCTTCTTTGCTCGATTTCGTTTGGAAATGACTCTCAATCACCTATAATCAACATAAAGCTAGTGTAGACATCCATATCGACAATATAGGCAAACTAGCTCACAAATACAACAATGCTAAATCAAAGACTATTAATCTGAATCAAATACACTTAGAAAACGTGCCTAAAATATCACAATATTTCATGCTAACAAATAACCCCATACTTAACACTTGCTTGTCCTTAAGCAAGGTCTTTTAAAAAGCTTTAAACAAAAGTTAGGATGAAATATGTGTACCTTCTCAAAGCAATACTTCTTTTGGAGGAATGTGCCTTCTAAAGAATAGATCATTCTCAAATCTTGCTTCAATTGTTTATAAGACTTTCATACACTTAATCAAAGAGTAAAAAGTAAAGAAAATTCATGAATTAATCAAACTTCTAAACAAGCATCATAACCTTCAAACATTATCAAAATCAATCATAAGAAACTTCAATTTAGATCACCAAGTCATATAACATTCTTTTGATCTTAAGGACTTTCAAAGAAAAGGTCTAGAATGTGGAAGGGAAGGAAACTTTTAGGGAATGTGGTGCATGAATCCGGGAAAGTGGACAACTACCCTTCTTCTTCTTTTGCGGTTTCCGCAACACTTCAACTTAGAGCTTCGCTCTTCTTCCTTTCATTTTTCGACTTTACTTTTGGAGTTATGGATAGAGGTGCACAAAAACCGAAGCCTAGGAGATTGGCGTTTCTCAATTTTTATGAGATGCCTCAAACCCTTAGCGCACATACCATAATCCGCTAGGAATATCGCTCAATCCGACTTTGCCAAGACACAAACACCCGGCTATGTGAATGGTGCCGAGTTACTCATCATCATGATTGACTTCCCCAAACCTAGAATTTCTTCCTATTCTTTTGATTGCAAAAAATTGCTCTCATGGCCCTCCCACATCAAACATGCCTTTTTCATTCACTTCTCCAAATTCCCGGATAGGTAAAGGATGTCAATATTTCAATGAGGAGCTAGAATGATCAAAGAAAGAAGAAAGAAAAATCGAATTGCCTTAATCATCTCAACAAGAAGTATAAGAACTTATAGTATGATTTCAACTTCAATTTCTCAACATGATTTAGACAATATTCATCACATTATAAAACTTGCAAAAGAGGTATAATTCATTCATTCAAATTCTTTTCAATTCACTATTCTTTTAAGCATGCAATTGTCATCAAACTCAATTCACAAGTAGCGATTATCATAGAAATCATCTCAATTCATTAGAAGCACAAAATTTTCAAAATTTTTCAATTTTTATGGGTTTTTCAAGTTCTTTTTCATGCAATGCGATAATGAAACGTGCAACAATATAATGAACATGCAAATAGTCTCGAATAGAAGCAAGCATAGTGAGTAAGAGTTATTACAAACTTTTAGTACATCCCACCCCATACTTAGGACGAACATTGTCCCTAATGTTCAAAAGAAAGAAAGAAAAGAAGAAAAGAAGAAGAAACTCACAAAGTGGTGGTGGAATGTCTAAAGCGAACGGTCAATCATCAAATCCTCATCACTGCGGTGCTGGTGGAGGCGGGAATGGAGAGAAGCTAGGATCATAAAACCGCCCAAACTGCTGGCGGTAGACATCCCTCATCATGTGGTCGAGGTCGTCTAGGCGTCCGTCTCTAGTGTTGGCTCGGATCTCCAATGCTCCTACTCTCTCTGAAAGTCCTGTAGCCCAATCCGGCATCTGCTCGTACCATCCCGGAGCCTGACTGTACCATGCTGGAGCGTCGGATGGTGCTGGTGGTAGTGCTGGTGCTGCTGTCTGCTCTATAGACCAAGGAGGGGGAACGCCATACCATGCAGGAGGTGTGGTCATCCACGTAGGCCTCTCACTCACGCTAGCGCGGCGAGAAGACGAGCCTGAAGCTCTAGCTGGACGTGGAGAACGTCTAGGTGCATCGGGGGCCGCCTCCGGCTGATCCGGAAACGTGCCGAAATCTTGCTCGGCTCCTCCTCCACCCTCAAACTGATCTCCCATCTCCTCCTCCTCAACAACTGGCGGTGGGACATATGGGGGAGCTGCTATCCTGTTCGCATGCATGGCAGCGAACGTCTCCTTCCAATTATGGCGTCCCACCATAATGGAGTACTCCGGTAGCCACTCTATACCCCTACCCGTCCTGCTCTCCCATGGCATGCCTGCATAAGGCGGACCTCTATGTGTGGGGAAAATGAGAGCCCTAGTCATGAAAGCATGTAGCCCTAAAGGTACGGCCGGTATACGGGTGCAAGCAGAAAAATCAACACCAAAGCTCCTAGCAATGTGGGTAACTATCCCACCATATCCTATGTTGCCCTTCTTCTTATTCTTGAGCTTGCTCATAGTAGCAGCCAAGAGAGTAGCACAATCAGCACGGCGTCCATACAACATGGAGTAGAGTAAAAAGAGCTCATCCGTCTTGATCTTTTGGGGCGTCTCCGTCCTAGGAAAGAGACACTCCGAAAGAACACGATGAGCAATCTTCAAGGCTAGGTGGTACATCAACCTAGCCTTGGTGTCAGCGGGCTGCCAGCGGTCCTCGCTAGCGTAAATCATCGCCACCTCCTCCCAAAAATCCTTGGCGTAAACGCCACTAGGAAAGCGACCGTTAAAGGTCTCCTGAAACCCGAAAATGGTCCCAAACTCACGGATGCTAAGATGGTAGTCTCTTTCCATGAGACGGAAAGAGACGGTCTTGTCTACATGGCTGTGCTCAAAAGATGTCACAACCTCCCGTGTAATCTCCTCATAAGCGTCTTCTCGGATAGCCGAGAAGACAATAAGTCCGGCTCTATCCAAGAGCCAAGTGAGGTCATCAACTATGTTGAGAGGAGATAGATCCTCCAACAATAAGTATCTAGGGCCAATCACTGGCCTCTCCTTGATCCTCTCGAGTGCATCGAGATGATCGTCGTGTATGGTCGGGATTCTAGGGTGAGGAGGTGAGGATGGAGGTGAAGGTGAGGATGGAGGTGAAGGGGAAGAGGGTGGTGGGGCCCTAGAGGATGAGGAGGAGGAGGGATTACCATTCCTTTTCTTATTCTGATCATTCTTCTTCTCTTTGATCCTCCCCTAAACTCTCCTTACAAAGTCCATTCTGTTGAAAATTACGGGCTGTTCTATGGAAACCACGGCCGTAATTCCTCCAGAGACCGTGATTCGTCTCAGAAAATCACAAATCTCAGCAAATCAGCAATCAATCTCCACAACAGGCAGTCCTAATCTAATTTCTTCCAATCTCAATCAGTTCTTCCTAAAAATCTCTAACAAAAACGAACCAAATCGGCAAGAATCAAGAAGAGAGAAAAAAACCTATTTTTCGGATTGAAAAATCCGAATTGCGCGTTCGTTGGTGAATTTCCGCTCGATTCGTCGCTTGGATCTTGTTTGTGGTTGAATTTGCTTCAGTTTAGGAAGAAGAATCGTTGAAAACGATTAGGAAACGAGGGATTGAGAGAGGGTCGTGGATTTCGGCTATTAGGGCGTGTAAGAGGGATTTTTGGGATGATTTTTGTGAAGAATGTGGTTTATATAGTCACAGGCAAAATTTTTGAAAATCACGGTCTGTCGGGGTGTTCCACGGCCGTGGAAGTGTACGGAACCGTGGTTTTGGTGATTTTTCAAAGGCTTTTGGAAATTACGGGTACTGTAGCTGTCACGACCGTGGTTTAGGCCGTGGAACCCTTTGTAAAGCTCCAAAGTCCAAATTTCGTCACTTTTCTTCGACATTATCCTTTCCTTTCCCTTTTCCATCGTTCCTACATCCAAAAACACGAACATACCGGAAGGAATCGAAGGCAAAAACAAAGCAAAAAAAAAAAGTTTATACTAAGCTATTCTATGAATCGAAAACAAAAACAAAAATGCAATACCTTGGGTTGCCTCCCAAGAAGCGCTTTGTTTAAGGTCCGTAGCTAGACCAATCTCGCACTTATTCGAGTGCGGTAGGCGCGAACTCCTCAGCTTGGAGTTCCGACGTATACTTCTTGAGTCGTTGGCCGTTCACCTTAAAAGTTCCGCTCGCTTCACCCCATACTTCAACTGCACCATGGGGGAAAATACGCTTAATTAGAAAAGGTCCGGTCCAACGAGATTTAAGCTTACCTGGAAAGAGGCGAAGCCTTGAATTGAAGAGGAGAACTTGATCTCCTTCTTTGAAGTCCTTTGGAATGATATGCTTATCATGCCAACGCTTTACTCTCTCCTTATAGATCTTAGCGTTTTCATAAGCGTTCAAGCGGAGTTCATCCAGCTCATTGATGTCTAGGAGACGCTTCTCTCCCGCTTCCTTCATGCTGAAGTTCAACCACTTGATAGCCCAAAACGCTTTGTGCTCCAACTCTACCGGCAAGTGACAAGACTTCCCATACACAAGGTTGTATGGTGTGGTTCCTATGGGAGTCTTGTATGCAGTCCGGTATGCCCACAATGCATCGTCAAGCTTCAAGGACCAATCCTTCCTAGTCCTTGAAACCGTCTTCTCTAAGATTCCTTTGATCTCCCTATTTGAGATCTCAACTTGTCCACTTGTTTGTGGATGATAAGGGGTAGCGATCTTGTGAGTAACCCCATACTTAGCTAGAAGAGCTTCAAAGCGCCGGGTAATGAAGTGAGAACCTCCATCACTAATGATCGTCCTTGGCGTCCCAAATCGCGGGAAAATGGTCTTGTTGAAGAACTTAACCACCACCATGGCATCATTGGTGGGAGAGGCAATTGCTTCCACCCATCTAGAAACATAATCCACCGCCAATAGTATGTATTGGTTTCCACAAGAGGATGGGAATGGTCCCATGAAATCGACTCCCCAAACGTCGAAAATCTCCGCCTCTTGGATGTTGTTGAGGGGCATCTCATTCCTCCTAGAGATATTGCCTGTTCTTTGACACGCATCGCAGCAAGAAACAAAGGATTGCACATCTCTAAACAAAGTAGGCCAAAAGAATCCAGATTGCAATACCTTTGCGCTAGTCTTGTTCGAACTAGCGTGTCCTCCACAAGGTAGTGAATGACAATGACGGATGACACTTTGCATCTCATCTTCCGGCACACATCGCCGGATGATGCCATCCGGACCTCTCTTGAAGAGGAGAGGCTCGTTCCAATAGTATTCCCGGACGTCCTTAAAGAACTTCTTCCTTTGTGCGTAGGATAGTCCGGGCGATATCTCCTGACAAACCAAACAGTTAACAAAATCAGCAAACCATGGTTCGTTACCTTTGGAGATCACATCGATGCACTCCTCAATAAGGTGTAGGTGTCCGTCCGGGAAGGAGTCGTCGATGGGTAAATGGTCGTCCTCTAGATGTGTTAGGTGACTCAAATGATCCGCAACAGAATTTTCTGAACCTTTCTTGTCGCGGATCTCAAGATCGAATTCTTGTAGGAGAAGAATCCATCTAATTAGCCTTGGCTTCGCATCTTTCTTCGCAAGGAGGTACTGGATCGCAGCATGATCCGTGTAGACAATCACCTTTGCACCTACAAGATAAGAGCGAAACTTGTCAATAGCATAGACAATGGCTAAAAACTCTTTTTCGGTAGTGGCGTAGTTGAGCTGCGCTTCATCTAGCGTCTTGCTAGCATAGTATATGGCATGGGTTCGCCCTTCCTTTCGTTGTCCAAGAACAGCTCCAATAGCTACCTCACTAGCATCGCACATAATCTCAAAGGGAAGAGTCCAATCCGGGGGTTGGATAATAGGTGCTGAAATTAGAGCTTGCCGAATGGTGTTAAACGCATCTAAACATTCCTGCGAAAACTCAAAAACCGCATCCTTCATCAATAGATTAGTGAGAGGTTTTGATATCTTAGAAAAGTCCTTAATGAAACGTCTATAAAATCCAGCATGTCCTAGGAAACTTCTTATCCCCTTCACCGAAATTGGGGGAGGAAGCTTCTCTATGGTCTCTATCTTAGCCTTGTCTACTTCTATCCCTCTATTAGAGACTAAGTGGCCTAATACAATTCCTTCCTTAACCATAAATTGACACTTCTCCCATTTAAGAACTAGGTTAGTGTCTTCACACCTTTGCAAAACAAGAGAAAGGTTAGAAAGGCAATCGTTAAAAGAGGAACCGTATACGGAGAAGTCGTCCATGAAGACTTCCATGATTTCCTCTACGTATTCGGAGAAGATGGCCATCATGCACCGTTGGAAGGTGGCTGGGGCGTTGCAAAGCCCGAACGGCATTCTCCTATAAGCAAACGTACCCCATGGGCACGTGAATGTGGTTTTCTCTTGATCATCCGGGTGTATCGGAATCTGAAAGAAACCACTATAACCGTCAAGGTAGCAAAAATGTGAATGTTGTGCTAACCTTTCAAGCATTTGATCAATGAATGGCAATGGAAAATGATCCTTCCGCGTTGCATTGTTGAGCTTGCGGTAGTCTATGCACATCCGCCATCCCGTTACAGTTCGGGTAGGAATGAGTTCGTTGTTTTTGTTGGTGATGACCGTCATTCCTCCCTTCTTCGGAACTACTTGGACCGGACTCACCCACTTACTATCGGAGATAGGGTAGATGATACCTGCATCAAGAAGCTTAAGAATTTCCTTCTTGACAACCTCCTTCATGGTCGGATTCAACCGCCTTTGAGGTTGTCTTGAAGTTCTAAAATCTTCCTCCATTAGTATCTTATGCATGCATAGGGAGGGTTTAATTCCTACTAAGTCCTCAATAGTATAGCCTATAGCTTTCCTATGTTTCCTAAGGACAATCATGAGCTGATTATGTTCATCTATGCTTAGATCGGAACTAACAATAACCGGAAAGGTAGAATTAGATCCTAGAAAAGTGTACCTTAGATGAGTAGGAAGTGGCTTGAGTTCCATGGCTTTCGGAGCTTCCAATGATCCTTGAGAAGCGTCCGATGTCTCCTTAGAAGTTTCTAAGGGTGATGAGTGTGTGGGAGAAGAGTTAGAAGAAGTTGAAGAAGTGTCTCGATCACTCCTTTCCACGCCCAAAATTACGGGTTCCTCATGGCCTCCACGGCCGTGGTTTAGGGCGTGGAAGGGAAATACGGTTGTCACATCTTCTCCATGACCGTATAACTCCCTGGAGTGAGGCACGGTTTTGGTTGTGAAATCCACGGCCGTGGAATACAGGGTATAACCGTGGATTCTCACGTTTTCTGCCTCATCGTGGAGTTTTTCAAACTCCACTTCACCTATCTCTTCTTGTGCTTCTAAGGCTTCAATTGCCTCATTGCACTCTTCTTCTTCCCCTACATTGGTTAGACTCATAGTGATAACCTTTTGTAAAGGATCGTTAAAGAGAATCGCACTTACCTCCTCCCTAGACAAACCCTCTTCATCTTGGATATCGAGAATATCCTCATCAAAGATTGGCTCCTTCACTAGAGTAGAAAGAACGAACTCTACTTTCTCCTCTCCTATATCAAAAGCGAGTCTACCATTCTTGCAATCGACTATGCAGCCGGAAGTTGCAAGAAACGGTTTTCCGAGTATGATCGGGACCGGACTATCTGCAGGAATGTCAAACACGACAAAATCAATGGGAACAAAGAATTTACCTAGCTTGACCGGGACGTCTTCTACAATACCGACGGGGCGAGTGATGGATCGATCCGCCATGTACAACGTCATCTTCACCGGTTTAGGGTCGCCTAAACCGATCTTCCTACACAATGCAAGTGGTATGATGCTCACACTTGCTCCTAAGTCACATAACGCATCGTATGTGACATCTCCCACTCCTATGGGAATGCAAAATGACCCCGGATCCTTTAGCTTTGGGGGCATTTTCTCCTTCATGGTTTTGATGAGATCCGAAGAATCCGAACTCATCTTAACCTCTCCGAAGTCTTCTAGCTTCCTCTTGTTAGAGAGGAGCTCCTTCAAGAACTTGCCATAGGCCGGCATACCTACAATAGCATCAATAAATGGTATATTAATATGCAGCTTGCTCATGAGTTCTATGAACTTACCAAATTGTTTATCTAGGTGCGCTCTTGCCCTAGATTGAGGGAATGGTAGGGGAGGTTTATAAGCTGAAGGAGGAACGTAGACATCTTCCTTCTCCTTCCCCTTCTCTTTCTCCTTGTCCTTTTCTATGGAGACTTCAACGAACTTAGGTTGCGGATCGGTGGTAGTCACTCCGCTCCTAGTTGTGATTGCCATAACCCTTCCCTTAGGGTTGTCCTCCGTCTTTCCTGGCAGCTTCCCTTGATTCTTAGGAACTTCCTCCGCATGGTTGAACATTTGGTTTTCCAAAACTTTTTGAGCTTTGTCAACCTTGGAAATTTGATCATCAACCTTAATGATGCGGTTCTCCAACCCTTGAAGCTTTCCCAAAATCGTTTCCAACATGGGATCGGGCTTCTCCTTTCCCGAATTGTTTCCTCCATTAGATGATTGCCCCTGGCTTTTCAAAGGAGTAGAGGAAGAGGAAGGTGGAGTTAGTGAATTAGAATTGGAAGGATAAGAGTTACCGGAATTTTGTTGATTGGAGCGTCAATTGTTGTTGTTTGAACTCCTATTGTTATTCCAATTGTTGTTCCGGTTGTTGTTGTTTCCATTCCAATTGTTATTCCGGTTGTTGTTCCGGTTATTGTTATCGCCGCCATTGTTGTTGCCCAAATAACCAACATCCTTCCCTTGTTGCTTTGGGAAGTTGGTCTTGATAGCCTCCTTCAACTCTTTGATCTCATTGTTGAGGGAGAAAATCTGATTTTGAGCTTCATGTGTGAGCTTTGCTCCTTGCTCCACACGATTTCCCTCCACTTTCCGGTGGGAATACTTCTCTATGACTCTTGCTTGCTTCTTAATGAAGTCCCAAGTGTCATCTTCTTTCATGTCCATGAATGTTCCACATGAGAGGGATTGGAGGTTGAATTGCGTTCCCGCATCTAACCCCTTGTAGTAAATCTCCAGCAAGGCAAGTTTGGATATGCCATGATGAGGGCAATCCAAGAGCAAATCCTGAAACCTTTCCCAAGATTGAAACAAACTTTCGTTAGATCTCATGGAAAATGCATTGATCTTACCTCTAAGTTCCGCCGTTTTGGATGGCGGAAAGAATTTGGTGAGGAACTCCGCGGAAAGGTCTTCCCACGTGTCTAGTTTCCCCTAGGAAGAGCTTGGTACCAAGACAATGCTTTCCCCTTCAAGGAGAAGAAGAAAGGCTTGAGCTTATAGTTGTTGGTAGTAGCACTCTTCGGTCTCATCGTCTCCATCATACACTCAAAGTTTTGCAAGTGTTGGTGTGGAGATTCAGCGCTTGTCCCACCAAATTGGTTTTGGCGAACAAGAGTAATGACTTGAGGGTTGAAGCTAAACCCTTGCACATCATCAGCATCAAAGTTCACGCCCAAACGGCGTGGTTGTTGTGTTGGATCCATCCGCTGGCCAAGAGTTCTTGGCTCTTCATCTACACGTTCGATCCTCACATTCCTTGGTGGAACACGACGATTAGCAGCTCCCCGTGGATGGAAAGGATTCACATTGATCGTGGGATCAATCTCCTCTAACGGTGGCATGGAAGAATCACTATCATCGGCGGATGAGTGACCTTTTCTTCTAGACCTTGATGGTCTTCTTGAGGATTTCTTGCTTCCCTTATTCTTAAGGTCGCTTAGTTCTATCCTCATTTGGAAGATCATGTCTTGTAGATTGTTAAATTGAGATTGATGACGATCCATTTCATCCTGGCGGAGGGTCTCATTCCATTGGAGTTGAGCTTCCTTCTCCGTCAACTCCGCTTGAAGATCACGTTCGTGTCCTTCAGCCATCTTCTTTTCCTTGCGCTTTTGCCTTAAAGTTTTCTCTAACTCTTGATCAAGAGGTAAGAGATCTTCGGTGTTCCTAGACCTGCGCATGCACTCAAAGTAATATCAAATAACGAGAGCAAGCTCCCAAGCTTGACAACCGGCTACCGAATTCGGCCGAAACCAAATCCCCGGCAACGGCGCCAAAAACTTGTTCGCCCCTAAAGGTGTGTGCAAATAAGCTTTAAATTTATAAAACTAGAATCAAGCAAGCGAACCCGCAGTGTACGGATCGATATAGTTAAGCAAGAATTCCAGAGTATCGAACACAGGGATTTGGGTGGGAACAAATTCAATTTCAGATTATCAAGCGAGTAATTATGAGAGTTTTTGCAAATATTGGGAAAACAACAATCCTAAGGATCCAAGTATCCAGCTGTGGCAATCGATTCAAGATATACTAATGATATAAAGACAGAATTGAGATATGCAAAGGTATACTAATGTAAGGTAATCGTATGGTGAAGTTCCAAAAACCTTATATGACTCACCTACAAGACACTCTCTATACAGGTTGTTGAGGCTTCAATATAGAAAGGTTCTAAAGATGAGAATTAATGTCAAATACCCAAACTTGTAATCCAAGGATCAAGACTAACTTAACCGATTACGGTTGTGACACTCACAATCGAGGTAGAGGTTGTTGAGGCTTCACTACCACCTAGAAAAGGCAAGCCTAAACTAAGTTAAAGCAAATCTTTAACTTTGGATTAAAGTAAAAGCAGGTTCGTAAACTTAAGGGAAATTACGGGTAGATCTTGAGACTCCACGGCCGTGGAACTCAAGAACAAACCGTGATTTAGGGTACGTCGACGATTCTCTCAAACTCTCAGGGTCTAATCTAATTACGATCGATCTATCATCATCTAAGCCACAACTATCAACCCTTCACCTTAGAATTGTTAAGGATTTTTAGCCAATAACAGTCATATTGATATCAAATTCAAAGATTAAAAGATTGAAAGATGAAAACCTCCGAAAACTTTCAATAAACTTCAAACCAATCTCAAAGTCACAATCAGGAACGAATATTGTCAATAGATTCAAAATAAGCCAAACAAACACAGTCTTAGGAAAGAAGGAAGAACGGGATGTCAATCCGTCTTCTAAATCAAACCTAAACAAGAAGAGGAATCTTCTTGCAACAATCTTCCAAAAACTTCGATCTTCCGCCAATCCGGAAATCTCAACAGCAATCTCCACCAAAAGTGCGAGATTAGGGCAAATCCAAGCACGAACCTTGATCTCCAACGAGATGTAAAAATGCCGCTAAGCGAAGGCGTAAGCCAAGGTCTAAAGCGAGATCGCAAAGTGCGTCTAAGCGGGGATGACGGAATTTCTCTTCGTCTGTCTTTTTATAGGGCAAGATAAAATATCGGCCCGGCCCAATCTTCAAAAGATCGTGGCTTCAAAATGTGGCAAAAAAGATCGCCAAGATCACGGTCGTGGAAGGTTCCACGACCGTAATTTAGAGCATGGAAAGTGTCACGGTTTGAACCATGGATTCCACGACCGTAATAGTTACTGGAATGCATCACGCCTCTCTTTGCAAGGTTCCACGGCCGTGGAACTAAACGTGGTTTGTAGTACGGCCTTATTTTAGAGCGTGGTTTAGGGCAAGAACGTGATTCTTCCCTAGCCTCGTGCATTCCTTAATTTGAACTCCATTTTGCTCCTAATAATGCCCTCAATCCATGGACATACTCAATCAACTCTTCTTTGCTCGATTTCGTTCGGAAATGACTCTCAATCACCTATAATCAACATAAAGCTAGTGTAGACATCCATATCGACAATATAGGCAAACTAGCTCACAAATGCAACAATGCTAAATCAAAGACTATTAATATGAATCAAATACACTTAGAAAACGTGCCTAAAATATCACAATATTTCATGCTAACACGTTTGCCATGAAGTCGCATAAATTGGTTGATTGATTTGATTTCTGGTTTTATATACGATCTAGATGGTTTACAGTTTTGTTGGTTCAAAATCTTTCTTCTTATGGGGGTGATAATATGGGTTGGAAGATATAGGAGCTTTATGTGCTTTACATCTTGCTTTAGAATTGAGTTTTATAGTAGGAAGGCTAGTTGTTTCAATGTACTGGTTCCATGCAACCCATGCCTTAAATGAAGAGTTTTAATTTCTTAAGGGATCATGGCTACCTACGAGTTTTTGTCACCGGAAGAAGGGAGGTAGTCCTTGTATAAAGCTATTGGTTTGGAGAGCGAAATAGAAGGATGCTCGGACGTGCCCAATATACGAGAGCAATAATGGAGCCTGTTGTGGGACAACAACCGAAGAGAAGGTTGGGAAGGAAGGGATTGGAGTGAAAGTTAGGATGGCGAGAAGGGTGGCTTCACTGGTTGCCAACGACAAGCTAAGAGGGAGGAGGCGCTCCTAGTTTGCAAGACTGGAATCTTTTTGGTGGGTATCCTGATGCTGAAGATGGCTGTCGAGGGAAGGAGGGGTTGACACCAACTATTCGTCCGCCTGGTCGATGAAGGAGGGGCGTGATACATATAGGGAGGATGCTAGGGTTCCCGCTGCAGAAAGGAGATGTTTTGTGATTATGTGAGATCGTGAAGATCATTTCCATGTTGGATAGGGGTGCGATTTTAGAAAATTCTGGTATGGATTTTCCGGTATGTAAAATCTGGTATGTAAATTATAAAAAATAAAAAAGGACAAAAAGAAAACAAAAAAATTCTGGTATGAGTTTTTGGTAAGAATTTCATACCAGAAACTCATAGTAGAAAATTATAAAAAATAAAAAGGACAAAAAAAAACTTATGGTATGAAAAATTTATGGTTTGAACTCCTGGTATGAAAAAATTTTTGGTTAGAACTTCTGGTATAAGAAATTCTGGTATGAAAAAATTCTGGTATGAGAAATTTTGTTATGAGAAATTCTGGTATGTAAAAAATTCGGGTATGAACTTCTGATATAAAAAATTTCTGGTATGAGAAATAAAAAAGGCAAAAAAAAAAAGAAAATAAAAAAAACAAATTCAGTAATTAAAAATTAAAACTTACATTTATATAACAAATTATAAACATCAATTATTCTTTTTTTTAAATAGAGGGGTTAATAATTTTTACCTACCATTAAATGAAAGTGGTAAAAAATTGTGGGGTACATTTATTAAATACAAAACTAAAAAATGCCTAGTAAGCCAAAATATTTCTAAAAAAATCATACAAGAAATGAAATTAAAAACATAAAAAAATTTTATTTCATATATAAAAAAAGTAAATAAACCATCCGAAACTAAATTTATAATAAATTTAACAGATACAAGACAATTTTATGTATGTAGCGTTAATGATAGAAATTATATGTCCTCTTGATACTAAGGATATTCCTATTATCTTCTATTGTTAGACACTTTTTCTCTTAAGCTATTTTAGGTCATTGCTTGTATATATATACCATCCACACTATCAATAAATAATACACTTTGTATTTACACACTTCTATATGGTATTAACTTAAATAGTGATCCTCCAAAACAAAACCTACATAAGCCGTGATCACCGATTTAAGTACCCAACTTGCTAATCTACATGAACCCACAAAACCTTTTACCATTGTCATCCTAACCAATGTAATCAAGCTTAGATCCACCAACTACTTCACATGGAAGGTTCGGCTTCAAGCTACCTTAGAAAGGTTATGACCGGTTCGCTTCTTGGATGGTTGTGAGGAAGTTCCGGCAACTATTATCAGCACTGCAAACACAACCATCCCAAACCCAACATACCTCACCCACAAATACAAGATCACATCCTCTATGATGCAATCTTGGGCATTGTTTCTCCCACTGTTGCTACCCTAGTCACCACCTCCACTACATCTCGGGAAGTCTATGAGTAGTTCGGCACCACGTTCAGGAAGCCTTGCCGTGGTTACTTCAAATAAATCAAGGAGCACATCCGCTCAACCACAAAGGGAACACTCACCATTGTTAAGTATATGTAACAAAGCAAGACGTTTGTAGATCTGCTAGCCTCACTCAAAGCACCGATGTATCAGAAGGACCTCACTTACTATGTTCTACGGGGTATCGACAAAGTCTATAAGCCAGTCATTCATGCAATTAATGATAGATACACCAATCTCTTTTGAGGCACTTCATGAGAAACTCATAAACCATGAAATGTATCTCAAGTACGACATTGTCATTAAAACAACTTTGGTAGTTACCTTCAATGCACAAACAAGATCATCCAAGGGAAAGGTAAGACATCATACTCGACAACTACTTGGAAAACTCCCTCTTACCCACAAAACTCACAATCTTCCCAGCCTGCAACCAACCATACTCAACAACCCTCACCCACTATCGGAGGCAAACCTTTCCGAGGATGATGTCAGTGGTGTCGTGAGATTGATTATGTACTCACTCATTGCCTTATTTTTTGTAAACAACACCCAAACCTTGTTATAACCGACTCTGTTAGGTTCCTACATCTTCCCCACACAACAACGTTGTCACCACTATCCCATGCAACACCAATGGCTCATGGACCGTAGTGCTTCTTACCATGTTACCAATGATCTCGATAACCTAGTTATACACTACCCTTACAATGGTCTTGATGAAATGTTGGTCGGCCATGGTTCATGTTGTAACACCCCAAGTGCTAGGAACTCGAAGCGTTACGGGCTATCACCTCACAATGGGTCCCGACTCCCGACCCTCAGAGTAGCAACGACACAACGAATCTTACAACAAGACACAAACAAACAAAAACCAAAACTTATAATGAAACCAAAGGTTTAAACAAAGAAAACGTAAAAGACTCGTATCGGAGTTCAAAACAAAAGGAAAAGACAACAACTAAAATATAAACCCGATCCTGTCCTGTAATGTACGGGAACCCCGGCTGACCACACCGTCCGGATCACTCAGCAGCATCTATATCCTACAAGGCATCTAAAACATCGGTATAAACCGTTAACTAACATTCTAGATATCAGAAAGACAATAAAGGCACAAGCACACATAAGGTAAAGTAAACCACATAAACATGCTCACACTCAGCCGGTTATAATCTTTCGTTAAGTTATCCATTACTAATTCAACTTATGATTGTTACACGAGAATCGCTACGATCTTACCTCTGTCCGCTATCACGAACAAGAATAGAACGTATGCATCCTTCTGTCACCTGCTGGACTGATCGTAAGAGCACCTCCCAGTTTCCCCATTCTGAACTGGAAAAGCGGTAATCGCCCGATTATAATACATTTGGGCCAATTACTGTTATAAAGGTCATTCCTATTCCGGTTATCACTTATAACAACAAACAACACACAATCAAGTCAAAACAATCAATCTTATATACGGAACGCAGCTAAGTAAGTCCAAGGGACTTACCTCACTTAGAAAATTACTCAGCAACAACTCAAATCTCAAAGGAAGGCAAGGAATGCCTGCTCAAACAATACATAAGGAATCAGGAACCAAAACGATTGCTAGAAGTCTACAAATTCTACTCTCCATGATCTCTAAGATCTCCACAAGCTAAGGCCTCAACCTTAGTCTTACAGATCAACAAGGGTCAACAAGCTCAACACAAGCCAATAGAAGTAACGAGGAAAGCAAGGAAGGAAGAAAGCAACTCACAAAGAACGGGAGTTACTGTAGAAGAACCGCGGAGGCGGCCAGACAGAGGCGCGAGGGCGGCATAACAGACAGTCAGCGGGCGTCTCGGTGCCGGTGCGGGGACGGCGGCGGTGCAGAATCTGTTGTCGACTCCTTCGACAACAAGAAAAGAAGCAAAGGTAAAAGCTTGTTTCTCTCAACACTTTCACGCGTCAAAACTCAACCATGAGAGTCTGTGAACATCAACAAATCAACAACGGAACGATCCACAAGAATCAAGGCTCAAACTTGATCCTTGGATAAGAAGAAAAGAGGAAAACGAAGAAGAAAACGAGACAGATGAGAAAGGCCTGCAACATATCATGAACGTGATGAAGAACTCAAAGAGGGAGACTTATGCTTTATGGGCTAGGACCTCACAATGGGTCCCGACCCTCAGAGTAGCAACGACACAACAAATCTTACGGTAAGGCACATACAATTGAAAAAACTGAAACTCAATATAAAACCAAAGGTTTAAACAAAGGAAAACGTAAAAGACTTGCAACCGAGTTCAAAACAAAAGGGAAACAACGATTGAAATATAAACCCGATCTCGTCTTATAATGTACGGGAACCCCGGCTGATTACACCATCCGAATCACTCAACAACACCTATATTCTGCAAGGCATCTACTACATCGGTATAACCGTTAGCTAACATTCTAGATATCAGAAAGATAATAAAGGCACAAACACACATAAGGTAAAGTAAACACATAAACATGCTCACACTCAACCGGTCATTATCTTTCATTCAAATTAATCCCTTTACTAATTCCACTTATGGTTATTACACGAGAGTCGCTACGATCTCGCCTCTGTCCCCTTTCACCAACAGGAATAGAACGTATGCATCCTTCTGTCACCTGTTGGACTAGTCGCAAGAGCACCTCCTAGTTTCCCCATTCTGAACTGGGCAAGCGGTAACCGCCCAGTTATAATACACTTGGGCCAATTACGATTATAAAGGTCAATCCTATTGCGGTTATCAGTTATAACAATAAACAACACACAATCAAGCCAAAACAATCAATCTAATATACGGAATGTAGCTAAGTAAGTTCAAGGGACTTACCTCACTCAGATAACTCAACAATAACTCAGATATCAAAGGAAGAGAAGAAATGCCTGCTCAAACAAGGCATAAGGAATCAGGAACGGAAACGATTGCTAGAAGTCTATAACTTCTAGTCTCCAAGATCTCTAAGAGATCTCCATAAGCTAAGGTCTCAATCTTAGTCTTACAGATCAACAAAGCTCAACAAGCTCAACACAAGCCAAGGGAAGGAACGAGGAAAGAAAGGAAGAAAGAAACTCACCAAGAACGGAAGTTACTGCAAAAGAACCGCGGGGCGGCCAGACAGAGGCGCGAGGGCGTCAGAACAGACAGTCCACGGGGGCGTATCGGTGCTGGCACGGGGGCGGCGGCGGTGCAGAAGCACTTGTCGACTCCTTTGACAGCAAGAAAAGCAACAAAGGACAAATCTTGTTTCTCTCAACACTCTCACACATCACAACTTAACCAAGGGAGTTGTGAACATCACGAATCAACAACGGAATGATCCATTAGAATCAAGGCTCAAACTTGATCTTTGGAGAAGAAGAAAATAAGAAAACGAAGAATAAAACGAGACAGATGAGAAAGGCCTGCAACATATCGTGAACGTGATGAAGAACTCAAAGAGGGAGACTTACACATTCACTAAGGGAAGGAGGGAATCAAGGCTGCAACTTTCAGGGTTAAAGAAACGTATGCAAGAGGCGGGAAAAAGGGAAGAAGGCGGGATTATATAGGAAAGGGGTAGAAAGATAGAAGAAAAGACGTTCTAGGGTTAGGAATAAGGTAGGAAAGCCGGCCCATAAGATAGAAGATCGGATCTTCTATCCATGAAAGAAAGATAAACGAACGAAAATAGATTGGGGTGCGATTTGTAGTCAGCCGCAGGGGCGGCTGACCTCGCCGCGGGTACGGCTTGCCGCACGGGCGGCGTTCTTCACCGCGGGGGCGGTGAAGGCAAAATTGGGGTCTTACACATGTCTTATTATTACTCACTTTGGCAATGTATCTTTGCCCCTCTCATCCTCTCAACTAAGTTTACAAAACGTACTTAGTGTACCACAAATGTATCAGAACATAATTTCCATTTCTAAGTTAAAACAAAAACTTCCCTACTCCGTTGTCTTCTTATCAAATATGTTCTTTGAACAGAACATTAGGTCAGGGACAATCCTAGTTAAGGGACATGTGTCAATGGCATCTATGTCTGGCCATCCGAGTCCAAACCCACACTCACTTCTCACCAAGAAATTCTTGCTTCACTTCATCACAAGCTTGGACATCCATCATCCCATATTTTCTGATTTCCTATTAAGCATTTCAGTTTAAGCAAGTCTACATATATCCTTGCAGAATGATTGTCATTCATGTCAACTTAATAAAAGTCAAAAAGTACCTTTTTCACAATCAACAAAATTGGAGTTGTATCCGATTTCTTTCGAAATGAAAATATCCAGAATGATCGGTTATGCCTTATGATGGTCATCAATACTATGTTTTATTTGTAGAACATTTCACTTGTTACTCCTGGATATTTTCATTTCGAAAGAAATCGGATACAACTCCAATTTTTATATAGTTTAAGACTTTAGTTGAGAACTAATGTAAACGCAAAATTAAAGTCCTCTGCTCCGAAAATGGTGGTGAGTACATTACTATATGCCAATTGTTGGGAACCGTTGGCATAACCGATCTTATTAGTCCTCCTCATGCCCCTGAACACAATGTCATCTTTGAGCGTAAACATTGCCATGTATTGGAATAGCTCTCCTCACTCACTCAAACATGCCTCAAGATCACTGACCTAATGTCTTAACCACTTCTACATACCTTATTAATCGTCTTCCCAATCCAATCCTACAAAATGAGTCTCCCTACAGTCGCCTTCTTCAGACACTTCCCTCTTATCTAAAACTTCAAAGCTTTCGATGCCTTTGAATTCCTTGGCTTTGACCTTATAACAAACACAAGCTCGAACCCCGATCTATTGCATGTGTGTTGCCCAATCTTCAGAGTGCTTACCAATGCCTTGATCTAATGACTCACAAAATTTATACCTCTCGACATGTTTGATTTTTGGAAAATGAATTCTCATATTCCAAAATCAACAATTTGAACCTAATCCTACCAAATTTGATTTCTCCATGGACCTCCATTAATCTACCTATTCTTCCGCCACCCATTTTAAATTTGGGACCCACACCCACCATAATCACGTTACACCTAGCCCTAATCCTAATGCTTCCCTCTTGTTACCATTTGCCTCTACTGGGAGTACATTATTTGCATCCTCAAAAAATTTCGCTTTAATAATAAATTCGTGATATGGATCAAAGAATGTATAACTATAGTTTCTTTCTCCGATCTTGTTAACAATGGACTAATTGAGCAATTCTTTCTTGAAAGGGACTTAGACAAGGAGATCCCTATCCCTTTCCTGTTTATCTTGGAAGCGGAAATCCTAACATAAATGCTACAAGATGATTGCAACAACTACGATAACCATATTGGATTCTCCGTTTGCATACAAGCAACACCAATCCCATTCTTATTTGTCGTTGATGACATGATCATTTTTGCTAAGACAACTATGGTTTCTTGTCAAAGAATTAAGCAAATCGTGAAAATGTATTGCTATATATCAGGACAAAGATCCACTATCAAAAAATCTTATTTCCAA
Source organism: Fagopyrum homotropicum (assembly GCA_033239125.1). Taxonomy (NCBI): domain Eukaryota; kingdom Viridiplantae; phylum Streptophyta; class Magnoliopsida; order Caryophyllales; family Polygonaceae; genus Fagopyrum; species Fagopyrum homotropicum. The sequence continues at coordinate 28,145,563 of BSWB01000006.1, forward strand.
ACAACAAAAAAGACTAGTGATAGCAACCCAATTAAAAAATGTTCTAGCAATGAGTCATACCATAATCCTTGATAAATATTTTGAATGCCCAACCATCAATGGAAGAGTGATGTTCGCCACTTAGCGTGCGTGCAAATAAGCTTTAATTATAAAACTAGAAATCAAGCAAGCGAACCCGCAGTGTACGGATCGATATAGTTGAGCAAGAATTCCAGAGTATCGAACACAGGGATTTGGGGGGAACAAATTCAATTATAGGTTATCAAGTGAGTAAATGTAAGAAGCTTTTCAAATTATTGGGAAAACAACAATCCTAAAAATCCAGGAATCCAGCTGTGGCAATCGATTCAAGATATACTAATGATGTAAGGACAGAGTTAAGATGTGCAAAGGTATGCTAATGTAAGGTAATCGTACGGTGAAGTTCCAAAAACCTTATATGGCTCACCTACAAGACACTCTCTATAAAGGTTGTTGAGGCTTCAATATAGAAATGTTCTAAAGGTAAGAATTAATGTCAAATACCCAAACTTGTAATCCAAGGATCAAGACCAACTAAACCGATTAAGGTTGTGACACTCACAATCGAGGTAGAGGTTGTTGAGGCTTCACTACCACCTAGAAAAGGGCAAGCCAAGACTACGTTAAAGCAAATCTTTAACTTTGGATTAAAGTAAAAGTAAGTTCGTAACTTAACACAAAATTACGGGTAGTTCTTGAGTTCCACGGCCGTGGAAGCTCAAGAACAGACCGTGGATTAGGGTTATCGGCGATTCTCTCTAACTCTCAGGGTCCAATCTGTTTACGATCGATCTATCATCATCTAAGCCACAACTATCAACCCTTCATCTTAGAATTGTTAAGGGTTTTTAGCCAACAATAGTCATATTGATATCAAATTTATGGTTTAAAAGATTGAAAGATGAAAACTTCCGAAAACCTTCAATAACTTTCAAATCAATCTCAAAGTCACAATCAAGAACAATAATCGTCACTAGATTCGGAATAGCACAAACAATCACAATCTTAGATAAGAAGGAAGAACGGGATGTCAATCCGTCTTCTAAATCAAACCTAAGTAAGAAGCGAAATCTTCTTACGAACAATCTCCCGAATCTTCGATCTTCCGTCAATCCGGAAATCACAATAGCAATGCGCAAAAATCTCTCAAACACAACTTCCGCCAAATGCGAAATTAGGGCAATTCCAAGCGCAAGCGTAAGATGCGTCTATGCGTAAGCGAAGGTGACAGAATCTCTCTTCGTCCGTCCTTTTATAGTGTAAGATAAAATATCGGCCCGACCCAATTGCGTAGGAGATCGTGGCTTAAAGTGTGGCGAAAAAGATCGCCAAGATCACGGTCGTGGAAGAGTTCCACGGCCGTAATTTAGAGCGTGGAAATCAACACGGTTTGACACAACTCCTCCACGGCCGTAGAAGTTACTGGAATGAACCACGCTTCCCTTGCCATGGTTCCACGGCCGTGGACTTGAACGTGGAAAGTAGTACGGCCGTATTTTAGAGCGTGGTTTAGGGCAAGAACGTGATTCTTCCTTAGCCTCGTGCATTCTTCAAGTTGGCACTTCCTTAGCTCCTAGGAATGCCCTCAATTCATGGACATGTTCCATCAAACTCCATCCTTGCTCAATTCCGTTCGGAAATAGCTCTCAATTACCTATAATCAACATAAAGCTTGTGTAGATCTCTATATCGACATTATAGACAAACTTGCTCACAAATGCATCAATGCTCAATCAATGACTATCAATATGGATCAAATACACTTAGAAAACGTGCCTAAAATATCACAATATTTCATGCTAACAAGTGACAAGCGAGACCTTTGGTGACAATTAAAGAACCGTAAGGTGAATATAAAGGATATAAATACTCTAGAAGGGGGGGTTGAATGGAGTATGAGAACTTTTCACAAAAACCTCTCTCAAGGCTTTGAAACTGATTTCAAAGGCCTTGATATCGATATGAGCTCTTAGTGACACAACTTGTTTTCAAGGTCTTTGAAAGTGATTTCAAGGGTCTTGACTTTGTAAACCTACAAAGCAACGTTAGTCACAATTGTAATAGCTAGGATTTTCGAATTCTAATTAATATTGATTACCTTAATCACTGATAGTAATTGACATATAACTCGCGAAGATTGCGTAAGTGTTGAGTATAAGTCCCACCGTTATGTTCATGGCGTAATTTTGGGCTTATGGTGAAATTTTCACTTTTTCCTCCGGGTAATTATTTTTACCCTCCGGTATTATTTGGAGCATTTGGGAGCTCTAATTAATAAAAATGCAGTTGAGAGAAATGATCAAGACATCAGACATGTCCTAGATATGAAATAACATGGAAAGGCAAAACGGCCAAAAGAGTCGCTATTTCGTTTCTTAACGGCTAAGAAAGACGGCTTAGGAATACACGTTTTCCGAGGCAATTATGGAATAATTATCCCTACAATATTCAAGATTTATTGTTCCAATTTCGAGAATTTTGGAGAAGGGGGTTCAACCCGCCATTGGATCGGTTAAAGGATAACTATCGACTTCGCTAAAGGATAATTATCGACTTCACTATAAATAGCTGAAAATCGTTTATTAATTCATTTCCTTTCACGTTTCCTCGTAAAATCTCTGATTTCTCTCAAACTTCAAACTCATATATATTCTCCGTTTCTAATCCGATTTCAATTCCGTTTGAGTTTCTGAATTCCTCTCTTCATTCTCTTCATATCGGTACCAAGTTTTTGCATTTCCTAGCAGATAAGGACCTGGTCGAGCATATATGTCACCAGGACAGTTCTGTCGCTCAGATTCCGGTGAATTTGATGTTGTACATGCATAGCCTGCGTCGTTGTGATTCCGAATCTTCTTTCAGATCGTCAATCGGGTTAGTAACGAATAAGTTATGAAATAATTCGTTTTCCGTACTACGATTTGGCCTAAACTGACCTTAGGCTTTTCAAAATGGATAATTAGAAATTCCATTATGATCATTATATTATTCTGGTGTTTATGGGTTGTTTGTTTGATGAAATCTGATGATAGGTGGGTTTAGAAATGGCTTGCGGGCAAAACGTTATTTTGATGAAATTTAATTAATTAATTAAAGGTTAATTAATTAAATTGGGATTAAATTTGAGATTGAGGAATACTGATTAGATGCATGCTAGGTGTCAGAATGAGTTGAGGATCATGATGATGTTATGGATATCGGTTATGGATTTACTTAGTATGTGTACGAGTATGATGAGATGTTATGTTGAGGATATGCCTTAGGCATTTATGAATGTGTTGAGGATCTAAGGTTTAGATTTGAGATATAGGTTGGTTGTGATTAGTGAGACGAGTCTCCTAACCTTTGTAGTATGTGATTGTGTGTGCCTTGCTATTGTAGGCGTTGATTACTTCCCCAAGGGGAAGCTGTGACGTGGTACAGGTTATGAGTATATCAAGTAAGTCCATAGGAATTACTTAGCGTGCATTTGTGGATTGTATGATTGTGATGGTTGTGTGTGTTCATATGATTGTGCATTTATAACCTAAACCGGACTAGGATGACCATTTATTACATTTATTTGGCCCAAGTGTATTGTAACGGGTGGTAACCACCGGTCTCCGCCTGCTGGTTAGGAGGAGGTACCTAGAAGCCAGTAACACGGGGGGGACGAGTGACGATCACCCCCAATGCAAACCCCTATGTTAACGGGGAAAGGGACGAGGTTCTTTAGGTTCCTCGTGTTACAAAAGAAGTTGAATTAGTAATGGAATAACGTAATGAAAGATAATAAATGATTGTGTGTGACATTGCATGTATGAGATGTTGATGTGTGGTTGTGGTATTACCTACATGCTTTTCATTGATGTAGCTAACGGTTTCATACCGCGTTGTAGGTGATTTGCAGGTTAGGAAGACTGCAGGGTGAGCCAGATGGTGTGACCAGCCGAGGACTTCTGTACATTAGGATGCGTGGGATGGGATATCTTTTGTGGTTATGGTTTATGATGTTGTTTTGTACTCGGCTTTGAGTTTGCAAACTCTTTTGATGTATCATATACATATGTATTTGGTTTTAATCTACCTGTGCCTTGTTGTAAGATACAGTGAACTTGTTGTCAGGCTAGGGTCAGGATCCATTGTGAGATCCTAGCCCAATGTAGCACTCCAAGTCCCGTGGATTTGGGGTGTTACAGAGTTGGTATCAGAGCCTTAGGTTGACCACAATGGCACTTGCTATCTGCAATAAAGGTAGAGTGGATAAATAAAAAGAACCCACATGGGGTCTGACTTTTTAAAGGATTTTGGTTTTGAAGCGAGTACAGATGTTTTGGGATAGTATGTACAGAAGTCGTCACCCATCTGAGGATCTCGATAGTGTAGATATATATATATAGATATCTTTTATGTGCTGATGTGTATGCATGTAATAATAAGTATTATATATATATATATATATATATATCTCGATACATATGGTATATATATATAGCCTTATAAGTTAGGAGCGTATATTCTACAGATGGCTCAGACTAGAGCAGTATCTGTAGTGGGACGAGATAGGGGTACACTTCCTCTTCCTCCAGTAGCGTCAAGTCAAGGACCAGTATCCGTTGTTGTATTGCCTATGGCAGAGAACGAGTTTGAAGAGGCTGATCGTGTCTCCATGAGTATATTCGAGTTTCAAGAGTATATGCAACAAGTATATGAGGTGGTGATAGCGGGAAGATCTACACCGAATTTACCAACATCTGTGAGATCGACTGAAGCTTCAAGATTAGAGAAGAAACAACGGGTTGAATCAATGAAAGATGAGGTTGGATATCCGGGTTGCAAACCGAGCCCGACTTGTGGACGTTTGAGTAATTCTCGTTCACACGGAATTCTGGTAAAATGAGGACTTGTTACAATTGTGGGAAGCTTGGACATGTACGACCGCAGTGTCCAAGATAGCCAGTGACTTGCTTTATCTGTGGTAGACAGGGTCATAAAGCTGTTTTCTGTAAGCAAACTGGAGTGGCATCACGACAGGGTTTTATTTCTACTAGTGTGACGGGAGGTGGTCACAAGACACCTCAACAGTAGACGTGGGGGCATCAGAGAATCCCAGATCATTTGCCTACTCAGGAATCCATTCCCAGACTGAGTAGAGGTAAGGGTCGTGGTAGGAGTACCACGAATACTAGAAGAGCTCAAGGTAGAGCCTTTGAGCTGGGTAGTGCAGAGGAGCCACCCGTACTAGTGGCAGGGATGAGACGTATATGTCTCAATTGTGGTTATCCAGATCATGTGCGCTCTGAGTGCCCCATGGCACCGATAGCTTGCTTCACCTGTGGTGAACTAGGCCATCTGGCCCCTTTCTGTCAGCAAGGTAGTGTTTCTTCTCATCAAGACCTTCCTCTTTCCGATGCAGAAAGAGTGAAAGTGGAGGCTATGGCGATGACCTCAGTGATACCTGAGGAGCATAGGTCTGAGATTGAGTAATGATATGCAGTAGAGCTTCGGACGTTAACTGTTACAGGTACCATTCTTGTTAATGGTTTACCTAGTGGAGTTTTGTTGTTGTGAGTGCTATGCACCTCTTGTCTTTCGATGCATGTGTTAATAGTTAAAGGTGGATACAGTAGAAGATAGATCTTCCTTTATAGGATTACGAGTTACGGGTCTTAGGTACCCGCGAGATATGTGGTTGTTCCCTTTGTTTAGGGACTTGTGTATGCTTGAAGACTTCTTTGTCATGCCTTAGGTGCATGAGAAGGTCTTTATGTGTGTGGTGGACGAATAGATATCATGTTGGTTTAGACAGTAGTAGGAGGACTATTGTAGTCTCTAATGAGATCGACTAAGTAGAGGTTTTCCGAGGTTATGACCTTTGAGGAGGTGAGTTGTCTTTAGTGCCGTATGAGCAGCGAGGTTGATAACACCAGAGGGTGATGTTTTTTTTTTAATGTTGTGCCATGAAGAAAAGAGATAGTTCCACGCTGAAGAGTATTCCAGTGGTATATGATCTTATAGACGTGTTACTGAACCGTCTAATCTATCGCCTCAGCGGAATAAGGACTTTGATATTGTGTTGAAGTATGGTACGAGACTGGTTGGGAGAAGGCCTATGAGGTATATGGCTTGTTGAGTTATTAGAAATTGAAGAAGCAATTTGAAGAGTGGTTTGAGACGGGCTTCGTTCGCCCTAGCACGTTCATTGCTACGTATGGACGACTTGTTGGATCAACTAGCAATTGTGTTTTTAAGATTTTTGTATGCTTAGGATATCATCAGCTAAGGATGAGAGAGCAGCGTGGGCATAGGACAACATTCCATACCCATTATGGACATTACGAGTTGTAGTGTTGTCATCTGAGTTGAGGAACGTCCTAGTAGTCGTTATAGGAGTTGATGAACAGTGTCTTCATCTACTTCCTTGATCAGTTGGTGGTAGACCTTATTGATGACGTTTGGTGTACTCTCACAACGGATAGGAACGTACCGGTTATTTGAGGACGGTTTTGCAGAATTCGAGGGATAGAAGTCAGTGTGCTATGCTCCCTAAATGTGAATTGAGATGCCAGAAGTAACCTTCAGGGTCATGTTGTTCCGCCAGTAGGATCATGATTGATGTGACGAGGAGTAAGTATGAAGTCTTGCGGATGATACTAATGAACGTTAAGGGAATGCGTAGTTCTCGGCCCAGCCAATTGCTACCAACGCTTTGAGGAAGGATTCTATGTGATTGTGCATCCATTTACGAGTCTTCTGAGGAAGACCACCATAATTGTGTGGTTGAAGTAGTATGTCGAAGCTCTGAAGAGTAGAGGAAGCATTTGACCTTTGCTTCTATTCGGTGATAATAAGAAGATTCTGGCAATCACGTGACTAAGGTGTTGAGAACGTATGAGGAGAATTTCCCGACTCATGATTTCGAGTTAGTGGTGGTAGTTCAAGTTTCAAGATTTGAAGACAATACCTGTGTGACATTTCGTGTCAGAGTTTCACAGATTATAGGAGGTTGAAGCATATTTTTATGCAATAAAGGTTGAATAACTGCTAGCGTCGATGGTTTAAGTTGATCAAGGACGCTGACCTTGAGATTTGTACCATTCAGGCAAGGAGAATGTGGTCACTGATACCTTGAATAAGAAGACGCCTCGAGAGAAGGCAATTGTTGAAATTGTTGTACAATCTCGGTTTCAAAATGATCTAGCTTGGTTAGAGTTGGTACCTACAACTGCTGATAAGGACGTTAGTTTCATGTTTAGGGATTTCACCTAGTTTGTTGGATGAAGTCCAACAAAAACAGGGGACTTGCCTGACCCTGAGGGAAATTGATGGAAGGATGCCTCATGGAGAGGCACCACAGTTCTTTAATGGAACAGAAGGAGTATGAGGCGCCGCAACTACGTCAGTATAACCGCTTATGCGGAGTCGAGTGGAGAAGATTACAGTACACTCATAGTACACCTTCTTTAGTACATGCATGTACGAATAAGAGGTACCACGAAGTAGTAAATCAGGTTAAAGTATTACTGGCTTGGAGATGAGCTCATCCACTACCAGTGCTGTAGTGGAAGTGAGAGGACTTTTCTGTGGACTTGTGATGGGATTGAGACCCAGTAAGAGTTTTGGTGTTATCCAGATTATTAGTAACAGATTTACGAAGGCGACACGTTCCATCTCTATGGAGAGACGTGGCCAGTGAATGAAGTAACAAAGGAGTACACTAGATAGATGGTGGGACTCCATAAGTGTACCGAGGACGATCGGCTATGATTGTAGTAGACGGTTTAATTTGAGGTTTTGATAGCAGATTCAGACTGCTTGGGGAACGCGTCCACATATCATGATTGAGTTTTACCTCAGACAGATGGTCAGTCTGAGAGAACCCTCCAGACCGTAGAGGACATGTTGTGAGCTTGTGGGATGGATTGGGAACAGGGACGATCTGTTTATCTCCCACTCGTTGAGTTCTTATACCATCACCGTTGGTATGCATCTATAGGGATGACCCCTATGAGGCGTTGTGTAGACATAGGTGTCATACACATTTATGTTGGGAGGAGCCTTGAAGTACTAGTGGGATAGCGCCAGAACAGATTCAGGATGATATGGCTCGAGTAACGCTGATCTGAGAGAGGATGTTGGCTGCACAGAGTCGCCAGAAGTTATATGCGGATAGGAGGCGTCGACCTCTAGAGTTCAGGGTAGGAGCTCATGTCTAGTTGAGAGTAACTCTGACGCGAGGCGTCAGATGTTATGGCATAAAGGGGAAGTTGAGTCTCCGATATGTCAGTCCTTTCGAGATACTGGATAGAGTTGGGAGAGCAGTGCACAGATTGGCTTTGCCACCGAAGTTAGAGGGTGTTCACCCTATGTTTCATGTGTCTCAGCTGAGGGAGTACATACCAGACCTGAGGCACATTGTGAGTTATGATGATCTAGTGGTTGAGCCGGACCACACTTTTGCAGAACAACCTTTTTGCAATTCTAGAAAGAGAGGTGTGAGACGCCTGCATTCGAAGGATATTCCTATGATGAGGATACAGTAGTCGAGACGAGGACCGAATGAGGCTACCTGGGAGACAGGGGATAGTATCCAGAGGAACTATTCAGAGTTCTATGCGGAGTTAGAGGCACCCGTAGGATCCACGAGTAGATCTTAGTGCCTTTTTGGTGAGTGCTTGTATGCTATGTGCTTATGTGATATGATGTGTTTCCGTGCTAGCTTTGATATGTGCATTTGAATAGTTATATCTTGTTTGGTAGCACGATATAGGTATAGCTGGAGATGGTTCTTTCCTCCATGCTATTGTAATATGCTTAGGATTAGTTGGAGATGGTTCTTTCCTCCATAATATTATTGATGGACATAGTGTGAGTGGAGACGGTTTTCCTCCACATAGTTGTGTTACGAGTACGATTGGCTGGAGACGGCTTTCCTCCGTGCCTTGTGACGTGGTTAGTAGTTGGCTAGAGATTATTTTTCCTCTATGCCTTTGGATAGCGTTATGATCTTGTTGCTGGAGTTGGTGATTCCTCCATGTTGTGTTTTGAGGTTATAGAGTATTATAGGTTGATACGCTTGAACGGAGATGTGATACCTCCGATAGAGAGAGTGTCTATACCTCGGCGTATGGGTCCGAGAGGATTTGAGAATTGTTCAAGTTTCGGGACAAAACTTTTTCTTAAGGGGTGTGTGATGTAATAGCTAGAATTTCCGAATTCTAATTAATGTTGATTAACATAATCAATGATAGTAATTGGCATATAACTCGCGAAGATTGCGTAAGTGTTGAGTATAAGTCCCATCGTTATGTTCCTGGCGTAATTTTGGGCTTATGGTGAAATTTTTACTTTTTCCCCCGGGTAATTATTTTTACCCTCCGGTATTATTTGGAGCATTTGGGAGCTCCAATTAATAAAAATGCCGTTGAGAGAAATGATCAGGACATCGGACATGTCCTAGATATGAAATAACATGGAAAGGCAAAACGGCCAAAAGAGTCGCTATTTCGTTTCTTAACGGCTAAGAAAGACGGCTTAGGAATACACGTTTTCCGAGGCAATTATGGAATAATTATCCCTACAATATTCAAGATTTATTGTTCCAATTTCGAGAAGTTTGGAGAAGGGGGTTCAACCCGCCATTGGATCGGTTAAAGGATAATTATCGACTTCGCTAAAGGATAATTATCGACTTCACTATAAATAGCGGAAAATCGTTTATTAATTCATTTCCTTTCACGTTTCCTCGTAAAATCTCTCATTTCTCTCAAACTTCAAACTCAGATCTACTCTTCGTTTCTAATCCGATTTCAATTCCGTTTGAGTTTCTGAATCCCTCTCTTCATTCTCTTCATATCGTACCAAGTTTCTGCATTTCCGAGCAGATAAGGACCTGGTCGAGCATATATGTCACCATGACAGTTCCGTCGCTCAGATTCCGGTGAATTTGATGTTGTACATGCGTAGCCTGCGTCGTTGTGATTCCGAATCTTCTTTCAGATCGTCAATCGGGTTAGTAACGAATAAGTTATGAAATTATTCGTTTTCCGTACTGCGATTTGGCCTAAATTGACCTTAGGCTTTTCAAAATGGATAATTAGAAATTCCATTATGATCATTATATTATTCTGGTGTTTATAGGTTGTTTGCTTGATGAAATCTGATAACAACTGGGTTTAGAAATGGCCTGCGGGCAAAACGTTATTCTGGTGAAATTTAATTAATTAATTAAAGGTTAATTAATTCAATTGAGATTAAATTTGAGATTGGGGAATACTGATTAGATGCATGCTAGGTGTCAGAATGAGTTGAGGATCATGATGATGTTATGGATATCGGTTATGACTTTAAGGTTTAGTATGTGTACGAGTATTATGAGATGTTATGTTGAGGATATGCCTTAGGCATTTATGAATGTGTTGAGGATCTGAGGTTTAGATTTGAGATATAGGTTGGTTGTGATTAGTGAGACGAGTCTCCTAACCTTTGCAGTATGTGATTGTGTGTGCCTTGTTATTGCAAGCGTTGATTACTTCTCCAAGGGAAAGTTGTGACGTGGTACAGGTTACGAGTATATCAGGTAAGTCCATAGGACTTACTTAATGTGCAGTTGTGGATTGTATGATTGTGATGGTTGTGTGTGTTCGTATGATTGTGCATTTATAACCTAAACCGGACTAGGATGACCATTTATTAAATTTATTTGGCCCAAGTGTATTATAACGGGCGGTAACCACCGGTCTCCGCTTGCTGGTTAGGAGGAGGTGCCTGGAAGGCAGTAACACAGGGGGGACGAGTGACGATCACCCCCAATGCAAACCTCTGTGTTAACGGGGAAAGGGACGAGGTTCTTTAGGTTCCTCGTGTTACAAAAGAAGTTGAATTAGTAATGGAATAACGTAATGAAAGATAATAAATGAATGTGTGTGGCATTGCATGTATGAGATGTTGATGTGTGGTTGTGCTATTACCTTCATGCTTTTCATTGCTGTAGCTAACGGTTTCATACCGTATTGTAGATGATCTGCAGGTTAGGAAGACTGCAGGGTGAGTCAGATGGTGTGACCAGCCGAGGACTTCTGTACATTAGGATGCGTGGGATAGGATATATTTTGTGGTTATGGTTTATGATGTTGTTTTGTACTCGGATTTGAGTTTGCAAACTCTTTTGATGTATCATATATAGTTTTTATGTATTTGGTTTTAATCTACCTGTGTCTTGTTGTAAGATCCAGTGAACTTGTTGTCAGGCTATGGTCAGGATCCATTGTGAGATCCTATCCCAATGTAGCACTACAAGTCCCGTGGATTTGGGGTGTTACAACAATAAAGCAAGATATGGTGCGGAAATGAAAAGATCGACACGATGATATGTTTACGAAGTTCGGCTCTAACAACCTACTCTCCGTCCTAGGGTTTACCCGTAGGATCTAACTATCTATTATCAGCTTCAAAGAGTCTTAGATACAACCTAGAAGAAATCCCCTTCTTCTCTCACAATATTCAATGCTACGATCTAGTTCCAACTCTTAACCTAACTATAATAGCCTAGTTACTTCGCAGAGTAGCATACACTCGAGTGTAACACTCTCTAGATATTCCAATGAAGCTTTTGTGTTTTTCTCTCTCTAAGGAATAAAGCTTTTGTAAACTAAGAGGAAGAAAAACTTTTTGGATCGAATGAAGATGCTTTGGATCGCTTGAAGACTTTAGATATTTCCGTGTAAGCTTCATGTTCTCTTCAATCGTCATCTTCATTTATAGTCTTCTATGGAGTACTCTTCTGAGCCGTTTGTATTGTTCTTCTTTCTCCATAGATCACGCTACTTGGTTGAGGTGAAGTAGCCGTTGTAAGATCTTTTATCCTCTTTCTTCTACTTCTTCTCTTTGTCGTTTATTGAAGATCACCGTAATCTTCTCTTTAGAAATGAGCTGTTGAATATCTTTGTTTGTTGAAGATCCTAGATCTTCTTGTTATCTTCAGTTGTTAAGATCTTTATGAGATTTTGTTGTTGGGGTCATGATCTTCTAATCAAATCTGTCAAATATCTTCTAGTTGGCTGGTCAAGATCTTCTCTTAAAATCTTGTTGGAAGATCTTCTTTTTATCCTTTGAAGATCTTTTTGTTGGTTGGCCAAAATCTTCTCTTAAAATCTTGTTGGAAGATCCTCTTTTTTATCCTTTGAATATCTTTTTATTGGCTGACCAAAATCTTCTCTTAAAATCTTGTTGGAAGATCTTCTTGTTATCCTTGATAGAGATCCTTGATTTGGTTGTTGAGATTTGAATCTTTTTTAAGAAAGCCTTCAGCCGAATCTTCCTTTCCATCACTTTTCAAGGCTTCAGTGTTTATCCCTCAAAACGTGTTTCAAGGCCTTCTTGTTTGTCCTTTGAATTCTGTTTCAAATCCGCTTGTCCTTTGTAATTTGTTTTAAGGCCTGCGTTCTTCCTTTGAAATGCTTTTCAAGGCCTACAGAGATTAACAAACACAAACCAAAAGAAGCAATCTAGAAATATGATCGATATTTATAAGTTTATAAAACTGCTCATAAACGTTAAGTCTTCCATCATCTACATAGACAATTCATAATCAAGGTAGAGTTATCAACATTGACCTTAAAACAAACAATTGTTGAAATGGAAAGCTAACTCATTATCGCAAGAAGGGAGGAAAACCCTCATTAAACAAAAATTATTAAAAAAATATAAAAATTTTCTGAAACAAAGTCGTAATCTAGAGGAGTTAGATAAAACATATAAAAAAAATTTCGGAAACAGAGGAGACCAACACAAGCCCATCATTAGTTGTGATGTAATGTGCAAATCAAAAAAGAAGGCGGTCTTGGGTTAAGAAAATCCTAAATCACAAATAAAGCCTTACAGATGAAGCTCTTGTGAAAAATTCTAGCTGAACCAAACAATATTTGTGTTAATAATGTCAACAAAAATTACTAAAAAAATCATAATATTCTACATTACCAAAAGAAAGGATCAACATCTTGGCAACTGAACAACCTTATGAAGCTTAAATCTGAATTCAAAAATGGTATTATTTGGTAGGTTGAAAATTGTAAATCCATCAACGTTTGACATGAAATTGGGTAACACCAACACCGCTTATAAAAAATGACCAGAAACACCATTCAAACTAACACAAATATCAAAGTTAGTCACTTTATAAACGACTCGCGATAGTGAGAAATCGCAAAAATTGATAACGAGCTACAAAACATCATCAACCCGGATATTAGAAAAAACTAAAGGAAACAATTATACCAAAAACTGAAGTTCAGGATATATTATATTGGAAATGTAGTAAAAATGGTTGGTGCTCTACAAAATTTGCGTCAAAGATGATTGAAGGAAAATTTGAGCACTCCTCCGAACAAAGCATGTGACTAGATCTGAAATCTTGATACCCAACCTAAAATTACAAATTTTCTTTGAAAAATTTCACAATACGGAATCCCAACAAAAGTTAAGCTTGACGGCAAAAGAATTGCCGTTACAAGGCATTGTAAATTGTGGAACCACCATATCGAGGATTTGTCCCACTTGTTTTTTGAATGTCCTTATAACAAACAAATCATCGCCAAAATTGATAAATCAATCTTGACCGAAATGAACAACATTAGCCTCATAATAAAAAAAAAATAAAAAAAAAAAGTACACGACCTCCTACAGGAACTAAAGAATAAAATTGGACTTAATTTTCAAGTTCGCATGCCTTGCAAATATCTGGTGGAGCATCTGTTTTTTCAAAAACAAAATCATTTTTGACAATGAGCCTATTGGACCTAGTACTAAGGTTATCATTTTCATTAAAAACCAAATCCATTTGTGAAAAACTAATATCATTGATGAGAACGATTACGATATAAAACAACAACAAAAAGACATTATCTCTACCAAAAAGAAAAAACACAATATTAAGTCGGACAAACCAAAACCCGGATTCCATAAACTTAATTTTGATGGATCAAAACTTGACTCGGGAATAACATCCACTGGTTTTGTGATTCGGAATCACAATGGTGAGGTTGTTAGCCCGATGCACAAAGAAATAACTTTAACTCGGTAATTAAAGTTGAAACTTTTGCTCTTGAATCGGGCTTACAAGAGGTCATCAGACTAAAGATAAAAAAAAGATCGAAATTGAGGGTGACAATATTTGTGTTATCAAGATACTCCAAGGTTTATGGAGTTGCTCGTGGAAGATCGAGATGATTATATCCGACTCCATATTGGATCTCCGTTTCTTTGAGGAAGTCATGATCAAACATGCTTTCACAAAAATAAGCTGTGTTGCTGACCGATTAATCCATCTGGAAATATTGATCTCCAACACCTACTTTTGTGATGATCCGAAATTTTGTGTTCTCATCCGTAAGGATGCTTTAAAATGCACTACTTCTGGGAGGTAAACCAACCTAACCGCTTTATATTTTAAAAAATATATAAAAATTACCGTATATGTGATATATAATGGACTCAAACATAAGTTGTCAAATACATTGCACATAAAAACAAATACATTGCACATAAAAACAAACATTGTATATAAAGTAGTTTTTGAAAGCACCCTAAGAACGTGTTGAATGCTAGTTGACGACTTAAGGTGGGTCAATACTCATTAGTGGTAACTTAAAGGGTCTTTGCTTCTGGAACGAGCATCATGTTTCCAGTCAACACCCCACAAGGTTTTCACTTTCTTCCCCTGTCACTTAATTTTGTAGACATCTCATAGAATTATGCACTAACATGATCAAACTGATGTAGAAGGTCAACGTACGGGTCTCAATGGGACGAGGATCCTCTGTTATTCGTGGGAAATTTTAAAGGGGGTGAGGACAGGTATGAGTTAAAAACAATTTTTCATATGGAGTTGGGACGAGTATAGAAGTACCCAACCCGTTACGATCTTGTCGAGAAAACCCGTCTAAGGTTGACATACATTAAACCGAGGGAGCTAGTAGGATCATAAAATGAATAACATTCAATTAGTTAGCGTGCGAGAGGTTTCTCACAAGGGAAAAAATAGAATCATAAATAGAAGACAATTAACGGAGATTCTCCGACAGACATGAGGACGAGAACAACATTCAACTTGCGAACATACTATACGAGACATCATGCTAAATGGGATGTCGATGGGCAATACATCCGAAAGTCCAATGGATTATAGAGGAGTCATATATGCTTACGAGTACACATGCGTGAGGACCAAATCCAACACATAAATCCAATGAGATTACGTCCTACAAACCAAATAACTATAGGAGGTGTAACCCACGTACCTAATATACTAAGTTTACAATCCTCAACTTCATCCGTGAGAAGTTTATCATCTCAACACGTCCCCACAAGTCAACTAGTGGAGTTGAAACTTAGAAACAAGTCTAACGTCTCATTTTGTTTATAGCTAGCCCATATGTTAGAATCAATGAACCAATTAGGCTAATTGTTGTGATACCATATGAAACTCCAACAGACTATAGACTAGTGTCGTGTGCATACAAAATCAGTTTAAAGATGAAACTACGTAAACTTATGTGTTACGCTTGAACCTAACGTGCATGTAATCTATTAGACTTACAATTCACGAAGCTTAAGCCATAACTTAGAGGCTAATTCATGAGATTGTTGATTACAAAAATCTGGTGGGCATGCATTCATTGATGTCAAGAGGTAGATTGTAAAACTCTTCGTTTCTGGGCTCTCCCTTCCTCTTCTGGAAGGGTATCCACCATGGTATCCCTCTATCATTTGCCGCGCCTATGGGTTCCAATGTATTATCCAGCAATGTCCCAACAATGAGAGCCACCGACGCAGGCGATGAGAAGATTGTATTTAGTATGTCATTGAACTGCAATCATGAAAACACAATCAACACATAAGTAACAAGTCATGAGCATGATCACAGATTTACAAATGAAACACCCATTTGTTACCCATCCTCCGTCGGTCTTCACAGGGCCGTGATCAGTAGATGTTGTGTAGCTCCAGAAGTAGTAAGGGATTGATATTCCGAGGAAGAGAGTGAGTCCCAAGACATAGTTATTTCTCATGGAGTTATGGTTTGTGAATTGTATGTATGAAATGCCAACAGAAGCTGCAAAGTAAGAAAAAGTTAAGAGAAAAAAAAAATATTGACCTTCCAAGAAGCTTTTTTATTTGTTAAATTATCATAAAACCAATTGACAATAGGAGGAGTAGCCGTAGGACTTATATATTAGGTTCGCGTATTATTGATAATTCACACATCTTAATAGTATTGTAGTCAGATCACTACTTACCTACTATTCCCCATAGAATACAGTATACAGCTGCATATATGGGCAAAGGAATTGAAGCAAAAAATGCTCCAAATTTCCCTGAAACAAGGCACAAATTCAGTCATCTTCAAATACTCAGTAAGACTTTAGGTAAAAGAAATGATACACACCGAAAATAGAGAAAAAGATCATGAAAGCTGTGGATAATTGAACTACTCTTCTACTTCCCACGCGAGTCAATCCAAGAAGTCCTACATTTTCACTGTATGAGCGAGGAATGACAAATCCAAGTTTAGCATACCGAAGAAAAACAAGTTTACATTAGAAGAATAATATCATGGAGGGTAAATAGACTTACACAGAGGCAGTAGTGCCTACTGGAGCACCAAATAGCCCATCAAGTAGCATGCTAACACCCTGCATGTTATAAGAGAAAATGCTCAAGATCATTAAATGAAAATCTCAGAAACAAGCACCAAGAACTTGAATTCTGCTTATAGTTAACCTGCAAGCCAATGCTGCGGCTGAGCACATGAGCTGGAGGAGGAGTTGCACCAGATAGCCGGGAAGCTGCATAAAATGTTCCAGTAGACTGCACCAAGGAGTTACATAACCATAAAACAAAGATATGCAATGTAATTTCCGAGGAGAAAAAAAAGGAAAAGATAAATGAAGTCTAAACCTCGGCTGATGCAACCAGAGCTGCACCCATCATTCCAAAGACATCACCAGCTCTGAATATGGGAGCACCCCATTGGAAAGGATACGGAATTTTGATCCTAAATTTGCAAATACTTATCTTAGACTTCATTAAACGTGAAGAAACTGATAGAAAAATGTGGCTGTAGTGTATGGGATATACCATGGAGCAGAAGATATAAGGTATGAACGATCAGTCCTACAACTAAATTTTGTTACTGCTCTCACATGATTATAGGCACCAGAAACCGTGAGCATGGCAGCAAAAGCCCATATAATTCCAATGCATAAGAGCAATGTGTATCTTTCTACTGCTGACTCGTATCCATGAACAAAGCGTTTAACATGCTGCAAGGAAATCTCTTATCTCTTATGTATTTAGAATAATCACTTAACAGAAAGGAAGACGAATATCAGAAGATCTTCCAACCTGTTGGGCGATAACCAGTAGAATTAGCATAGGCAGGCCAATCTCAACACAATATGCCAGCTGTTTAGAAAAAATATAAACAAATTGGTACTAGTAAGATCTCATTACTCATTAGTATCAATGAAGTGTACTAGATAGATACCAGCGGAAATCCCCTTGTGAACAGACCAAGGCCAACTAGGCTAACCAGCGGCGTAACAACAACAGGACTGATGAACCTCATCAAAGCTGCCCATGCTTTGCCATACCCGAGAATAATGCCAATGAAGGACGACACCATCAGAGATCCTTGTATTGTTCTGATTGTGTGAAGAAATCTCTGCAACAACAAATTTGTAAAAAAATAACTATGCAGGATCTCAAGCCTGAGAATCTTGGCAGCTTAAAGCTAGTATGAGCCATTTTTCTCTTCATATACCTCGTGTTCAGATTTAAAAATCTTCTGATTGTAGTCATTGATAATTGAAGCAACTGGTAAGATGAAAGCGTATGAAGGACCCATCACAGTGGGAAGTCTAGAACCTATAAACGTTTGAAGAAGCGTATTGATCCCTGCCATAAAGAGTAGTGTCTGAATCACTTGAGCCTTATCGCCCTGTTCAAAGTTCACAAATCATGAATCCACGTTGTCAGTGTCATATTTGACATTAATGATGGAGTTTAGTGAACAAGAACTCACATTATTCCCACCCATAGAAGGCACAATAACACTAGCAATCAAGACAGTTGTTCCAAGCATCACAATATAGTGTTGAAAAGCCAATACACATAATTGAGCTGTAGATCAACAAGGATACAAACATCAGTAAAACATGCAAGATCAGTGGTTTTTCAGTTACATAATGTCAATGTTTAAAGTATACCAGATCCTAATTTTTTCTTCCTGAGTTTTCAGATCTCATGAAGTGGGCTATAGTTACAATTACAACAAAAAATTGTAAACCACTACAAACACTTTTTGGAGGAAAAGGTCAACTTGAAGTAGTTAAATGAAGCATAAGAGAGAAAGAGACAGACGCCAAGAAGGATTGGAGTGGATGCAGTAAGTGAGGTTGAGAAGCTGTTCTTGGGGAGGATAAAGTGGGCCACTTGCAGCTCCCATTGGCATCCCCGGCGGTGGTGCTGGTGGCGCGACTGCTGTATCCGGCGGAGGATGGTGTTCTACGGCCTCTCCCATTTCCCAAACAACTTGGTTTTCTGACGTAAACTCTCTTTGTTAGATCTCTGTTGAAATTCTATCCTTTCTTTCTTTAAACAGAAAAGAAAAGTAGAATTTTGGGATTCAAGTTTGAAGTATCCTCGAAGTGTAAAATAATTTAAAAGAATGAAAGTGATTGGGCTGTGGAGATAACGTAGATGGAGAATGATAGACAGAAGCATAAGTCGGTTGTTTAAGATGGAGCTCCAAGTTCTAGGAACATGGCCGTCCTTTAACCACTTCTAGCTTCCATTTATGACTTCATTACTTCTGACATATTACCCATTTTGCCATCTGGCACTTATCATTCAGATACTACGCTAGATGCACTGTATCTATCTTTAGGTTTCCTGATGAAGGAACAAATTCTTCATTAAAGTTTACTAGGAGCATCTTACAATTTTGATAACCTAGTTATACGTTAATCTTAATCATCAATGGACAGAGAGACTGTTGAAGAACGAGAATTTGGTTACTCATGCACTGAACGTGAACAGCCTTGTTACAATTTTCTCCTTTTTACTCAGGCAAACAGCAAAAGGAGGGGTAAAATAGGAAATCAACACAAAACTTGTCATTTGAGCCACCGACCAACCGTTGGATACCAGATATAGCGCCTTTGCCACGTGCTAAACCAACCCCGCACGGTAGACATGGCCCGCCCCTACCGCCTAAACCCAAGCATTTAATATGTGGATGGATGGATGATCCATCCACATGAATACGGATCTCGGAGCTACACATTACAATATACACTACTGTAGTTTATTGAAATGCAACATTACAAACTTAACAGGGTTTCACACCTTAGATTCAGATCAACTCAAAGCTACAACTCTCCTACATTACACAGTTGAACAAACTGCAAACATACATGGGATTTGCCTTCCAATAAACTCTTGAGATTGATGTTGTCATTCTTCATTCGATGAGAGGATTCAAAACATGACCAACGAAGAGAACGACACCCGTCATGTCTTCTCGAATCAGAAACAAGAACGGGTGGTCAGCCACGAAATCGACCTTACTAGGAAGCCGGAGGCTCCTCAAAGCTACCACAGCTGCTGATGCAGAGGCAGCTTCTGTTCCTTCTTCGTTCACTTCAATGAAGGACTTCTGAAAGATGCTCGACACATAAAGGTTTTGACCCAAAGGTGAATCCACCATCTCGGTTAAGCCTCCATCTGTGAAGGGCAACGACACCCCTAATTCCTTCAGAGTGTTAGAAGCTTCAAACCCGAATGAAATCTTGAAACGAGGAAGTTTAAACTCATTCACTTCAACTTTCATGGTGGGTAGGTGATGATCTAAGAAGCCACTCTGTGAGGATAATTTCTCCACCAGGGCTGCAAGCCCGTCTTTTGCATCAGGAAGAAGAATGTACATGGAGAACTGACGCTTGTCTTCTCCTTGCTTGTAAGGAAGGCCCAAAACTTTGAAGCCATCGAAAGTGCTTACAAACTGCTTCTTCTTGCTTGTCATGAAAGGGACTTTCACTGAATTTCCATCTAGAAGGTGGAAGTCATTCTCTTTTGTTTTGGATGCATCAAATTGCTCGGCCCATGCTCCTTTATAATAGAGAGCATTTGCAAAGATGAGCCGGGTAGTATGATCAACTGAACCTGGAGGAAGGACGTCCTTAATGAGGCCACTGGTTTCCTTTTCAGCCCACGAGTTCACCTCAGAGGTAACTTCCACCGCCTTCATCACCATATCGAAACAAATAATGTTGGTCAAACAAATGTACAACAAACAGGGTAATTTAGTGATGACTACCTTATATGGGCAATTACAAAACTGGAAGTGTTGAAAAGGCCGAACAAAGAAGATTTTTATCAACACTGGATACCAAACAAGGAAGAAAAAAACTTATCCACTAACTGAACGTAACTTCACTAGCAGTTTAGTTCTCTAAGCCCTTAAGTTGCTCTATACTATATTAGCCCGTTAAAAGACCTTATAAACCAACAACAGATCTAATGGTCTGAAAAGGTCACAAAAGCAACAATGTTGAATTCACTTTCTGCCTTCGACATGCCTCCTATTACAACAAACAAGGCAGACCTACTTTCTTCAAGATACTAAACGAGCAACCGGCTGCCCGTATTGTATTTTAGATGGAGTCATCGGCTAAGAATCTGACATTTACTTAGCTTAGAAAAAGGCAGCGGTACCACGCTCCTGTGCTCATAGGTTGACTCCCCTATGCATCCTGGCTAAGGTCTCACAAACATGCACTCTCTTATGCATTCAGCCGCTTCACTGATGTAAATAGGTTATGAAGGGTGGGTTGCTCATATACTCTTATGAGCCTCCTTTCTTCGAACCTTTTCGTATGTATTGCCCCCAGTAACTTCACTTCCTAGTGAACTTATGTGATTGATGAAAAGATGCTTAGAGACAACAAAACCAGAAAACAAAGCTACAACTTTGCCTACATATGCGAACGAACTATCATTGAGTCGTCAATATCATCATACCAAATCCTATCATGAAGATATTTGAAGAGAAAAAGGAAATTCACTTAAACCCTAGGTCAAACCTTTACATCGATTTTGCATCCATTTCTTTCCCCCTGTCCATCTGTTTGATCTGATACTCACATCAAACTACACAGACAAGTGACAACACAATTTTGTACTACATAGCGAGCATAAGCCTAAAAAATCCCACAAATGCGAACGGTCATCAATCTATATCAAGGACTTGAAATTAATTGCAAAAGTCGTTACCAAGCAAATTCAGCAACTCCAGAACTTTGCAAAAGTTGTAAACTAGATCAAAGATCATAAAACCCTAAAATTCAAATATACCAAACCCTGAACAACATCGGACATTTTCCGAGACGGGGCGCTTAGGAGAAGCGGAAAAAAAAAAGTGATGCGTACCTTAGTCTGGAAATCAACTTGATAAGAAGCAGCCTTGTAGGAACTGTCCACAACCTGTTTGAAAGAAGGCTTGAGAGGGAGAGCCTGATCTACCCAGACGCCATTAGCGAATGAGAGCTTGGGACCGCCAACGGAGCTTCCGTCGGTGAAGATAACAGAGACAAGCTCCGACGAAAGCGCGTTGACGTCGTCAGTGGACTTTGACTTGAGGAAGGAGAGGAGTTGGTCGAGGGTTGGACCCTTGGCACCGGCGGCGATCAGGCTGACCACCACGTGAAGCGACAGCGGTGAGAACACCAAGTTCGATCCCTTTGCCTCGATAGATGACACGTGGCGGGCGATCGCGAGTGACACATCGGTCTGGTTGCTGATCGATTGTTCAAGATCCATGGCCACGGAGAGGAATAGTCGCAAGCACTTGTCCTTTTTTCTTTTCCTCTAAGACGATTGTTTTGCGTTTGAGGGTCACAAGACTCACCCTGACAAGGCGAGTCAAGAGCAGAACCAAAGCTACAAACGACGCCGTTACGTAAGAAGTTTTAAATTTACCTTTTTTTCTACAAGGAAAGTTTTAGATTTTAATGATTTTTTTTGTCAGAGTAGATTTAATTGATTATAGCTTACAAGGATCTTAAACGTCCCATTAACAAAGAAAGCTGTTACCATTAACATATGGGGGTGATTATTGAAATAAATAAAATGCCCTTTAATTTCTCCCACATTATTTCTTAGTGTAATAGACGTTCTTACACGATTATTTTACATATGTATATAAAAAATTTGGATCATATAAAACGATTTTTAGGATCAAAAGTAAGAAAGACTGATGCTTTTAAAACATACGTTTTTAGTCATCGTATGCGTGCATGTATTTCGTATCTCATTTGGTTTGTTTTGAGTTCATATAAGAAATAAATCCTTCATTGCATTTATGGTGTTTTAGTATGGATTTCAATCCTCCCTGAGGTCATGGACATCATAGAAGACTTCTATATTGACCGGTGATCAAAATTTCTAGGTACATTTTTTTTTTTTTTTTTTTTTGTGGGAAGGAGATTCGGTGATCTCCGCCGCATCTGGACACGCTTTTATATTTCTAGGTACATTTATGTTGGAGAAAGAAGTGGAGAACATTGATGTTGGATACCATTTGAGGACAACCTCAGAGAGATTTGTTATTTTTTCTTATAACCGTCTCGGGACCAAATGACGCGGAGGGCGCACGTCTAGCGAACCACATATACAAGCACAAGGGATTCCATCCTAAAACCAATTGGCAATAGGAGGAGTAGCCCGGATGCTTATATGGTAGGTTCACTTCATTGCGTGTTATCGATGTGGGATTCTTTTCCCTACATCTCAACAAGATTCTCATTTTCGACCATCTTCCATTTAGATTTGGACAAACATGTAAACTAAAAAGTTGTAAATCTTCGAAAGTAGTACGCATGGGTCTCGTGGTTCCAACCAGAGTAGCGAGAAAGTCAGTTTTACTAAATTGTCAAAAAATTGTTGAGGACAAATACAACATATGTACAAATGCATATACGGTTTATGTGTTATTATTATACGGCCTACAAGTCGTTTATTATTTACTCATAAACCGTATAATTACCCTGAAAACTGTATTCCTTTCCTGAGATGCCGACATTTTATTTTCTCCGATCTTTTCTTATGTGTATTGGTTGTGGTTCTTATTTTCGTCATATGATTTGATACAAACATTATAAATAGACCTTTCTACGTCAGATGAGAGGTGTGCCACATCCCACTTTAGGATGGACGAGTTTCCAAGGCTTCAAGTTCGCGCTGCGGCACAATAGAATTGTCATTTCCTTTGCTTTATATACTTTTCAACTTTTATGTTTAAGAAAAGTTTCTTCTTTTCTAATGTTTACTCGATTCTTCTTGATCTAAGGGTTGGATGATCTCTATAATGATTTGATTTATTATTGGATATATATTTGTGAATTGTGATTGTGATATTGCTTTTTCTCAAAGTGCTTAGTTTCCACCTTTTATTTATCTTTGAAAGAAGTGGCATTTATAATTGGTATAGATAAATAAACTAAAGAGTCACAAATGATGGGTGCTTTAATGGATTTATTAAATACAACTTGGTTTTAGAGTAGCTCTTTATCATTGCCTCGAGGATTTCTAGTTATTGTAGAAAGTTCCGGTCTTTGTACCTTTTCTAACTGAAGAGCCACATGCGAAGATTTATTTTAGTCTTTTCCGGATTTCTAAGTTCTTAAAGGGTTTTCTTATACTTACTGAACCGCCGGATTGAGGATTATGCGAGTTAGAAAATACGGCTATTTTAGATGATTATGTGTTTTGTTCATATATCAATGCTCGTGAGTCTCATATATGCAATACTATGGAAGGTGATCTAAGGAAACAAGAATTCTCACTATAATGAGTTAAAGTATTGATGCATATATACCCGATTCAACCAAAACATCAACTCAACTATACCTGACTCAACCAAAAACCAAACGTCGCTACGATACCAACTTCTATAATGCGCCAAAATGGGATAACGTTACAGCGCCACTAATCCGAACAAGGATTCCTTCAGACTTTTGAAAGACCAACAAAGGCATAATAACTTGCAAAGATAGAGGGTAGCAAAACCAATTGTCGTCCCGTGACATCAAACTTAAAGGTTCCAAAAAAATACAACCGGGTCAAACTTGAGGCCAACAACAACAGGGTTTAGAAATATAGTTCACCAACCCAAAAGACATAAGGCAAAAGGTAGGAACGGGTCCTAGAGGAAAACAAAAGACCACCAAGCTTAACTCAAGCATAGACCCCTACTAGCTATCTAGGTCCTCGACCTCTATGCTCTTGAACTACTCCTGAACCTATATATGAAAACATAGTTAGCCCCACCGTGGTGGGGTTTGTCTTCCACTAGACTAAGTCGGCACATAAGCAATTTAATATATGAACTAGACAAGGATAAACTATACAAGGATAAAATTATATAAAATATCACATGATTACTTATAGGAATACTTAAAAGAGTTCAACAATCAACATGCTTAAAATATGCACATAATCATGTCAAATCAATAGGTAGATTTAACCAAAGCATCAATTGACCGTAATGTGATAACAAGGTAAACCTTGTTTTCTTTCTCAGATCCGTTACCAAAAATTCTTTCCAAAAATAATATGAAAACATGCTCGAGCATCCTTTATTTTAGAAATTGTATTCAAACCAAGAGTGAAATAAATACTTTCAAAAGATGTTCAATTTTTATTGAACACGAAGGTACCTCCTAACCCCAACCACGGGGGAACACGGCAATCACAGATCAAGCAAATCCTTGTCTATTCACAATGGTCGGGCACAACCTTGGCCCGCACAAACCATGAACCACTGGTAAACATGATCCGCCTAAATCGAGCAAAAAAAAAAAAAATCTCGAAAACAAATCAATGTTGACAAATTTGTCTACTTAGGTCAAAGACCAAATCACCACTTTCATAACAATGTTTGCAAATTGTCGGCTTAGGTCAAAGATCAAATCACCACTCTCATAACAATGTTGGAAAATTGTCCGCTTAGATCAAAGACCAAATCATCACTCAAATACTCAACACCAACAATCTGGTTCTTTTAAAATATCACAAATGCAAGGTAAACGTATCACCATAAACATTGACAAAATTTCACTCAAGTTGAAGACAATATCAAAAGCTTTCATAATCAACAATAAACTCATTCCTTTAAAATATCGCGAATGCATGGTTCATAAATAACAAAATCAACATTTTAAAAGCATCAAATCATACATGTAACAAAATAAATAACGTTAAACTTAATCATGCTCATATAAAAGTCCACACGTACTTGCATCGGTAAGCTTACTCAAATACACACAATTAGCCAAAAGCAACAAGCGATCAAACAAGCATCAAAACTCGTCAATCCTCATAATCAACCTAATCAAGCAAAAGTTCCTCAAATTAACTTAGGGCCTGTTTACTAAGGGTTTGAGTTTATTCGGGTTTATAAACTAACGAGTTTAAAAACCCAAATAAAAATAACCTCATCTTGAGAAGGTTATTTTTTACGGGTTTAAAAACCCAAATAAACTATCATTTAGTTTATAAACCCGCAAGGTAAACGGTTACACAAAATCAGCAAAGGTTTATAAACTATCATTTAGTTTATAAACCCGCAAGGTAAACGGTTACACAAAAATCAGCAAAGGTTTATAAACTATCATTTAGTTTATAAACCCGCAAGGTAAACACGCCCTTATATATTATTACTATCATCATAAAACACCATCTAATAATTGTATAAATATTAAATTACCATACATACATATTGTATAATTATCAACATAATACAAGTTATAAATTAGTTGTTTGTTATAGAAGTAAAATAATGCGCACGTTAATCGCAGCTATATGCATTACAAATGTGTAAATATCAATAGATATTCGGACTTATCATGAATAGGAAGGGCCATTTTACAAATGCCAACTTAAAACCAACTATAATAAAGTATCGGTATAAAATCATAACATTTTCCTCCCACGCTAAGCACACAGAGAACTGAAAATTATTCTTCTTCCACTGAAATTTTATTCTACCACGAAAAGATAAGATTCATATAAATTCACTGATCTCAAGCCTTCTTCGATGCTTCAAATTCATAAGGAACACCCTAAATCAAAACCAACCACAATGGGTGCTAAGAATTCAAGTGGGAATCACACCCACAACCCTCAAACATTACTAGAGAACCAGAACCAGTTTCCTGCGTCAGTTTCAGGGAAAAAGATCAGCAAACACACAGACGCGTCACTTAGAATTGCGTCCCATGTCGCGTTAGTTGAGGCTGCGGACACCAACCTAGTCATGTCGCCACTGCTCATTCATAGCACCCTGAGTCTGACTGCAGCAGGGTCAGATGGCCAAACCCGAGCCCAGCTGATGTCGTTTCTCAGCTCAGATTCTGTAGATAGCCTCAACAAGCTGTCCTCAGAATTGATCACGACCGTCCTGTTGGATGGGGGTAATGACCTGAAACTGACATTTGCAAATGGTGTCTGGACTGATCAGAGCCTTACTCTCAAACCCGCTTTCAAGCAGACTGTTGAAACCGTTTACAAGGCTGTTGTTACAACAGTTGATTTTCGGAATAAGGTAAAGATAAGGATCAATTGTATCATGGTGTAGTAATCTGTACCAAAATCTAACAGATCATATGATTTACCAGGCAAATGAAGTGACCAAGGAAGTGAATTCGTGGGTTAAAAAGAAGACTAATGGACTGATCAGACAACTCCTCCCTCCTGATTCAGTGACCCCCATAACAAGGATCATCTTCACCAACGCGCTTTATTTCAAAGGCATGTGGAACCAGAAGTTTGATCCATCAAGAACACACAGTTCTGAATTCCATCTTCTAAGTGGAGAATCTGTGCAAGTACCTTTTATGATGCTGCCTGCTAACCCAGCTAAAAAACAATTCATATGCGCGTTCAAGGGCTTCAAGGTGTGTCGACTCCTGTACAAGCAACCTGCTGACAAGCGGCAATTCTCCATGTATATATTCCTCCCTGATGCAAAAGATGGGTTGCCAGCCATGGTGAAAAAGATAACCAGTTCACCTGGTTTCGTGGACCGTCACCTTCCTACTCAACAAGTAGATGTAGGGTTATTCAAAATACCAAAGTTTAAGATATCATTTGGGATTGAAATTTCCAGGGCACTAAAGAACTTGGGAGTTGGAATGCCTTTTATTCCTGGAGGTTTAACCGGGATAGTTGAATCTGAGACTGTTGGGAGAGACCTCTTCGTGTCCAGCATTTTCCATGAAGCATTTATCGAAGTAAATGAGGACGGAACAGAAGCTACAGCTTCTACAGTCAGCTCGGTGGCTCTCAAGTCATTGAGTATGACAGAGACGATGGATTTTGTCGCGGACCGTGCATTTATGTTCCTGATCAGAGAAGACAAAAGAAGTGGAGCTGTGTTGTTTATGGGACATGTCTTGAACCCCCTCCTTGCATCCACTGGCAATGCCTAGGCATTCAGCAAGATGGTTCGTCCCTATAAATAAATGACATTTTTCATAACATTCTTCTGATCAGAAAATGTAATGGATCAATGGACTAAAATTATGTAATCAGTATAGCATAGTTTCCCCTTTGATACAACAACTTTAATAGTATTCAATACTTCTCTTGCACAAATGAAAATGAGCATTCTAACCTGAACCAAAGTAAGACAGTTTTGTAGAAATCCTTATATCTGAAAACACACAAGAATATTGGACGGAAATAGTATTCTACAGTACAGTAATAAGATCACACGAGAGATGGCCAGATATCTATGGCACAGATGGCTTAAATCTTGACTGTATAGGTAGTATTCACAATCAATACTACAACCACAACAACAACAACGCTAACATTTACAAGAAGAATTTTTATTATGAAGTTCTTTGTACATGACTACCATTTAACATCTAGTGTCAAGGTCTGAGGAGGTAAGAGGAATGCAGGGAATTTAGTCAAAGAGACATTCAACAACATATGACTCAATGAGACTGTATCTACACTTCCAAAGGGCCTAACTATCTTAATTTCCAACGGATGCAATTTATCACCATCAATTCTGGCCATCACATGGAACCGCACAAGCTCGAGATTAGGCTTTGTTCTCCACTCGGAAACTTTAGCCCACTGATTGTCATCGACCTTAACATCCCTTTCAAGTTCTATCTGGAAGGTAATCATGGTTGATGCTTTCACATTAGCTTTAACAGAACTTGAAATTTGTTTTCCGCTGTTATGTAATCTTTCACCTAATAGCCTCCTCAAAAGCTTCTCCGTAGAAGTAATTTTTGAAATCAAGGAGTTGATAGGACAATGGAGATCTCTACGCCTGTACTTGGGGTAACATTTCTCAGGATTCAGCTCAACTGTCTCTTCTGATAGTAAGTTTGATTCTAATGCTGAATCTGAGTTTCCCACTCTGTATGCAATGAAGGCAGCTGGTCCTGATATGTGTACTGGAAGTAATGGAATGCAAAATAAATCTTCAAAGGGAAAAAATTCAACTCTTCCTTTGTAGCTACCCAAGCTTCCATTATGTAAACCACTACATGATCCATGGAGCAATGAGATTTCCTGCGCTCCCGTGATTTTTACTGTGATGCCTTCCCCCACAAGAACGCGTTTCAGACCGGCTAGTGTTATATTTTGCTGCAGATCATGTCATATACAATAACTGAGTTTCAGTTTCATGATCAGTGAACAACCTTTCTATAGGCTTCATTGCAGACTCAAAAAAATACACTAAGCATGTCCAACATAAGCAGATTGTACGGATAATAAATCATTGACATGCCGATTTTGTGCATATTTTACACATGGATTGGTCAATCATTGACATACATAACACATAATTGGGAAATACAAAAATGAGCCAATTTCATTAGTACTCAGTGAAGACTTGATTCAATCAAACAATACTGGCTACTGTTTGGAGTGAACAACTGAATGAGAAGAAGAACATAGATTTCAGAGCCAAAAAGTAGGGATCAAACTTGCTAACTGATTCTAAAAAACATTAAACCCTGTAGCTAACATTGACTGAGTTAGATATGGAAAATGTACCATCAATTACAACCCAAAAAACACGAGTGATAGGCCTGGAAGGTGGATTGATGATAGACTGGGTTAAATTGGGACGATGATCCACCAGTTATGATTCAGTTTGTAATGAGTTTAGTAACTTTGTTATAATACACTAGTTATATACCTATTTACAATATATGGACTAATTTGCAAGGCATATAGTCTGTAATTCTGTATATGTCAAACTGAGGATTAAATTCAAGATAAACAATTCAACACCAGATTCAATCGCTAAATATGCATTGAGCGATGGGTGTGTGTAAGGATTTACTGACAGAACCCCAACTACTTAATTGCTATGTCTTATATACTCATTAAAAAGACTTGTCTGCTAGTCAACTTGAGAGCAAAGCAGCTCTCACATTCTCACTATATGTCATAGTTTGACTAAAGGAGAAGCTAAAGAAACAGAATTCCAAAGATTTTGCTCGTGCATTATGCTCTCACATACTATATTCATCAACCAAACCTAGTGGTGGGAAATAGCAAAACTTCCACGTCTGAAATATCTAATTATGGTTTAAGAGAAAAACAATTCTTGCCATGCTCAGCTTCTCTTCTGATGGTCTTGGAAATTCCTGAGCCAAAGACTGTATAGACCCGTGATTTATCAACATTAAGTTCACAATTTACGATTCTAATTCAAGGTTCGTCTTATAGGCTCTACGCCGGCCATATCTATGACCTTCAATTGAATACTAGATCATGCTATTCATCGCCACCACCAAAAGGTTCAATCACTACAAATCAATAACAATATTGTATCATAAACAGAATAGAAATGATGTATAGCAAATCATTCAAGAAAATAAGATTCGAGTTTTACCGGTAACAGCAAAGATGCTCTATCCTCTCCTAGGAGAAGTAATTCAGCTGGACCTTCCACTTCCAGCTGACCCAGATCAGCCACCGAGCATACTCGCTGAACTAATTGTGAAAAATTGTTGACTTGCAACTGTCCATCAAAACTTCTCCAAGAATCCAACTTCTCCGAATAACTAAAAATCAAATCCTTTTTCGCGATAGGAAACCGAAAAACATATCTCCTGAAATAAGCATATTGAGGTTCCTCCAACTTTAAAACCCTGATTGCCTTCAAATCCCACTTTCTTGTTTCTGCAATAACCTTCAAGATATCCTAAATGCACGAAACAAAGAAATAGATATCAAAGGGAAAATCAAATGTATGCTGGAGGATCTTCAAGGAAGGGGTGATACCTGTATGAAATTGGATGGATGAGGACCCGGACCCGGACCAGAACCCGAATCTGATTCAACTAAATTGGTTTCGACTGACGAATATATAATGAAAGAAACGTTGAAGGCGGAGACAGGAAGTGGAATTAATTGTGTTTGGAAAAGAACGAGAACGATTAGAAGGTAAAGGAAGGAAAGGCGGAGACGGATCATAGTGGTAAGCTCCAATGGAAGTTCAATTCAACTAAAGTTGGACCATCAGAATTTAGCACTGCACTCGTTCTTATTGCTTCTTCCTCAACTGAATTAAACAATATTTATCTGTGAATTTGTTTTTTCATTTTTCTTTTGATATTTTAAGTGGTCCTGTAGCTTGGGCTTTTTTTAATTTTAATTTCTTGTTGAATTTTTTTTCGTGTTTGTTATAAACCCGCATTGTTTTACTTCAAATACGTCAAATTTATATATTATGGATTCGTTCGACATTATAGCCGAAGCGGTTGAAGCGTATAAAATTTATTTGAAAATTGTTTTATGGTATTCGGTTGAAATCAAGGGAAAGATGAATATTAAAGTTAAGTGGTTGAAGGAAATGAGATTATACCTTTTTGTTCGACTAGTGAGACCAAGACCATGTTCGGTTGTGAAAAAAAAATTATAAACTCCTCCATTAACTAGCTTAAAACTCTTAAGTTGTCTCTAAGAAATTGAAGATTTTTAATAAACTTCAACCACTTAATACCCCTAAACCACTTAAACTATCACATATCAAACAAGACTCAATTCACGTATATTCATTCTCTCTTCAACCTATCTTATCTTACAAAAAAAGTTGGAGGCTTTGATTCTTCTCTTCCCTTACTTTCTCCTCTTCTCTTCGATATCCTCTTATTCGATTCGCTTTGATTTCACATTAGACTCAAGATTGGAGAGTTTGATTCTTCCCTTCATCATGTCGTCGTCGATGGAGGTGCACCACAACCAAAAAACAACCATCTTCTGAAGAGACTAATAAATGTTGAGCTAGAAAGTGTGATGTAACAAATTTGTAACAACTTTTTGTTACTAGCTGGCTATATATACATGTACTCAGTTCATGATAATGAAATATATAGATTCAAACAAACCTTTTCTATCTTCTCTCTCTTTCTATCGAAGCTAGAATGTAACATGGTATCAGAGGTCTGAACTTTTTAGTCATGGTTGATCCTCCTTCACCTCTCACTGGCACCAATCAAACAAATGCAATCGATCCTCACGATCAACTCTTTCTTCGTCATTCTGATGCTTCATCCTTAAAACTTTCCACATCCCTACTCAATCAAACAAATTACAGCAGAAGGAAGAGATTTGTTGAAGTCTCTCTCCTTGCAAAGAATAAGCTAGGTCTTGTCACTGAAAGTTGCAAGCGTCCATTATTTGATTTCAAACTCATTGGCAAATGGGACCAATGCAACAATATGTTGATTTTATGGCTCCTCCACTCTATCGACAAAGATATTGCAGAATCCATTTTGTATTGTAAATCTGCTGCACAAATTTAGAATGAATTGTATGTCAGATATTGTAAGACTAATCGTACCAGTTTCTATCAAATCCAGATGGAATTGAGCTCTATTTCTCAAGTTAATGCTTTTATTATCACTTATTTTACTCGCCTCAAGAAGCTATGGGATGAACACCTTTTTGCAGTCGAAGATCAAGTTTGTGATTGTGGATCCAATGTTATTTCTCTTTCTTGACTTAAGGATCAACAGGTTATTCAATTTTTGGTTGGCTTAAATGATTCATTCAATATGTTTCCAATAATTCTCATGACGACTCCATCTCCTAATATTGATGTTGTCTGTAAATTGGTGCTTCAAGATGAATCACAACGAGGACTCACCTCATCTAATTATGTCGACAGTGATTCTACAGCTATGTATTCTCAGCATAGTGGACCTTACAGATCTAATTCTAAGTCTACTTCTCCAGCTAATAACTCTTTGTTTTGTGATCATTGTAAAGCAAAGAATCATAACATTGACAAGTGTTGGAAGTTACACGGTTATCCAACAATTGTTGCTCCAGGGATATCATTTTGTGAGCATTGCAAGATTGCAGGCCATTTGCTTGGCAAATGTTGGAAAGTTCATGGTTATCCAGCTAGTCACAAAATGGCAACTACTAGTTTCTCTCCAGATCAAGTTAATCAGCTCCTATCACTTCTCAACAAATCGACTTTAAGTAAGGACATTCACTATGCATTTTTAGTTGGTAAGCCTCTATCCTTATCCTCTTCTGATCTTAGAAACTAGTGGATCATTGACAGTGGAGCAACTGACCACATTACTCCTCATTCTGATCTATTCTCTTTTGCCAAACTTATTCCATGTCCTATATTCATTACTATGCCAAATGGACATAATGCCAAAGTCACTCATATTGGCACTGTTACATTGAGTCCAAATATAAATTTGCATGATGTTCTTCATGTTCCTGAATTCCAATTCAATTTGTTATTTGTTCATAAACTCTCTAAAGATCTCCATACTCACATTACCTTTTCATCTAACCATTGTTTTATCCAGACCCCTTCGATGAAGATTCCTATGGTGATTGGTAATGTTTGCAAGGGACTATATGTTGTTAACAAACTCTCTCCATCCAGTTCATCCAACAGTTCACCTACTTGTAATAATGCTTCTATTGTTGAATAGTTATCTTCATTTTTTTGTTCATCTGTCAAGCATGTTTTAAACCAAGATCTTTGGCATTGTTGCCTAGGTCATTTGCCCTTTGACAGATTATCTTGTATTGACTCTTTAAACATTACCAACAAATCTCATTCAATTTGCCAAATTTGTCCACAAGCTTGACAATGTAGACCAGCTTTTCCTAAGTCTACTACGTCCACTACTCATGCATTTGAACTTATACATGTTGATACTTGGGGACCTTATAAGTAGGTTACCAACAATGGTTTTTCATATTTTTTAACAATTGTTGATGATTTTACTCGATGTACATGGAACTATCTCATGGCTACTAAGTCTAATGTTCTCACTCTATCAACCACTTTTTTGCGACTCGTTCAAACACAATTTCAAGCTAAAGTCAAGATCATAAGATTTGACAATGCTCTTGAGTTTAGTAGTAATGTAGCTTCTACTCTCTATGCTCATGAAGGCATCATTCATCAAACTTCATGTCCTTATACCCCTCAGCATAATGGTCTTGTTGAATGAAAGCACAAACACATACTTGAGGTTAGAGTTGTCAAAAGTTGACCCGACCCGTGAAACCGACCCGACAAACCCGAGCCCGAACCCGACCTGTCCCAACAAATTTTTTTAAAAAGAAAATACCCGGAACCGACCCGCTTGATATTGATTTAACCCGAAACAATAAATAACCCGAACGGTCGAACCCAAAAGTGACCCGGACCCGATAAAACCCGAGTAGAATAACCCGATAACGACTCGATAGCCCGAAGTAACCCGACCCGAAATGACCCGATAGCCCGAAGTAAACCAACCCGAAATGACCCGATAGTCCGAAGTTACCCGACCCAAAATGATCTGTTGACCCAAAGTAACCCGACTTGAAATGACCCGTAGCCCAAAATAACCCGACCCTACATAACCTTGATAATGTGAAGTAAAATGATGTGATAGTATGAACTATGAAGTAATCCGAGCCAATATGACATGTTAATTTGGAGTAAATTGATAAATAAAAAAAAAGAATTACACAACTAATCCCTAGAATTTAAAAAAATAATACTCTTACATGTATCATAAGTTCATTACTCTTACATGTATCATAAGTTCATGATATGTATAGAATATGTTAAGTTTTCATCTTTTATTTTTCTCTTACAAAATATGAAATTATTCAATTAGAATTAATAGAATTTGAGTTTTGAGTTAAATTGATAAGTTGACATGATTTATCAAGAAAGAAAATAGATAGTATTTATCCCGGTCCGGCTCTAGCGAAGTTCAAAAACAACTTCATGGTGAAGTTGTATGGATCTAAACCGTTGATTAAGTTTAAGGGTTGAGATCATCTTGATAATTATGGCTAGTAATAATTAAAATCATCTTGATAATTATGGCTAGTGAATAAGAAAGATAATTTATGAAAATATAAGAAAAATAATAGTACTAAAAGGAAAGCTAATATTGATAAAATAAAATTTAATATTTCCATATAAGTATTGTCTCCTCCTTTGCTAGTCACTAACATTTATGGATGTTTTGTATCGATATTTTCATTTAATCTAATTATATAATAATTAAACTTTTTGTATTATTATTTTAATGAAATTTATAATATCATTCTGCTTCATTTAGATAATTGTCAATCTAAGGTTAATATTAACAAAGAATATGTTCAATACATTATTTTTATCTTAATAAATCAAAGTAATTTATGTTTATTTAATCAAAAATAATCTAAAAAACAAAACAGAGAACAAATGTAATCAATACTGAATGGATTTAAAAATACTAAATAAATGTGTTTATTATTGTATTTCATATTTAATAGCATTACTTTTTTATATTCATAAAATTTAAATGTTAGGATCTTTCAGCAAATTGCAAATTAAGGTTATAAAATAAGAAAGATAATTTTAAAAATTTAGATCTCCTGGTAAATTAAGGTTAGAGAATAAGAAAGATAATTTTTAGTACTTTTTAATCCATTCAATATTAGTTACATTTGTCTCACACCCTAATATTATATTTTGTTATTAGTAGATTACTTTGCTTAATTGAATAAACATAGATTACTAATTTCTTAAGATAAAAATAATGTTATGATATTTTTTTGTTTTTAGTAGATTATTTTGTTTTTAGTTGAGGGTTATGAAAACCAAGTCTTTGATGGAGGCCATTATGAGATTAGGGGACCCCTAGTGTGAGCTTCTGCTTCTTAGGGCTTGTTCAGGTGTGTCCCGTCTCTACTTCGCGATGCGGACTGCTCCCCCTTCTCATTTTTCCGAGGCTATGGGGGTCTTTCATCACGCCCTGCGTTGTTCTGTTGAGCAGATTGTTACTGCTGGAGGGGCTGGATTTGGCCCCCTTTAGTGGCGTCTCTCTACTTTGCCGATTAGTGACGGAGGGCTTGGTATTCTTTCTGGTGCTGATACTTTGCATTTTGCCTTTTTGGCGTCGAGATCTCAGACTCAAGGCGTTCAGGATCAGATCTTGAGGCTTTCTGGTGTTTCTGGTGATGGGATTGCTTTTGAGACGGTTGTTGCTTGTTGGGTTAACTTCTGTAAGGACTACGACTTGGACATGAGTGTGATACGCCCAACCCCCCATTTAATGAAGAAATTGGCTGGATGTTATTCACTACAACATTTAGAAGCATTTATAGCGTTTGAAAAACGCTATGATATACATTAATAGCGTTTTTATAAACGCTATGACAGAGCCCGCTATAATAGGGTCACAGCTTTTCATAGCGTTTGCATAAACGCTATGAAAAAGTGGACCTATTATAGCGTTTGCAGAAACGCTATGGAAAAGTCATCAATAATAGCGTTTGTGCAAACGCTATGAAAAAGTGGACCTATAATAGCATGTGATAAACGCTATGAAAATGTAGACCTATTATAGCGTTTGTGCAAACGCTATGAAAAAATAGACTTATTATAGCGTTTAAGGAAACGCTATGGCAAAGTGGACCTATTAATTATGAAAAAGTGGGTCTATTAATAGCGTTTCTTCAAATGCTATCGAAATAATATCATTTATAGTGTTTTATAAACGCTATTTCCAAATTATGAGCTTTGTTCCATCCTGAACGGCTGCGTTTTGAATGCGCATGAAAGCCACGTAAAAGTCCATCAAAGTTGTATTCAAATGACTACGATAAAGATAGAAACTTTCCAAGCTATATGTCCAAAGCACAGAACGCTGACATTGAAGCCCCTTAATTGCACAGACAGCACATAACTTTTTTAATTTCCAAAATCACCCAGAAATAAAAATAAGCAAAACGGAATAATCTTGTTTGATCATTAGACTTCAACATGTTAAGAACTCAGGCAATTCATGCAGAAATATCCTGTTTGATCTCAAAATTTGATTTTCTTATGACTTCAACATCAGAAGGTTGTCATCCCAGCTCACTTATTTAGTACAAATATGTACTTATAATCTCATTACACTGTATTTTCACAAAGAAAGCCCCTTACAGAAATCAACTTCTATACATAGTTTATGAGAAATCAAGCACAGTTCAGAGACTTGTAAATTTATGATCTTCAATGGAAATCAATGAAGAAACTTCTTCCAATTGTGGCTTTACAATTCTTGATCCAGCAATTTGAGCAAAATTAGCAAGATCGATGCATGGAACGAACCAATTAAACTGTCAATACAAAAGTAAATGTTCAGTCACACGTAGTCACATACGTATGAAGACATGTTTAATTTGACTTGCCAAACCCGAAAAGAGTGACCGTTGCACGTAGACAACCGGCTGGTGGAACGGAAGTCACCCCAATTCTTCTACCTTCTAACTTGTACAGATCTTACATACATGTTTTTCATTAAAAACCATGGATACACACACACACACACACACACACATATATATATATATATATATATATATATATATATATATATATATATATATATATATTATTAGAAATTTCCTACTTACAAAAGCATAAAGATCAAGTGAAAATTTATAATCCATGATAAAGACAGGAATCACCTGATTTCTCTGTTCCAATCTTATGTAACAAGACCTGAACATTCAAATAAAATAAAAATAAGTATAATGAAAATAAGAAAATACAAAAAAGCATTGTGAGAGCTTTATAGCAGGTAGTCCATGTACGACTGAAGATGTTCGTAGTGGCTGGAAGGACAAAAAGATACAGATAATGGAAGACAATAAGAGGCACTACAAAGAAGATAATAATTTTCAAGGGCTCTTCAATAGATCATTCATTTTACTATAGCTGGTCCAAATCAATTGACAAGGGAATTTGTACTCCTAGACCATGACAGTAGTTCTCCAAACCCAATAGAGCACATATTAAAAGGAGCAAAATATAATAAAAACATAATCAAAGAATATCCCACCTTTGGCTCTTAATATTACCCCTAGTTATACACCAAAATCACTTGGAAAAGGGAATTTATATATATGACTTAAATATTACCACATGTTATACATCAAATGCCACACAAAACACACTCACAAGGCTAACACCATTGATCTGAACATCCCACCATCATTTTCCTACAAAGATACAACAAACAAATACTCAGTTTTTTAACAATGAAGAGACAACACATATAATATAAAACAAAATAAAAGATCATGGAAAAAATACTTAAAAACCTTCCAAAATTAAGCAAATTATGCTCCCTCAAAAATTGAATATCACAATACGATATCAATCAGCAGTTAATGAGGCGCTAGCTAGACAAACACATGATAGCGTGACTTGGCAAACATTTGGCAGTGTGACTGAGCCATCTTCCATGGATCCCAAACCCAACTTGTTGAATCTAAAAACGGCTCATTCTGACCCCATCGAAGGAACTGATGGTGTAAATATTACAGGTAACTCTTCTGACACTCCCCATTCTACTTCTTTGGCCTCTTCTCACAAATAGGTTAGCGAACCCAAGATCAACAAAAATTCTTGTTTTTACCCTTCTCCCTAATTTAAATAAAGTTGTGTGATTCTACCCTTAAAAAATTAGCAAACTTATTGATCTTGGAAAGTTTAGGTTATATATTTATATGAAACTGAAACAACTTTCTAAGATAAAGCTTCTAGTCTTTACAATGGAAACACTAATTAAAATCCTAAAACATTGCAATCATTAAATATTAATTAGAACCCTAAAACATTGCAATCACTAAGACAAACTGAAGAACTCTAAAGAAGAAAAAAAACTAGCGCCTTTTTTTACATCGCGTTTGTAAGAGTAACCTAATAAATCAACATACCTATCACGTTTCAGAGAAAAAGACTAACAAAATAATGTCCCCACTTGACAAAACATCATTCTTACCTATAAGAAAAGGTGAATTATTTGGGATTGTTTGATAGTTATCATTGGCTATGCAATGTAAAATTTATATCATATAAATTCAAATCTTTCTCAAGTAAAATCAATCAAGAGATCTCGATTCAGAGAAACAAGATGAGCAAGAGATTACATGGGAGAAGGGTAGAGTGTAAACAAGAACATAGATCTATAAAGAACATGCAATCTAGTTAGATGATATGATTTTGGAGGCATACAGCAGATGACATGATTTCGGATAAAGCATGCATGGATCAGGCATCAAAAGACTTTGCAAAATGGAGGATCACACGCTTGTGAGGATTTAACATCTTCCACCTAAGCAATGATAATATATAGAGAAGAAGATAGAAGACAATCCCTAAGCTAAATTGTTGATTTATTAATAACTTATTATCCCATTGCTGATTTTTATGTGCAGATGTTGATTTTAGACTGAAATTTTTTAGGGAATAAGGACACTTCTCTGGGCTACCCAACAAGCAATTATATCCTACACCATGATAAATTGAGTTATAAATATAAGATTAATGCTACAATGTGAATTAGTATCCTAAAAACTTAAAAAGCTCATCACTACAGTAACATCAATGAGCTGCAAATTCCAATTTCATCCACAAATCAACAAGAAACCAGTGAACATTAATCATTCATGTCAATAACAAACCAAACCTAAACCACTTAGGATTTAATTAATATAACCTTAAGTAAGACAATTAAAATGTATCCTAACACATACCAACATTAAGGTTTTTGCATGGAGCCACTGTATTGCATTTTGTTCACACCCTCCACACTTTGCATTGTATGTCCTTTCTGATGTAGCAAACACAGTACCAAATATTTTCTAGGAAGTCAAGAACTAAATCTTGTTTCCAAACAAAGAAGTACCCTTAAACATTGTTATGAATCAAGGAGAAAAAGAATAACAATACATGCATTAATCATGAAATCAATTTGAGCATATGAAATCAGCTCAAATAGAACCTATAAAAACATAGTAACTAAGTCACGTTAGTCATGGACTATTTAATTGTAAGATCATATGATGGATTTTGTGGAATTCAACCTTCAAATTAGCTTGTTTAGAATTAATTGCCATGAATGGCTAAACAAATGAGGCAACAGAGACCACAACAGCAAAACCGGAAGAAATATCATTCATTTGTAATACAAGATTTGTGGAGGGTATCAAGTAACAACTTCCATGAAGCAAGAAACCTATACAAAAAAGTGTAACCAAGAACAAGAATCATACATGAATATTAAAAAACAAACACCAAAAGGAACCAAATAGGGGTTTCACTTATGATTGTGGAAAGCATGATTTCTCATTTTTTGAATTGTAGGATCCTAAAATTGACTTTGGGGTGATTAAAATAGGCGAAGCTAATTGATTACTGAAGCAACTTAATAGTATAATTAGAGAGAGATAGAGCACATACAACACCTTTGTTGAATCATGCCTCAATCAGACCCTCGTGCCCAATTCAAGCCTACTCTATAACGAAATCGATCTTGGGTGTTGTGCTTGACCACACAACACAAAGGTTGTACGGTTCCGTCGGAGGTCAGGCCTTGATTGATTGCCGGGAAAATGGATCGGTGGAAGATCAATATGGGTATGCTAGAGTAAGAAGAACGCGAGGAAGAAGGACAAACAAAAGAATGTCAGTGGAAGATGATAAGAGAATGACATCAATAATCTTCATACTTTTCCCCTTCAATTAGTGAACCAAATGGCCCTAAAGCTAATTGCAGGAACTTTAGATTGATAGATTGATAGAAGCAAACACTTAAATAAACACTAAACTCATTCTTAAGATTCAAAAGGTGCTTGGAACCAAATTTAAGCGTCGAGTATGTGAAATAGAAGAAGAACACACCTATATTTTTATGATTAGGTCAAAGGTTCCAGAATAGGTATTGACAAACAAAAATCCTGCCTTTGCAAATAAAAACTTCTTGGTAAGGGGAGAGGAGAAACCTGAAGGAAAGCTTTTTTCAAATACCCCAAATTCCAATCCAACATGATGAAGAGGGGAAATCATAATCTTCAAAGCGCACTTAAAACAAAGTGTAGGAAAAGAGATTCGTATAATAGAAGGAACCTTATAGAGTTGTTTGTGTTCATCGGCTTTGACTCGAGAATTGTCGGCACCCTAGAGAAGGAATTGGAGTATTTGCGTCCGACAAACTATGATATTATCCAATCTTGTAACTCTAGAAAATGGAAGAAAAATAAACTGAAAATAACATACCTTCAATAAATTATTGTAGAGGGGAAGTAATTGAAGCCCTAGAGTTGTTTTCTACTGGTACACACAAATAAATCCTACAGAAAATCATGTATATCTCACGGAAGAAGTAATCGATAGAGAGCTATCGGGATTTAGGGGGAGTTCAGGGAAAAACAAGTTTACCTACAAATTTGTATCTGTGCGGGGAAGACGAAATCAACGACATTCAATCATGGACTTAAGAAGGTCTGTGCCGATTCTCTGGAAGAAGAAATTGAGAGAGCCTCTTAGAGGGTGAGTTGAATGTTAATCTGAAGAAGGTGTATAAGTTTAGGAAGAAGAAATTGAGGGAGAGGCAGATGAGCGTACATAGGTTGAAAGGAATCAAAGGATAGATAGGTTTTGAAATTAGAAAAAAGAGTTGCTAAGGAAGATAGCGTTTTCTTAGCCTGCAGGAAGGAAATATTTTATTTACATGCGCTAAATGAAAAAATTGTGCGCGCCCTTCTCACTAATAGCGTTTATGTCTAATAAAACGCTGTTAAACATTTACCTTAGATTTATTGATAGCAGATATGACATAAACGCTATTATATAATGCTATAAATGATCAATTTTGTTGTAGTGATTACAATATCGTGCTTAAGTGTTTTTTGAGAGATTTTGACCTTTCGATTAGGCAGAAAGCCTTAGTTGAAAACTTGAGATTACCCCTTGCTCAACAATGGCTTAAAGCGGTCCCGGATTCTGGTCTTGGTCAGGTTATAAACCCGGCCACCTTTCGGACCGTCGTTAAGTACCGTCTAGGTATTGAGATGTTTAAGGAGGGCTCCAAGTGCCCTGCTTGTGAGAGGGGCATTTTGGACGCTTGGGGTGACCATGCTCTTACTTGTGTTGCACAGGTTGGTATTAAGCACCGGCATAACATGGTTCGTGATGTCCTTTTTGATGAGTGTCTTAAGATTGGGATCTTTGTTCGGAAAGAGGTCCATAATGGTATGGTTGATGGTGGTGGTGGGAAGTTGCGCCCCGCCGACATCCTTTTCTATAATTGGTTTCAGGGCAAAGACACTTCTGTGGATATTATTGGCACTTCTCCTTTCTCTTCACCTGGCCTTTCCAACTTCATTCCCGGTAAAGCTGTGAGAGTCGCTGCTGACAATAAGAGAAAGAAGTATGCGGAGGTTTGTAGCTCCATGGGGTATCACTTTCTTCCCTTTTCCTTCATGTTTGGCAACTTGGGTGACAACGCGATGGAGCTTCTTAAAAGATTGGGCTCGGTTGCTAAAGAGTTGCCCGGATATACTAGGAGTACATGCTTTATTTTGACTAGGATTGCGTTTACTATTCAAAAGGGATGCGGAGCCCAACTTGTTAGTCGGCTCCCATTCAACGGCATGTAATATGTTTTTCCTTCGATAAATAATAATAATAATAATAATAAAATAATAATAATAATAATAACATAATAAAATAATAATAATAATAATAATAGTAATAAAGATATTTTAATGAATATTAAATTAGATTAATTAAAAAATATCAATATAAAAGCATCTATAAATGTTAGTGATTAGCAAAGGAAGAAGATAAACGGCTTATATCAAAATACCAATAAATGTGTTTTGTTTTTCAATATTCTCTTTCCTTTTTAGTACCATTAAATTTCTTATATTTTCATAAATTATCTTCTTATTCACTAGCCATAATTATCGAGATAATTGTAATGATCACTCGTGTTAAATATCTCCCGATTTTAAGATTTGGATATCCATTCCGATCCGTATTTGGTTGGATATCCGACATTTTCCTCAGGATCGGATCGAATAATTATCCGGATGTCCGGCTGATCTGGATTCCAAAATATAGTATGCGGAATGATTTGGTTGGATCGGATCGGATTATTATCCACGGATATCCGGATGATCCGAATGACTTTTGTTTGGCCCGATTGATCCGGATATCCTCTTAATCTGAATATGTGATAGCATGAATTATTGTCTATATTTTGGGACCTGTCTAGACATTTTATCTTCAATAATCTGCATGTTTGTATATATATTATGTGATTATATTGTCGTTTCATCTACCTTTGCGGGAATCGAGGTCTACACCAAATTTCGTTGTAATCGTAGGTAAAATGGCACATTTTGGACTAAAAAGGAGCAAAAGAAGCTAAGGAGTCATTGAAGCTACATTCAGGAGCTTAAGGAATAATCTAGGAATCATGGAATTGGATTAAAGATTCACTTTGGACCAGATTTGAGAGATTTCACATTCAGTTGTGATTCACCTCGGTTGACTACAGAGTCACCTCGACCGAGGTGATCCAGAGGAGCCGACTCGACCGAGGCGAACACCTTGGACGCGGCAAGGATATTTTATTCTTGGCTGAGATATTTTATCTTTGGAAAGAGGATCTTATATTTTTGGGCTGGATTCCTGGAAGGAAGAAGATAAGTTAGCCCATATATTTTACCTATTTTTATGGGAAGAGATCTTTC
Source organism: Fagopyrum homotropicum (assembly GCA_033239125.1). Taxonomy (NCBI): domain Eukaryota; kingdom Viridiplantae; phylum Streptophyta; class Magnoliopsida; order Caryophyllales; family Polygonaceae; genus Fagopyrum; species Fagopyrum homotropicum. The sequence goes on from BSWB01000006.1 coordinate 28,188,721, forward strand.
TAAGATATCTTATCTTTGGAGAGTAATTTTCCTATAAAAAAGGTCGGATTTCCCACAAATCCAACATCCGCTATCACCCGGAAGAGCGCTAGGGCTGCAAAAGATATCCTGCTTACACCGAAGAACATCCGCTATCACCCGGAAGAGCGCTAGGGCTGCAAAAGATATCCTGCTTACACCGAAGAACATCCGCTATCACCCTAGGGCTGCAAAAGATATCCTGCTTACACCGAAGAACATCCGCTATCACCCGCAATACAACCATACTCCAGTTGGGAGATTTGAAGAACCTTTTTGAAGGTTGAAGGAAGAAGTTTATAGCTTTTATAGCTTTTATGAAGGGTTTTGTAAGATTCTCTTAGATTCCCTTCTTTGTTGATTGTATTTGTTGGATTTTGATCCAAGGAACGCTTGTTGTTTGATAATTGATTCAGTTATTGAAACCTTTCTCTTAAGGTTTTCTTGTTCAATTATTCTCTTTCTTCCCATATATTTAATTATTGCTTTCATGATGATGAGTGACTAATTTCCTTGTGTGATTCTAGGGTGATTGGCTGAAGGTTGTGGGAAAAACAATGATAGAATAATCTTAAATCACAGTAGGACCCTGAAAGCTCGAGTCTTTACCTTAACCCTAAGCATCTCGTTCAGTCGATGAACATCTCGGCCGGGGTGGAATTCGTCTGACCGAGGTAACTTATCTGATCCGAAACTGAGAGTTAAGTGTTAGAGTTTGCCAAATCTTATTCTTATTACACCTTTCCTGGTTCAATGCAAGCCTAGGATGAGACTTACCCGGTAATTCCTTTGCTTGTTTACCAAAGATCATAAGTGTAGGTAATAAAGGTTTATCTTTTATTGGGGTTTGAGTGTGCTTTCATCCTATCTTTGTGAGTTAGCCTGAGACTTACCCGGTAAAGGTTGATTCTATTCCCTTAGGTGGTGTGTTAGTTTGAGGTTATAGTTCTTTTCCTTAATTCCTTGAGACTTACCCGCTAATAGGAGTTACGGTTTGGGATTAGTGAGTAGTGAGACTTACCCGGTGATCTATTCACACTTTAGTAACACCTTCCCTTTGCAAAATCTCAGCTTTGTCCGCTTATCTTTAGATCTTGAGTTGGAACCACAACTAGACGCTTTAATCCCTAGAATTGCATATTTCCTTAATTGACTTTTTATCATCCTTGATTGTTTTAATCGCTTTTGTGGTTAGTAATTACAAAGCTTACCTATTCCGACTTTGTTTCACTAAGTCCCTGTGATCGACCCCTGGAATTCCTTACTTTTTACTACGATTGGCCCGTACACTGCGGGTTCGCATCCTTGTTTTAAGCTTACATCTAGGGTTATAAATTTAAAGCTTGCACACACCGTTTGGAGCGAACAATATGCAAAAATGATTTAGCCGGATCCGATATCCTATTGATCCGAATATCCTTTTGATATGAATATCCGTTTGATCCGGATATGTATTTGCTACTTTGTTTATCACAAAATGTAATGAAAAACAATTAAAAGGCACAAAATAAATCAAAGTAAAAATGATAATCATGTAGATGATGAAAAAAATAGAATATTAAAGTACGTTATAATAAGAAAATAAAAATAAGGTTTTAAAAAGTAGATATATATATATATATATATATATATATATATATATATATATATATATATATATATATATTTATAACTATATTTGAAAACAAGAGTACAAGACTAACTTATAATTAAAGATTAATATATATATTTGTTCATTTAAATGAGACCAACTTCTATTAAAAGATTATTATTAAGACCAAATTATAATCATATTTATAAGAATTAATATTTTAAAATCAGACCAACTTATAGTAAAAGATTATTATGAACTTATAAAGTAATCAAGTGTGCATAAGTTATTAAGTTATAACAAATTAACATTATTTTAATTCATTGTTTTGCCTAACTCAAATATTTTCTCATTAAGTACATATATTTTTAAATAGTACATACAATGTGGATTTATCCTTCATAAAACAAAACGGGTACTCGGATGCCTAAGACGATCTGATGAGGGGATGAATCCGATGATCAACGGATATTTGGATATCCGATTATCCATGGATATCCGGTGAGCCACTGATCCGTGAGTATCCGGATAGACGGATATCCAGAAATATTCGGATATCCATGATTATTCGGATATCCGTGGATATTCGGATGCCTAAAACCCTGATCTGTATCCGATCCGGTGATCCAGGAAAATCTCCCGTATCGGATTTGACCGGATCAAAACGGGTACTAAAATATCGGGGTTTTTCGGATCGAGTCAATGAATTTTTCAAACCGGATTAGCGAATCAAATTGGTTTTGCCACCCATACTAATCATATTGGCGAATAATTGTCCGATCCAACTAAAATCATTTGCGGATGCCATATTTATTAGACCAAAATATTCACATAACTAGGTAATTTAGATTTAACTCGAGAAATTGCACCATCCAAAACCGACCTGAATAAAGATGTTAGGAAATCATATCATCTTTGACCCAACCGAACTTAACCCGCCTTGATTGGCACCTCTCGAAACATTAAAAAACAAAAATAATCCGGCCTAAAGTGACCCGAGAACCAAGTCTACCCGATAACCCGTTCCGACCCGAACAACTAGTACCCGATCCGAAACAACCCGCTAACAAAAACAAACCTATTTATACCCGACTCGATTCGAACCCGACCCCGTTTGACCCGACCCAAACTCAACCCGCCGACTCGTTTGACCCGACCCGAACTCGACCCGTCAACCCCGTTTGGCACCACGAAAAGAACTGATGTTACCCAAAAACCCGTTTTAACCCGAACATTTGGTAGCCGACCCAAACCGACCCGACCCGAAACAAACCGTTTAAAAACCAAGCCTACTTTTTACCTGACCCAATTCTAACCCGAACTTGTTATAACCCGACCGAACCCGGCCCGTCAGCCCCGTTTGACAGCTCTACTTGAGGTTGCTCGATCCTTATATCATCAATCCAAAATTCCCTTAACCTACTGGGGTGAGTGTATTCTTACTGTCACACATATAATCAATCCCTCTCCTCTTCATGTCCTCCATAATTAATCTTCAAATGATCTTTTATTTCATAAACAACCAGACTACTCGTTATTACGTGTGTTTGGTTGCTTGTGCTTTGCTAGCACTAAACCTGTTCATCGTGACAAGTTTCAGTCTAGGGCCATCCATGCCTTGTGTTTTTTTAGGATATCCATATGGCAAGAAAGGCTACAAAGTTCTTGCTCTATCTACAAGAGAAATTTTTGTCTCTTGTGATGTCATTTTCATGAGACTATTTTCCCCTTTCATCATATTCTTTTACCTTCCATTCCCTTGTCTACTACTTCATCTACTTCTTTCGATTCCTCAGTTTTCCTCCCGACACATGTTGACTTACCTTCCACTATTTCACCCTCCACCACAATTTCTTCTACGCTCCCACATATTGACACATCATCCTCTCTACCTTCTTCTTCTTTTCCACCACAAGAAAGTCCTCCCATGAGACGTTCTAATCGAGCTTATCTTCCACCAAAATATCTCCAAGATTTTGTTTGCAACTATAGCTCTTGCTCATCATTATCGCCAGGTTTGCTTTCATCTTCTTCTTTACCTTCTCATATTGCATTTATTTCTTCTCTTTTATCATTTGTTGAGCCTATATCTTACACTGAAGCTTCTAAAGATCCTAATTGGGTCAAAGCCATGCAGAAAGAATATCATGCTTTACAGGAGAATCGTACATGGGACCTTGTCTCCCTTCCCCCTTCCAAGAGTGTTATCGGGTGTAAATGGGTTTACAAGGTTAAACTTAAGGCCGATGGTAGCCTTGAGCATTACAAGGCTCGGCTTCTTGCAAAGGGGTTCACTCAGCAACATGGGATAGACTTTCATGAGACCTTCTCCCCTGTTGTGAAAATGACTACCATCCGTAGTATTATTGCTGCTAAGTCATGGTTGTTGCACCAACTCGACGTCAATAATGCATTTCTGCATGGGGATTTGCAGAAGATGTTTACATGGTTCTTCCTCCAAGAATACCTAATCCTCTTTCATTGGTTTGTAAACTTCGAAAGTCATTATATGGCCTAAATCAAGCATATAGGCAGTGATTCAATCGACTTACTCAAGCTCTTATTGACAAACATTTTACTCAATCTAAGAATGATTATTCTTTATTTGTTCATCATAACTCTTATCTCGTCACTATTGTGGCCATATATGTTGATGATCTTCTTATTACGGGGTCTAATGTTGATGAAATCTCTTGTCTCAAGGCTTATCTAGATAGCACATTTAGTGTCAAGGATCTTGGCTTACTTCACTATTTTTTGGGCATCAAAGTGAGCTATGTGTAACACCCCGAATTCTCATAACGCAGGGCATTACTGGTTAGGACCTCACAATGGGTCCCGACCTTAGTTTGACAACAATATTACTAGGATCTTGCAACAAGACACAAATAAGAAAAACCAAAATTCATGAAATAATATTTAAAAAGGAATGAATGCAACAACGTCTAACAACTTATAGTACTTAAACAACGAAAAAGTCTAATTGTCTTAACAAGAGGAAAGGACAACAAAGCAACAACCCAACACCCCCCCCACTCTAAGGAGTACGGAGACCCGGTTGACCACTACTTCCGGATCACTCAATTGCTGCTCTAACCTGCGGTAAATCTAAAAACACAACAGAACAACCATTAGCTAGCTATCTAAACATTAGAAGAATAATAATAGCACACACACACATAGCAAAAGTAAACATTCATCATGCTTTCAAACAATCCATTTATGATTTTCATTTAAGTCATTCACTCTTACTAATGATACTTATTTTGTGAAACGAGGGATTCTCAAACCTCGCCTCCGTCCCCGTGTAACCATCAGGAATAGATCCGATGCATTGTTCGCTCCATACGGTGTGTGCAAGCTTTAAATTTATAACCCTAGACGTAAGCTTAAAACAAGGATGCGAACCCGCAGTGTACGGGTCAATCGTAGTAAAAAGCGAGAAATTCCAAGGGTCGATCACAGGGACTTAGTGAAACAAAGTCCAATTACGGTATGCTTATGTAAATACTAACCACAAAGCAATTAAAACAATCAAAGATGATATAGAAGTCAATAAAGGAAATATGCGATTCTAGGGATTAAAGCATCTAGTTGTGGTTCCAACTCAAGATCTAGAGATAAGCGGACAAAGCTGAGGTTTTTGCATAGGGAAGGTGTTACTAAAGTGGAATAGATCACCGGGTAAGTCTCACTACTCACTAATCCTAAACTGTAACTCCTATTACCGGGTAAGTCTCAAGGAATCAAGATAAAGAACTATAACCTCAAACTAACATACCATCTAAGGGAATAGAATCAACCTTTACCGGGTAAGTCTCAGGCTAACTCACAAAGATGGGATAAAAGCACACTCAAACCCCAATAAAGGATAAACCTTTATTACCTACACTTATGATCTTAGGTAAACAAACTAAGGAATTACCGGGTAAGTCTCATCCTAAGCTTGCATTGAACCAGGAAAGGTGTAATAAGAATAAGATTTGGCAAACTCTAACACTTAACTCTCAGTTAGGATCAGATAAGTCACCTCGGTCAGACAAATTCCACCCCGGCCGAGATGTTCATCGACTGAGAGAGATGTTTAAGGTTAAGGTTAAAGACTCGAACTTTCAGGGTCCTACTGGAATCTAAGATTATTCTATCATTGTTTTTCCCACAACCTTCAGCCAATCACCCTAAAATCACACAAGGAAATTAGCCACTCATCATCATGAAAGCAATAATCAAATATGTGGGAAGAAGGTGAATATTTAAACAAGAAGAATTTAATGAAAAGACTCCAATAACTGAATCAAATATCACAACAAAGCATTCCTTGGATAGAAATCCAACAAGAGAAGACAACAAGGAAGGGAATCTAAGATGGTCTTACAAAACCCTTCAAAAGCTATAAAAGCTACAATCTTTCTTCTTCAACCTTCAAAAAGGTTCTTCAAATCTCCCAACTGGAGTATGGCTGCAGCGGTGTATAAACCCTGATTGGTGGTATAGCATGATCCGGTGTAAGCGGGATGTTGGAATTGTGGAAATCCAACCCTTTTTATAGGAAAATAACCCTCCAAAGATAAGATATCTTAGAAAGATATCTTCCCATAAAAATAGGTAAAATATATGATCTAGTATATCTTCTTCCTTCCAGGAGCCAAGCCCAAAAATATAAGATCTCTTTCCAAAGATAAAAGATCTCAGCCAAGAATAAAATATTCTCGCCGCGTCCCAGGTGTTCGCCTCGGTCGAGTCGAATTCTCTGGATCACCTCGGTCGAGGTAAATTTGTGGTCAACCGAGGTGAGTCACAACTGAATGTTAAATTTCTCAAATCTGGTCCAAAGTGAATCTCTAATCCATGGTTATGCTTCTTGGATGGTTCCTTATGTTTCTGGATGTAGCTCCAATGATTCCATAGCTCCTTTTGCTCCTTTTTGATGCAAAACGTGTCATTTTACCTACGATTACAACAAAACTAGGTGTAGACCTCGATTCTCGCAAAGGTAGATGAAATGGTAATATAATCACATAATATACATACAAACATGCAGATTATTGAAGATAAAACGTCCAAACAAACCCCAAAATATAGACTATAATTCATGCTATCAAAATACCCCATACTTAGCCCTTGCTTGTCCCCAAGCAAGTTCCACATATAAAAGACAAGATAAAATGGATTATAAGTCAATAAAATCAATGAAAAGTCTTTCAAAACATTTTTATAGTGTGCAACAATCAAAGATCACTCTAAGAGAATACTTCATGGATTTTAAAATCAAAATATGATCAAAACATTTTATAAATATAAGAAAGTCGTTCATCTTTGCATAAAATCATAGAATGCATAATAAGTCATAATTATCGAAATTAATCATGCATAATCCAGTTTAAACCACTAAGTCAATCAACAAGCTCAAGGTCTCAAGGGCTTCTCAAAAGAAAGGTCAAGAAACGTGTAGGGTAGGGATGTATGTAAGGTAATGTGGTGCTAGAATCCGGGAAAAGGATGTACTTCACTTTCACTTTGACTTGCAACATCTTCCACCAATAAGCTTTGCTTATTTCACACTTTTTCTTTTTACTTTACTTTTTGGGATGCATGGACAAAGGTGCACAATAACCGAAGCCTAGGAAATCAGCAATCATCAATTTCTTGAGATGCATCAAACCCTTGATGCACATACCATGACCCGTTAGGAATATCGCTCAATCCGACTTTGGCAAGACACAAACACCCGGCCATGTGAATGGTGCCGAATTACTCATCTTCATGATTGACTTCCCCAAACCTATTATTACTTTCTAACACTTTCACTTCCAGCCAACTTCTCAACTTTAACTTCACTTGCTTTCAAATTCCCGGATAGGTAAAGGGAGGCAAAATGTATATGAGGGGCTAAGCATGATCAAGAAGAAGAAGAGAGAAGAATGAATTGCCTTGATCTTTCCAGGAAGAAAGTGAGAGAACTCATAATGTGGTGTCAACCTTCAAATTCAACATAATTTGGATAAAACAAAGTATTAAACATGCCAATAATTTCAAACAAAACATTTAGCAACTTAAACATATTATAAAACCTTTCAAACACATAAAGAATTTAAAACCAGTAAGTAAACAAGATCTTCACTGAGATCATATCTAGATAAGAAGCACAAAAATCGTTTTCGAAAACTCTCAGTTAACCCACCTCGGTCGAGGTGTTCTTAGGTCAACCGAGGTGAAACGCCTCGTTCGGCCAGAACTGCCCCGGTCGAGGTCCAAAATTTTTTTTTTAAAAACCAGCTTTCTTTCAGTTTCGACGTTTTTCTCAATCAAATAACCTGTAAGTATGCATGTAGTCTCAGATAAACACATAGATGCAAAATGTGAAGCATAAATATAGATATCCGGTCAACTAGAGTCATACATCGAATAAATGTCAAATACATCAAATAAACACCCCATACTTAGGACACACTGTCCCAGTGGGTCAAAATAAGTCTAAGATAAAAGTACTCACCGGATAATAAGTTGAACTGCATAAAAATAAGAAAAGAAAATCATGCAGCTCTCAGTAGTCACGATCCGGTGGTGGTGGTGGTGGCACATACGGATACTGGGACGGGTCGAATGGATAGCCCATGACGTGCTCAAACTGGATCTGGGCCATCATGTGCTGGTAATGCTGCCGCTCCTGTATCTCACGGATATCTAGTGACAAAGCAGCATATGAATCAATAACCTGATCCGTCAGGTCGTCGATCCGATGATGAGCCTCTGGATCTCTATGATGGCGCATCCTACGCCTAGCAGGTCTCGCAGGTGATGCAGCAAGTGCAGGCTCAGTATCCTCATCATCCAGATCTATAACTGGTGCGCTCGTCCCTGCAGTATTTGTCCCTGTATCCATCGGGACTCCACCCTCTCTATCATCAACCGTCTCCTCATCATTTGCCTCCTCCTCAGCTGGGGCAGCTGCTGCCTCTCTATAATCCTCCATCAATGGAGCCCAAGCGGTCTGCCAATAATGAGGGTCAAAAACAGTAAACTAGGCAGACCACCTGATCCCCTGTGGTGCAGTCAGCTCCCACGGCATAGCCACGTACGGTGTAGTCAAACCTCGGGGAACCAGAATCCTCCGAGTGATCATCTCCTGTAGTCCAAGCGGCTTGGCAGCCGCCACCATTGTGCAAGCGCTGAGATCCATGTCCTGATAACTAGCTATGTGGGTGACAATGCCTCCGCAGCAGATGTCTCCCTTCGCTTTGGCCTTGATCCTGTGCAGATCCTCTGCCAGCATCAAGCCAAAGTCCGGGATACCCCCAGTAACCATGCAGTATAAACTGAAAAGCTCTCCCTGTCGGATCTTCTGGGGCGTCGCAGTACGCGCCAGAAGTGTCTCAGTAAAGATCTGGTGGGCTAACCTAAAGGCTAAGTGGAAGATGACCTTCTCCCTGGAATCTCCAGGGCGCCATCTGTCTGCGTGCTCAACCACGTGAGCAATCTGTCCCCAAAACTCCCTAGCTACAGATCGGGATGGGAAGTCAACAGTTCTGGGCTCAGGAAAGCCAAAAATATCTCTCCAGTACTCTAGTGGCACTATAAAGTTCCAGTTCATCAACCGGTACTTCACAGATCTCTCTGTGGGAAGGTAGGTGAAGGAGCTAACGAACTCTAAGGTGGGCTCCAAATAGGTTGGGGCTCGGATCTCAGTAAACTGATCCAGCCCTACTGTAGAAATCATCCTCCTAAGGTCTCCGTCTACCTGAAGGCAATCAAAAGCAGACACGTCCAGGAAGCGAGGTGCAATCACTGGACGGCCGGAAATACGGTCCTAATCAACCTGGTGTCGCTCATGGATCACCGGTCGATAGGGTCGGGAAGAAGAGGAAGAAGGGGAAGGTGAGGATCTATCCCTAAGGGCAAGGCGTCGGTCAGAACTCATTTTCAGAAAACTGTCACTGTCAGGTCACCTCGGTCGACTGACAACACTCAAGAATCACCTCGGCCGAGGCACAACTCGTCTGGACCGAGGCGGAAAACTGGATTCTAATTTCTTCTGAAAATTCAGTTCTTTTCCCCCAAAATCACTACAACTGCTTCCTAAGGGGTACTTAAGCCAATTCTCAGCAAATGCAAGGGCAACCAAAGCCCAAATCGAAGCGAAAAGGCGAGGTAGGGTTTCGGTTTTATTTTTACCTCGTTCGGCCGAATCGGTTCGATTTTCTTGCAGATCGATGATGCACTGGGATCCTCTAAGTCTTAATCGCAGTTTGGAGACAGAAATCTTCGAAAACGAGCAAAAATCAGAGAAACGAGGTGAAACTGTCGCCGCGGTCGAGGGAGAAGAGTAAGTGAGGAGAGAGAAATCTTCAGCCCTTTTATACCCTTTTCTGAACTGCTGTCACCTTGGTCGAGATGGTCTCGACTGGACCGAGGTGGTACGGACCGAGGTGGTCCTTCAAAAAACCCTAGTCGCCTCGGTTGCTCAAGAATCATCTCGGTCGAGGTGCTTTGAAAGCAACCGAGATGCCTCAGTCGAACTTCGTCTTCTCAAATTCTCGATCTTCTGTCCTTCCAGTTATGCTCCTTCCTTAGATGTCTCCTGTTATCTGTCTAGAACGCCAAAAACAAAGCAAAGCAAAGCAAAAGCAAAAACTATCTAAGCTAGACTAGAAAAAGGGAAAAGAAAGCAGTACCTTGGGTTGCCTCCCAAGAAACGCTTGGTTTAAGGTCGCTAGCTGGACCCTTCTCCATAGAATTACTCAATGTACCTTGAACACCATGGAGTGCTCATCACATCCATCAGAAAATTCTTCCAAAAAGGTTCCGGTTCCTAATTTCACTGGCAAATGGTAAGATCTCCCACGTACAAGCTTGTACGGTTTGATTCTCACCGGAATCCTTCTAGCCTTCCTGCACTTCTGGCGCGTACTGAGACGCCCCAGAAGATCCGACAGGGCGTGAAGGTCATCTTCCACCTAGCCTTTAGGTTAGCCCATAGGATATTCAGCGAGACACTTCTGGCGCGTACTGAGACGCCCCAGAAGATCCGACAGGGCGAGCTTTTTAGTCTGTACTGTATGGTTACGGGGGGTCTTGTCACCCACATAGCTGCTTATCACCCACATAGCTGCTTATCATGGCATGGACCTCAGTGCCAAGGCGAAGGGAGACATCTGCTGCGGAGGTCTTGTCACCCACATAGCTGCTTATCATGGCATGGACCTCAGTGCTTGTACGATGGTGGCGGCTCCGAAGCCGCTTGGATTGCAGGAGATGATCACTCGGAGGATTCTAGTTCCCCGAGGTCTGACCACTCCATATGTTGCTATGCCGTGGGAGCTGACTGCGCCACAGGACATCAGGTGGTCTGCCCAGTTCACCGTTTACGATCCGCATTATTGGCAGACCGCCTGGGCTCCACTGATGGAGGATCATAGGGAGGCAGCAGCTGCCCCAGCTGAGGATGAGGAGGAGGAGGCTGACGATGACGAGGATACAGTAGATGAGAGAGATGGTGGAGTCCCGATGGATACAGGGACAGATACTGTAGGGACGAGCGCGCCGCCGATCATAGACTTGGATGATGATGATGAGACTGAGCCTGCACCAGCTGAGACTTCTCCAGTTAGGCCTGCTAGACGCAGGAGGCGCGGAATGAGAGATCCAGCTGCCCACAGACGGATCGATGACCTGACGGATCAGGTTATTGATTCCTACGCTGCATTGTCGCTGGATATCCGCGAGATGCAGGAGAGGCAACATTATCAGCATATCATGGCCCAGCTTCAGTTCGAGCGCATCATGGGTTATCCGTTCGACCCGACTCAGTATCCATACGTGCCACCACCACCACCACCGGATCGCGACTATTGAGGAGCTGCAGGATTTTCTTTATTATATTTTTATGCAGTTCAGCTATTTATCCGGTTAGTACTCTTATTTCTAGACTTATATTGACCCACTGGGACAGTGTGTCCTAAGTATGGGGTATTTGTTGTACTTATTTGATTGTTGGATTTGATGTACTTATTCGATGACTTCGATGATTACTTTATCGGATATTTCATGTTTGTGCTTCACTTCTGCATTTATATGTTTATCTGAGATTGCATGCATATTTACAGGTTATTTGATTGAGAAAAACGTCGAAACTGAAAAAAAATGGTTTTTTTTTAAAAAAAAAATTTTTTTTGACCTCGACCGAGTCAGTCTTGGCCAAACGAGGCGTTTCACCTCGGTTGACCCAAGAACACCTCGACCGAGGTGGGTTAACTGAGAGTTTTCGAAAACGATTTTTGTGTTACTTATCTGGATATGATCTCAGTGAAGATCTTGTTTACTGACTGGTTTTAAATTCTTTATGTGTTTGAAAGGTTTTATAATATGTTTAAGTTGCTAAATGCTTTGTTTGAAATTATTGGCATGTTTAATACTTTGTTTTTATCCAAATTATGTTGAATTTGAAGGTTGACACCACAAGATAAGTTCTCTCACTTTCTTCCTGGAAAGACCAAGGCAATTCATTCTCTTCTTCTTCTTCTTCTTCTTGATCATGCTTAGCCCCTCATATACATTTTGCCTCCCTTTACCTATCCGGGAATTTGGAAGCAAGCGAAGTGGTGAAAGCAAGTGAAGTTAAAGTTGAGAAGTTGGCTGGAAGTGAAAGTGTTAGAAAGTAATTTTAGGTTTGGGGAAGTCAATCATGAAGATGAGTAACTCGGCACCATTCACATAGCAGGGTGTTTGTGTCTTGCCAAAGTCGGATTGAGCGATATTCCTAACGGGTCATGGTATGTGCATCAAGGGTTTGATGCATCTCAAGAAATTGATGATTGCTGATTTCCTAGGCTTCGGTTATTGTGCACCTCTGTCCATGCATCCCAAAAAGTAAAGTAAAAAGAAAAAGTGTGAAATAAGCAAAGCTTATTGGTGGAAGATGTTGCAAGTCAAAGTGAAAGTGAAGTTCATCCTTTTCCCGGATTCTAGCACCACATTACCTTACATACATCCCTACCCTACACGTTTCTTGACCTTTTCTTTTGGGAAGCCCTTGAGACCTTGAGCTTGTTGATTGACTTAGTGGTTTAAACTGGATTATACATGATTAATTTTGATAATTATGACTTATTATGCATTCTATGATTTTATGCAAAGATAAACAACTTTCCTATATTTATAAAATGTTTTGATCATGTTTGGATTTTAAATTCCATGAAGTATTCTCTTAGAGTGATCTATGATTGTAACACACCATAAAAATGTTTTTGAAAAGACTTTTCATTAATTTTTATGACTATTAATCCATTCTATCTTGTCTTCTATATGCGGGACTTGTTTGGGGACAAGCAAGGGCTAAGTATGGGGTATTTTGATAGCATGAATTATAGTCTATATTTTGGGGTTTGTTTGGACGTTTTATCTTCAATAATCTGCATGTTAGCATGTATAATATGTGATTATATTACCATTTCATCTACCTTTGCGGGAATCGAGGTCTACACCTAGTTTTGCTGTAATTGTAGGTAAAATGGCACGTTTTGCATCGAAAAGGAACAAAAGGAGCTATGGAGTCATTGAAGCTACATTCAAGAACATAAGGAACCATCCAGGAAGCATAGCCATGGATTAAGATTCACTTTGGACCAGTTTTGAGAGAGTTCACATTCAGTTATGACTCACCTCGGTTGACCAGAGATTCATCTCGACCGAGGTGATCCAAAGACGCCGACTCGACCGAGGCGAACACCTAGGACGCGGCGAGAATATTTTATTCTTGGCTGAGATCTTTTATCTTTGGAAGGTGATCTTATATTTTTGGGCTTGGCTCCTGGAAGGAAGGTGATCTTATATTTTTGGGCTTGGCTCCTGGAAGGAAGAAGATCTTATATTTTACCTATTTTTATGGGAAAAGATCTTTCTAAGATATATTATTTTTGGAGGGTTATTTTCCTATAGAAAGGGTTGGATTTCCCACGAATCAGGGATCCGCTATCATATCACATACATCCCGCTTACACCGATCAGGGTTTATAGCACGCAGCAGCCATACTCCAGTTGGGAGTTTCGAAGAACCTTTTTGAAGGTTGAAGGAAGATTGAAGATCATAGCTTTTATAGCTTTTTGGAGGGTTTTGTAAGATTGTCTTTAATTCCCTTCCTTGTTGTCTTGTCTTGTTGGATTTATATCCAAGGAACGCTTTTGTTGTGATATTTGATTCAGTTATTGAAGTCTTTTCCATTAAATTCTTCTTGTTCAAATATTCACCTTCTTCCCATATATTTAATACTTTTATAATGATGATGAGTGGCTAATTTCCTTGTGTGATTCTAGGGTGATTGGCTGAAGGTTGTGGGAAAAACAATGATAGAATAGTCTTAGATTCCAGTAGGACCCTGAAAGTTCGAGTCTTTAACATTAACCCTAAGCATCTCGCTCAGTCGATGAACATCTCGGCCGGGGTGGAATTTGGCTGACCGAGGTGACTTATCTGATCCTAAAACTGAGAGTTAAGTGTTAGAGTTTGCCAAATCCTATTCTTATTACACCTTTCCTGGTTCAAAGCAAGCTTAGGATGAGACTTACCCGGTAATTCCTTAGTTTGTATACCAACGATCATAAGTGTAGGTAATAAAGGTTTATCCTTTATTGGGGTTTGAGTGTGCTTCCATCCCGTCTTTGTGAGTTAGCCTGAGACTTACCCGGTAAAGGTTGATTCTATTCCCTTAGATGGTGTGTTAGTTTGAGGTTATAGTTCTTTATCTTCATTCCTTGAGACTTACCCGGTAATAGGAGTTAAGGTTTAGGATTAGTGAGTAGTGAGACTTACCCGGTGATCTACTCCACTTTAGTAACACCTTCCCCTTGCAAAAATCTCAGCTTTGTCCGCTTATCTTTAGATCTTGAGTTGGAACCACAACTAGACGCTTTAATCCCTAGAATTGCATGTTTGCTTTATTGACTTCTTATTCATCTTTGATTGTGTTAATTGCTCTTGTGGTTAGTATTCACGAAGCTTACCGTTATTGACTTTGTTTCACCGAGTCCCTGTGATCGACCCCTGGAATTTCTTGCTTTTTACTACGATTGACCCGTACACTGCGGGTTCGCATCCTTGTTTTAAGCTTAAGTCTAGGGTTATAAATTTAAAGCTTGCACACACCGTTTGGAGCGAACAAGTTTTTGGCGCCGTTGTCGGGGATTTGGTCTAGACCGAACCGGTACGGTTTGCTCTTGGGGCACTTGCCCCCGTGTCATCTAACCACTCTACTTGAGTGACTTTTGCAGTTTCTTTCTTAGGTATATGCGAAGAACCCGCACTGGGAAGGAAATCGTTCCTTACGATCCCGAACCAGAAAAGACATACAAGCGACGCTTAAGAGAAGCAAAGATGACCCAACAAGACAACCGCGATCTTGAGGCCGAATTGAAAGAGGCGTTAGAGCTGCTACGCCTCAGCAAGGAAGAACTAAGGCGAGAGAAGGAAGAAACTCGCACCAAAACTAAAGCAATCGAAGCAGAAATGGCCGTCATACGAGACCATATTCTACTTCGACCGAGGGACAACCCAGTTCCCAATGCTGGACCGAGGCAGGTTCCAGTTGCTGACCCTCGACCGAGGCAGGTTCCAGTACCAGACGCCCCGGCCGAGATACATCCACCTCGGATGCCAGTCCGAGATGTTCTTCATGCAGGAATCCCACACTGAACCGCTCCATTGGGCATGCTCATCTAAGGTAAGTGTTGGGCCGGCTGGGCCGAGGCAGGTTCCAGTTGCCGTTTAGTTTAGGGTTAAGGCTGATTAGGTTAGAAGTTAATTAGGTTAGAAGCTAATTAGGTTTAAGGTAAGTTTTGGGCCGGCTGGGTAATCTTAGTGGGCCTACTCCATTGGGCATGCTCATCTAGTTAAAAAAAATGAGCTAAATGAATAAATTGTTATTCACACTGAACCGCTCTTCGTTTTTTAAGAAGTGCGGAATTATTTACGATTACATAAATTATCATTTTATGTGAATCAAGGTCACATAAAATGATAGAATTTATCATCGTTTTATTTTATTTAAAAGAATAAAAGTTGACGGATCGGAATCCGGTTTGATCCGGTATTAAACGGAGTTTAAAATTTTCGGGTATTACACTATATTTCTCATGGCATTATTATGAATCAACACAAGTTTAGTCTAGATCTACTCAGATATGCAGGTTTTTCTGATTCTAAATCGACAAGTACACCTCTACCTCTAAACAGAAAGTTTATTCCTAATGATGGACAACCTCTTCCAGATGCTTCTGTTTATCAAAGTTTGGTAGGAAAATTAAACTTTCTTACACATACACAACCTGATCTATGTTATGCAGTTCAGTGCTTAAGTAAGTTCATGCAAAGTCCATGTACCAATCATCTACGAGCTTTACATCACACACTACAATATATTAGTGGCACAACTTTTCATGGGATTCTCTTGAATGGATGTGAATCCCAATCTTTGATGGCATATACTAATTCTAAATGGGCTTCTTGTCCCACTGCACGACGTCCAATAGGAGGCTTTGTTCTTCTCCTTTGAAATTCTCCGGCTAGGTGGAAATCCAAGGAGCAAAGCATCATATCACGCAGCTCTTCTAAAGCAGAATGTAGAGTCATGGTGTGTGCAGCTATTGAGATCACTCGGCTTGTTCGGTTACTATCTGATTTGAGTTTTACTCCTCCACAGCCAATTCGATTATTCTATGACAACATTTCAACAATTCAGATTGCTAATAACCTGTCTTTCATGTATGTACAAAACATATTGAAATAGACTATCACTTTACTCGTGATAAAGTGATAGAAGGCTTGCTTGAGATGCAGATCAGCTAGCTGATATATTCACCAAAATTATTCTTTCTCCTCAGCAGAACTTATTGCTACCCAAGCTTGGAATGTCTCGATCATCGACTTCCATCTTGTGGGGGGTGAAGAGACTAATAAATGTTGAGCTGGAAAGTGTGATGTAACAAATCTGTGACAACGTTTTGTTACTAGTTGGCTATATATATGTACTCAGTTTATCATAATGAAATATACAGATTCAAACAAACATTTTCTAGCTTCTCCCTCTTTCTACCAAAGCTAGAATGTAACATCTTCTACAGATCTACACTTTGGAAGAACAAAGTCAAAGACCAAGAGAAGAATCACGTTTTGTGTTAGTTTTGATTAGTCGTTAGTTAATTAGATCTCCTGAAGTGTTCGATAAAATGCTTATGTGAAATTCTCAATTGTTGAATACTAGATTTTCTACCTTGAAAGAAATGGTGAGAGTGGAATTGAGAATTGGTTTTTTATTTATTCTTTTTGGTATTCTTATTGAGTTGGTTACTATTGACTTTAGTGCCTATTTTGCTAATGACTTTTATGGCCTTTAATATTACTTATGTTATCACTTACCAAGCTATTCCCCCACAAGGTATCACACAATTTTATATATGATTTTTTTTTCACTAAATTTTTATTTAGTTAAGAATATATTTTGAATATTTTTATTGTGTTGCGGTCTCAAATATATGTTATTATTACTTACGAATAGAATTTTATTGATTTTTTTTCTCGATTTTCCTAAACTATTTTGTTGATTTTTTTTCTCGGTTTTTCTAACTTACATTATTCACATTTTAATACCTGTATGCTTAGTTTTTAAAATAAAGTTTATGCACTCAAATTCAATTTAAATATATTTTCTATGATTAAGTACAAGGTTAAGGTACTTATTATAGTATCTATATCTATATACTCTAATAAAATAGAAGACACTAAAACTGACGTGTCATTCTCATAAATTTTGTAGGGTTAAATCTTTTTTTAACTAACTTATTAAACAATAAAATCTTTTTATTAATCCAAAAATAAAACAAAATTTTGTAAAATTAACTAACAAGATCTCCTAAATATTTTAAAAATAATTTGGTTTACGTTTTTCTTTTATTTTTAAGCCGTCAAAATTTAAGTAATTTATTTATAGGGAAGATGTTAATTTTTTTTCTTAATTTATTTTTGAAGGATTATAAGCTCAATCTATTTACGTTAAATTTTTTTTACCGAATTCCCTATCCCACATCGATTATAAGTAAGGTTGATAGTTTGATAACTTGTATAAATAGAGGGTTTGGAGATTAAACAAACCACACATTTCTTGGCCTTTTGGCAAAGTTAAGTATAATTTTTATTCATAACGGATTAACATCTGTTTTGTGAGTCGTTGGCCTATTGTTTTGTGGGTCGTTGGTCTACTGTTCTACTGTTTTGTTGGTTGTTATCATACTGTTCTACTGTATTGTGGGTCGTTGGCCTACTATTCTACTGTTTTGTGGGTCGTGCCTACTGTTTTGTGGGTCGCTAAGTATTTTCAGCGATTTTTTGCTATTCCACATTGGTTTTCACTTGTATAAATAGAGGGTTTAATATAGATTGTTTGGATTTTTGGCTAAGTTGAAGTATAATTTTTATTCATAAATTAATATTCGTTATATGGGTCGTTGACCTACTAAGACTGATGGTTTAAGAACTTGTATAAATAGAGGTTAATAACGGATATAGAAGATTAAACAGATGATACATTTCTTGGCCCTTTAGCTAAGTTGAGCTATAATTTTTATTCATAACGGATTAATATATGTTTCATGGGTCGTTGACCTATTTTTTTATGGGTCGTTTACTTACTGTTTTCAGCGAATTTGCTAACCCACATCGATTATCAAGTTGATGCTTTGAGAACTTGAAAAGTGTTTATAATTGTCTCCATAAACTAATATAAATTACCCGTTTTTGTATGAGATTTTGTTTAATTTTATATTATAGAATTTCTTTATCGTCATCTATAAATTGTTTTTTAATTTGAAAAATTTTCAGATTCTGATTTTTTAAATATAAATGATTTATTGAAAATGTATGTTTTTTAAATAAAAATATTACTCTACGGGTATTCTTTTTTATCAAAGTATTTTGTTGTCCTATTATGTTTTTTAATCATAAAATACGGGTATTCTTTTTATATTACGTCGGTCGTTACAAGAATAAAGTTCCAGATTTTAAATTTTGTTCATCCAATAATTTGTTTTTGCTTTTATTTGTATTTTTAAACTTTATTTCAAATTTTTGTGTATTTTTTTAAAAAAAATTTTCAATTTTTATTTTATTATTTATCACACATTTCGTTTCAAATTATTTTTTTTTTACAAAATTATATTTCGGGTTCCATTTAGATAATTACAATATATTAAAGTAATTTAGTTATAAGTTATAACGGAGTTGTGCATTCTAATTTTTTTAAAAAAATTGTGCATTGTATAAAGATTAAATTTATGAAATGTAGAATAATAGGAAGTTCTTTATTTGTGACTATTTTTTCGTTTTGAGAATAATCAAATCCGAATTATTATTATAAAATTTCATAAATATATCTTTATTTCGCACAACTAATATTATAAAGATACCCGCATAAGGTGCGGGCTATACACTAATTTTGTTTATAAATAAAAAAATCACGATTTTTCTTAGATATTTTTAGATATAAAAATGAATAAATATTTTCATTGATATGTTTCTTCTTAAACATTTAATTAAGAAACATTTAATTAGATTAAACATATATTATCAATTACTATTATATATTTTAAATTTTTGGTTTGATAATTTATTAAAATATAATCCTTACAAGGTACCCGTATCACAATCATACTAAAGAT
This sequence comes from Fagopyrum homotropicum, assembly GCA_033239125.1. Classification (NCBI taxonomy): domain Eukaryota; kingdom Viridiplantae; phylum Streptophyta; class Magnoliopsida; order Caryophyllales; family Polygonaceae; genus Fagopyrum; species Fagopyrum homotropicum. The sequence continues at coordinate 28,208,030 of BSWB01000006.1, forward strand.
ATTGCAAAAGTAATACTTGAAGATTTCTGCGTCGTAAGAGGATGCAAACAACGGTATGAGAAATGAGTTCAGAACAAAAGATAAAAGAGTATCATTTCCAAGAATGGTTAATCCATTAACCATAAGGGATTCAATCATTTAAAGCCGCGTTTACAAAAAGACAGCCACCAATAAATGGCTTGCGTCAATTGCAGTTCTTCATAACAAAAAAGATATTCCAAGACTGGATTTGACAGCACCTTAATGGCGCTAATCATATGCACAACCTTCCAGTACAACAATGGAACCTTAAATAAATGAAGTGTATAAACACATTTGATTGAGAAATGACGAGGTACAAATGGTGACTTCTTGTGTGGGGAAAAAGAGAATTCCTAACACTACTTTAACCCCTGCAAATAGAAGGAATTCGCTACAGCAAAGCAACAGCTGCTTTCCTTGGTTGTGAATCGTATATTGTACTTGCCAATCGAGAAGGAGGCCAATACCGATATACTGATCTCCCAACAATGTTTTTGACGGGAAGAGGACCCCTGTGTAAAGCAAGGCAAACGTAAGCTAGAACTCCAAAATCATAATACTCATTATTGCATACATAGGTGATCACTGCATACATTAATAGCAAACTATTTGATGATACTAAATCAAATCAGCACGAGACACTTCAATTCAGACAAGTAATTACCAGTTGTGTGAATCAAAACTGTTGTTTCGGTTGTCTCCCAACACAAATACATAGCCTTCAGGTACAATCTGTATTTTTGGTTCAGAATTTAAGAAATTAGAATTTGGGAATCGAATTACCTTGAAATAGCAGAAGTCGTGAAATACTAATTGTGCATATTTATTTAATTTGCTTACCACAGGGTCCATATCGTATGTCAAAGGCTCAAGAATGAAATCCTCATCTTGTACAACACCATTTACCCACAGCTTTCCATCACGAACCTATCCAATAGCCATAAAAAAATTAGTTCTTCTAGGGCCACATGTTTCAAGTGCTTGCAGAAGGTCAGAAACAGAAATTTAAACACACGAGAAAGCTCACATATATGCATACAGAGACAAAACAATTACCTCGACACAGTCACCAGATGTTGCTACAATCCTTTTAACAAATACATCTCCTGAATTGAAACCAATTGACTATACAAAAGCAAACCAATATGAATGTTAATCCCTGCTTTGAAACATACCCATACGATGAACATAAAGATATTTGCTCTACCTGAAGAATAGGCGGTGCCCTAAATACGACAATGTCTAAGACCTCAGGCTTCCTGAAGACATAAGAAACCTGATACATCAAAGAGAAAAACTCAATTAAAACAAAGCAAAAATTAAAGGTTGAATCAGAAATCTGCAACACCACCAAACTTTGACACGAGCTATCATAGCATTGCACAACTATTAGCAAATTGTATACTAGAGGCTAAATCTGGACACACATAATTAAGGTGGAACCAAAAATTACCGAGAGCAGCAATGAATTCCTGGGGTTTACAGCCTAAAGGCTTCCACTAAGAGCACATGGATGCTCGTCTCGACATCTTCTAAAGATAATAAGACTTAACCCTAAGATTCCCAGCTTGCCTATTTTGTGTTCTAACAACATCAAACTTAGACACAACAGCTATCATAGCATTGGATAACTGTTAGGGAAAAAAACATTCATAAACAGATTCATTATGATAGAACGCGAGTTACATCCTCTTAACCTCCTAAACTGCGTAGCAAACATCTATGTCAACTGCTGAACTGATTTAATTGTCACACTTGTTAGCTAAACTGATTTAGACCTTCAAATGTACTAAATGGTGGTTATTAAATAGCCAATCATTTTCACAGAAGCCTCAAAACTTGAGAAGGTAATGAGCTTTACACATCATAAATGTGGACGACTCTTATTCTCGTTTTTCTAAAGCAGCATAACATCCAAGAAAGATGGCCTAAGACATTTTGATTTCATATTAAACTGTTATGAAACAAAGAAATCACGCCACGGCAGAATTGGAGCAAACCCTCGACCAAATACCAAAATTCAACTCACAAATGGAATAGTAAGTTCTGAATCTAAATTTAGCTAAAAACAGGCTACCTTCTCAGTCAAAATGCGGTCACCCACGTCTAATGTTGGGGCCATAGACGCGGATGGAATTGATCTAGGCTCAGCCAAACTGGACTTAAAAAGCAAGTTAACAGCCGTGAAAGTAAATGCCGCCTTTGCGTCATCGGTTGAGAAGCTCGTTATCTTCGAGAACCAACTGCTCCGCTCAATCTCTTTAGACTTGAACCCCTTGGAAAATTCTATAGCACTCTTATTCTCAGCTAAAACACAAGCAGAAGCAATGGGTTCAGTGCCCCCTTTGTCCACAACGTTTCTCGCCGGTTTAGTGCTTGTCTGCTCACTAACCACCGGCCGGCTAATCACCGGCCGATTTACCACTGGCTGGCTAATCACCTTCTGACTGATCACCGGCTGGATGCTCGCCGGCTGGATAATCTCCGGTTGGTGGCACGGCATCCACTTCGACCCCTGCAAGAAGGGGATTATAGAAGTCGCCTTGACAGGCGAAATTCCAAACATTCCTGTCGAATCGGTTCCAGAAGAACCATAACCAAACGCAGTAGACTTCATTAGCATAGTCAAGCCAACGATTACAGGGGATTGAACGCTCTCTCCGATCAGATCGCGAGCGATGGTGGCGAAAGCCGACACCCCGCATCTGGGTAAAGAATCGGGGTTAGCTCGCCGGTTTTCCGATACGCGACTGTAGCTATTTCCATAATTACAATTCTTGGAGGCTTCGGTGTTCGGATTGACCGGACGGGGCTTGCATAAGAGCTCCTGAATGCTTCGGGATATGAAGCAGCGGGAGCCGCCGGCACCAGCGCTGGCGGCGGCGGCCGAGGATGCGGCCAGATTTTGTGCGACATAACCGGAGAATGAGACTGCACACTTGATCGCCATTTGTAAGAGAACGATTATGGCGAGCAAGAACTGGAACAGGATGAGTTAGAAGAAGAGATTGGGGGGAGGGTTTCGGGACACTAGTGAGCGACGAAAGCCATTGGTGAGAGAACGACCAGTGTTCCGAAGACGGGATGAATCCAAGACGAGAAGAGGCCCCGGAAGGCCCCGAGAAAGGATCAAGAACGGTGGGAATGATCGGTAATTTGGGGATTAGGGTTCGGTGGTGGAGGAAGGTGAAGGGAGGAGAGAGCCAAAAGATTGGAAAGGCAATATGGATATTTCCGCGTTGAAGGCGGTCAGGCTCTACCATTTTGTTGTCATGGGTGAGGTGATGGCCACAAATCACAATTTTACCATCATATCCTTCGTTAATTACGAACATACCAACATTTTCCAGGGTGTAATACTAAAGTTTATATTGTACGTTGATTTAGTTGTTGTAATATTTTGTTTTTTTTTTTTGTTGAAACCCCGGTTGATTTTTTTATTCTGCCTTTCAAACCCCGGTTAATTTTTTTAGCCATGTTATATTTTTAAATAAATAGTAGTTTATAACATTATCATGTGTCTTACATGAATTTTTGTAAGTTCATACTTGTACATTATACTTATATTTTCTGCATATAATATAGTAATTCATATTATATTGGTATTGTCAATTGTTAAGTATAAGTTGTAACATATATGGAACGAGGGGGTGAATGTTTATATCATTGAAAAAATTTGGTAAAGTAGGCTTTTTTTTGTGTGTTTTTATTTTGTATGTCCTTCTTATTTTTAGCTCTCTAATATTTTTTTGTCACTATTACTCTATTAGGAGAACATTTACTAAATAAGATTAATCTATGAGTGGACTTAATAGAACAATATTGCTAAAATACATAGTTAATAATATTAACCTATATTATTTATCAAATATAATTTTGGATGAATTAGAATGTGTTTTTTTCATGCTTAATAGAGTGTGACATGCTTTTTTTTTTAGTTTGATAAAGCAATTCTGATAATTATCTTAACTACATATAATTTAATATTAGTTCATAAAAAAAATTATCTTATATGCTAGATATCTAAAATGATATTTCTGTTTTTAAGAGAAAATATTGACGATAAATACTAATTATTTCTTTATTTTTTCATAAATTATATTATTTAACGGATTAGTTAATTTCAATTTATTTTCGAACAACAAAAGGCATAATATTTAATGATATATAATAATTTAAAGTAAATTGTATAAAAAATAATTGTTGAACGTGGAGTGTTGAGTGGGGGGAAATAATATATTAAAAATATGAATAATAAATATAAAAATAAGTAAAATTCTATTCATAGAATATATATATATATATATATATATATATATATATATATATATATATATATATATATATATATATATAGGTGCAATGACCTATATTATAAACTAAAATTTTTAATAATAATTACTGAGAACAAAAGTTATTACATTAGGTAGACAATAAATATTATAATATATTTGATTGTTGAACAAAAATGTAGATAATGTTTGACTTTCGTTAATACGGAAAAGTTTGAAGTTGATTGGATGTTTTTTCCTAAATTTAGTTAAGCCCTTTCTTGTTTAAAAGTGTAAGTTAGGAGGTAGAAATGTTTATATAAATATTTCAAACAAACAAAAAAAGTTGGCAAATACTTCCAAGGGAAGTATATTGACTTTGACCGTGCAGGGTGACGGTGCAGCTGCTGAGTTACTTTCCTACTTCTTAAAACGTATCCTTCTATCCCAAGGGTTTGATAATTTCATCCGAATTCGACAAATACCCGATTATCTGATCTATTATAAAGTTGAAAATCGGTTTAAAGCCAGTAAAAATGGGTGGTTCGTGATGCATCGGGTAAGATTCGGGTAAACGTTTCATCCATCAACCCACTTGAAGACATCTTTTAAATTTATCGTGTTTTTTTAGAACGTCAAAACTTTAACACTTTTGTAATATTTATATTTTGATGATTATCATTTTTTTACGAATAAGACGATTTCGGGTAGAATTTATTTTTTATTATTAATCCGTATTCGAATCCGAGTTATCAATTTACAAAAAATGCGTAAAAATACCGAAATCACACCTGATCCATCCGTTTCATCCGTTGGACGTGGATGGATTAGATGTGGGTGAGAGGTTTGGTAGGAGGTGGCTTAGGTGGGATGGTGAAATATGTTCGCGGGTCGACGGCAAACTGGGTCATTCACCACCCTAATTCATTGTCGTCCATAATCCCCCCTCTCTCTCTATATATATATAATGACAAATACACCCTTCTCCCCCATTAAAATTTACTTGCTTATAACATTGCGGAAGCTAACTAAATTAATAGATCATTTGATTGTAATCTTGTAAATGTGGAAACGGACCAAAGGGAAATTAGTTTACTTTCATTTTATCATTTATTATACAAATAATATATAAGTGGGGACTTTTTATTTTAGGCATAAAATATTAAAATTTATTTGTTATTAATCTTTCCATTGATTTTGGCGGATGATAGATGTACCGGCGAAAATCGCTATTAGTAATCTAAACTACGCACGCGAAACGCGTAGTTTCGTTTTTCAGCTCCGAATTCTAAATACGCTTGTGGTGTGCGTAATTGGAGCCGATGCGAAGCCGATAGGAGCCGATGAACTACGTTTATGGTAAGCGTAGTTGAAGTTAAATTCTCCAAAAAAGAAAACTTCAACTACGCTATTGGCAAACGTAGTTAGAGTGAATTAAAAAAAGGAAGAACTTCAACTTTGGTTTCCATTACTAAAGTTAAATTTTTTAAAAAAAAAACTTCAACTACACTATTAGAAAGAGTAGTTGGAGTTAATTTTTTTAAAAAAAGGAACTTTAACTTTGGTTCCCATTATCAAAGTTGAATTTAAAAAAAAAACACTCCAACTATGCTATTGGCAAGCGTAGTTGGAGTGAATTTTTTTAATCTTTTTTTAAAAAAGGAACTTCAATTTTGGTTCACATTACCAAAGTTGAATAAAAAAAACACTTCAACTACGCTTACCAATAGCGTAGTTGGAGTTAATTTAAAAAAAATATTCATCGGCTCCAACCGGCTCAGGACGGCTCTCCAACTACGCTTGTCAAAAGCGTAGTTGGAACCCAAATGCGAAAAGCGAAACTACGCACTTCGCGTGCGTAGTTGTGGCTACAAATAGCGTTTTTTGCCGGTACGTCTAAAATTCCCGTTGATTTTTAAATTATCAATTATTTTATTTAAAAGAAAAAATAGCTTAAAATAATATCAACTCAATGTTGAACTCAAATAATACCAATCTTATATCTATTAAAGCAGAAATTTTTATTGCCACGTGTCATCACACTGTTTCTCGAAGCCTAAAAATTATTTTAATAAGTGATTTCTAAATGTTAATATAAATTGAAAATTGATTTCTAAATTTTTTTCAAATATTTAAATAAATGTTTTTATAAAAAATAGTTTATAAACTTTTAAGGATTTTTTTCCCCAACAATCATATCTTAACAAATCAATTTAAAAATATAATTAATTAGAAGTGATAAATACTTAAAAGAGAATTAAAAATCATAATAATGATTATAATTTCATTCTCCGGATTTATATTTTACAAAAATATACATATAAATTTTGAAGTATTAAATATTTATTAAAACTCAACCCGCACAAAGTGCGGGTATTACACTAGTTTAAATTTATTATGAGCGATCCATCATGTATTTATAAAAATAATAAGACTTATTTTTTCTACAATAAATTTGGTTCTCGTGAAGACGTGATAATTGATTTCTTAACTGTCATAAAAAAAATTATAGACAATGTAAATTTTTTAAAATTTAATTAATATTATTAAAGTTAAACTTATTTCAATTTGATTTTTAAAAAGTTTTAAAATTTGATTTTTTGGCAAAAAAATTTCAAGATAAAAATTCGTATATTTTTTAATATGATTTTTTTTTAAAAAAATAAATTTTGTTATATAATGGATATAAATAGTTTTCTTTATTTTAATTAGGAACTAAATTAAAAGAAGAAATATTTTTTAAATAATTTATATATTATTTTTTAAAAAAAATATAAAAATCATATGAAAATTAAACTTTGAAAAAAATATGAAAAATATGCAGGAAAAAAAATTCCGGAATAACAAACATTTGAAAAAAATATCCATTTTCAGAAGAATTTCTTATAGAAAAAAAATAATTTAGGTTTTTTACATACAATTGATATTAATTTGAAATTATAAATATAAAATTCACATCAAACTGATCCTACTTTCTTTCTTTGATACGTGTAAGAAAATGGTTGTCACGTCATCATCGGTGTTGTGATTTACCAGAAAAATAAATCGTATTATTTTTGATAAATATATTGATAATTTATTTTGTTTCTATAATTAACTTTGGTATTATTTTTATTCAAAACTAATAGTTTGAATTATTTTATGTTAACTTTTATTTAAAATAGTGTAAAATATATCAATTATGCATACACATTTCTATTTTATGGGCTTGATTTTCTTTTAATAAAACCAAACGTGTTCTAATTGGAGAAAACCCAAAGCAAAAGATTAATGTAAGCGAATTAACAAATATTTCCGTACTTTGACAAAGTTGCACGTTTTGATTATTAAATTCCGAAATAAATGGGTGCGTGACGTCATGAAACGCAGTGACGAAAGCGCATTCGTCATTCAAATAAGTAGGGAGCTGCGACGAATGGTTCCAATATTTTGTGGATGGCCAAATATTGAATAACATAAACGACAATCATTTTTCCTTCTCATTGACTAGTACAGTGTTGATGCACTGATTTTGTCTAAACAAAAATCTTATATTCTTATTTACATGCCTAATTATTGTATATTCATTTGTAGAAAGGTTATTTGTATCACGGTTTCGTGCTATACGTATTCGGGGTACGGCGTAACTAGTGGCGGCCGCAGGATTTTTAGAGGGGGGGCGAAATTTTATTTTCGATAAATATATCTATGAAAATAAAGTAGCGATAAAAACAAAGTTAATATGTCATCTACTTACAATAAACAAAAATAAATAAATAAAACATTACACTTAAAGGCGCGGTCCACGACCGCGCCTAAAAATTTTTTTTAAAAAAAATAGTTGCCCTATAGGCGTTGTCTAGGACAAAGATAATAAAAACACAAATAGAGGTGCGGTCCTAGACCGCGGCTATAGTGTAACGTTTTTGAAAGGAAAAAAAACTAAAGATGCGCGGTTATAGACGCGCCTATAGGGCAACTATTTTTTTTTAAAAATATATTTTTTTTTCTTTCAAAAATGTTACACTATAGCCGCGGTCTAGAACCGCACCTCTATTTGTGTTTTTATTATCTTTGTCCTAGACAACACGTTTACAGATTAATCAAATAAGCTACTACAGAATCTGATTTTAATTATCATCAGAAATGTGGAAAGTTGAAAATCACGCACTTAGCTTATGTAGATGATGTAATATTGTTTTGCAGAGGTGATGTTGGATCTGTTTCAATTCTACTGCATTGTCTGAATGTGTTTCAAAGTATCTCAGGCTTGACAGTAGGCATAAATCCAGTATTTTTTAAGCTTCAATTAATCAGATGGAAGCTGTTTAGTTAAAAACTGACTCTGTACAAAAAGAAAAATTGTATTTTCTGAACTGGATCCCATTTTTCGATGGTATCAACTAGAGGATGAGAGCCGCAGCCACATTCTCTTATGTTGTAACCAGTGGCGGCCGCAGGATTTTAAAAGGGGGGCGAAATTTTATTTTCGATAAAAATATTTATGAAAATAAAATTGCGATAAAAACAAAGTCAATATGTCACCTACTTACAATAAACAACAATACAAAAAAATTATAAAAACATTACACTTAAAAGGCGCGGTCAGATATTAAAACGTTGTCCTCGACAACGCTTTTTACAAATAAGAGTGTGATCTAAGACCGCGCTTCTAATCCAAACAACAAATCTCGTGCATTTTGGTGAATTATTTCACTCTAGAGTCTAAAATGGGAAATACTTATGAAGTTTCGTTCACTTCGACGAAAGATCCAAAAAAAACATTTAAATATAACACAAGAATAATGATATTTAAAAAAAATAAATTGTAGAAAATTTTTTTATAAACGAGAGAAGCACAACCCATTTTAAAACGATTTTTTTCAAAATTTTTTTTTTTTTCTCGGAGGGGGGGGGCGGCCGCCCCTCCCCGCCCCCCCTTGGGGCCGCCCCTGGGCGTAACGGCGTAGCCGAGTATGCAAAAAAAAAAAGTTTTTTTTTTAAAACTCTGCTACGGCTACGCGAGGCGTAGACGTAGTCCTTTTTCCTTAGTATTTTTATCGGAATTTTTGATATGGGCGACTAGGCATGGCGTATGCGTAACCATTTTCCTATATTTTTTGAACGAAATCAACTTATTGTTACGCGTACGCTAGGCGTAGCCGGACCACGGGTATAGATAACATGAAGCACGTGGTACTAATAACAAATTAATTATAAGCTTGACTTAAAAATATATATTTCATATTTTACCAACCTCTAGAAATAATTGTAAAAGTATTTTTTAAAATAATGAATTTCGTCGATTAACAAATGACATTAAAAAACAATTATAAATAATTGACGATAACTACAAATAAAATTCTATATTTTAAATATCAGTTTAAAATCAAAAGAATCTCACGGTCCGCGTGATATTGTTTACATAAAATGTAATTTTTACATTCGGACTATTAAATGTACGATGTCGGATTTATTAACGCGTACTTGATACAAATTACGACCATGCGTTAGATATTTACCCTAACAATTTTGAAGCGCAGTCATATTGCGCGTGAAAGTTGAGTTTTCTTTGTAAATTTTTATATTTCCTCCTAAAAAACGTATTAGAAAAATATTCATGACGTTGACGTTGACGTTGATGTGCAATGCGACTACGCATTAACGTCATATTTATTTTTATTTTCTTTGCCTGACATGCGGTCACATTGCGCATCAGGTATGCGTAGTAAATCTGATGCCGTGTATTGAACAATCCTCTCTTTGCGTAAAATTATGTCATTTTTTCTTGCTTATAATGTTTCAATTTCAGTATCTGTAGTTTTTATTATTTCCGGTTTTCATATCCGTTATCAATATCAATTTAATTTTAACCAATAGTAAACACGAATTATGATTTAATTAAGAAATCAATTTTAAAACGAATTATTTAATTTTTCAATATGATTTAAGAATATGAGTAGTTGAATTTATATATATATATATATATATATATATAATAATAATAATAATAATAATAAGTCCATCCTATTTATTTTGGCAAATTTACTAATAAGTCTTTTTTCATATTTACTATATTAAGAGTATTCACAGCATAAACTCATTAAGTAAATATATCCTTAATAGAATAATAATGATAAGTCAGATAGAGTGTAAAAATTAGAGGGTACACAAAACAAAAAAAAATAAAAAAAGAGCTTATTTCCCCAAGTTCTTTCATATATTTTTACATACTTATTTCAAAGCTACTTTGATGACTTATCTTGTAAAAAAATATTTTTATACACCCTTCATATATATATATATATACCATTACATTATCTCATCAATCTCATCAAAGTTGGTCCATAAAAGTCAATGACTCCAAATAAACCTTTCTTATATACATCCTTAAATTATTCCATCAATCTTGTTTTTTACTTTATTTTTTTTTACCCATAACATTTTAGAATTTATATTAAAGATACCTAATTTATAATAAACTATATTTATATCCTTGCTTGTAACAAAGTCATATATTTTCGGTATAATATATTTCTTTCTTTTTAAAAATCTATTTTGCTATGATTAATTTTAAACATTATTTATTATCCATGATTTTTTTAATGCATTCATATGCGGGGCATTGGTCTAATGATTGACTTTTTTTTTTATTTTTTCATAAGTTTTGCAAAATTGCATATTTGAGCCACATATTTATATATTGTACAAACTTATCGAACCTAAAACACTTTAATTTATTTTATGGCTTTACGTGGTACTTGTTACCATAATCTACTAACTATATTATAAATAATAAATTTGCTATGATCACAAGCCCACCATGATCCGTAGTTAATAAATCTAAATGAGAGAGGTTTGACCGTTACCTGGACATAATGTCACTAGATCACCGACGTTCTTGTAGCTTACGACTTTCTAGTGGTTGCTAATCCTCAATCAAGACTACTGACAAGGCTAATTTCTTCGGTCGTTTATTATCTTATCAAAGTAAATTCCCAATTTAATACTAACACAAGTATACCGATTAAGTAAGGGTCGAACCCAAGAGAGTGAGACTATGATTAAAGTGCAAATGAGATTGAATTTGTAACGATCAAAAATTGAAGACGGACTAATCGGGAATTTTAAGAAATTTAACAGGTTTAACAGAATTAAACTCCAGAGAAATATAAAACAAATGAAAATGAGATTAATTTCTGAAAGTCAAGCGATGGAAAATTGAGAATTTATGTTACGAAGGATTCCCGAAAGTTTTATAAAAATATATCGACTAGGGTATGTCGATGTAATTTTTATAAAAAACTTTGGGTAAAAAGTGTAAAGATGGAAATAAGAGGGTGAAATGTGTAAATTTTGTACAGGATAAGCTTAAATTCTGCAAGCTTTATGTAACACCCCAAGTTTTGAGAACTCGAAGCGTTACAGGCTAGGACCTCACAATGGGTTCCGACCCTCAGAGTAGCAACAACACAACGGATCTTACAACAAGGCACAAACGAATGAAAACCAAAACTCAATATAAAACCAAAGGTTTAAACAAAAGGAAGCGTAAAAGACTCCCAACAAAGTTCAAACAAAAGGGGAAAAACAACAATATAACATAAACCCGATCCCGTCCTATAATGTACGGGAACCCCGGCTGACCACACCGTCCGGATCACTCAGCAACATCTTGAACCTGAGGAACATCTACACCATCGTTATAAACAGTTAGCTAACATTCTAGATATTAAAAAGAACGTAAAGGCACAAACACACATAAGATAAAGTAAACATATAACATGCTCACACACAACCGGTTATTATCTTTCATTAAGTTATCCTACCAATAGGAATAGATTAGTACTATCCGTTACCTACGGGCTTTGGTTGCAAGTCACATTCTAGTCGCTTGTAGAACTAGACAGGTGGTCACCGCTCGGTAATCATACACTTGGGTACGCTAGTACTGCGCTCCAGGACAGCTACTGGGTACTCTACAAATGTATGGTCGGGCTCAACTATCAAATCCTCATGACTGATGACGTGCCTCGGATCCGGGATGTACTCTCTCAACTGAGATACATGGAAGACCGGATGGACACCCTCCAGTCTCGGTGGTAGTGCTAATCTGTAAGCAACCTCTCCAACTCTCTCCAAGATCTCAAAAGGTCCGACATATCGGGGCTCATCTTTCCCTTAATGCCGAAACACCGGACTCCTCTCGTCGGTGACACTCTCAACCACACCTGAGCACCCACCCTAAACTCCAAGGATCGACGCCTTTTGTGGGCGTAGGACTTCTGACGACTTTGAGCTGCTAACATCCGCTCCCGGACCAGGGCAATCCGAGCGATTTCATCCTATATCTGATCCGGAACTACTCCCTCAGCTCTGCCAGGCTCATCCCAGCATAATGGCGTGCGACATCTCCGCCCGTACAAAGCCTCATAAGGGGCCATCCCAATAGACGCGTGACAATTGTTATCATACGAAAACTCTACCAGTGGAAGATGATCTGGCCATACCTGTCCCCAATCTAGTACACAAGCCCGCAGCATGTTCTCTAATGTCTGGATAGTCCTCGCAGACTGACCGTCAGTCTGTGGGTGGTAAGCAGTAGTAAAGTGGAGACTCGTCCTTGAAGCAATATGTACCTACTGCCAAAATCTCGAGGTGAAACGTCCATCTCTGTCGGAGACGATAGTCCTCGGTACTCCGTGGAGTCTCACAATGTGTCTGGTGAACTCCTCAGATAAACGACTTACCGGCCACGTTTCCTTAATCGGAATGAAACGTGCGGTCTTCTTCAGACGGTCTACCACTACCCAAATAGCGTCAAAACCTCTGCTGAGTCTCAATCCTGTGACAAAATCCATAGATATATCCTCCCACTTCCACTGTGGTATTGGAAGTGGGTGGAGCTCTCCTCCGAACCTACGATGCTCAATCCTGACCTGTTGGCAGGTCGCACACTGAGCTACATACCGATCCACGTCGGGCTTCAAACCACCCCACCATAAGGACCGTCTCACATCCTTGTACATCTTACTCGCTCGAGGATGTACTGAGTATGGGGTAGCATGAGCCTCACCTAGTATCCTCTGTCTCAACTCACTGTCTGACGGCACACAAGCGCGGTCCTGACGTCTCATCACTCCATCAGCACCAATAGTGAACTGTAGTACCTCATCTCGAGACATCCTGTCTCGGATCCTAGTCAAAGTCGGGCAAGTCTCCTGCTTCTGTCGGATCTCACCCAACAGATCAGGAAGTAACTCCAAAGTAGCCCACTGACAAGCTGTATCGAGAAACTGAATATCTACCTCTAACCAAGCCAAAACTCTCTGCAATTGTGGTTGTACCGTCAACCGGGCTATCGCCCTCTCCCGAGGCGTCTTCCGGCCCAAAGCGTCAGCCACTACATTCACCTTTCCGGGGTGGTAGAGAATTTCAAGGTCGAAATCATTAATCAACTCTAGCCACCGCCTCTGGCGGTTATTCAACTCCCGCTGAGTGAATAAGTATTTCAGACTCTTATGGTCAGTGAGGATCTGACATGTCGCCCCACAGAGATAGTGACGTCAGATCTTAAGAGTATGAACCACTACAGCTAACTCTAGGTTGTGTGTGGGGTAGTTCTCCTCATACGTCTTCAACTACCGAGACGCATAGGCTATGCCCTTACCCCTCTGCGTATGTTGTAAGACTAAGGTTGAGCCCTTAGCTTGTGGAGATCTCTTAGAGATCATTGAGACTTGAAGTTCTAGACTTCTAGCAACCGTTTCGTTCCTGATTCGTGATGCTTGTGTGAACCGACTTTCCTTGCTTCTTTCTTGAAGGAAACTGAGTTGTTCTCTAAGTTGTCGTTGAGCTTTTAGATTACCTTCGAGTGAGGTAAGTCCCTTGGACTTACTTAACTTCATTCCGTACATTGGTTTGAGCGTTTCCGCTTGTTGGTGTTGCTTACTAATGTTATAACGGACACCGGAATATGATTCACCTTTATAATCTTAACTGGCCCAAGTGTATGATAACCGGGCGGTGATCACTTGTCTAGTTCTATAAGAGACTAGAATGTGCTCTTGTAACCCAAGCCGTAGGTAACGGATAATACTGATCTATCCCTATTGGTAGACGGAAGCGGAGACGAGTTTCGGGAGATTCTCGTGTGACAAAAGAAGTTGAATTAGTAACGGATAACTTAATGAAAGATAATAACCGGTTGTGCGTGAGCATATTATATGTTTACTTTACCTTATGTGTGTTTGTGCATTTACGTTCTTTCTGTTATCTAGAATGTTAGCTAACAGTTTATACCGATGTTGTAGATGTTCCTCAGGTTCAGGATACTACTGAGTGATCCGGACGGTGTGGTCACCCGGGGTTCCGATACATTATAGGACGGGATCGGGATTATGTTATGTTGTTATTTTTTCCCTTTTGTTTTGAACTCGGTTGCGAGTATTTTACGCTTCCTTTTGTTTATACCTTTGGTTTTATATTGAGTTTTGGTTTTCATTCGCTTGTGCCTTGTTGTAAGATCCGTTGTGTTGTTGCTACTTTGAGGGTCGGGGCCCATTGTGAGGTCGTAGTCCATAACGCTTCGAGTTCTCAGAACTTAGGGTGTTACACTTTATACGTGTGAGAGGGGAGTTAAATTTCAAGTTGATTCATACTTCTTCTTCATGGTTTCCTTGAGTGGTAAGCAAACAACATTAACATATACGTATACCACACGAAAGACTTGTTTGCCTTTCGGTTGAGTTTGAGAGAGCTCTAGGAGCTGAGAAACCATGTTAAAACAAACACCATCACCACCACCTTGTAACCACCTATACACCACAGCAGGAGGCTGGAGAAGTCGCCGGTATGTGCAGAAAAAGGGGACAATTCATATAAGGTATGAATATGAAGGTCTTGATTTGAAAGATACATTTAATGTATCAAAACTCCATGAAAATTCACCAAATTTTAACCACATACACTTTGAGATGTTAGGAACAAGAATATATGATCAGATTGGTTTGGTTGCCTGATTTGTAAGTTATAGCATGAAGAAGATTGGTTGAAAAAGATGTTTGCGGAGTTTTCGATATGAGGTGTCAACTTGGGGCAATTGTTTAAATGCCTTCTGATAACACGATTTATGATGTTAGATACAGGCACTCATTTAGATAGTTTTCCCGCTCATTCATGCATGGTTTAGCACTAGTTCATGACGTTTGCACTCAATTCATGTATTTTGTCGAGATAGACGTCTACACGGACTTTTGCGTGCTTTGTAGGTATTTTGGGAGATCTAGGAGCTTAATCGATACATTTGAGGATCATTCCTCGAGATGACACACCTTCAGACTCATTAGGAAGCAAGTTAGGAGCTAAGGAGGACACATGGGACCTTGTTGGTGCATGCCTTGTACCAAATTGAGGCTTGATGATCCAAAACAAGCTGAGGCACCAAAACCACGGCCAGTGGGACTTCCACGGGCGTGGAAATGGGCCGTGGTTTTCCCCAGACAGCTGTCCCACGATCTTCATGCCCGACTCTTGCAATTTGTTGAGGATATAAGGTGGTCATGCAGGTTGTTATGATAAGACCCCATCACTCCATTCTCTCTCACACTCTCAACAACACATATTCTCTCATTGGAAGATTCGATTGGAGCTACTCTTGGAGGGGATGAAAAGGTTTCCATTGGAGAAGAAGAGAAGAACACACCATTCTTAGTTTTTCATACTTTTGAGTGATTTTGAGTGAGTTTTGTGAAGACGATTTGGTCGGTTTTGTAAGGAACGAGATTGAACCTTCTTTTGAAGGGTTGTAAGTCTTTCTTAAACTCATATTCAGCTTGGATTTCTTGTTCACTTGCTTCATCTCTTTTTCATTTCATCCTCTTGACATGGATTCCATGATTTTATGCTTGATGACTTTGATTGTGATGATGCATGTTGTTGGCTAGATAGATATGATTCTAGGGTAAGGAAGTGATGGTTATGGCTTGGAATATGATAGAATGGACTTAGATGTACCTTTGGTTGATTTATTTGCTTGAACCGAGCTACTGTTGGAAACCACGGTTCGTTCTTGCCTATCCACGGCCGTGGACTGGGATGAACAACCCATCGTTCTAACTAACTCACTTGTTTTGATGAATCTAAGTGCTAGAATGTTAGATTGTTGAAATCCTAGTGTTTGTTGAGCTAAATCTATCCTAGGGTGACCTAGTGCTAGCAACTAAGTGTTAGAAGAGACCTACCCGGTGATTCTTGCTCTTAGATACCGAAGATGACCAACTCTAGGTAGTAGTGAGCCTCACAAGCCGCTATTGGACTGAATGTGCTAGGATGGATGTTTAGGACTTGCCTTCCCGAGACTTACCCGGTAAGGAGAGGTTAGATCCCTAGATAACTATCCGGTTTGTGTAGATATCCCTACCTTAGGCTCCTAGAGACTTACCCGGTGATAGGACCTTAGGAGCGGGATTAGTGGATCATGAGACTTACCCGGTAATTGACCCCACTTGAGAAACATTCCTTCCCAACATACCATAGTTTATCCAAGGTTGATTAGAAGCTTGAGTCCTATGCCATAACCGGAATTTCCAACCCCTAGAATCCGCTTTTCTCTCTTTGATCACATATTTCGTGTTTGTTTGTTTATTTGTGTTTTAGCTTGATTCCTTAGATTGTTTTGTCATATTATATCATTGTGATCCTTGATTGATCACCACACAAAACCAACCCAAAAACATTGAGATTTTCATTTATTTGTTTCTTTCATCTTTTCTTAGCCTAGATCGACACTATACTTAGTCACTATTTGACTCGATTTCACCTCAGTCTTTGTGTTCGACCTCGTAATACTATCCCTACTACGAAACGTCCCGTACACTGCAGGTTCGCTAGGAGTTAGGAAAAATATATCGAGTATAAATTTAAGACTTTTGCGTGTCACGTTCTTAGCGTAACACCTTCCATGGTCCGATCTTGCTGAATTTTTTATATGTTTCAGTACTAAAATTCTCCTAGATCATATTAAAATTTGAGTTGATCCAAAGGTGGGATCGAAAGTTACATGAGTTTTATGTATACAACTCATTTTGGTTGAATTTGGTGGAAAAAAGCTATTTTTGGCTATGTTACATATGTTTGAAATGGTTAAAGGGTTGTTTGGTTATAAGATATTAATAAGGATATATTTTGGTATATTTCTGAAGGTACGAGAAATGGGATATAGTCAGGAGCGAGAAACGGACCTAGGATTTGATCGAGAAAGCTTAGTTTTACTTTACTTGCAAGGTAAGTGTATATGAATTACACTTGCTTAATATATATTATGTATTTAATATGACATGATTTTACGCATGCTTGTACATATATATATGTTTGTTATGATTGTATGCATGCTTATATATATATATATGTGTGTGTGTGTGTGAGTGAGATGATGGTGACGACTTGATATTGTTTATGAAAACATGCATGATGTACATGATATGATAATGAAAAGGATGTGATGAAAGAATATAATGAAAGCATGAAACTGAGTTATGTTATGAAAATGATAATATAGGATGGTAATTAATTAATTAGCCCAACTGGGTCACGCACCACCTGGGGAATATATAGAGGCAACGCTCGATCTATGAGGGGTCTCAGATGAGATATGAGACATCGCTCGATCTACGAGGGGTCTCAAGATTAGATAGCTGAGGTTAGCGTTTGATCTACAAGGGGGCTTACGATACTATCGGGTTGGCCAACCTAAAGAGAAAGTAAGAAATGAAACACGGAAGCATATGAGAAAGGGAAAGGCAAATCGTACGATCAGTTGGGGCTAGTTAGTTAATTATCACCTATGCATCGATGCGATCGAGTCTAGCTTGTTATATGTTATGTTATGTTATGATTATTCATATGTGATGTGTGATAACATGCTTGAATGTCTATGTGAAATGTGATATGAATGGTTGTGGAACTAAATGTAAATGTGGATAATGTATGGACTTTATATTGTGAGAAAGGGTATAGAGTGTTCTTTGGAGACGGAATATTAGATACTTCTATAGATCGGGGAGCATGATTTGTATACCCTTACTGAGCTTGTAGCTCATTGTTGTTATATCCACATTTTTCAGCTACTCACACTTAGCCTAATCAAGGTAAGGACGTCGGACCCAACACCTGGATTTGAGATTATACCAAATGCGCTGTTATGGGATGCTGCCGCCTAGGATGTTTGTGTGGTTTTAAATAGTCGTGTTTAATTAAGTAGGATTTCATGACATGCGTCAGTATGTATATATGTTGTATATATGGTTGTAAGATAAAGTTTTAAAATTTTGCATTTTCCGCTTTTCCGCTTTTAGCTCTAAACAAGGTTAATTAACTGGTAATCAACTAGAATTGAAATAAGTGTCACAAAATTATCAATTATAAGTAACAAGAGGGGGGGGGGTTGGATTTGTTAACGTAACAAGACAAAAGCAAAGATGATGGTAATATTAAGAGAAAAACACTACATAGGTTAGAATCCACTTTCACACAACTTGGTTGGTTCTTTTTAGAAGTTTTCAAACATTTGTTCTCATTTCGATCATACATATATAATAAGCCGACCGACATTAATATAATTTAATAAGTTCTCTAATCTGTAAACCTACAAGATCAAATAACAAGTTAGCAATCAAACAGGATAAAGAGATATATAAAAGATAACAACCAATTAATCTTGATTATATAGTTATATTCCTTTTTATAAAGACATTCACAACCCGTTAATACCTATTATTTTTACTACTGGATTAATGACCCGTGTCCGCAACCAATTGACATGTCATGTATCTTGGGATTAAACTACTTAGGTGATGCATACAATGCATTATAAAACTAATTTTAATATAATTTAATTAATATAAATTAATTGAAGTTAATTTAATTTCATTTCATTTAAAATTAAGTTGAATAAAATTAATTTCAAACTAAACTAAATTAAAGAAATTTAATTTAATTTAATTTAAATGAAATAAAACTAAACTAAATTAAATAAAATTTAATTACTTAATTTTCATTTAAAATGAAATAAAATTGACTAAATTAAAATAATATAATTACTTTTAATTTCATTTAATTTAATTTAAAATGAAATAAAACTAAAATAAATAAAATAAAACTAATTTAATTACTTTTAATTTCATTTAAAATGAAATAAAACTAAACTAAATTAAAAAAAATTATTTAATTACTTTTAATGCAATTTAATTTCACATAAAATGAAATAAAACTAAAAGGTAAATTTTAATTTCGTTTTATTTAATTTAAAATGAAATAAAACTAAACTAAACTAAATTAAAATAATTTAATTAATTTAAATTTCATTTAAAATGAATGGAAAATAAACTAAATTAAATAAAAATAATCTTCAATTTTCTATATCTATCAAATTACAGATATTAAAGGCTATGGAGAGGCGAAGACGTCGTACGACCTCCGCTTGTATAGAGAGCGCTCTGACGACGGAGAGTAACTCTGAGGTTGCTGGTCCAGCGGCCGGCACACTACCAGCTCAGCGACCAGTGAGGCCTTGCCTATCGGAGCCATCTCCAGGTGTCCGTATGGACGTTCTTCTAGAACCGACTTATGAGACAAAGTCGGAGGACGCTTCTTCTGTACAACCGGAGGAGTAGATAGATCCACCATCTGGAGACCATACCGATAATACTACCGACGAGCAAAAAAATCCCTCAGGAGACGTACATGTCGATCCACCAGCTGACGACCATACTGATATTCCACTTGACGACCATACTAATATTCCAGCTGACTTTCACTACCATATTCCAACTGAGGAGCATGTTGAGGCGCCATAGGAGTCATTTATGCCAGTTGACTGAGGCTGTGTTGTTGTAGACACGGGAGTACCCTTGATCAACGATGTGCTGACATGCTACGCAGGTCACGGTACGTGCTCGCGGTGTTTGAATTGGAGAGGTAAATATGTTACAAAATCTAATCAATAAAACGTTTAATTGAATCAAATTTTTTTATGAAGGATGACTACAGGAGGCCCATTACCGTGTTACGGCGGATAGAGCACATCATTGTGCTAAGTAGATGGATCTCAGTTGTTGACAGGGAGGACTGTTCGCCACTTAGCGTGCGTGTAAATAAACTTTAAATTTATAAAACTAGAATCAAGCAAGCGAACCCGCAGTGTACGGATCGGCGTAGTTAAGCAAGAATTCCAGAGTATCGAACACAGGGATTTGGGGGGTTAAATCCAGTTATAGATTATCAAGCGAGTAAATGTAAGAGCTTTTCGAATTATTGGGAAAACAACAATCATAAAGATCCAGGAATCCAGTTGTGGCAATCGATTCAAGATATACTAATGATATAAGGACAGAGTTGAGATATGCAAAGGTATGCTAATGTAAGGTAATCGTACGGTGAAGTTCCAAAAACCTTATATGACTCACCTACAAGAAACTCTCTATACAGGTTGTTGAGGCTTCAATATAGAAAGATTCTAAAGGCAAGAATTAACTACAAATACCCAAATTTGTAATCCAAGGATCAAGACTAACTAAACCGATTAAGGTTGTGACACTCACAATCGAGGTAGAGGTTGTTGAGGCTTCACTACCACCTAGAAAAGGCAAGCCTAAACTAAGTTAAAGCAAACCTTTAACTTTGGATTAAAGTAAAAGCAAGTTCGTAACTTAACACAAAATTACGGCTAGTTCTTGAGTTCCACGGCCGTGGAAGCTCAAGAACAGACCGTGGATTAGGGTTCGTCGGCGATTCTCTCTAGCTCTCAGGGTCCAATCTGTTTACGATCGATCTATCATCATCTAAGCCACAACTATCAACCCTTCACCATAGAATTGTTAAGGGTTTTTAGCCAACAATAGTCATATTGATATCAAATTCAAGAATTAAAAGATTGAAAGATGAAAACTTCTGAAAACCTTCAATAAACTTCAAACCAATTTCAAAGTCACAATCAAGAACAAATATCGTCACTAGATTCGGAATAGAACAAACAAACAAAATCTTAGATAAGAAGGAAGAACGGGATGTCAATCCGTCTTCTAAATCAAACCTAAGTAAGAAGCGAAATCTCCTTGCGAACAATCTTCCGAATCTTCGATCTTCCGTCAATCCGGAAATCACAATAGCGTTGCGCCAAAATCTCTCAACAAAATCTCCGCCAAATGCGAAATTGGGGCAATTCCCAACGCAAGCGTATGCGTAAAACTAGGTCTAAAGCGAGGTGTAAGCGGCGGTGACGGAATCTCTCTTCGTCCGTCCTTTTATAGTGTAAGATAAAATATCGGCCCGGCCCAATTGCGTAGGAGATCGTGGCTTAAAGTATGGCGAAAAAGATCGTCAAGATCACGGTCGTGGAAGGGTTCCACGGCCGTAATTTAGAGCGTGGAAATCAACACGGTTTGAACCATCTTCTCCACGGCCGTAGAAGTTGCTGGAATGAACCACGCTTCCCTAGCCATGGTTCCACGGCCGTGGAACTGAACGTGGAAAGTGGTACGGCCGTATTTTAGAGCGTGGTTTAGGGCAAGAACGTGATTCTTCCCTAGCCTCGTGCATTCCTCAAGTTGGCACTCCTTTAGCTCCTATGAATGTCCTCAATCCATGGACATTGCTCAACAACTCCATCCTTGCTCAATTCCGTTCGGAAATAGCTCTCAATCACCTATAATCAACATAAAGCTTGTGTAGATCTCTATATCGACATTATAGATAAACTAGCTCACAAATGCATCGATGCTCAATCAATGACTATCAATATGAATCAAATACACTTAGAAAACGTGCCTAAAATATCACAATATTTCATGCTAACAAATAACCCCATACTTGCCACTTGCTTGTCCCTAAGCAAGGTCTTTCAAAAGCTTTAAAATAAGAGTTAGGATGAAATATGTGTACCTTCTCAAAGCAATACTTCTTTTTGGATGAATGTGCCTTCTAAATAATAGATCATTCTCAAATCTTGCTTCAATCGTTTATAAGACTTTCATACACTTAATCAAAGAGTAAAGAGCAAAGAAAACTCATGAATCAATCAAACTTCCATACAAACATCATAACCCTTAAACATCATCAAAATCAATCATAAGAAACTTCAATTTAGATCACCAAGTCATATAACATTCTCTTGTCTTAAGGACTTCCAAAGAAAAGGTCTAGAATATGGAAAGAAAAGGAAACTTTAAGGATTGTGGTGCATGAATCCGGGAAAGTGGACAACTACCCTTTTTTTCTTCTCTTGCGGTTTCCGCAACACCTTCAACTTAGAGCTTCGCTCTCTTATTTTCATTTTTCGACTTTACTTTTGGAGTTATGGATAGAGGTGCACAAAAACCGAAGCCTAGGAGATTGGCGTTTCTCAATTTTTAATGAGATGCCTCAAACCCTTAGTGCACATACCATAATCCGCTAGGAATATCGCTCAATCCGACTTTGGCAAGACACAAACACCCGGCTATGTGAATGGTGCCGAGTTACTCATCATCATGATTGACTTCCCCAAACCTATAATTTCTTTCTATTCCTTTGAATGCAAAGTATTGCTTTCATGGCCCTCCCACATCATACATGCCTTTTTCAATCAACTCCTCCAAATTCCCGGATAGGTAAAGGAGGTTAATATTTCAATGAGGGGCTAAATGATCAAAGAAAGAAGAAAGGAAAATCGAATTGCCTTAATCATCTCAACAAGAAGCATAAGAACTTATAGTGCGATTTCAACTTCAATTCCTCAACATGATTTAGGTAACATTCATCACATTATGAAACTTGTAAAAGAGGCATAATCAACTCATTCAATTTCTTTTCAATCCACTATTCGTTTAAGCATGCAATTGTCATCAAACTCAATTCACAAGTAGCGATTATCATAGAAATCATCTCAATTCCTTAGAAGCACAAAATTTTTCAAAATTTTTCAATTTTTATGGGTTTTTCAAACTCTTTTTCATGCAATGCAATAATGAAACATGCAACAATATAATGAACATGCAATGATAGTCTCGATAGAAGCAATCAAAGTGAGTAAGAGTTATTACAACTTTTAGTCACACCCCACCCCATACTTGGAACAAACATTGTCCCTAATGTTCAAAAGAAAGAAAGAAAAGAAAGAAAAGAAAAAGAAACTCACAAAGTGGTGGTGGAGCGGCTAAAGCTATCGGTCATCATCATCATCACTGCTGTGCTGGTGGAGGCGGGAATGGAGAGAAGCTAGGATCATAAAACCGCCCAAACTGCTGGCGGTAGACATCTCTCATCATGTGATCGAGGTCGTCGAAGCGTCCATCTCTAGCATCGGCTCGAATCTCCAATGCTCCTACTCTCTCCGAAAAACCGGTGGCCCAATCTGGCATCTGCTCATACCATCCCGGGGCCTGGCTGTACCACCCTGGAGCGTCGGACGGTGCTGGTGCTGCTGGTGCTGCTGATGGCTGCTGTGAGGACCATGGAGGTGGAGCTCCGTACCACGTAGGAGGCGTATCCATCCAAGTGGGTCTCTCACTCACGCTGGCGCGGCGAGAAGACAAACCTGAAGCTCGGGCTGGACGTGGAAAACGTCTAGGCACATCAGGGGCCGCATCCGGCTGATCCGGAAACGTGTCAAACTCATGCTCTGCTCCTCCTCCTCCATCATGCTGATCCCTCATCTCCTCCTCCTCAACGTACTACTGGCGGTGGTGGAACATACGGAGGAGCTGAAATCCTGTTCGCATGCATAGCTGCGAACGTAGCCTTCCAATTATGGCATCCAGCCATAATGGAATACTCCTGTAGCCACTCAATACCCCTACCCGTCCTGCTCTCCCAAGGCATGGCCGCATAAGACGGACCTCTATGTGTGGGGAAGATGAGACCTCTAGTCATGAAGGCTTGAAGTCCTAAGGGTACGGCTGGTATGGGGGTACATGCAGAAAAATCAACTCCCAACATCCTAGCAAGGTGGGTAACTATCCCACCATATCCAATGTTCCCCGCCCTTTTATTCTTAAGCTTGCTCATGGTAGCAGCTAAGAGGGTGGCGCAGTCAGCAGGGCGCCCATACAGCATAGAATACAGCAAAAAGAGCTCATCCGTCTTGATCTTTTGAGGTGTCTCCGTCCTAGGGAAGAGACACTCCGAAAGAACACGGTGAGCAATCTTCAAGGCTAAGTGATACATCAACTTAGCCTTGGTATCAGCAGGTTGCCAGCGGTCCTCGCTGGCGTAGATCATAGCAACCTCCTCCCAAAAGTCTTTGGCGTAAACGCCACTAGGAAAACGACCGTTAAAGGTCTCTTGGAACCCAAAGAAGGTCCCGAACTCTCGGATGGTAAAGTCATAGTTTATTTCCATAAGACGGAAAGAAACGGTCCTATCCACATGGCTGTGCTCAAAAGATGTCACAACCTCTCTCGTAATCTCCTCGTAGGCGTCTTCTCGGATAGCCGAGAAGACAACTAGTCCGGCTCTATCCAAGAGCCAAGTAAGGTCATCCACTATGTTTAGAGGAACTAGATCCTCCAACCATAGATACCTAGGTCCGATAACTGCCCTCTTATGGATCCTCTCGAGTGCATCGAGATGATCCTCATGAATAGTCGGTACTCTAGGGCTAGGAGGTGCGGGTGATGAAGGTGAGGATGGAGGTGAAGGGGAGGAAGGTGGTGGTGCTCTAGAGGATGAAGAGGAAGAGGGGTTACCCTTCCTCTTTTTGTTCTTTTCCTTATCATTCTTCTTCTCCTTAATCCTCCCTGAAACTCTCCTAACGAAATCCATCACCGCTCAAAACCACGGTCTGTTCTTGCTTTTCACGGCCGTGGAACTGTCAGAGACCGTGGTTCGTCTGGTTCTTTCGCAAATCTCAACAAACAACACTTCAAACTCAGCAATCAGGCAGCCCTAGTCTAATTCCTTCCAATTTCAATCAGTTCTTCCTAAAATTTCTAGCAAAAACGAACCAAATTGACAAAGATCAAGAAGAGTGGAAAAAACCTAGGTTTCGGATTTTAAAATCCGAATTGTGCGTCCCTTGGTGATTTGCCGCTTGATTTGTTGCTTGGATCTCGTTAGTGGTTGAATTTGCTTCAATTTGGAAAGAAGAATCGTTGAAAACGATTAACGAACGAAGATTTGGGAGGAAGGGCGTGAAATCGGTGTTTTGGGTCGTGGAATTGGGTATTTGTGGAGTGTTTTTGTGAAGAACGTGGTTTATATAGTGCTAGGCAAAATTTTGAAAATCACGGTCTGTCGGGGGTTTCCACGGCCGTGGAAATGTACGGAACCGTGGTTTTGGTGATTTTTCAAAGGCTTTTGGAAATTACGGTCACTGTAGCTGTCACGACCGTGGTTTAGACCGTGGAACTCTCTGTAATGCTCCAAAGTCCAAGTTTCGTCACTTTTCTTCAAAATAACTCTTCCTCTTTCCTTTTCCACCATTCCTACATCCAAAAACACGAACATACCGGAAGAAATCGAGGCAAAATAAAGCGAAAAACGTCTAAACTAAGCTAAACTATGAATCGAAAACAAAAACAAAAATGCAATACCTTGGGTTGCCTCCCAAGAAGCGCTTTGTTTAAGGTCCGTAGCTAGACCAATCTCGCACTTATTCGAGTGCGTTAGGCGCGAACTCTTCAGCTTGGAGTTCCGGTGTATACTTCTTGAGTCGTTGACCGTTCACCTTAAAGCTTCCGCCCGCTTCACCCCATACTTCAACTGCACCATGGGGGAAAATACGCTTAATTAGAAAAGGTCCGGTCCAACGAGATTTAAGCTTACCTGGAGAGAGACGAAACCTTGAATTGAAGAGGAGAACTTGATCTCCTTCTTTGAAGTCCTTTGGAATGATATGCTTATCATGCCAACGCTTTGCTCTCTTCTTATATATCTTAGCGTTTTCATAGGCGTTCAACTGGAGTTCTTCCAACTCATTAAGGTTCAAGAGACGCTTCTCTCCCGCTTCCTTCATGCTGAAATTCAACCATTTGATAGCCCAAAACGCCTTATGCTCCAACTCTACCGGTAAGTGACAAGACTTCCCATACACAAGGTTGTATGGTGTGGTTCCTATGGGAGTCTTGTACGCAGTCCGGTACGCCCACAATGCATCGTCAAGTTTCAAGGACCAATCCTTCCTAGTCCTTGAAACCGTCTTCTCTAGAATTCCTTTGATCTCCCTATTTGAGATCTCAACTTGTCCACTAGTTTGTGGATGATAAGGGGTAGCGATCTTGTGAGTAACCCCATACTTAGCTAGAAGAGCTTCAAAGCGCCGGGCAATGAAGTGAGAACCTCCATCACTAATGATAGTCCTTGGCGTCCCAAATCGCGGGAAGATGGTCTTGTTAAAGAACTTAACCACCACCATGGCATCATTGGTGGGAGAGGCAATTGCTTCCACCCATCTAGAAACGTAATCTACCGCCAATAGTATGTATTGGTTGTCACAAGAGGATGGGAATGGTCCCATAAAGTCTACTCCCTAAACATCGAAAATCTCCACCTCTTGGATGTTGTTGAGGGGCATCTCATTCCTTCTAGAGATATTACCTGTTCTTTGACAAGCATCGCAGCAAGAAACAAAGGATTGCACATCTCTAAATAAAGTAGGCCAAAAGAATCCGGATTGCAATACCTTTGCGCTAGTCTTGTTCGAACTAGCGTGTCCTCCACAAGGTAGTGAATGACAATGGCGGATGACACTTTGCATCTCATCTTCCGGCACACATCGCCGAATGATGCCATCCGGACCTCTCTTGAAGAGGAGAGGTTCATTCCAAAAATATTCCCGGACATCCTTAAAGAACTTCTTTCTTTGTGCGTAGGATAATCCGGGCGGTATCTCCTGGCAAACCAAATAGTTAACAAAATCAGCAAACCATGGTTCGTTACCTTTGGAGATCACATCGATGCACTCCTCAATAATGTGTAGGTGTTCATCCGGGAAGGAGTCATCTATAGGTAGTTGGTCGTCCTTTAGATGTGTTAGGCGACTCAAATGATCCGCAACAGAATTTTCCGAACCTTTCTTATCGCGGATCTCTAGATCGAATTCTTGTAGGAGAAGAATCCATCTAATTAGCCTTGGCTTCGCATCCTTCTTTGCAAGGAGGTACCGGATCGCAGCATGATCCGTGTAGACAATCACCTTTGCACCTACAAGATAAGAGCGAAACTTGTCAATAGCATAGACAATAGCTAGAAATTCTTTCCCCGTAGTGGCGTAGTTTAGTTGCGCTTCATCTAGCGTCTTGCTAGCGTAGTATATGGCATGGGTTCGCCCTTCCTTTCGTTGTCCAAGAACGGCTCCTATAGCTACGTCACTAGCATCGCACATAACCTCAAAGGGAAGAGTCCAATCCGGAGGTTGGATAATAGGTGCTGAAATTAGAGATTGCCGAATAGTGTTAAACGCATCCAAACATTCCTGCGAAAACTCAAAAACTGCATCCTTCATCAATAGATTAGTGAGCGGTTTTGATATTTTAGAGAAGTCTTTAATGAAACGTCTATAAAATCCGGCATGTCCTAGGAAACTTCTTATCCCTTTCACCGAAGTTGGGGGAGGAAGCTTTTCTATGGTCTCTATCTTAGCCTTATCTACTTCTATCCCTCTATTAGAGATTAAGTGACCTAATACAATTCCTTCCTTAACCATAAATTGACACTTCTCCCAATTAAGAACTAGGTTAGTGTCCTCACATCTTTGTAAAACAAGAGAAAGGTTAGAAAGGCAATCGTTAAAAGATGAACCGTATACGGAGAAATCGTCCATGAAGACCTCCATGATTTCCTCAATGTATTTGGAGAAGATGGCCATCATGCACCTTTGAAAGGTGGCTGGGGCGTTGCAAAGCCCGAACGACATTCTCCTATAAGCGAACGTACCCCATGGGCACGTGAATGTGGTCTTCTCCTGATCGTCCGGGTGTATCGGAATCTGAAAGAAGCCACTATAACCGTCAAGATAGCAAAAGTGCGAATGTTGTGCTAACCTTTCAAGCATTTGATCGATGAAGGGTAGTGGGAAGTGATCCTTCCTCGTCGCGTTATTAAGCTTGCGGTAGTCAATGCACATCCGCCATCCCGTTACGGTTCGGGTAGGAATGAGTTCGTTGTTCTTGTTGGTGATGACCGTCATTCCTCCCTTCTTCGGAACTACTTGAACCGGACTCACCCACTTACTATCGGAGATAGGATAGATGATACCTGCATCAAGAAGTTTAAGAATTTCCTTCTTGACAACCTCCTTCATGGTCGGATTCAACCGCCTTTGAGGTTATCTTGAAGTCCTAAAGTCTTCCTCCATTAGTATCTTATGCATGCATAGGGAGGGTTTAATTCCTACTAAGTCCTCAATAGTGTAGCCTAAAGCTTTCCTATGTTTCCTAAGGACAATCATGAGCTGATTATGTTCATCTATGCTTAGATCGGAACTAACAATAACCGGAAAGGTAGAATTAGGTCCTAGGAAAGCGTACCTTAGATGAGTAGGAAGTGGTTTTAGTTCCATTGCTTTCGGAGCTTCCAATGATTCTTGAGGAGCATCCGATGACTCCTTAGAAGTGTCTAAAGGTGTAGAGGGTGTGGGAGGAGAATCGAAGGAAGTTGAAGAAGTGTCTCGATCATTCCCTTCCACGGCCAAAATTACGGTGTCCATACACCCTCCACGGCCGTGGTTTAGGGCGTGGAAAGTGGTTACGGTTGCTCTGCCTCCTCCACGACCGTGTAACCCTCTGGAGTGAGCCACGCTTTGGGTTGTGAGATCCACGGCCGTGGAATATAGTGTATGGCCGTGGATTCTCACGTTTTCTGCCTCGTCGTGGAGCTTCTCAAATTCCACTTCACCCACTTCTTCTTGTACTTCTAAGGCTTCAATTGCCTCATTGCACTCCTCTTCTTCCCCTACATTTGTTAGACTCGTAGTGATAACCTTTTGCAAGGGATCTTTAAAGAGAATAGCACTTACCTCCTCTCTAGACAACCCTTCTTCATCTTGGATATTGAATATATCCTCATCAAAGATTGGCTCCTTCACTAGAGTGGAAAGAACGAACTCTACCTTCTCTTCTCCTATGTCAAAGGCGAGTCTAGCATTCTTGCAATCGACTATGCAGCCGGAAGTTGCAAGAAACGGTCTTCCGAGTATGATCGGGACCGGACTATCTGCAGGAATGTCAAGCACGACAAAATCAATGGGAACAAAGAATTTACCTAGCTTGATTGGGACGTCTTCTACAATACCGACGGAGCGAGTGATGGATCGATCCGCCATGTACAACGTCATCTTCACCGGTTTAGGGTCGCCTAAACCGATCTTCCTACATAACGCAAGTGGTATGATACTCACACTTGCTCCTAAGTCACATAGTGCATCATATGTGACATCTCCCACTCCTATGGGAATGCAAAATGACCCCGGATCCTTTAGCTTGGGGGGCATTTTCGCCTTCATGGTCTTGATGAGATCCGAAGAATCCGAACTCATCTTAACCTCACCAAAATCCTCTAGCTTCCTCTTGTTGGAGAGGAGCTCTTTAAAGAACTTGCCATAAGCCGGCATACCTACAATAGCATCAATAAAGGGTATATTAATATGCAGCTTGCTCATGAGTTCTATAAACTTACCAAACTGTTTATCTAGGCGCGCTCTCGCTCTAGATTGAGGGAATGGTAGGGGAGGTTTGTAAGCCGGAGGAGGAACGTAGACATCTTCCTTCTCCTTCCCCTTCTCTTTGTCCTTCTCTACGGGGACTTCAACAAACTTAGGCTGCGGATCGGTGGTAGTCACTCTGCTCCTAGTTGTGATTGCCATCATCCTTCCCATAGGGTTGTCCTCCGTCTTTCCTGGAAGTTTCCCTTGATTCCTAGGAACTTCCTCCGCATGGCTGAACATTTGGTTTTCTAAAACCTTTTGGACTTTATCAACCTTAGAAATTTGATCATCAACCTTAATGATGCGGTTCTCCAAACCTTGAAGCTTTCCCAAAATCGTTTCCAACATGGGATCGGGCTTCTCCTTCCCCGAAGTGTTTCCTCCATTAGATGTTTGCCCCTGGCTTTTCAAAGGAGTAGAGGATGAGGAAGGTGGAGTTAGTGAATTAGAATTGGAAGGATAAGAGTTACCGGAATTTTGTTGATTAGAGCGCCAATTGTTGTTGTTCGAACCCCTATTGTTGTTCCAATTGTTCCGGTTGTTGTTATTGCCATTCGAATTATTCCGGTTATTGTTCCGGTTATTGTTGTTGTTGCGGTTTGTGTTCTCACCGCCATTGTTGTTGTTGCCCAAATAGCCAACATCCTTGCCTTGTTGCTTTGGAAAGTTGGTCTTGATTGCCTCCTTCAACTCTTTGATCTCATTGTTGAGGGAGAAAATCTGATTTTGAGCTTCATGTGTGAGCTTTGCTCCTTGCTCCACACGATTTCCCTCCACTTTCCGGTGGGAATACTTCTCTATGACTCTTGCTTGCTTCTCAATGAAGTCCCAAGCGTCATCTTCTCTCATGTCCATGAATGTTCCACATGAGAGGAATTGGAGGTTGAATTGTGTCCCCGCATCCAGCCCCTTATAGTATATCTCCAACAATGCAAGCTTGGATATGCCATGATGAGGGCAATCCAATAACAAGTCCTGAAACCTTTCCCATGATTGAAACAAACTTTCGTTAGACCTCATGGAAAATGCATTGATCTTACCTCTAAGTTCCGCCGTTTTGGATGGCGGAAAGAATTTGGTGAGGAACTCCGCGGAAAGGTCTTCCCACGTGTCTAGTTTCCCACTAGGAAGAGCTTGGTACCAAGACAACGCTTTCCCCTTCAAGGAAAAGAAGAAAGGCCTGAGCTTATAGTTGTTGGTAGTAGCGTTCTTCGGCCTCATTGTCTCCATCATACACTCAAAGTTTTGCAAGTGTTGGTGTGGAGATTCAGCGCTTGTCCCGCCAAATTGGTTTTGGCGAACAAGAGTAATAACTTGAGGGTTGAAGCTAAACCCTTGCACATCGTCAGCATCAAAGTTCACACCTAAACGACGTGGTTGCTGCGTTGGATCCATCCTTTGGCCAAGAGTTCTTGGCTCATCATCTACACGTTCGATCCTCGCATTCCTAGGTGGAACACGACGATTAGCAGCTCCCCGTGGATGGAAAGGATTCACATTGATCGTGGGATCAATTTCCTCTAGTGGTGGCATGGAAGAATCACTATCATCAGCGGATGAATGACTTCTTCTTCTTGATCTTGATGCCCTTCTTGAGGATTTCTTGCTCCCCTTATTCTTAAGGTTGCTTATTTCTATCCTCATCTGGAACATCATATCTTTTAGATCGTTAACTTGAGATTGATGACGATCCATTTCATCCCGGCGAATATTCTCATTCCATTGGAGTTGAGCTTCTTTCTCCGCTAACTCCGCTTGAAGATCACGTTCGTGTTCTTCAGCCATCTTCTTTTCCTTGCGCTTTTGCCTTAAAGTCCTTTCAACCTCTTGATCAAGAGGTAAGAGGTCTTCGGTGTTCCTAGACCTGCGCATGCACTTAAAAAGATATCAAATAACAAGGGAGAAGCTCCCAAGCTTGACAACCGAAAACCGAATTCGGCCTAGACCAAATCCCCGGCAACGGCGCCAAAAACTTGTTCGCCACTTAGCGTGCGTGCAAATAAGCTTTAAATTTATAAAACTAGAATCAAGCAAGCGAACCCGCAGTGTACGGATCGGCGTAGTTAAGCAAGAATTCCAGAGTATCGAACACAGGGATTTGGGGGGTTAAATCCAGTTATAGATTATCAAGCGAGTAAATGTAAGAGCTTTTCAAATTATTGGGAAAACAACAATCCTAAAGATCCAGGAATCCAGCTGTGACAATCGATTCAAGATATACTAATGATATAAGGACAGAGTTGAGATATGCAAATGTATGCTAATGTAAGGTAATCGTACGGTGAAGTTCCAAAAACCTTATATGACTCACCTACAAGAAACTCTCTATACAGGTTGTTGAGGCTTCAATATAGAAAGATTCTAAAGGCAAGAATTAACGTCAAATACCCAAACTTGTAATCCAAGGATCAAGACTAACTAAACCGATTAAGGTTGTGACACTCACAATCGAGGTAGAGGTTGTTGAGGCTTCACTACCACCTAGAAAAGGCAAGCCTAAACTAAGTTAAAGCAAACCTTTAACTTTGGATTAAAGTAAAAGCAAGTTCGTAACTTAACACAAAATTACGGCTAGTTCTTGAGTTCCACGGCCGTGGAAGCTCAAGAACAGACCGTGGATTAGGGTTCGTCGGCGATTCTCTCTAGCTCTCATGGTCCAATCTGTTTACGATCGATCTATCATCATCTAAGCCACAACTATCAACCCTTCACCTTAGAATTGTTAAGGGTTTTTAGCCAACAATAGTCATATTGATATAAAATTCAAGAATTAAAAAATTGAAAGATGAAAACTTCCGAAAACCTTCAATAAACTTCAAACCAATATCAAAGTCACAATCAAGAACAAATATCGTCACTAGATTCGGAATAGAACAAACAAACAAAATCTTAGATAAGAAGGAAGAACGGGATGTCAATCCGTCTTCTAAATCAAACCTAAGCAAGAAGCGAAATCTCCTTGCGAACAATCTTCCGAATCTTCGATCTTCCGTCAATCCAGAAATCACAATAGTGCTGCGCCAAAATCTCTCAACAAAATCTCTGCCAAATGCAAAATTAGGGCAATTCCCAACGCAAGCATATGCGTAAAACTAGGTCTAAAGCGATGTGTAAGCGGCGGTGACGGAATCTCTCTTCGTCCGTCCTTTTATAGTGTAAGATAAAATATCGGCCCGGCCCAATTGCGTAGGAGATCGTGGCTTAAAGTATGGCGAAAAAGATCGTCAAGATCACGGTCGTGGAAGGGTTCCACGGCCATAATTTAGAGCGTGGAAATCAACACGGTTTGAACCATCTTCTCCACGGCCGTAGAAGTTGCTGGAATGAACCACGCTTCCCTAGCCATGGTTCCACGGCCGTGGAACTGAACGTGGAAAGTGGTACGGCCGTATTTTAGAGCGTGGTTTAGGGCAAGAACGTGATTCTTCCCTAGCCTCGTGCATTCCTCAAGTTGGCACTCCTTTAGCTCCTATGAATGTCCTCAATCCATGGACATTGCTCAACAACTCCATCCTTGCTCAATTCCGTTCGAAAATAGCTCTCAATCACCTATAATCAACATAAAGCTTGTGTAGATCTCTATATCGACATTATAGATAAACTAGCTCACAAATGCATCGATGCTCAATCAATGACTGTAACAGTCAAAAATCGAAGATGACCTAATCAAGAATTTTAAGGAATTAAATCCGTTTTAACACGAGATACCTATCGAGGCAACCTCCTCTTAGATGATATTACATCCCGGTGTTATTTGGAGCATTTAGGAGCTTCAATTAATAAAAATGTAGTTGAGAGAAATGATCAGGACATCGGACATGTCCTAGATATGAAAAAACATAGAAAGGCAAAACGGCCAAAAGAGTCGCTATTTCGTTTCTTAGCGGCTAAGAAAGACGGCTTAGGAATACGCGTTTTTCGAAACAATTGCGGAATAATTATCCATACAATATTCCAGATTTATTATTCCAATTTCGAGAAGTTTGGAGAAGGGGGCTTAAACCGCTTTCGGATCGGTAAAAGGATAATTATCGACTCCGCTAAAGGATAATTATCGTCTTCGCTATAAATAGCTGAAATATCGTTTATTAATTCATTTCCTTTCACGTTTCCTCGTAAAAGCTCTGATTTCTCTCAACCTTCAAACTCAGATCTACTATCCGTTTCTAATCCGATTTCAAATCCGTTTGAGTTTTTGGATTCCTCTCTTCATTCTCTTCATTTTGGTACCGAGTTTCTACATTTCTGCGCAAGGGAGGGCCTGGTCGAGCATATATGATGCTAGGGAGTTTCCGTCGCTCAGATTCCAGTGAATTTGATGGTGTCCAAGCGTAGCCTGCGTCGTTGTGATTCCGAATCTTCTTTCGGATTGTCAATCGGGTTAATAACGAATAAGTTATGAATTTATTCGTTTTCCGTATTGCGATTTAGCCTAAATTGACCTTAGGCTTGTCAAAATGGATAATTGGAAATTCCATTATGCTCGTTACATTATTCTGGTGATTATGGGCTGTTTGTTTGATGAGATTTGATGACAGGCGGGTTCAGAAATTGTCTGCGGGCAAAACGTTGTTATGGCGAAATTTAATTAATTAATTAAAGGTTAATTAATTAAATTGGGATTATAGAGGAGGATATAAGTTAATTAAATTCAAAGGAATGAATTTAATTGGTGTTTGAATCGAGAAGTTTAATACAAGAATATGATATTCTCAACAGGTGTTGTTGAAGGTTTCGGTCTAACTATAATGTAGTTGCTTTGTGAGTGTATCCAAGCACGATAAAGGAGGATAGTCCGAGTGGGAAACGGACTCAATAGTTGGTTTGCGAGGTTTTATTGTTCTTACCTACGAGGTAAGTGTATATGAATTACACTTGCTTAATATATGTTATGTATTTAATATGCTATGATTTTATGCATGCTTGAGTGTATATATATATATATATATATATATATATATATATATATATATATATATATATGTTGTTATGATTGTATGCATGCTTATATGTATATGAGTGGAATGACGATGATGACTTCATATGATTTATGAATGCATGCATGAGGTACATGAGATGATAATGGAAAGAATATGATGGAAGAATATGATGAAAGCATGAAATTGAGTTATGATATGGAAGTGATAATATAGGATGGTAATTGATTAATTAGCCCAACTGGGTCCCACACGGGTTTCCGGGGGACGAGGTCGCTACCTGATCTACAGGGGGCCTCAGATGTCGCTACTTGATCTACAGGGGGCCTCAAGATAAGAAAAACAGCCAGAGGTCGCTACCTGATCTACAGGGGGCCTCAAGATAAGAAAAATAGTCCAAGATCGCAACCTGATCTACAGGGGGTCTTAGGACAAGATGGCCGAGGTCGCTACCTAATCTACAGGGGGCCTAGGACGCTATCGGGTTGGCCAACCGAAAAGAAAAAAAAAGAAAGAAAGAAAGAAAAGAAATACGAAAGCAATGAGAAAATATATCGTACGATCAGTTGGGGCTAGTTAGTTAATTATCACCTATGCATCGATGCGATCGAGTCTAGCATGTTATATGTTATGTTATGATTATTTTTATGTGATGAGATGATATGGTTATATGTGATGTGTGATAACATGCTTGAATGTTTATGTGAAATGTGATATGAATGGTTGTGGAATTATATGTGAATGTGGATATGTATGTGTGCTTTGAAATGTGAGGAAGGGTATAGAGTGTCCTTTGGAGACGGGATATTAGATACTTATATATATTGGGAGAGTGCGATTTGTATACCCTTACTGAGCGTGTGGCTCATTGTTGTTATATCCACATATTTTTTAGCTACTCAGACTCGGCCTGATCAAGGCAAGGACGTTGGACCCAACACCTGGATTTGAGATCATATCAGGTGGGCTGTTATAGGATGCTACCGCCTAGGATGTTTTGTGTTGTTTTAAACAGTTATGTTTTGTTAAACAGAGTTTATGACGAATGTTAGTATGTATATATGTTGTGAATATGGTTGTAAGATAAAGTTTTAAAAATTTACGTTTTCCACTTTTTCGCTTATTGTTTTAAACAGGGTT
Source organism: Fagopyrum homotropicum (assembly GCA_033239125.1). Taxonomy (NCBI): domain Eukaryota; kingdom Viridiplantae; phylum Streptophyta; class Magnoliopsida; order Caryophyllales; family Polygonaceae; genus Fagopyrum; species Fagopyrum homotropicum. The sequence goes on from BSWB01000006.1 coordinate 28,244,053, forward strand.
AATTAACTGGTAATCAACTAGAAATGAAATAGGTGTCACATTTGGTTGGTATCAGAGCAGGGATATGATTCCTTGGCTTGGGGTTGTGGGAAGTTCTCTGAAAAGCCTTTGAAAATTTATTTTTCTTTTAGACGGCGGAGCACAGCCACGAGGGGTCGACTGAGTTTGTACATGCTTATGGTAGAAATGATCAGGAGCACCATAAGGTGCCAGTTTAGCCTATATCACTACCACCATCGGATATGGCTGGTATATCTGATTTAGTGATATATTTGAGAGAAGTTATACCATCATAGACACAACAATATCTCAGGCGGGTATTATTCTAGTTGAGACGGACAAGAATCTCGAGAAGATTCACCGCCAAGGGGTGATGCTGTTTGAGGGGACCACTGATCCATTGGTAGTGGAGGAGTGGTTGAGGAACAATGAGACCATTCTAGATAGGGTTATTTTCCCTATTGAGAGACGGGTACAATATGATATATCCTTGATTGAGGAAGCATATAGAGATTGGTGGGACACGGTCCCTAATGGGCGTAGTATACCACTACTGTTGACATGGGATGGTTTTTTGAGAGAGTTTGGTGTGATGTTAGTAATGGATTGATCATCCACTCATATAACTTTGATTAATTGTTATACAAAGGAAATCACCATGGAGATAGATGGGTTAAGAGAGGTGATTTTCACCGGTGAGAGGAATGTTATTCCTACTAGCCTCATATCTACAGTAACAACTTTTAGATTACTTCGGGAAGGGTGTCACGCTTATCTGGCTAGTGTGTCAGATTCTGCGATTGTTAGTTCCGGAGTATCTGAGGTGGATGTTGTCAGAGAATTTCCTGACGTTTTCCTTGATGATTTACATAGTTTACCTCTGAGTAGAGAGGTAGACTTCGAGATTGAAGCATTACCAGGTGCAACACCTATATCAATTGCTCCTTACAAGATGGCTCCACTAGAGATGAAGGAGTTAAAGAAAAAAAAACTAGAGGAGTTACTCGAGAAGGGTTTTATACGCCTGAGTATTTCTCCTTGGAGTGCACAAGTGCTTTTTTGTAACGAAGAAGGATGGTAGTTTACGATTATGCATAGACTACCGTCAGCTGAACAAAATCACCATCAAGAACAAGTATCCCTTACCAAGGATAGAGGATATACTTGATCAATTAAGGGGTGCTACAGTGTTTTCGAAGATTGAACTTTGATCGGGATACTGGCAGTTGAGAATAGCAGAGAATTCTATACCGAAGACAGCTTTTCATACTCGGTATGGACACTATGAGTTTACAGTTATGCCTTTTGGATTGATGAATGCACCTGCAGCATTCATGGCGTTGATGAACTCGATCTTCCAACCTTATATAGATCAATTTGTCGTGGTCTTCATTGATGATATCTTGATATATTCCCGAGATGCAGATACTCATAGAGAACATTTGAGACGTATCTTAGGGATTCTGAGGGAGAGACAGTTGTACGTGAAGTTCAGCAAGTGCGAGTTTTGGACGGATCAGATTGCCTTTCTAGGGCATGTGATATCACGAGATGGTATACAACCTGATCCATCCAAGATCAAGGCTATTACAGAATGGGAAATTCCGAAGAGCATTACGGAGATTCGCAACTTCTTAGGACTTGCGGGTTATTACAGGAGGTTTGTAAAGAACTTCTCGATTATCGCGCGCCCATTGACTAACTTGCTAAAGAAGAATCAACAGTTTGTATGGGACAATAGTTGTCAAGATAGCTTTGAAGAACATAAGAAAGATTGACTATGTTCCCTATCCTGGATGTACCCTCAGATAAGAGTAACTTTGTGGTATACACCGACGCATCTGGGAGTGGCTTAGGAGGAGTTCTAATGCAGGAAGGGAAGGTAATAGCATATACATCTAGACAGTTGAGACCTCATGAGCAGAACTATCCTACACACGACCTAGAGCTTGCTGCTATAGTTCATGCTCTTAAGACCTGGAGGCACTATCTTTATGGTGATACATTTCCGGTGTTTACCAACCATAAAAGCCTGAAGTATATTCCCACTCAGAGGGATCTGAATCTGAGGCAGAGAAAATGGATGGAGTTACTCAAGGATTATGATTGCACTATAGAGTACCATCCAGGAAAGGCAAATGTGGTAGTTGACGCTCTTAGCAGAAAGAGCAGTGACCAAGGCAGTAAGGTCAACTACAAAGTTGAGCATCTATTAGCTCTCAGAGTTATGAGAGTAGAGATGGATGTAAGAGGATCCGAGTTGATAGCGAACGTTCAGGTAAGACCGTTGATTCTTGATGAGATTTCAATTAGACAAGATGAGGATGATACACTGAAGAAGTTGAAAGCTAAAGTGGGAGATGCTACCACTACACACTTCCAATTGTCTGAACAGGGAGTGTTATATAGAGGTGCACGGATATGCGTGCCAAACACTGAGGAGTTAAAGAAGAAGCTACTTGAAGAGGTAGATTCCTCGAGGTATTCCATGCATCCTGGGAGTACGAAGATGTTTAATGACCTGAGGAAGATCTATTGGTGGCCTAGGATGAGACGAGAGGTAGCTGATTTTGTGGCTCGATGTCTAGTGTGTCAGCAAGTGAAGGCTGGACATCAAGCACCAGCAGGGAAGTTACAATCTTTATCAGTTCCTGGGTGGAAGTGGGAGCGGATTACAATGGATTTTGTTGTTGGACTTCCTAGGACTTTCAAAAAGAATGACACGGTATGGGTGATTGTAGACAGATTGACGAAATCTGCTCAACACGCATACCGGTTTTCAAGGTGGTAAGTAGTAGACAGGAATAAACCACATTCATACCAGTTTTTAAAAACTGGTATGCCAAAAAAAGTCGGATACCAGTTTTTTTAGAAAAACTAGTATCAGCGTGGATATAGTTTTCATTATTCTAAACCAGTTTTTTTAACTGGTATGCAAGCGGCACATGCCAATATTTTAAATTGTATGCACACTTGGCATGTCAGTTCATTTAACTGGTATACAAGCATCGCACATCAGTTTTTTAAGTGGTATACCGCATTTTTTTTTATTATGTATATGCATGCCAATTATTTTAAAATAACTAGTATGTGACCTTTTTTAATGGAAATTAAAATATGTACGTACTACCAAAAAGCACCTGTTTACAAAATCATATACCATGACTGACAAATACCACTGCTACCAAAATGCCACCAAATAAATGTACAAATTATAAGTATTCCACCAATCAAACTTTTTCAATTACAAACTTCAGTATACAGATTGCACAAGCTAGATATTTGTTTGCTTTACAAATGCCACAAGCCTAACAATCCAAAATGGCAAGTAACACTTTCAATTCACACATTGCACTAGATAGCTAGCTAGAATCCATTTGCTTTGCAAATGCCAGACAAACCTAAAAATCCAAAATGGCACACTTGCCAAACATTGTAGTACTTTTCCAAAAGAGTAGATATTCATCCAAAATGGCAACTTGCCAAACATTTATCTTAAAAAATTGAAATAAAAACTTCACATATTCCTCCAACGTACCTTCCTGCCCAACAACTATGTACGTGAGGTCAAATGCAACTCGAATTCAATTATAGGTCGGAGAAATTCAGCACATTCTTCAATTACTTGATATATGTCATTCTCGTTGTATGATTGCGGTGAAGGTGGTGAGTACTGTACAAAGCATATTAGAAAATTATATGTAAGTATAGAAATAAAATTGGTCTTGCATAAAAACGAAATTAAGAGTAGGGTTAGATGATGGAGTTCACATACCAATGTTTGAATTTTCTCATGGGCAACCTGCACAATGTCTCGCATGAATCGGCATACATATAGCCCACAAGAAATGTCATCAGGTTGTTTAGGAAACTTGCATAGAAAAAAAAAAGAAATATAAAATTAAGTTAGTTATGACATTTCTCCTTTTTAAAATGACAGTTTCTCCAAACATAATATATCTCGATCGATCTTTTCTAACCTTGATATATTTCCAACTGATTTTGGGATTGCTTATTCCAGATAGGTTCCCTCTCTTTGCATTCAACATCGTCAAGGCACTACAATTACGTAAAATAAATTGATTTAAGTAATAATTGGAGTGTATGTATATATATATATATATATATATATATGTATATATATATATATGTGTAATAAATAGATAGCAAACATTAATATAAAAACTTACGCTTCACACATTTCTTGCAACTTTGCTCGAACTTTTTCTCGCTTTGGATCAAACAAATAAATTGTATTCAGTTTTGGATTAATAACAGCTAGAGTCCATTCATTCCTGTAAAATTTAATAGGAAATATAATAATAGTATATATATATATTAAGAATCAATACACTTGATTAAATTGTCTTACCCTTCATAGTATGGGAGAAACCACATATATTCATATGCGTTTCTCATAGAAGCAACAACGTATCTGATTCTATAATCAAATTTGGGATCATCATTACTTCGAGACTGATGTGCAATCCTCAATGGGCAAAGAAACTTGTACAATGATGGGTTATACTTAAGATATAAGAACCTGCCATTTTGAAATAAAAATAAAAAAAAACCTATTACTTGCTGTAAAATTTCAGAAACAGTCCATTTTGTATAAACATACTCAATTCTCTGTATTTCAAGCTCAATTTCAGAAAGCAGCTTGAAACAGTCCATTTTGTTGATCATCAGCAGATTGACACAATTCTATATACATTTAATTGTTCTCATACAAACATACTTAATACACATAAAAAAGGGAATGTGACTTACTTGATGTACATGCTGATGTTTATTGGCTCTAACTCTCCACGTGCTAGCCATGAAACCAAATCTTCCTTCTTCACATGCAATGTGTGTGTGTTGCACAATGTACTTTGGCATATCTACTTTTAGCACAAAATCATCAACGGAAGAAATCATATTCTGGAACTTGTTAATTGCAAGGTGTTGTGGTCTTGGTTGAGTTTCACTACTCACGTCCATTGATTGAAATAGTGCTTTTCTTGCACCTTTTGAAGTTTCAACTAGAACCTAAAACAATCATTTATTATTGTAAATTTATGTAGAAAGGAAGTAAGTACAATGTCGTTTAATAATAGTATATTAGGAATAAAACAAGTGAAATAATACCGGTTCAAAGATGACTTTGTCCTTATGCCACTCAATGATATTCCCCACTGCATTTTCAGACATAAAAGGTACCTCTTCAGTTGGAAACGGCACTTCTGCAAGATCTATCAGACTTTTATCTATTATGACCCTTAGAGAATTAGAACCCAATTTTTTTCCATGAAGCATGGGAGTTGACACACCCATTGATATAAAAGCACGCCCTCTTGCTACTTCACATGAAGAGTCAGGCCAGACTAATATGCATTTTTCAGTTTCCTGTAAAAAAAAATATAAGATGACTTGATAGTACTTGCAATGTGTTATATATGACTTTTCATAAGGCTATGTTTTAAATAGATGTAGTACCTCGGGTGGGTCTACATGATAGGAACCTCTCATCGAACAATCGTCAGCCACAATTGGAGTTCGAGAAAGTTGTGGTTGATGTTCTTGTGGTGATGAGACAGGAGTAGCCACTTGAGGAGATGAACTTTTTCCTTGTATTATGAGTGAACCTTCATTTTCAGCACATTTATGACACTTTTCCAACGTGCTCACCCTTTCTAGAACCTTAGCCAATTGAGCTTTAAGTTCGATAACCTGTTGTTGGGTGCTAGAGGAGCTTCGTTGAGTAGATCCATAGTATCTCTTCACACCAACACCAAACCCTACAGCCCTCAGCCTACCAGGGTGGTCCACATTCCCCAATGCCAATGACAAGACATCTTGCCTTCCATTGAGTTTAAGAGTGCCTTGTGATTCTTCAGCTTGGTACATATCCTACAATAATAAGTTATATCTTACTTAAAAACTTCTAGATATGCATTTAAACATATAAAATTCAGAATGCATTTAAACATATAAATTCAGAATGATTTAAATTACAATATGTATATACAAATATTACACTCACAATTCTTTTAGCCATTTGGGCAGTTTCCACATCTCCATAGACCCCATCTTCATAACACCACCTAGCAGCTTTCCACAAATCTGCTCTACTCATTGAATGAGTTTGAGGATCCAAGTTTTGAGACATAAGCTAAAATAAAATAAAGTTAGTTAACTAAACTAGGAGATGAAAAATTCCTCACAACACTTCCTCTATCATTGTAAACATATAAAATCAGCAAATTTTGCAAATGATTGAACTCAGGAACAATATAATAAGCATTATAGCAAGTATATATGTTACCATCTTCTCCTCTATGCCTGCATAGCCTTGGCTTGACCCCTTATATGGGTAAATATTCTTCTTTGAGCGCTCACTACTAGCACGACTTGCTTCCTACAGATTTTAAGTAAGAGGCAAAATAAATTCAAAATTAATATCATAGTTCAAATACATGTAACATACGAAGATCAATTTGTTACCTCAAAACTCTTAGTTGAGCGGTGCTCCACAAACTTAGTTCATGCATCCTTATCAATATATTGATACTCTGTAGGTGGATCTTTGGGGTACACGCCGGTTTTCTTATCCTTCGTCAAGTTGTTGAGATTAGTTTTAAAATGACCCCACTTGGAACCTACATTTGTAAGGATAGCTTTTTTATCCATTTCATGAGAAGGAATATCAAATGTATTCTGCAAAGGAAAATAGCAAAAAAGAGTCAATAGTATAAATCAGAATCTATTATTAATATTGCATATATCCATTAAGTATTGAAAATTACCATAAGATTCTCATAAATGAAATTTTTTGTCAACTTTGGTACTAGTTTCCAGCATGTATATCCAATCAAAACTTGTGTACGAGCTAAGTACCCAACATATTGCTGAAAAAGTGATTTATGGGTACCAATTGGTACCCCACGGGTATTAAACTTCATAGGGATCTTTCTTTTGCCCTCAAAACTAGCTTTCTTGACCCTTTTTAGTAAACTTGCGCCTCTCACACATGTCATGGAGCGTTTACTAGATTGTTCACCACCAGCAATACCATCACCACCTTCAGATTCATCTCTCTCCCTTTCTTCTCTATTAGAACTAACCATTGTCAATAAGCGAAAAATAAATGCACCTGTCTACAAGAAAAGTACAGAATTTTAACAAAAAATAGATTCAAGCAAAACTAACAGATTGGAACCAATTTATAGATTTAGCAGAACAAAAAACAAAATTTTAACCAAAAAGATGGTGGATTAAAGAAAAAAAAATGCGTATTAGACCATTACAAATCAAACCTTAACAGATTTCTTCACTATGGTCCTCACGCATAAAGACAACTATAGGAGATTCAAACCCACATTAAAATTACAAGATCAAACCTAAAATAGAAGTTTCATGTATTATTATTATGGATTGTTTTTTATACTCTTTTGACTGGCAAATGGCAATTTAGTCTTAAAATGAAATTCAATAGGTTATATTATCAATTGGGTTTTATTTTTTTATAGTCAATTAATTTTACTGTTTTTTTTGTTTATTGGTTTTATAATGAAATTTCACTGGCTTGAGGTGTACACGTTGCTATGAAATCAAATCCAATTTTGATATTTGTAAATGGGACAAAAGAATTTAATTAAAAGTGAAGAAAATTAAGATTCTGATACTCAAATTTGCTTGCAACAACTCTCATTTTCTTACTAATATTATTATTACTTTTTTAATCATAGACAAAAAATTACCCCCAAATGGCCCCATCTCTCTCCAATGCTGTAAAGTATCTAAAAGCACTAGAATACGGAATTAAGAAAAACCATTCTACATCAAATTAAAACATGGCAATTTTATCTCCAAAGTCCTTTTCTCATCAATGAAAAACAAGCACTTCCAAGTGTTACACCTTTACCATTACCAAGTAAACATCCAATGATCTTCATCTTATATTCAACTCCTTCCCAACCACCATTTCCATAGATCCCACTGCTAGAAATATGACAGGATATGGAGATGTAGATAGCTAGAAATGATCAAGCCACATATTCAAGAAGACCCATCAGAGAACCATATAGATCTTAACAAACGGAGCGGATTATGGTGATGTAGATAGCTAGAAATGATCAAGCCACATATTCAAGAAGACCAATCAGCGTCTGCAGTTTATACTTAAGTATTGCTTCCTACAAGTTCTTGGGAGATTTGGTTCATGATAGATAAGCATAAATGCATCAATATCAACCCTTGTCACTAAATCTGTTAATAAGCACTTAAGCTGCAAAGTTGATAATATAACCATTGTCTATAAGCGAAAAAAAACTGCATTAAAAAAAACTACATTCAAAAAACAGAATTTTAACAAATTCAGCAGAACGAAAAACAGAATTTGAATAATACTACCTCAAGACCCAACCTTATCAAAAGACCATAGTAGATCACCTCACTGTTACAATAACTTAGACCGCTGCTGATGAGAAAAACTGCATTCAAAAGAAATCATGTATTAGCTAAGTTTTTTTAATGTTCTAACGGAAAAATAGTTTTTAAATGAGTAATTAAAAATAACTTACATGTATAAACAAAGAACAACAGCAAAATACAGCAAAAAGGTTCAGCACGAAGTTATATTAATTACCTTCACTTATGTTTTCTTTTTCTTTTAGTGCTATATAATATTATTCCTTCATTATGGTCTTCACGCATATATGCATTATTTTCATTCTCATTTGCATCAAGAGTCGGCATTATGCATGAGGTTCGATCCAATTCAGTTTCACCTAGTTCACACTCATTTCGGTACTTCTCTTTTGTTGATACCACAACAGACCACTTAGAATCTTTTGGATCTGGGACGTAAAAGACTTGTTTTGCTTGCGAGGCTAAAATAAAGGGATCATCTTGATGCCCTACTTTATTCAAATCAACAAGAGTGAACCCTAACTCATCCACTTGTACACCATGGGTAACATCAACCCATTTGCAGCGAAAGACTGGCACCTTAATCTCCAAATAATTCAGCTCCCAAATTTCTTCAATAACACCATAGTACGACCGATTTTGATGAGCCGGATTTTTACCCTTCGTACCAGAGATATTTATTGATTGAGCTATCAAAGTGACACCACTGTTTTGCATCGTGCTTGTATCATTGGAGTTTTGTGAAGAACGTGTAGCCATTGATCTCATATGCTGTAAAAGTCGATACATGAAAAAGAGGCCCACGTGACAACCATGTCAAAGTGTGGGAGACCGATTCAAGTGAATTACTTATCCTTGTGCGCAGCCACTCACCAAATGAATCATTATGTTCATTTGTTATCCACTTCTCACTCCTACGAGTTGGATGAATTCTCCGTAAATAAGACATGTGTTTTTCTACATACGGGTCTACTTCTCCTGTGTTATGAAGAACACATAAATGAGCTAGTTTTATTGTGTCTCGATCCATATTTTTCATTTTAAAACCAGTAGTGTCCTTTCCTTCTTTTACATCTTCCATTGTTGTCTTAGGAAGGCCGATGGGTTCAATATCAGACAAATATTTTGTACAAAATTCAGCAGCTTCTTCAAAAATGTAGTGCTCAACCATACAACCTTCCGGCCGAAATCTATTCATGACGAAGCCTTTGAGAGTTTTCATGCATCTTTCGTAAGGATACATCCATCTCATGGTCACTGGCCCACAAATTTTGATCTCTCTAACAAGATGAAGTGTTAAGTGAACCATTATATCAAAAAATGATGGAGGAAAAATCATCTCAAGTTGGCATAGAGTGAGCACAATATCATCTTGAAAAAAATTCAACTCATGTGGATTGATGACAGGGCTGCAAATTTTTTTAAAGAAGAAACAAAGTCGAGTGATGGCAACTCGGACATGCTTTGGTAGAATATCACGTATAGCAATCGGCAAAAACTCTTGCAATATAATGTGACAGTCATGAGATTTCATTCCTTGTAGTCTTCCACTTTTCAAGTTCACGAGACTTTGAAGATTTGATGAAAAGCCATAAGGAACCTTCACTTTCTGAAAGAACTTGCAAAAATCATCTCTCTCCTTTCTAGAAAGAGAATAGCATGCCGGCGGAAGATATGTACGTGTGCCTCTCTCTTCGGGTTTCAACTCCAATCGAATGCCCATGTCAACCATATCCTTCCTAGCGCTCACACCATCCTTGGTCTTTCCTGGTACATTAAGTAATGTACCCAATAAACTATCACACACATTTTTCTCAATGTGCATGACATCCAAGCAATGTCTGACATACAAATGCTCCCAATAAGGAAGAGTAAAGAAAATGGACTTCTTTTTCCAACCAACAGTGGGAAGAGGAGTGTCCCTTTTCTTTCCAAATGTCACCTTCACACCAGATAACTTAGCCATCAGTTGTTGAGTTGTTAAGGGTTGAATAGGTAGTCCTTCTTCTGCTTTACCATAGAAGACTTTTGTTAATCTGCGGAACCTATGGCCTATCGGTAAAAATTGACGATTTCCAAGGTAAACCATTTTTTTACTATGGTTCAACCACTTAGAAACCGTACGATCTTCGCAGATTGGGCATGCTTGTTTACCCTTGATAGTGTAACCAGCCACATTTCCGTATGCTGGAAAGTCGTTAATAGTGCAGAACAACATTGCTCGCAACAAAAAGAGCTTCTTAGCATATGGATCAAATACTTCCACGCCTTGATCCCATAAACGCTTCAAATCTTCCAATAACGGTGCCAAGTATACGTCTATATCATTTCCAGGCTGTTTTGGTCCAGAAATCAGCAATGACAACATCATGTACTTTCTCTTCATACACAACCACGGAGGAAGATTATAAATTACAAGAAGAACCGACCATGTACTATGTGTGCTTGACTGATTTCCATGGGGGTTCATTCCATCTGTTGATAGTGCAAGCCGTAAATTTCTCACATTTGAACCAAATTCGGGAAATTGATCATCAAAATTTATCCATTGGGTAGAATCAGCTGGATGCCTTAATTGACCATCTACTTTCCTTTCCTCTGCATGCCATCTCAAATTTTTAGCCTCTTCAACATTTGCAAACAACCGCTTAAATCGAGGTATGATAGGAAAATACCACAAAACCTTCACTGGGACACCTTTTCTTTTGTAGCGCGATAAACCACACTTAGGATTCGGACACCGCTGCAATGATGTATACTCTTTCCGATACAAAATACAGTCATTTGGACAAGCATGGATTCTCTCATAACCCATACTCAAGGATCGTACCATTTTTTAGCCTTATATGTCGAATCAGGAAGGACGTTATCTTCGGGAAGCATATCTTTCAGAAGTTGAAGTAATCCTGTAAAACTTGAATCTGTCCAGCCATGAGAAGCTTTCAAATTGAATAATTTCAAAACAGTAGACAACTTTGTGAACTTTCTAGATGAAGCATATAGAGGTTCTCGAGCATCCCTTGCAATTTCATCCAATTTTCCAGGCTGCTCCTGAACTCATCAGCAACTGCTTCAAGCATTTCTTCCAGTCGATCATCTTCGTAATCGAACTCATCTATGTTGTCCATACTCGATAATGTATCCTCTTCTTCACCATGCCACCTCCAACAGGTGTAGTTTTGATCAATTCCGTACATAATTAGATCATCTCTTAAACCTTGAGCATCCTTTCGATTTGCATTTAGACATTTGACACATGGACATGGCATTTTTGTCGGATTTTTAGCATTTTGTAGTGAAAAATGTATAAATTCTTCCACTCCATCTCCATACTCTTTTGTCAACCGGTTAGCATACATCCATCCTCTATCCATAATCTAAACCATGAAAGTAATATAATACCTTTAAAATAAACAAAAGATTTTCAATATAAATCAACACCACATTCACAAACTATTCATGCATCAAAATGTCCGGAAATAATGAGACATACTAAGGCATAATTTAGTAGTCTAAATTGAATCTAGTTTTCTATAGCTTCTATGTTTCATTCTTTCAATTCATATGTTTTCTGCAAGTAGGATAAAATAAAATCAAAATACATACAAAAAATTGTCCTTAATTAGCAGCAAATCTAGTGGAATTCAAATAATTATGTGGAATTGAGATCCAAACTAAAGGTAAAGTAAGAAATAATATCCAATATCAATTTTAATTCCCTAAGATAACCTTCTGTTCAATAATATCCACTATCAATCCTTATTTAAAACCAACTATAAAAAATAGGGAGATAAAATTTAAATCATTGAAAGATTAAAAACATGTAGATAATGATGCAAATATAGTGGAATTCAAGTAATTATGTGGAATTGAGATCCAAACTAAATAAAAAACCAAATTGTGTTACATATGCAGTACAAATGAAGTTGCACCCTCACAAGGTCCAATCACTAGGACTACCCATTTCACCAACTAAAATGTGCCCCTAGAGTCTTCTCAAAGGCGCACCTTAACATCAATGTTCTAGAAGCTATACGAGTTTAGTCATACAAGCGCAAAAAAGACATGAATGTGCTAGCTGACGTATTAAGCAGGTTATGTGAATTCTTGAATAGTACACAAATTTCAAACTATCTATAATGATATGGAGATTGCTGAATTGTTAGCAAGTAGAGGGTGACACAGAATCTACCACAATAATGGCACAACATTACAACCGTGTCTTGTTCGCCTTTGATGATAAATTACGGCATTAAAAATGGATAAGTCAACATTGAATAAAAAAGCTTTTGTCATATTCATCACTATAAAATAGCTTAAGTTACGCAAACCTGAAACTTTAGATTACTAATTCCTACACTATACTTACACCATTATTCTTTGAGATGACAAACATCACATTCAGTAATTAACTGATAACAATCAACTAAACAATGAACAAAGCAACTTGAAATTACAGATTAATAGTTACTTTCATGCTTAAATATTCAAGGACTATATAAACAGAGAGTAAGCATTGTGAAAAGATGATGTACAATTATACGATTGAAGAGCACGAGTGTAGAGAAATTGGACAAGCAAACGACATTACCGGTGAAAGGCGCAACGAGCAACAAGTCCTTCGAATGGTAGCAGCACAAGAGCGTTAGTCGGCGGCAAGAGTTGGTGGAACACCAGCGAACAACTTCGGTTGACGGTAGAACTGCTTGAGCAACAAGTCCTTCGAATGGTGGAACTGCGCTAGAGTCAGCGGCAAGGGTTGCTAGAGTCAGCGGAGGGAGCAAATTTGGAACTATCTCATCGTGCTCGAGTTGATTGGGGGCTAGGGTTTATTTAATTTGGTTCTGTTTTGTAAAATAAGAAGTTGTCGGCATTCACAATTGATGAATTACACTTTCTTTTCTTTTCTTTTTTTTAATAAAAACTACTTAACGCATTCCAATTTTATATTAACTCGTATGGTTGTCGTATACCAGTTTCTTAATTTGTGGCATAAATTTTTTTTACTTATTTCAGAAAATAAAAATCAACCAACATGCATACCGGTTTTTTTAAAAAAACTACTATGCGAGTACGAACATACCAGTTTTCTTAGAAAACTGAAATAATACTCTTCACATGGATTTCAGTTAATTTAACTAGTATAAACTTTTGGTGTCTACAAGCATTTTTGTACTAGTGTCTCTTGGAGCGTCTTTCCATTCAAGTTATCGGAGACAACATTCAACTTCTCTGAATGATATGAAATCTTCAAGTCAAAGTCTTGATCAACTTAAGCTCTTAATACTGGCAGTTATTCAACCCCTGTTGCGTAAAATATACTTCAGATTTCTATGATCTATAGAAATCTCACAAGAAGATCACACTGGTACGGTCTACAAAACTTAAAGGCTTGAAGTACCACTACTAACTCTGAATCATGAGTCGGATAGTTCTCATCATACGTTCTCAGCTGTAAACACACATATCAATAACCCTACTCCTCTGTAGTAATACACATCTCAGACTTAGATGGGATGTATCACCGTAAATCACGGGATCCCAAAAATCTTCTAACTACAACAGAATGGAAGTAGAGGTCAAATGCCTCCTCAACTCTTCAGAACATAGACACACTGCTCATCACGTAGTTATGGTGGTCTTCTCAAAAGACTCGCAAATGAATACGTAATTATATAAAATCCTTCGTCAAAGCATTGGTAGCAATCGGCTGAGCCGAGAAAACTACGTATTCCTTAATGTTCATCAGTATCTCCCATGTTACAACATACTTAATTCTCACCAGGTCAACCATGATCCCACTAGCGGAGACAACATGGGCTAAAAAGGCTACCACTGGCATCTCAACTTACACTTAGAGAGCGTAGCATACAACCCTCTATCTCTCGAAATCTACAGAACGGTCCTCAGACGATCAGTCTACTATTCTCTGCTATGAGAGTATATCGACATGTCATCAATGAAGTCCACCACCAACTAACCAATGAAGTCGATGAAGATACTATTCATCAACTCCATAAAAACTACTAAAACATTCGTCAATCCAAATGACATCACTACAAACTCGTAGTGTCCATAACGGGTATGGGATGCTATCTCATACACATGTTGCTCTCTCATCCATGACTAGGGATATCTTGAGCACAAAGGAATCCTGAAAACACAATTGCTTCTTGAAGCTAACTCATCAGGTCATCAATACGGAACATGGAACCTACTAGGGTAAAAGAAGCCCATTTCAGTCAACTTTTTAAGTTATCAGTACAATATCTCAACAAGCACCATAAAGTGTGGCTTTCCCATTCAATCTTGTATCATACTTCAACTCGATAACAATGTCCACACTCTGCTGAGGTGGCAACTAGACAGTTCAGTAACATGTCTATAAACTCATAAACAACTGGAATACCTTCCAATGTTGGACTATCTCGCTCCTTCATGGTATAACACTAGAAGGCGTCACATCCCGGTGTTATCAGCTTGTTGCTCGTACAGTCCTGATGACAAACCCGTCTCTTCAAAGGTCTTAACCTCATAAAACCTCTATTTACCGTCTCAGTAAAGACTATAATAGCCTTACTATTAATATCTAACACCGCATGATATCTATTCATCCAATCCATACACATAATGACTTCATCATGCACCTACGGCATGGCAAAGAAGTCTATAAGCCATACACAAGTCCCGGAATAAGGGAACAAACACATATCTCGCGGGTACCTCAGACCCCTAACTGGTAATCTTGTAAAGGAAAGTCCACCTTCTACTATATATCAAAGACCAACCATTAACGCATGCATCGAAAGACAAGAAGTGCATAGCACTCATAACAAACAAAACTCCACTAGGTAAACCATTAAGGAGAATGGTACCTATAACAGCTAACTCCCGTAGCTCCACTACATATCCTCACTCGATCTCGGATCTATGCTCCTAGGTATCGCTGAGGTCCTCACTATAGCCTCCACTTCTACTCTTTCAGCACCGGAAAGAGGAAGGTCTTGCTGGGAAGAAACACTACCTTGCTGACAGGAAGGGTCCAGATGGCCTAGTTCACCACAGATGAAACAAGCTATCGGTACCAAAGGGCACACAGAACGCAAATGATCTGGATAGCCACAACTGAAACATAATCATCCCATCCTTGCAACCTGTGCAACTAAAGGGTAACTCGACCTTCATCGTCCACCTGGAATGATCTCACTCTTGAAGGGAACCTGTAAAGGCAATGTCTTGCCCTGTCGACAAAACTTCGCTCTATGCCCTGATTTACCATACGTAAAGCATATTCTGGGTGCCTTTGGGCACACAGCTCCCCGGTGTCCAAACTTCCCGCAATTAAAACACTGTAGTTCCGTGCCAGTCGTCTTCGTGGCCAAAGGACCACTTGGTTGTCCTGGTATCTGACTTGGTTCACCATTCATCATCTTTGCTTCTCCACTAACTGATTCAATCCGCTGCTTCTTCTCTGATCCAGAAGCTTCAGTTGATCTCACAGATGTTGGTAGATCCGGTGTAGGTCTACCCTTTTGAGATGATATTAGTTATTTGAGGCATGATCATTTGAACTCTTTTGAGTATTATGATGATGTTGAAACATGTGGTTATTTAACGATTTTGAGTATTTTTAAAGCAATCATGTGATATCATATATTATTTTACTCATATCTCGTTTATATATAATAAATTGCTTATTCATCGGCTTAGTTTATGTGGAAGACTAACCCCACCATGATGGTGTTGGTTTTGTTTTTGACATAAACAAGTACATGATTAGTTCAGGCGCATGGAGGTCAGAGATCCTAGTGAGAGTCTTGTTTGGTTGTGCTTGGGGTGATTTTGTTTCTCTAGAACTTGTTCCTAAATCTAATTTATATCTTTTGGGTTGGTGGTTTGCGCTTCTAAATTCTGATGTTGTTGACCTCGAGTTTGACCGTTTGTGGTTGTATTGTTGTTTTGATTTTGGAACCCTTTGTGGTTGACGTTTATGGAACGTCTTTTGGTTTCATATATTTTATCATTGAAAATTTATGCCCTTGTGTTATATATCTTCATCTTTTATATAAGCCTTCAGGAGTCCTCGTTCAGGGCTCTTGGTGTTGTGACGCCTATCCCGTTTTGGGGCGTTATAAAATGCATCACCAAATAAATTTGCTGGATTTTTACTTTCTAGAACTGATGCAAAGGTTTTGGCTTTGTTTGACCAAACATGAAACACTTAACCTTAAAATAGCAATCTAGTTAATGCCTTTTAAAAATTTTAAGCTGAAAGGAAAAAAAACCTTGTAAAGTATAGGCCGGAGAAATGTCAATTTGATGTTGCCTCTCATCTTCCAATCATAGTGAGCAAACTCCATTCCTTTAGAGAAACATTAATGTGTTGAAGACATGTCTTCACCATTTTATATGTGTTGAAGAAAAGCACAAATTAGTGTCAAGCCCAACACGAAAGTATGATTAAGACAGTTTAAACGGTCTGGTCCAATACGGTCCGGACCGTTTTATTCTATTTCATTTAAAAAAATTAATAATATTATTATTTTTTTGATTAAATCTGGTCCGGTCCGGTTTGGACCGGACTGAACCGAACCGGGTGCTCTTCCAGTTATAAAATATTTAAAATATAAAAAATTCGATCCGGACCGGATGGGACCGGAACATTACGGTTCAGGAACTGACCGTAATATCTTGGACCGGACCGAATTTTCATTATTATTGTCCAGGACCGGACTGGACCGTAATTTCGGTCCGGTTTTCCGGTCCGGTCTACATGAGTGCAACCCTAGGTATAATTACATAGACAATTGTTTTTGTTATACGTCAAATGACCCAACCCAAGTACACCAATACTTGACAAGGAGTCGATTCCTTACTAAAACCTTTACCGCTAATTTAGTAGTCATAGCTACACATTTGCACATACACATTGCAATTCATTAGCCCAAGAAAGAGGACACAAACACACTAATCTAAAGAAGGACAATTGCTATAAATATATGCATCACATAGAAGTAAGATTTTTAAAACATAAATTTAAGATATATTAACCTTATTTTAACAACTTTTGTGCTTGTAATCCAACAACAACCCTAAATTGATTGAGATCATCTTCTTCTTCTCCTCCTTCGCCTCTTTGTGGTCTTGTTCCTTCTCTATCCTCTCGAGTGGAATAGGGGAGAGACGAAAGATAGGGATAAGAGATAATTAGGGTTGCGGGCAAGGGAGGGAGAAATGTAGGTAAACATACGATGTAGTTTTGTAATTGTTTTGAAAATAATGGATAATTGTGATTAGACGCGAGTTACTATTCATATGATTTAGTCCACATTTAGGTAGTTTTTGGACTTACAAATATATCACAAGACATGGGCTGAAACCTAAACCGACGATTTAGATTTCTAAATTTTAGTTTGCTTTAAACTCCAATCCTTTAGACGAATTATAGTCGTGAATCATGTTGGCATTCCAAAAAAAAAGGGTGGTTTGATCCATTAAAAAAAATTAGTTTATTTGAATATCACTATGAAGATATGTTTTCTTTTTTGATATTGTACGGCAAGCAGTTAGACTACATCATCTTCGCAAGACTCTCCAATTTAGAGCATCCTTTCGGATAAGCTCGACCACCTGAGGAGGTTTCGATGATCAACCAAATGGGGAGCTGTGTCCCAATTCTGCGAGCTTATCAGCGACACAATTGACTTTCCTGAAAACATGATGAATATTGACCTGCTGGAAACTATCCAAAATATTATAGATATCCGAAATGATAAGGTCAAGTTCCCATGGAGGTTTCCGTGTTTGTTTTATAGAATTGATAATTGTAAGGTTATCTTCTTCAATTTCAATATTGTTGATCTCCATATCACATGCCCTGATCAAACCTTCTCGTAGCGCACATGCTTCGGCATGGAGGACCGATATGTTTCCACATTGTCCATAGCCTAGGGAGATGGTTGATGCATATTGGTTTATAACAATGAATCCCGATTCACGTTTAGATCCATCAAAATTTAGTTTGGTGAATTCATTCTCGGGTTTTATCCAGTGGATATTCCTGGTTTTCCTTTTTTTTTATTCGATTTTTGTTTTGTTTGATTCTTCCTTTTGTTCGCGTCTTGCCAATTATTAATTTGGTCTTGCACACATGCTTCAATAATTTTGGTTTTTTTATTACTAAAAATGATTTGATTTCTTGAGTACCAAACATTCTACTAAGTAACGGCCAGTTTTACCATTGCTTTATCATCTAGTTTATTTCTAAGAAGTGTGAACATGTTATGCATATTTTGATTTGAGTTATTTGCTATTTGGAGCTCATATCTAGTATTATCATTGGATAGATTTTCCATCAAGAAGGGGCAAGTGAAGAAAACATGTTTTGCCGACTCATATGGGTGGTTGCAAAGTCCGCATTGCATCGGCATTGGGACCCTTTGTTTTTCTAGATTTTCCTTAGTAGGGAGACCATTTATTGACAGTTTTCATAGAAGTTCTTGACTTTGGGCATGATATCGATTTCCCAAATCCAATCATTAGAATTGGTTGTCAGCCCTTTATTTTTATGGATTAGGTCTATGCCTGATTTTGTAGTGTCTGATCCCTTGTCCGAGGTTGTCCAGTAGAGACGGTCATGGATGAACGATTTTGGGATTTGATATGACTTAATTGCGGTCATAATCTCTTTAGGTAGATGTTTACCTGTATCCTTGTCTAGTTTTTTGTCCCGAGATGTGGCAGTATCCATTCAATAGATCTAGAATCTTCGTACTTGCTAGTATAGATGCTTTGGCAAATATAATGATATCATTAACGAAAGCTAGGAAGGGGACATTAGATCTACCTTTAGTAATTGGGAAGCCAATTATTTTGTTGTTTTGATTGCACACTTTTTGAATGCTCCTCGCTAGAACTTCCGCACCTAAGTTGAAGAGCATAGGTGAGAGTGAGTCTCCTCGACGGATGCCTCTTTTAGGGTACATCAATTCTGAAGGTTTATCATTAACTAGGATAGAGTATGAGACCGTGGAAATGCATTCTCTAATCCAGTTAACGAATTTCTTTTCGAAACCAGATTTGTCAAGAACCGCTAGGATAAATGGTCATTCCACCCTATCATACGCTTTTTCCATATCCAATTTTAAGGCCATATAGCCTTCCTTTCCTTTTTTAGATTTGAATCCATGGAAGATCTCATCAGCAATAAGGATATTGTCATGGATTACTCTATTTTGTGTAAAGGCGCTTTGGAGTGGATGTATTAGTTTGGGCAAAATTGACTTCAGCCTAGTTGCTAGGATTTTAGCAATGATTTTATATGTTGTTGAGTATAAGCTAATAGGTCTATAGTGGTTAGTCTGAGATGGGTTATCCGCTTTTGGTATTAATGTGATAAAGGTATGATTGATTTCCTTTAGTATTTTGCCCGTACGGTAGATTCTTTTTACCGCACGGATGACAGTGGCCCTACGATGTTCCAATATTTTTGGAAAAAAACGGCAGGCATTCCATCTGGGCTTGGGGATTTTTCGCTTCCAATATCAAAGACAGCATTCCGGATGTCCTCATTAGAGAATGGTTTGGTGAGTTCCTTGTTGTCTATTTCGTTATTTCTTTAGTAATGACTTCAAGGTGTTGCATTATGGTGGTTTCATTAATTTGATTGGAACTGAATCGGTCATTATAATCCATGAAAAACTCGGAGCTGATTTCCTCTTCAGTAAAAATTTTAGAGCCGTTTAGTCTCTAGATAGAAATTATTGATTTCCTATTTCTTCTTTCTGCTGATTTCCTATGGTGATACTTTGTATTTTTATTACCACATTCTAAGGATTTTGATTTTGCTCTTTGCATCCAATATTTTTGTTGGAATTCTCTAAGGCATTCTTTTTTTCGGTTTAGTCTATTTAGCCTCTCGTTTGGTTGGTTAGAGAAGTTTCGGAAGTTTATCTTTTGTAGGTTTTCAATGGCTGTGTCGGTTTCCCGAACTTGATTATTTATATTTCCAAATTTAAGTTTGCTCCAAACTTTCAGTTTGGTTTTGAGGAGGTTTATTTTCTTGACCAGGTTAAACATATGCGTTCTTGGAAATTGTGTTCTCCACGATTGTTTGATAATTCCTTCACAATCTTCTCTTTCAGACCACATGAGTTCAAATCGGAAAGGTTTATTTTTGAATCTTTGTATTTCATTGTTTATGTCTATTGTGGTTAAACAATGATCTGATGACGTGAACGCGTGATTCCATACATGAATTAAATTGTAGGCATTAAGGACCTCAAAATGTGTCATAGCTCTATCTAACTTTTCAAACGTATTATTCTCTCCATCTCTTTTCTTACGCCAAGTAAAAAATTTCCTTTGGTCGAAGATCCACAAGGTTACATTTTTTAATGATATTTTAAAGTCTCTGGAAACGGTTTGTTCTTAGATTCGCGCCTCCTAGTTTTTCATAGGGGTTTAGAATATCATTGAAGTCTCCCATTATGAGTACTGGTTTAGTTTGTGAGTTTATAGAGTCTGTAACTTTGGACCAAAATTTTCTTTAAGCCTCTCACTTGGAGGTGCATAAATGAGGAAAATGGTCATGGAGAAATTCGATTCGAAGTTGGTGTGGTCCACTATAACGAATATTTTATCTTTATGACGAAGTTCTATTTTTTCATTGATAAGTAGATTGTTTTTCCATAGTAGGAATAACCCACCTACTAGGCCATCCGATGGGATAAAGCATATGCTATCAAAACTTGCACTCCGTCAACATGCCTCAGTAGGTTCAATGTTTGTTTTTAGCTCTGCTAGCATAATCATATCAATATGCTTGTTTTGGGTTGTAATTTTTATATCTGTCCAAAAAACAAATTTTCCGTATACCTCGACAGTTCCAAAAGGCCATCTTCATTTAAACATCATATAGGGGTCGAATGGTAGGTGACCATCATTGTTACCTAGATTTATCAGGTTCATATATTTAGGGGCTTTTTTAATTTATTCCTTCTTGTTCTTTGTAGTGAATGCATTTATGTTTCTTTCCTTCACCTTTAGTGAATTCATGAAAAGATTCCTTTCATCACAATGCTCATCACCATAACAAAAGTAAGAGATAAGCATGTGGTAATGATAGTTAGCAAATATTGTTATGGATTCAAAAGGCTGAATTTGAAGAAAGGAGCCAACAACACTATAAATATTTTCATAATTGAATGTCAGCCAAGGGCACTCTATTTGAATACACTTTTTAACTATAAAGCCTATCAGTTTAGAAACAATATTTGAGTGTGTTCCGTAGATTTTTGAATTCTCCCATTGGTTTGGAGATTTGGTACCAAGTTTGGTCTATCCCATAACTTCTTCCTTGTTATAACAAGAGAAGTTGTTAGGGATGATTGTTTTGATAAGTTCCTTCTTCTATGTAAGACATCATAGAGTGCGGGTGGATTTTGATAGGCTCTTGCTACTAACATCAGTTAGATGCTCTGATTTGTGAGTAGATTTGAGGGTTAGGTTTTTGTTACTAACATCGGTAGATGTTCCGATTTGTGGAATGCTTGTTCATATTTAGTAATGTGTTTAATTTGTTCCTGCAAATAGGGCAAAAACAAGGAGTAGATCAGTACAAGGCTTATACTAAACCATATGCAAAAGGGAGACACACCAATTGAATCCGCTAGACAAAAAATGGGTTCCATATCTCCAAATTTCTATACCTTATTGAGGTTCAAGGGTGGTTATAGTCATTAAGTCTTCTATTGTATTCTTGTTTACCTGTCAAAATATCAACAAGTAGGCCATCGTGGTAGATTCATGTGCATCAGATAACAACTCAACTTTGGCAAAGTTGAATGACAATAGAGATTTGATAATCACAAAGTTCCGGGCTCTAATCAAATACTTAACATCGTGATAGTGATACAAATTGTAATGTGCTAGGTGATGAGTAAGATTGGTTCTTCTAGAAGAGTAAACTATATTCCATAGATTGATGTAGGAACTCAAATCATATAGAAAGGTTGATTCATATTCATCAATGAACTGAAAAAGGGTTAGATAACACCTGGTTTTTGTTTCCACTCTTCCCTTTCTTGTTGTTTTTGAGGTTCTATAAATTGTGGTCTGTAGAAGCTGAAGTATCTTGACGAAGGTTCATGTCAACAGTTCTGGGAGCAGATTTCAAACTATCAGTCCAGTGAACACAACAGTGGACAGTCCGTTGGGAATGTTGGTTGAATATGAAGATCCGAGCGAATCTTTTCGAAGAAGAAAAAAAGATGGATAAATCCTCCATATAGGAAACAAGCGGGTACAATCCGAAGCCGCAAGGCCCAATACTAGTCAGGGGTCGTTGATGAGAAGCCTTACGAGAAAGGGGGCTCAGCCGGAGGTTCCAACCGCGTCCAAGATTGGAAACCCGATCGACGGGAATCAGGAGCAAAGCATAGGTGAAATTGTTCCTTACAAAAGAAGAGATGAACAAGAGTGAAGGCATAGATCGACCACCATCAGGACAGAGGTACAGACAATACCTACAGGGTCGCAACCTCTTGTTGAATCCAAGCACATACCAGCCACGGCAATGGATTCGGGAGTGAGAAACATCCCTTTCTTGAAAAGTCGAGCTTTTCGGAGTTTGAGGGTTGCGTCATTGACCCAAATTTCTCGGATGAACTTGAAAACTGAATCGAGAAGAGGAGTATGCAGAAAAGACATGCTAACCATAGTTTTTGGCAGGAGGAGGTACTTGCGGCGGCAGGCTTGGGGAGGGTGGTGTTTAGGTTTTGGGTTTTGGGTGCTAGGAGGGGTGAGATCTTGCGCGTGTTGGGCACGTAGATTAGATGGGTAAAGGGGTTTTGGGTTTTCATTTTTTTTACTATGAAGATATGTTGATTCATGGTAGTAGAGATGGGACCCAAACCTAAACCGGCGGTTTAGGTTTGGGAACCGGCGGTTTAGGTTTGGCCTTTGGCCAAACCTAAACCTAAACCGGCCGATCCCGAACCGCCGGTTTAGGTTTAACCTAAACCGGCGGTTTGGCACATGACTTTTAAATATATATATATATATATATATAATATATTTATATATTAATTAAAAATTATACGTTTAATTTATATATATTAAAAAATATTTTATAATTTTATATTTTATACATAGAATTTTTTTTTGTACAATAGCATTTAAATAGAATTAGTAAGTAAATAAAAGAAAGCAAGTAAAATAACATTACTAACAATAATAAAATAAAGCAAACTCAAAGTTTTTATACATTGAATTTTTTTTCATTACATTAGCTTTTGAATAAAAAAATTACATACTAAAATAAATTACTAAATACTAACAATAATAAAAGAAAGAAGCAACTAAAATAAATTTTTTTATACATTGAAATTCAATGTATAATAATTACATAGTAAACAAAATTACTAACTACAATTCTACAACAAAATAAAGCAAGCTAAATTTTTTATACATTCAATTTTTTATATTACATCTTTACATTAGTATTTGAAATTTTGAATATAACTAAATGAAAAAAAAAAAAAAAAAAAAAAGAAAGGGCTTGAACCGGTTTCCCGGTTGCCTACGTATCCTCTTGGGGTTTAAGAGGAATCAAAGCCCACGTAGTTCTCTTACCTTTACTTACCTTTTTTCGGACTTCCGAGTTGTTTTCGTAACCCCATTACCTTTGCGCCTCGGACTCGGAAGTAGTGGCCGGATCATCGGAGTTGGAATCCGATGATCTATTAAGTGGGTGCATTCCGTTGTAGCCACCTCTCCGCCCTAATCCAATCTTGAACACAAACTTGAGCCTCCAATTTATCGGGCTTCAATTGACTCCTCTTGTAGCTTAGCATGTTTCCTCCTTGACTAAAAGTGTAACACCCCGAATCCGCGGGACTCGGGATGTCACATTGGGCTAGGATCTCACAATGGATCCTGACCCTAGCCTGACAACAAGTTCACTGGACCTTACAACATGGCACTGACAGATATAAAACAAATACATAAAACAGTATAAACTGTACGACCCAAAGTAAACAACAACATAGCCGAGTATATGAAACGACATCCTCACATAGGAGGTACAAAAGATCATCCTCACGCAAGAGGGGAAACACAACAACCCCAAACCAACCACCTAATGTACGAGAGTCCTCGGCCTGTCACCCTGCCAGATCACCCAGTAACGCCTAACCTGTAAACATCTACAACACGGTATGAAACCGTTAGCTAACCATACATATATGAGGTAATGCATAAGCACAAGCACAATCATGAAAGATAAACACATCAGCATGCTATCACACATTTACCCATTTATTATCTTTATATAATAACCATTCACTCAAAAACCGTATATATATATATATATATATATATATAGATAAATGAAAGTATGTGACACGAGGACCGATACATCCCCGCCTCTGAGTGCAATGTCCAGCTGTACGAGTATCGGCCACACAATCCGTGTACCCTATGGGAGTGGATTGCGCCCTTCCTGTAAACCAGTCTGGCCCGACATCAGAGAACCTCTCAGACTCCACGGCGGGATGAAAGGGAAAGGTTATCACAGCCACGCAGTGGGGCAGTCAATAGAACATAGGTCGATAAAAACGACAACTCATGCTATCATAGCAAACATATAAAGCACACACCACTCATGCAAACACCCAATATAGGGATGGTAGCTAAGTAAGTCATACGGACTTACCTCAACCTCGTACAATCACAACCACGATCAACCTCCAATCCTGAGAGGGACACTGCCTAATAAGAAGGCATAAAGAGATATATCAACCTCTATTCATCAAAGGGGTCACACCTATACCCAAAGGGATCCATAAGGATCATACTCAATCTATGAGCCTCACAACCAACTAAACCTCAATATCTCAGCATAACTCACAATTCCTCAAATCTCAAGGTAGTATCTAATCAACATTCCTCAATCTCAATTTTAATCCTAATTTAATTAATTAACCTTTAATTAATTAATTAGATTTCGCCAGAATAACGTTTTGCCCGCAGGCAATTTCTAAACCCCCTGTCATCAGATTTCATCAAACAAACAACTCATAATCACCAGAATAATATAACGACCATAATGTAATTTCTAATTGTCCTATATGACAAGCCTAAACTCAATTTAGGCCAAATCGCAGTACGGAAAACGAATAAATTCATAACTTATTCGTTACTAACCCGATTGACGATCTGAAAGAAGATTCGGAATCACAACGACGCAGGCTATGCATGGACAACATCAAATTCATCGGAATCTGAGCGACGGAACCGTCCTGGTGACATATATGCTCGACCAGCCCTCCATATACTCGGAAATGCAGAAACTCGGTACCGTTATGAAGAGAATGAAGAGAGGAATCCAGAAACTCAAACGGAATTGAAATCGGATTAGAAACGGAGAGTAGATCTGAGTTTGAAGGTTGAGAGAAATCAGAGCTTTTACGAGGAAACGTGAAAGGAAATGAATTAATAAAGGATTTTCCGCTATTTATAGTGAAAACGATAATTATCCTTTAGCAAAGTCGATAATTATCCTTTAACCGATTCATAGGCGGGTCGAACCTCTTTCTCCAAACTTCTCGAGATTGGAACATTAAATCTGGAATATTATAGGGATATTTATTCCACAACTGCCTCGGAAAACGTGTATTCCTAAGCCGTCTTTCTTAGCCGTTAAGAAACGAAATAGCGACTCTTTTGACCGTTTTGCCTTTCCATCTTATTTCATATCTAGGACATATATGATGTCCTGATCATTTCTCTCAACTGCATTATTATTAATTGGAGCACCCAAATGCTCCAAATAACACCGGAGGGTAAAAATAATTACCCGGGGAAAAAGTAAAAATTTTCCCCAAAAGTCCAAAATTACGCCAGAAACATAACGGTGGGAATCTTACTCATCACTTACGAAATCTTCGCAAGTTATGTGTCAATTACTATCAACGATTAAGTTAATCAACATTAATTAGAATTCGAAAATCCTAGCTATTACAAAAAGCTTGCTCCATGGCCACCGTTGATGCGGGAACGGCCATAATTTGTTGCACAATCTTGGCTAATGTTGGATACTTTGGGGCCATCTTCTTCCAATATTGTAAAACTTCAAAACTATCAATATCACCATCAAAACTAAAAGGAGTAGTTAGAAAATCTTCAAATTCCGCACTTGCGGATGAATGTCTAGGTGTTTTAGTTCTTTTAGATAAAATTTGTCTAGCTTTAGAAAGAATAGAAGGAGAAGGAGAAGAAGAAGTGGGTGGAGGATTTGTTTGTGTAGAAGCACTAGCACTAGCACTAGTTTCAAATAAATTAAGTAATTTAGCAATTTCAACACGAACATTACTAATAATATTATTAACATTCATAATAGTAGATAAACCTAAACATTCATAATAAGCATTTAAAAATTCCGTAACACCATCAATTTTAAGTCTAGGATCGAAAACGGCGGCAATAAGATAAACTACGGGAACCTCATCATAATATTTTAGCCATTTTGTTTTCATTTCGGTTGCCGCATATTTAAGTGATTCTAAAGCTAAACCGGTTTGTAAAGCCTCGGCAACATTTACGGCTATTTCTAAAAAACAACAAGAAGTAGGAATGTAAACATAACTTAATGTATTAGTAGCATCACTAAAAACTTTTAAAACACTACAAATATCAAAACAAGTTTGCCAAATACTTTCATCATCTAAAATAGACCAAGAAATAAATTGTGAAGAAAATTCTTGTAAAACATTTTTATAACGAATAGCTTGAGTTAGTAGTTTATAGGTTGAGTTCCACCGAGTTCCAATATCTTTCGAAAAAGAAATCGGAGGAAAAAATTTTTCAATACAAGTTGATCTCCATTTTCTTCTTAATTCGGTTGAATGCCAAATATGTTCAATTACATCGGTTATAGGTTCTAACATTTCATGTAAAACTTTTAGGCTATCTTTGAACACTTAAATTTAAAATATGACATGCACATCTTTGGTGAGTAAAAGAAGTTTTTATAAGTTGACCCGCATTTCCTACTAAATGGTTAACGGCGCGGGTGTTAGCGGAAGCATTATCAAATGAGTATGAAAAAACACGGTTTTGTAAATTAAATTCTTGTAAAACCGTTTTTATTAAATTAGCAATGTTGGCGGCACTATGTCTTTCATTAAAATGTCGATATGCAATAACAAATTTATGCAAGTACATATCATTATCGATAAAATGTAAAATGATGCCCATGTAAAAATGTTTTTGTGATAAAGTACTCCAAATATCACTACAAATTGAAACTTGATGCGAAAAAGATTGTAAAACCGTAAGAATTTTTTGTTTTTTTTGTTCATAAGAATGAGAAACTAATTTCGAAACTTGTTTAGGAGAAGTTGGTTTATAAGCCGGTTGAAGATAATTAGTGTTATATTCTCTTACATTAATAGATTCCGCATAAGAAAATGGAAATGCTTCGGATGCAATTAAGTTGGCTAATGCTAAAGATTCATCAACATGATTATAATTAAATAAAGAAGATTGAGAGGAAGAGGATGCAAACCCGTGGGACAATTGAGTTTGTCCCCGTGATATTTCGAGCTTCTCCGGATGAGTCTTTTGCATGTGGGTTTGCAAAGTTCCGTATCCGCCCTTCGACTTCCACTTGTACACCTTCGTACAATAATTGCACGAAACTTGGCAATAATCGTCCATCACCGGACCCTTGTTGTAATGTTTGGTGAATATGTCGGAGGTGAGCATTTTCGGTGGAGGGGCTTGTCGGAATGGCCCTTCACCTTGTGGAACTTGTGGAACTTGTGGCATTTCCGAATCCGGCGGTTGAGTCTCGCTTTCTTGTGTGCTAGGAAAGAAAGCGGGAGTCGGAGTGAAGTCATAGTCGCTTGGGAAATCCGGGTTTGCCATTTCGAAAGATCGAAAATACGAGAAAGAGAATACGAGATGGAGATTGAGAGTAGTAGTAGATAGATGAGAATGTTGGTGTGATTTAAATGAAATAATTGTATGGTATTTATAGGAATAGTGGGTATTAATTTTTTTTTTTTTTTAATTAAACTA
The DNA here is from genome assembly GCA_033239125.1 of Fagopyrum homotropicum. NCBI lineage: Eukaryota > Viridiplantae > Streptophyta > Magnoliopsida > Caryophyllales > Polygonaceae > Fagopyrum > Fagopyrum homotropicum. Next base: position 28,272,550 of record BSWB01000006.1, read on the forward strand.
GTAATAAAAAAAATAAATAAATAAATAAATAAATAAATTTTAACTTCCAACGGCTCTAATAGCCGTTGGAGTGAACGTTGGCAACCAATGTTCAAATTTGGCAAAGAGACGTTGGCTTTTGCCAACGTCTCTTTTTTTTGCCAAACCGCCGGTTAACCGCCGGTTTGGCCAAAAAAAAAATAAAAAAAATAAAAAAAGGCTCAAACCGGCGGTTAACCACCGGTTTGAACCGTCGGTTTAGGTTTGGTGTTGAACCAAACCTAAACCTAAACCGCGAACCGCCGGTTTGGTCAAACCGGCGGTTTGAGCCGGTTCACAAACCGCCGGTTCGGCGGTTTGGTTTGAACCGGCCACACCTCTACATGGTAGTTTGTGACTTCAATAAAACCTTTTAGAAAGATGAATTATGCTTAGATATGAGCAAATCCGGACTCTGAATATAACCCAAAATTCATGCTAAAATCTTGTCTATATCCACCGAAGTCCGACTTTGAATCCGATATTTATTTATTTTTCAAAAGAAAAAATATTCATATTAAGTTTTAAACAGTTAAAGTATCACATAAATTAAGTATTTTAATGATCGTGAAAATTTTAGTTTATTGGACCTTATCTCAAGGTTCGAGTACGAATTGGAGCTCCCCAGTCAAGGACTTGGAACCCATGCTCACACTTGCGGCTTTTCAGTCCGGACGAGTTTGGGGTTTTGCCGACTTACCCGGATCGGCCTGACTTTGTACAATCTAGTCCTATTCTAATATTACTTTGATTGATGATGGTATTATAGCTATTTGTTGGTGTTTTAGTTTTGTTCGTCTTAATTATGTAAGACGTGTGCTTTTTTTAACTACATTTGTTGTGGAGGCATTATTAATCTTACCGATCGGAATTGATAAAATATTAAAATGGTATTATATTTTCTAATAGAAAAGATAATTCTATAAGATATACATTTTGTTTATCTTATGGGTCGGCCCATCTCGTTGACAAGTGCTTCTGTTCGGCTTCTTTCCTCACATAGCCCATCCTGAAAACAGCTTAAGTGGGGCCTTTTCAATACTTGAACGTAAATAAATTTATTATCTAACAATTTATTGCATTTGCATTGAGATTTCATACCAATATACCACAACATTTTATTTTTTTGGGAGAATTTGGCCTACTAAGCCTTTTTGAGTTTTTGTTTAAGAAAATGTACTTCAAATTTGTTACAACTCTCATTTAATAGTAGGTAAAACTTATTAACCCTTCTATTTAGAAAGAAAGAATAAATAATGTTTGTTATTTGTTATATAAGTATAATTTTTAATTTTTAATTACTGAATTTGTTTTTTTTTCTTTTTTTTTGCCTTTTTTATTTATTTTTTATTTTCTGGACTTAATTTCTCATACCGGAATTTCTCATACTAGAAATTTCATACCAGAAATTATCATACGAAAAGTTCATACCAAAATTTTGTCATACCAGAATTTTGTAATACCAGAATTTTGTCATACCAGAAATTGTCGTACCATATTTTTTACACCAGATTTTCATACCATAAATTTCATAATAGAAAATGAACCAACACTTGAATTAAAAGTACTGGTGGAGATTTTCGCCGCTCATCAACTCGAGTTCCTTGATGGTTTCATGCGCAAGCGTCTTCACAGATAGCTATGCGTCTTCCAGCAGCTCTACGAGGAAAGTAATGGTTTCCACTAGCAACACCAGATACTCTTCTTTCATATTCTCAGTCAAGTTCTTTACAATTTACAATTCTCAGTCAAGAACAGAGCCAAGGATTTTGTTTAGACAATTCCTCAGCAGTATGTGGGGATGAGGGAAATACACATATGTTGTTTGATGTGATGGCTACTCCTGATCCATCTATTGTGAGTGTTCATGTTCCACCTTCCAAAATTGATGTTGCAGAAGGAGCAGACATTCCGGTGCTTCTTATAAAGAGATCTAGTGGTAGCAAAGGACTTGTTATTTAAGGCAGGGGCTTTGCTGCCTCTTCTGTTTCATATGACGTCCGGTCCTATGCTAGAGAGTCGACACTAAGTATGAGAAGCTCAAGTGGGCATGGCAGTGCCTCCATGTCTTCATCTACTGAAATTTTAAGATCTTGATGTTCACAATAAACAAAAGTCTCCCAAAACAAGCTAGAATTATATACCAGAACTTGGCTTTGTCCAACAAGGTTTTAGCTCAGGGTCATCCTCTTTCCATAGCCCATATGCGCCAAACGAAATTCTATAATCTTCACGGGAGTGTTGTGGCATCTAAACTTGAGTAAATTCACACCACATACAAATTCTATAAGCCAATTACACATTGGACATTGAGAATAACCGCAAGATCTCTCTCTTTTTTTTATTGAAACTAATATAAGTATTAAGATATATATGTTCAAATCTGCCTAATTGCCAACTGAAGAAGTCTCAAACTTCAATTCAAAACAAAAGAGTAGAAATAATCAATAGAGGAACTGAGCAATATCTTTTCTATATAAATAGTAGATCTAGTTAACAAAAACACTGTAAGTAAATTCAACTAACTTAATCAACAATAGCACAATGGGAGATTGAGATAATACCTTAGAATCAAAGTGTTCCCGTTTAATCATATGAGCAAGCATAGCAAATATAGTGAAAGTAAGAAAATTAACAAGAATCTGCCTTGGATCCATCAAAATGCTTGAGATCCAAGACCCGAAGCCAACGAGCTTTGAAGGACCAGATGTGGAGAATTGAGAGAAGGGTAGGTTTGGACGGTTAAAAATCAAATGGGGTTCATTTACTTAATGACAAAATCTAATTGACCTAGTTAGTAGATATAAATTTAAAAAAGTCTAGTTATCTAATTGACCCTTATTTTTTTAGTCTTTCTCTGTGTGATAGCGGACTTTTGTGATAAATATTACAAATTGGTTACTTAGTAAAAAAAATTGAAGTGAATAAATTTGAGTAGACATATAACATATTGATGATCATCTTACTAGTAAGTGGTCGATGTAGGGTTCGTTTGGTAATGTAAGATTATGTAGATGAAGATGAGGATGAACAAAATTATTTAGATGAAGATTTAAGGGGATGAAATTGCTCAAAATGATGAGTATGAAATAATGTAAAATGGGTGTTTGGTAAAATTAATATAATTGTGGGTAAAATTACAAAAAAGTACGTGTTAAATTTTGTTTTATAGATGAAAGAGATAAAAAAAAAAAAAAAAAAGAAGATAAAAGTGAGATTTAAGCCTCAATAATCTTCATAATTCTTATAATCCAAATCTTTCATAATTACAAAATTTCCATAACTTAATTCCCTTAATCTCTATAATTTAACATTTTAATCTCCTTAATTCTCTTACAAAAGAGATTACGAAAATTATTTGTTCCGTTTAATTCTCGTGTATTCTTAATTTACACACTTATCAAATGGGCCCTTAATATTAAAATTACGTTAGTCTTATATAATGACCTTTAATATTAAAATTACGTTAGTCTTATATAATGACCTTCGTGAGATCCAATTTTAACATTTTTGTCAATGTTTATTTTCTTAACGAAAAAACATGTAGAAATATTTATGAAAATGGTTTTCCGAATCATGTCTAGTCCACTGTTCCTTTGTCGATAGTAAAATGGCAACATCTTCTTCGTCTTCACTGAGCTCTGTGTCTTATGACCCACCACCACGCACCTCTTTCCCGACACGATTCAGACCCCCAAGAATCTCCACAGGTTTTAAATACAAAAAATTAAAATCACAGTCACCAATGCCCTCTTTGCTAAATTATAACATCGAAAGCAAGAATCTTTACACTCCCAGACCTCCATTATTATCGTATACCGTACCCCTCAATTTCCTCCATCCCCATTTCAAGCTCCTTTCACTTCACCTCTCACTGTCATTCACAGACCACTCTAACCTAGTTTCTGATGGACGAGAGGCCGGAGACGGAACTCATATCAATTCCGGCGAGCCCTAATCGAGGCTTGACGCCGGACACACTGACGCCAGCAGGGCAAAGGTCGCCGACGAAGGCTGCGTCGGCGAAGGAGGCTAGGTCCTCATCAGCTTGGACGCCGACATCGTTCATATCGCCGAGGTTTTTAAGCCCAATAGGAACCCCGATGAAGAGGGTTTTGGTTAACATGAAAGGGTATTTAGAGGAAATGGGTCATCTCACTAAGCTTAACCCACAAGACGCGTGGCTTCCGATCACTGAATCTCGTAATGGAAATGCTCACTACGCTGCGTTTCATAACCTCAACGCCGGTATTGGCTTCCAAGCTCTCATGCTTCCCGTTGCCTTCTCTTTCCTTGGATGGTAAATTTTCTTCTACATTTTTTTAGCATAACTGCATTATTTAATTAACTGATATTTGATAAATAGTCAAAGTATGTTCTTTAAGTAGGTGAGAGATGCGGGGACTGTGTTGAACATAAGGATATGATTTGATACCGAAAGATTCATGAGTGTCTACTGTCTAACATTCTTTTGTGAGATATGTACAAATACTTTGTTTAAGTTGAGTCCCTTTCAGCTTTTGTTGTTCCCCATAGCTTTTGCTTTGCACATTTAAAGGCTCTTGTAAATTGTAATTATTCTGCCTCTTTTAGCAAGATGAAGATATCACTTGTTGCATTGTTCAATTGTAGCTTCAGCTTTTTCTTAGTGTATTGATATTTTGGATCAAATTTGAGATCATAGGCAAAGCAGCCTGCAGCAAAATTAATTACAATTTAGCTGTAAATTAGCTGGGAAACTGCTAGTATGCTCTTAAGGTATGATGAATTCGCCTTTTAATGACGGTATTGTCATCAAATATGTTGTAGGGGTTGGGGAATACTTACATTGACAATAGCGTATATCTGGCAACTCTACACCTTATGGATTCTAGTTCAGCTACACGAAGCAGTTCCGGGAAAGAGATACAATCGATACGTGGAGCTCGCACAGGCTGCATTTGGTGAGCAACTATTCTTTAATTGCTCATTACTATAACGAGACACGAGTAAATGATCGAAATCTGCTTTGCCAATTTACTCAAGCTTTGTGTTTGCTATGACTTTCTCAACCAGAAGTTCTGTTAATGTGGTTGCTTTTTCTTTGTTGCAACAACTTCCATTGTTATGACTTTGACAAAGCTTGAGTAAATTGTCAAAGCAGATTTCTACTTGAACAGATTGAAATCTGCTAAGAATGCAGTTAAATGGTAGTTAATTTGACTGATGAAATTGTGTTGGTTGGCAGGAGAAAAGCTGGGACTCTGGCTTGCTCTATTTCCAACAGTGTATCTATCTGCAGGAACTGCAACTGCATTAATACTGATAGGGGGAGAGACGATGAAGCTGTTTTTCCAAATAGTATGTGGACCTCTTTGTTCGTCCAACCCGCTCACTACTGTCGAGTGGTACCTAGTGTTCACCTCATTATGCATTGTTCTGTCTCAGCTTCCAAACCTTAATTCAATAGCAGGGCTCTCTCTTATTGGAGCTGTCACTGCAATAACATACTCTACCATGGTTTGGGTGCTTTCGGTTAGTCAGGAAAGGCCGCGTACTTTATCTTACCATCCCATTTCACTACCTTCGTCTACTGCCACTGTCTTTGCGGTCCTCAACGCCCTTGGAATTGTCGCTTTTGCATTTCGGGGCCACAATTTGGTCTTGGAAATCCAGGTTTGAATCTACAACTCTAAGAATTGATCATACATGCATTGCATGGATATGTATGACTTTTTTTTGTACTGACTTGTTTTCAGGCTACAATGCCGTCGACTTTCAAGCACCCGGCTCATGTGAAAATGTGGAGAGGAGCAAAGATTGCCTATTTCTTAATAGCTATGTGCTTGTTCCCTATCTCCATTGGAGGCTACTGGGCTTATGGAAACCTTGTAAGTTGAAAGACAAGTGTCATTTATTACGCGTTTCGGTTATGCAACATATTGAAGAACCGATATATCTTGTGACAGATGCCGTCGGGAGGGATGCTAAACGCGTTGTACGCATTCCACAGCCGTGACATACCGAGATTCCTTCTTGCAATGACATTCCTTCTGGTAGTATTCAACTGCCTGAGCAGCTTTCAAATATACTCAATGCCGGTCTTCGACAGCTTCGAGGCCAGTTACACAAGCCGGACAAACAGACCGTGCTCAGTTTGGGTGAGATCTGGATTCAGAGTATTCTACGCATTCATCTCCCTCCTCATCGGGGTAGCGCTTCCTTTCCTATCCAGCCTCGCGGGTCTCCTGGGAGGGCTAACGCTTCCGGTCACCTTCGCCTACCCGTGTTTCATGTGGGTGTTGCTGAAACAGCCCACAAGACGCAGCTTTGACTGGTACTTCCACTGGACTCTTGGTTGGCTCGGAGTCGCCTTCAGCTTGGCGTTTTCGCTGGGAGGGATCTCGAGTATTATTAGCAACGGGATGAAGTTGAAATTCTTCAAGCCCCCAAGCTAATGAATCTTCTATTTTTGCAATGTACTATATTCTTAGTTTGATCCTTAAGCTTGAACACCTTCCTCGGATAAGAAATGGTTTGTTTCATAAGTGAAGCTTGTTCTTAGAACTCCTTCCTTCCTAGGACATGACTCTGTAAAATAATATATCAAAGTTTTGTTTATTAGCAGTTTAAGCAAATTAAAGTTTGTTTATTAAATTTTAGGACTTTTTTATTTATAAAACCTTAAACTATTCAAAATATTATCGGCCAACAAAAGTGGGTTGCCTTCGCTTTTTATTTTCTTATAACTATGAATGTCTTATTAAAATTTTCTACTGTATTTATGGGCGTAGGTTATTATTTAATATGGAGCTGATTATTTAATTATTTATACTAATTTAAGAGAGTTTAAATATTTTAATATATTTACTAAAGTTAATCATTAACATAATAAAATAACAAAACCCCATATCTTATTACCCATGATTCAAAGATTGTTTTATAAAAAAGAAAAATAACTTTGAACTAAGACAAATTTGTACGAAGAAATTACAGTTTTGTGAAATATGAGATATTGGGTTTGTTTGTTAAATTTAGATTCCGTAGATGATTGTGAAGATGAAGAATTAAGGAGATGAAATTGTTTCGAAGGAGATGAGTATAAAAGATGGAAAAAGACGAGGAGTATAAATGAAATTTTAACCTCAATAATTTTTATAATATAGGATTATACAATTTTTATAATCTAACTCCCTTAATCTTTATAATTCAATATCTTCGATCTCCTTTATTCTCCTACCAAATAAGAGAATTATTTAAATCATTTTTATCCCCATAATTTTCATACCCTTAATTTTTTGGCTAACCAAACGGGACCATTGCTAGTAAGATAGTAGACCGTCTTGACTTAGTATATTGTAAAATATAAGATATTACCTTGAAAGCGTGAAAGATTTTGAATCGTATAATGAAGACACGCTTAACTTTGAGGATTTAAGTTGATATGGAGTGCAGTTCCCAATCGACATATTGAACGAAAATAGTGTTATAATAGGGAATTGGGACCAAATAAATGAGTGAAAATCTAAAAATAGGAAGCAAAATAAGAAGAGAAAGAGTCAAAGAAAATGATGTGGTACGGTTAGATGGGTAAGCAAAAGAGGGATGGCCCGTGAGCACAGTTTCAGTTGTTGAACTACTCTCTACGTAAGACTTAATAACACAATTTGGCTTACACAATACAAATGCAAATATGCATGCAATACAGCAAGTGTATGTGTGTAATGATTTCATCTTCTTAGCGTGCACTTCATCTCCTATTCTGCATTGCATGCGCCACAAACTAACATTATTATCACATCCCATGAACCATCAATCTATATTATTAACACCCACTCAACTGTTTATGTTCATGACTCATGAGAGTGACAACAAGTAAAGCAAACAGCACACGCTAATGGAGTAGCAACTACTCCAAGGGGGCCCCTGCTTCCTTCATCTTCATCACTCACTTGTCTGCTGATATTTGAACATGAGATTTAATGGTTTCTTAGACCTAATTTAGCCTTCTTTAGGTTTTGTCAACTTGGAGTTTTGACTTAGACGACTCAATTACAGTGAGCCCACCATTGTCACACTAATGCCACCAATCTCGCCCTTTATGCCGCATGCCTTTGGATTTTTATTATTATTTGAGTTATTTATTATTGTCGAAAATATGTGCGGAGTTCTTGAGAAGCCCAAAGCGCATGCAATCTACAGTGCAATTGCAGAGAAGAAGTGCATAAATCCTAATCCCAAATCCCAAAAAACTGACTGCATTTTTTTGCTTCCTTCAAGGGATCTTTAAAGTTTTAAACTTAACAACAGACTTTCTGCAAGATAAAAGATAAAGAACGCACCTCCCCAGAAGACTGTCTACTATAGAACCTCCTATACCCATCTAAACAACTTTCAAAATCCACCCACGACAAACAAATCAAAACAAATTAGAAATCAAAAGCTTAACATTATAATAACATTACCAATTTTTTTTAAAAAGAGAAAAACATCAAGAAACGATGAAAACCATTTGTTGCTGTTGTTGTCGATGTGACTTTTTACTCCAACCCAGCAGTTCCAGGTGTTGATATGGCTAGGTCTGGCCAACCGAAGCAATCTCCACCCTCTGTTAAACCACCGGCATCCACAGTCTCCATCTGCCACGTGTTGCAACCTGATGATGACCCTCCAGATGACCCAACTCCGTTCACATTCTCCATCCCCGGCCAGTCTCCAACGGATTTACCGAATCCAAACCCTAACATATCAAAACCTGATGAAGTTCCGGATCCAAGACCGAGTCCGTACCCACCCAGGCCCAGAAACCCGCCCGGATGTTGCGACCCGAGCAACGAACTAAAACTCCCTGGAATCGCCTCGTTCAAGTTCATGTCCAAGGGACAAAGTGTAGTGGTAGGCGTATGATTTGTCTCCGTTTTGATGCCGAATGAAACGGGGTTGAAATTGGGAGTACTAACCGAATCATTCGGGGCAGAGTTACAAGCAACTGGCGAAATCGGAGGAGGGAGGGTTTGAGGTGTCGCCGGAGCTGACGTAGCGGAGGAGGATGAGGAAGAACGAGAGCGCTTGGAGTTCTTGCGGGAGCCACCACCGACTGGGATGTTTCGGAGGGAACCGCCACGTGTCCAGTAACGACGGCAAGATTTGCAGAAGTAGCGAGGTTGAGAGAGGTTATAGTTGTTGTAGTAGCAGAACTTTGTGTTTGTTGATTCACATCTAGGACACTGTAGATTCTCCGGCTCCGGCGGGTGTGGTGTGTTTGGTACTCCAGCGGCCATGACAGCACCTTTGAGCGGTCGAGTTTCGCTGATCTCCGATGACATGTTTAGTTTCTAGAAAAGCGAGAAGAGAAGAAGGTATGGTAAAAGGTAAAGTGAGCAGGGGTTTGTTTGTTGATGGGGTTTTGAGTTTCAACTTCAACCTGGGAAAAAAAGGTTTTATAGGCGGCTTGGCTCGGCCTTTCTTAAATAAATAAATAAATAAATAAATATATTAAAATCTTGTTTATTTCTTCATTCTCATCTTCCTTTCTGTCTCAGGCAGTTGGCACTTTGACAGGAATGTTTGGAGCATCCCTCATGGCTTTAAATCATAAAGTATTTACTTCTTTTTTGATTAATAAATTTGTAATTTGTAAATATATAAACTTGATAAATATTATTAATAGTTATAAATAAAAAAAAATGTATATTATTATGTTTAATGGGTAGGAGGGGCATGGGCTGATGGGCAGGTGAAGGGTGATTACTTGAGAAATTGGCATGCCTAAATTATGGCTGGTTTCTCCCCTTCCTAACACACTCAATTACACTGTGTTTCCATATTTTATAACTTTTAATCTCATATTTGTAAATAGGGTGTGATGGAAGAAGATGATGATGATTTGGAATAAAATGATTGACAGATGGTAAAGGGCAAACCCAATAAAACATGCATCTCCTTAATTAATTGAGAACTTTGTTTGGTGGTCAATAATTGTTCCCAATACCCTAATTAAAAACAAATACGCAGCCCAATACACATTAAGTATGATTATACCACTCCAAAGTGCTACCAAACAAGTACTAGTTGTCCAAGTTAGATTGACTCTAATTTTACAATATCATTCTGTTAATGATCCAAATTTATAATAAGGAAGAAAAATGTAGGAGGAAAGCGGTTGTGAAGGGTCAAAGGTGAACACGCGCAATTGTACCCCTGATTCCATCTTCCTTCTGTAGGATTTGATTTCTCTGTCAACTGTATTATTTTCTGACAACACAATGACTCAATCCTGGCCCTTCATCTCCACCCTCTATCCCCAACCCACGGCTACGATTCATAGTCCACTGTACGTTTCACCCCATTATTCCTGCCTAAAATCTGTATTACGTTTTCCGGTTTGATGTTACCATTCGCCCCTAAACGACGTCGTCTCGTTTCCTATCAGATTCTTCATACCATTAACGTTAACCACACCACTCAAATCTTATCCATCAACAGCTACCGAGGAGGGTCAATACTCCAACACCCCTATATATACAAATGGTTGGATCCTATATTTGCAAACACAACAACAACTTCACCTAACGACGCCGTTTTATCACAAACACCACCGATCCACAACTCTCTATCTCCACTTTTTTAACATTTTTTTTGTATTAATATTGTTTTGGCGGTTATAAGTTTACTCATGGATCCAACTGGCCAGAATTCCAACTTACACATGGGTACGTATTTCAGGTCAATTAATATGTTCATTCCATAATCCATTTTCATTTTTTTCAGTCAGTTTTCCAGTTCATCGGTTCCAATTCAGTTTCGAACTTATGCATCTGAGAGTCACTTTAAATTGGATTATAGGATTATACAAGGCAAAGGCATCAAAAATTATACCCACAAGGATCGGTACGATGTAGGATAACGCAAACTAGAAGTTGTCTTCTACAAATGAACGAGGTTGGATCATTGAGCACAAAGACACATGATTATGAATTTGGGTTTTAGAGAAGAAAAAAATCTTTGGAGAATAAAGATATAGTAAAGCACAAATAATGACGGGCTAAATAATGGACCTTTCTTCTACCTATGAAGAGTTGGAGAATGAAATCGTCGAATGCTTGCATGTGAGGTGCCATCGTATTAGAGATTTAGATGTGGGATAAGCAAAGGATTTCAGCTAAGGTTTTTAATTCAAATTTGAAGTCGGTGAGTGTCAAATCTAACATTATATATATATAGCCTTTAGAATCATGTATTTTTGTATCAATTTAAGTGTAGAAAGTTTCTCTTTTCATATTTCGTTGTATACTTCGGTTTAATTTATTCATGTTTCAGGCATTTAAGGTCATTTATATAGTATAATTGTATGAAAATATCAAAGAACAAGTATTTAATCTTATCGAAGAGTACATGGAAACATCATGTTTGACTGAAGATTGAAGAAGTCAAATGGAAATCATTGAAGTAGGATGTCATTTTATGACGACCTCTGAAAGATTACCGATTTCGATCATCTTCCTTTAGATTTGGACAATCATGTCAACTACAAAGTTGTAGATGTTCGAGAAATAATTGAAAGTAATACTTATGGTGACGTAGTTGCAACCAAAGCATCGGAAAAGTCGATTTTACTAAACTGTCGTAAAAGTTGTCAAACAACGTTGCCAAAGGGCATGAAAACAACCTCTCAACGGTCAGCTTACCACCGTAAGGATGACGTATCGTGGCCGTTTCGCCTACCATCGAGAAGGAAATAAAATCTTTCAATTGTAACTTTGAAAGAGTTATAACCCTAGACTCCGAGGCTTTCCCCTATATATTCGTATGTTAGCCTAGTGTTAGACACACTCATTCATCCCGAATTAGACATCGCTCAGATTTGTCCTTACCCTAGCCGTCAAGTAGTTGTTTGTTTTGCTTTGAAGGTTCACCCTAGTGGAACCAAACAATTATGAATTTATTTCTTTCTCGATTTATATAATGTTTTTGCTTTATATTTAATAATGACTTGCTAAATTTCCCTCGTGATCTAAGGTTTAGATAATCCCGGTGATGTTTTAATTTATTGTTGCATATATATTGTGAATTGAGATTGTGACATTGCTTCTATTCAAAGTACTTCATTTTTACATTTTATTTACCTGCATAATAAGTGGCGTTTATAACTAGTTTAGATAAAACAAGTGAAGAGACAAAAATGAATGACGTTTTATTGGATATATTGAAAAGAACTTTGTTTAAGGGATTGTATCATACCTTTTACTTCGAGGATTTCGAACTATAGTAAAACGTTCCGGTCTTTGTACATTTTCTAACTGAAGAGAAACAAGTGAATGTTTCTCTTGGTCTTTTCTGAATTTCTAAGTTCTTAAAGAGTTTTCCTATATTTACCGAACCGCCGGATTGAGAGCTACGGAGTTGGAAATCATGGTCTTTGTTTGTCTATGCCAAAAACTATTTTAGATAGTTATCTACAATATTCATATATCAATGTTCACGAGTCTCATATATGCAATATTACTTTAATTCATTATAGTGTGATTTATATTTTCTCATATTACCTCCCTTCATTATTTGCCTCAAATAGTCATTGATTTCCCTTATTTTCCCTTTTATCGTTGTTTCACCAAAAGACATTGTTTCCTCTATTCCTTCTTTTACTTAATGTAATTGTCTATTAATTACATTCATAACAAACGTGGTCCTGGTAAATTCGATATCCAATATACTACATCCGATCTCCTATCCTTGCGGGGGAGGTTATTGTTAACTATATGGTTAAAACTTTCACGATTAAGTTTTTGGCTCCGTAATGACGGATTGTAGATAGTTTTGGTTGTTTTTTATATTCGATTATTCTAGGTTTCTTGTTACTTTTGATATTGGTTTCCTTTTGTTTTTGTTCCACATACTAGAATCCCCAAAAAAAGATGCACAAGGCTGATTAACCGCTCACACTGGAAGCAAAGATCGAGCCTATACAATATTTGATTCATAAAAAGGCACGTTCAGTGGCGAGATAAATTAATGTCCTCACCAACACTTGATGAATTTTGAAAATATATTGAATATCGTCAAACTCCGCGTTTGTATTCTTTCTAGATAGAAAAGCTCACTACTAATCGTGGAAGTTTTACCGACGTACAAACAACATCCTCGCAAGGATACGAGATCATATGTAGTATAATCTGGTAATGAATTCACATGGATCGTGTCTGATTTGGATGACTATAATAATTAATTATTTTACGTGAAAACAAAACAATAAAGCACACAATGAATGGAAGACGATATAAAGAAACATGAATCCTACTATAATGATTGTCCAACTTAAATGCGACTAATTATAATCTTTAATACAAGGATTTTATGAGTTAATTATGATTAAGCTACAATAACAGTCTAACTTAAATACAACTAATTATAAATTTCAACCATAACTAGAAACCTTAACTACAAGAAAAGTAATATCTATTTTTAAAAAAAAAATATTTCTAAAAAAATATTCATAATGTTAATCGTCACTATGACACGTAACTCAATGAACACGAAAACTTTGTTCAAACAATTATCTTTCAAAGTTTAAAATAACGGAGCAAGTTCTCCGTGGTGTCCATAAGGTTTTTTAAATTTTTTATATGGTAACAATTTTTTTAATTGTAATTTCATGTGATACACACAAACTTTTGTTTGATTAATCTCCATAAACCATTAATTCATTTTCCATCAATCTTCCATTAGTTGAATCTTTGTCATTGTGAATGTTAAGCTAACTAAGTTCAAATTAGTTTCAATAAATAAAGTCAAAAATAAATGTATTTTTAGAACAAATATGAGCTATCGAACCTAAATAATGTAGGTTTTAGTCGCATTTTCGAAGCGAAAACAGAAAGAAGGTGTACTCGAATTTGCAATAAGAGAGTGTTCAGAAGAAATTTCAAACAAAAAGAGGAGGAAGAAGCAAAATGCCTAGGGAAGATTTTGAATTGAACTTGTTGTGTAAAATCCTTAACAACATTAAGAAAATAATAAGTAATATAATTTAAATAGTTATCCTTGATCAACAAATAAAATAATAAAAATATTATATCACCTTAATAAAAAAATATTTTAGTAATAAATTGTTAGTCACCAAAGAAACTAGAAATTTACATGTAGAAATTATATATGACTAAATATCAAAATTTAACATGTATTATATAGATACATCAATTAATCATCCCACTAAAGTAAAATGTACCATCCAATGAAGGTATATCAAAGTTCCAATGTAAAATACCAAGCATTATGTACCATCCAATGAATGAATGCTAACTAATTGATGTATTTAAATATTGAAATGTTTAAACATTTTTTAGTCACATATAATATGTATATATGTAAATTTTTAGTTTATTTGATGACTAATAGACAGATTTTATTAAGGTAATATAAATTTTTTTATAATTTTATATTGAAACAATTTGGTTTACTAGGCTTTTTCTAGTTTTGTGTTTTGTAAATGTAACCTTTGAGATAAGAGTGTGTAGAATTTGAAAATAAATACAAAAGGTTGGGGTCTATTTACTTAATTGAAACATTAAAAAGCCTAATTACTACTCTAGTTTTTCAAAGAGGCCTAATTATCAAAATTGTCCAATTTTATTTGTTGATTATTATAATTATTTAAATTAAATTACTTATTATTCCTGTAATGTTGTTAAAATTTTGATAACAAGTCCAATTTAAAATCATCACTAAAACTCACATTATTTTTATAGCTTATGGTTCGAAAAGACAAAGATTGAACCCATAAAAATTTGGATGAAAAATAAATGAATGATTACGAAGACTAATTAAACAAAATTTTGTGGGCATTACATGAAATTACATTAAATAAAATTGGTTGGAAAATAAAAGGTTCAAAACTTCATGGACAGTTGATTAATAATAAAAAAGAAGTTAGAAATACTTTATATATTTAGAAAAAACATTAGTGAGATATGAATATTTTATATACCTAGTTTAGTTGATAAATTTAGGTAATTTATAAAGATGGTTGTGGAGGGAACTTAACAAATCTGGAAATATTGGAAAAGTTTGTAGAAGAAGATCCATAATTTGAAATAAAATTGGAAAAGTTGATGTCATATATAATATAATGAAATTTAATGCAGTTAGAAGAATTGGCAAAAGTGGGGGTCCCACGGAGCTGGTCGGTTCCAACTTCCCAACTTATTCAAACTTGCTCCTCCTCATTATCATAAAAAAACAAAATCCAACAACTTATACTGCTACAGATTACAGTCTAGAGCAGAGACGCAACACATTTTTTAGCATACCTCAAATCAGAATTACTACTTCCTCAACCCTTCTTCTTTTTTTTTGGTTTCGCCGCTCTACATGCGGGACGGAAATAAGTCGTGACCCATTGATTGAGAATACCCTCCCAATATCAGTTTTTTCATACATGTCGTCAGGAAGATTCGAACTCGAATCAACACATCTTCATTATCAACAATTTTTTTTATTTAATGCAATGCTCTTTCTTGAATTTACTTGTAGCCCAATAACAAATTTTTTTTTTTTAATCATTGACTATTATCGTTACGTTCTTCTCAAAATTTTAATGTAACAACCCCTTATAGGGTAGTAGTGTGAAGGTTTTCAAAAGTTAGGTCTACTAATGTAGTACTTGTAGCCGTAGTCGTACATTTTTGGCTGGTGAGAATAAGACTGGTAATCATCTTTTGGGCCCACGGCCCATTCATCTATGACTATCATTGTCAAGCAAGACCATTAAACGGGCCTACTATAACCGGTAGGTTCAATTGGGCTGGACCCACACTTTCAGACTAAGGCTGAATGCTTATCTGTTAATCTTGTTTTTAATTAACATAAACAAATACTAACTGTTAATCATCTGCATTCAGGGCCTTGTTGTTACTTGTTACCAGTCATATTGTACTGTAACAGAAATGTGTTATTTTTTTTCTTTTTCCCATAAAAATAAAATAAATAAGAACAATTTTAATAACTAGAAAAAACTAGAGGAGTAAGTTTTTTAATATTTCAATTAAATAAATATATTCCAATCTTTTATATTTATTTTCAAACTGTACACACTTTTTTACATTTATTAAATATAAAAAGTATAAAAAGTCTAAGTAAACCAAATTGTTTAAGAATTGTAAATTTGAATAAAACATTGCTACTCTTGACAAGCCCCCAAAGTCCGTCGAATCTTCCTTTGTAAACCCTAACATTCAAGCCTCGCTGAAAATCTCAATTTATGCTAAAATAAAGGAAGTGCCCGTCATATGATCATCAGAACTGGCTTCAGAGTCACCGGTGATGAAGAAAGAGGCTTCGCTGGAATATGTGAATCGTTTGTTTGGAGCTACCATCCGCTGTAAGTATTCGAATGACAACATTTCAGGTATGGTTTGATAAACTCAGATTTTACTATTCGTTGGTGATGGAAAGATTCAATTTCGACATTATCTGCAATTTTGGAGATTCTATACATCATATAGATGATTAGCAACCTACAGTTACGGTCTTTAATCGGTAAATCTGATATATGCATATTATGATCATTGTGTAATGTTGGGTGAAGAACAGGAAGAATCAGCTTTGTTATTATTTTTGAGTCCTAATTTGTGTTGTTCCGTGTCTGTACATCCCAAGCAAATCCTCGATTAGAGAATATCCGATTCACCTTCATATTCCAAACTACCTTTTAATATCATCATAAGAATTTCATGCATGATAATAGTAACTTTAATATGGTTTAAGACTGGCATATTGTTGCTTTCCTTTGTCCCGTGTGGAATCAAGCCAAATGCTCCATGAATTGGCATTTGAAGCCAATGCTCCTTCACAGTGTTACATGGTACGTGGTTCGATTCGGAACGAGGTTCTAAAACGGATACGTGATTCGCTACCTCTACCGAATCGGGTACGATGGGTTCTATGGGGTTATTTTTTTTATTTAAAAAAATGAATTCTTAATAAACAAGATAAATATAAAACTCAAACTTAATGTTGCTTATTTATTAATAGCAAAACAGTGGGATAATTTGAAACAGGAGCCAGTTGGGTGAGTTAAAAATAAAAATTAAAATAAAAATTAAAATTAAATTGAAGTGACTTGAAAACAGATTTTTTTCTTCAATTTTTCATATACATTGAACTACAACTTCCAATTCTTCGTCTTTAATGATATGCACAACTTCCAAGACCTCTCCTCCCCATATATTATCTTTCCTACTTGCCCTAGAGCTTTTGGTTTACTGGCCTTCTTCGGTTCGTTAGATGTATAGATCCGGGTCACGAACCCCATCGTTCCGGTTCGCGAACGAACCACGAACTCAACTTCAATGCTCCTTCATTTGGCTTTACAGCATGTTGCTTCTTGATATAGTTGCTTTCTCCTCTTTTACTGGCTTGTGGAATCTCAGTCTCACCTCATGGAGAGGATAAAAACGTCCCTATAACCCTATTAAATTGAAGTTTGGCGTTATTTTGTGCAGGAAAACTGGATCTGGTGCATGTAATGGGGCCTTTTTGGCATGGTAAGTACTCATTGCGAGTGCAACTAATTTGCTAGCTGTTTCATTGCATGTTTTAGATCTATATTCTCCATGATGTATTTTCCTTTGACAATCTCATAAACAGGGTCATTGTAGAACCCACTAACAAAAATCTTACTCCTAGAACTCCAATGCAAGAATCACACAATACAACAAAACTTGAGGAATCCCCAGTCACAGAAAATCTATAGCTAGCACATATTGGATAGATCATTTATGGGAGAACATATGTGACTAGCATTTATTTCTTCCTGCTTTTGTAAATTATTCCTCTTCTCCGCTATGTTTTAACTGAAATAATGCAGGGTTTAAGTAGAAAGGATTATAATGTTATCAAGGACGGTGGTAGTTGATGACCTGAACGATACAGTAAAGAATCACATTGAGAAGGAATCATGTTAAGTGTATGCTTTCATTCAAACGTGGTCACAAGGAAAAAATCTGACCAAGTTAAACAACAAATAAAATCCTTTCTGTTCGCATTCCAATTGCATAGAGTGTAGTCAGATATTGTTGAAGAGATATAATTATAATCTGTCATGGTTACAGCCAATTCGATACTTTATCTAGCAAAAGTTAGTAGTTTTTTCTCTTTCGCTTGAGAAGAAATGGGACCAAGAGCTGTCATGGTTGCAGTTGAGTTGTTAATAGCCAAGGAACATGGGCGGGGGAGGTGAGGAGTAGTCCATACCAAAAGTTGGAGGAAGAATAATATCATCAACTGTTGGTGGTGGTGGTGATTGAACTGGTGGAGGAGGGGATTGAACAGGTGGAGGTGGCGGTGAGTTCATCGGAGGCGGTGGAGGGGAATAGACTGGTGGTGGTGGAGAAGATTGCATTGGTGGAGGCGGGGAGAACACGGGAGGTGGTGGAGGTGGAGATTGTGTTGGTGGAGGTGGGGAGTGAACTGGTGGGGGAGGAGAATAGACAGGTGGTGGTGGCGGTGATCGAACTGGAGGTGGTGGTGGAGGAGAAGAAGAGACCTGAACAGGTTTTGGTGGTTTCGGAGATCCACCATGACCACACTTAGCCTTACTACAATCGACTGGCTTACGGATTATCTCTTTACACTGGTTAACATCCCTCTGCTTTGGCATCCCAGGCAAGCAATTCTTACGATCTTCTAATTCTAATCCTTTTCTTTTTGCAGCCTCACAACTCTTCCCCAAGCCATTGAAGTAGTTCTTCTCAATCACAATCCTCTTCAACTTGGGCAACTCGCATACCGTGTCAGGCACCACGCCGGTAAGCTTGTTGTTCGATACATCTAATTCCTCCAAGCTCCATAACCCTTTGAAACAATTTGGTAACAACCCCGAAAATGAATTCTGACTGATGTCAAGAACCGTAACATTCTTAAGTAACCTCAAATCAGACGGAAGACACCCTGCTAGATCATTGTTTGCCAAATTGATTTCGTGTATTGTCTCGTTCATGTTTCCAATACTAGTAGGAACACAACCCGAGAACTTGTTATTCGCAAGAACAACAACCGAAACCTTGGAGTGTCCGAGATTCTGTGGGATCATCGAATGGAACCTGTTGTGGTTCAAGAATAAAGCATCAAGGTCCATTTCAAATATCTCCTTGGGCAACTCTCCTTCAAAGTCATTAAACCGAAGGTCAAGATACTTCAAAGAAGTCAATTCCAAGACAGACTTAGGAAACCGACCCACCAGGCGATTATTGCTGACATCCAACTCATGCAAGAGCTTGAACCTCTTGAAAACATCAGGAATGATACCACAAAACCGATTGGAGTTGAGATGAATGAGGGCCAAGTCACTTAACAACCCGAGTTCAGCCGGTAGATACCCAGCAATATCAGCATGGTTGAGGTCTACACCAGCCACCACAGTGATGTTATTGTCATCAAGAGCCGGTGAACAAAAGACGCCTTTGTAAGAGCAAACATCAGGGCCTACCCAATTGGATGTTATTTTCATGGGATCCGAGTACATTGCCTTCTTCCATGCTTGCAGCGCGACATAAGCATTCTTCAGCCGGTCGTTTTTGAATGTGAGACCGGCTTTGTGTTCCACCTTGAAGTTAGTCGGCAAGTCCCCTCCATGCTGAAGGGTTAAGAGCTGACGACGAGCAATCCACGAGGCTTCAGCATCGGAGAGTGCATCGATGGAATGTAGGAGGGAGATGAGGAAGAGGAGGCAACAACCTGGGACCTTCATGTTAGGCCAGGGGTTGCGGGAACAAGTTAGGGAAGGCCAAGTATTTCCTTGTGATTGTTGTGGTTTATATGCAGGAATTTGAGCCATTTTAGAGTTCAATTGGTTGGTAATGACACACTATATTTTGAATGGACATGCAAACTTTCATCCTATTACAAAGAAACGAGTTGTTTGTTGTTGCAACCCTCCAAAAATAGAGGATCTTAGGTGAAGAATCTCTTTTAACACAACTATGTCTTTGCTATGTTTGGAATTAGGATCTGTAAGGCTAAATTTTTTGAACAAATCAATTAAGTCCACGTCATTTAACACAACTATATCTTTTCATCACTTTATTTTTTATTTTTCTTCTAAAACAAAATTTCACTTCATATGTTTGTAATGTCATATAGACGATTTGTTTCCAACAGTTACGAATAAACTTTTGGAATTTCTTTAGTACAAACTAATTATATAAATAAAGAGATTTGTATAATTATCTGTGTATAATATTAGGTAAAATTTGTTGAAGGGTAAATTTATATTTGATCTGGTTCAAGTACAAAGAAAAATTGCAGGTACGGAGCTAGACAACATTTCCGTTGATGTGCTTGATTTAACGGTGTATGTTAGTCAACGTTATTTAATAATTTTTTGGACATTGCGGTAGCATTTTTGTAGTTATATGAAGTACGATAATTTTGTCTTTTTGAAAATCTGTTTTAAGAGGTTCTGATGCACCGACAATTTAGTGATTTCTAAAAGATTGTAATGAGAATATGTTTTTGTTTTGTTAGTGCAAACTATTTGTTCTAATGGTTTTATATTTTTGTTCCATTAATTCAAACTATTTGTTGTAATAATTCTTATTTTTAACACTTTTTCGTTCGAATTGTTTATACATTTTCATTCAAACGTATTTTTGTTCAATTAGTTCAAACTGATTTTTTTCCTAGTAGTTCTCATTTTTTACACATTTTTTGTTCAATTTTTTTTTTTATAAAAATAGTGATTTCTAGAAGGTGTAATGAGAATAGTCTATCCCTTTATCACGCGGATAATTCGGTAGACCTAATTGAAAAAAATATAATAAGAAGTTTTTTTTATTCAATATAATCATCAAGTTACAATAAGTTAAAATATTTTTACCTCAAAATGTGGAAGGAAATTCATCTAACTAAATAAATTTTAAATCATTGAACTGAATTAACATATCTTCATCGTCTTGTACTGTCATTTCCGATATCGATTTTGGAGAGTTTGTGAGGTTGATCCACTTTTTTTTTACTCTCAATATGTATATCTGAACATACATAACTTTTGAATAACAATGGTCATATTTTAAATTTATTATTTTGTAACAACGACTATTTTTCAAATACTAGTTGACGCGGATTCGCAGCGCGTACTCAGCGGTCATGTAATCGGAATGTATAACCGGACGGTTACGAATTGCGAATCCGGTTTGACGTTTTTGTAATTCATCGCCATTTACCTAAAATCCACCTTTCTTAAAAGCTTTCCTTTATCTTCTACCCTACACTACTATACTCAAATTCGCAACAAAAACAGAGTGCTGTTGTTGAATTTGTGTTCCTCTCATAATTTCCCTTTTAGATATGAAAGAGAGGTGTGACGATTGCAGAGGACTCGAAGAAGACATCTATTGGACACACTTCCAGTCCATGAAATTCTGTCAATTCCTAACTAGAGACTTCCACTCTCAACTTGTAAGCTTCACTTCTCCAAATCCCTAGAACTTGTGTTTCCCGTTCCTTCCCTCTTTACATGCAAGCTAATTCTTGTCATTGCATGCATATTGATAATCATATTGTTGGTAATTCCTTGTTATTCCTGGTAATATGTTGATTTCACAGATGCAATTAGGTTAAAACTGCATGCATGTTGAAATCTAATATCTTATTTGGATGATCAGGTGATTCCTGAGAGATTTTCAGAGAAAATGAGGGGCCATTTGAAACAGAATTTGATAATCAGAGGCCCAAGTGGCACTACTTGGGATGTAAAACTTGCGGAAATTGATGATGTGTTGTCATTTGGGGCTGGATGGGAAGAATTTGTAGATGCTCACTCTTTAGATGAAAAGGACATTCTGATCTTCAATTACAAAGGAAACTCTGAATTTGATGTTTTAATCTTTGGAGGGAACAGTTTATGTGAGAAGGAAACGTCTTATTTTGTCAGAAAATGTGGTCACATGAAAGCACAAGATGAAAGCAAATCACCAAGAACATTGGAGGAGATTATCCAAGAACACTCCCCTAAAGATTTTGAGTCTACTCCAATTGATAGTGCAAGAAAGGGGAAAAAAGCTCTGGTTGTTGATTCCGAGTCCGAGGATCAAAATTCTCAGTCTAAAGACAATGAAATTGGTATAAAGGAGACTTATACTGATGAACCCGAATTCGATTCAGGAGAGAAACGCAAAAACCCATCTCAAATCTGGGAAAAAGTGAACCTTCCTGGTAGGTCATTTATCTGTCTGTCTAAAATTTTGTTCTTTCTGTTTCTGTATGCCATTTTAGTAGCAAATTTTGCTATAGGAAGCAGGCAGACGCCATTGATGAAACGTAAAGATACAACAAACTGTCCCAGTCGTGTATCAAACAGAAGGCCGGTGACTGAATCGGAGAAATTCCAAGTATTGAAAAAAGCTTCTGAAGAATTATCCGAAAGCAGTTTCCTTGTAGCACTGCGAGCGACGCATGTCTACAAGAAATTCTTCTTGGTAACGTTACATTATTTCCCCTTTTTGAGCTCTACTGTTCATTTCTGAAAAATGGCAGGCTTGGTTGCAATGCAGAGCCTTCCTGTAAGCTGGATGACTAAAAACATATCGAAAGAGAAGCAAGACGTGATTCTGCGCACCAAGGAGGGATCTTGGCCGACTAGGCTGATCTTCAGCTCCCTTGGCCATGGAGGCCTCTCCCGTGGCTGGAAAATTTTCGCTACGGATAACCGCTTGGAGGAGTTCGATGTCTGCGTTTTCAAGCTCGCCAGCCAGAATAAAAAACCGATTGTGATGGATGTTAGTATATTCAGGGTGACCCCTGATGAGGTGGTGGCTAATCGAACTCGGTTGATCTCTGAAGTTTCAGGTAGCCATGGAGGTTCTTCCATGGGCAAAAGGAAGTATTCGCAAATTGAAGAATGATGCACATCATAGTTCATGTCTATAGGTTTTTGGGTATGTGATGTAATTTTGCAAACAACTTAGTAGTATGCTACTTTTAACTGTTGATTGCGATTACTCAAAAACGCAGCGTTTAGTCAGATTTTGAAATGCGTTGTGTGTATGGTCGTGTGTCCACCACAAGAATCTATCCCTTCACTTGATTTTTGAGGGTCTATCCAATCTATTAATACACTTGAGCCAACCATTTTCAATCTCAACTACTTGCAGCTAACCAAGAACCCAAAAACAAGGTAAACCAAATCCTTAATCCCATAATCTCCAACCGTAATTCTGATCAACAGTTCACTTGTTACAGAAATGGCAACAGCAGCAGCAAACGCCCTGTCAGCCACCATGGCGTCGGTGGCAATGAGGCCGCAGAAGAGAGTTAACCCCAAGGTGAACTACTTGCCTGGCCTCAATGCGTACCAAGGCCTTGGAATCCACAACAATGTTGTGGCTATGTCCGTCCCGCTGTCGACCGAGCAATGCTTCGCAAAATTCGCCAACTCGGTTCGAGCAAACAAAAAAGGCGGCGCTCTTACTTCCACCTGTAATGCAGCTGTTGAGATCTTCAAGATTGCATCCATCATGAACGGCCTTGTTCTTGTGGGTGTAGCCGTTGGGTTCGTTCTCCTCCGAATCGAGGCGTCTGTTGAGGAAGCCGAAGCGGAGTAAGCAATGGAGGTTCAAGGTCCCCTACTGTATTGAATCTATACTCGAACATTTGTTGTGTGCTTGCATTGTATCATGTTTTAAAATAACAATCATTTTCAAGTGCATATTTATGTCAAAGAGCCTTTTGACCGGCACTTGTTAGATTATTTGTAAACTTCATTTTGCAATTCAGTCTGAAATTTACTCAACCTAAGTAGAGGCTACAGAAAGACAGAACAGTGAGAAAATTTAAACATGTGAAAAAGTGAGAAAATTTTGATAACTAGTACATAAATTATATTTCAGAGTTTATTCATTCTTTATCCAAATATTTTTTAATAATTTTTTTAATAGTGACGGGCTTTATGTAATACATATTACCTTTTTGGGCTCTACTTTAATATATGAATATAGCTTTAATGGGTCGACACAAGTGTGGGCCGTCCTCGAAGACAACGTCTATGGTTAGGCCCAATAGTGTTAGTAAGCAAAAAAGTTCAAGTCAAGAGGGGGCTGATTTGTAATCCGCCGTAATTTGGGAAAGGAAACCCTAACCCTAGATCTGAGGCGGCCATTATAAACCAACAGACACTTGCGAACCAACTCATGTTGCTTACATTGTCCGTGTCTTCATCTCTCTTTCTATTGAAGGTCGGTTTATTCAATTTCATTTTGGTTTGTGTCTTCAATTCGAATTTCATGGGATATGGCAGTGATGATCGAAATTCTACCTATTTTATGAGAGGGGTTTCCTCTCTGATTAGAAACATCCAATGGATCCTTCTGAGCTTAATCCCTATTTTGTTCAATTGCGTTTTGAATTTTGTTTTTGAAAAGTGAATTTGAAGCATGTTTTGAAGGAGAAGAAGACATCGAAGTGATGAGTATTTTTTGATGGAAATATGTAAATATGGTGTCGACCAAAACAAATCCCAGACTACAATTATCTGATCGATGTTCTGTCTTCTTCAGCGCTTTCCCCTAATTTTGCCGTTTTGAATTGTATTAAAGTTTTCAATAGGAGATCTCAACATCGAGAACGACGAGACCTTTAGCTCGTCGTTAGATGATGCTTGTAAACTGAAGTGGGAAATGAAAACAGTAGAGCACAATGTGGCGTCTAATTTTTGTGAATATGCTCAAATATTGGCATGTCGTCATGCAATTACGGGAGCTATGTAACGCATACGCCGATATGCAACTTACGTGTAAGTGGTGGCCAAAATTATAGCTGAGCATAGCATAGATCCAGAACTACTGTACCGAACTAAGAAAACAACAATAGACTCGAAAATGTTTATGTCAAACAAAAACCAAACCTAAACAAATAGAAAATTTTTATATTAAACAAAAACCAAACCTATACTAGTAGGTGCGGCTTCAGTTTAAACCTAGAACCTTTTTTTTTTTTTTTTTTGTAATTCTCATATTTTTTAATAAATTTTAGGGCTGATCAGCTGTCCAAAACCGCAACCGATTTTGTGCAGTTCGACGTCAACTCCTAGTCGAACCGAACCGCAAACGCAAACGCAAACGCAAAAAATGTGAATCGTAAACTGAACTACACATTTGCGGTTCGAACCACAAATGAACCGCATTTTGTGGTTTGATTGCTGTTTTTTTTGGATGAGTTGGCTAAGTAGGCACTTTTTGTCTATTTTAGTATAAAGTAGGCCCTTTTTGTATCTTGTAGACAAACTAGGCCCCTCTCATTTATTAATAAAGATTAATAGGAAGGGTTAATTAGTCATTTTAATTTAACTGAGTCCAAGCCCAATTTCAATTGAAGATCAGCAGGCCCAATCCAAATTCGCCGGCGTCGGAGCTGCTGTTGAAATTCATGCTCGTCGGAGCTGCTGAGAAGACCACTTTAGTTTCTCAATTGGATTTCGTAATTGAGAATTTATAGAAACTCTATCATTGGAATGCATTTTTGATAACTCTCTTATGCAAGCAAATCAGGAGGTCGATAATTCCCGTTTTTTTTTCTTTGTTTGAACAACGAGCTGCACTTGAGTTGTGACGATAATTCCCGTTTTTTCTTTGTATGAATTTGTTTGTTTTTATGAAAGGTGAATCAAATTGAAAAATTATACTAATTTGTATTTTAATTTGTTGGTGATTTGGAAGGTGAAGCAAGAAGAAGAAATCAAAATTGCATCCGGAAAATTGAGCAATGACGGGTGAAAAATGAAAGGTGAGTCTCTTGAATGGAAATTGAAACTCGGAATTGATTTTGGATACAATTGCTTGAATCAAATGATTTGGTGTAGTTGTAATTGATTGAAATGATTTGACGTTGTTGTAAATTTAAATAAATTTTGGATATAATTGACTGAATTGAATAGAAACTGAAATTGATACTCAGAATTTGGATACATTTGATTGAATTGGAATATGGCTACAATACAATTGATTGACTTGAATTGATGATCAGATATTGTTACTTGTGTAATGTCGAAAATTTTGTGTTTTAATTGTTGCTTGTGTAATGTCGAGATTTTGTATTCCCATGCTTGTGCTTGATGATTAGATATTGTGTTCATTCTCTTGGTTTTTCTATCATAATATTCACTTTGAACATGAATTTGTATTCAAATGTTGAAGTAAACATATTTGTACGTAAATGTTGATATCATATGCTTATTTGTTGAATATATGTATTTTAGATCGATAGAAATATTTCGAGTAGACCTGTTACCGCTTCAGGGCGTGATAGAGCAGTTCGTCTTCGTTCAGTTGGTGAGCCTAGTGTTGATGAGACTCGGGTACTTATTACCGAGATGGTTGATGAGCCACGGGAGCATGATGAGGAGGATACTAGGGTTGAGGAGGAGGAGGTTGAGGTCTTAGTTGATACCGGGATTGTTGAGGAGGACACTAGGGTTGAGGAGGAGGAGGTTGAGGTCTTAGGTGATACCGGGATTGCGGAGGAGGACACTAGGGTTGAGGAGGAGGAGGAGGTTGAGGCGTTAGGTGATACCGGGATTGTGGAGGCTGACACTAGGGTTGATGAGGATGTGCTCACAGATCCACTCCTTCGAGAGGGGGAGATTCTCGAGGAGGACATTAGGGTTGAGGACCCCATTGATGAGGTCCTAGGTCATGTAGGAGGAGACCAAGCCTCCGACCCTCTGATTGTTGACACCATAAAGTATTACAACACACATGTGGCTAGCGATATATGGGAGGGTATCGAGAGGGGAGTTTTACGTATTCATTGACATCTCCCGATAGTTGACCAGTGGAATGAGGTTGTTAGGATGCAGTCGGATGGTCCTGAGACTTGGTTATCGTTTGCTCGTCGTAGTGGGCTCGTCGGCTTGCACGAGATCGACTACAGGATTGATGACTGTAGCTTGATATCTGCTTTTGTGGAGCGTTGGTATCCGAAGACCAACAACTTTCACTTTCCTTGGGGCGAGATCACGATCACGCTTCACGATGTCGTGAAGATTTTAGGATTGTAGATAGATGGAGATATGCTCACTTGTACCTCGAGCCGTGATACTTTGATAGCTATGTTTGAGGGTATGTTTGATATGGGTGGAGATGATGTTAGGAAACAAATCAAGGAGGGAGGGATCAGGCTTAGATTGTTAGATGAGAGAGTTACACGTATGAGATGTGATGGCCTATTTCCAAAGCACGTGGCTAGTGGATATCTGCTTATATTGATTTCTTTGACATTATTTTTGGACAAGTCTACAAACCGGGTGAAGCATCATTTGTTAGATGTCGTGCGGGATCATGAGAGGACCGGGACATTATCTTGGGGTTCAGTTGTGTTAGCCGATCTTTATTGGAAATTAGGTAAGGCCTCTCGTGCCGGTTGTGCACAGCTAGATGGATGCACTATCCTACTTCAGGTAAAGTTAACAATTTTCTTTATTTTTTATATTTTAAAGTAGTATATCTTATTTTTGTTTCATTATATGTTTTTTACTTATGAATGTAGTGTTGGATATGGTGTTATTTTCCGGCTTTGCGAGGTGCTTCGCACCCGGATCCCGATAGACATGGATCAGGTCGGTTTGTATTACGTGCTGGTCCGAGGCCTCATGGCTTGCAGTCTGATGAGAGTGCCTGATGGTATAGGGTTCAGCTGGATCGGTGTAGAGCGGAGGATGTAAGCTTTAGACACTTATATGTAAGGGCTTTTTTCTTGTAGTTTTCTACTACACACTAACACTTGATTTGTTTTCTCTTTAGGTTATATTCACCCCATTTGGATCGATTGACTTTGTTACGGGGCCTCTACGTCTTTCCCGTTATAGAGGGCTTATTGGACACTTTGAGCGATACGAGCCATACATGCCGGATAGAGTATTTAGACAGTTTGGACGTGTGCAGTGTGTTCCCGTCTTAGAGTTGATTGAGCCTGCGAGTTGCAAGGGACCAAGGAAGGGTGGTTATGAGCTGACGTTCACACAAGGTCATCACTGGGCGACTCGATATGAGCATCTCTATGACATTTTTCAACACGGGGAGGTGGTTTCAGCTTGGGATGTGGACGAGCACTATTATGATTGGTTTGAGCCACGTACCCATATGTACGTCTCGAGGGATGCCATCAGACATGATCCTCCCGTTCCACATCATCCTACTCCTGTTGCGGATGCGGTTCGGGTATGAGTTTATAAATTCAAATTTAGTAAATAATTAAATAGTTTAACTAACATGAAAATTGGTTTTACAGCGACTTCAGATCTTGACAGGTGTTCTACGCGAGTTTAGGAGGGGTCCTTTTCCGATGACCTTACATGCTGAGCAGTTTGATCATATGATTGAGATCGCTACGGAAGACACCGCACCAGTAGTACCACCTCCATTACGGGCTTCACAACGTGATCGGGCTGGCCCAAGTGGCCACTAGTTATGTATGTGTACGTTGGACACTTTTGTTGGACTTCGGGCTTTTTAATTTTGGACAATTTTTTTTTGTTGTTGTTATTGTTGTTTTGTATCTATTTAGTCTTTATATCCTTCTTGAAAATCAAACGTCCGAGATCGTCAATGTTCAAATAGGTTAAAGGAGGTCCGGTACCCTCCGCGCTTCGCATGCGCTTCATTGATATTAAAAACGGGCTAAGTAGTCAGCAAACAAGGGATAGCCCTACCCCTTACATTGATATTGCAAGGAAAATAAGCTAATACACCCTCGAGAGGGTCACTCAAATACATGCAAATCAATGTTCAAAGTAAAAAACGAAAACAAGCTAAAACACCCTCCATAGGGTCACTAAAGCAATACATCACATACCATCTCTATGCTTAAGATAATGATAACGCTCAAATTGTTTCGCAAACGGAGCATCGAAGCCTTTCACACTTGGATCCTTACCTTTCCAAGATGCATGGAGGGGAGGTAGAGGTGCTTGTGGGCGTAGCCAAACCTATAAGTTATATACTATTGTTAGAATATACAATATAAAAATTTATGAAAACTTGTAAATATAAAAGCTTACCGGGACAAAGTGATTGTCGTTTAGTATGACAATTGCATAGACCTTAGATGGGGGCCCTTGACCAACCGAGGTCGTGATCATCGGTAGAAATGTTCTTGAACCTTCCCGACTAAACAAAACAAGTGCTACTTGATAGAAGGTGGCGAATGCCATTCCAGCTAGGGGAACCTTCATCCAATACTCGGCACTACAAGGGTTTGGATTTGAGTAATTAACCTGGTCAATCAAAGTCGGAAGCACTTCTTTAGTGTAGGCGCGAGTGTATACTTCAAAGTGCTCGGTCAACTCCCAAGCAAGCTCCACCCGGACCCTCATATATTCATGCTCATCGTATCCCAACAACTTTGCAAATGAACGATATCCACAATGTCCGTCACCTGGAACATCAATTACGCGATCCACATAAGCCAACATGAAAGACTCAATGTTTTGATAACCCCAATTGAACCCCCGAACTATAAAATCCCGGGGTCCACTCCCACTTGCCATTCGAGACTCTTGTGTATCCTCTCTTGCACCCACAATATCATTTACAACATCTTCTTCTTTCGGTATAATCTCACTTGCACCGTTTGTCTCGGCTTTTCCTTTTCCACGTCCTCTCCCCGGTCCTCTCCCACTTTTACCGCGTCCAGCTTGTGATGCCCTCTTGCTCAAGCTAGCTTCCATTTCTTTTCGGGCATACTCAAATGATGAAGCATCTCGGGTTGTGGAGTTCTTCGGTCTTCCTTTTTTTAGTACCCCAACTTCTGGCTCCTTCAACATCGAACTCCCCGGGTACTTTACGCTGTAGTAATAACGACCAAGTTTTCAAGCTGGTCTTGATTAAGTTTTTCTTCCATAAGATCATTATGCATTTGTGTACACATGATATCTCCTAGAGAAATATCATTACTTGTGATTACGACATGCACGATGTTGAAGTTTTAATAATAGCATTAACAACAATTACTATAATACACAAGATAATTTTGCTTACCACTAGTACAAATCCTCAGTTTCTCAGGACTTTTTTTGCATTACGGTAGGGAGTTTTACAAGTCCCGTAAAACCTTGGGCCGAGAGCTTTTTCTCGGGATTTTATTTCCAAATCCTGAGAAACAAAAATACTCTAGGGAGTTTTTCAAAAAACTCCCTAGAGATATCTCTCGGGACTTTTTTAAAAAACTCCCTAGAGATATCTCTAGGGAGGTTTTTTAAAAAGTCCCGAGAGACATCTTGTTTTTTATACAAACTTCCGATGGATGTCTCTAGGGACTGTTTTTTATAAAAACACCTGAGAGACATTTATACGGAATTTTTTCTTATTTAATAAAAATGCCATAAGCTATTTTTTACCAGTAACTTGTTTTCTGCCAACACTTAGAAGCAAAAAAAATAATCCAAACTTGGTTGTCGCGTGATTCAACAACATGTGCACTTATGATAGCAATCAAATGCACTATTTCGATTGTTCCAACATTCAACAACACATACACTCAAATATTGTCTCAATATATATGGTTAAAACGTACAAAATGACTAAAATTTAGCAACAAAAGAGTTCTATGTTTTTTTGACCTTCTAACTTCTTGGTTGGGTGAAGCGCTAATGTTGTGTGTCCCAATATTGTAGCCACTCCTCTCGTAACTCATCAATAAGTTCTTCGTTGTAGGTCTCAGTTGAACCTCAAAAGTACTATAATAAGTGCATTTCATATTAATATACATATAATATAAATACAAATTTAATATTTAACTAAAATTAATATACTTACATTGATAGGAATGACGCTACATTGATGAACCATAATCTCCTTCATATTCCGACATATGTAATAACCGGATTCCACAATGTCTTCTTGTTGAAGACACTACATAAGTTAGCAAAGAATATGCCATAAATGAAAAAATGTAAGATAAATGAATCAATGAAACCAATTGAATCAATGAATATTTTTTTTAAAAATTAATTAAAAAAATTATGGTTATTTAAAAATAAATTTTAAATTCTAATACATGAACGGGGTAGTGGTTAGGTGCTGTTAATCATTTCATTAGCAGCATAAATAAAACTGTAATTCAATAAAGCATTGGTAGTGTTTCTCAAGTTCAATATTGCAAATTAGTAGTTTTTACAGTGATTTTAAAAGGGATCCCATTTTTTAGTAGTTTTAAAAATGACATCAGAGAGAAGTATGTGACTAGCTTAAAATAAGTTACAGCTTCAGACTTTCATTCTTCACATCAGAATAAATTTCATTTCTGATATAGATCCGTGCTTGATTCAAGCAGATCATTTGTAAGGATAGGAACTGAGTTGGGCTTTAATTTGAATTTTGATGAAAAAAATTATTAAAGTATGACACCCCAAGCCACTATTCTTAGTAGTCGCACTCAAAGCTTTCTCCTAAGGCAAAGATGCATATCAATAGCCCACACATACATAAGACATTAGCAAATATAATGTTCTAACGAACTCCCTCTCTTAATTTTGGAGTTATTTAGATTGCTAATTAACCAATCTCCACAAGAGCTAGAGAAAAATGTCATATAATCTATAGGTGTAGGGAGCGTTTTCCATAGATCCTTAGCCAACACGCAATCATACATAATGTGTAGTAGAGTTTCATATTATGTATGGCAAATAATACAATGAGAAGACTGTGCTAAATGTTGCCTATATCTTTCTACATTGAAAAACGTCTTACCTAGTATTGGAATCCATAAGATCAAACACCAACTTTTATTAATGTGTAGTATAGTTTCATATTATGTATGGTAAATACTACAATGAGAAGAATGAGAGTTATCAGTTTTAATAGGAGCGGCAGCAATGCAATCATCTGATGCTGATAAACAAAAGCTCTAACAGTATGTGAATAACCAGAAGGGCGAGTATAACTTAACTTGACAGCCGCGTTTTTCGCTCCCAAGATGATTGCTCATGGAAGCTGGTTGTAGGCCTTGCGAGACACGCATCCCAACGTTCACTCTCGGGCATTGTCTCCGTAACTGTGTATACTCCCTTGAATTAGTGAACGCTTTAGAGCTTCCCCGGTTTTCGTTATGCAGAGAACAGCTACTTCAGCTCCTATACGATAGCAATGTATCACATTTTCAATGTTACAACAAAGACTATCTAATCTTGAGAATTAGCGGGTAGCCGAAAACACACACACACCAATTCGTGACAAATGATCAGAAGCAACAATTTGGGATGAATATTATCCCCAAAATCATTCCACTTCCAACACCATCAATGTAAAATTCAGATGGTCTCATAATCAATCACATTGACAATGTTATACTGTAACAGACAGGTAAACCATCAAAATGGAAACAAGCATATACTATCAATTGTACATAAGTTGTTCTTTTACACAAGAAGCATATACTATCAATTGTACCCTATCCACAACAACAAAGTAAATAATCTCCAAACACAATTTCCGAACCCGACATTCAAAATTAATAATGAATCAATCGACAAAACCACTGTGCTGAATAGATGACTCATCACATACAGAAAGTCACATAATTTGACAGCAAGTGCTTTAGATGACAAAACAGATATGTAACACTGAATGTGTAGATCGATAGGTAACATTGAATGTGATCGATGTTTGCTTCCCCTATTACACAGGTTTATCATCATCACCACAACCACTATTGTTAAAACTCCACAAATGATATGAGCATCAATGCAATAACCTAACCTCGTTAACACCAGCAAATGATTTCAAAAGGTTTATATTCACCATCATACTCGAATCATTGTTAGTACACAACCAAAACGCTCAAGAAAAACTAGCGTTCAAATTCATTCTAGCAATAATCGATATTCAAAAGCAGCATTCAAATTGAAGCATTACATATTCAAGGCCAAATTTGAAGCATAACCTGACGATTGTAGCCAGGGGAGAGTGAGACAACACGAATTAACAAGGAGGAGAGTAGTAGACACTGAATCAATCCATTCCAGCCGTAATCGATACTCAGCTCTCAACAATTTTTTTTGGGAGGCGATTGATATTGAGCACGTACTGATATGGGGTACTGACCGCGAGAGCAACTAGGGCTTAGGTTAGATTTTGTCTCCAGTTTTTTACGATACACTCCCGAGAGCAATTGGTATTAGGTTAGATTTTGGCAGATGGCGCGGGTTTCAAAAAATTTAGCTCACTCTCGGGACTTTTTAAAATAAATCCCTTGAGTGTTCAAAAGGTTCTAGGGAGTTGAAATAAATACTCCCTAGAGCTTAATTTACATTTTTAATTGATAAATTAATAATTTTTTTACGGGAGTTTTTAAATTAAGTCCCGAGAGTTTAAAATTTTTACGGGATTTTTTTTAACACCCGAGAAAATTGTCCCGAGAAACTAAAGATTTGTACTAGTGTACCTAGAGAAATAGGTGTTGGTTGGAGTCCTTCATCTTCTTCGACATTCACCCGGTCCCACCTTATTTGCTTCCAAAATTTGTGTATCTCTTGTAAAGTAATCGGCCTACCAACTTGGATGGCATTTGCAAACTCGTGCACACAAGGAATTTCATAAGTGTATCTCCAATACCAATCGTGACATTCAGAATCGTATTGCCCCTCCAATGCTTTTTTGTGATTCTCAATGAGGTATTCCATGCATATGTTGGATATATGGTACAAGACCCTCGCAAACATCGGATTATCTTGTACTTCTAAAATGTGAAGGTCACGTGTCTTCTCCAAAGAACCTCTAATTTTATGATTTTGATCTTCAAGCATCAAGTCAATGTTTTGAACAACATTGTCAAATCCACCTTGTGATGACATCAAAGTACTCTTTAACAATGAGTGTGCACTCTCAACCCTACAACAATATATCAATATTTGTGATTACGACATGCAATATATTGAAATTTTAATAATACAAAGAAAAACAATAAATATAATACACAAGAGAATATTGCTTACCTATTTGTCGTCCTTGTTCCAAAATGATGATATCTATCCGTCCATGCTCGAACAAGACATTCCTTGAACATTGTTAACCAAGTATTCTCAAGATAGGTCATTAGGTTCCACTTATCACCCCATTTCATTTTCATCTTGTGAAGCCTCTCCTCATAAGTTGTGCTAGAGTGTGAAGAGAACAAACCCATACAATCTTGTTTGAACTTGTTTTGTTGTGCAACCGAACGTGTCTTGTACCATCCATTTTCTTCAATGTTTCGTATCAAGTGAACGTTGCAAATTATATACTTTGCATTGGGGAAGACCTTTCCGATGGCTTTGATAAGGGCTAGTTCCCGGTCCGTCGTAATCACGTCCGGTAGCCGATCCCCACATAATATCTTCACACGCTCCAATGCCCACTCATAGTGATCCGTAGTTTCCCTCGACATGAATACAAATGCGACGGCAAATGTTTTTTCCGTGCTAGTGAATCCAACCACCTCCAACAACGGCATTTCATACCTAATATCATATATAAAATTGAATCAAATGGAAAAATTAATTATAGACAATGACATTAGTGTTTGTGCAATAAGGTACTAACCGGTTTGTCTTGTACGTTGTGTCCATCACGAGGACATACGGAAACATGCTCAACCAATGTCTTGACATATGGTGACTCAAGATAAGATCACTAATGATGTTTGTCCCAGGAAGATTCCTATAATCCGTGTAATACTTGTGCTCACCCAAAAAATGTAATGCTTGTTGTGTTATCGTCCTTCCGCCTCTATCTTCGATCTTCAACTTATACCGAGCGTTGTAAATTTGTTGTGTAGATGTGACATTTGTGGGATATTCCTTTCGAAGCATATCCAAAAATTTTACCGGTTTAACGCCAGAAGCAGAACTGGATCTCACCTTTTGCATTTGTTCGCTCGTAAGCCGACCAGAAAATGAATGGCCTTCTAGGGATGGTAGAATTTCGTGGTTGTGACTACCGTGAACTACGGTAATCTTCCACTTAGTCGGCACAACTCCATTGCTATGTTGTACTTCATCTCCCACTATCTTAAATTTACAATCTCGCTTCTTTGACTTCGACCTACGCCTTTTTAAAGGATCAACATCTTCATTCTTTGCACTCTTCCTCTTCCCAAATTTCTTACACACCAATACAACCTTCCCATATTGGTGATCTCTCGGCTTGTATGATTTTAGTATGATCATCACCATATAATGTTTTCTACCTTCCTCACGAACCCAATTAACTAGAGAATCTTTATCCGGAAAATATTGTTCAACTCCAAACACATCCGAATAATCTAGTTCCTCTATTTCGGGTTGATTTTCCATATCATTCATAAGCTACAATATATATATTAAAAACTTGTAAACATATTTATATCTTGAATTAAAAATTATTAATATAAAGATATGATGAAACATACCTCATTTTGCAAATCATCGTCGGAAGAAATGCCGTCGTCACCATAATTATTAACGTTACAATATGACCGTTTTTCAACGGTCATATTATAAACTACGCTAATGGGGTACGTAGTCGTAAACAATACGACCGTTGAATTTTTTTAAAATTAACTCCAACTACGCTATTGACAAGTGTAGTTGGATTTGTTTTTCTTTTAATAATTCAACTCCAACTACGCTTGTCATAAGCGTAGTTGGAGTTTTTTTTTATTCAACTCCAACTACGCATACCAAATGAGTAGTTGGCTTTTTTTTTTAAAAAAAAAAAAATTCAACTCCAACTACGCTCACCATATGAGTAGTTGGAGTTCTTTTTTTAAGGGAAATTCCGGTTGGTACCCCTGTGGTATGGGGTATTCCGAAATTTGCCTAACAGTTTTTTCAAGTTCGAATTTTGCCCTTAAGTTTTAACAATTTTCGGAATATGCCCACCGTAGTCAATTTAACTAACCGTGGTTAAATATATTAGGTTAAGGTTAAAAAAAAAAAGAAAAAAAAGAGAGTTGCGTGCCTTTTCTTCTGCTTCGATCGAATTGAAAGAACGCTTCTCCCTGTGAAGCCTCACAAGAATCAAAATCGAAAGCCTCAGTTTCGACCTTGTTAGCGTCTTCAACCGACTCAATTTCGACCTCGTTTGCGCCGTCGATCGAAGACTTGAAGCTTACATTCTCCTCTTCCATCCAGGTTTGAAACCCTAATCCCTCAATTTCGGAACTCTAATCTCTAATCTTCCTAAACGTACTTAATTGAAGCTGGAATTGAACTGGTATTGGACCAGCTTGCTGTGAAGCCTCAATTGAACTAGTATTGGACTAGAATGTGAGCACACTTAGTGAAGCTGAGGCTTTTATTGAT
Organism: Fagopyrum homotropicum; assembly: GCA_033239125.1. NCBI lineage: Eukaryota > Viridiplantae > Streptophyta > Magnoliopsida > Caryophyllales > Polygonaceae > Fagopyrum > Fagopyrum homotropicum. Next base: position 28,308,851 of record BSWB01000006.1, read on the forward strand.
TTTTTTCTACACTACAAAAATAGTGGGCAAGTGCTGATTTTTAAACACAGAGTATTTCACTAGGCTTTTACTGATTTTTTTCAATGTGTAGTTAAAGTAGACTTTTAAACAATCAATACAAAGAAAAGTAGACTTTTTGTGTGCTATGCTAGATTACTAAACAAGAATTCTTTTTAGCTCCTAAGAAATAATCTAGTGACAGAAAATGGTTTATACTCGTACAGGAGCATTCCATAGTGAATTTGACCATGTTGTCTATATTTGGTGTAGGACCAATTTGATATAACTACAATGAATTTGAGATTCTGATGAAAATAGATCACCGGAGTCTAGTGAGGTTGATTGACTATGTCGACAAAGGAAACAACAGGCTTATTGTCACAAAGTATGTCCCAAATGGTCCCTTGAGGTAACTTTTTAGACGGTCAGACCTCCTTACTGATTTTTATTATAAAAAAAATCCAAGTCTACTACTAATACTAGGCATTGAATATCATCCTTGCTGATATGAGTCGCAGAAGGTAATGGGAAAATATTGGACTTCAACCAGCGTATTGAGATATCCATCGATGTAGCTCATGACCTAACCTATCTTCACATGTATGTAGGTAAAGGAACAATCTACTAAAACTGTGTTGCTTCTTGTCAATAGCTCTATGCTACTACTGATGATTAAGGCCACTGATTTTTCATATATGCTGTCTTATAATAGAGAAGAAGATCATTCACCGGGACATAAAGTCATCAAGTGTCCTTCTAATAGAGACAATGAGTGCAAAAGTGGCTGATTTTGGGTTTGCAAAAGTTGGCTCACAAGACGCTGAATATTCACACGCTGAATATTTGGTAGTTCTGTTGGATATTCATATGAAGATTGACCATCTTTGCCTCTCGTCCTCTCGTCTGATATTCTTTTTCTAGAATTTGAATTTTGTTTTAGTTCATATGTGGCATTGTATCCATTAATACCACCAAGGGCCTCTTTGGATGTTATGCTTTAAGTACAATTATGCATTATTAGGCTTTGAAATTCAACACTGCAGTATGTAGTGTAGAATGTAGTTAATGGTCATGTGTTGTTTACAAGCTGTTTGATGCATCAAATAGATAGAATTTGTTTTAATTGATGTTCTACTTGGATGTTGCTTTTGTTGGAACATAATCTGTAATGGAGTTTGCTAGTGTACCCTTGATGAATGTGAAGTTACGAAAGTACAATCATAATCGAGCTATAAGAGCACCCACATTGGTAGGTTTGTGCAGCGAAAGAACGAAATGGGCTTCTTGGCTGTTGCTTACTAATGTAAGGTACAAATACCCTTCTTTCACAGTCTGAGGGCTTCCCATACGTACAGTTGCCTTCATCTAAAGCTAATTCCCATTTCTTTCGCTTATTTCCTGCAAATATCCCTACAAAATAGACATACAATACTCATCATAAAAAAAACTGAATATTTGTTGCTGTTGAAAATCTAGGTTACCAATAATTCTTTATGGATGATAATGATCCAGATGAGATCAAACAAAAATAACTTACATAATCAATTTGCATAAAACAGAAAAAAAACTTGCATAAATATCTTGGATAATTTCTTAGGGAAATTAATACATAGTGCATATCTAGTGCGATACTCACATTTTTAGAACAATCACTACAAATATTATCATGTACAAAACAAGAGATACTTTAACTACACATTGAAAATATTCTTTTAAATTCATCACTAGATTCTTCAAGTCTTGAATGTCATTTCCGGATGTTGTTGGTGAATCATATCCTTCATCATTTCTCGATTTATGCTCGCCTTGAACATAAGTTTTCTTCGCCGCATCCGCCAATTGGAAGAAATTGCAATCATCACATTTGTAATATGGCCTACGCGGATTTTTGTCGGATCCAAAAATTCTAACATGAGTTCATTTTTGTGGTTGACACCTACAATATGGGCTCATCGATCTCAATGTTAAAGAAGAAGTGATTGACTCCATTAAATCTCGAGAAACCTAAATAAGAAAAGGAAAATATAGTGACAACTTCAATTTCATAACGTAACAACAGATTCATCAGATTCATCAAACACTCAGAATATCAACAACTAAAAATCAACAACTCAATATTTGCCCACTTTGAGTAATTCATGATTGTGTGTAATTGTGAGTACTTGCCCAGTATTTTTGTAATAGAGCAGAAAAAAAAAATCAGCAAGTGTGAGTAATCAACAACTCAGTATTGGCCACTGTGTGCAATTGTGAGCACTTGCCCAATATTTTTGTAATAGTGCAAAAAAAAAAATCAGCAATTCACCACTGTGAGTAATCAACGACTAAAAATCAACAACTTAGTATTTGCCCACTATGACTCATCAACAAGACAACTGAAAATAAGCAATTGCACTATCAACAAGACAGGGAGCAAGCAATGGACCCTGATTTTCTAGACTTTGCCACATACGAGCCCAAGATACAACTTTACTTTCTACTTGGGCTCGTCTATTCACCAATGACACCTCTGCTTCTTCCTTTCATCATTCTCTTCTTTGCTTTTGCCTACCTGGTTTTCCGTCATCATTGTGTAATTATGTGTAATTGTCAGCAACTCCAGGAAAATAATCAGCAAGCAAAACTTTTAAAAAAATCAGCAATGACTGTGTGAAATTATGAGTACTAGCTTGCCCAATATTTTTGTAATAGAGCAGAAAAAAAAATCAGTAAAAGCCTAGTGTAATACCTTCTGTTTAAAAATCAGCACTTGCCCAGTATTTTTGTAGTGTAGAAAAAAATCAGTAAAAGCCTCAGTTTCACTAAGCGTGCTCACATTCTAGTCCAATACTAGTTCAATTGAGGCTTCACAGCAAGCTGGTCCAATACCAGTTCAATTCCAGCTTCAATTAAGTACGTTTAGGGAGATTAGAGATTAGGGTTCCGAAATTGAGGGATTAGGGTTTCAAACCTGGATGGAAGAGGAGAATGTAAGCTTCAAGTCTTCGATCGACGACGCAAACGAGGTTAAAATTGAGGATGTTGAAGAAGCTAACAAGGTCGAAACTGAGGCTTTCGAATTTTGATTCATGTGAGCAGTGGGAGAAGCGTTCTTCCTTCAATTTGATCGAAGCAGAAGAAAAGGCACGCAACTCTCTCTCTCTTTTTTTTTTTTTTTTTTTTTTTTACCTTAACCTAATATATTTAACCAAGGTTAGTTAAATTGACTACGGTGGGCATATTCCGGAAATTGTTAAAACTTAAGGGCAAAATTCGAACTTGAAAAAACTACTGGGTGAATTCCGGAATATCCCATACCACAGGGGTACCAACCGGAATTTCCCTTTTTTTAAATATAACTTTAACTACGCTAACCATAAGCGTAGTTCTTTCGGCTCCTATCGGCTTCGCATCGGCTCCAACTACACATGCCACAAGTGTAGTTGAACTCCGGAGCTGAAAAACAAAACTACGCATGCAAAGTGCGTAGCGTTTTTCGCCGGTACATCTAAAACTCCCGTTATTAAAATTGAAAAAGAGAGAGTCAAATATATTAAAAATATAAAGATAAAGCATATAACTAGTAGCATTCTTAAATTGTTACGTCAATTTTTTAAGGCTAGGAACTACGATTTTTTTGTCAAAATGCAAAATAAAATTCCGCCTCTTAATAAATTAATATATGTGGGTTTTTTTTGGCATACCAAATATTTTCAACAAAAAAAACGGATCACAAAATTTTGAGATTTTTTTTAAAATTTTTTTATTCTTGGGATTTCCCTTGAAATATTTTTCTACTTTTTTCTTGCATTAACAATATAAATTTATTAATACTATTTTTTAGAACTTTTTTATTCAGTCTTTTTATATTGTATTTTACAACCGAAAGTTTATATGGGACGTGGTAAAAGAACATTGAGAATTGTTCAAGTAAAATATTTTTACGGATATGAAGTAAAATGCTTAAATATTTTATAAAAAAATTTTAATAAAAAAATATGAAGTAAGATAATTATAAAAAAAGTATGTTTGTTACAATTTTAGTGTGAATTTTTATAGTAAAAGTTCAAAATAGATTATTTGCACATCATTAATGCCTTCTGAAATTAAAATAAATAAAAAAGTGATAAAGGTAAAAGCATGGATTTGAGAGGTGAAAGATGAAATTAAAGTGGCGGGCCTGATGTGTTGCAATCGAAGAAAAGATTTAGGCGGGAAGTGAAAAGGCAGATTTAAAGAAGGACGTGCCTTCTCTTGTAATTATTATGATGCATATAAAAACAAAAGCGACTTACTTTATATCTTTCCGTGGAAGTTTGAGCTTCTCTCATCATAACACTCTAATGTTTCACAACTCTAATCATTAACAAATATATCTCACACAATTTCATCCCCATCGGACGAGCATTTTAATCATTTCATAAAAAAAAAAATTAAAAAAATGGTGATGGATGAGCTCTATCATCCGCGATACACCCGAAACATTTAATTTTATAGATTAAGGAATGATATAATAAATAACAATATATAATTTCATTTTATATGACTATTATTCATATTCTAAGTTTTTTTTTGAAAAATAAATTAAATTTTCATCACAAGTTTTATCAACCATGTTCATTATTTACTATACATTCATATTATATATATGAATGTTATGCTAAATGACATCTTTTATCTTCTCTCTCATTTAACCTCATACTTTTTACTTAAACTTTTCTTCTACTTATATTATAAAATTAATGTTATGTTATCAATTTTATCGACTCACACAAATCCTTATCGTTTTTAGACACTAATGCTGTAATATATTTATAATTTATTTTTAATCTTCCTATGCAATTCATTCAACTAATTTATTCTGCATATATCTTATTATCACCGTTTCTATTGTCTAATATTTGTTTTCTCTTACTAACATAGTACTTCCTTATTCTCGATAATTATCATTAGAGATTTAAAACATACATCATTATAAGAATATTTAATTTTTTTATAAATAGATTCATCATACAACTCTCCACATTCTACCATTATATTTTTTAAATTATTGTATATTATTAAATATTATATCATAATTTTTTTTACTTTAAGAACAATTATTGAGAAGCATAAGGAAAGTGTGGTCCGGGATTTGTAAGTGGTAACATTGAAGATATTAATGAGTAGAAATTTAGTACAATATTCACGTGGAATTTATTGTCCAAATATAAGCCTTTTTGGTGCTTTCAATATCCATTATTTTTGCAAATATTTATCACACCCACCACAATACACAAATGGCAATTTGCTATTTGCCCCTCTTCACTTCCATTACTCACTCATTTAACATAGTTTTCATAGTGTCACGCCACAAAATAGTAGGAATGAACATAACTTCGGCAAATTGTTTAGTTTGATGATTATTTTCATTTTCATTTTTATTTCGGTTTATGCCATATTGAGCATATTTCATCTATATCTCAATAAAACAATGAGTTAAATAATTGGATTAAAACCAACGGATATCCGCTTCAAATATATGTTCCGATCCGAGATTATCGGATCAGATTCGGAATAGATATACAAAAAATTATGTTCCTGGATATCCGATCCGGCTTGGATATCCGATCCGGCTTGGATATCCGATAATGAACACCCCTAGGAGAAATGGTCACCTATGAATTATGTGTGCCAAGGCGATTGATCAAAGGACAATGAGCCTCATTTTAGCCCACACGCACATCTTTTTTAGGTTGTACAAGATAAACTATGCCACTAGCCTTCCGTTCCCGTTCCCTCTCAACTTAACCACTTCCATGCGGGAATATCGTTCCGAGTGACACCATTTGTACTTCGTCTCTATCTCGATCCCTCTTCCCAATCATACCCCACAATCCTTCTCCCACCACCCCATTTCCACCCAAGGTCTTGAATCAACCCCCAACTTTCATATGTGTGTGATTCCGCACCTTCACATGCCCTCACTCCCCTGGATCCACCTCTTCTCCTACCCCCACCCCTAACATGCATCCACATTATCCGTTGGTCCGGTGCCGATCCTCCATGTGTCCACCCCAGTATAGGTATCTCGTGGGTCCCATACATGATATAGGGCTATGCGGACCACACGGTTGCCCCGATGTGGATGGGCAACGTACAATTGCAATTTCTGGTATGTAAATGTTAGAGTATGGACCCAATATATTGCCGTTTATTGGGTTTATCCCTTATTTGTTAATTTACCGTTTACCTCTTTATATATGTCTATATAAAAAAATATTTGATCAATGAAATAAACAAGTCTTCGGTTTGCAAATCTCTACATGGTATCAGAGCCTACGATCTCTAAACACGCTTCCGCCTTAACAAACCCTAAATCACAAACCCTAGTTGTGCAGTTATCACCGCCGCCGGTGAGGGCGACGACTATCCCGCCAACCTACAAGCGCCCATAGCCGATTGAACCGGCGTGGTTTTGTTGTCACCAACCTAACAAAATAAAGATCAAAGAAGAGAGGAGGGTACATCAAGTCCTCATTTCATCCCTTCGTATTACCCCCTAGGACACTAATCTATCTGCGTACTAGGGCCCAAATCTACCCTAGCACGCTAATCTATATGCGTCCTAGGACCCAAATCTACCCTAGGACGTTAATCTACCGCGTCCTAGGGCTCAAAACCTACCCCAGGACGCTAATCAACTTGCGTCATAGGGCAAAAAACCAACCCTTGGATGCTAATCAACTTGCGTTCTTGGGTCTAAAACTACCCTAGAACGCTAATCCTTAGGACCCAAAAACTACCTTAGGACGCCAATCTATCTGCCTCCTAGGGCTCAAAGCCTACCCAAGTACGCTAATCAACATGCGTCCTAGCGCACAAAACCTACCGGTGTCATATCGAAGCCAACAAAACAAAGACTAATGAAGGGAGGTTCATCAAGTTCTTCCAACGTCTCAAATGCAAGTAATGAGCATCAAAAACCAAAAACCTTCAAATTTCTACGGTTCAAGCTTGGAGTTGTTGAATCACAAATCCAACTTGAGGGGAGTGTTAGAGTATGAGCCCACAATATTATGCCGTATATGAGGCCTATCCCTTATTTGTTAGTTTTCTGTTTTATTCCTTTATATTTGTTTGTGGAAACAATATTTGATCAATAAAATAAACAAACATTCGACTTACAAATCTCCTGAGTAATTTTATTGTTTGTTACTCGTTATTTTCGTTTAACACTTTTTATTTTAAATGAAGGATACTACAATGGTGATGAAGACGCGCCAATGTCTTGAGTAGGTTAAATACATCATTGTCTAGGATCGTGATCCCAAGGACTTGGATGGATGACTTGCTCTTGAAGGTTGAATGTTATTGCGACTCTTTTTTATGATCATGTGTTGATTGTTATATGTTAGTCTTGATGATTATGTGTTGCTTGATTAATTGATCAGTTTGCAAAACCTAAAATACAAAGCATGTATATTACAAATCAAACCAATAAGTATAAACCGTTTCCAATGGTACAAAATTACAAATCGATTATGTTGCAAAGGTCTAAACAAAAGCATACCAATAAATCATTTCCCAAACTAGAAAACTAAAACTTATACTATTTGATATGAATTGTCGGTTGCATTTGGGTAAACTTTCGGTCTTTGGGTGTCAAACACTTTTATAATCAAACTAAAAATGTTCGTCCCACTCATTGAAAACTAAAACCCTTAGAATGCGTTTGGTAAGCACAAATTAAGGAGATTAAAATTATATAGACGATGAGGGGGTAAAATATTCTCTTAATATCATTTAATTGGGAATGAAGGAGATGGATGATATTAGACTGTGAAAATTAACCGAATTAGATTATGGAAAAATTGTAATCCCATCCGCCCACACTACAAGAGTTTAAAATATTATTTTTACCTTTTTTCCTTTCTTCATCTTCTTATCTATAAAAATTTAATTTATACCTTTTTCATAATTTTACTCACAATCTTCTCCATTTTACAAAACACTCATTTAACTTATCTTGCTTAAAAAATTTCATCACCTTAATTATTCTTCTAATAAATCTTACATTATCAAATAAATCTTAGTCTAATACTCACTTTACAAAACACTCATTTAACTCCATCTATGTAATCTTACGTTATCAAATAAATCTTAGTCTAACAATCAAAATCCGGAGTAGTAATTATGTTTGGGAGCCAACGTAATACTACTTAGGGCCTGTTTGGCACACATAGGTAGATTATTTGGAAGATTAAAATTTCACAATAATCCCCAATAATCTCAATAATCCATGTTGAAGTGGATGAAAAAATGGGCAGAATAATCTTCCAAAATAATCTCCCGAGATTATAATCCCCAATAATCTCGATAATCCTGTACCACCGAACGCACCCTTAATCAATTATGGAGTATTAATTACATAACTCCAATTTCCAAGCTATTTCATGTGTCGCTTCAATCATAACACGGTTACAAAACAAACCAAACAACTTTTAAAATCATTTATAGAAATAAAATCAATTATAAACATAGGTCAATTATACCTATTGTAATGTATTGCCCTTATATCGGATGATTCGTTCCATCGTGTAGAAGTTGTATAAAAATTCATTAAATTAAACAATTCTGATAAATTTGTCATCTGATTCATCGTATTATTTATAGAGAACCGTTTTCACTTTTCATGCAATTGAAAATCCGTTTCTTTGTAATGATTTGGATATCCGATTGCGGGCAGCTCTGAGCGGTGGTGTGGGACCGATGATTAAGCTGGAGAGACGAGGACTACGTGAAACAACCATGGTCCCGCCACACTGGAATACTCTCTCCCTTTTAAGCTAGTTAGTTTCAATGATGCTTCCCTTCATTAATTCCTTGGCCTACAAAAGACAAGTAACCCAAACAAAAACACACAAACTATTCTTTCCGTTTCTTACAATAAAGAATTCCAAACGATTTCTCAATTCAATTTCCAACCCGATTCCTTATAAATTTCGCATCTCTTTCCTCAACAATTCCACAAAACCAAAATTGGTCGCCGGAGATGCTTCCCTCGAACATAGGCGCAAGCGGAAGGCTCACTGCCGTCACCAGTTCACCGGCCGAGAGAGTAGTGGCTGTGGTCGCCGTCAAAGCCGAGAAAAATGTCTCCAAGGAAGCCTTGACTTGGGCCCTCACACACGTCGTTCGTCCCGGCGATTGTATCGCTCTCCTCGCCGTCTTCTCCGGCAAAGCGCCTGGTGAATTGAATTCTCGATCCTGTTCTTTCAACTTTGCGATTAAATTTTGAAACCTAATTCTTACTTGCATTATTGAGTTTATGGAACTGAATTGACATTTTTAGGTCGGAGATTATGGAGTCTGCCTTGGTGGTCAGGAAATTGCGCTAGCGATATCGCTGGCGATTACTTGCCGGAAAGGATTTGTGAGATCTCAGAGTCTTGCTCTCAGATGGTGCTTCAACTTCATAACAAACCTGAGGTTTTTTACTTGTTGACCACTGACGTTATTTTTTGCTTTCACTTTTCACTTTTTTTCTGCTCATTCTTCACTTTAATTCAAAACGACCGGTAGGAAGGTTTAATGGTGTGAAACGACATGATTTACAAAGTAAAGCTGCAGTTTCGAAAAAAAGAAAAGAAAGCCATGTCAAAGAAAGACAGCTAGGATTATTTTCCTTTCATTGAGCAATTATGCTTTCTAATCATTGCGTTGATGATGCTTCTTCTTCACGGCGGAGAGAATATATGAAGCAATCATCCACAAATTCGAGTTTTAGGAGGTTTATTTATGGCAAACGTGGAACTATTTAACACCCACATCAAACTAAAAGAATCCATACTGCAATAAAATTACCTGTTATTGGATTTTGTAGTCTGATTAATTAATATGATTATCATTGTAGGTTAGAGTGAGAGTGAAGGTATTATTGGGGATGCTAGCTGGAGAAGTTGCAGCTGAAGCGAAACGAAATGCAGCTAGCTGGGTCATATTGGACAAGTAATTGCAAAACCAATGTATTGTTTCTTGTTTCTATTCTAAGTATCATGCATTATCTTGCCCATGTATTCTCTCACTTCCTCCATATACAACAAAAACTAATAATTGAAATCCCTTTGCATATCCACTATTCAGATCCTTCCCAACAAACCTGGCTCCAAACAACTCTCTTTTATGGTTTGGTCCATAAAAAATGAAAGAATTCAGCACTTCTATGATGCATTTGGCCTTGTCACATTTCAAGGATTATTGATGGAATTAGATGGAACATGGGTGAGCAAAACATCCCGAAAAATCAGAAATCTCCTAAACTATCCCCGGATGCAAGCACACGTTGGTCTTATCTTAATCCATAAAAAAAAATGAAAGAATCAGAAATGCAGCTATTTGGCCTGTGATATTTATGCTATGGAGATTTCTTGTTTTTATCATATTTTAAGGATTTCTTGAAAGTCTGATGCAAATGAAACTGCAAGTAATTGACTAACATTGAACAAAAACATTACATGTTTATCTGTAGACATAAGTTTTGAAAATTTTGGAAGGGGGAGTTCTTGCTTCTCATATATATATGTAGACATAATTTTCAATAAATACTTTATTGTTAGTGCCTGGTATCATTAAGCGAATTTTGCAATTCATCACTTTTGTTTAGCTGCACTTGGATGTGTTTTGGTGATCTTTCTGCGTTTTTTGGCTCTTAAAAGAGATTTTTTTTTCCTTTAATTTCTGCAGCAAACTGAAACAGGAGCAAAAACATTGCATGGAGGAATTAAATTGCAGCATAGTTGTGATGAAGGGTTGTCAGCCAAAAGTCCTTAGACTCAATTTAGGATATTCCGCAACGCCTCAAACCCCATTCTTTTCAGCTACCTCTTCGCCTGGTGTGGAAAGCGCAAGATTCCCAAGCCACAGGATGAAGTTTGCCACACCAATAAGTAGTCCAGATTATGCAAGTACTTCTTATTCAAGAACAACAGAAGACACCTCATTGTCTAACGCGGACCTGTTAGCTTCTCCATTTCTTGTTTATGAACAGAATCCTCTATATGAAGGGCCAAACAGAGGGAAGTATACACCAATGCATGATAGGCAAAATACATATTGGGCTCCTGAAAATCATTATGATAGAAAACCTCCACTTAGTGGACAGTCTAGACAAATGGCAGATCCAAAAATTACCAACTCCAATTTGATAGGTGACAGAGGAAGTATATCTCTAAGGTTTGAACATAAAGAGTCCCCGAGTAATAGCATAAGAGATGCAGTTTCTGTGTCGAGGACGTCTTCTGCACCTCCACCATTATGTTCTCTATGCCAGAACAAAGCACCTGCTTTCGGTAGACCCCCCAGGTGTTTTACTTATGAAGAGCTTGAGGAAGCTACTGGCGGTTTTTCAGATACAAATCTATTAGCTGAAGGTGGATTTGGTGTGGTTCATAAGGGAATATTGAATGATGGTCTGGTGGTGGCCGTGAAGCAATTAAAGTTTGTTGGTTTTCAAGAGGATGCTGATTTCTGCAGGGAAGTTAGGGTTTTAAGTTGTGCTCAACACCGGAATGTTGTGATGCTCATTGGGTTTTGTACTGAGGACAAGAGAAGATTGCTAGTTTATGAATACATCTGCAACGGCTCTCTAGATTTCCATTTACACGGTATTTTTCTAGTATGTGCCTTTCTTATTCAGTATGGTATAAAATGTATCAGCAAGCTAATGTGTCAAATGGGATCTTGTCAGGAAACAAGAAAGCAACATTGGATCTAGAGTCCCGCCTGAAAATAGCAATTGGTGCGGCACGGGGCTTGAGATACCTTCACGAAGATTGCCGAGTTGGTAGCATTATCCACAGGGACATGAGGCCTAATAACATCCTTCTCACTCATGATTTTGAGCCTATGGTAATTTGGATTATATTTTTACACGATTCTACTTGTTTCAGCATTGGGATTCATTGAAATTCACTTCATGAGTCCTTTGTGTTTCAGGTTGGTGATTTTGGGCTTGCTAGACTACACTCAGAGTGGAATATTGGCATGGAACAAAAAATCGTTGGCGCTTCAGGGTAATCACTAATGATGAACCAAAGATAACCTAAATACAATATAGTATCTGAACTCCTTTTCACACTATTGTTTTCCAGATACCTTGCACCTGAGCACTTTGATGGTGGAAGTATTACCGAGAAAATTGACGTATATGCATTTGGTGTGGTACTTATGGAGCTTATTACTGGCCAAAGAGCTAAAGACTTACAGTGTCAAAAGGGATGGTCCTCTCTATCCAAACTGTTTGACCCCATGGCTTCTATAGAACAAAAACGCTTTCTCGAAGATAAAGGTCACCCGCCCAACGGTGCACACAACTTCCCCTATGAGATCCAGGCAATGGGTCATGCTGCCTCATTATGCCTTCATAGAGATCCCGATTGCAGACCATCCATGTCAAAGGTAGTTCGATTTTTCTTAAACATCCATGTTTTTTGCATTCATGGCAACTCTATACTCATTTTAATTTTGACAAATTCAGGTTTTGAGAATATTGGAAGGAGGAAATGCAAGTATGCCTCTAGGGTTGGACTTGAACTCTGTTGGTAGCCAAAGTGCCCATATGCAGGGGCTTAGCAAACGAACTCAGCCCGAGTTCAAAAAGAGCCACTCTCGCAAGCTTTCTCATTAGTTTTCTAGCAAGGCGGTGATTCGAGGAAAGAATTGCTAATGAGCCAAACAGGTTCTTTCTATTTTGCATATAGTCAGTCACCATAATATAGTCATCACCCTTTATCATTGTATTCATAGGTAGTAGTAGAGTGTTGGTTGAGTTGTTTTGTCATTCAGAGTGCCATGAGAATGAAAGCTTCTCATATAAAAAACTGTGTTAGTTGAAACAAGTCCCTGCTTACATAGAGGAAAATGTAGACAGGGATATATCATGCCTAGTTTCCCAAGATTAAATGCCCCTTTGAATGGATTGTCCTATTTTAGACACAGCAAATAGACTTCATGCTGTGATATATTATATTAGAGCTTACAAGGGTTGTGAAACCTTCTAAGAGCTTTTTCATGACCCACACATATCATTATCACTATATATATACAAGTAAATTGTACAAAGCAATTCTACATTGGGTGTAGTTGATGGTTCCCAACATTCTTGGTATAGTTCTTCACTTTCCAAACTCATAAACCTTACCCTCCCACCTAGCAACAACCTCATCAAATGTCATGTCCCGAGACACGGTTAAAAGTCGCTACGATCCGAGCGCATAGAGTGTGAGCCGGCCTCCGTCTGGCGTGCCATCTCTATCGGCTGGTCTGCAACACTCCACACCTTAACCGACTTGTCCAGGCTCCCACTATAGACCTTCCACTTCGGAGGCCCACGGGCCCCGCCTACCCGATCTTCCTCAACCGCCAGACACTTCACCGGGCCAGTGTGGCCCGTGAGAACCGTCGAACATGTGTGCTCGCACCCATCCCTCCTCCACACGCATATGTTCTTATCTGCGGACCCACTAAACACCAGATTCCCCCTAGAAGCAATGCACAACACGGCCAGCTTGTGGCCCCTTAGGGACCCGCCGTGGGTTAGGCCCCTCCCTCTGTCCCAGAAGTTCACCAGCCCGTCACTCGATCCACAATACACAATCGACCCTGTGGGGTCTAACGCGAGTGCCGTGACAGCACACTCTTGCTTCAATAACGTCTGCATTAGGAAGTGTTTGGTGGCCTTCCCTTGTTGCTCCCTACGCCACACCTTCACCGTCCCATCCGCGGAGCCTGTAAACACGTGTCCGTCCGTGGTGCTCGTTACCACGGCATTCACCGCGTCGTCATGGGCTGCAACCGACTCGAGGCACTTTGAGTCCGAGATTCTCCACACCTTGAACGTCCGGTCCCACGATGCAGAGTAGAGGAGCCCTTGATCCTCGACCAAGCTTAGACAAGAGATGGCGTCGGTGTGCTTTATCCACACCGAACGACGTCGCTTGACCTCTATGTAGTTGCTCGGCCTCATGGACGACTTGAATATATCCTTCAAGGTTGGTAACGAGCCGTATCGTTTGTGGACGCTTAGATTCTTCGGCGAGACCTATTCACGTCGAGAAATTAACAAAATTTATTTCCGTTTTCGATTTCATAACTTCAAACCAATTTGGAAGCGTTAACAATACCTTCCAGATACGGATCTTACCATCCTGGTGACCGGTGAAGATCTTCTCACCGGCGATAACAATGGCCTTAACAAGACCGCTTGCAGACTTAAACCCAGCAAACTCCTTAAGATTCTTCCAAACCCGTATATTCTTGCTATCAGAGCCTGTATAGAGAAGATCCCCATGCTTGGTCGCCAAAGAATATATATGACCTTCTTCTCGAACAAGGCTTCCGACTAGGCAATCGTCGTCGTCATCCTCAAAAGAAGCTTCATTAGCGGCGCCTTGTTGCCAGGCGCCGGGTTTCATGAAAGTTGCAGTATTATTCCACGGTGACATCATCATAGGCGATCCTTCTCCGCTAATGCGTACGTCATCACTGTAGGATCCGCCGACGGAGAAGCTGCTATTACGGGTGTCATAGTAGTCGACTTCGGTGGGGAAGGAGGAGAAGTTGTGATCGGAGAAGTTACTCGAGTTTTTTGACCTCGATTTATTGCCATGGTTTGAGGAGGAGTTGCTATGAAACATTATCGTTTACGTGGGAGGGTTGGGTTTGTTTTTCCTCAAGGTTTGATCGATCACAAAGCTTCTAGCCTGGTATTGTGAATGATTGAGGGATTAGTTTTGTTTGGTATGATTTAGTGGCTTTCGTTGGTTGTGCTAATCTTGGAACAAAGGTGAAGGACGGTTGAGACTCTTACACCTACAAATACTTTGTTATTAGAAAAGAGGGTTAATCCAAAATCGTTTATAAACTCTATAATGTAATCTTTGTCCCTAAATGTAGTGAATTTATTGTGTTATCCTATTGGGAAGGGATACTTAAGTTAGAAAATATGGCTACTTGTGGATAAGACAACGTGTGAGAATGATGTCAAGGTTTGTCTTGTGGAATTGACCATACAAGTCTACTCTTACACGTACCCCCGTGTATATATAGCGCCCATACTGATTGCATGCGACTAGTGCTTCTTCTTTACGATCAATCGAATCTTCAAAGCTTAAATCCTTACACGTGACACTTTCCTTAACGTCGTGTAATTTTGTGCGTAGTTGCACGTATTGGGACTTTGCAATCAATACAGTTTCAACGCCATGATGCTCTACATAAACTTTTCACCACAAAATATATTTGGATTTTGGAGGTGCAATGCTAATCTCATATATGCCATTTAGAGGTGCTAAGTTCCGGTGAATCAATATAATAAGGGGGACGCAGCATGTCTCATCTAAGTACATTAAACAGTTGGTTGCTTCCTACACCCACTACCAACTTTATATACTAAACTGCACATCTTTTGCTCTCTAATGTTTCACAAGAAGCCTAAAGGATTTGTTGGGTATTCAAACCCAAGCCGCCACAAGCTCTCTATCATTAAAGGAGGATAACACTCGTTTCTTTTCCGGCGGCGGTCGGCTGTTGGTTAGCCCTCACTTTCTTCTCTCTCCCACGTCACCAACACATAACCAAAGATTCACTCTAGTCACCAACACTCTCCTTTGCTTGGCATTCATCACCCGCCTCTCGGATGTCGATCAAGCCCTCTCTTATGCTCTTGTCCAAGTTTGTGGTTACTAGCGCCGAGCTTTCCATCCTCGATGAGGAATGCACCGTTTTACTAGTCAGATGAATAACCAGAAGAAACGCTTCTTTTTCAAATGAACAAACAGAAATAACCCCTCTTTACGATGAACACATCAACAACAAAATACACAACATTTCTCCCCTGTAAAGGAGGCTAAACCCTATTCTCTTATCCTCTGTCTCGG
Source organism: Fagopyrum homotropicum (assembly GCA_033239125.1). Lineage (NCBI taxonomy): Eukaryota > Viridiplantae > Streptophyta > Magnoliopsida > Caryophyllales > Polygonaceae > Fagopyrum > Fagopyrum homotropicum. The sequence continues at coordinate 28,324,747 of BSWB01000006.1, forward strand.
ATCCTCCCGATCGGTTTCATCTCTCTTCGTTTTTGAGACAGTTTTCTAGAATGTGTCCCGTAAGCTTTGATTTTCCGTCTACATAGATGTCAATTTTCATCGTGCATGTATTCATGCTAGTAAATCGGCTTGCCTATCCTGTTGTCAAAGCAGCGAATTAAACACCAATTAGGTTTCTTGCATTCTCGCTTTTCACCTCATACAATTTATTTTCGTAGGATCCCCGTCAACTTAAAAAAAAAAAAAAAAAATTTTTCGGATGGTACCATGATAGTTCAAGGTTTTTTCGAATTTTGTCCAACAGTTTTTTTAGTTCGGATGGTACCCTTAAGTTTTCGTTCTTTCTAGATTTTACCTAAATTTATTAAACTTCTTCAAACTCGGTTAATAACATATTTGCGCACAAAAAAAATTAAAAGAAAGAAAATAAAAGATAATTGTAAAAAAAATACTGATTTATTTATTTTAAAAATAAATTAAAACAATTTTTTTTTTTTGATTTTTTAAAAAAGAATCCTTATCCGATTTATTTATTTTTTAAATAAAGTATAACACTTATGTTTTTAGATTTTGTTAAAAGAACACTGGGTGTTATTCAAGTAAGGCACATTATTCCGGTACGACCGTACGGCCGACACGTGTCCCGAAAATTTTATTTATTTATTTATTTATTTTTCTGAACGAGTTTTTTTTTTAAACGAGTAAAAGTAATAGTTCAAAACTTATTATGGAATAGTTCATAACTTATAAAAGGATAGTTCATGAATTATAATAGAATAGTTCATAGTGCAAAATTTATAAAGGAATGAAAGTAATAGTTCAAAACATATTAAGGAATAGTTCATAACTTCTAAAAGGATAGTTCACGAAATATAATAGAATAGTTCATAGTGCAAAATTTATAAAGGAGTGAAAGTAATAGTTCAAAACTTATTATGGGATAGTTCATGAATTATAATAGAATAGTTCATAAATTATAATAGAATAGTTCAAAGTGAAAAATTTATAAAGGATAGTGCATAACTTATAAAATGATAGTTCATGAATTACAATTGAATAACTCATAACATATAAACGATTAATTTATGAATAATTTGATAAAATGTATTAAAAAGTAATATTCATGGATTATATGGGAATAGTTCAAAGTTTATAGGAGAATAGTGCATAAATTATAACATGGTAGTTCAAACAAATTTTCATTCGATTATGGAAAAAAAAATTCGTTTCAGAAAAGAAAAAAAAAATTTCGAGACACGTGTCGGCCGTACGACCGTACCGCATTAATTGAACCGTACTTGAACAAAAGTCAAAGAACACTAATCTAATTTATTTATTTTTATAAAATAAAATAAAACACTGATTTTTAAAAAATTTAAAAATCCCCAAACTACGAGGATACCATAAGGAATTTTCCTAAAACAAAAGTACACACGTAATTATCATAATTACAATTAGCAAACAATAGATTAAAAACCCTAAAAATCCAAAAATGCACTATAAAGAAGGTTACTTTTAATGAGAGAAAATAGGTGTTTCCAAAGAGATGATGATGGTTACTACTTTAGCTAAGACTTGTACCCATAACTTTTTCATTTTTTGAAGCAGTATAATCCTCTTAAACATGTTTTTTTTTTCTTTTTCCAGCAGTCAGCAGAATCTTAGGGGGTGTATTCAATTAAGAGTATATAGGAATTTTTTGGAGTTTAAAAGTCTATGGGTATCGAATATAGATTTTTAAAAGTTCATATAAATCTGTAGGTATTCAATTAGGATTTAAAATTTTCCATAAAATTCCTATGGTATTTAAAAGTTTGTGGATTTTAAAAGAATCTATTATTTCATTGATTTTGTAGGATTCTTCATTACTTTTATAACTACCTAAAATCCATTGAAATCTTCCCCCAACACATAAGATTTCCACAGAATCTCTATATAAAATTAAAATCTACCACAGAATTTGCAAATCCTATGATTATTAAGAATCCGTCAAAATCTTTAAAAGTCTCGATTGAATACACCCCCTTAACTTGTGTATGAATGGGAAATCTGTCCCAATAAGAGAAACCTCCAATCAACCAATTAAAAGAGGCTTTCTTTTTAATGTGAATCTACTTACCAAATAAACAACTATTTTAATTTCGAATCCATATGTACAATTTGTAATACATCAAAGTAAACTTTATTTTTCCATATTTGCCTAAGCAGATAAGCTATTTGTATGAATGTATGATGGATAACGCTAATTTTGTTTGGCAGTCACCCGTGACAGGTCTATTACCAAATTAACTATATTATAATAGGAGCTTTATAGGTGTATATTACTTATTAGGAGCAATAAATTCAAAGCAGACCAAATCCAGTTGCGTATCTTTTACAAAAATAAAGAATTGACAAAGTCGTGGTACGACGTGCAACTAATTGACATTATTACACTCTTTCGCCCCTAACTTTTGAATTCAGTTTAGTGTAAATTGCGTATCTACAAAATTAAAGAATATTATTCACATGATATCAAACTAATCTTTCCTCTAACCCTGTTTCCGCTGCTTCTCTACCGACAGCATCCGTCGAGGCTTGCTGAGAGTTTGTTATTCCGGCCACCCCCTTCGCTTCCGACACCACCGTCTCCTTCCCCTTCCTTATCCGGACCATTCGTCCACTTCGATGGCTGCCGACAATAAGTCTTCCTTTCACTCCGCTCTCGGAATCTCGAACATCAAAACAATATCGCTCTTGTTCTTGATCATGACACTCCGTACGCATCGTGGATTACTCTCTTTCGCGTCACTGTGAAGACCCATAACGTTCTTGATCATATTGATGAAGCAGTTCAACGACCTCCAAACATCGACAACTCCTTATGGCTTCAAGTCGATGCAACTGTACTCTAGTGGATATACAGTACAATCTCTCGTGATATTCTTCTTCAAATTCTCGATTCGGACGACACTGCGCTCCAAGCATGGAATCGAATTAAGAATATTTTTCAGGATAACAAGAATACCCGTGCGGTGTACCTTGAACATGAGTTTTCCAACTATAAGTTATCCGGTTTCTCTTCCGTTAATGCCTTCTATTAGCAACTCAAATCGTTAGCAGATCAACTAAAGGGTGTCGGATCACCGGTTCCTACAACTCGTCTAGTTCTTCAACTGATCTCGGGTCTGCCGGCCGAATACAACACAATGACGAGCTTTATTCAGCAGACTGATCTTCTTCCGAGTTTTACAAAAGCTCGATCACAACTTCTTCTAGAAGAAACACGGTTGGTGGCACAGTCCGGCTCCGACAGCTCCTCTTCAACCCTCACCGCCGCCACCCTTCCTTCCCATGGAGTTGTTGCTCCCTCAACACAGCAAGCTCCTTCGGACCAACCCAACAAAAATCGAGACCAGAGCAAGAGAGGCAAGGGCCGCTCCCATGGCGCATCCCATGCCCAAACTCACTTTGTCTACCGGCCCAATTTCGGATGGATGCTGGCCCAAGCTCCTCTTCAATACTTCAGTAGCGGGCCACTTTCTCCATAGGGTTAGCAGTGGCCGGACCAATTTCCTCCTGCCCCATTCCGTGCCCCACCTTGTCCATACCCCACCATGCCGTATGCAGGGCCGGAGCTAACGTATAGTAGGCCCCTGGCGAAAGTACACATGAAGGCCCTACTTGTCGCTAAAAAATTTGTCGGCTCTTTTTGCGATTCTATAAACTGATCCGCTAGTTTTTTTTTTCTTTTTTGACATCCAAACAAATGCTTCTTAGGCAACATGTTATAAAACAATTATAGGAGTAGAAAAGGAAAATTAACACCTGGATTGAAAATGAAGTAGTCGACAAAAGAATAATTCAATGAAGAAGATAAATAACCGTTCAAGGGAGAAAGATGTGGGATTAATTGAGCTCTCAAATCACGAGATTGTAGGAGACAATCCAAAGTCTAGATAGAGAAGAGAAGACGTGGATTAGATTTTGGGAATGTGAATAAAAGCGTAATTGATATCAAAACGGGTGTTGTTTCCAATTATAATTTATTGCTTAACTTTAATTTTAATTGATTATTTAACCCTCTATATTACTATATATACCTAATACTACTAGTTTTAGAAAAATTATTTGGGCCCCTAGATGTCATGGGCCCTTGGCCCATGCCCCACCCAAACAACCCATTCCGCCGGCCCTGGCCGCATGGCATTCTTGGACCGGGCCTAGTGTCAGCTCCTCCACAGGCCCATTACATGCAAGATGTTGTTGTTCATCCCACTTCCTTGGATCAATCCTTCGCAACGATGTCATTAAATCCGGCGGATAATTTATGGTATATGGACACGGGTGCCACCTTGCACATGACGAATAACTCCGATAATCTCTCGTCTTTTTCGTATAATGGTCCCTTAAATTCAATTATTGTTGGCAATGATATGCGTGTCCCTTCTACAGGTCTTGGTGATGCCATACTACCCACCACTAACCAACCTCTCCGTTTGACCAAAATTCTTGTCGCACCCAAAATTGTCAAAAACCTAGTTTTCGTTAGACGTTTTACAACTGATAATTGTGCTTCCGTAGAATTTGACCCTTTTGGTTGCTATGTGAGGGATCTACACGGTCTAAGATGTAATAGCTCTGGAGAGCTCTATCCGATTACCAGTCCACCCATCGGTCCGCAACATGCCCTCTCGGCTGAGTCTTCCTCTACTTGGCATGCACGTCTAGGTCATCCCGGCACGCTAGTTCTCAATTTTCTTAGAAAATCTTCCCTTTTTAGTTGCAATAAGGAGACATCAACTCCTCTTTGTCATGCTTGTCAACTTGGAAAATATCATAGATTAGCGTTTGATCGCTCCACTACTAATACTTTTGCTTCTTTTGACATTATTCATAACGATATTTGGACCTCTCATATCCCTAGCCGGGAAGGTTTTAGATATTACTTGTTATTTCTCGATCACTTCTCTCATTTCTTATGGGTTTCTCCAATCAAATTTTAAGTCACAAGTCTTTGATCTTTTTGGGCAATTTCATAAACTAGTTCAAACACAATTTCAAACCAACATCAAAAGTTTCCAATTCAACATGGGGCGTGAGTTTAACAACACGAATTTTCATAACTTTTTGCTCCTCATGGTATCACTTTTCGATTTTCGTGTCCTCATATCTCTCCTCATAATGGAAAAGGTGAGCGTACCATTTGTACCATCAATAACATGATGCGGTCTCTTCTTTTTCATACGTCCATTCTTGTCTCCTACTGGCTCCATGCCTTAGAGACATCTTGTTATCTCCTCAACATTCTTCCCTCCACCACCATTCAAAATAGGTCTCCTACTCAAGTGTTATACCACTCTACCCCATCCCTAGTGATGCGGGGATAAGCCGCAGTTCCTGATCTAGATTGAAAGTCCTTAACTGGGATAAAATCGGGATGTTCTAGAGAATAAATCGATCGATTTATATGAACATGTCGATTTTCTTTGAAACTCAAAAAACGGATTAGTGAATGATATGGAAAGATAAGAAGATGAATATGGAATGATAAATAAAAGATATAGGAAGATATAGACTAAGATAGTTCCGCAAAAAAACCTTGACCAATGATGTGTAAAAACCCTTTAACGAGAAGATTATCTTGACCCACACTTCTTTAACCTTACACAAGTCTTCTAAGTAAGACAAGCACAAGGAGGGACTAGAATTGACCAGGAGCACCAACCTTCAATAAGATTAACACACACAAGCACAATCTAGCAAGAACTTCACAACAATTCAACCAAAAGCTCTCTTTTTTATTGAATGATTAATGAAGAAAATACAAACTCCGTAAGCGAAGCTGCAAGTCTCATAAATTTGTGGAAAATATCAAATCTAACCTGTCAAACAATCTCTCTCATTAATTCTATTTATAAGGGAGATTAACTATGAAAACTAGGAAAGATATACTTAAAGATAATCTTGCAAATATATCTGTAAGATATATAAAATATAAAAACTATAAAGATAAAACCTAAACTAATAATCCCTTAAGATAGTCTGAGAGTTTTAAGGAATCACTAAAAGATATAATTGCCAAAGATAGAAGATCATGGCCGGATCTTGCAAAAACTCGTCTCAGAGAGGAAAATCGGTCAGAATTCGGTCAATTTTTCCTCTTTGAGGCTCTTCCGTGCTCTTATCCTTCTTCTTGCTTGATAGATCTTCTTGGTCATGGCTTGATTCTTCTATAAGGAATTCTTGAGAGTGAGGAGAGTTTCCTTGAGCGTACATGTCGTGAGTATGTTCGTAACTTCATCTTGAATCGCCTTTGCTCTTGACCTTGTGATCGCTCTATCCATGATTGAATCCGAAGAGGGTGAAGGGGTTGTTGGGTTGTCCTTCAATGCCTTAGCCAATGAGCGTGTAACTGGTCCTTGTGTTGGAGATGGTCCCACATCATCTAGGTCATCTCCGGGTTTTCAGTTGTCTTTGCTATCATAATCAAAGTGCAACTATTTTCCACAAACTTCAGCCTCACACTACACCGTGCGTTTTCTTCGGGTACCCCACTCATCATCAGAGTTACAAATGTCTTGAGTTAGGTACACACAAAATCATTCTTTCCCGCCATGTCACTTTGATGAGTCTCTTTTTCCGTTCGCTACCCAGAATAGCGTCTCCCCGGATCACTATGACTCCCTCGCCGATGCCGGTCCCTCCCCTATCACATTGAACACCTTCGCAACTTCACAGGTTGCGGCCCATACCCACCTCACCTAGCCCGCGTTCACCACTTCAATCCAACCCTCTCCTTATCCCTGCCCGTCTGCTACATCAGGCCCAAGCTCAACAACCTCCACTTATGACCTATCCGGCCCGTTTGCTGCATACGTCTCCCCATGCCCACTCCCTCAATATCCTGCTGTTTCCGGCCCACTCCATATCCCTGGCCCGCCTACTGCCCCAAGCCTAAACTCACTCCCTCTCCCACATCATTCAGATGAGCAGACCGCCCTACTCCTCCAGCCCATAAATCCGACTCCACTTGTTGCCTTACCCAACCGGCCCCAAACCCGGAGTCACTCCGGTATAGTGAAGCCCAAACCAAATTTTGACCTATCGGTTACCATTGCTTCATTATCTCGCCTTTTCTCTCCTATACTAAAATCCTACAATTTAGCTCTCAAAGACCCATACTGGAACGATGCCATGCTCGATGAGTATCGAGTTTTTATGCGAAATAAGACTTGGGTTCTAGTTCCTCGTCTCAATGATGCTAATATTGTACAATGTATGTAGATTTTTCGGTATAAGTACAGGTATGACGGTTCCGTTGAGCGATAAAAATCTCGCTTGGTCGCCAACGGCTGTTCTCAACAGATTGAAATTGATTGTGATGAGACGTTCAGTCCGGTTGTTAAACCGGCAACTCTCCGGATAGTTCTCAGTATTGCAGTATCTCGCTCCCGGTCTATTCACTAGTTGGATATTCAAAATGCCTTCCTCCACGGGCATTTGAACAAAACAGTATACATGTTTTAACCTCCAGGATTCCGTGATTCTTCTCGTCCAAATCATGTATGTCTTTTGCAAAAGTCTCTCTATGGTCTCAAACAGGCTCCCGAGCCTAGTTTCAACGATTTACATGCTTCTTGAATCGCATTGGTTTCATCGGAAGTAAGAACAATTTCTCTGGCTTTGTTTACCTTCAGGGTTCCGACATTGATTATTTTCTCCTATATGTTGATCACATTATCCTTACTAAATCTTATGATATGTTGCGTACTCATCTGATGATGCTTTTGGGTAAGAAATTTGCTCTAAAGGATGTTGAGGCTTTGTCATACTTCTTAGGTATATCAGTTTGTCGGAGTGCCTCTAGCTTATTCTTATCTCAAGATAAGTACGCTCGAGAAATTATTGAACGGACAAAGATGACAAAATGTAAATATGCCGTCACTCTTGCTGAGACATCGGTCAAACTCAGTGCGTCCTCTGGAAAAGCAGTCAGTGACCCCACTCTATACAAGAGCATTGTTGGTGCTCTTCAGTACCTCACTTTTATCCGCCTTGACATTAGCTTTGTTGTACAACAAATATGCCTATTCATGCATCATCCCCGAGAGCTGCACTTCGCCGCTCTCAAACGCATCATCCGCTACATTGTTGGCACTTCGACTCGCGTTATTACCATCTCTCCTTCACCAAAATCTGGCTTAATTGCCTATACAGACGCTGGTTGGGGAGGGTGCCCACACACTCGTCGCTCTACTTCGTGCTATTGTGTATTCTTCAATGACACACTAGTATCCTGGTCCGCCAAACGCTACTTTGTGGTCTCTAGGTCTAGTGTCGAGGCTGAATACCGAGGTGCTGCTAATGTTGTCTTTGAGTATTCATGGCTACAAAATATTCTCCTGGAATTTCATTGTCCTCTCTTCAAAGCCACAGTTGTATACACTAACAGCATATTTGCCGCATATCTTGCCACCAATCCAGTTCAACATCAATGCACCAAACACGTTAAACTCGATATCCATTTTGTTCGCAACAAGGTCGCCCTGGGTTACATCAAGGTTCTTCAAGTGCCTTCCGCGTTCCAGTATGCTGATATCTTCACAAAGGCCTGCCTCGACAATTTTCGGTTCAGTCTTATTGTTCATCCTCCACTAGTTTCGACTGCGGGGTATGATAGAATATTGTAAATATTATAAATAGAGATCTGCCTTTTATAATTATGTAAATACGTTTCTCTATTAATATTACCCATTAGTCGATGGAAACCCTAAGGGAAATATTATCCACATTCTAACATATATATTAACCATCTAAATACAATAGTTACTTCCATAAATAGTTTCATTGGAAATGTTGATTCATGGTGTAGTGTAATCGAAGGATGAAGAGCAAGGGTAATAAAACGGGTTTATGTCGGTTCATGATGACGGTTTGTTTGACGCTTCACGTCGGTGAACCACAAACATGTAGCATATCCCGAATCCTACCACCAAGGACATGTAGATCTTGTTGACAAAAACAAGTAGTTAGAAAACCATAATAGATGAACGGAATAATGACACAAAATGAGATATCCTATCCGGGTGTCCGAAACAAGGACAAGAGGTGGTTGATTCATGGGAGATGTCTGTGCAGTTGACCTTGGAAAGGGGTACGGATGACTCTAATCAAAGAACCATGCCATGTAACCATCAACTACAACCCATGAGACGGGCGCAACTATGTGCCGACCAATAAGAAGCGTGTGACCTCCTTGTATCTTCTGGACCACCTATATATCGTGTGTGATATGATACCAAACCTTGTAACCTCAACCACCAATAGCGGGACACTCCTCTGTGGTCACTGGGATACGATCATCGGGGATCCTCTGGATGCACCTCAACTGTCTCATTACTTTGTCCGACATATAGGGCTCCTCGATGTCACTATACGAATGATGCCTGTGTACCTAAAGATAGCAAACTCTCTGTCATAGTCCAATACATGATCATCGTATGGAATAAACCTCACGCACTCTGTCCTCATCTGATCTAGTTGGCCACGTACAGACGTCAACGTCTCAAGCGTCAAGGCGGGGTCTTCAGGATCAAAATCCTCGAAGTCCTACGTGCAAATCCATGAATCTCAACATCCATGGCGGCTAGACCGCAAAGAGTGGAAAAGTGCGCTTATATCCACGCCTATATTTTGCAAAGAGATAAATTTTTATCGATTATTTGGTATATATAATCTACTTAAATAATGAAAAGATGCCTCAAAAGTTGAAACCTGCAGTAGTGGGTGGATGTGAAACCGTGAAAAGTGGATGTAGAAGCGGTAACGGGAGTGGGAGAAGGAGGTGAGGTAAAGAGAACTAAAGTAGTGTGGCGTGTGCAAATGGTGTCATCATCATCTGACTCAAACTGAGCCTCCCGATGAGAAAGTGATCCGAGTTGAGAGAGAACAAAAGCGGGATTAGTAGTAGAAGCGGGATTAGATAGGAGGGAATATAAGCGGGAGCAACAACAGATTTAGATGGGTCAACATCCTCATCCTCCACTTGTCGATCGCCTCGGCACAAAAAAAGGCAGGCGGTGGTCATCTCTATGTCCTAGCCTGCTGCTAAAGAACGATCTAAACCGATTTTCGAAAGTAATAGAATTATCAAAAATCTGAATTTCAAACTCCGTATACAGTAGCTAACAATAATTAAGTTTTGATATTTTTTAAAAATAAAATGTAAATACACGAGTCTGTTTAAAACATGCACGTGTGTTTACGCCACCTTCGATGCAGTCGGCATGCATTGAAGTTGGCAACTCACCTTCAACGTAGTCGGCCTGTGTTGACGGTAAGCTCAACCTGTTATTCGCGAGCGAAGAATTCCGATGATTATTTTTTTCGTTTTCTCATTTTTTTTTATTCCAAATCCAATTCCAATTCTGTTTCTACCCTATTCCAATTCTGCTTGGTAAGGATGTCTCGGAAGATCCATGATATCGAGTTTTTTCTGAGTTTGAAAATTTCAAAGGAAAGTGACGAAGAGAGCAGCGGCGGCAAACGAATTTGCTTGAAGTAGGGTTCAACTTCAACGCAATCGGCCCGTGTTGAAGTTAAAACCCCTCAACGCAGTTGGCCTGCATTGAAGTTGAAACCCTTCAACACAGTCGGTCTGCGTTGAATTTCAAAATTGTCAACACAGTTTGACTGCGTTGCGTTGTGTATTTGTTCTTTTTATCGACGTACCTTTAGCTGTTCGGTACAATAATAAGATAGATCTTATTGTGTTCTCTAATATTTGAACTCTTTTTTAGAATAGTACAATCTAACCGGAATTTTTTTGGGAATTGCATCTATTCCCATGGCATGTAGCATTAACTCCTCTTATAAATTAAAAGAAAATACAAGAGATAGCGAATGATAATTTTCTCAAAGTCGCACTCTTCGATCCATGTCTTTGTCTCTTTATAAGACTAGTCGTACGTCCACAACGCTTACATGATTAGTTCTTGTATGTGATATAATAGTTCATGCTTGTATAGAGTTTCCGTTCAAGAATTCATATATAATGTTTGCGCATTATTTTTCGGTTTAGGTTTCATCTATTGGGGTTTCATAAGGTACATTAATCCCCATAAATCATTTTGGGTATGGTGTTTATAGTTTAGTATTGGTATTATAACTGATGGATTATTATAATATGGGATCCTTTAAGATGAAAGAAGATTACATTTTAAAAAAAAATTCAACCCCATAGAGATGAATTATTGAGATCAAAGGAAATAAAAAGGATGTTGAAATTTTTTGCTCCTCTCCTGAATGGACCCTGATATAATATTTTTGGTATTATATAATTCCTGTATTATATTCTTATTGGATATTGTATATATTAATTTCCGTTAGTGTTTCAGACATTACAATTGTGGTTTAATATTTTCCATGTGCTATTTCGAGTATTAGCTTGTAATATGATATATTGTTTCCGACATCCTATTTTTGGTGTTATATTCAAATATCATAATTCGGTTATATTGTATTTTAATTAAGAACAAATCACATATACAAGATACTACAAACAATGAATTCAATATATATAAAATTACAAGTTATTTTATTAAATTTAAACCTTTGAAATTTATTTATACATATAAAATATAACGATAAGCCTACAAAATTGACTATCAAAAGTAATTTCATCCACCAAATATTCTACTTCCTTAGAAAAAGTATCACGTTTTTTAAAATAATTGACACGTGATCTTAAATGGTTATGTAGTGTAGAGTGATTGAAACGATTGAAAAAGTGTTGCTTATGCTAGTGGAGGGATCAAGTTTAATGCTAGTAAGACAATATATATATAAATAACATATTTACTTTTTTTTATTAAGGTTTCGGGTGAACTGGGCGACGGTTTGCACAACCGTCACTTGATCAATCGCCACCCGAGTTCCAACCATACCTTTCGAGTTTTGGCCTTACATTTGGTTTGACTGAATGGATGACTGGTGAATACGGATGAAATTGTTATCCGATACGTGTAATTCACAACCGATTGTATACTCAAATTTAGAAGATACGCTACACTAAGAGAGGAAGGACTTTCATGTGGAATATTTGAAAGGAGGATGTTTGACGAATGTTAAGCGTGTTCGACGACATATTATTATGGATGTTGCGTGTAAGATTTGTGGGGATCCTGTTGAGTTTGAGATCCATCTTTAATTTTCGTGATTTCCCAACAACATGGAAGATATGGGAGGATCTTCGTGCTTTGGATATGCGCCCAGACCTTTTTTACGGCGTCGTTCGCGGTTTGGTTGAGAGGTTACTTACTTTCCCCTAAAAGTTTTCATTCCATATATAGTTGGTCTACTGTTTTTGCAGGAGCATTATGTTGGATATGGAAGTGACGAAATAATGTGGTGTTCCGTAACGAAGCTTGGTTGGTGAAGAGATTTGCGAACCGGAAATCTTGTTTATTTCATTGATCAAATATCTAGCCCAATAAGCTAGAGGTGTTATTCAACAGCTCAAAACTTGAACAATAGAAACAAGCTTGAACAATAGCAACTTGAAGAAGGAATTGATGTACCTCCCTTCTTTCACCGGTCTCTGTTTTGTTGGCGTCAATATGACGCCGATAGGTTGGACCCTATGACGCAGGTTGAGTAGCGTCCTAGGGTAAGTTATGAACCCTAGGACGCCGGTTGGTTAGCGTCCCAGATAAGTAATGGGCCCTAGGGCGCAAGTTGATTAGTGTCCTAGGATAAATTATGGGCCCTAGGACGCAGGTTGGTTAGCGTCTTAGCTAAGTTATGGGCCTTGAGACGCAAATTGATTAGTGTTTTAGAGTAAGTTATGGGCCCTAGCACGCAGGTTGATTAGCTTTCTAGGGTAAGTTTCGGGACACAAGTTGATTAGCGTCTTAGGGTAAGTTTCGGGACCTAGTACGCAAGTTGATTAGCGTCATAGGGCAAGTTTCGGGCCCTAGGACGCAGGTTGAGTAGTGTCCTAGGTACGTTTCGGGCCCTAGGACGCAGATTAATTAGCGTATGCAAGTTGATTAGCGTACACAAGTTGATTAGCGTATTAAGGTAAGTTCTGGGCCGTAGAACGTAGGTAAATTAGCTTCCTAGGGTAACTTTGGTCCCTAGGACGCATGTAAATTAGCGTCCTAGGGAAAGTTTTGGTCCCTAGAAGGCAGGTAGATTAGCGTTCTAGGGTATGTTTGGATTTCCGATATTGGTAGCCAAAGTCTTTTCTGACACCGGTGGAGAAAGTATTCTCTAATACCGACGATCAAAGTTTTCTCTTATACTGGCGGCAAAGGATTCTGTGATACCGACGGCTAAAGTTGTTTTTGAAACTGATGACCAAAGTTTTCTCTGATACTGACGGACAAAGTATTTTCTGATACTGGTTGTCTAAGACGTTTCTGATAATGTGTCGTCATCACCGCTGATGACGGCGCGATTGAGGTTTTGTTTTGTGCGGAAGTGTAGGTTAAGGAAAGTGCTTTTATACCATGAAGAGATTTGTGAATCGGAAAGTTTGTTTATTTCATTGATCAAATATTATTTATATAGACGAATATAGAAATTAAAAGAAAAACTAACATCGGCGCAGTTGGGAAGTAAACCACATTTTATCTTAAATCAAGTTGGTGAGTATGATCATGCATGAAAGCATCACTTACATGGAAATGCCAACCATACTATGTTGATAACGTTGGTTGCATGGGAGCCGCCGAGATAAGGATGAGTGAAGGTGAATATTGATGGTCGGTGCAAGCTAATGGTATGTCGGTTGCAAGGAGTGTGATTAGGGATCGTGAGGGGGTGTGGCATAGTGGGTGTATATAACATCGAAATTTGTACAATCTGCACTGTTGAGTTACGGGAAGTTTTGTATGATCTAAGTTGTGCTTGTGAGTTTAGTTATTGGAATGTTATTTTGGAAACTCACAACTTGTCACTTTAATGTTGGGTAAGCATATTCAACGTTATCACCCTCTCTAACCTGATACATTTGTGTCATGACTTTATCCAAAGATCTTAAAATATTTGGATTAAACATGTTATATGAGTTTGGTTGTATTGATTGACCCTCCTAAAATAATAAATATATTTTAGCTGAGGATGTAAGGCTCTGAATGTCTAATTATCGTGATTATTGGCTATTGGGAGTCCAATGACTCTCTTCCACTGACTTATATTTCAGACCAAAGAAAAAGTCGTAGGGAAACAAAACCATAATCCATTAATAAGACATTCAGCCATTCACGAGTCACGACGTTTGCTTACCGTTGTAAGTAAATCATATTTCATTTTTTTAGGTGGAAGATAAATCATATTTCATTGATGAATATAAAAAATCATTATTTTCTATTTAAAAAAACAACAATATTCAACGGATTCATGCTCTGACGCTCTGTGCAATAACGTACACATTCCATAGTTGAACAAAAACTCGCTTCTTGCTCACTCATTGCTTCAACTTCTTCCTCACGCATAATCTATGAACAACACCTTCATCGTTCCCCTGCTCGAAATCCAAACGAAAATCCATTGAAATTTCTACAATAGTACCATATAATGATCTTCATAACCATTCATGGCGGAACTTCGCTGTGCTGCCTCCTTTTATTCTTTCTCTTCTCCGTTGCGGTCTCCGAAGCATCTCCCTCTTCGGTGCCTTGCAACTCCACGTGCGGTACTCACCGCCTTCCCTATCCCTTCGGCTTCTCTGGTGGTTGCCCTATCCGCCTCAATTGCACTCCCAACGCCGTCTTCCTCGGCGATTTCCCCGTCCGCTCCGTCACCTCCGACAGTATTTTGATCTCCCTTAAGCTCAGTTGCAGCCGGACTGTTCAATCTCTACGGCAACTCTTCTCGCCTAACTTCGGTCCTACCTCTCGCAACGCTTTCCTCCTCAAGAATTGTAGTCGCACCTTCTCTAACTGCACGATCCCTCGCACTCTCGTCCAGGCGAGGTTCGAGCTGCAAGATTGCGGCAGCTCTCGCGACGACCTGAGCTGTTACGCTGATGCTAGGGATGAAGAATTGATTGATTTTGACAAGTTGAGTGGGAGCGGATGCGGATTGCTACTTTCTTCGATTCGGACGGAGGCGAATAAATCGGCTGGTATAGAGGCGAACGAAACGGCATTGGAAAATGGGGATTCGGTAGTGGCTTTGGAGATTGAAGTGGTGGAGTTGCGCTGGTGGTTGGAAGGTCAGTGCGATGGCGGCGGTAGGTGTTCGAGTGGAGCCAATTGTCAGAAGGTATCGTTGCCGGGAATCAGAGAGGGATTCCGTTGCCTTTGCAGGGAAGGTTATGATGGAGATGGATACGTAGACGGTTCCGGCTGCCAAAAAGGTAATCAAGCTCTTATTTAACAAATTTCTGACAAATTGATATCGTGATTAATTAGAAAAAATCTGGGGTTTAGGTTAAGATTTTATCACTAGAATCTGTATATCTGGATTATGGACTTGAATAAAAAGCATTGTTGAAACAAACTATTATTCGAGTTCTACTGTAAAGGGTTGGCTGATGAGCTTGGACTTTCAATGGCTGTGAGTCTGTGACATCGTTGCTGTTAGCCTGTTAGCTGCTACTGTAATGAATGCATACGACTATACGAGTAGATATGCCGTGCTGAAGTTGGAATTTGGACTTGAATAAATATAAGTGTTGATATGCCTTTCAGTATACGGAACAACTTCAGACATCGAACGCAAAAATTCAAAGCAGGTTGAGTTTGCAATTCCGGGCTTGATTTGAATCAAATTTATGAACATCGACATCTTGTCATTAAACAGGTGAAAGTTGTCGACAAGCTGTGATTGAAAAGTTAGACCCTTCACTTGTGTGGGGTTTGGGGCCCCATAATCTTATCATTTTGTCTTCATGATTATAGATGAAGTCAATAAAGTACTTCAATTGATTCATCTACAACTCCATGATCCAGCTTAGTCTAAAATCTGCACTCATTATCTCATTTTCTATGGTCTCTCCTTTCGTTGCAATTAAAAAATGACAGAAAGTTTGATATAAAATTCATAGTGGTTCACCTAATACTTTTTAGTAATGGGCCAGTTTGATTTTTTCACTCCAGGAAAATCTTGCAGCAGGATTTTCTATTCCATTCAAAGTCATACTTACCATAGACTATTTAGTAATCATGATTTGAGCTTTAGTTTTGTTATCTTAATTATAGATTCTAGAATATATTTGTGTTTAGTTACTGTAATTTGAATCCTCAAACTAACAGCATACAAGAATGGAAGATGCACAAAAAAGATCATCTGCACCTTAGAATTCCACTGCTTTCACTTGCATACGCACATTACTCCGTTTTAATTCTCCCCAAGTTCGTTTATGATATCTTGAATGTGTCTTAACTTTCAGAAGTATCTTCAACCTGCAATACTTCGAAGTACACTAATGGAAAGTGCACCGGAGTAACAAAAGCAAGCGTTCTTATTGCAGGTATATTGTAGTCTCCTAACATAACCAAATAATACTATTTCTAAGCTTACTGCTGCATATTGCACAATACAGAGTGAATGTTCTTTTTAAATAAATCCAAATGACCAGGTTTAGCTGCTGGAGCATCCTTGGCATTGGTGAGCTTGGGATTATTATGCTTGTGCTTCCATAGAAAAAGCCAGATGTCAAAGTTCAGAAAAATTGCAAAGCACCACCTATCTGAAACGGATACTATCTGCATTCCAGTCTACTCTTACAAAGAAATCCTGAGAGCAACCAACTGCTTTTCTGAAGAACACAGATTAGGTACCGGAGCCTATGGAACAGTCTACCAGGCAAAACTCCACAATTACGAGTGGGTTGCTATAAAGAGGATCAAGCACAGGGAGACCAGTGACTGTATTGATCAGGTAATCAATGAGATCAAGCTCCTTTCATCAGTGGACCATCCAAATTTAGTTCACCTTCTAGGTTGTTCTATTGAAAACATGGAAGAACAAATCCTTGTTTACGAGTTCATGCCCAATGGAACCCTCTTTCAACACATACATAGAGAAAGAGGAGACGGTCTTGCATGGCCCGTTCGATTAAGCATTGCTAGAGAAACTGCTCAAGCCATTGCTTATCTCCACTCGGATATTAACCCGCCTATTTATCATCGAGACATCAAGTCTAGCAACATTCTCTTGGATGACAACTTTAAAGCAAAAGTGGCAGATTTTGGTCTCTCAAGGTTCGGCTTGCCTGAATCCTCTTATATCTCAACTGCTCCTCAAGGAACACCCGGTTACCTCGATCCTCAGTACCACCAAAGCTTTCATCTTTCTGATAAGAGTGATGTCTATAGCTTTGGGGTGGTGTTGGCAGAGATTATAACCGGGCTTAAGGTGGTTGACTTTTCTCGGCCTTCGAATGAGGTGAACTTGGCTTCATTCGCCACAAATAAGATAGGTAAGGGATGTGTAGATGAGATCATCGACCCATTCTTGAAACAAGAGCTTCTTGATGATCCTTGGACTTCAACTTCAATACACAAGGTTGCAGAGCTGGCATTCAGATGCCTTGCATACCACAAGGACATGAGGCCTTCAATGGTGGAAGTTTCCTCCGAGTTGGAGCAGCTTGGATCAAGCCGACAGGTTTCAGTCCAGGAGTTTGATTCCCTGAATTCGGTAAAGGGAAGAATGTCGAACTCCTCATTTTCGGAGACTAACACTGGTTTGGTGATAAAGAAAGTGAGGTTTGGTAGCCTCGGGTTCCAGATGCTTCAAAACGAGCCTAGTTACGGAAGCTCAATGGATTTGGAGGATGGTTCTCATTTGTCTACGCAGGAATTATGGTCTAGCCAACACAGCTCCCCTTCATCAAATAGCTTTCAGGTTAACAATGAGCTTGGTTGATGATACTTTCTTCACCCTTTTCTTGGCATAAAGTGTACATGAATAAAAAGTTCAGTTTGTCTCTGTGAAATTGTGTAAAATTGTAAACCGTACGTACAATTTTGTCAAAAATCGGTCAGAGAATGGATTCCTGCCGTCAAATATTGTAATTTAAAAGTATTGGTAATGAACAGAACATATGTCCGAGGAAGAAGGATTCCAAGCCAGAAAGTAGAAGAGAAAGAGCAACATTGAGCCATAGAAAAACAAGGGCAATTCCCACGTTTCAATAACAGCCCACAAACTATGGAGCGGTTACAACAAAATATAATTAGTTACATATCATAATTAAAACAAAGCTTCAGAGTTTTACTCACCAGATGGCTTCACAACTTGTTTGTTCTTTGTGTAAACATCCCAAGATTGAGATTGAGACCTCTAACCGGCATTCCATTATTCAACAATTAGTATGCTTTCTCCCTCTTCAAATTCATCTCTCACATAGTTGTCACTCTTTTTATTCTTCTGATTCCTTTTTTATTTAACTTTAGTGTTCGTTTTCTTCTGGAGTCACGGACAGAAGCCAAAGATTTCAGTTGAAATGTGCAGGAAAATGTATGCTTTCATCTTCTTTCCACTTAGTCTGTGCTACATAGCTGTACATAGTATCATGTTTTTAAAAATTAAAAATTGAATGGAAATGTGTGAGCTTTGTTCAGCATCTCAGTGGGGTATGAATTGGGTAAACAAAGCAGCAAGAGCTCATTCTACAATCTCAGATTTAGGAAGAAAGTTTATTCTGTGGAGTGACTTGGAGAATGTAACAAGCAAAGGAAATGATGAATTCGAGTCATTTAGGGGCAAACCCGGATCCATTTCTTTCAATGGGTTAACCCACCAAATAGTCGAAGAAGGCAATTTGCAGTCTTCCCCTACCAAACCCGGGTCAGGTTCTTTTCTCTGGTTAGCAGGCTGTATGGTGCTGATGCTATCTTATGTTCTACCTCCTGTTTTGCTCGGAAGCGTGATTAATATTATCATCAAGGATGTGATTCTTGCAGGTGAACTCACTACTTTTCTGGTCTCTGCCTCTCTTTTTAGGATTTCATCCGACCCTAATCCTTAAGAAGTACTTATGATTTCACAAGGATGTTTCCTTGCAGTAAAAATTACAAATCTTTTACCTCTGTCTTCTTGCATCAGTATGTCTGTGTCAGTATGTCTCTATTAAGAGTACCAATAGCATAAACTCATTAAATAAATATACCTCTTAATCGAGTAATAGTGGTAGGTCAATTAGAGTGGTAAAAATCAGAGATGCCCATGCGCCTACTTCACCTGATTCTTTTAATAATTTAAACTCCAAAGATTAAGCATGTGTTACAAATGCAAGTTATGAAAAGCTGATAAGATCCACGGATTGCCTGCAATGTAGAAATCGTGGTATCGCTTACTTCGGAAGCAACATTCTATAGCGGCTTTGCAGCTTTCCTTGTCATCACAGACCATGTCCATAGATCATCCCTGCAATCTAGTCCAAAGAGATGGAGCTTCAACAATGGCTTAAGAGGATACTCAACATCTGCGTTTCTAACATCAGGCCTCAAAACTCTCCTTCCTCTGTTCGCTGTATATACATCATGGCAGGAGCTAGGTCTGAATGGGTTAATAGCGGTTGCTCCGTTGTTAGTCGGTTGTTTGGCACAATTTTTGTTCGAGTTTGCACTTAGGATACGTAATTCATCCTGCTGGCCTCTTGTTCCAATCATCTTTGAGGTAATAACACGTTTGATTTTTGCTCCTGAACAGATTTTTGCTGGTTTTCGTCTTGTAAATAGTCTGTTGGATTGGTTGTTGCAGATGTACAGAATATATCAGATAACTAGAGCTGTTTACTTCATTGAGAGATTAGTATATGCTATGGCTGAGCTCCCTAAATCTCCGCTGTTAATGGAAAGAGGCGACGCCTTGGTGGGAATGGTGGTGATTCTTCAGGTTCTTGGTTTGGTTTGTTTATGGTCTTTGATCACATTTCTAGTCAGATTATTCCCTTGTAAATCTAGAATGACAGACAATTACTGATGATTTGTAATATGTAATGAGCAAGGAACCAAAATGCATTATTGACAGCTCAATTAGGGGTAGTAGAGTTATAGAATCAAACTTTGCAAGAAAAACTTGAGTTTGGACTTGTAAATTTGGAGGGGTATTAAGTACACGGCTATGGAATTCACAACGTACTGCGCATTCGAAATCCGTACCGTGAATTTTTTTTTTCTTTCTTTCACCGGGTTCCGAATCCGTGTCACTTTCAGAATTTTTTTGGTTAAAATTCACAAAGAAAATCCGTGTCACGGATAACGATTACGGATTCCGGATCCGTGAAAAATCTGTCAATTTTTTTGGGTTAGAATTCACAAAGAAAATCATCTCGGATATAAAACTCGTAATTGTGATGGGTTCCGGATCTGCCACGGATTCGAAACCCGTAACTATGACGGTTACTGATTCCGAATCCGTTTTCGTTCGTAAATTCTATCGCCGTACCTTTACGAGTTCCTTAATTTTTTTTAGGGACTTTTTATGTTGAAATATCAAACCTAACCCCAATTGGCAGCTGAAAATTCGGCCTTCTCCGTAGCTGCTAATTGCGAGCTTCGTCCTCTAATTGCACGTGCACTGTAGCCGACAACGTTTGAATAAGCAGAGAAGAAAGATGCTGAAAAAGTTCCTCACAAAATTAGATACGCCTTTCGCCACGTGTTCGGCTCAGAGAGCTTCTGGCCCCACGCGTTCCAATGACCTTGGCATAAAAGTTTGAACTTGAAGTATCAAACCAAACTCCTTTCTCCACAATTCTGCAGCTTTGAATTATATGTCTCAAGTCAGAATCTGCTTGGCACCTATAAATTACATAAAATTACCCTCAAACTAAAATTAGGTGGCAAAATTACCCATGAAACAGAAAGTTATATATAATCACCTATAAAGATTTCTCTTTTTCAAGCATACAGGTGCACTGTGAAAAATACCTTGACTTATGGGTCATTTTGTGAAATTTATTTTCTGCAAAAAATAACAGGAAAAGAAAAGGCCCATTTTAGACACTATATATATGGCAATCGTTCAGCAATCAAAGCTCAGAATTTCAACTGAGAAAGGGGTAAAGGGGAAAAAGGAGCAAGTTGGCTTATTGGAAATGGCAACCGGCAGGTTATTGCTCAAGCCTACTGCAAACCACACGTTTCAAACCTCTTCTTCTTCTTCCTACACTCGAAGAAGCTCTCAAAACTCCTCAAGGAAGGACATCAGTCAACCCTCCAATTCAGATTCAAATATTTCAAGCATGAACATTGGAGCTAATGCAGCAGGATATAGAAACACACATTTAGCAAGGAAGGTAGCAACACAGCAAGTGATTTCAACTCCCATAACCGTGCAAGAGTTCAACCTGGTGGATTTACTGCCAAGATTTGCATTTGGATCTGCAAATTGGAAACTCGACCCTTCACAGACTCAAGGGTTGATTGAAAGGGTAAGTCGATTTATAAACTCTTATTCAATTGGAGAAATGACATGAATAATACAAGTTCTTAAGTATGTGCTTATAAATGTTGCAGGCTATAATAGACTGTCGATTCTTCACCTTGCTCGCCATTGCTGGCTCCTTGATTGGTTCGATCTTGTGCTTTGTGGAGGTATATACCCTATCATTTCAATTTTCACTAGTTATCTTAGAACTGTTTTCTTCTCCAGCTGTTCACACTAGAAATGTTTCAGGGATTCATCATGATTATGCGGTCCTATTTACGCTACTTGGAAGCTGCATTGTATAAGCTGGACCATATAAGCATCATAGAGCTAGTAATTGAAGCCATAGACATGTTCCTACTGGGAACTGCTATGCTTATTTTCGGCATGGGGTTATACGTAATGTTTGTGCGTTCGAAAACTACAATTCCCAACTCCAATGGGTCCTATATTGAGGTTAGTTGCTTCTCTAGAATATTCAAACAAAGCTAATAACAAGTGTAGTATAAATTTAATGTCTAAATGAAAGATTGTTGCTTCAGATGCTTCCATCATGGCTAAAAATGGAATCAGTATCAGAGGCAAAGACGAGGTTAGGGCATGCTGTGATAATGATTCTTCAAGTAGGAATGCTGGACAAGTTTAAGAGTGTACCTCTCGTTACCGGGTTGGACCTAGCCTCCTTTGCTGGGGCTATTCTTCTCTCTTCAGTCTCCATCTTCTGTCTCTCCAAACTTTCTGGCTCATAAGTTCAAGAAGTATAGAACATTGGAGAACAGTATAAAGAGGAAGAGTATGTATAGAAATTTTGTATCATTCTTGCATTCAAGTTAATTCATTTCAAATCTTGTATAGCCATTACAAAGATAAGCTCTATATTTTGTTCTAACTACATACCAGAGAGTGTACTACTTCAAATTGCAAAAGGCATTGCTTGTATTTACCATTATGGTTCAGCAGTCAAACAACTTTTAGCATCAGTGTAAATATTTCATAATCACACTATCAGAACAAATTATGATATTCAACATAGAACCTCACTGATCAGGGGAAGATGCAGGTAATTTGAATGGGAATGATGATTTGAAATGAAAGATCAGAGGAAGGGAAGGGGAGACGGGAAAGGCTTTCTCCGTACAAATTAGAGCATTCTATGCTTGCTTACTGTTTAACGGGAGAAAAGGTGCAAATCCGCTTGGTTCGTCCCCAATTTCATGCTACTTTGCATGATTCAGCCCTCAATTTGATAAAAAACAAATCAAGTTCCACAATTTTGGAATCAAATTTGGACCATGTAAACCTAGAAACGAAAATTTACAATATGAGAAAAACATCCGATTTTTGCGCAAGGTTTACCTTCAATGGCGTACATTATTCGATTTAGATGTCGATTAAGCCGAGAATATTCTAATTTGACCAACGAATCGGGATCACAATGGTACATTTCCGATCAAGCGAAATCTCGACACGAAATCACTCATGTCACGAGCAGGAGAGAACGAAAAGTAAAAAAGAAAAAAAAGAAAAAAAAAGAAAGCTGGGTTTTGTGGTAAATTTTGCAATTTTTATAAGTAGATATATATACGTACAAAAATTTACTTATTCGCGTCAAATTTTGTGCGCCTTTTGATGTGCATGGTGTGAAGCGCATCTTGTAGCGTATGGAAGCATGCATAACCAAATGTGCACATCGTATACACATCCAAATGTGCACACCATATGCCCGTCCAAATGTGCACATTGTGTGCATGCACATCAAATCAAAAGATGCACAAGACATACTTCTTAGGATGCACATACGTGTAATTTCAAATCGTCAGCGGATCCCGGATATGTTATTATAACGGGAAAAATCCCGGATTTTGATATTATATTGTGCGTTTCGTAAAGCGCGGAAGGGTAGTTTTTAAAAAGGTTATGTTCTATGAATGACGTTGTAAGAAATCGGCGTAACACACATTTTTTGAAGACATCAAAACCTGTAAAGCATTTAGACATTTTGATGTCCATGCGTTGGTGCACCTTAGGAGGCGCACAAGCGGCCCACTTTATGATGCAACGCCTTTAACTTTAATTTAATTATTTATATTTTATTGTTAAAATTTAACTAATTTAAAATTAATTCATTGTTAAAAAAGATTTTCATGTTAATTTGCTTTTTAATAAAAAAATTTGTATAAAGTAAAATCGTGGAATCTTCTACAAATATTAATTACAATATATAAAATTAATTTATATGTTCATATTAATTTAAATGGATCCAACAAATTTAAATAATTTACACAATAATATATATATATATATATATATATATATATATATACCGAAATCTTAATTAATATTTAAAATTTAAAACAAATGGTAAATACTTAATTTATTTAATTAACTAAAAAGGAGGTGTCATAAAACACTATTATTGTACTAGTGATAAACGATAGAAATTTACATATAAAATAATCCAAACGCAACTTAAAAAACTTTTTTAAAAAATTACAATAATGGATGACCATCATGTTCTCAATATCTCCGATACTGTTCCATTCGGTCATTAAATTGTTAATCTTAATCATCGGCACTAGGGTGATGGACAATTCTCACTCTGTTGGAACTATGGATATTGAAGATGTTGGATGTAGTCAAACCTGTAAAGCATTAAGACATTTTGTATTAAATTGATAAAAAAAAAAAGTTATATAAGAGGTGTTTTAAGTACGTTAACTCACCGATACGAAAGTGAGTGTTGTTGTTGACATACGTTATAGCATACACCTTGAGCGGTTCATTGATAGGGTCGTTCGAAACCATCGGGAGACATGTGCACGGTTGAATCCAAGTTAGGTAGACAAGAGCTACACGATATCTAGTCGCAAATGTCAAACCAACAATAGGCATATCCATCCAATATGAAGGAGGAGCATTCGAGGTCGTGTAGTTGACGTTGAAAATCAAATCTAGTATTGGAATGAGGATATTGGTCAACTCGTATATACATTGATTTTTGATCAATTCCTCTACCAACTCCCACCAAAATTCTATGTATGCATCTTGCCCTCTACCCAACAACTCGGCAATGAGCGATACCCGCAGTATATGTTTTGTCGGACGTCCATAACTTTGTCAACATATGACATCATGAACAAATACGCACTGTAGTGACCCCAATTAAGACCCTTATAAACGAGGTCTTCCACCTCTTTTTCTAATGGAGATTTGTGCCTAAAGGTTCCTCCATGTAATCAGTGCTACACACATTAGAAGTGGTTGGGGAAATCACATCCTTCCTTCGTACAGATCTGCCTCTGCCACGACCGCGACCTCTAGTGCCATGTGTTGACTTTTGACGTTTTGACTTATTCAACTCCATCTCATTCATCTCACATGCACTCTTCTCTCCTTGACATGAGTTCTTCTTCGGACGTCCCCTAAGCACTTTTACAATCGGTTCTTGTAGAGTCGACTGTTTGGATTCGTTACATCGTTGAACGTGTTTCCAACCTTGTTAAAACATATTCACTCACTCATTGACATGAAATCTCTCGACGAATACCTGACAATGGACATGTCTTACTAAAATAGGAACATGATCATCTTGTGCACCATTTGAAGTTCTTCTCAAGCCAATTGTTTTCAAAACTTGTGAAATTAGTCCGGGCATGATTGAAACATTATTTTGGATACACAAGGATATATCATGTGCGTAAGGGAGTCCGAGACAAGTTGACAACCACTTGTCAAAGCACTCATCTTGTATTTTTCGCGACTTTACCTTGTTGTATGTGTCAAACAGCTATAAAACATTGCTTCGAGATAATGCCAACTAACCGTACAAATATGGAGTGATGAGTCATTTCAGTTGGCCTAGTTGTTCATGCAATCTCCAAAGAATCCTTGACCACATTAATCTGGTTCGTCGTGAAACGACATATACACGTGATTACCGTGTGAAATCCTACGACAGAAGAATTCAACCTTCTTTTCAAAATAAAGTGTGAAGACTCCACTCCGTAAGTTTATTAAATAAAATAATATATATATATATATATAATGTAATAAATTTATACCGCCCGGAGGAAAAGAATTTTTTTAAAATATAGATGTAATTGAATTTACCTAGTAGTAGTCTTTATGCTAAAGTGATATGCGGTGTCCGTCCAAGCTCTAACTATACTCTTCTTATATGGAATTAATCACGTACCCTTGAGATTTGTCATTAAAACATCACTTTACCCCATGTCACATACAACCCCCCCTTCATCGAACCTCATGGTTTTCCTTTGTCTTGGATGAAAAAAATTTATAACAATCACTCTTAAACTTGTCCCGAGCCTTCTCAAAACCTGTTCTACCCAAAGCAGCATCTCCAACGTTACAACCGATGTGCCACCAACATAACATATTTTTTACATCGGGGTAAACTTGCATGAGTGCGTTAATTAGACCCAACTCTTTGTCCGTCATTATCATTTGTGGCCTCACACCTTTGTCGTACAAAGTAGCAAGTTGATTTAATGTCCAAACATAACTGTCTTCACTATCATTGGACATGAAAATAAAGGCGACGCTGAAGTTTTTATTCGTACACGTAAAACTAATGATTTCCAAAAGTGGCATATTGTACCTATATGCAATGTAAAATTTTACAAGAGAATTAAAAAGTGTGATAACATGCAGTTGACCAAACATCGATAAAGTAATGTTAATGTCATTTAATTTACAGAAGTAAAATTACATAGCTAGAATAGAAATTATAATTTTTTAGAAAACATTTAATCAAATAACCATAACACATATATGTAAAATGAAATAATGGATAAAGGCTTACTTGTTGGCTTTGTAGTTGTTGTCCAAAACAATAACGTATAAAAATAAAGACAACAAGTGTCTTGAGCCTAGGTGAACAAGAAATAAGTTGCTCATTGTTTCAATTCCATCAGCCCGTCTAATGCTTGTGAAGTAGTTCTTTTGTACGAGTAAGTCTAGCGTATACTGGATTATGCTTCTTGAGTGCCGGTCCAACCAATTTTCCTTCTTTATCTTTGCTCGTGCGTTGTAGATTTGTTTTATTAAGGTGACACATGTCGGGTCCCTCATTTGCAAGTCGGTCAATATTGTTTCAGGTTCGGTACCAATTGAAGACAACAACCTCACATGTTGATATTGCTCTTGTGTTAACCGTCCTTAAAATGCATGGCCTAATAACCTTTGTGGAAGATCTTGATTGTGATACCCACATAAAACTTGAACCATCCACTCATCCCGCTCTATCTCAAAACCGTACAAACTAAATAGACAACATGATAACTTAGGGATAGTTTTAATGGGTTATGAATTCTCACTTACATCATTTTTTGTCTTCGTCTTTGATTAGTAAGTTCCGTTGTTCTCATAAAACAATCATATCCTCCTGAGTCGTTTTTTGGTACTTGACGAAGAACGCTTTATCGTCAATACCATCATCTGAGTCCATTTTTTTATGATAAGTTTGTACTTCGATGCTTTGATCACCATTATCTGAATCCATTTTTTATGAGTTCTTTTTGTACTTACCAGCATAATATGCCTATAAGTGTGTTACACCGGTTCCTTACAACGTCATTTATAAAACGCAAAATTTTTAAAAAAATATATGTACGCGCTTTAAGAAATACACATCACCATATCCAATCAAAATATTTTTTTCCCGTCGTAATAACAAACTCGAGATTCACTAGTGATTTGAAGTTACATGTATGCGCATCCTAAGACGCATGATATATGCACATTTGGGTGTACATGCTTTTGTGCGTTTCCTAAGGCGCACACATTGTGCACATTTGAATGTGCATGATCTGTGCACATTTGGATGTGCATGATGTGTGCACATTTGGATGTGCCTGGTTCATGCGTCTTAGGAGGCATGTAATTTGGCGTGTCTAAGCAATTAATTAGTGTGGATTTGGCTTTTGGGTTTTTTTACAAGTTAGGTTATAAAGAGGGATGTTACTCGCGATTTACTATTGTACTACCGACATGCGTTGTAGTGCATGCCGGGGTCTTGGTGTGACGCGTACAGTGATTGCATGTCACAATGAGTTTTGATGAGTATTGCGAATGCTGGTCATAGTTGTAAGAAGTTTATTGAGAATTCGAACGCTTGAAATTTGATAGTTGATTTTTGACAGTTGGAATTTCCGGGTGTTTATCCATCTTTCTTTATCAAAATTTTCAAAAAATAAGTTCAAAAATGTCAGCATACGAAGATGAAGACGTGATCATGTTCGATGATACAAACTATAACGATCCCAATGGATTTCTTCCTCATATCCAAGTAAGAATTTGAAGAAAAATATTGTATCTCGATTATGATTGTTTATATTACTTATATTTTCTGGCGAGAATAATAATCCAAATTATATTTAAAAATAGGTTCTTCTGGATTATCCACGCGATGAGGGTACATACTACTCTGCCATGTATCAACTATGTGAGTATTTTTATGAGGGGGAGAGAGAGATAGAGAGAGACAATCGTAGCTTGAGCTCGTTTCATGGAGCGACGAAGAATATGATGTTAATCACACAACATTCATTGAAAACAAGGAAGGATTCATTACATCTCGCTTGACATGCCTACATTTCGGTCACCCTAGGAGGAAGCAAGACATTGATCCTCATATGGACGAAAGATATTGATCTTGATGTGAAGATGTCGTCTAAAAAAGTTCAAAAATCAAAGAATGATGGATGTCCATTAGAAATTGAAGGAAGTGTAAAGGGAAAAAAAGAAATGGACATTGACGCTCATTTGTGAAGTGCACAACCACATACTTCTAGAGACATTGAAGAAACATTTATATGTCGGCCGATTAATTCCCGCACAATATAGGAGGGTGCAGTGTGATCTCGGGGCTGGTTTCAAGTATAGAAATATTTTGAAGTCATTATAATTGGATAACTCGCACAATGTCACAACCATAAGAAAAATATGCAACGCCGGAAATAAGATTCGGATGGAGCAAGCCAAAGGAAGAGGTTCTCTTCAACAAACTCTTTTCATTCCAGATCCACATTGTGATTATGTACACGTGAGGAGATTTCCCAATTCAGATGAAGTTTCGGATATTTTCTTCATGTATCTAGGTTCAAGGAATTTGCTCAACTGATTTCCTTACGTCGTCATCATGGACACGTCATACAAGACCAGTGCGTAAGAAATATTTTCTCAACACAATTCCCTCTTTTGTAGAATTCATCTGAATAATTGTTTGTATTGTTTAGGACCTTTAGATACAAGATGTTGTTGCTAGAGATTGTCAGATTCACTAGTACTAAGTTGACCTTTAGATACAGCATGAATATGTACCAGCTCCTCTATGGCTGTTGTGGGTAGATTTATGAGACATAAAAGGGCACTCATTAGGCATGAATTACATGGGCGGAAATGAAAGGAAGAGAAGGGTATCAACCTTACCCAATTCCAAGACTCGAGGGGGTGGAAGGAGATGGCATTAGGCTGTTGTCGAGCCAATTGTTGTACATAAGAGAAGGGTTGTGTGACTGCAGAGGAGTGAGAGCGACAGAGATGGCTGCGGTTCCTGTGTTGCTAGAGGGAGAGGGTTAATTACGATGGTCATCTTCAGTACACGAAGAACATGACAGGAACTAAGCTCTTACCCCGACTAAATGCAGAAGGAAGTTCGTCTGAAGTACATAGAAGAAGGGAGAGGCGGTCTGGTGCAGCCTGGTGTGTCACGGTTGATCTTGGGCGTGAAGACGACGCTGCTGATCCTTCCTATGTGCAGCAGAAGATCCTAGGGCAAGGTATCGTCTGCTCGTGGAGTATCTTCGCTGAAGGGTCGTGCAACCGTCACTGAAGGCAGAAGGCGTGAAACGGGACTTGGATCCAGAGTTAAGCAGCTTGGCGTGGAGTCTGTCTGTAGGTAGAAGGGAAGAGAGGGGCGCTGTTGTCCGGACGAAGCCGACTGCGGCTCGCCGGTGTGGAGGCGCAGACGAAGGCCTTGCTGCGAGGCATTGGTTGCTGTGTGATGGGGAGAGACGTGCAGAGAGAGGCGCGGCTAGGGCAAAGCGACGTAGGAAGAGGGGATGGGAGATAGGATCCTTAACGGGCCAGTTGGCTTACTCGAAACGGGTCCGGATGGTAAGGTTCATGGCTAAAAATGGGCTTGTCAAACTCATGTCCTGACTTTGTCAAAAGTTATCATGACTTCGTCTGGGTCTCGTCATGACCCTGTCAAAACTCGTCAAAAGAGCTAGATATATATATAACTAGGGTTTGGTGTATTTTTTATTATTTTATGTGGTTATAATACTTACATAAAATGATAAAATTAATGCTAGTCATAAAGTTAGGTATCTTAAAGAGGTCAACGGTCCCTAAATCTCGGTTTGACTCGGAATTAATCGGAAATAAATTTTCCGGTTATTACACGAAAGACAGTAAAGATACAAACACATATAAGAACATAAACATATAGCATGTTTGCACACAACCGGTTATTATCTTTCATTACGTCAATCCCTTTACTAATTCAACTTATGTTGTCACACGAAAATCACCGTGATCTCGCCTATGTCCCCTTTCACCAACGGGAATAGAGGCGATGCATCCCTCCGTTACTTGCTAGACTGGTCGCAAGAGCACCTCCTAGTTTTCCCATTTTGAACTAGACAAGCGGTCACCGCCCGGTTATAATACACTTGGGCCAATTAAGGTATAAGGTCATCCTAGTCCGGTTTATGTTATAACAATAAAGCAACAATCACCACCAAAACGGTCAAACCAATATACGGTACGCAACTAAGTAAGTTCAGGGGACTTACCTCACTCGAAGTTAACCACAGGGGTTAGCTACTGCACAGTTTCCTGAAGGAAAGAATGAATGTTTGCTCAGACAAGACATATCGAATCACAAACGAACCGAAAGCTAAAAGTCTACAACTTCTAGTCCTAAGGCCATCTCCAATAACATAGGGCTATAATAACCTCGGGGGTTAAATTTTAACCCTAAAAAAATATTTAATATTTATTATTAGTTCAATGGTCTCCAATAATAAAAGGGCTAATTTAGCCCTTTATTAATTAAATATTATAAATGTTTACTTTTCTCTCGCCTTCTCCAAAAAAATAATATTTATTATTAGTTGAATGGGGGGTTGTTGCATTATTTTTTTAAAAAAGGGAGCAAATGGGTTTAATAGGTGTTCCCCCTTGAAGAGCTAAAGGGTGACCTTGATGGTTATATTTAGCCCTTTGCATCACCCTTTAACCCTATAGCTTCTTTTTATTGGAGACCATTTTATAATAAAGTAGGGCTAAAGGTGACATATAGCCCCTTATTGGAGATGGCCTAATGATATCTAAGAGATCTCCAACAAGCTAGGGACACGATCCCTAGTCTCAAGGGTATCCCAAGGAACAACATCAACAACCCAACTTAAGGAAAAAGGAACGAGGAAACAAGAAAGGAAGCAATTCACCAAATACGGGAGTTACTACAAAGGAAACTACAAGTACGGTAAACGGAGGCACGGGGGCGGCTGGTCCAGGCGCGGGGCGGTTTTGCGATAGAGGATGTGTCTTCTCCTTTGATAACAATAACATAGAAAGGGCAAAAGGCTTGACTTCTCCAAACCACACACAACAACTCTTCAACCAAGGAAGCCTGAAACACATACTTGTCAATAACGAAGGATAAAAAAGAATCAAGACTCGATCTTGATTCATGTGAAGGAAAGAAGAAGAAAAGAGAAAGGGGAAGAAGGAAAGAAGAAGCATGTAACAACTATACATGAACGTCAGAAGGATCAAGGGATGAAGAACTTACACCCTGTGCAGAAGATCACAAGGAAATACTGTAACTTTGCTTGAGGTTGAAGAAAAACGTAAGCAACAAGAGGAAAAAGGAAGAGACAGCGGGAATATATAGAGAACGGTTGGGAAAGAATAAGGGAAGGTAAGATGTAGGGTTATAAGATAGAAGTAAAGTCGGCCCAAAAGATAGAAGATTGAATCTTCTAAGAAAGGAAATAAATAAAAACAAAAGAAAACAGATCGGACGCGATTTGGGTTAGCCGCAGAGGCGGCTGACTTGGCCGGGACTGGCCGTAGGGCGGCCCCCTTCATCGCGGGGGCGGTGAAGGCTAAAAACCGGATGTTTCAGGATAATTGTTATCGATAGAGAGCTTGGTCTTATCAAAGCTCTAGGTATTGTGTTCTTGGATGTGAAGCACATGCTTTGCGCATTTCATATCAAGTGCAACATACAACAACGATCATGGCTGGCGACACGCTCCAAGAAAGACAAGCGGTGTTCGCTTCATATGATATTACGTTGTTTGAGTCTAGATCTACCAAGAGTTATGATCGGTGTTTGGCTGAGATGAGGGCATATTGGGAACAATTTTTAGGGCGTTAATGTTCAAAGGAGTATTGGTTTTGTGCAGGTTAGATCCATTTTTTCATCTTATACAATACAATATGTTGTGGTGTTATACTTTATTTGGTTTCTTGTATGTTTATTTCTTGTAGGTGACATTTATAAGTTCATAAAATCTTACAAAGTTTCAGTAAAGGAAGTCTTGGGGGATGACCATTATGGATAAAGATCCCTCGCTTTTTTAACTTGTACTTAAGAAAGGAGTTGTGTGCAAAGGTGAGTATGTATTTTTTAACTTGTTTTTTCATGTCGACTTGTTTCTTACACTGCTTTCTTATTACTCCTCGTATGCATCTTTTTTCAAGCCTATTGAGGAAGTCTTCTTCAACGTATGTTGGACACATTTGGTACCATATCCGGAACGACATTGGATGGAGGTCCCTATGGTTGGTCTCACACCGGAAATATATTATCTACGCGTCGTGATTTACCTTAGGAGGACGCCAAAGACTTGCTTACCGATGATCACTACTATTGAGAATTAGAAAGCACCGAGTGAAATCTATGCGATGATATTGGTTGATGGCAAACACATATTGTACTGGTGAGTTAATATTCAAAACTTTGTTTTACTTTTCCCTTTTTTATTAACTCTTTGATTACGGTGAAACTAACCTTGTACGTTTGACTTTCGGAAGATTCACGTTTGCCCCCTTTTCCGATCGAATGGACGAGGCATAATGACCCCGATGTGGAAGGATGAGACTCGCCTTCAATGTGAGGATATATGCTTATGATCACATTCGATGAAATGAGTTGATGACATGATTTATGACACTAGTTTAGGCTCTCTTTTAGCTAGTTTTCCTTTCCATTCATGCATGTTTCCGCATTAGTTCATGACGTTTACGCTCAATTCATGCATATTGTCGAAATAGACGTCTACACGAACTTTTGTTGGTTTTGTAGGTATTTTGGGGAGCTTTTGGACTTAATCGATACATTCGAGGATCATTCCTTGTGGTGGTACACTTCCGGACTCTTTAAGGAGCAAGCTAGGAGCAAAAGAGAACACTAAGGACCTTGTTAGTGCATGCCTTGCACCAACTCATGACTTTGTGATCCAAAGATGGCTGAGCTGTAGGAGCCACGGCCCAGAGACCAAAATCTCGATCGTGGTTTTGTCTGGACAGCTTTGAAACGTGTCCCACGATCTCTTTGTCCGACCCTTGCTTCTTGGTGGAGTATTTAAGTGGTCCTGCTGGCTGATTTGAGGATCTTCTTCCCTTTTTGGACCCTTCTCCCCTAGCATCTTCCCCAACACTCTTCCATTGTAGCTTCTCTTCCAAGCACCCTTGTGGGTGTTCTTGGAAGAGGATAGTGTAGATTTTAGTTTTATAGTGAGATTTGAGTGGTTTTGAGTGAGGTTTCCATTGTTGACACATTGGAGTTACATCTTGGACCCTTTGTAAGACTTAGTAATTTCTATTCTAGCTTTATAATATCTTTTCTTTGGTTCATTCTTCATTATCTAGATATGACTTGCAAGCATGCTCTATTTATGAAGTTTGATCTTGAAATGTATGTTGTTGGCTAAGTAGATGTGATTCTAGGGTGAAGGAATGATGTATATGCTTTGGACTATGATTGTATGGACTTCCATGTTAGCTTAGGATAGATTTGTGTTCGAAACCCCAACTCAGACCCAAACCACGGCTTGTTCTTTATACTTCCACGGCCGTGATTTTCATGATCCACCCGTGGTTTGCTCTCTTGTGCTGGTATTGATGAATCTGGATGTTTGGATGTAGATGTGTTGAAATCCTAGTGTTTATTGAGCTTTAATCTAGCCTAGGGTGACCCTTGCTAGTAACCTATTTGAGGAATGAGACTTACCCGGTAATTTCCTCTCTTAGATACATAAGATGATGAACTCTAGGTAGTAGTGAGCCAAAAAAGCCGCTATTGGATTGAGTGTGCTAGGATCGTTGCCTAAGACTTACCTTTTTCGAGACTTACCCGGTAAGGAGGGGTTTGACCCTTAGGTAGTAGCCAGTTTGTGTAGAATTCCCGTCCTTAGGTTCTTTGAGACTTACCCGGTAATAGGACCTTAGGTTCGAGACTAGTGGAGCATGAGATTTACCCGGTAATTGCTCCCATTAGAGAAACACCCAACTCCGAACAACCACAACTTTCCTTTGATTTTTAGAAGCATGAGTCCATTGTCATAATCGGAATTCCGAATCTCTAGAATCCGCATTTCTTACCTCTTATCTCTTATCTTGTGTTTGTGTGTTTGTTTGCTTATTTGTGTTGATATATTTGTGATCATTATTGATCACCAAAAACCAACCAAAAATATTGTGTTTTGCTCTTTCTTTATTCCTCATCTCATCTTAGTTTAGATTTGCACTATCTTTGATCATTGAATGACTTGATTTCTCAGTCCTTGTGTTTGACCTCATAATACTTTCCTTCCTACATAACGATCCGTACACTGTGGGTTTCGCTAGGTAGTCTAGGATTTTAGTTCGAGTTTATAAATGTAAAGCTTTTTGTGCTACATCTCTAGCGTAACATGAATATCGACCAAAAAAGACAAGGGAGATCTCGATTGAATGTCTATGTATCAATTGAAGTCATTATAAGCAAGTTTTTGTTATTATGAAAATGTCTATGTCTATGTATTGGTGTGTAGTGCTTCAAAAATTTATGAGAAATCGAATGAATATTTGGTTAAAATCATCAAATTCACTACAAGTTATTTTATATTGTTATATACACGTTATTTTAAACATGTTAAAAAGTACAAATAAGTTGAAGTTATCTTTATGAAAATGTCCAAAATATCAATTTTCGACTTGATACAAATATGATGTGCAGTCGCATTGCGCGTCAGACTCCAAACTCACGTGTGGTCGTAATGCGCGTCGGTATAAGGGTCTGGCGCGCATTCTCATTGCGCGTAGGTTCTGCGGTAGAGAAATCTATCACCGTGCATTTAGCCGTCCGGGTTATAAATCAACTAAGTTCTTCCCCGCTGGGGTATGACTTAAGCTACAACTATAATGACATACTAATGTAACTCTTGTGCATTTGGAAAAAAAAATTATAATATTAAAAAGTATATTTTTAATATAAAGATAATATATTTTAACATCTAGTAATTTAAAAATTAAGTCTAAAAAAAATTAATCCAATCAATTATATTAGGAATTAGGTATATATGAAATTTTTTATTAAAATTAAAATATATTTAGATGAT
Organism: Fagopyrum homotropicum; assembly: GCA_033239125.1. Lineage (NCBI taxonomy): Eukaryota > Viridiplantae > Streptophyta > Magnoliopsida > Caryophyllales > Polygonaceae > Fagopyrum > Fagopyrum homotropicum. The sequence continues at coordinate 28,359,759 of BSWB01000006.1, forward strand.
AAATTATTTATTATTAGTTATATGTTTTCAAATAACGGCGGGCAGGTGTATAAGAGATATAAAATAAATAGTAAATTTTAAATATGCAAAAAAAAAAAATGACACATATATCCAGTGTATACGAGAATGATACGTGGTTTCAAGATGTCCCGTGATTTTAGAAAAAATTATTTATAGTTTCATAAAATAACATGAATTTTTAAAATTTGCATAAATTAGCCTCAAACATAGTTCACTGCAAATAATAGCATTATAACTTTCAAATGGTGTAATTTAGCGAACAACAACGATCTTTAAGTGAATTTAGAAAAGTAATTTCCCATCTATATATACTTACTAAATTAGAGTACAAACTGACGTGACGTCTTAAGAATTGAGTATTAAGACCAAATCTTCATATATTACTAAATTGTCATTACCTAAAATTATTTTTTAATAAAAATAAAGTTAAGTTGTTACAAAATTTGTCCGGTATATCTTTTAATTCCTTCTGATTACTAACCATTTAAGATTATCTATTTTAAAATAATTTTAGATTTTGAATAAGTATTTCCTTTTTTTCATAATTAATCTTTATTGAGAAAGTTTTGGATATTATTATTTTGTTAATAAAATTCGAATAATTATCGATGTATACCTAATATTTTAGTAGATTTTTATGTTAAAAAATTTGGTGTATAAGATTCGATATATAAATAAAATTTGTGTTTACTAATATATATATATATATATATATATATATATATATATATATATATATATATAAAAGTAGAGGACAAACTGTTGACATGGCGCAATAAAAATTGCGTATTAAAGCCAATTCTTTATATATTACTAAATTGTCATTACCTAAAATTATTATAAAAATTAAAGTTAAATTGTTACAAAATTTTCCCTAACATATCTTTTAATTCATGTTGTTTACTAACCATTTAAGATTATCTATTTTAAACAAATTTCAGATTTTGAATAATTATTTCCTTTTTTCATAATTAATATTTATTTAAAAAGTTTATGATAGTATAATTTGGTTAATAGAATTTTAGTTGATTTTTATGTTAAAAAATGTATAAATTTGATATATGAATAAAATCGGTATTTACGAATCTATATCTATATAATTTACTAAAGTATTTACGATTCTACCAAAAAACTAAAGTAGTTTACGGATTGCTAACGTGACACGCTCATAATTCGGTGTTTAAGCCAAATAACCATATGTTACAAAATTGTCACTCCTCTAAAATTATTTATTTTTCAGCGTGTTTATTTTTACTAACACTAGCAACCAAAACTATCAAATTTGTTGATTTACAGTTTTAAAATTGGAAAAATAATTCAAAATAATACCAACTATCAACATTGAACCGAAAATAATACGAACTTTGAAAATTACTAGGAGCGATACAAACTATCAATGTATTTACCAATAATAATTCGTCATAATTTTCCGGCAAAAACTAGCTCCGGCGATGACGTGGCAGTCGGAATGTTACGTGTCATCAAATAAATGGATAAAATGTGTGATGTGGATTTTATTTTTCAAAAAATCAATTTAATAGTATTTAAAATATTAAAAATAAAAAATTTAATATTTTTAAAATTTTAAATAATAATTTTTATAAAAAACTTGTGTACAAATTTTAATAAAAAATATATTTTGTAAGAAAAAAATTTAGATAAAGTTTGAACATTTTTTTTAGACACGTTTGTAAAAAAATGTAAAAATATTTTTTTTATGAAATTTTTTAATAAAAAAATTGTTTAAAAAAATTCGAATATTTTTTTCACAAATTATTTTTTTTAGGAAAAAAAAATTACAAAAAATTTGAAAAATCGGTAGGGATTAGATTACAAGAGTAAAAAAAAATTAAATTCGAATGTTTTTTTTACAAATTATTTTTTTTAGAATTAAAATTTTTATTTTATACAAAAATCAAAAAATAAATTTTGATTAAAAAATATTCTAAAAAATATTATATTTTTTGGAATAATAAATATAATTACATTTTTGTACATATCTATTTAAGAAAACTTTCGAACTTTATTTAAAAAAAATTGAAACAATTTGGTTTAATAGGCTTTTTCTAATTTTGTGTTTAGTAAATGTACCCCTTGATAGAAGAGTGTGCAGAGTTTGAAAATAAATACAAAAGGTTGGGGTACATTTACTTAATTGAAACATTAAAATACCTAGTTACTACTCTAATTTTTCAAAAAGGCTTAGTTACCAAAATTGTTCAAAATTTTTTTTTTTTTAAAAATTAATATTTTTACAATTTTAAAAAAAAAATTATTATTTAAAATTTTTAAAATAATATTTTTTATTTTTACTATTTTAAATTTTATTAAATTGTTATTGTTAAAAGTAAAATCCACATCACACATTTAAACCATTTATTTGATGACATGTAACATTCCGGCTACCACGTCATCGTCGGAGCTAGGGTTTTTGCCGAAAAATATATGACGTATAATTTGGTAAATACATTGATGGTTTGTATCACTCCTAGTAATTTTCAAAGTTCGTATTATTTTCGATTCAATGTTGATAGTTGGTATTATTTTTGGTTAATTTTCCTTTAAAATTTTACATTTAAAATTATCTATTTTCAAAGGCTTCAATATCTATATATATATATATATATAGATACTAAAATAAATCAATTCTTAATATAAACAAATCCGAATATTGTCAAAAGAATATTAAGAATAAAATTTTAGAGCTAAAGACACATATTTTAAAAGTAGATTTTGATTTTGTATAATTAATCTATATATATTTACTAAAGGAGCCTATATTTTGCTAGCATGACACGCTCAAAATTCATTAATTTAGTGAAATAATTATATATTACTAAACTACCACTCTTCTAAATCTATCTATTTATAAGGATATATATATATATATATATATATATATATATATATCAATTCTGATTTTTATCATTAATGATTAAAGCAATTTTCTGCTGATTTTTTTAAATTTATTTTTAAACCATATACACATTGCGCCGATTTGTTTTTCAATTTATAAACGAATTACACATTCCGGTGATAAGTTTATCAGTTTGTCTTATGTTAAATATCTATTTTTGAGGCGGTATGTTTATCAGATTAATTTAGGTGTATTGTCTGTTTATTTCATTAGCATCAATAATTATATTGATGACAATTATTTAAATCAAATTTTCCCTTTTTAAAAATATTTATGTAACTTGATTAGTATTGCAGATTTGTTTTGTTTATATGTATGAAGAATACACGTGCACAACACATGTATTGCTACCGTGAACGGGACGAGTCTAACAGGATAAAGAAGTGGAGGTTCGTCCCGTCCCGAATATTTATTAACAGGGCGGGATTGTTACTTTTTATGAAATTTTGCCGGGAATGGGTTGAAACAGAGAATATCGGAATTTGTTCTCACCCCTATTAATATGTATTAAAAATACCCGTGCACGGCCCGAGTTCTAAACTAGTATTAAATTAAGACTTAGCCTAATCTTTAGTTTAGGCATAAGTACACACGAGAATGTGGATTAGGTAACAAAACTACGGCGTGGGGTGGGGTTGGGTAGTAAAATCCAAAGTGGATTTGGTGGCTAAATCCTTGCTCTATAAGCCCTTAAAACCAAAATCCAAATCAACCAAAGCACCTTCAAATGACACTTTCATCACCACATTATGCAAGCTAAAGTTGTCTTCTGCACTGCAGTTTCTTTAGCCATATTAGCCGTTATCCTCTTGGCTGTACTCTCACCATTTCCAGCCAAGAGAAATGCAAACAACACCACAAACCCTTGGTTTGCACTCTCCCTATACATTCAACAACCCGAACCCGTCTCCCCCAACACGCAAAACGAATCCAAACCCGATTCAAAGGTTCTAGTCTTCCATCGGACACTAACCGAAGGCCCCGAGAACACTTCAAGAATAGTGGGGAAAGCACAGGGTTTCATAATCCCGGTAGAGCATTTCGCTCATTCGGCATTCAACATCATTTACCTTACATTCGACACTCCTGACTTTTCGGGGAGCCTAAGTGTACAAGCAAAGCAATTAACATACAAAAAGATTGAAGAGCTTGTGGTTGTTGGTGGTACAGGCTCCTTTGCTTTTGCAAAAGGCATTGCGTTGTTTGTAGAAACCGATAAGGGTTCATCAAACGTTGATGCAACATATCATGTGAAACTTCAACTTAAGTTTCCCAATAGATCACAGCTGATACTAGGATGAAGGATTCTTGAGATTAGCTCCATCTCATTCATATTCTCTCCTCTTAGATTTATATTCATATATTTTTGCTTGTTCAAGATTGAGATAATATACAGAGGTTGTAACAATCTTGCAGTTAGCCTAGATTTGCCTTCCTACTTGTAGAATGGTTTCTGTAAGGAGCTATATGATTGTGAAAAATACACACTTCAATTTTGTGCATTCTTTTCACACTAAGAAAGTTTCTCACCTGATTCTTTCTCTCAACTTAAATGCTAAGCATGGCAACTGGCAAGACCAAAGATTGTGCATAAAAATGGCTATTGTATTTCTCCTCTACTGTCTCCTACCTAGTTTCTGTTTGAAATAATAATGAGACTAGTAAATTATAGCATTATTAACTAAGGTGTTCTTGAACCTGCACTTCACATAGCCGTTGCTTTCTTGATGCCCTTTGCACTGCCAGGAGCTATGCAGTGAATGCTGTGCTGCAAAGACCCCAAGAGTTCATTCTCTATGCAATCGTACCTAAACGAAGAAACAAAAGCATCAAATGAGGATACATAGATACAATTATACAAATAACCCAACCCTAAACCAAATTCATTAGAGCTTAAGATTTACTCACATATTTGTGCAGAGCTTGTCAACAACGTTGGACAAAGTCACGATCTGCAGCCTAACTTTGTTGACTTTATCCTCATCATATTCATTAAACGGCTCCTCCAAGCACTTTGACAGCCTCTCAACATTAGCCTCAAACTGCTGTTGCTGGTCCTCGAATAGACTCTGCAAGTTGATTCTCTTTACTTCCTCTGTCATTTCATTTTCGAATAGGTCATCACCAAACATGTAATACGCAAACACATATGAGTATGACAGTATCCGCCTTGATCTAAAAAGCATGTTCTGTCCATCAGTCACAAACATGTAGTCCTTCCATTTTGATTCTTTTTCCTCCAGTACTTTCAATTTCGTATATATCTTCTCCTTTAGCTTTGCCTCGAGTGTATAAGAATCCGTATGGGCTTTGTAACGGTTGTAATAGTGCAAGTAACGATGAATGTCATTCTTTGAACCATTTGCCTTGACTTCACTGTCCTTGTATCCACCACAAGTATGATTTGCAATGCTTGACCATGTATGAGTTAAGCCAGTTGCAGCACCACAAATATAGCTGCAAAACAATGTATTACAACACATAATAAGATACAGTGTAATAGATCCGCAAATAATACAACCATAATAAGAACATATGGTTACCAAAAGTGTTGGCCACAGAGACACGTAACGAGATTGCATCCTCCATTCTTTTCCACAAACTTTTGACAGTTGGGGCACCTAATTGTGTTCTTTATTATCCAATCAACATTTTCTGATTCTTCTTGACACTTACTCAACCAAAGTTTCCACATAATACAAGAACAAGGCGAATGTGCCTCAGACGAGCAACTAAAGCAGAACTGCAGACCGCATGAACATTCAACCTCACAAAGCTTGTTATTCTCAACGCGTATTGCACTTCCACAATGTGGAACACTAGGGCACCAATTCACCCTATCGTTGTCCTCGACATAAGATTCCATTAGAAACCGGTGAAATTTCTCAGCAAGTTTAGAATCCTTAGCATCAACAAGAGTCTTGACTTTACTGTCATCACAAATAGAATTGCATTTGTGAGCCATGCATCTCATCCGTCTACTTTCTCCCTCATTTATCTTCACAATAAAATACTCAGTCCAACCTAGTAAGGATTTCAAAACAAGAAAGCATTCAGAATTTGTCATACTAATCAACTATTTACAAGACAACAGATCAGTTAACCTCACTTACATTCATTGCAGAAGTAGTGGCCACAATCCATGGCAGTAAACTGATTCCCATCCTTATCATCAAGACATATCTCACATGTTAGAGACGATGCAATATCACAGGAATTCTGATTTTGTGTCACTTTAACCCCTGCCACTGCATACAGTTTATCTATTCCACTTTCAACATATAACTCAAAGATCTTCTCGGCATCCCAACGAAAGTGAATCAGAAGAGCTCTAGCTTGGTGTTCTCCTACTGATAACATGTCCATTATTCTATTCAAATCTTCCTTCTGCATAAACAGAAAAAAGAAAGAAAGGTGTAAATATTTATTCATCTTAACATATTCCAATACGAATCAGCAACAACCGAGAAACATCTTTTACCTGTGCTGCTAAAAGCGTTTCCTTTGTTATCACCTGCAAGAAGCAAAATTAGAGCATACATAAAGTTCCCTTAAACTGAAATTGCGGTGTCTAATTATCATCTAAACCTAAACCCTTAATTACAGAAACTTTCAATTTGTAGTAAAATTTGAAGGTTAAACGATACCTTGGCAGAAGAAACTTTGTCTATAATCGTAACCGAAGAGACAGCATCACCGATCTCCTGAAAACAATTCTCATCATCCGAATAATCTTCCTCGTCTTCGTAGTAATAATCATCATCACTTGACATGTGATCCTCCATTATACACAAACACACAGTGCAGTCAGAATTCGATCGCAGAATCCCTAAACGATCAAAACGCGGAACAAATAGCGAAAGTTCCAGGTCTGACGCGGCGACGGGCAAGGAAGCAAATAACCAAATATATAGGTTTTGTGGAACGATTTTATTCAAAACAAAACAAATATTTAAATAAAACATAAGGAGTATGATACATTATTTCCATATATAAATTAGATAGAATTGGATAAACTATCCTCTCTTTTTCTTTTTTCTTTTTATGAGTAATGGATAAACTATCCTATAGTTCGCTAATATATCCCTTCCTATAATTTAGTTACTTTATATTATATTAAAATATATAAAGATAAATTATAATGTTAAATCTATATTGAGAAGTTACTTTGTCATATTTTATATTTTATATTTTACTAAAATTTATATTAAATACAATTTTTTATTTAAATTAATATATATAGTCATGCAAAATCAATTTATAGTTCCCTCACACCCTACTCTAAGTTGAATCTCATGAATTATTTTTATTTTTATAAAATTATAAATATATGTTATTGTGATATTTAGATTTTTTGGCTTATATACAATTTAATATAAATAATTTTTTTTTACACAATTCTTGTACCATATACAATTAACTCAAAAAATGTCAAAAATATTATTAAATTAATTTTCTTATAAAAAAATGATTTAACTATTTGTTGAACCTAAACTCATGTACAAGAAGTAAATACAAATCTTTTAACCGATTGAAAAAAGTTAATATATTTAATAAGAGAATATTAGTCCATGTATTTATAAAAAATAATATACATTCATTAATTATCATTAATGGACATCGACGGAGCCATTATTATTAAGTTATATTACATAACAAATTCACTTTATAATCAGTCATATGTATGTATATTAGTATTATATTTTCACACATAAATATTATTATAATATCTTTATTTTACTTTTGTAACTATTTATGTTAAGAATATCATATTAATATTTGATAAATTTATATTTAATATTATTTAATAAATCATAATTATTTTATTTGAAATAAGTATTGCTAATAATTACTTTTTCATACATATTTACATATATAACATAAAATATTTATAATATTGCTACAAGATATTTACAGTCATTTTTTTTATTTATAAAATAATTAATATAAAAATTAATAAATAGTATATATGTCACATCATGTCTTAAGACATGTTACATAATATTTTTTTTTTACTTATTTACAGATTTGTTATTTTTCTGCGATTTCATTCAACCTAGTTGGATTGTGATCTCACAATTAGAGCAACCAAATCTTTTTTGTTTTTTAAACACTTAGGGTCCGTTTGGTGGAACATTGAGATTATTGTGAGGGATGAAAATTTTCAATAATCTACCAATAAATCAATAATCTCTTTGTAGTTGGGTACATTTTGGGGTCAAAATAATCTCCCAAAATAATCGAGGCACAATAATCTACCAAATAACCCCATTTTTTGTGCACGCCGAACACACCCTTAATGTTTTTTTAGTAACATTTATTAGTTAAAAAAAATCCGTGGTTTTATTTTATTGATGTTTCGTTTATCAAAGTCAAATACATATTTTTTTGTTTAATATATTTTATTTTTTTATATGTCTTTTTTTTTCTCATAATTATTTTAAAAATAATTTATTATTCATGATATTTTTAATTCGGTCATTATTCATCGATTTTGATAGATTATCTCACATCGATTATCAAGCAAGATTGACAATTCAAGAACTTGTATAAATGCAAGTTTCGAATATTAAACAAATCATATATTTCTTGGTCATTTGGCTAAGGTCAAATATAATATTAATTCATATTGGATTAGTATATGGTATGTGGGTTGTTGATCTATTGGTATCTGAATTGTTAACTTATTGATATGTGTGTCATTGATCTACTAGTATGTGGATCATTGACCTACTGAGGTGAGGAGACAAAGAAATTGAGAAGAAGATATTTTTTGAGAAAAGGATTGAAAGCAACCGATATACAAAGCCACAATCCTTTTTTCATCTTTTCTTTCTTTTTCTCTTTTTCTTCTTTTCTTCCCGCCCACTCTTTCTTTGTCCCGTTGCCCCTCTCTCTCTCCCCGGTTCCTTTGAATCCATTGGTGTCACGCTTTGCATCACATACCCCGCCCATGCTACAACTTCCAACCTTTTGTTTCCCTTCACTCCTACAACCGTGCTAGCCAACCTAGTATTTTGGTGCCATCCAATGTCGTCTCTTCTTCATTTGATGCATCTAGAGCCGTCTAGCTCCTTCCATCCATGCTAGCAAGCTACCTCCTCTAGCCTGAGAAAACCTGCAACTAGCCGCACCACTCCTTTTTTGCAGCTACCAGACCGTTGATCATGCTACAGACCCCTCGACACCGGCCTATAAATCTAGCCCCCTCAACCTTGTCACCATCTAGCCTCTACAAAATTATCTGCCCTCGTTTATACTCGTAGTAGCAACAACAACCTCCTCGTCGACCTCACCTTCTCCTTTCTTTACCTCTCATCTGCACTCTCCTCTTCTCTAATCAAGCAAGCCCGACAACTTCTCCCCGCCCTCTATCACCAGCAGCCTCCATCATCATTGTGGCATCCCCTCTCTTCTCCTTCTCATCCTTCTCCCTTCCCAACAAGTAGCAACTCCTCCTTTGCAACACCTTTCCTAGAATCCACTCTTTCTCTCCTCCCCATTGAGTCACTTCTCTGAAGCCACCACCATAGTAAAAACTAGAAATTTTATTTCCGAAACCGGGTCCGGAATCGTGACCTTCGGATCTCTATTCGGGTTTTGAGAACCAATTTCATTTGTTGACTCCCCTCGGAGTCAAAAAGAGGACGTCAAAATCAGCCACCGCCCCCGCGGCCCACAGTCGTGGCCACTGGGTATTTCCGCGGTCGCGGCGGGCTCTAGCCGCGGGTACGGTATTCTGATAGATCGTGGTCTATCTTGTGTAACCGTCGAATCCTTTCTTCCCTTTTTGGTGGACTCGTTCCCTTATCCTCTTATCTTACATCCAGCCCTCTTTTCCACCTTTTTAAAACCCTAATTGCAGCCTTGGGAGAGTCACGTAATGTAAGTCTTCTTCTTGCTCTATCCTCCCTTCCTTCCTTCTTTCCTTCTTTCTTCTTTTCCTTCATGCATTCTTGTCTAACAATATTAGCAGACCGTCTTCTCCATCTTCACCAAGAAGATCATTCGTAAGTTGGAAGTAGTTAAAGGAGTTCCACCGTCACTCACACGTAGAGAGGCAAGAACCGTCCTTTCTTGAAGAACGTTAGAGTAAGGGTAAGATCCAATCTAATCTCTACCCTTTACTCTTTGTGTATATGTATGATGCTTCCAATCAGTTCTGACCCTATACATGATGGTTAAGGTCAGCAACAAAGTGTGAAGGAGTTGTGTGTCGTGTTGAACGTCAAAGAAGGAAAGGCGACAACCGTTCTGCACTTCTCCCGTGACTGCGCCGTTCCAAACCACAGTCACACATGTACTATGTCACCGCGGTCGCGACTACTTGTCACCGTCGTCGCGGCGTCTTGGATCTTGTCACCGCGGTTGCAACTCTGTGTCGCCGCGTTGCCTATGACATTTACTAAGGTGCCGGAGAGGAAGGCTGAGATCATCAGGGCTCAAGAAGAGACAAGGGTACCGACGCTAGATACAGGAGGGCCAAGGAAGCGGCCGAGGAACGGGCATGCCGGTACTAGTACAGGAGCTTCTGGTTATGGACGGGGTTAGAAGCAGGGAAGATCGAACGATGTCCTTATAGTGCAAACTCAAAGAAAAGTGCGACAATGTTACAATTGTGTCGGGTATGATCATACTCGACCGAACTGCAGAAATCTGCTGGTGACATGCTTTGCATGTAGAAGGCTAGGTCATAGGGCCATATTATTTTGTCAAGGCAAAGCACGATTACAACCAGAGTCTTTTTCCATAAGGGTTTAGGGAAGTGGACATATTCAAGCTAGAGAGTGTGATGTCAGTACAACTGAAACGAGAGGGACTCAAGCACGAGTGTTGGAGTTGGGGAGCATTGATCAATCAGAGGCACATTCGACTTCATGTACCATCTAGATGAAATATTTACTTATCGAAGTGATGTTGGTACGAGTGCAACACATTTTCTTATTTCTAATGCATATGTAGATAATATACCGTAGATACCATTGAAGGAGTACCCATTGGGGACTCGTGACCGGGTAGTGAACTCTTAGTCATGTACTTAGTACATGGGGAGCCATCTTGGGAATGGATTGGCTGGACATGGATTCGTTTTTTATATTAGTAAGAAGGTAGTGACGGTCACTACCAAGACATATCATGTAGTGATATTCCGAGGTAGAGAACTTGGAAAGTCTGATGTAGTCATCAGCGCAACGAAAACAACTATATGGATCGGATGACATGTTAAAGTCTTTTGGTGTTATGCCATGAATGAGAGTAAGAGTCTAGCATTGGAAGAGATTCCGGTGGTATGTGAGTGCACTGACGTGTTTAGCGACCTACCAAGCATACATCCACAGAGGAGAGTTGACATCAACATCTAGTTAGAACTGAGTACGGAACCAATATCGAAAGCTCCCTACCGCATGATGCCTACTGAGGTGCTAGAGTTGAAGAATAGTACGAGGAATTTTCTAGGAAGGGATACAAACGCCCTAGCATTTCTCCATGGGGTACATTGTATGGTTGTGACGAGGAAGGGTTGGTCGATGAAGCTATACATCGACTATAAAGAGCTTAATAGGGTGACTATCAAGAATAAGTACCCTTGCTCTTAGCTAGGAATTTCAGAACAACTGTCTGACCTACGTTGTTCTCTAGGATCGACTTGTGATCAAGATATCTCCAGTTGAGAGTGAGAGAACATGACATATTGAAGACGGTATTTTGGACCAGGCATGGCCACTAAGAGGTTGTAGTGATGACATTCGGGCTCACGAATGCGCCCACCGTATTCATGGAGTTGATGAACAACATCTCGATAGACTTCCTAGATCACTTTGTGGTGGTTTTCATAGATGACATCCCAGGGTACTCTAGGAGTATAGAGGAGCATACATGACACTTGAGGGCAGTGCTACAGTTCCTGTAGGATAGAGAGTAGTACGCTAAGCTCTTTAAGTACGAGTCTTGGATATCAGAGGTGGTCTTTTTGGGTCACGTAATTACTATTGAGGGGATCAAGGTCAATCCATCAAAGATCGAGTCGGTATCTTCATGACTACTCTGAGAAAATGTTAAGGAGGTACACAACTTTTGAAGTTTGGCGGGCTATTACCGGCAGTTTGTAGGAGGGTTCTCAGTGATCACCCGACCACTTACTTGCATTTTTAGGAAGATTACCGGACTTGTGTGGTTCAAGCCGTGTCCGGAGAGCTTTGAGGAGCCGAAGAAGAGGTTGACCTCTACTCTGATCTTAGCACAGCCGGAGGGTATTGTGGACTTGGTAGTCTATAGGGACGCATCCAAGCTGGGCTTGGGATGTCTTTCAATGCAGCGAGGTAGGCTTGGGATGTGTTTCGATGCATAGAGGTAGGGTGATTGCATACGCTTCTAGATAATTGAAGACGTATGAGGAGGATTTCCATACTCAAGACTTAAAGTTGGTTGCAGTAGTCACACCCTTAAGATCTAGCGTCATTATCTGTATGTGCTACGTGTTAGATCCTTGCGGATCCTAAGAGTCTGGAGTATTTATTCACCTAGTGGGAGTTGTATAATCGCCACAGGAAGTGGCCGGAGTTGATCAAGGAATTTGATCTAGAGACTTTATATATCATCCGGGGAAGGTGAATGTGGTCGTCGATACCCTTAATAGGAAGATGCCTCAAGAGAAGGCGATATGGATGTTCAGTTTTCAAACACGATAGTCACTTGTCCACTTTAGAGTTACTACCTTATCTGTTGGGAGAGACCTGATAGAAGCAGGAGAGTTGCCCGACATTGACCAGGACCCAAGACACGATGTCTTGAGGTTAGGCACCATAGTTCACCGTAGGTGCCAAAGGAGTGATAAGATGCCATGATCGTATATGTGTGTCGTTTGACAAAGAGACGAGGCAGAGAATAGTAGGGGGCTCACACTACACCTTACTCAGTACACCTAGGTGCTAGTAAGATGTATCAGGATGTGACACGCGCTATTAGTGGGGCAGGCTGAAGCCCGACGTGGCGAGATATGTAATTTAGTGGACGACCTGTCGACAAGTCAAGATTGAGCACCACAGATCAAGAGAAGAGCTCCACCCACTATCGGTTGCACAATGGAGGACATCTCAATGGACTTTGTTACAAGGTTGGGATCTAACAAGAGCTTTGATGCCATCTACGTGGTAGTAGATTGACTGACGAAGACCACAAGTTTTATTCCTATTAAGGAGATGTGGCCGGTGAGTCGGTTAGCTGAGGAGTTCACTAGGCAGATAGTGAGACTCCATGGGGTACCGAGGACCATAGTCTTTAAAAGAGATGGACGGTTTACCTCAAGATTTTGGCAGCAGGTGCGGCCGCCTTAGGGATGAGTCTCCATTGTACGACCGTGTATAACAACTTTAGACCGACGGTCGGTTTGAGAAGACCATCCAGAATTTAGAAGATATGCTGAAAGTGTGTGCTTTGGATTAGGGACAAGTATGGCCAAACCATCTTCCCTTAGTCGAGTTTTCGTATAATAGTAGTTGGCACGCATCGTTTGGGATGGCTCCTTATTAGGCGTTATATGGGCGGAGGTGTCATACACCTCTATGTTGGGATGAGCCGATTGGGGCAGATGGAGTAGCACTTGAGCAGATACAGGACGATATGACACAAGTAGCTCTGATCCAAGAGTGTATGTTGGCAGCACAAAGTCATCAAAAGTCCTACGCCGACAAGAGGCGCCAGCCTCTAGAGTTTAGAGTGAGCGTTCAAGTCTGATTGAGAGTATCACCGACGCGAGGCGTCAGACGTTTTGGCATTAAAGGGAAATGAAGTCCCCGATATGTCGGACTTTCGAGATTCTAGAGTGAGTTGGGGAGGTGGTATACAAGCTCGCATTACCACCGAGACTAGATGATGTTCACCCAATCTTTCTTGTGTCTCCGCTACAAGATTACATACTAGACCCGAGACACATCGTTAGTTACGAGGATCTTGTGGTTGAGCCGGATCATACCTGTGTAGAGCATCTTGTGGTTGAGGTTACTTGGAAGACGAAGTTCTATCTAGAGCTAGCAGCATTTGTAGGACCGACATGCTAGTGTCGGTTCTGTTCTTGTTGGGATTATGTGCTTGTGTGATATTATGTGTTATTTGTATCCCATGTTGGAAGGTGATATGTCATCTTGTTAGATCTTGATGTGCTAATTTGAGTATAGCATGTTTATTGCTTAAAAGGTTTATGCCTTCAAAGAGACATTTTGTTATACCTCGGTGTGTAAAACCGAGAAGATTTGCGCTTATCCAAGTTTTGGAACAAAACTTATTTTTAGGGGGAACTGATGTAACAACCAGAAACTTTATTTTTGGAACCGGGTCCGGAATCGTGACATTTGGATCTCTATCTGGGTTTTGAGAACCCATTTCACTTGTTGACTCCCCTCGGAATCAAGAAGAGGACGTCAGAAGCAGCCACCACCCCCAGGGCCTGCGGTCGCGGCCACTGGGTGTTGCCGTGGTCGTGGCGGGCTCTAGCCGCGGGTGCGGTATTTTGACAGATCATAGTCCATCTTGTATAACCGTCGAATCTTTTCTTCCCTTTTCGGTGGACTCGTTCCCTTATCCTCTTATCTTACCTCCAACCCTCCTTTCCACCTTTTCAAAACCCTCATTGCAGCCTTGGGAAAGTCATGTAACGTAAGTCTTCTTCTTACTCTCTCCTCCCTTTCTTTCTTCCTTCATTCTTTCTTCTTCTCCTTCATGCATTCTTATCTAACAATATCAACAGATCGTCTTCTTCCAACTTCACCAAGCAGATCGTCTTTGAGTTGGAAGCAGTCGAAGGAGTTCCACCGTCACTCACACGTAGAGAAGCAAGAATCGTCCTTTCTTGAATAACGTTGGAGTAAGGGTAAGATCAGATATAATCTCTACACTTTACTCTTTGTGCATATATATGATATTTCCAACGAGTTCTGAACATGTACATGATGTCTAAGGCCAGCAATGGAGTGTGAAAAAGTTGTGTGTCGTGCTGAACGTCAAAAAAGGAAAGGCAACAAATGTCCTATCCTTCTCCTGGGGCCACGCCGTTCCAAACCGCGGTCACAAATACTTGTCATCGCATTTGCAGCGTCTTGATCCTGTTACCGTGGTCGCGCCTCTGTGTCGCCGCGGTCACGCCGACATTGCTTCCCCGCAGTCACGTCTTCATCTCTCCGCTATCGCGGATTCCCTTCAATAAGTTCCTTAATTTTAGGCTTCCGGCATGAGAACTTGCTAGGTATATGTTCTAACTCTTCTAGTTGTCCTCCGTTAATGTTTTGAGCATGTGAGAGTGTGGAACAAAGTCGTGTTGTTTATATGATCTTGTGAGGATCATTGAGAATAGAAGTTGGAAACTTCTAGCATGTTGGATGGTTATTTATATGCCTCGTATGATCAGGCGTAGATAGAGTATCTTTCCTACGAGAACTGAGCATTTTGAGAGCTGTGATTACCTAGTTTCAAGTACGTCCCTTGGGTTTACTTAGCTGACTTTTGTGTATTAGCGTGACTGTGATAGTGGTGTATGCTTGTGTGTTTATAATAACAACTTGTTAGGACGACCTTTATTGTTGTTTGGCCCAATTAGTAACGGGCGGTGACAAACTGTCCAGTTCTACACGAGACTGGGAGGTTCTCTACGACTAGTCTAGATAGGTACATGGTGAGATGCATCAGATTCAGTCTTGTTGGTATAAGGGGACATAGGCGAGGTTCGGAAGATCCTCATGCCACAAAAAGTTGAATTAGTAAAGTGAATCACGTAATAAGATATTAACCGGTTGATGTGTGAGCATGTTGTGTGGTATCTTGCTTATGTGTGTATGTGCTATTACCGTTATTCTGATATATAGAATATTAGCTAAAGTTTTATCTGTTGTAGATGTTTTGTAGGACAGGGATGTTGTCAAGTGATCCGGTAGGAGCAGTCAGCCGGGGGGTCCCGTACATTATATGATGGGATATGGGTTCTTTATATTCTTGTTGCTTTGACATTACATTTGTTATAGTACACGGTTGAGCGTCTAATCATTATTTTAGTTTATGACATTTTGATATTTAGTCATTTCGGTTTGACATGTATTTGTGTCTTATTGCAAGATCCGGTGAACTTGTTGTCAGGCTAGGGTCATGACCCATTTTGAGGTCCTAACCCGTAACATCCTAAGTTCTTAGAATTTGGGGTGTTACAAGCAGTAGCCTCCATCGAGCTCTGTCGTTCTTGCCGTG
This sequence comes from Fagopyrum homotropicum, assembly GCA_033239125.1. NCBI lineage: Eukaryota > Viridiplantae > Streptophyta > Magnoliopsida > Caryophyllales > Polygonaceae > Fagopyrum > Fagopyrum homotropicum. The sequence goes on from BSWB01000006.1 coordinate 28,375,927, forward strand.
GTCGGAGACAAAACAATCGTTGTCGGAGGAAGCATTTACTAGGAGATCACTGTCCTAGCGCCACTAGAAGAGCCACCACCGCTGCTAGAACCCGCCAACCGTTATGGAGAAGCATGCCGGCCTCAAGGTTTATATTTACGTGAATGACTCATGTTTTGCCCTCGTATGGATAATACAACTTTATATTTACGTGAATGACTCATGTTTTCAGATTTAACAAACATTCCGTAGAAAATTATTTACAGATTTTGGCCAAGTTTTTTATTTGCAAAAAGGTCCCAAACTTCTAAATCTGCACTTTTTCTCCATAAAAGTTATTTAGGGGTTTTAACCCAAATTATAATTATGAGTTTTAAACTTTATATATATATATATATATATATATATATATATATGTGTGTGTGTGTGTGTGTGTGTGTGTGTGTGTGTGTGTGTGTGTGTGTGTGTGTGTGTGTGTGTGTGTGTTTGTTACATATTATGACCTCAAAGTTTCGCAAATGGAGTTAAACTTGTATAGTTGGTGTGTTTAGGTTCGGAAGCACCTTCGGATAGGATTTTAGCTCAAGTCGAAGTTCACCAAGCGTCTATCGACTTTGTTCCGTCTTTGCTACGTGTCTAACTCTTGAAACCCTTTTGGGAATGTTGTTGCATGTTATAAGTTGTGGTGTTTGGATTATTAATATACCTAGTTGGATATTCTAGATACTTGATCTATTTGGATAAAAGGGTAAAGGAAATCCCTAAGTGAAGTACAATCTCGTTTCAAGTGGGAATAAGTAAGTCACTTCTACACCTATTAGATGGTGTTTGTGATGATCATTATAGTATATATGTTGATTTTGGATCATTTTCTTGTTTAGGTCGCTTGTGAGGTTTGACAATTTTTGATTGACCGTTGTCGCTTTTGGCTTTAAGTGCGTTTGAGTAAGATTTATCGAGGCAAGTACTTGTGGGCTTTTATATGAGCATGATTAAGTTTAAGTCATTTTTCTTGTTACATGCATGATTTGAAGTTTTGAAAGATGATTGATTTCAGGACTTATGATCCTTGCATTCATGGTATTTTAAAGAATCGAGTATATTGAATGTTTATGAAACCGTTTGATGTTGTCTTTGATTTGAGTGGTCTGTCTATATTAGCGGTAACGTGTTTATCTTCAAATTGTGGTATTTTAAAGAGATTGTAATTGTGATATTTTGAAAAGAACCAAATTATTGGTGTTGAATATTTGAGAGTTTAGTGTGATATTTTGTTATGAGACTGGTGACTTGGTCTATGGCCACAACGCCAAATTTGTCAACTTTTTTTGTTTTCATGATTTTTTCCTCCTCAGTTTAGGCGGGTCATGCTTAAGAGTGGTAAGAATCTTGGTTTGTGTGGACCGAGGTTGTGCCCGGCCATTTTGGATGGCAAGGATTGCACCTGATTTGTGATTGTCGTGCTCATCCCGTGGTTGAGGTTTAGGAGGTACCTTCGTATTCAACGTGGGTTAGACATGTTTTCAAAGCAATCATTGCACACATGATTTGAATATGGGTTTTAAAGTAAAAATACTCAAGCATGTTTTCGTATTATGGTTTTGGATAAATTCGTGATGATGGGTTTGAGTAAGGAAACAAGGATTTACCTTATTATCCCATTTCGGTCAATTGACCATTGGTTACATTATATACCGGTTTGACAAGATGATGAGTGTATTCGGAGTATGTTGATTGTAAACTCTTTTAGTATTATGATTATATATGACTCAAGCTTCTAATCAACCTTGGATAAACTATAGTATGTTGGGAAGGAATATTTCTCAAATGGGGTCAATTACCGGGTAGGTCTCATGATCCACTAATCCCGCACCTAAGGTCCTATCATCGGGTAAGTCTCTAGGAGCCTAAGGAGGGGATATCTACTCAAACCGGATGGTATTCTAGGGATCTAACCTCTCCTTACCGGGTAAGTCTCGGGAAGGCAAGTCCTAAACACCTATCCTAGCACATTCAGTCCAATAGCGGCTTGTGAGGCTCACTACTACCTGGAGTTGGTCATCTTCGGTATCTAAGAGAAAGAATCACCGGGTAGGTCTCTTCTAACACTTAGTTGCTAACACTAGGTCACCCTAGGATAGATTTAGCTCAACAAACACTAGGATTTTAACAATCTAACATTCTAGCACTTAGATTCATCAAATCAAACAAGTTAGTTAGAATTACGGGTTGTTCATCACTTTCCACGGCCGTGGAGTGGCAAGAACGAACCGTGGTTTCTAACAGTAGCTCGGTTCAAGCAAACGAATCATCCTAAGGTACATCTAAGTCTATCCTATCATAGTCCAAGCCATAACCCTCATTTCCTTACCCTAGAATCACATCTATCTAGCCAACAACATGCATTTCAACAATCAAACTCAACAAGCATAAAATCATGGAATCCATATCAAGAGGATGAAATGAAAGGTGATGAAGCAAGTAGAACAAAGAAAACCAAGCTGAATATGAGTTCAAGAAGGACTTACAACCCTTCTAAAGAAGGTTCAATCATTTCTTACAAACACTTGCAAAACGGCTTCACAAATCTCACTCAAAACTATGAAAAACTAAGAATGGTGTGTTCTTCTCTTCTTCTCCAATGGAACCTTTTCTTCTCCTCCAAGAGTAGCTCCAATCCAATCTTCCGATGAGAGAGTATGTGTTGTTGAGAGTGTGGGAGAGAATGGAGTGATGGGGTCCGTCCCTAACAACCTGCAGGACCACCTTATATCCTCAACAAATTGCAAGAGTCGGCCATGAAGTCGTGGGACAGCTGTCACAGCTGCCTGGGGAAAACCACGGCCTATTTCCACGTTCGTGGAAGTTCTAATGGCCGTGGTTTTGGGCCTCATCTTGTTTTGGATCATCAAGCCTCAATTTGGTGCATGGCATGCACCAACAAGGTCCCATGTGTCCCCCTTAGCTCCTAGCTTGCTTCCCAATGAGTCCGAAGGTGTGTCATCTCGAGGAACGATCCTCAAATGTATCGATTAAGCTCCTAAAGCTCCCAAAATACCTACAAAGCATGCAAAAGTCCGTGTAGATGTCTATCTCGACAAAATACATGAATTGAGTGCAAATCGTTACGAACTAGTGCAAACCATGCATGAATGAGCGGAAAAACTATCTAAATGAGTGCCTAAACCTAAGTCATAAATCGTGTTATCAAGTATATTTGTGGCATTATTGGATTTGAACTCTTTTGAGATGGTATTAAGCATATTTGAAGTTTGCTGACTATTTGAATTGTTTTGAGATAATTTTGAGCATATTGAGGCATGGTGATTTTGAACTCTTTTGAGTATTATGATGATTTTGAAGCATGTTGTTATTGAACTCTTTTGAGTATTTCCAAAGTGATCATATAATTTTATACTTGTCTTGTCCATATACATTGCTTATGTATCGGCTTAGTCTATGCGGAAAGAATATCTCCACCACGGTAGGGATGATTATGTTTTTGATATAATCAGGTACATGACCAGTTCATGAGAATTGGGCCGGACGACCTAGTGTGGGTCTTGCTTAGTTGAGCTTAGGGTGGCCTTGTGTTTTCTCTAAGACATGTTCCTAGCTTTTGCTTGATATCTTTTGGGTTGGTGTTTGTGCTTCTAAGGGTTGGTAATTTGTGCTTCTAAACTCTGATGTCGTTGGCCTCAAGTTTGACCGGATGTTGTGTTATTTTTGGATTCTTTTATGTTGACGTCATGGATGACGGTTGGTTTTTATACTTTTATCATTGGCAAGTTTTATGCCCTTGTTTTATATATCTTCTTTACATAACCTTAATGAGTCCTTGTCCAGACTCTTGGCGTTGTAACTTCATCCCCATTTTTTGGGGCGTTACATAAATTGATATTAGAGGTAGGTTCGGGTTCTGGTTGAGTCGGGTGTTCTTGAGTTGGTGTTTTGAGTCAAGGTTGCCAGTCTTCATGCTCTCTCATGTACTTGTTTTTATTGAACTATTAGTTGATCTTGCTTAGATATATCCTCAAATGGAAAATGTAAGAGGTAGATGATGGGGTCGTGGACGCCCATGAAGCACCCCTAATGTGTTGTTGATCCTCCAGTGGTTATGCCGAATGTTGTTGTTGACCCCCCTGTTGTTGAAATGGATGTTCCAACGGGTTCAGATGCCGGATTTTAAACTATTTTGCAACAGATGATTGGTCAAGCAATGGAAAGTGTTTTGGGCCCCGGTGTACAACAAGCTTTAACAAAAAGAGAAGCCCACCGGCCCCACCCCAACCAGCACCTCCTCGGGTTGAACCCGAGCTTCCTATGATTGAATGAAGAGATGCTTGCACCATTGCATCAATGTTTGAGAAGTTGAAGCCACATACTTATGATGGAAACGGAGAGTCCACTAAGGTATAGCATTAACTCAAGTAAATGGAGAAGTGTTTTGCAAGGAAAGATGCCCTGAAGATTAGAAATTGTCTGACTTCACGTTTTACCTAACAAAGAAAGCTAATAATTGGTAGGACACCGTGAAGCCTAGAAATGACGTGATGAGTTGGGAACGGTTTAAGAGAAAGATAGGAGCTCATTTCTACCCCCTGATGTTGTAGAATGAAAGGAAGAATAAGTTCTTTCATCCACCAGAAGAAGGAATGCTAGTAGTGCAAGAAGTGTAAACTACAATGATCTCCTATCGTATATTATTGATATCGTATGAAGCGAGGAAGATAAGATCGACTACTTTGAGGCATGGTTTAATCCTTCAGTTAGGACCCTAATGGTTGGACACAAATGTGAGACCTTAGAAGATTATTATAACCATACACTCAAGGTGGAAAAGAGAATTAGAGGCAAAAGATTGATTAACCAAGGCCCCATGAGATAGAGAACTCAAGTGAATCCTTTGAGTTCTAGAAATGATGGATTCAGGATGCCTCCACCTATCTATAGGTCATGGTAGATATCGGGATAACAGAGATTCAGTGACTATCGTGGAACCTTACCAAGAGGGTATCGTTGCCACAATTGTAACAATGACCACCACGACATGTCGGTTTGTCCAAGAGACCCACATAAATTCTTCAAGTGTGGTAGAAACCTAGAATGGGTATCTTGATACTTTCTGCAAGAATGAAGGAGAATATCCTCTTATGTCTCAAGCTTCTACACCTACCTTAAGGAGATCAGTACCACAAGCACGTCCAACAAATTCGCAATCCCAGCAAGCTTCTAGTGAACCCAAGGCTAAGGGACGTGTTTATGAGATGAGGGTCAATGAACCTAATGGCGACAAGTACAATCTTGACTTTGATGTGGAGGCACATCTCTTGTCATTGGTATGCCTCTTGTTTTTGGGCCTCCTTGAGTGGTGACAATCGGAGGCTTTAAAAAGGTGTAGTTTGGAGCCAATTGACCATATCTACCACATTGAAAGCAAATGGACTCCAAACCTTCGTACTCTATGGGACATCTAATGCCCTCAATAATCATACCTTTTTTAAGGGGACGACTAAGATCCACTTCAACACAGACACGAGCAAACTTCCCCTTATTGGTCTATAGCATTAGGTTTACCTATTCCCACAACCATATTCTAGAGGACATTCTGCTCATAGAATTGCATAGGTACGTTTCTAAGTCTGACCCACACTGGAACATAAGTAATATCGCAAGATGGTCAAAATTCTATGGACCAACGCTTCATAACAATGCACCTTCCAAAGGTTGTCCAAGAACCTCAAGTTAAGATTGCCATAAGTTCATTCTCATTGTCGAAGCAAACCATGAAAAAGTCATTAGATTGATCAATGATTTTCATTCTATTGCCAAATTTCCACAACAAGCATAACTTCCACTCCAACACTAGGAAGGCAATCGGAAATCCCATAGCCTTAATGACAAGCGATTTACTCCACACATGTGATAGAGTCGTTGATACATCTTTATCAAGTGTGACCGAGGATCTCCATCTTCACCTTCCGAGAAAGACACATTACTTTCCCAGAATGAACTCATTATCAAGAACATTTCGTAATTGGCAAGTTTCCCAATTCCAGAAGCAATCTTCTTCCATAAGGGTTTAATGATCAACAGATCAAGTGGTTTAGGATTTTCAATACTAGTTAACCCAAAAGAGACCATCAACGGGAAAGTGGGGTTATTTAGAGGTTGAAGCCTCGGGGGAGGGGGTTGTGTTTCCGCAAAAGGGATGAGCTCGGTAGGGTGTTTCCATGCATAGAGAGCGTATTTGTTATTATTAGCATGCACCGATGATTATACTAAATCTTATCTACAATAATTAATAAGAACATCCCAAAATAATTAATATAAAACCAACTCAACTTAATTTCCGATGATATCAAATACCAATGATCTCTCAAAATTCACCGTAACATATACAATATAATGAATCAAACGAATTTACAATAGGTAGATCATGGTCATATGTTAGAAGAAGATCTACTATAACGTTTACTTTCCTAAAAATGTGATTGATTATGATCTCTCAAAAAAATACCTAAAGCCCCCACAAAAATTAAAACAATAATAAATTAATAAAATAAGTTAATGAGCTAATAATGCTCTTTTTTATTATGTAGACTAAGTAAGCACTTTTGATTTTTTAATTATTAGAAAAAAGTAATTGTTATTTTTGTGGGTCTTATTATCTTAGGAAGAAGGAAAGAGATACTTGAGATATTAGTTAATTATCTCATAAAGAGTGAAAAGAAAATAGATAATCCTAGGAAGAAGAAGAAAAACGATAATTGGAATTGGGTAAATAAAGTTGGGTAATTGAAATTGGGTAACTCGAATCGGATAATTTGTTGGAATCGGCTAGAATCGGGTAACTGAATTGGATGAATGAAATTGAGTAAGTGAATTGTGTAACAGAAGTTGGTAGCTAAAGTTGTGTAACTGAAATTGGATAACTGAAAGTGGGTAAATGAAAGCGGTAGTTGAGGTTGAGTATATGAATTTGGGTATACAAAATTGGGTAACTCGAATCGATAATTTGTTGGAATCGGATAACTGAATTGGATGAATGAAATTGAGTAAGTGAATTGTGTAACAGAAGTTGGTAGCTAAAGTTGTGTAACTAAAATTGGATAACTGAAAGTGGGTAAATGAAAGCGGTAGTTGAGGTTGAGTATATGAATTTGGGTATACAAAATTGGGTAAGTAAAATCGGGTAATTAAAATCGGGTAAATAAAAGTCGGTAAGTAGACTTGAGCAAGTAAAATTGGGTAACACATTAGGTATGAGGTTTGCGTATTAACATATTGGGTATTACGTTGGGTATTAACATATTGAGTATCATACTTGGATATTAACATATTGTTTATTACGGTTTGATATTAACATATTGGGTATTAAGATATGTTGATCTTAAACGAACTTATATATTTCTTTTAATCATCTCCTTAATTCCGCAGCAAAAGTGTGAAATTAGTGTTCAAATAATTTCGCACATGGAGTCCAAAGTATGCACTTTTTTACTTACCCAACTTCTTAGGATTATTGTTTTACTTAATCAATTTCACTTACCCAATCTTATATGTATTAAAGGAGAGCCCCTTTTTGCCACGTGTCAACGCCACAATTCACGCAGCTCCCCAAAAAATTTTAAAAAGTTGATTAAAAAGTTAATTTTAAAATTAATATTCATAAAATACTAATTATTTGGATAATTACAGGTGACTTCTTTGATAAGCTAAAATCTCAACAAAATTTAATATTATCTTTATTTTTAAATTTAAAGTTTTAAGCTTTCTCAACAAGCTTTGTTAACCCTACTTTTTTTCACTATATATTCGTACAAGTAAGAACCGGTGCTTTCATTACTTTTGTTGATATTCTTTCATTATTTTCACTATCTCGATACTTACATTATTTACTTATGGATTGAAAACTAATAAATTCTTATGTTGAATGGCAGGATGATCCATCAACGTTGAATCACTGAAAGAGATCAATTTCCACGACTATATTAAAGGCAAATGTCATTCTATCGTCATCAACGATCTCTTGGCTGTAGAATCATCGTCAATGGCAATGAATGACGATTCAACATCATCCAACCTCCCTCAAACTCGGTTTTGTCTCTATCGTCACTACGTGAAGGAACCAATTGTAGGTCGGTATAAAAATCGACGTCCTATCCGCAACAACAATCGCAAAATCTTCTTATGTTCACCGAAATCGTTGTTTTTATTTGGCACGTGAGGAATTAGCTTTGTTCCTAAATCTATTGTTAATTTTACAATACGATGATTTATAAAGTATCTGAAGTACCCCTTTGCTTATTCAATCCTGAAATATTAAAGTTTATATTAATGTAATTAATATTTAGTTCTAAATCTCTGTAGTTCAGATTATTTCATATTACAAATTATTAAAATATATATCATTACTTTTATTAATTTTACATTTTGCTGCATATTAGGAATTTAGATATGCCCCGTAAGTTATACAAGATTTTTTAAAATTCATTTCTTCACTTATTCTACAAATGTTAGCATACATTTATTTATTTACACTTCTCTTTTTAAAATTATTTTTTGAAATTTGGATATACCCTTGTATTTATATTTTGTAATCCTAATTTAATTAATGATGAAATTTTAACTAATTAATCATATTAATATCTTCAAATTGCAGCCATACTGTCATAATCCTGTTGTAATTATATTTTTGTACTCCTAATTTAATTAACTATGTAATTTTATCTAATTATTTTTCCTAGGATTATTAAAAATATCGACAATTTATAAAAGTGTATACTTTGTATACATTATAAAAAAAAGTGCATACTTATCAAAATCATTCTTAATAAAACCTGCCGGTGTAAACCGTAAAATAAAAAGTTCATGCGTGCAACACTTGAGCGTCCCAAATTTAACGGGCCTTAAGATATGTTGGGTCTTGGGTGACGAGTTAGGCCCAATTCTCTCTTTCGAGTTTAGATCACGATGTCCTGAACGGTTGAAGGGGTTCTGTCATAAAGTCAATTGATAATCGATATTGTTCTTTGTATACAACCGTTGATCTATTTTGTTTTGAAGATGTACACTTCCACATACAAGTTTCCTTTTATGCGTACTTTATGTACATTCAAAGTTCAAACTAGAACAATAGCGCAATCTACATAAGATAACTAGCATGACCAAATTCTTTCTACATTCATTATCATTTCAATTAAAATAGTTCTTCTGAAAAACAAGCTTGGAAGTGGCAAATAATGTATGTTTAAGAATTAAACTCCTGATCCAGATATATATTGCTTCATATGTGAGCAAGAATCGAATCACATTATTAATAACCCTATTTTTATAATAGGTTAATAATCGTTTAATTTGAGATGGAGCTTCATATGATGATAGAAGTGCATGCAGGTGCTGATCTTATGAGTGCGCACACATTCATCGACTAACCTAACGTAATGAATGCTTATTTTTATGCATCGGAAATACGTAAGAGTATATATTATATATAGTCGTGATTTGTGAAGTAAGGTAGCACATGGATCGTGGATGGATACAAAGAATCTACTTCGCCGGCCATGTGACCCATCCCATACATTCATGCATACATATGCAAATTAATGTTGGATTATCTTATTCATTGTTTTCGCGCTTCAAACTCGGTTTTAAGTTAGGCTTTATTGTTTCTAAGCCTACAAAATAATTATTGTTATAAAAATAATTATTTTAATTTTTTTATTACTTAAATTTCTGTGAAATATGTTAGAAAAATATTTAGAATTTGGAGAATTTTTTAATAAAATAAACTAGGAGGTAAGAGGTATGAAGGTGAATTGTTTACATTGTACTATTTACTTCACTTATTTGATCAAACCTGTTAGGCTAATTCATATTTTCAAATATAAATGTTGTGATGACGGAACATTATGGAAGAAGATGGAATATTTCGGAAGGTAGTGGAACATTCAGAAATATGGTGGATCCTTCTGGAATAAAGTGGAATGCTCCGGATGGTGGTGGAACCTTCCGGAAGGAGGCGAAGCTGTTCCGCCACCGGAAGATGATAGAGAAATCTAGAACTCGACGGAACCTTATAGAGTAGACTAGAATTCTAGGGAGAGTCTTATACATGTACAAGATTGAGTGAGAAGAGTCCGGAATAATCTAGGAGAATCGAGATCCGGAATCTTCTCATAAAGGAGGTGGCAATGGCTATAAATAGGAGAGACCACTCCTCATTTGTGTAACTCCATCAAGAAGAGAGTAATAAAGGCTTTTAGAAAGAGCTTGTAAGTGAGGTTGGCGTACAAGTGTGAGTGCGGAACAAAATACCCGTTTATATATACTCGGAGAGTCGGGTACGTGGAGTTTTTTCAACAACAAAACCACACTAGAATATATGTATGTGATATATATACAAAATATTACATATAAATGTCTTTTACATATTTTTTTATAATAATTATAACTTTGTTTAACTCGTTTCTGCTTTGAAAATTTGTCATTTGGGTTGAGTTTGTTGTAGATCATCAATAAGCAGGGCCGTCCAATGAGTTTCGGAGGCCCTATGTCAATATTTTTTTTTTATCAATTTTAAAAAATATATTTTATCAAGAAAAAAATGAAAAAAAAAATTAAAATTACTCTTTTAATAACAAAATGCATGAAAGAATGACAATAAAAAGTAAAATGGGACCGTTTACACCTAATGTTGAGGAGTTTAAAAAATAATAATAAGCAAAAGAGGATATAAAAAAAATTACACCCCTTAAGATAAAAATAAACAATGTGGCAAGCACTCTTTTGTTTAATAGATTAAATAAACATAATTATAATGGGCCCCCAAAAAAATAAGCAAAAGAGGAGATAAAAAATAATTATAAGCAAAAAAGGAGATAAAAAATAAAAATAAACAAAAGAGGAGATAAAAAATAATTATAAGCAAAAAAGGAGATAAAAAAAAAAAATAAGCAAAAGAGGAGATAAAAAAGATTATATAAACATAATTATAATGGGCCCCAAAAAAATAAGCAAAAGAGGAAATAAAAAAATAAATATAAGCAAAAGAGGAGATAAAAAAGATTATATAAACAATAAAATAAAAAAATGGTAGAAATGGGATTTGAACCCTAGACCATTTACACCTAATGTTGAGGTTTAACCAATGTGGCAAGCATTCTTTTGTTTGATGTATGAACTAAACACTATTATTATGGGGCCCCAAAAAAACTGGGGGCCCTGTACTGTTGGGCCGAATGGCACCCCTTGTTAGACGGGCCTGTCAATAAGTGATCAAAATTATTACTTCATAAAAAGTTTATCCATTTTTTAAGATCTTACACTTCAGTCTATACACATAGACCCGTTAAGATATCATGCAAGTCCTGAGTTAGTAATATGAAGGATCAACCACTAAATTTATATACTAGGTTATATATATTTATTTGTTATCGATGTGACACAGTTTATATTCATGTAAGTATATATACTTAACATGAAGATGTATTAACATTTGTAAAGGTGTAAACCGTCCTAAATTTTCATACTATTTCAAGTTTAGGTTTACGATAACATTTGATTAATAGCAATGTGATATGGAAGGGTCAAATTTGTTGAAGCATATATTTGGCAGTTTGCACATCATAAAGGGATGGGATAAAAATACTTATGGAAAGTAAACAATTGAATTATATGTATTTGGTACCATAATGTGGGTAAGAAAGGTGAGTGTCATCTCATCTAATTTATGTCGAATGTAAGTTGAAGCTGCAGCGCAGCAATCACTCAAGTTGAAAGCAAATGAAGAAAAAAGAATAATAAGGAGATGGGTAGCTTTCATGTTATTCAAAAAAAAAAAAAACCATTTTAAGTTTGTGGTATAGTGAGGTTGAGTTGGTGTGATTTTTTTTATATATATTATACGGCAAGAAATTAAATTGGATTGTAGAGCGGCATGGTTGTTGACGAAAACGGCATGAAAATGTGTCTCAATCTTACAAGTTTATCGGCTAGATCGATAATTTGATGCACAATTTAGTTCAATCATTGTTCATGCGATGCACAATTAAGAGGGAAAAAAAAAAAGAAAGGAAGAAAGAAAACGACTCCACAGTTTACTTATGATTCACAACTAAGATCTACCAATATTTATATTGTATTTTTATATCATCTGGATTATATTTCTCTATATGTCTTTATTACTTTATACATAAATTTTGCAATAATTATAATGTACAATCATCATATATAAATTAAATTTAGATTATCCTTTATTTAATCCGACGATTCAAATACATTTTTATTTTTTACCGTAGCATATGTTATCGTCGGAGCGTAACCCGATCGTTAAAATAGTGTATTGCCGCACTTAAAGGTTGAATAAGGAAATATGAGAGTACGAGAATCGAAGTAGTGTGGATACAATTGAAAATGGACAAGTATTATAGAAGTCAGTTCTAACGGATTTGAGAAATGGTGAAGAAAATTAGGGCTTGTTTGGTATCAGTTGGATGGAGATTCATTTAGATTCTTTTCCAGTGTATTCTTCGGGATAGAAAAATTGTAAGCGTTTGGTATCGGTTTGAGCTTTTGTATTGTATTCTTTTACGAGATTCTTTTGCTAAAAGAATCCCAAAAAAAGAAGCTTGGCCCCCAAGCTTCTTCGAGATTCTTTGAGTTGGATTGTTATTATTTTCCCTCATACCCTCCTTCACCTCTCCTTTCACAGTCTCGATCTCGATCTCGTTCTTCCAGTGTCGTTCTTCTTCCGGTCTCATCTCTCGTTATTCTTCCAGTCTCATCTCTCTCCTCCTTCTCTTCAGATCTTCTCCATCCGCCGTGCCATGCTGCAATGGACGACTGCCGATTGCCCTGCCAGCCCCTCCTTCGCCTCGCCCCTTCGTCTCTTCTCTGTAGCAACCAAGTGGGAGCAGTCCTGGACTGTCGCCCTAGCTTGCCGAAGATCCAACGCAGCCCCCACCGGATGAGCCCCTCCGCTGCAGAACCAAAGCCGCCGCCTTGCCCTGCTTCTTCCGGCCGGATCCATGCCTGCAGTCCGCCGCCCTACTTCATCCCCCCTCGCCATCGCTTCTCCCACTGGTGTTGCTGCCAAATGTCAATTAGGGCTGCAGAATGACAAAAATTTAGGGTTAAATTTTGAGGGTATTTTGGTAATCTTATCTAAATGAATCTCTAACAATAATCTGATACCAAACAGAAAAATTTTACGTAAAAAACAATCTCTAACAATACCCATGTCCAACAATCCCCAAGAATCTCAAGAATCTCCATTCTGAAGAATCTAAAAATAGAATACGCATACGATACCAAACAGGCCCTTAATTTGAGAAACTTTGTTTTAATTAACAAGTTCACGTTTTTCTTAAAATAAATAAATAAATAGATTATTCGTTATGAATACCGAAACCGCGTTTCCAAATTTCCACCGACACTCTTGCCCCGCAATCTCATATTCGTTACCTTTGTCTGCTCTCTCTCTCTCTCTCACTTTTTCTTTATTTATATTCTTTTTAAAATTATGGGCAGTTAGTTTTATACATACTATGTATAAATTATTATTAATTTGAAGAAAGCCATTAGAATGGTGCAACCGAAGAATGAAACAAGCTGTGAAATCATTGATAGATATGGGACACCAATGCCTGACAACTCATCTTTTACTTTATCATTCAAATTCACTAAGCAAAAAGAAGTTCCATCATTCACCAATTTTTCTCAATTCAAATTCAATTACTCATCATTTTTCAATAGCGACAGCCACAACTAGATGGCATGGACCGGACCTTCATTTCCTTTACTAACTCCCTTCTTATATATATTTAACAAAATTTAAATTAATACATCCTACAACCATAAAAGGAACCAACAAAAAATCCAATTCTTTATTCCTTACAACCAATAAAAGAATACAAAATTGAATAATACATCAAAATATATACAATAAACTAAGCTAATGTTCATGTTTTTACAATTTTGTTCCTTGCGTCCCCTGTTGGCTGTTGCCCTACAGATGCACATGTATATTACTATCTTCAGACTTCATATATACCAAAACGGTCTCTCAACCGGAGTTGTCTGTTGGACCGGTTTGGCGTATATTCTCTGCCAATTATCTAAAACCCTTCACGACTCCAATGCGTAGGGCGTCACCAAGAGATCGTAAGGAGCCCAGAGTGCGTCCAGCGGGCATGGTCGATTTGCGTCCAGCCGAGCCCATGGCTTACCCTTCCCACTCCAATGCAACAAACTCACCGGACCCGGGTGCAAATCCCTGCACAAACCCCTGTAACATGGAACTTCTATTTTTTAATTGAAAATTCTAAATGTCTTATTGCTAAAATTATATTTAATTAATTAAAACGCACCTATAATTGTCTCCACCGAGGCCGTGCTGGTTCCACCGGTGATCTACGGGAACAATATTCCCGGCGAACACTAGCAAGAACGGCGGCAACGACCCCAGCTCATAAATCCGCATTCGTTTCTGAAGCTCCATCCACTCTTCAATTCGTCTCGTGTAATCGCCAATCCTCCATCTATTCAAATCAATCACCATCACCCCAGTGTTGAAGTAGCAGGGCCTCCGGTTCACAAACGTAACGGAAAGAGACGGATTTGACCAGAACGCCCCCGTAAAATACGTCGAGAAATTAGCGTTACAGTACTCCGGCGCCGCAAGCACGGCCTCCGACCCAAGATCAACTTCTGCGAGTGTTGAAATGTCATCGACGATGATGACGTCGGAGTCGAGGTAGACGACGCGGGAGACGCAGAGAGGGAGGAGGTTGGCGAGGTAGGAACGAGCGTAGTTTAACGGGCAGTCGAGTGCGGATCGGATGGAGGTGGAGATCAGACCGGTCACGGCGGAGGAGTCGAAGGGGTAGAGACTGAATTTAAGGTAAGGGAAAGAATGAGCAATGATGGCGCGTAGATCATACGCGCTTGAGGTGGACGAGGTGACGAAGTGGAAAAACATGTTTTGTGGGCACGATGAGTGTTGAAGGATGGAGAGGATTGCTGCCATGGAGCCGCGGATGTAGGTGAGGTCGAGTGTCATTGCCACGTGTACGGCTCTCTCAGAGCAAATCAGTGGCTCGGATTCGCCCACGTCGGCTGCATCTTCTTGATCGACGTCGTTAATGGTGCTGATAACGGATGGGCACTCCGGTGAGTTGTAGAACTGTGGGGCCTCCTTAAACCTCTCCTGGGCGGCGCAAGCGGTGGTTACAAGGATGAGCAAGAGAAGGATATGTGGTGGCGATTTGAGCATGGTTTGTGGCGGCGGGAGAGTTTGGATTTTGGGGGCAGAGTTTGAGGAAGACCAGATTACTTATTTATGCCGAGGAACTAGGAAGGGTTTGGTTTCATATTTGGTATATTTTTTCATTTCATATATTACATAAAACTTCTCAAAAATGACCAAAATTACACATTCGACCAAATTAATTTTAATAGTGTAGAGATTTTGCAGGTAAGCAAAATAACATATGTTTGAAAATGGTTGTTTCACCTAGACTGAGATTAGGACGTTAGGCCTTGAAGCAGTTGGGAAGTAATATTCTAGATAGGTGCCACTTATATGTCAAGAACAAATAACTTGGTATTCACTTTTATTATTGAATTACATTACCCATTTTTCAACATTCAAATCTTCTTTTTAATGAATATTTAAGTGTTACTTCAACTCTTCAAGTATCAAACTCATTTATACAAGAATTAAAAAACCAAAAAACAGAGTTTGGTGAGTAATTAAATAACACGATTTTTTTTATGTAATATATGAAATGTCTTTTACATCTAAAACTAATATTTAAATGACACGAATAAATTATGAAAAGAGATGTTCAACTTACATTTGCTCTAGAAGCATATGTTATAGCAGAATTACGTAAAAGCAACGTTTTTTATTTATTTAGCTAGCTCCCATTTAAAAATATTACGTTGTGTGTACGCACAGTTAATGGTAAATATATATCGATTGATTTACATATTCGATATTTACCACCACCTGATGAATTTCATCTTCCCATTTTTTATACTAGTACAAATTGTAAGATTTAAGATTATTTTTAGGGGGTTCGGGTAAGTAGTTATGTTGTTGTGGTAGAGAATTATTATTAGTCGTCGATTCAATAGTTTAGGTTAGTCTATGTCATTTAATAATTTTGGAAGGTATTATGATCATTTTGTCTTTTAAAAAATTTATTTTAAAAAGGATAGATACAATGACATTCTGGTATTTTTTCATAAAAGTAATTGTAACAAGTATTATGTCAGTTTAAAATTTAGTTCAATTCGCTCAATATTTATATATTATCATTTCTAATATTTTATATCGTTAGTTCATGTATTATTTTATTTTCTATTTGTTACTTATGTTTTTATGCACTTTTTTAATTATACATTTTGAACTAATAACACAGAATGTTTGAAGTAATAATACCCATATTTTGAAATAATATTATAAAACTTCAAATATTATAGTTATAGTTATTAGTACCTTTATTATAAGATTTGTTAGTTCAAAATTTTATAGTATTAGTTCAAATCGGGGGTTCTATTAGTTTAAATATTTTACATTATTAGTTCATGTATTATTTTAAACTTATAAAAAAAATGATAAATATGTATAGTACCACAAAACAAATTTTAAACAAAAAAAGTGTTCAATAAAAAAAATTGAAAAAAAAGTGACATGTGTCGTCACGAACGTTTTGTGATGTTGCATTGTATTACTAGGGTCGTATATGAACCTTGACCTTATTTTTATATATAAAAATATCTAGAAGAACAATAAAGCTATTTATTAAATATAAAAATACTCAAAACAATACAAACTATCATCAATTAACTCAAAATAATATTACCTTTAAAAATTACTAATAGTGATACAAACTATCAACGTATTTACCAAAATAATATAATTTTTGTTTGGGGCGAAATACTTATTCCGACCATGATGTGACAATCAATTTTTCTTACTTGTCATTAACAAAGATAGGATTAAGTGTGTTGTGAATTTACTTTTGAAAACAAATTTTCATCGTTTAATATGTTAAAATTTATAAAATAAACTAAAATTACTTAACTTTAACTTTTTAATATATTACACTAACTACTTCTGTATATGAGTAGTGTAATATATTAATAGGTGAATTTTTAAATAATATATTAAGTATTAAATTGGAAAATGAAACTAGCTTTTCATCTTTTAGTTTCTAATTTTTTAATAAAAAAATATTTTTTTATAAAAAAAATTCATTTAAAAGAAATCTGAAAAAAAAGTTTCTAAGTTATTTTAAAATTAAAATGAAACTAAAATAAGGTTAACTTATTTAGATTAACAGTTGAATGAAAATAATTTAATTTTCTCCAAAAGTAAAATCCTCATTACATAACTATTTTTTTATATATATGTAAAAATAGATTGTCTTTGTCATAGTTCAAATTGATTTTTTTTTCAAAAATTACAAGTGTTATTTTTTATCAAATATGTTAATAGTTTGTATCGTTGTCCCTAAATTTTAATGTTGTGTTGTTTTAAATTACTAGTTTAATCCCCGCACCTTGTGCAGGTTTCATTTAAAATAAAAAGTATTTTATTGTTATTTTTATGTATTATGTACCGCATATTTATTTATAGTACATTTAGTTCAGGTTAAATTGACTTGAGAACATAAAATTTTATGTTTTAATATCATCATGAACAATGTTTTTCTAATAATATAATATTTATTGAGAGTGATTTGGTTCCTATAAAATTGTTAATTTAATAATAAAATATTTTTTAGCTTAATTTTTATTATAAAAAAATTGTCACACAAAATAGAGTCGTTCAAACTAACGTGAGTTGGTTCCTATAAATTTGTTAATTTAATAATAAAAGATTTTTTGGCTTAAACATAAAGATTTATTGGTTTTAGTTGTGGGAGCTCCATTTTAAAAATACTACATCCACAACGCGCCACGTCATCAACTTGTGATCTATTTTAGTATGTATAATAGATTGGAATAAAAGTGATTTGGTTCCTATAAAATTGTTAATTTAATAATAAAAGATTTTTTGGCTTAATTTTTATTATAAAAAAATTGTCACACAAAATAGAGTAGTTCGAACTAACATAAGTTGGTTCCTATAAAATTGTTAATTTAATAATAAAATATTTTTTGACTTAAAAATAAAGATTTATTAGTTTTAATTGTGGGAGCTCCATTTCAAAAATATTGCATCCACAACGCGCCACATCATCGACTTGTGCTCTGTTTTTATAATAGATTATTATCCATTAATTTATTTATACACAACGATCAAACGGATTTCTTATTTATAGTGTCAAAGGAAAGAAATAGTTGGAGATGTGAGGATAACATGGCATACATTTTCACAAAAATTATATGAGTTGTGACAATACATGTATGTGGATTTTATGGATCTGAGTAATTGATTACATTTATAAAAAAAAAATTACATTCTTACATGTATAAGATATATAATTCTTTTGTGTATAATCCCGATAAGCTAATATTGTAAAAATGTTATTCACAGATTCTTTTGATTAAATTGTAAAACAACAAAAAAAGGAAAACAATATTGACAGTATGCGCAAAGTCAAGATAGGAGACCTTTCACCTTAATTCTGAAAACGCCTCGGGTCATGACGGTTGAAATGGTGTTTCAAATCTCATGATAAAACCGCACTACATTCAAGTTTTGTAATGACTTTGAAAATATGGTAAATTGCGGAGGAGACGCTTTTTTTTGTTTGATTTTTGAAGCTCATGACAAGATTGAGCCCATAATGATAGGTGGTCAATCCAACACCACCAGTTCAATTCATTCTCGTCATGACCAGAAAGCCCAATGCCTAAAATCCAGGTCTAGGTCCAAAGTTGCGTGTGTGGTCGGTTTAGCTACGTCCGGGTCTATTGAAAATGGGTAGTGACCCAAATGTCACGACCTTTAAGCATATTTACTCTTTATATATTATGTGGGTCATTCTCCTTTTAGTCGATGTGGGATACCACATCTTTGTCCTTTTTCCCAAGTTTGTATTTCGTACTCATAACTTCGAATATCATTATCTCATTCACTCAGAATCCAATTTTAATAAATAAGTATACCACGATTTAGTACTTACGGAGATGAAGTCAATGCTTCTGTTTTCCGGCGTTGACGATGGGCGGAACCCACCAGAATTTTTCCGAAAAACCCTAGCGTAAATTTTTTAAAAAATTGGTTCCAACAATTCCTACACGATTAAAAATGAATCTAGACACATGTTTTTGAAAAACAAAAGTGTTGTTGAGAGTGCAGTCGGAAAAACATTGCATATGGGAAGGTAGTGTTTTTCAACCTTGAACCGCCCATAGTGAGTAGCTATCTGATTTTCTCGTCAGGAGGTGACCATGATGTCTTGAAACACCCGAGCTTTGAGGTAAACTAAGACAATAACTATCACACAATTTCATCTTCTCACAAAACCAAGTTCTCTGTTTGTGTTCATTTTGACCTTGAACATGTTTGGTTAATCATGAGTGAACTTGGAGAGTTTTGCCTCCTCATTCTCCTAGACACGGCCTTGAACATCTAAAAATATATAAAATAGTTTACATCGTGACATCTTTAGTCACATAGGTGGAGTTATCCTTCAAGCATCCTCTTTCGTCATAGACTTTAAGCCCATTCCTTTTAATGATTTAACCACTTGACCTCTTGACAAGCCTTTAGTAAATAAATCGCAAGGTTGTCTACTGATTTGATGTAGTCTATCGAGACTACTGCAGTTGAGCTCAGTTTTCAAATGGATTTATGTTGTCATCTTATGTGACGTGATTTTTCATTATACAAGACGTTCAATGCCGGGGCTATGACCGATTGACTATTCATAGTGCATTCTCGTCATGATCCAGAAAGCCCAAAGCTCAAAATCCAAGTTCGAAGCCCGGGTTTGAAGTCGGACCCAATGCCAGAGCTGTGCACGTGTGGTCGGTTTAGCTACGCCCGCTCTTCATTGAAAATAGGTAGTGACCCAAAGGCCAGGACTTTTAAAAATATATTTACTCTTTATATACAATACGGGTTATTCTTTTTTTAGTCTGTGGGATACCCACATTTTTGTCCCATATTCCCAAATTTGTATTCCGTACACTTAACTTTGGGCATCAATATCTCATTCACTCGGAATCCAATTTTAGTAAATAAGTATACCACGATTAAGTACTCGCGGAGACGAAGCTAATGCTTCCATTTTCCGGTGTTAACAATGTTCGGAGCCCACCGAAAGTTATTTGAGAAACTCGGACACAATATTTATTAAAAATTGGGTCCACTAAATATAACTTAGATAGGAAGAGTATCGATTTTATATATTAGGCAGCAAACTTGACTATTATTGTTACAAAACTTTTCAATCTTCACACCCCGTCATGTAAGTGCAATTGTCTAAGTCAATTGAAACTTGGTGTCGTGGCTTAAGGTTGGTCATTCTAATATTTCAAGAAATTGAGCCATACCGCAGATCTGCTTTTGTACGATGTTATTTATGTGAGATTTCGTTATATAACCATCTAAAAATATAAAGAATAGTTTACAAACCTTATAAATTTTGTTATTTTTGTTTATTATCGATACAAGATATTTCATTCTCTATATTTGTTAAAAGATGAATTAAAAATTAAATTAAATTAATTATAATACTATTTTATATCATATATGTGATTAATTGTTTGTTATGAAAAAATAACTTATAATTCATTGTGATAATGGTGAAAAAGTTATGATAATAAAATACATAATTAAAGGACAGTAATTATGGTACGATAAAGATTTTCTTTATCAATATGATAAAGTGGAATAATCTGTAAATTTAAATTATTTTTATACTAAATTTTATAAACATATTTAGAGACTTTAATTTAGGATATCGAAGTCCAAATGAATTTATTAGATATTTAAATAAGAAAAGTATAATATAAAAACATATATATTTATAGAATATTACATTTAAATATTCTTTTTGCAGGTATTAAAATTTCATTTTAAATCATAAAATTTATTATCTCATTATTATAGATTTTTTTATTATACATCCACTAAATCATTATATTTATCTATTATTATTAAAAAAATTATGGAAATATTATTATAATTTTTTTTTTTGAATTCTAGCAAAAATTTTATATCAATATCAATTAGCAAATAAATAATTGCATGCTCTTTTTTATATTGAAAAACAGTTTATTTTGTTCTTTGCTATTTAATATTTGATCTTACAATTTTTTATTAATGAGTAGTTTTTTTTTTGTTATACATGCAGTCTTATATAGGGGTGAACATTTTCGGATATTTGACCCGATAATTCTATAAAAATCCGATCTGAATCTGATCCGAGAGTACCCATATCCGATACTTTTATGCGGATTGGTTATTCGAATTAAAATCGGAACCGGATATCCGATCATATCCGAAAGTTTATTACTAGACTAGTCGGATATATCTGATCCGACCTTTTTTCCCCTCAAAATCTCGATCCGTATCTGATCCGATGATTCGAAAATACTCACGAATCGGATCGGACTCAAATCACCAACTAGCGAATTTCTGGATTTGGACTTTTCCTAGATCGGATCTTTAAATTCATAGATCAAATTAGACGGATCATATTTTTTTACTCCTAGTTTTAGATATGATATTTACGTGTAGGTTGGACTCGGAAAAAAAAGAAGAAGAAAGTCGTTCGGAAAAGGAAAAAAAAAGTAATTAGGTTATAAGTAACTAACGAATAGAAAAGTGAACAATGTTGCGACGAATATTTTATAATATATTATATCCATAGAAAATATTAGTAGTGTATGTGAAAATGTTGTTTGTGGGATTAAGTTTAACTACCGCCAACCCACAAGGCCAAGTACGGCGCCGCGCACCTCACGCCGTCATTTTCTTGTTTATGTTATTGTATATATTTCATAGCTTTCATTTTTATTTTTTGCATATATTAAGTAAAATATTAAATATATTATTTAAAAAAAATTCATACTATGATCAATAATCGAGTAGGATATATGTAAAATTAAAATGATATTTTCGAAATAGTTGTGCATAGTCAATACTGAAAATCTCATTTTGACGATGTACAAATCAAACATGTTTTTGATATATTAACTTGTTGATCGATTGACCTATTTGGAAATCTCGGCAACTAATATCAGTTTTTCTAATGATCTCGAATTTCGTGTTTTGTTTTAAGAGGTAGACCAACCTAACCGTGTTACATTATAAAAAAAAATCTAAGTCCAAAGTAAAATTAGGTTTAAGGAGTAGTAGAAACATAGATTTATGATGTACTAGTGTCTAACTTTGGGCAGCCACCGCAATATCGACTCTTGAGTAATGGTAGTGCCGAGTGTCCAACTTCTTATGACTCATTTGTACTTTGAGAAATCAAAGTTAAGTGGTTGACATATATGAAGTTTGAAGATGGATACATTCACTTTTCATCGCCGGTTGAATTGAGTAACAAATGGAATATGGGTACATTAACTTACATGGCAATTGGCAATAATATAATGAAGCACCCCATGTGCCTTTTCAAAGGGAAGGAGGTCTACTTATTCAATGCTAATGATTCATCCAACTAAAAAGAGAGCCACAACTTGTCAAAATATCTACCTTGATAGAGAAGTTAGGGCATTTTACTTATAATTTATTTGTATTTTATTTAGTTTATAAATTTAGAGTTATGTTTATTTAGAAATTAATTTATTTTTGGATAAAAGGGCTAACTAGGCTTTTACCATTATTACTCTATTAAGAGTACTCATAACATCAACTCATTAAGTAAAATATTATATTAATAAATTAATAGTGGTAAGTTAATTAGAGTGGTAAATATTAGAGTGGTCTACAAAACAAAAACTCATACAAAAGAACTTACTTCACCTAATTCATTCTTTATTTTGTATGGAAACCACTTAAAAATAAACTTTTTAGACCAAGATTATTTTTACTTGGATGAGTTTATTTTTGTTTACAACCGATTTTAGCCTTGTGTTTTTCCATCTCGATATTTTTTGTTCATCTTTGAGTATTCAACGTTATTTTTTGATTTTTTTTAGGGAAATAAGTGTCTTTTTGAGTAAAATTAACCCCAATAATAAACTCGAAGTAAAAAGCCTTATGTATTCATATAAACCCATTGAAAATTATACTATAAGCCCATATAAACTCAATTAGTTTATAAAAAAAAAAAAATCTGCAAGTAAACATGCCCTTAAACTTGTATGGATATCAATGGAGTCTCTACGTGCCTTATCACCATTGTTTAGAGTACGTAGCCGATTGATTTGTTCATGTAAAATCGAGGTTTTTGGCCTTTAACCCGTTCAATCATGTTTTGTAATATGCCTTTGTCAAAGTCAATACAAACGTACAATTGACAATAGGAGGAATACCTGATAAATTTATGATGGAATAAAATCATCCTATCTTTGATATTAATATCATCTTATATATAGGGTTACAAGATTATATTCATAGCATAAGAATTATTATAAAATATAAGATTAAATATATATTATTCTAAAATAACGAGATAATATCGTTATTCATTAAATAGCGATACATATGTAAGAATAATAATCTTATAAATTGTATCAAAATGACTTGCTTTATTAAAAGAAGAATATAACATATATATACTAGAATGTCTATAACGGTAACATTAATTAAGGAAAACATATTAATGCTAGAAGACCTACAAGGTAAGGGAATATTTGTACATAATAATATTGTATAATATCATATGTTATCATTCCCCCTCAAGTTGGAGCATGGATGTCACAAATGTCCAACTTGCTTAGAAAGTGTTGAAAGAGTTGAAGACCCAAAGCTTTGGTGAAGATATCTACAACTTGATTGTTGGACCGAATGTGGTGCATTTTGACAGTCTTCTTTTGAACTTCATCACGAACAACATGACAATCTACTTCGATGTGTTTTGTACGTTCATGGAATACCTGATTTGACGCAATGTGAAGAGCAACTTGATTATCACACCATAGATTGATAGGTTGATGATGAACAATGCCCAAGGAAGATAATAACGATTTAATCCGCTTGACTTCACATGTTGTGGTTGCCATTGCTCGATATTCAGCTTCTACCGATGATTGGGAAACCGTACTTTGCTTCTTAGTTTTCCATGAGATGGGTGACTTGTCAAGAAAGATAACAAAACCCGTTATAGACCGACGAGTCAAAGGACAAGATGCGTAGTCTGAATCACAATAAGCATTTATTTGAAAAGTGCTCGTATTCGATAATAAAATACCCTGACCTGGATTATTCTTCAAGTACCGTAATACTCGTAAACCGGCATTCCAATGTTGGACCGTAGGACTTTGCAAAAACTGTGACTAAACATGAACAGAATAGGTGATATCCGGTCTGGTTATTGTGAGATAGACCAACCGGCCAACTAATCGGCGGTATTTTTCTGGATCGGAAAAGGCTTCGGATTCAGCCCGTGCTAAGTTGTGTGTTGGTTCCATAGGAAATGAGACCGGCCGAGAACCAAGAGTACCTGTTTCAGAGAGTATATCTAGAACATATTTTTTCTGAGCAAGTATTAAGCCATTGGGAGTATGCGTAACTTCGATGCCAAGAAAGAACCGTAACTTTCCTAGATCCTTCATATGAAAGAAGGATTTAAGATATTGTTTGAAGCGAGAAATAGCATGTGGATCATTACATGTGATTTTTAAATCATCAACATAAATTAAGATGTGGATACTTATACCTCGTTGACCATATGTGAAAAGCGAGTAATCCGCTTTGGATTGAACGAAACCTACGTGACAAAGGGCGCGACTGAGGTTGTGAATCCAGTTACATGGAGATTGTCGGAGGCCATAGAATGATTTATTAAGCTTGCACACTTTCGATGAATCCGAAATATTGAACCCTGGTGGTAAGGTCATATAAACGTCTTCACTTAAATCTTCATGTAAAAACGCATTATGAACGTCCATTTGATGTAAATCCCATCGGTTACTTGAAGCAGATGCAAGGAATATTTTCACAGATACTAATTTAGCCATTGGTGCAAAAGTTTCGTTATAATCAATAACTGGACGTTGTCGATTCCCTAATGCAACGGGACAGGCTTTATGCCGCTCTATCGAACGGTCCGCATTGAGTTTTGTTTTAAAAACACATCTACAACCGATTGGCTATTGTCCTGGTGGGAGATGCACCAGAGTCCACGTATTATTATTCTGAAGAGCCGCAATTTCCAATTTCATTGCATTACGCCATTATGGAAGTTCCATGGCTTTTTTATACGAAGTAGGTTCATTGATCGAATAGACTGTCTTCATGTAACACAGATAGGATGAAGAAAGATTTTTAGTTTGAAGATAATTAGAAATAGGATAAGCACACTTACCTGGAGACACCGATGGAAGCGATACCGTCGGAGTAGAGTGTATAGGAAGTAAATTATTACAATAAAAATCGCTCAATGTTGTATTAGGGATAGATATTCTACTGCTACGTCGGATGGTAGGTATAGCTTCATGTATTGGGATAGGTGAATCAGAAGAGGAAATTGTGCGCTCTATATGGGGTACTGAAGTATCGCCAGATGCGAAAGTGTCTAAAAACGAAATCGTATTGGTTGAAGACGGATTATGAGGATCAGACGTGGTCATTGATTGATCGAGTATGGCAACTGATCGAGTATGGCAACTGATCTATAGAATCAACTTCATGTGAAGTTGATTCAATCTAAACCATTGATCTAAATCAAAGGTTATGATTAATACACATGAAATAAATTATTGATATAAAAGGAAACAAGATATTCTTCTCTTATACTAAAGGAGATATTTAGGAGATATTTCGAAATACATATGTAATTATTTTTTTAAAAAAACTTATATATACAAAAAACCTTTTTTTAGTAATATATCACTAAAAAGTAATTAAAATCAAACACTAAGGTTTATATGCTGAAAAATAAGATTTTGATAAAAAAAAAAAAAAGGAGGAGGAGGAATATTTACCCAAATCACTACTAGAAAAGTAGATGATAGCAACGACCATAATGGTTGCCTTTTTCCGACGGATGTGAAGATCCCAAGGGGTTTGTTTGTTGGGCTTCATCGGTTGGCAAATGGCTCGTCGGTAATGGTTCTGACGGTTCAGGTGGTTGGGTTGATTACCAACGGGTTCACCCGTTGGTGGTTTTCCAACAGATACGGTTGTTGGTTGTTTCCGACGGAATTTGATGTTGGGTTTTCTTCTGACGGATTCACTAGTTGGATTATTTCCAACAAAACGGGTTGTTGGGTTGTTTCCGACGGGTTGGCCCGTTGGATAGATTCCAACGGGTGAGAATGTCGGAAATAGGAGGTTGAGGTTTTCATGGGCCAGTTGTTTTGCTTTCAATGTATCTCGTTGTTGGATCATATTATTATTGGTTGATCTACTATTAGATATAAATTATTTATTTTTATAAATTTATTAATTCCACAATTTTTTCATTTTATAAAATAACAAATATTAACAAAACATATAATAACCAAATATATAACACATATAAAACAATCAAATATATTAATATGTCAAATACCATAGAATTTACTCGTAAATATAAGAAGAATCTCCGAATGTACAATATGATACATATAGTTCTAGAAATAATTTAACACCGGCCCTAATTTATCCAACCACCATTCTCATTATCCCTTTGAACACCGTATCATAGAGTTGTTCAACAAGATCAACATTGCGATCGTGCCGCTCACTATTAGGTCTCAAAGTGCTCTCGGGAGAGTCATTTGATTTGAACTGGATTCTTCTTAACAAAAGTCTCAATTGCCGCCACCACATCCTCTATCACCGAAACAGTAACACCCGCCTCTCATACAACTCAATTTTGATGAAGACTCAACTATCTGCAAGAACACAAAATATATTTGGTTTTATATGATAATGCAGATAAACACCACTATTTCGAGCAGTTTGGTGGATTAACTGTTCCTAGTCATAACAATTTCAATCAAAGTAGTAACCGATGAAATTGAAAATGTGAACAAATAAAAGATAAAGATTCGTTGAAGAATGGCATTACCAAGTTCATTGCGTACGGTTACCGACATGGTGTTCGAAATTGCATATGACAACTCCTGACCTCAAAGGCAAGACATTTCCGAACATGAGGTTAGCCTTCTTACTGCAGTAGATAAAATGACCGTGTACATACTCTCGGCGGCGACAAAGAGCTCCGGCCGGTGCTTGAAGCGGAAGGCGACCTTTGCAAGGGGTGCACCACGCGTAGGGTCGTCGATGCCCTCGGTAATGACACCTTTGAGGGATACATTGCGCTCGTCAATGATCTGGCTGCCGATTTGTAAAATGATGAACATGAGGTTATCAGGGTTGTAGAAATTTAGGGCTTCGGCTTTAACGTGCTAAGTGGTTGTAAAAAGTAGTAACTGCTGCCTGCTGGGATTAATATCAATTACTCTACATCTAGAATTGGGCTGTCAGCCCAGCCCACTTTGCATTAATTACCCTAAAATTGAAAATACTTATTACTGTTTTATCTTATATTTAAATATTTGTGTTTTGTACAGATGCTTGTTAAAAAAATAATTTGAAGTATGCGTACGATAACGTATACAAGTCTAGATATTACTTTATATACTTATATACTTGGTTTGATTTAAAAACATAAAATGTTATGTTTATTATTTACAATAACACGGATATGATGAGAATAATAACATGGTTGTTGGCCTTTTATTTCATAAAAACTTTGTTGGAAGGAGAGTCGGTGGTCTCCCGACGCATCTTGACACGCTTCTTATTAATAAAAAAAATCGGCTAAGTAGTAATCAAATGACGTTGTTAATAACAATTATATAACATCATATGGCGTTTTTAAAAAATGAAGTAAACAATAAAATAAAAAAGAGGGTAGTTTCGGAAGGAGACAAACGATCGGTCAATTATATTAATTTACAACTTTTAGATCAAATAAATAAAAAATGATTTTCCGACTCTTAAAAAACAATAAAAGAAGTAACGATTTGCGGATCTTACGGTAATTGAAAACAAACAAAAAAGAGAGTAAAAGATTGCGTGTAAAAGTTCAATAAGAACTCAAATAAGTAAAAAATAAAGATATTAACTTATACTTAGCCGGGGTTTTTTATGAGAAAGCACAGTGCGAGATTGATGAACAAATGAACGCTAGATGTATTAGGATATTATTATTATATCATGTTACAAGAATAATATCTAGATATATTAGGATAGAAAATATACTATGAGATAATATGACATTAGCCATTTCCTCAATAAGTGTATTCAAACAATTTTCGACTCGTGATAGTCACATTTTCATATTTACAATATAAACAATGAATTTCTTATGAATTATTGTTATGTGAATTCATCATTTCCTCTTTACCATATAAGTTTACTATCTCCGTAATCTCTTCTTACCTCTATAAATTATATATGTCTTTTGTAGACAAAAGAAATAAACACACATACCATCATTAATACTACAATTTTTTAGTTCGATGTTTGTTGATAACTCATTACAATATATCCTATTCGTATTTATATTTTAAAAAACTTATAGATTTAAGTTAAACAATTGAGTTATAAATACAAATTTTATCTAAGTACACGTATACAACATTCCAAAAATCTTCAAAATTAATTTTTTAACTTAAAATTAGATGTTGATTCACCAACAAAATAGAACTAGTGTATTACCCGTGCATTGCACGGGTGTTGTTTTTAATTTTTGTTATAAAATATTTTATATTTATTTATTAATTTATTAACAAAATATATTATATGTATTAAATTTAAAATTTTTATCAAGTTATATTCAGCACTATATTTTGAAACTAATTTTTTTAAAATATTTTTTGAAACTTTTTTTGTAAAAATATTTATTAAAATATTTTTGCAAAAATCGATGAAAAAAAATTCGTAAAATTTTATAAACTAATTTTGTAAAAATATTTATTTGAATATAAAAAAATTAAAAATTAATTTTCAATTTATATTAATATTTAGAAATTATTTTGAAATAATTTTTTTGGACTTCGATAAATGTAACGTTGACACGTGGCAAAAGAGGCTCCTCTTTAATAGATATAAGATTTCAAATTTTATGCCTTTTTTATGGTTGAACATCATGATTCTTATTAAATCTTGATAAAATGAATGAAACGGTGATTTGTCTTGATAGTATAATTTTAACAGTAAAATAACAATCATTTTGATAAGGATTATAAATTATAAATAATCATTGTTTATTGTTCTTAGAGCCTTATCATTAACATATGCAGCATTAAGGATTGAATTTTGTATCTACAATATAATATCTATCATTTAAGATATATTTTCTATATACCAATTTCTCTTCTTTTACAATTATCTTTCTAATTTTATAGCAGAGTTATATGCAGCAAAAATAAAGTGGAACTTTATGCTCTTAGAATGAGATTACTTTTTAATACTTTACTAAATTACCATCTTGTATTTTGTATTTTGTATTTTATGTTGACTCAGATCTTTATGAGATTATGAGATGCCCTTTGTCTTTATTTCTAAAAGAATTAATTTTTGTCAGTTATCCGAGAGATTTATTATAATTAACTATTAATTTATAAAAATTTTGAATAATGTACTCTTATCAAAAAAAAATTGAAAAATTTGGGATAAGATTTGCTTTCAAAAAACTAACTTCTAAAAGAATATATTCTTTTGTCAATTATCAGAGTGGTCGATAAATAACAAACTTAATATATTTTTAAAAAATTTGCATAATTTATTATTATAAAATTTGGAAAACATTAAATAAGATTTACCTGGCAAAAATATTTACTTTTTGATTAATAAACATTTAACTTAATAATTAACTTAAAAAATATTTTGGTAGGCTTAGAGAAACCTCGTATTGACACGTGGCAAAAAGCCTCTGCTTTAATAGATATAAGATTAGGAATATACCAACGGATTGAGTTGTCAGGGTAATACCAACGGCTTAGGTTGTCGAGTATTACCAACGGATTAGATTGTCAAAGTGTTATCAACAAGTACGGTCGTCGGAGTATTTCCAACGGAGTGGACTGTTGGTGTGGTACCAACCGATTGGACCGTTGCTTGTGAACATGCTAATTGTTCGGGATTTTACTGACGGCTAGGACCGTTAGTTATTGATTCCGTTGGAAATTTACCAACGGACGGTAGGTACCAACGAGATAAGTCGTCGGTGTTTATTCCAACAACCTTATCGGTTGGAAAATATCCGTCGGTTTCTTCAACTTTTCTAGTAGTGAATTAAATCAATAAGTAAAGATAATCATAGAAAATAAGATATTGGATCAAAATAAAATCAAATATTCTTCTTTTTATTTTAAAATGGAAGTAAATAAAATATTTTAAGATAAAAAAAACTATTTTATTATACACAATAACTATTTAGTATTTACAACTATTTAGTATTTACAACATATAATGTAACACATTTTTATACAATAGAGTTGAACTTAATAGTTGTTGTGTATAATAAAATGTTTTTTATCTTGAAATATTTTAGTTAGTTCTATTTTAAAATAAAAAGAATAATATTTGATTTTCTTTTAATCCAATATCTTATTTTCTATGATTAACTTTAGTTATTGATTTAATTTGGTTTAATATTCCTTCTTTTTTTTTTTTTTTATCAAAATCTTATTTTTCAGCATATACATTTTAGTGTCTGATTTTAATTACTTTTTTAGTGATATATTACTAAAAAAAAAAATTCTTTTGAATATATAAGTTATTTTTATAAAATATTATATATGCAATTTAAAATATCTCCTTTAGTATAAGAGAAGAATATCTTGTTTCCTTTTATATCAAAAATTCATTTCATGTGTACTAATATTAACCTTTGATTTAGATCAATGGTTTAGATTAAATCAACTTCACATGAAGTTGATTCTATAACTTCATGGGAGCCAAGTCCGACGAGGAAGGTAGAATATCTCGTGAGGGATGTAAACTAGGTAACGATGCTTCCATATCTGTGGAATGAATAAGCCTATTTTGGGAGTTAAAATATGCAGTATCGGATGAGGTGTTGGAGGAGGAAATCACGAACGGATGTTCCCTATTCGGTTCAGTATAACTGGTAGGAGGAGATTCATAATCTATGGCAGTTGGGAACTTGCCAAATTGTGTGGATAGGGAGGATTCTGACGGTGGGGCCGAAGGTAAGGGTGTGTTTGGTTGAGAATTAAAGAAGGTTAATTTAGATTAAAATTTAGGAGATTAATTTATGTAAGTGTTTGGATGAAGATGAGATTATGAAAAAATTATTATAGGGGTTAATTGGGATTAAAAATTGTCTAAAAATAACCTCATACTATCAAGGTTAAAGGGGATTAATTTTCAACCATCAATTAGGATTCACTCAAATTTATCAATCTATATCAATTAAACCCATTAAAAAATCTTCAACCAAACAACTTGATGTAGATTATTTTACAGCAAATAATCCATAATAAATCCCACATAAAATTTAACCCCTTTTAAATTCCATCTAGATTAATCTTCAAAATAACCTCCATCTCCTACCAAACACACCCTAAGTGTGGCAAAGTGCGATTAGTAGGGTTTATATTAGGACTTAAAATATTTTCAGTAAAGTATTGGATATCAGAAAATTGGTTTTTGGATATCTCAATTTTTGATTGATTTTGGTGGAGAAGACCACACAAATGGTGGGAGTAGAGTCACACGTTTATTGATAATATAATGATCATATATATATATATATATATATATATATATATATATATATATATATATATATATATATATATATAGGATTAAAGAGAATTAAAGGAAACTAATGAATATTATCAAGATCAAATAAAATTCAAACTAACCTAATATATAAATATAATTTATCTAAATAGTATATATAATATCCTTCAATAACATAATTTTTTTTTTTTGTGTATCTTTCAATAGTAACCCACCAACCATATATATTGAGCTCTGTATGTCATTTATATGTGAGAACTTATTATCTCAAACCGTCTTTCGAGAGAGATTACCTCCATTGTGAATGTCCGGTGGACCAACATATTCTCCACAAAGTTAGTGTTTCAAAGCCAAAAAGATCGATAAGCCATCACCTGAGTGCTGGAGGATATAAACTACGATTATGATTTAGCTTATCACCTGAGTGCTGGAGGATATAAACTACGATTATGATTTCTTATATATAGCATGGTATCTGAGTGGACAAAAACCATACATAATTAAAATGTAGTAGCAAAATGGAGGAGACACTCAATACAATGCGTATATATAGTGAGAGATGTTCTTGATGGATCTTTGTACACAAACAAAGAGCAATCCCACTAGCATCACAAGAATAGAGGCATTCTAGATAGGAGGCAAACTGCTAGTAACAAGCATTTGGAGCTTGTTTCAAGCCATAAACTGAATGGCGGAAAATGAGGCATTGTGAGGTCAATGAGAGTCCCAAACCCCAAGTGGGTGATGCATATGTAGATTGTCTCATTAATAGTATCATGGAGAAATGCAAATTTTCGTCAAATTGGTAATAGATCTGACAATGCCGAGAATTGTACGGATTTTTGCAGTCTTAAATGAAAGGTTGAACATCTCACCACACAAACTTGTTGATTTATGCCGTTGGACACTACAATGCTTGATCTTTACTCATCCCGACATTATATATGATGTTTAATGGGTTTGCCTCTTTTTGCACGACCCCAAAGAGCATTATTTGTCGTCTTGTAGGCGTCTAATTTGAGGTACATATTGTGTTTACCTTGACAACAATGTCTCTTGGTCCTCTAAATGTCAAGCCGCAATGTGTAGTTCCAGTGCCGAGGTCGAGTATCAAGGTGTCGCTAACTTAGTTGTTGAGATGTGTTGGCTACGCAATCATCCTTTTGAATTAGGTATTTTGGTTCCCTAAGCCACACATGTAATATCCGTAAATTTTATCCCAGAAATTTCAAGTCAAATTGGATCTCGATCTTTTGACTGATTCCCATAGTATCGAATATTTCATTCCTCCACAAATTCTATCATTTTATGTAGAATTTTAATTCACATAAAATGATAGAATTATACCAAACCCTAATTCTTTAATTAGTTCTTAGCGACGACTTTTGACGAGAAGACCATGACAAGGCTGAGACGAGGCCATGACGAAGCCCGACAACCCTGTGACAAGGCCCAGACAAGTTGTTGACAGTCCACACCCCTACCTTATGCTGCTGAGCTCTCCAAGCCAGCCCAAGACGCCAGCCCAGGACGCATAGCCAGTGAGCAGCGGACTACTTGTACCAGCCCAGTCACAGCCCTCCCAGCCAACTCCACAACGTCCCTTGCAGCCCAACCATTTCCTCGCAATGCCAACCCGTTGCTCAGGCCTGTCCGGAAGCCAAGGGCGCAGCCAGCCCAACTGTGAAGCAACCGTTCAGCGCTTGTACAGAAGCAGTGGAGAGTAGATTCACTTACCTTAAACGCCTCCTTGGATCACGCAATGCAGATTCTCACTCCCCTCCTCTCTCGCGTACAGGTACATTCAGAGAAAGCGTTACATAATTCTCTCATTCACAACTCCTGCCTTCCTTCTCCTCGTCATCTACATCCCTACTCCTCAGTGCATTCATCGCCAGCAAGAAGCACCCGGAGTTGGAACTGACGAATCAGATCTAGATTAAGACTCCTGATTAACTTCTTCCTTGTCTGTTGTGTGTGAGGGAGATCCAACGTAATTTCATTGCTGCAGAGTCAGTAGGCCATCCAGAGAGTGAAGGAGATCACTACAGATCCACCCCAAAGCCATCCAAGGACACAACCAGTTCTGCGTAACGCTGCCAATCCTACCATGAGATATGTGTGGCTAGTTGGACCTCTCTTCCTATTCCTATTCAGATCTAACTGTAAACACAAGTAAGCAGCATCTCAATCCCTTCTGATCTTATACATAAAAAGATCTAATCCTAATTTGTTCGATTTCTCCCTTATGCCTATTGGATCGCGCATCAGTTGGAGCCAAGAGTCGTTTGTGTCACGCGGGAACAGAAGAGGAGACGCTAATATCTGAGACACCCCAGTCCGGCTAGAACGAGAGAAAACCGTGTTTAAACAACAAGTACAACAGCCTTAGAAAGCCTTCTCTATAGAGGTAACTGAAAGGCTAATGTATGATTTTATGTGTGTGTACCGATTATTTAGGACTGGAATGATGCATTGTTGTAGTTAGGCCTTGAACATGAGCTGTGTCGGTATAGGGTAGCTGCTGAGTTATATTAACAGAATGATAGAAACAAGGACTGTTGTAAATAAACCTCTTTTTTCTTCAATTTTGAAGTTAGAAACCGCCCATCTTGTAGACCAATGTTAAGGAGTTACAATGAAGATCCACCGTTGAAATTTTGATAGATCATAGATGGACATATGTAGTTTACTGGTTAAAATTTGAGAATAAATGAACGGTCGGATTGGAAGTTATAAGGTTCCAAAGTAGGGTAATTGAGTTGTTTTTCCAACAGTGAAATTTGGCTAAGTAGGAAATTTTAAGTGTTGTAACCAACTTTTTTATTTGAAGCTGAAGTTGGACCTTAATGACCTTTCGGAAAATAGGAAAATGTGTAATTTTCTAGTTTGTAACCAAACTCATCTTTAGGAGTTAGAATGGGACATTTTAGTCTCAAATAAGAGTATAAGCATAAATTAGGGAATTTTTGGAAGTTTCGGGACCAAGGGTAAAATAGTTATTTTACCATAAATTAGTACTGTAATTGTTTATGTTCTAATAAGATCTACTATCCTAGAAGTCTTAGACTTCTAATTTCCTAGAAAGTGTGCTGATGCACTTACCTCCTTTGACAGGCAACTGAGTTGCTACAGTTACAGAGCGAGTTGTGTTTACAAAGAGTCGAGACTTGTATCAGGTAAGTCCTTTGGGCTTACTTAGCTGATTTCTAGATATGAGTGTTAATAATGATAGTGGTGTTTGAACGAGATGTTTACAATTATGTTTTATGTAGTAATTATCTACCGACTTATATTTTGGCCTAAGAGTAACGGGCGGTGTCATCCTGCTCAGTGAGCCTGAGGGCGTTGGAGGTTTCTTTAGGGACTAGTCCACACTCGGTTTGTACCTACACCTAGTTGGATAAGGAACGGAGGCGAGAACTGTTAAGAGTTCTCGTGTCATAACTGTAAAATTGAATAAGATGAATCACCTAAGTAATAGATAATAATCAGTTGTGTGTCAGCATGATGTTTGCTTATATTATCTCGTGTTTGTTTGTGTTGTTATTATTTCCGCTTATATTTGGATAGTTAGCTAACAATTGTTTTGTTGTGTAGACGTACCACAAGTTAGAGTAAATGCCGAGTGATCTGGATGGTAGTGGTCAGCCGAGGTGCCGTACTCATTAGGACGAATTGTGGTTTCCTTTTGTTGGTCTTCCAGTTATGACCCTTGTGTTTCTTTTATCAGTTTGTGGTACCTTGTGTTTTCTGGTTGTAGTACTTCTGGTCACATTCATAACTTTGTTAAAACTTAATTTATGATTTCTGGTTTTTCCTTATCTGTGCCTTGTTGTAAGATCTTGTTAACTTGTTGTCAAACTTAGATCGGAACCCACTGTGAGGTCCTAACCAGTGACTCCCCGAGTTCTGAAAACTTGGGGTGTTACAACACAAGTATATTATGATGACATGTTTTCCATATACCTATCTCTCATACCCTTGCAACATCAAAGCATTGAACTTTACCTAAACGATCCGAGCATTGACATGCTCAACCTTAATTCATTTATAAATATATCAAGTCGAGTCTAGCCTTAAATGTGTTCATATTCGACTCGTTTAAAAAATGAAGGACTTTGTACCGAACGCAAATCAAACCCGAGTAGCACTGTAAATGAAAATTTATGACAGATTGTACAGCTAAGTTTTAAGAATTTAATTTAATTTTATGATATCTTTTTGAAAATTAAAGTTTTAACTTATTAAATGTCGAATTCTAATCGGGAAGGTAAAATTTAAACATATGAGTTATGAAGTTTGTGCAACATTATGTTCCAACGAAGCAATCAAGTCGTGAAAAGCGTCGTTTGATTTGGACAGGCCAACAGTACCTATGTTCGAACTCTCGTTTGATTTGTCTTTCATTTTAGAATTAAAAATAAAAACCAAGTTTAAGCCGGCCAAGGAGCAACCAAGACTTTGGTCGAGATGAGTTTGTAATTTGGACCTTCCTCATGACATGCTTAGAGCAACCAAGAATAATGAGAGAGGTGTAATTCAACGTATCATAATGATGCATAATTAGATGTATTTTTATTTATTAAAAAACAATTTAGTTTACTAGGTTCTTTTGAATTTTAGTTTTAGTAAATGAAAAAGAACAACAAGTATTTTCTATTTTGTCCGACCTTGACGTGAACTGTTAGAACGACTATCAGAGAAAACAATCGAATTGCTTCAACTCTCAGGCTGCCAATCTTTGATTTTTCACATTTTAGAGATTTTAAGTAAGAGTTTTGAGATGGTAAATTTAGAAATTTGATTGAGAGGGTAGCTTTTCTAATTAACCTCCACCAATAATCACTAACTATTGGTAAATAAATAATTAATATTGTCTATTATGACAATATAATATATATTAAAAATAAATTATCATTTTATTTGATCTACTCCGACAAATCAAAATGTGTGACATAAAATGATATGTTCATAATAGTTATGGACTAAAACCGTCAAAATGTGTGACATAAAACAATTGTTCCATATCTAGTCATTACATATTTTAAATTAAAGAACACAATACTTTGACCTAATTTTAGTAGTATCATAAACGGTAAACAATACAACTCGTTCATCACTAGTTTCGTTAATTTTAGGCCTACCGATTCAGTGAGCTTTAAACTTATGTTCTTTTCTTATTTCGTCATGCAATTAAATTTTAATAAGTTGAAAAAATGATATGATTTTTATCGAATTTTGGTGTTGTAAGGTTACTTCTTTTTTTCACTTTAAGACCACTTTCTTTTCTTTTTTCTTCCTCGTTTGGTGTTGTTCATACTTGATTTTTTTTCGTTCGGTGTCCTTCAAATTTGTTTATTTGTTCGGTTGCTATTTTTATTTAATCATTGCAAAAAAAATAGTAAAATAATGGGAAAATCCATATTTTATGTTTATTTGTTAGATCTGTGATTATAACTTGCACATGAAAGAGGTCCGTGTTGATAGCGTTATAGATCTCGATTATTAACTAAATACTTGAGAAAACATAAAAAGAATTATGTTAATAAAAATGAGAAATGAAAAGATATTAATTAATTTACGGAGATTTGTTTATTTTAGTAAGATAATAATCAAAATAAAGCATTAATACAAAAAAATAGAAAAAGATATTAATTAATGTAGGGATATTTGTTTGTTTTGGTAAGATGTTAGTAAAAAAAAAAAAAGTATTTCATGTATCTAACGAAAGATTACATATTTTTTGTTAAAAAAAGAAGATATTAATCAAAATTGTTTTTGGAAAGTTTGTTTGTGTTTGGCCTCGATGCATATTAATTTCCTTTTTTCAAATAGAATTTTAAAGATGAATATTTTTGTGAGATTTTAAAGATATGAAGAGTATCGAATCTAAAAAAAATATTCTTAATAAATTTAGAATTAAAATAATTTATCGGTAATGAATTAGTACTTTAATTAAAAATATTGAAAATAAACTATGGCGTGAAGTGTTGATTAATCTTTTTATTTCACTGAGAATTTAAAGTAAATTTTATCGGTATTCGATCCTTAAATTGTCATTGACTACAAAAAGAAATAATCATATCAATCAAACTATAAATAAATAAAAAATTGGCACCAATTATTTCCGATCCATGTTACAAGATATTAATGGACGAACTTTGAAATTAGATAATATAATTTGTACTTTTAGTGCAACTACCTTGTCATTGAGTACACAATCTTTTTTTTAACAAAAAAAAACTCGAAAATTTTGATTCTAAAAAGATTCGATATAAAATTGTTAAATCTCATGACTTAAGCCATTTTCTTTTCTGTTCATGAGCGATTCGGAGCGATTCTCTCTCCTATTCCTCTTTGTCTTTCCTCGCAATTCTCTCAACCTTAATCTTTCCTCGCAACGATTGCCGATAGTCATCCTGCTCTTTGTAACATCCCAAATCCGAGGGACTCGGGATGCTACGGGCTAGGACCTCACAATGGGTCATGACTCTTAGCTTGACTCTTAGCATGACAACAATTTCACCTGACCTTACAACATGGCACAAATAAAAGCCAAATGAAAGAGTTTTAATGCATGAGTGAAAATCTGAAACACAATAGGCAAAGTAACTCTAACCGAGTTCTCAAAACCACGACATAACAACAAGAGTCTAAAAATAACAAATATAGAAATCTGATCCCGTCCTATAATGTACGGTGTAACACCCCAAGTTCTGGGAACTCGAAGCGTTACAGGTTAAGACCTCACAATGGGTCCCAAACCTAAGAGTAGCAATGACAAATGGATCTTACAACAAGGCACGGACGAATGAAAACCAAAACTCAATATAAAACCAAATGTTTAAACAAAAGAAAAACATAAAGAACTTGCAGCCGAGTTCAAAGCAAAAGGGAAAGCAACAACATAACATAAACCCGATCTCGTACATTAATGTACGGGAACCCCGGCTGACCACACCGTCCGGATCACTCAGCAGCATTATGAACTTGCGGAACATCTACAACGATGGTATAAACCGTTAGCTAACACTCTAGATATCAGCAAGAACGTAAAGACACAAATACACACAAGGTAAAGTAAACATATAGCATGCTCGCACTCAACCGGCTATTATCTTTTATTAATTTATCCATTATTAATTCAACTTTTTTTGTCACACGAGAATCTCCCAAAACTCGTCTTCGCTTCCGTTTGCCAATAGGAATAAATCAGTATTATCCGTTACCTATGGGTCTGGGCTGCAAGAGCACATTCTAGTCTCCTGAAGAACTAGACAAGTTGTCACCACCCGGTTATCACACACTTGGGTCAGTTAAGGTTATAAAGGTGAATCATATTCCGGTTATCCGTTATAACATGATAAACAACACAAACAAGTCAAAGTACTCAAACCAATATACGGAATGAAGCTAACTAAGTCCAAGGGACTTATTTCACCCGAAGGTAATCTAAACTCAGCAACAACTTAGGAACGACTCAGTTTCCCTCAGGAAAGGAGCAAGAAAAGCATGTTCACACAAGCATCATGAATCAGGAACGAAACGGTTGCTAGAAGTCTATAACTTCTAGTCTCAATGATCTCTAAGAAATCTCCACCAACTAAGGGCTCAACCTTAGTCTTACAGCATACTCAGAAAACCAAGAACATCCATAAGGATCAAGGAAAGGAACGAGGAAAGCAAGGAAGGAAGCAACTCAAAAGAACGGGAGTTACTACAGAGGAAACCGCAGAGGCGGCGGAGCAAGGCGCAGGGGCGGCTTGCCGTGGGGGCGGGAACTCTCAGGCGCGGGGGCGGCTGCGTGACAGAAGGCGCTATCGAGATTTCTCTCGAAAGAAACTTCACAACAAGGGATCCAAAGCTCGATCCTTTGATTCAACTCTTCAAGACTCAACCAAGGGAGCTTGTGAACATCAACATATCAACAACGGGACCAACAACAAGGATCAAGACTCGACCTTGATCCTTGGAGAAGAAGAAAAGGAAGAACAAAGGGAAGAAGCAAAACAGAAGAGAAGGCATGTAGCAACTCATGAACGTGATGAAGAAACAAGAAGAGATGAACTTACACGTTCAGCAAGATTGCAGGAAGCAAGGTGACGGCTGTAGCTCTCAAGGGTTGAAGAACGTATGCAAACGGTCGGAAAAACGGAAAGAAGACGGGATTATATAGGAGAAGGGGAAGGACGTTTTAGGGTTAGAAGATCCAAGGAAAGCCGGCCCAAAGATAAGATAATCGGATCTTCTAAGATGGGAAAAAGAGAATCGAAAAGGAAAGAAGATCTTCACGATCAGTGGCAAATCCGCAGGGGCGGATTGCTTGTGCCGCAGGGGCGGCCCCTTGTCACCGCGGGGGAGGTGACACACACCAAGGCCGCTCGGGCGGCCTCCTTCACCGTGGGGGCGGTGAAGGGAAAAACTGGGGTCTTACATCAGATCCCCCTAAAAACAAGTTTTGTCTCAAAACTTGCAACAACCCAAAAGAACACATAACAGCGACACTGAAACACGGAACACAACTTATATATTCATACACGGGACATGTAACTCAAAACGTCACAAAAGCGTACGCAACTCAACAAAAAGGAAAATCGAAATACACAACTACGCTATAGGTGCATCAAGCTCAGCGTAAAAATCCGTTTAGTTCCTCTGGATACTATCATCTGTCTCCCAAGTCGCCTCATCTGCTCCTCGCATCGACCACTGAATCTTCATCATCGGTATGTCCTTCGAACGCAAGTGTCTCATACTACGCTTTAAGACAGCCACCGGGTATTCTACGAACGTGTGGTTTGGCTCAATCACTAGGTCCTCGTGACTGACGATGTGTCTCGGGCCTGGTATGTATTCCAGTAACAGAGACACATGGAAAACGGGGTGAACACCCTCGAGTCTCGGTGGCAAAGTAAGTCTGTATATTGCCTCTCCAACTCGCTCAAGAATCTCGAACGGTCCAACATATCTGGGACTCAACTTTCCCTTGCAACCGAAATGTCTGACGCCTTGTGTCGGGGATACTCTCAACCAAACCTGAGCTCCAACTCTGAACTCTAGAGGTTTGCGCCTCTTATCTTCATAAGACTTCTGCCAACTATGCTGTTACGCTAAAAAGTGTGCACGCAATAAGCCTTAAATTTATACCCGTTATAGTTATCCTAACTTCTAGCGCACCCGCAGTGTACGGGACGTTTGTAGTATGGATAGTATTCCGAGGTCGAACACAAAGACTAAGGTAAAATTGATTCGGTTTCGTGATTAAGTTTAGTGAAGGTCTAAGGTTAGAAAAGAGGGAAACAAAGAAATGAAAATCTCAATTGTTTTTTTTTGTTGGATTTTGGTGATCAATCAAAGATCGCAATTCATGCAAAGTAATCAATCAAACTAGACTAAAAATCTGCACAAATGAACAAACCAAACAAGATGATGATCAAAGAAAGAGAAGATGGATTCTAGGGGTCGGAAATTCCGGTTATGGCATAAAACTCAAGTCATCTATTCATTCTTTGGATCTCACTATGATATGTTGGGATTAAGTGTTTCTAATTTGGGATCAATTACCGGGTAAGTCTCATAATCCAACTAGTCCACTCCTAAGATCTCATTACCGGGTAAGTCTCTAAGATCTTAAAGATAGGAATTCTACACAAACCGGATTGTTAATTAGGGATCTAACCTATCCTTACCGGGTAAGTCTTGGAAAAGGAAATCCTAATCAATTATCCTAGCACATCTAATCCAATGGCGTCTTATTAGGCTCACCATTACCTAAGGTTTGCTATTTTAGATTCTAAGGGCAAGGATTACCGGGTAAGTCTCTCCTAACTCTTAGCCACTACACTAAGTCACCCTAGGATAGGTTAAACTCAGCAAACACTTAGGGTTTCAACAATTCATAGGTCTCAGGCAAGATCCTTCGAACCAGGAAAATCACGGTTTGTTCTACAGAAACCACGGCCGTGGTTCTTCAAGAACTGCCCGTGATTTCTAACAGGAACTACGTTCATAAACAAAAAAATCATCCAAAGGTAAATCTAAGTCCGTCCTATCATAGTTCTAGCCATAACCTTCCTTTCCTTACCCTAGAACCACATCAATTT
The DNA here is from genome assembly GCA_033239125.1 of Fagopyrum homotropicum. NCBI lineage: Eukaryota > Viridiplantae > Streptophyta > Magnoliopsida > Caryophyllales > Polygonaceae > Fagopyrum > Fagopyrum homotropicum. The sequence continues at coordinate 28,417,864 of BSWB01000006.1, forward strand.
AGCCTAAAACATTCATAATGGAACTCAAAACAAACAAACATGAAATCAAAACATCCATTGCAAGATAATGAAAGAAAAGGGATGAACAAGTGAACTTAATCCAAAACTAAGCTGAAGATTAGAATTAGAACCACTTACAACCCTTCCAAAAGAAGGTTCAAGGACTCATACAATCTCTAGAAAACGAAATCCGAAATACAAGAAAGCTATGGTGTGTTCTTCTCCTCCTCTTCAATGGAGTTCTTCTCCTTCTCTTTGGCACTTTCCTTCCTAGAAAAACCTCTTGATTTTTGAGAATATATTTGTTAGAGAAATGGGAAATGGATGAGCTGCTCCCAAACTACCCCCCAGCTGCCTCAAACAATCCATGAAGGACCACTTTTATAACAAATCTTTCATGAGCTGGCCATGAGAGTCGTGGCACAGCTGTCACGAGAATCTGGCAAAATCCACGGTCATTTCCACGGCCGTGGTTCTTTGCAGAAACTTCGCCTTGGATCATTGACCTGTGGTTTGGTGCATGGTTTGTGTTGGCAAGGTTCAATGAGTCCTCCTTGGCCCTTGGCTTGTGTCCTAATGTGTCCGAGGGTGTGCCATCTAAATGAACGATCCTCAAACGCATCGTTTTAGCTCTAAACTTCCCGAAATACCTACAAAACGCACACAAGTCCGTGTAGACGTCTATCTCGACAAAATACATGTTTTGAGTGCAAAACGTCTTGGACTAATGCTAGATCATGCATGATTGAGCGAGAATTCTATCTAATTGTACACCTAAAACTATGTTATAAATCGTGTTATCAAAAATACCCCATACTTAAGGTTTGCTCGTCCCCGAGCAAATTCCCAACTATAGACTAAGAGATGACATGATTTATGTATGCAGAAAAATGGCAAAATCTTTTTGGGTTTTGTGCTTCTTACTATTGGATCACCTTCATAGTCATGATCAATGGCAATTGAATAAGCAATCATGTATCAAACAATAAGGGCATGGAAAGACAATTGTACTTAACTCAAAAGCATGCATGAAATGTGAGGATGAAGATGTCAAGAAGATCATGAGTCCATCCAATCTAGATTACTAAGTCTTACAAACATGCAAGTAGGTCATAAGGGCTTGTGACATAAAAGGCCAAGAAACATTGCAATTTGGCGGGGGATTTTCTAGGTTATGTGATGCTAATCCGGGAATGGAACTAACTCCACATCCTTGTCCTCGTTCAACTTCCCCCAAGTGTATATTTTTCTCTATCTTGCTTTCTTTTCTTTTTCTTTAACTCATTTTTGAGACAATGGCATTGGTGTACAATAGCCGAAACCTCGGTGATTAGCCGTCCTCGGGCTTTTTCTCTTTTTCGAGGTGCATCCACACCGGGCACACATACCAAAGCTCGTTAGGGCTATTGGTTCATTTGACTTTGGCAAGGCACCAACACCCGATTATGTGAAGTGTACCGAGTTACTCGTCATTTAAACCAACGCCCCCAAACCTATGTTTTGGCTACACTTCCACAATAATTTCAGCATTTTATTCACGACATTCTTTTCATTACATCTTCACCCCACACTTGCTTTTCACACATTTCAACACACTAGCATGCTCCTATTCCCGGATGGGTTTTAAAGGAGGTCGATTTATATCAATTGAGGTGCTCAAGCAATCATGATCAAGATGAGAAGTAGAGAAAGATGAAATGCCTCATTCATTCCTAGATGGTATGCAAGAACTATCATGTAATTTCGACTTTCAATACTCAATCCATTCTAGGCAATCATCATGATCACAAGTCATTCATAGAATTTAAGAAAAGTAGTTCAAGTCTACATATGCATTTATCAATCCGACACATAAGGCCATCCATAGCTAATCACAAGACAAGTTTCATCATTAGGATCATATCCAAGCCTAGAAAGCACAAAATTTTTTTTTAAAATTTTCTGATTTTTATGGGATTTTCATTTTAAGTATGTACAATGCAAGACATATGCAAAATATTAACCTATCCTAGATGCTCATCATGCAAAGGATCATGCAAACCCCACCCCATACTTAGAAACACATTGTCCCCAATGTGGTATTCAAGTAAAGAGAGTGAAAGAAGGTTCTCACAATGTAAAATTGTTTGCTATGGTATTTGGGAATTCTCAAGTGAATTGATGTTGGATGATCCTTTCAACCATGGTAGAGAGCTCTAAGCATCCTTCAAAGCTTCGGAACCCGCGCTAGGCACCGCTAGCCGTCCAAGTTCCGCGTCCGCTCCACCCATAATTGGTGAGGGTGTCATCATCATCATTTTCATTGCCAAGAAAGGCTTCCAATGCCACTAATGCTCTAGCACACACACGAAAGTAGACAAAACACACACAAAGCACACAAAAACAGAAAAATCTAAGCAAAAATGAAAAGGGAAAAATGTTACCAATGGGTTGCCTCCCACCAAGCGCTTCTTTAAGGTCATTAGCTTGACCAAACTCGGGAGCGTCTATTCGAGGTGAAGAGGGGCAATCATGTCTACCGGGGCTCCCGGAATATACTTCTTCAAGCGATGCCCATTCACTTTGAAATTTCCACAATGCTCTCCTCCTATTTCAATAGCTCCATGGGGAAAGATCTTCTTCACCACATATGGCCCGGTCCATCTTGATTTGAGCTTTCGGGGAAAGAGCCTTAGCCTTGAGTTGAAGAGGAGGACAAGATCTCCTTCACTCAACTCCTTTAGAATGATCCTCTTGTCATGCCACCTTTTGGTTCTTTCTTTGTAGATCCGAGCATTCTCATAAGCTTCCAACCGGAGCTCCTCAAGGGCATTGATATCAAGCAACCTCTTTTCCCCCGCTTCCTTGAGGTCAAAATTTAGCCACTTAATGGCCCAATAAGCTCTATGCTCCATTTCCACCGGAAGATGGCAAGACTTGCCATAGACCAACTTGTAGGGGGTGGTTCCAATTGGTGTCTTGAAGGCGGTTCTATATGCCCATAGTGCGTCATCGAGCTTCATAGCCCAATCCTTCCTTGTCCTAGACACCGTCTTCTCGAGGATGGCTTTGATCTCTCGGTTGGAGATCTCCACTTGACCACTAGTTTGGGGATGGTAGGGTGTTGCCACCTTATGAGTCACCCCATACTTAGCCAAAAGTGCTCCAAAGTTCCTATTTGTGAAGTGCTTCCCTCCATCACTAATGATTACCCTTGGTGTTCCAAACCTAGGGAAGATCACCCGGTTGAAGAATCGCACTACCACCTTGGCATCATTCGTAGGAGAGGCGATCGCCTCTACCCATCTTGACACATAGTCCACCGCCAATAGGATGTAGAGATTGCCACATGAAGAAGGGAATGGTCCCATGAAGTCTACACCCCACACATCAAAAATCTCAACTTCTTGGATGTTATTCAAGGGCATTTCATTCCTCCTTGAGATGTTGCCCGTCCTTTGGCAAGCATCACATGCCGCTACAAAACCTTGCACATCTCTAAATAAGTTAGGCCAATAAAAACCGGATTGCAATACCTTTGCACACGTTTTGTGTGAGCTAGCATGACCTCCGCATGGTAAGGAGTGGCAATGCCGAATCACACTCTCCATTTCATCCTCCGGTATGCATCTTCTAAGCACCCCATCCGGGCCTCTCTTGAATAGAAGTGGCTCACTCCAATAGTAATGCCTTACATCGTTGAAGAACTTCTTCCTTTGTGCATATGTAAGTCCGGGAGACACTTCCTCACACACTAAGTAGTTCACAATGTCGGCGTACCACGGCTCACTTCCTCTAGCCACTTGGAACAAGCATTCCTCCACCATTTTCAATTGTTCATCCCGGAATGAATCATCTATCGGGATGTTGTCTTTTCCAAGCTCCAATGGTGGGAGTCTACTAAGGTGATCCGCCACGGAGTTCTCGGATCCCTTCTTATCTCGTATCTCCAAATCAAACTCTTGAAGAAGAAGGATCCACCGAATCAACCTTGGTTTGGCATCCTTCTTTGTAAGTAGGTAACGGATCGCCGCATGATCCGTATAAACTATGACCTTTGCTCCAACAAGGTATGAGCGGAACTTTTCAAATGCATACACCACCGCCAACAACTCCTTCTCGGTGGTAGCATAGTTGAGTTGGGCATCATCTAGCGTCTTGCTAGCATAGTAAATAGCATGAGTGCGCCCTTCTTTCCTTTGCCCTAGAACGGCCCCAACGGCCACATCACTTGCATCGCACATGATCTCAAATGGCAAACTCCAATCTGGAGGTTGCATGATAGGTGCGGAGATCAAGGCGTTCTTCAACCTACAAAAAGCTTCGAGACAATCCTTGGAAAAGACAAAATCAACATCTTTCATTAGTAGGTTAGTAAGAGGCTTAGAAATTTTAGAGAAGTCTTGAATAAACCTCCGGTAGAAACCGGCATGCCCTAAGAAACTCCTTACCCCCTTCACCGAGGTAGGTGGTGGCAACTTCTCTATCGTTTCAATCTTAGCCCTATCAACCTCAATGCCACGGTTAGACACCAAGTGTCCTAACACAATCCCTTCACTTACCATGAAGTGACATTTTTCCCAATTTAAGACAAGATTTGTCTCCTCACATCTTTGCAACACTAATGACAAGTTAGCCAAGCAATCATCAAAAGAAGAACCATAAACAGAGAAATCATCCATGAACACTTCCATGATATTTTCTATGTATTCCGAAAAGATAGCCATCATACACCTTTAAAAGGTGGCGGGTGCATTACACAACCCAAATGGCATTCTCCTATATGCAAAGGTACCCCATGGACATGTAAAAGTCGTTTTCTCTTGGTCATCGGGGTGGATAGGGATTTGGAAGAATCCACTATACCCATCTAAATAGCAAAAATGAGAGTGTTGAGCTAACCTTTCTAGCATTTGGTCAATGAAGGGGAGGGGGAAGTGATCCTTCCTAGAGGCCATGTTTAATTTCCTATAATCAATGCACATCCTCCACCCCATAACCGTCCTAGTCGGTATTAGTTCGTTATTCTCATTAGTTACTACCGTCATTCCTCCCTTCTTAGGCACTACATGAACGGGGCTAACCCACTTACTATCCGAGATAGGGTAGATAATTCCCGCATCTAGCAACTTAATGATTTCCTTTTTGACCACCTCTTTCATTATAGGATTCAATCTCCTTTGATGTTCAATAGAGGGTTTGTGGTTATCTTCCATCATTATCTTATGCATGCACAAAGATGGCTTAATGCCAACCAAATCATCAATAGTATAACCAATGGCTTTCCTATGCAATCTTAGTTCATGCAGCAATTTAACAAGTTCATCATCACTCAAGCATGCATTAACAATCACAGGATATGTTGAATTATCACCAAGAAATGCATACTTTAAATGAGAGGGAAGGGGTTTAAGTTCAAGTGAGGGAGGACCTTTATCGGTTGAAGACGATCCAAATAAGATTGGATGAGATGAATCCAAAGCAAGGGAAGACTTTCCATGGCTCCTAGAAGCTTGATCATCATTAAGAGCTGATTCAGGGAAAACCACGGTTGGAAACACGGGTTGCTCATCTTCCACGGCCGTGGTTTCTGCCAAGCTTGCTTCTCGGAGTTGTCCAGAAAGTTTGACGGCCGTGGAACTTGCATCTCGACCGTGGAACTTGCAGCTGTTCACCACCTCTTCGTGGCTCTCAAATCCAACTCTTGGCTCCTCTTCCAAAGCTTCCAAGGCTCTGATCTCTTCATTGCACCCCTCTTCAACACCTTCTTCCATCATGCTTAAGGTAAGAACCTTCTCCAAGGGGTCCTTGATCAAGATCGAGCTCACAACTTCCCTAGATTCTTCTTGCTCGACTATGTTGAAGATATCTTCATCAAGGGTTGACCCTTTCATCATTGTGGACAGCTTGAACTTGATGTTCTCTTCCCCGATGTTGAAGGAGAGAGTCCCGTTCTTGCAATCCACTAAGCATCCGGAAGTGGCTAGGAAGGGTCTTCCTAAGATGATAGGGACCGGGTAATCCGCCGGAATGTCCAAGACGACAAAGTCAATAGGCACGTAGAATCCTCCTAGCTGCACCGGAATGTCCTCTAGAATCCCAACCGGATGAGTGATAGAACGGTCCGCCATATAGAGGGTCATCTTGACCGGCTTTGGCTCTCCTAGCCCGACCTTGTTGCTAAGTGCAAGCGGTATGATGCTTACACTCGCCCCAAGATCACAAAGGGCCTCGTACTTCACATCTCCCACTCCTATTGGGACGCAAAAGGAGCCCGGATCCCTTAGCTTGGGAGGCATCTCTTCCTTCATGGTTTGGATCAATTCCGAGGATCTCTTGGTCATCCTTATCTCCCCGTACTCCTCCAACTTCCTTTTGTTGGAGAGTATTTCTTTCAAAAACTTCCCATATGCCGGCATTCCTAAGATGGCATCCATGAACGGAATGTTAATATGTAACTTGGACATTAGTTCAAGGAACTTACCAAAGTGATTGTCCAAACGAGCTCTTGCTCTTGATTGTGGGAACGGTAGTGGTGGCTTGTATGGAGGCGGTGCCACATAGGTTGGCTCTACATCCTTGCTCTTGCCTCCATCCTCTTGCCTTCTTCCCTCTTCTACCACTACTTGCTTCCCCTTAGCTTGATCCTTGGGCAAAGGATCCTTCATACTCAACCCACTCCTTGTTGTGATAGCCAACACTTGGCCTCTTGGGTTGTCTTCGGTTCTTCCGGGAAGCTTCCTCGGATCTCTATGTGCTTCACCCGCCTTTTGAAAGACTTGTGCTTCCAAGACTTTCTGAGCCTTAGAAATTGAAGTCATGGTGCTCTAAAGTCCACTCAATCTTCCTAGCAATTGTTCAAACATGACTTCGGTCCTATCTTTTGGAGGTTGAGAAAAACCGGGTGGAGGTTCTTGTGAAGCTCTTTATGGTGGAGTTGTGCTTGTGGAGGCGGGAGGGTTCAAGGCTCCATCCGGGTTAGAGTAAGAAAATCCGGGATGGTTGTGGTTGGGCCGGTAATTGTTGAATTGCCGGTTGTTGTTGAAATTTCTTGGGCCTTGGTAATTGTTGAAGTTGCCCCTTCCCATATAATTCACATCTTCCTCCTTGGAAGATAGGTTGGCTTGTGGAAGCACTTGAGGAGTTGCTTGGCTCTTCAAGGTTGTAGTACACAACTCTCTCAAGGATTTCAACTCGTTGTTGATGGCGTCAAGCTTGAAATTGCTCATGGTGACCTCGCTCACCTCATATGCTCCCGCCTTTCTTCCTTCACTCTTCCTATGAGAGTACTTCTCAATCACTAGAGCTTGCTTCTCCACAAACTCCCAAGCATCATCTACATGTTTCTCCATAAATGTCCCACCCGAAAGAGATTGAAGCTTGAATTGGCTATCTTCATCAAGTCCCTTGAAATAGATCTCTAATAGCTCAATCTTCGGTATGCCATGGTGTGGACAATCTAGGAGAAGGTCTTTAAATCTCTCCCAAGACTTGAACAAACTTTCTCTATCCTTCATCACGAAGGCATTGATCTTCCCTCTTAATTCGGTGGTCTTGGAAGGTGGGAAGAACTTGGTCAAGAACTCGGTTGTCATCTCCTCCCAAGTGCCAACTCGCCCTTGTGGAATAGATTGATACCAAGCCAAGGCTTTATCCTTAAGAGAGAAGGAAAAAGCCCTAAGCTTATGGTTCTTGCTCTCCAATCTTGGCGGCCTAAGAGTTTCCATCAAAATCTCGTAGTTCATCAAATGTTGGTGAGGAGACTCTCCTTCCATCCCTCCAAATTGATTATGCCGGATCATTTGTAGAACTTGAGGGCGGAGCTCATAGTTGTGGGTTGCGGGATCTCCTAGATTCACACCCGGTCGGTGTGCTCTTTGTGCCGGATCCATGCGTCTCCCTAGGGTTTGTGGCTCCTCAATAGCAATGGAAACAACCCTAGCATTGGCCGCCGGCTGCGGTTGTGGTGGAGGAGGTGGAGGTTGTAGGCGATTAAGCTCTCCTTGAACAAGGGCTTGCCTAATCTCCTCAATCTCCCTCCTAGTTTCCTCTTGCCTCTCATTGGCAAGTCTCCTTTCTTCCTCCAAGAGCTCATCTCTTAGCCTTATTTGCTCTAAGGCTTCATCCAACTCAGCTTGAAGATTTCTACCGGCCATCTCTTTTTCTTTTCGGATGTTCTTGGATCTAGATCGAAGGGTTTTCTCCGGTTCGGGATCGAATGGAGCTAAATCCTTGCCACGAGACCTTCGCATACACCTAAAGAGTAATAGATGCCCTGAAAAGCAAAGACACCAACCAAAGAGAGATCAAAAGCAACAAGAAAGATCTACACTAGAAATAATCACAAAATAGACTCAATCTAGACCTAGTCCCCGGCAACGGCGCCAAAAACTTGTTACGCTAAAAAGTGTGCACGCAATAAGCCTTAAATTTATACCCGTTATAGTTATCCTAACTTCTAGCGCACCCGCAGTGTACGGGACGTTTGTAGTATGGATAGTATTCCGAGGTCGAATACAAAGACTAAGGTGAAATTGATTCGGTTTCGTGATTAAGTTTAGTGAAGGTCTAAGGTTAGAAAAGAGGGAAACAAAGAAATGAAAATCTCAATTGTTTTTTTTTGTTGGATTTTGGTGATCAAGCAAAGATCGCAATTCATGCAAAGTAATCAATCAAACTAGACTAAAAATCTGCACAAATGAACAAACCAAACAAGATGATGATCAAAGAAAGAGAAGATGGATTCTAGGGGTCGGAAATTCCGGTTATGGCATAAAACTCAAGTCATCTATTCATTCTTTGGATCTCACTATGATATGTTGGGATTAAGTGTTTCTAATTTGGGATCAATTACCGGGTAAGTCTCATGATCCAACTAGTCCACTCCTAAGATCTCATTACCGGGTAAGTCTCTAAGATCTTAAAGATAGGAATTCTACACAAACCGGATTGTTAATTAGGGATCTAACCTATCCTTACCGGGTAAGTCTTGGAAAAGGAAATCCTAATCAATTATCCTAGCACATCTAATCCAATGGCGTCTTATTAGGCTCACCATTACCTAAGGTTTGCTATTTTAGATTCTAAGGGCAAGGATTACCGGGTAAGTCTCTCCTAACTCTTAGCCACTACACTAAGTCACCCTAGGATAGGTTAAACTCAGCAAACACTTAGGGTTTCAACAATTCATAGGTCTCAGTCAAGATCCTTCGAACCAGGAAAATCACGGTTTGTTCTACAGAAACCACGGCCGTGGTTCTTCAAGAACTGCCCGTGATTTCTAACAGGAAATACGTTCATAAACAAAAAAATCATCCAAAGGTAAATCTAAGTCCGTCCTATCATAGTTCTAGCCATAACCTTCCTTTCCTTACCCTAGAACCACATAAATTTAGCCTAAAACATTCATAATGGAACTCAAAACAAACAAACATGAAATCAAAACATCCATTGCAAGATAATGAAAGAAAAGGGATGAACAAGTGAACTTAATCCAAAACTAAGCTGAAGATTAGAATTAGAACCACTTACAACCCTTCCAAAAGAAGGTTCAAGGACTCATACAATCTCTAGAAAACGAAATCCGAAATACAAGAAAGCTATGGTGTGTTCTTCTCCTCCTCTTCAATGGAGTTCTTCTCCTTCTCTTTGGCACTTTCCTTCCTAGAAAAACCTCTTGATTTTTGAGAATATATTTGTTAGAGAAATGGGAAATGGATGAGCTGCTCCCAAACTACCCCCCAGCTGCCTCAAACAATCCATGAAGGACCACTTTTATAACAAATCTTTCATGAGCTGGCCATGAGAGTCGTGGCACAGCTGTCACGAGAATCTGGCAAAATCCACGGTCATTTTCACGGTCATTTCCACGGCCGTGGTTCTTTGCAGAAATTTCGCCTTGGATCATTGAGCTGTGGTTTGGTGCATGGTTTGTGTTGGCAAGGTTCAATGAGTCCTCCTTGGCCCTTGGCTTGTGTCCTAATGTGTCCGAGGGTGTGCCATCTAAATGAACGATCCTCAAACGCATCGTTTTAGCTCTAAACTTCCCGAAATACCTACAAAACGCACACAAGTCCGTGTAGACGTCTATCTCGACAAAATACATGTTTTGAGTGCAAAATGTCTTGGACTAATGCTAGATCATGCATGATTGAGCGACAAAATACATGATGTTCTCTTCCCCGATGTTGAAGGAGAGAGTCCCGTTCTTGCAATCCACTAAACATCCGGAAGTGGCTAGGAAGGGTCTTCCTAAGATGATAGGGACCGGGTAATCCGCCGGAATGTCCAAGACGACAAAGTCAATAGGCACGTAGAATCCTCCTAGCTGCACCGGAATGTCCTCTAGAATCCCAACCGGATGAGTGATAGAACGGTCCGCCATATAGAGGGTCATCTTGACCGGCTTTGGCTCTCCTAGCCCGACCTTGTTGCTAAGTGCAAGCGGTATGATGCTTACACTCGCCCCAAGATCACAAAGGGCCTCGTACTTCACATCTCCCACTCCTATTGGGACGCAAAAGGAGCCCGGATCCCTTAGCTTGGGAGGCATCTCTTCCTTCATGGTTTGGATCAATTCCGAGGATCTCTTGGTCATCCTTATCTCCCCGTACTCCTCCAACTTCCTTTTGTTGGAGAGTATTTCTTTCAAAAACTTCCCATATGCCGGCATTCCTAAGATGGCATCCATGAACGGAATGTTAATATGTAACTTGGACATTAGTTCAAGGAACTTACCAAAGTGATTGTCCAAACGAGCTCTTGCTCTTGATTGTGGGAACGGTAGTGGTGGCTTGTATGGAGGCGGTGCCACATAGGTTGGCTCTACATCCTTGCTCTTGCCTCCATCCTCTTGCCTTCTTCCCTCTTCTACCACTACTTGCTTCCCCTTAGCTTGATCCTTGGGCAAAGGATCCTTCATACTCAACCCACTCCTTGTTGTGATAGCCAACACTTGGCCTCTTGGGTTGTCTTCGGTTCTTCCGGGAAGCTTCCTCGGATCTCTATGTGCTTCACCCGCCTTTTGAAAGACTTGTGCTTCCAAGACTTTCTGAGCCTTAGAAATTGAAGTCACGGTGCTCTCAAGTCCACTCAATCTTCCTAGCAATTGTTCAAACATGACTTCGGTCCTATCTTTTGGAGGTTGAGAAAAACCGGGTGGAGGTTCTTGTGAAGCTCTTTGTGGTGGAGTTGTGCTTGTGGAGGCGGGAGGGTTCAAGGCTCCATCCGGGTTAGAGTAAGAAAATCCGGGATGGTTGTGGTTGGGCCGGTAATTGTTGAATTGCCGGTTGTTGTTGAAATTTCTTGGGCCTTAGTAATTGTTGAAGTTGCCCCTTCCCATATAATTCACATCTTCCTCCTTAGAAGATAGGTTGGCTTGTGGAAGCACTTGAGGAGTTGCTTGGCTCTTCAAGGTTGTAGTACACAACTCTCTCAAGGATTTCAACTCGTTGTTGATGGCGTCAAGCTTGAAATTGCTCAAGGTGACCTCGCTCACCTCATATGCTCCCGCCTTTCTTCCTTCACTCTTCCTATGAAAGTACTTCTCAATCACTAGAGCTTGCTTCTTCACAAACTCCCAAGCATCATCTACATGTTTCTCCATAAATGTCCCACCGGAAAGAGATTGAAGCTTGAATTGGCTATCTTCATCAAGTCCTTTGAAATAGATCTCTAATAGCTCAATCTTCGGTATGCCATGGTGTGGACAATCTAGGAGAAGGTCTTTAAATCTCTCCCAAGACTTGAACAAACTTTCTCTATCCTTCATCACGAATGCATTGATCTTCCCTCTTAATTCGGTGGTCTTGGAAGGTGGGAAGAACTTGGTCAAGAACTCGGTTGTCATCTCCTCCCAAGTACCAACTCGCCCTTGTGGAATAGATTGATACCAAGCCAAGGCTTTATCCTTAAGAGAGAAGGAAAAAGCCCTAAGCTTATGGTTGTTGCTCTCCAATCTTGGCGGCCTAAGAGTTTCCATCAAAATCTCATAGTTCATCAAATGTTGGTGAGGAGACTCTCCTTCCATCCCTCCAAATTGATTATGCCGGATCATTTGTAGAACTTGAGGGCGGAGCTCATAGTTGTGGGTTGCGGGATCTCCTAGATTCACACCCGGTCGGTGTGCTCTTTGTGCCGGATCCATGCGTCTCCCTAGGGTTTGTGGCTCCTCAATAGCAATGGGAACAACCCTAACATTGGCCGCCGGCTGCGGTTGTGGTGGAGGAGGTGGAGGTTGTCGGCGATTAAGCTCTCCTTGAACAAGGGCTTGCCTAATCTCCTCAATCTCCCTCCTAGTTTCCTCTTGCCTCTCATTGGCAAGTCTCCTTTCTTCCTCCAAGAGCTCATCTCTTAGCCTTATTTGCTCTAAGGCTTCATCCAACTCAGCTTGAAGATTTCTACCGGCCATCTCTTTTTCTTTTCGGATGTTCTTGGATCTAGATCGAAGGGTTTTCTCCGGTTCGGGATCGAATGGAGCTAAATCCTTGCCACGAGACCTTCGCATACACCTAAAGAGTAATAGATGCCCTGAAAAGCAAAGACACCAACCAAAGAGAGATCAAAAGCAACAAGAAAGATCTACACTAGAAATAATCACAAAATAGACTCAATCTAGACCTAGTCCCCGACAACGGCGCCAAAAACTTGTTACGCTAAAAAGTGTGCACGCAATAATCACAAAATAGACTCAATCTAGACCTAGTGAAGGTCTAAGGTTAGAAAAGAGGGAAACAAAGAAATGAAAATCTCAATTGTTTTTTTTTGTTGGATTTTGGTGATCAATCAAAGATCGCAATTCATGCAAAGTAATCAATTAAACTAGACTAAAAATATGCACAAATGAACAAACCAAACAAGATGATGATCAAAGAAAGAGAAGATGGATTCTAGGGGTCGGAAATTCCGGTTATGGCATAAAACTCAAGTCATCTATTCATTCTTTGGATCTCACTATGATATGTTGGGATTAAGTGTTTCTAATTTGGGATCAATTACAGGGTAAGTCTCATGATCCAACTAGTCCACTCCTAAGATCTCATTACCGGGTAAGTCTCTAAGATCTTAAAGATAGGAATTCTACACAAACCGGATTGTTAATTAGGGATCTAACCTATCCTTACCGGGTAAGTCTTGGAAAAGGAAATCCTAATCAATTATCCTAGCACATCTAATCCAATGGCGTCTTATTAGGCTCACCATTACCTAAAGTTTGCTATTTTAGATTCTAAGGGCAAGGATTACCGGGTAAGTCTCTCCTAACTCTTAGCCACTACACTAAGTCACCCTAGGATAGGTTAAACTCAGCAAACACTTAGGGTTTCAACAATTCATAGGTCTCAGGCAAGATCCTTCGAACCAGGAAAATCACGATTTGTTCTACAGAAACCACGGCCGTGGTTCTTCAAGAACTGCCCGTGATTTCTAACAGGAACTACGTTCATAAACAAAAAAATCATCCAAAGGTAAATCTAAGTCCGTCCTATCATAGTTCTAGCCATAACCTTCCTTTCCTTACCCTAGAACCACATCAATTTAGCCTAAAACATTCATAATGGAACTCAAAACAAACAAACATGAAATCAAAACATCCATTGCAAGATAATGAAAGAAAAGGGATGAACAAGTGAACTTAATCCAAAACTAAGCTGAAGATTAGAATTAGAACCACTTACAACCCTTCCAAAAGAAGGTTCAAGGACTCATACAATCTCTAGAAAACGAAATCTGAAATACAAGAAAGCTATGGTGTGTTCTTCTCCTCCTCTTCAATGGAGTTCTTCCCCTTCCCTTTGGCACTTTCCTTCCTAGAAAAACCTCTTGATTTTTGAGAATATATTTGTTAGAGAAATGGGAAATGGATGAGCTGCTCCCAAACTACCCCCCAGCTGCCTCAAACAATCCATGAAGGACCACTTTTATAACAAATCTTTCATGAGCTGGCCATGAGAGTCGTGGCACAGCTGTCACGAGAATCTGGCAAAATCCACGGTCATTTTCACGGTCATTTCCACGGCCGTGGTTCTTTGCAGAAACTTCGCCTTGGATCATTGAGCTGTGGTTTGGTGCATGGTTTGTGTTGGCAAGGTTCAATGAGTCCTCCTTGGCCCTTGGCTTGTGTCCTAATGTGTCCGAGGGTGTGCCATCTAAATGAACGATCCTCAAACGCGTCGTTTTAGCTCTAAACTTCCCGAAATACCTACAAAACGCACACAAGTCCGTGTAGACGTCTATCTCGACAAAATACATGTTTTGAGTGCAAAACGTCTTGGACTAATGCTAGATCATGCATGATTGAGCGAGAATTCTATCTAATTGTACACCTAAAACTATGTTATAAATCGTGTTATCAAAAATACCCCATACTTAAGGTTTGCTCGTCCCCGAGCAAATTCCCAACTATAGACTAAGAGATGACATGATTTATGTATGTAGAAAAATGGCAAAATCTTTTTGGGTTTTGTGCTTCTTACTATTGGATCACCTTCATAGTCATGATCAATGGCAATTGAATAAGCAATCATGTATCAAACAATAAGGGCATGGAAAGACAATTGTACTTAACTCAAAAGCATGCATGAAATGTGAGGATGAAGATGTCAAGAAGATCATGAGTCTATCCAATCTAGATTACTAAGTCTTACAAACATGCAAGTAGGTCATAAGGGCTTGTGACATAAAAGGCCAAGAAACGTTGCAATTTGGCGGGGGATTTTCTAGGTTATGTGATGCTAATCCGGGAATGGAACTAACTCCACATCCTTGTCCTCGTTCAACTTCCCCCAAGTGTATATTTTTCTCTATCTTGCTTTCTTTTCTTTTTCTTTAACTCATTTTTGAGACAATGGCATTGGTGTACAATAGCCGAAACCTCGGTGATTAGCCGTCCTCGGGCTTTTTCTCTTTTTCGAGGTGCATCCACACCGGGCACACATACCAAAGCTCGTTAGGGCTATTGGTTCATTTGACTTTGGCAAGGCACCAACACCCGATTATGTGAAGTGTACCGAGTTACTCGTCATTTAAACCAACGCCCCCAAACCTATGTTTTGGCTACACTTCCACAATAATTTCAGCATTTTATTCACGACATTCTTTTCATTACATCTTCACCCCACACTTGCTTTTCACACATTTCAACACACTAGCATGCTCCTATTCCCGGATGGCCTTTAAAGGAGGTCGATTTATATCAATTGAGGTGCTCAAGCAATCATGATCAAGATGAGAAGTAGAGAAAGATGAAATGCCTCATTCATTCCTAGATGGTATGCAAGAACTATCATGTAATTTCGACTTTCAATACTCAATCCATTCTAGGCAATCATCATGATCACAAGTCATTCATAGAATTTAAGAAAAGTAGTTCAAGTCCACATATGCATTTATCAATCCGACACATAAGGCCATCCATAGCTAATCACAAGACAAGTTTCATCATTAGGATCATATCCAAGCCTAGAAAGCACAAAATTTTTTTTTAAATTTTCTGATTTTTAAGGGATTTTCGTTTTAAGTATGTACAATGCAAGACATATGCAAAATATTAACCTATCCTAGATGCTCATCATGCAAAGGATCATGCAAATCCCAAACCTATCTGGGACTCAACTTTCCCTTGCAACCGAAATGTCTGACGCCTTGTGTCGGGGATACTCTCAACCAAACCTGAGCTCCAACTCTGAACTCTAGAGGTTTGCACCTCTTATCTTCATAAGACTTCTGCCAACTATGCGCTGCTAACATCCGCTCACGGATCACCGCTACTCGAGCCATGTCATACTGTATCCACTCAGGTGCTACTCCGCTAGCACTACTCGGTTAATCCCAACACAACGGTGTATGGCATCTCTGTCCGTATAAAGCCTCATAAGGAGTCATCCTGATCGATGTGTTTCAATTGTTGTTGTACGAAAACTCCACTAAGGGAAGGTGATCTGGTCACACTTGTCCTCAGTCTAACATGCAGGCTCTCAACATGTCCTCCAAAGTCCAAAGTCTAGATGGTCCGCTCGGACTGACCATTGGTATGAGGATGATAAGCCATCGTAAACTGCAGACTCGTACCTAGAGCGGCGTGCACTTGCTGCCAGAACCTCGAGGTGAACCGCCCGTCTCTGTCCGGGACTATAGTCCTAGGTACTCCATGAAGTCTCACTATCTATCTAGTGAACTCCTCTGCCAATCGACTTACTGGTCACGTTTCCTTGATCGGAATGAATCCTGCGGTCTTCGTCAATCAATCTACTACCACCCAGATAGCATCAAAGCCCCGACTTGGTCTCAAACCTGTCGCAAAATCCATAGAGATGTCTTCCCACTTCCATTGAGGAACGGGAAGTGGGTGTAGCTCGCCTTCTGGTCGATGATGCTCGATCTTGGCCTGTTGATAGGTTGTACACTGAGCTACATATCTCGTCACGTTTGGATTTAGACCTCCCCACCAGAAAGAGCGTCTGATGTCCTGATACATCTTACTCGCACCAGAGTGCACCGAGTAAGGTGAAGAATGAGCCTCCTGAAGGATCCTCTATCTCAACTCTCGATCTGAAGGCACACAAACACGCTCATGGCGTCTTAAAACTCCATTAACACCAACTGCAAACTGTAGTGCCCCCACGTGACATCCGGTCTCGGATCTGTGTCAAAGCTGGACAACTCTCCTGCTTCTGTCGGATTTCAACCAACAGATCAGGTATTATCTCCAAGGTGGACAACTGACTGTCGGAATCCGGGAAGTGGATATCCATCTCTAGCCATTCCAAATCTCGTTGTAATTGTGGCTGAGCTGTCAGCCTAGAGATTGCCATCTCCCGAGGAGTCTTCCTACTAAGGGCATCCGCTACCACATTAGCCTTCCCCGGGTGGTATAAGATCTCAAGATCGAAGTCCTTGATCAACTCCAACCATCTCCTCTGACGGTTATTCAACTTCCGCTGAGTGAATATATACTTCAGACTCTTGTGGTCTGTGAGTATCTGACACGTGGCTCCGTACAGATAATGCCTCCAAATCTTTAAAGTGTGAACCACAATAGCCAACTCTAGATCATGGGTAGGGTAATTATCCTCGTACGTCTTCAACTATCAAGACGCGTAAGCAATCACCTTACCCCTTTGCATCAGAAAACATCACAATCCCAGCTTGGATGTATCGTTATAAACCACAAAATTCCCAATGCCCTCTGGCTGAGCTAGGATAGGAGCAGAGGTCAACCTCTTCTTCATCTCCTCAAAGCTCTGCAGGCACGGCTCGGACCATACGAACCTCGTAGACTTCCTCAACAAGGAAGTGAGCGGTCGAGCGATAACTGAAAAGCCCTCAACAAAACGCCGGTAGTAGCCCGTCAATCCTAAGAAACTGCGTACCTCCTTGACATTCTTAGGGGGCAGCCAAGATGCTATTGACTCAATCTTCACCGGATCTACCTTGATCTCTTCAGCTGAAATGATGTGACCAAGGAATACTACCTTGGACATCCAAAACTCGCACTTAGAGAGCTTGACGTAAAGTTTTCTATCCTGCAAGACTTGAAGAACGATCCTCAAGTGTCATGCATGCTCTTCTCTGCTACGAGAGTAAACCAAAATGTCATACATGAAGACAACTACAAAGTGGTCTAGGAAGTCGATCAAGATGTTGTTCATCAACTCCATAAAGTTGCGAGCGCGTTCGTAAGCCCAAATGGCATCACTACAAACTCGTAGTGTCCATATTCGGTCCGAAATGTCGTCTTGGCTATGTCCTGCTCTCTCACCCTCAGCTGGTGATATCCTGATCTCAGATCGATCCTCGAAAACACTGAAGCACCATTCAGCTGATCCAAAAGATCGTCGATACGGGTCAATGGGTACTTATTCTTGATCGTCACCTTGTTAAGCTCTCGATAGTCGATACATAACCTCATTGACCCGTCTTTCTTCCTGACGAAGAGTATTGGTGCGCCCCACCGAGATACACTAGGGCGGATGAAGCCCTTCTCTGCTAACTCCTCGAGTTGCTTCTTAAGCTCAAGCATCTCGATAGGCGACATACGATAAGGAGCCTTAGAGATCGGTCTCGTACCGGGCTCTAACTCAATGCCAAAGTCTACACTCCTCTGTGGAGGAAAACCTAATGCCTCTCCAAAGGCATCGGTAAACTCGCAAGCTACCGGGATTTCCTCCAAAGCTCGACTAGTACTATCCTTCATGGCATAGCACAAAAAAACCTCGCAACCCTGTTCGATAAGTCTCACGGCTCGGGCTGCGCTGATGACTGTACCGGTCTTCCCAAGATCTCATCCTCTGAAGATCTCCACATGCCCGGCATCTGTAGTTACCGTCATTGTCCTCTTGCCGATATCCATAACTGCTCAATGTCGATCCATCCAATCCATGCCCAGGATAACTTCTTCATGTATTAAGTACATGACGAAGAAGTCAGTTTGTCAATCGCGACCTCCCAGTCTAATAGGGCAATCACGAACCTCTCGGGTACCTCTAATCTTACCCCAATCAGGTAATCCTATAAAGAAGGGTCTAGCTCCTCCGTAAACTCTGGTTGATGTTTCTCTGGTGTCTGCAGAACCACCAACTCGTCCTCTACCTCTCCCCTGTCCCGGAGTGGAACTAGGAGGAGCGGTAAAACCAGAAACTCTCTGCTGTTGCTGATATTGACATCTCTGCCCACCTCCTGCAACACTAGCAGGTGAAAAACCCTACTGAGATAACACCTTGCCCTGACGGCAAAACGAAGCTCTATGTCCGGGCTTGCCACAAGAAAAGCAAGTCACTGCAGGCTTCTTTCAATCAACTCAAATGTGTCCAGCTCCTCCGCAGTTGTGACACTTCCGTTCTCTGTCAGAACTTTGTTGGAAACTAGAACGTCTCGGCATCTGACTACGCCCAAACTCAGATGCTCCAGCTCCAGCACTGGATGATCTAGTCTGCTGCCTCTTCTCAGGACCTCTTGTCTGAGAAGCTCTCCTTTGACCCGGTCGATCTCTCTCATTAGCAGAAGCTCTATCCTGATAGTCCGTCAAAGAATCATAACGGAAATCAACAAGATAAGAGCGTGTTGACTCCCTCAACTTCCGAGAGAAAAAGGTAAACATGATGATCCTCCGGTGGTGCAAACGGACCCAGCAAAGACAGTTCGTCCTGAAACTTGTTGATGATCTCAACAATAGGCAAATCCTCGAATCCAGCCTCGAGAAAATCCTAGAGATAGCCTCTCCTCATAGTTACAGGCAGTAGCGATCCCTGATCACCATCTTCATCTGCTCATAACTGGTGACCTTATTGCAAGCAACCCTCCACAAAGAATGAGCATGATCCTTCAGCAGCATATGTGTTATGTTGACTCGACGTCCCTCTGGACAACCGATCGCCTCCATAGAAAAATCCAACTGTCCTAGCCACTGCTCCACCTCTAATCTTGTCTTTCCCATGAAGGTGGGAACCTTCAGCTGGTCAAAAGCCTTCAACCAACTGTTGGGCTTCGGCTCCTTCATATCAGCCGACGCCCTAACAACCTCAGCAGCTCTAGAAGGCGGGGCAACAACCTGCGTATCTCTTTGCGAAACCTCAGTTGATCTCGCGGAAATTGGCGGCACTGGTGTTGCTCCTCTAGTCTTGATAGCTTTCTCAACTCTCTGCACGTAGTCACGATATGCAGAAGCTCCTATGGACACTCGACCGGACTCTGTCGATGGTGCTCTTTGTGCTCCAAACCTAGCAGCGGTCCCATTCCCAGCCTCAAGAACAACACTCTCAGCAACTTCTTCAACGAACGCCTCAGCGATAGGCGGGTCAGAAACTGGGGCTTGACCCCGCCCTCTAGCTAGTGGAGGTCTTCCTCCACGTCCTCGTCCATGGACGGTAGATGAAAGTTGTGGTCGACCCTTTTCTCGCACCATAGCAGATGTAACTCTAGTACGCGTCATCTACTATAAGGATAGATATATAAGAATATATTTAGATATAAGGTCATGCTACAGCTAAAGCAGAATTCCAAGAAAAACAATTAAAGGCAAACATATAAGAACTACACTGCTGAGATCCGCGAAGGTAGTGGTGGTCGCCCATACATCTATCCCACACAGACAAATTTAAAACAAAACCCCCTTTTGAAAACGTTAAACCCCTTGCGGGTTCTATTTACTAATTCATCCGACCTTTAGAAGATTCCGAGTGTCATTGTTTCCAACCTAGAGCTCTCATACCCTATTATAACACCCCAAGTTTTGGGAACTCGAAGCGTTACGGGCTAGAGCCTCACAATGGGTCCCGACCCTAAGAGTAACAACGACGAACGGATCTTACAACAAGACACAAACTAATGAAAACCAAAACTCAATATAAAACAAAAGTTTTAAACAAAAGAAAAACATAAAGGACTCGCACTCGCGTTCAAAATAAAAGGAAAAACGACAACATAACATAAACCCGATCCCGTTTGATAATGTACGGGAACCCCGACTGACCACACCGTCCGGATCACTCAACACCATCCTGAATGTAACACCCCGAATCCGCGGGACTCGGGATGTCACATTGGGTTAGGATCTCACAATGGATCCTGACCCTAGCCTGACAACAAGTTCACTGGACCTTACAACATGGCACTGACAGATATAAAACAAATACATAAAACAGTATAAACTGTACGACCCAAATTAAACAACAACATAGCCGAGTATATAAATCGACATCCTCACATAGGAGGTACAAAAGATCATCCTCACGCAGGAGGGGAAACACAACAACCCCAAACCAATCACCTAATGTACGAGAGTCCTCGGCCTGTCACCCTGTCAGATCACTCAGCAGTGCCTAACCTGTAGGGCATCTACAACATGGTAATAATCATTAGCTATCCATACACATATATAGAGGAATGCATAAGCACAATCACACATAGGGAAAGATAAACATATCAGCATGCTTTCACTCATTTACCCATTTATTCATCTCAATATAATGGTCATTCACTCAAATCGTATAGATATAATATATATGAAACTAGGTGACACGAGGACCGATACATCCTCGCCTCTAAGCCTGCTAGCCAGCCGTACTAGTATCGGTCACACAATCCGTGTACCCTATGGGAGTGGATTGCGCCCTTCCTGTAAACCGGTCTGGCCTGACATCAGAGAACCTCCCAGACTCCACGGCGGGATGAAAGGGAAAGGTTATCACAGCCACGCAGTGGGGCAATCAATAAAACATAGGTCGGTAAATACGACATCACATGCTATCATAGCAAACATATAAGGCACACACCACTCATACAAACACTCAATATAAGGATGGTAGCTAAGTAAGTCCTACGGACTTACCTCAACCTTGTACAAACTCAACCACGATCACCTCTACACTGGAGGGACAACACGGCCTATAAACAAGGCATAAAGAGATATATCAACCTCTATTCATCAAAGGGGTCACACCTAGACCCAAAGGGATCCATAAGGATCATACTCAATCTATGAGCCTCACAACCAACTAATCCTCAATATCTCAACATAACTCACAATTCCTCAAATCTCAAGGTAGTATCTAATCAACATTCCTCAATCTCAATTTTAATCCTAATCTAATTAATTAAACTTTAATTAATTAATTAGATTTCGCCAGAATAACGTTTTGCCCGCAGGCAATTTCTAAACCCACCTGTCATCAGATTTCATCAAACAAACTATCCATAATCACCGGAATAATATAACGACCATAATGGAATTTCTAATTGTCCTATTTGACAAGCCTAAACTCAATTTAGGCCAAATCGCAGTACGAAAAACGAATAAATTCATAACTTATTCGTTACTAACCCGATTGACGATCTGAAAGAAGACCCGGAATCACAACGACGCAGGCTACGCATGGACAACATCAAATTCATCGGAATCTGAGCGAAGGAATCGTACTGGTGACATATATGCTCGACCAGCCCTCCATATACTCGGAAATGCAGAAACTCGGTACCGTTATGAAGAGAATGAAGAGAGGAATCCAGAAACTCAAACGGAATTGAAATCGGATTAGAAACGGAGAGTAGATCTGAGTTTGAAGGTTGAGAGAAATCAGAGCTTTTACGAGGAAACGTGAAAGGAAATGAATTAATAAAGGATTTTTCGCTATTTATAGTGAAGACGATAATTATCCTTTAGTAAAGTCGATAATTGTCCTTTAACCGATCCAAATGCGGGTCGAACCTCTTTCTCCAAACTTCTCGAGATTGGAACATCAAATCTGGAATATTGTAGGGATAATTATTCCACAACTGCCTCGGAAAACGTGTATTCCTAAACCGTCTTTCTTAGCCGTTAAGAAACGAAATAGCGACTCTTTTGGCCGTTTTGCCTCTCCATGTTATTTCATATCTAGGACATATCCGATGTCCTAATCATTTCTCTCAACTGCATTTTTATTAATTGGAGCTCCCAAATGCTCCAAATAACACCGGAGGGTAAAAATAATTACCCGGGGGAAAAAGTAAAAATTTTCCCAAACGTCCAAAATTACGCGAGGAACATAACGGTGGGACTCATACTCATCACTTGCGAAATCTTCGCGAGTTATAGTCAATTACTATCAACGATTAAGTTAATCAACATTAATTAGAATTCGGAAATCCTAGCTATTACATCACACACCCCTTAAAAAAAGTTTCGTCCCGAAACTTGAACAATTCCCAAATCCTCTCGGACCCATACGCCGAGGTAATACTCTCACTCTTTCTATCGGAGGTATCACATCTCCGTTCAAAAGATCACAACCTATAACAATCTATAACCTCAAGTATAAACATGGAGGAATCATCACTCCAGGAAACAGGGCCATAACGCTACCCAAAGGCGTAGAGGAATCACGTCTCTCGCCATACCACATCACAAGGCATAGAGGAAGCACATCTCTAGCCAAAACATATCACATGCATAGAGGAAATACGTCTCTAGCCTACCCATAAACATATATATCGCATGGAGGAATCACATCTCCACTAAAGTATGTCCATCAAGGTAGCATGGAGGAAAAAACCATCTCCAGCTGAATCCTAATCACACTCAAATAGCATGAAGGAAAGAACCATCTCCAGCTATAAATATAATCATACTCGGGTAGCGTGGAGGAAGTAATCATCTCCAGCTATAACATACATCACGCTAGCACATCAAGATCTACTAAGATCATAAATCACATCACAACTAGCATGAAATAACACATCAAGGCATATAAGCACATAAGCACAACATTCATCAAGATAACACTAAGATCTACTCGTGCTCCAACAAATGGGTCTGTCCCAACATATACTCTGGATAGTTCCTCAGGACACTATCCTCAATCTCTCACATAGCCTCTTCAGGTCTTCATCTCGACCATAATATCCTCAATATGGGAATGTCTTTCGAATGCAAGCGTTTCATATCTCATTCCAAGAATGTAATCAAATGCTCAACAAAAGTGTGGTTGAACTCAACCACCAAATCATCGTAACTCACAAGGTGTCTCGAGTCTGGTATATACTTCCTCAGTTGAGACATAAGAAATACTGGGTGGATATCCTATAATCTCAGAGGCAAAGCTAAACATCATGTTGCCTTCTCCGTACTGGTCGATCTCAAATAAACCATCATATTGGAAACTCAGTTCCCTTTCCATATTAACACGTCTAACGTCTCGCAGCTGAGATACTTACAGCCGGACATGAACTTTCGCTTGAACTTTAGAGGTTAACGCCTCTTGTCTACATATAATATGTGGCGACTCTGTACATCCAACATTCTTCGTTCAATCAACGTTACTTGAACTATAAAATTTTGAGTCTAGTCAGTTGTTTTTCCACTTCTACTGCTAGATCACTTCTAACATAAGGATATACGCCATCTATGTCTATATATTGACTCATAGGGTCATCCCAAAAAGATGCACGTCCTTCATTGTTATATAATAAACTCATTAATGGAAGGTAATATAACCATCCACGTTTCCCATTCAACTTACAACTTATAATAGATCTTTAAGATCTAGATGATCCTCTCTAAATGACCATCTGTCACGGGGTGAATTGTAGTCATGAGGTACAGAATCATCCCCAAAGCAGTCTGAATCGACTGCCCAAAATCTCAAAGTAAAAACATCCATCTCGATCAGAAATGATCGTTCTCGGTATACCATGGAGTCTCACTATCTGTCTAGTGTACTCCTCAGCCAATTCATTCACTACCCACATCCTTCTGATAGAAATGAAACGTGTTGATTTCATTAATCTGTTACCAACAATCCAGATAACATCAATCTTCTACTGGGTCACAATCCCATAACAAAGTCCATAGAGATGTCCTCCCACATTCTACTACTGCACTGGTAGTGGGTGGGGCTTATCTCTAGATCGGAAATACTCTATCTGGACCTGCTGACAGGTCACACACTGTATCACAAATCTGGTTATATCGGCTTCATAGAACATAATCGTCTCATCTCGTGGTACATCTTACTCGTACCTGAATGTACTGAATAAGGCGTACAATGGGTATACCGTAATATTCTTTGTCTCCATCTGCATTAGTAGGTACTCATCAGTCCATCTACTCCCATGGAGAACTATGGTGCCTCAGTACGAGTAGTCCTTTCTCTAAAACTTGTCAAGGTCGGGCAAGTCTCCTGCTTCTGTTGGACTTCATCCAACAGACCAGGTAGAACCTCTGAGGTATAACTAAGTATCCTCATCAAGGAACTGATTGTTCAACTCTAGCCAAGCTAGATCTCTCTAAAGTTGAAGCTGAACTATCAGTCTCACAATCATCTTCTCTTGGAGCATCTTTCCATTCAAGTTATCGACGACAACGTTCAACTTCTCTAAATGATATGGAATCTTCAAGTCAAATATTCAACCCTTGTTGCATAAAATATACTTCAGATTCCTATGATCTATAGAAATCTGACATGAAGATCACACCGGTACGGTCTTCTCAAAAGACTCGCAAATGAATACGTAATCATATAAAATCCTTCCTCAAAGCATTGGTAGCAATCGCCTGAGCCGAGAAAACTATGTATTCCTTAATGTTCATCAGTATCTCCCATGTTACAACATACTTAATTCTCGCCAGGTCAACCATGATCCCACTGGCGGAGACAACATGGCCTAAAAAGGCTACCACTGGCATCTCAACTTACTCTTAGAGAGCGTAGAATACAACCCTCTATCTCTCAAAATCTGCAGAACGGTCCTCAGACGATCGGTCTACTATTCTCTGCTATGAGAGTATACCGACATGTCATCCATGAAGTCCACCACCAACTAATCAAGGAAGTCGATGAAGATACTGTTCATCAACTCCATAAAAACTACTAAAACATTCGTCAACCGAAATGACATCACTACAAACTCGTAGTGTCCATAACAGGTATGGGATGCTATCTCATACACATGTTGCTCTCTCATCCATGACTAGGGATATCTTGAACACCAAGAAATCCTGAAAACACAATTGCTTCTTGAAGCTAACTCATCAGGTCGTCAATACGGAACATGGAACCCACTAGGGTAAACCCATTTCGATCAACTTTTCAAGTTATAAGTACAATATCTCAACAAGCACCATATAGTGTGGCTTTCCCATTCAATCTTGTATCATACTTCAACTTGATAACAATGTTCACACTCCGTTGAGGTGGCAACTAGACAGTTCATTAACACATCTATAAACTCATAAACAACTGGAATACCTTCCATTGTTGGACTATCTCGCTCCTTCATGGTATAACACTAGAAGGCGTCACATCCCTGTGCTATCAGCTCGCTGCTCGTACAGTCCTGATGACAAACCCGTCTCTTCAAAGGTCTTAACCTTAGAAGACCTCTATTTACCATCTCAGTAAAGACTATAATAGCCTTACTATTAATATCTAACACCGCATGATATCTATTCATCCAATCCATACACATAATGACTACCTCATGCACCTACGGCATGACAAAGAAGTCTACAAGCCATACACACAAGTCCCGCAATAAGGGAACAAACACATATCTCGCGGGTACCTCAGACCCCTAACTGGTAATCCTGTAAAGGAAAGTCCACCTTCTACTATATATCAAAGATCAACCATTAACGCATGCATCGAAAGACATGACGTGCATAACACTCACAACAAGCAAAACTCCACCAGGTAAACCATTAACGAGAATGGTACCTATAACAGCTAACACTCGTAGCTCCTCTACATATCATCACTCAATGTCAAATCCATGCTCCTCATGTATCACTTAGGTCATTACTATAGCTGTCACTTCCACTCTTTCTGCACTAGAAAGAGGAAGGTCTTGCTAGGAAGAAACACCACCGTGCTGACAGAAAGGGTTAGATGACCTAGCTCACCACAAGTGAAACAAGCTATCAGTGCCAAAGGGCACACAGAACGCTAATGATCTGGATAGCCACAACTGAAACATAATCATCCCATCCTTGCAACCTGTGCAACTGAAGGGTAACTCGACCTTCGTCGTCCACCTGGAATGATCTCACTCTTGAAGGGAACCTGTAAAGGCAATGCCTTGCCCTGTCGACAAAACTTCGCTCTATGCCCTGCTTTACCATACGTAAAACATATTATGGGCGCCTTTGGGCACACAGCTCGCCAGTGTCCCAACTTCCACGCAATTAAAACACTGTAGATCCTCGCCAGTCATCTTCATGGCCAAAGGATCACTAGATTGTCTTGATATCGGACTTGGTTCCCCATTCATCATCTTTGCTTCTCCAGTAACTGATTCAGTCCATTGCTTCTTTCCGGATCCAGAAGCTTCAGTTGATCTCACAATTGTTGGTAAATCCGGTGTGGATCTACCCGCTATCACCGCTTCATATACTTGGTACATATATTCTTGAAACTTGGATCTACTCATGGAGACACGATCAGCCTCTTCAAACTCGTTCTCTGCCATAGGCGGAACAACAGCGGAAACTGGTCCCTGACTTATCACCACTGGAGGAAGAGGGGGGTGTGCCCCTACCTCATCCCACTACAGATACTGCTCTAGTCTGAGTCATCTGTAGGATATACGCACCTAATCTTATAAGGCTATATATATGCCATAGGTATCGATATGTATATAATACATCCACATAATCCATAGTACACACAGATATATATACATATCTACGCTGCAGAGATTCATGACAGAGGTGACGACTTCTCGTACATTCTATCCCAAAACCACACTTAAAACCAAAACCTTTGAAAACGTCAGATCCCATGTGGGCTCTGTTTATTTTACCTATCAAACCTCATTGCAGGTAGCAAGTGCCATTGTTGTCAACCTGGGCTCTGATACCAACTCTGTAACACCCCGAATCCGCGGGACTCGGGATGTCACATTGGGCTAGGATCTCACAATGGATCATGACCCTAGCCTGACAACAAGTTCACTGGACCTTACAACATGGCACTGACAGATATAAAACAAATACATAAAACAGTATAAACTGTACGACCCAAATTAAACAACAACATAGCCGAGTATATAAATCGACATTCTCACATAGGAGGTACAAAAGATCATCCTCACGCAGGAGGGGAAACACAACAACCCCAAACCAATCACCTAATGTACGAGAGTCCTCGGCCTGTCACCCTGCCAGATCACTCAGCAGTGCCTAACCTGTAGGGCATCTACAACATGGTAATAACCATTAGCTATCCATACACATATATAGAGGAATGCATAAGCACAATCACACATAGGGAAAGATAAACATATCAGCATGCTTTCACTCATTTACCCATTTATTCATCTCAATATAATGGTCATTCACTCAAATCGTAAGATATAATATATATGAAACTAGGTGACACGAGGACCGATACATCCTCGCCTCTGAGCCTGCTAGTCAGCCGTACTAGTATCGGTCACACAATCCGTGTACCCTATGGGAGTGGATTGCGCCCTTCCTGTAAACCGGTCTGGCCTGACATCAGAGAACCTCCCAGACTCCACGGCGGGATGAAAGGGAAAGGTTATCACAGCCACGCAGTGGGGCAATCAATAAAACATAGGTCGGTAAATACGACATCACATGCTATCATAGCAAACATATAAGGCACACACCACTCATACAAACACCCAATATAAGGATGGTAGCTAAGTAAGTCTTACGGACTTACCTCAACCTTGTACAAACTCAACCACGATCACCTCTACACTGGAGGGACAACACGGCCTATAAACAAGGCATAAAGAGATATATCAACCTCTATTCATCAAAGGGGTCACACCTAGACCCAAAGGGATCCATAAGGATCATACTCAATCTATGAGCCTCACAACCAACTAATCTTCAATATCTCAGCATAACTCACAATTCCTCAAATCTCAAGGTAGTATCTAATCAACATTCCTCAATCTCAATTTAATCCTAATCTAATTAATTAACCTTTAATTAATTAATTAGATTTCGCCAGAATAACGTTTTGCCCGCAGGCAATTTCTAAACCCACCTGTCATCAGATTTCATCAAACAAACTATCCATAATCACCGGAATAATATAACGACCATAATGGAATTTCTAATTGTCCTATTTGACAAGCCTAAACTCAATTTAGGCCAAATCGCAGTACGAAAAACGAATAAATTCATAACTTATTCGTTACTAACCCGATTGACGATCTGAAAGAAGATTCGGAATCACAACGACACAGGCTACACATGGACAGCATCAAATTCATCGGAATCTGAGCGAAGGAATCGTACTGGTGACATATATGCTCGACCATCCCTCCATATACTCGGAAATGCAGAAACTCGGTACCGTTATGAAGAGAATGAAGAGAGGAATCCAGAAACTCAAACGGAATTGAAATCGGATTAGAAACGGAGAGTAAATCTGAGTTTGAAGGTTGAGAGAAATCAGAGCTTTTACGAGGAAACGTGAAAGGAAATGAATTAATAAAGGATTTTTCGCTATTTATAGTGAAAACGATAATTATCCTTTAGTAAAGTCGATAATTATCCTTTAACCGATCCAAATGCGGGTCGAACCTCTTTCTCCAAACTTCTCGAGATTGGAACATCAAATCTGGAATATTGTAGGGATAATTATTCCACAACTGCCTCGGAAAACGTGTATTCCTAAACCGTCTTTCTTAGCCGTAAAAAAACGAAATAGCGACTCTTTTGGCCGTTTTGCCTCTCCATGTTATTTCATATCTAGGACATATCCGATGTCCTGATCATTTCTCTCAACTGCATTTTTATTAATTGGAGCTCCCAAATGCTCCAAATAACACCGGAGGGTAAAAATAATTATCCGGGGGAAAAAGTAAAAATTTCCCCAAACGTCCAAAATTACGCGAGGAACATAACGGTGGGACTCATACTCATCACTTGCGAAATCTTCGCGAGTTATAGTCAATTACTATCAACGATTAAGTTAATCAACATTAATTAGAATTCGGAAATTCTAGCTATTACACTGAACTTGCGGAACATCTACAACGACGGTATAAACCGTTAGCTAACACTCTAGATATCAGCAAGAACGTAAAGGCACAAACACACATAAGGTAAAGTAAACATATAGTATGCTCGCACTCAACCGGTTTTTCATTAATTTATCCATTACTAATTCAACTTCTTTTGTCAGAAGAGAATTTCCCGAAACTCGCATCCGCTTCCGTCTACCAATAGGAATAGATCAGTATTATCCGTTACCTACGGGCATGGGTTGCAAGAGCACATTCTAGTTTCCCGAAGAACTAGACAAGTGGTCACCTCCCGGTTATCATACACTTGGTCCAGTTAAGGTTATAAAGGTGAATCTTATTCCAGTTATCCGTTATGACATGATAAACAACACAAACAAGCCAAAACACTCAAACCAATATACGGAATGAAGCTAAGTAAGTCCAAGGGACTTAACTCACTCGAAGGTAATCTAAACTCAGCAACAACCCAGGAACGACTCAGTTTCCCTTAGGAAAGGAGCAAGGAAAGCCTGTTCACACAAGCATCACAAATCAAGAACGAAACGGTTGCTAGAAGTCTATAACTTCTAGTCTCAATGATCTCTAAGAGATCTCCACCAACTAAGGGCTCAACCTTAGTCTTACAGTATACTCAGGAAACCAGGAACATCCATAAGGATTAAGGAAAGGAACGAGGAAAGCAAGGAAGGAAGCAACTCACAAGAACGGGAGTTACTACAGAGGAAACCGCAGAGGCGGCGGAGCAAGGCGCAGGGGCGGCTTGCCGCGGGGGCGGGAACTCTCAAGCGCGGGGGCGGCTGCGTGACAAAAAGTGCTGTCGAGATTTCTCTCGAAAGAAACTTCACAACAAGGGATCCAAAGCTCGATCCTTTGATTCAACTCTTCAAGACTAAACAAAGGGAGCTTGTGAACATCAACATATCAACAACGGGACCAACAACAAGGATCAAGACTCGATCTTGATCCTTGGAGAAGAAGAAAAGGAAGAAGCGAAACAGAAGAGAAGGCATGTAGCAACTCATGAACGTGATGAAGAAACAAGAAGAGATGAACTTACACGTTCAGCAAGATCGCAGGAAGCAAGGTGACGGCTGCACCTCTCAACGGTTGAAGAACGTATGCAAACGGCCAGAAAAACGGAAAGAAGGCGGGATTATATAGGAGAGGGGTTGAGAGAAGAAGGAATGACGTTTTAGGGTTAGAATATCCAAGGAAAGCCGGCCCAAAGATAAGATAATCGGATCTTCTAAGATGGGAAATAGATAGAACCGAAAAGGAGAGAAGATCTTCGCGTTCTGTGGCAAATCCGCAGGGGCGGATTGCTTGTTCCACAGAGGTGGCCCTTTGTCACCGCGGGGGCGGTGATATACACCAAGGCCGCTGAGGCGGCCTCCCAACCTGCAAGGCATCTACAAAGCGGTACAAAATCGTTAGCTAACATTCTAAGCATTAGAATAAAGGTAAAGGCACATAAACACATAAAGAAGACAACACATACAACATGCAAACACTCAAGGCCTTTTATTAATCTTATTTACGTTATACCTTACTAATTCAACTTTTGGTTTTTTGACACGAGAATCTCCCTGAAACTCGCCTCTGTCCCCGTTTACCAGCAAGGAATGGTACTGATGTATCTCACCGTCTACCTGTTTAGGCTAGTCGCAGAGAACCTCCTAGCTCTCGCAAGAGCTAGGCAGTGATGTCACCGTCCGTTATCATACACTTAGGCCAATACAAATTACAAAGGTCGTCCTATTCCGGTTTCGTTGTTTTAACATAATTTAACACACACCACCAATACACATCAAACTAATACGCAGAAGCTGACTAAGTAAGTCCGTGTACTTACCTGAATCAAGTCAAAGTCCCGGTACTGTTACTACTCGATTCCGCAATAATAAAATCTCAACCACTTGTTTATGACGAGGAAACTTGGATCAATAGCATGTCCATTCTCTTAAAAGTTTTCTAATTTCTAAACTAATAAGATCATTTATGGAAGGAACTTAAAAGCCCAAGAACTACTAGAGTATAAGATGCGGCGTCTAACCTTCAACGGGAGGGCAAAGAAGATAGAAAGATTTCCCACTATAAACTTTCTTTCAAACTAACTTATACCATACCATGTCTAATACAAGAACATATTCTAGAGATGACACTCCAATGTGCTAACTTACACACGTCTAGAGACACGGAAATGCTTACATACCTACTTCGAGCCTAACAAGATCAAAAGTCTTAAAAGAAATTAAACTAAATACCCACAATTAAAATCGATCTATCTATATACAACCCCGTGATCTAATTCTCATAAACAGTGAATATAACTTACTAAATCTACACTATAACAACAAACAGGAACAACACTCTTCTCACCTATTTCATCAAAAACCTACCTACTATACAATCCACTCACACAAATAAACATTCACTCTTCTCACCTATTTCATCAAAAGCCTACCTATTGTACAATCCACTCACAAATAAACATTCATCATCTAAAATATTCATAATCAACCCAAGTGACGCACTCACTCGAGCCCACAACAAGGACCTCTCGCTCCGCTACCAAACCTATCGACCCTCATTAAACCTACCCCATGAGACCAACAAACTACAAAACAGTGAAGGAAAGAATCCGGGAGGCTCACCGCTTCGATGTCTGGAAGGTCGCCGGAGAAGAAAGGTCTCGCGCGCAAGGATGGTTTGCACCGGCTGAGGTTGAAGACGAGACGGAGGGGCCCTGAAGTGGTGAGTCTTCGATCTCGTACTTGTCCTAGGGAACACCGACTATGTTGAATTGGATGGAGAGGAGATATGACGAGAAGATTGTGGCGTGCGGTGAAACGCTCCAAAATCGTTAACGATGGTAAGGTACGGAAAGTTGAGAGAGAGAGAGATGCTAGATGTGGGAGGGAAGGTGATTAAAACAGGCTTCTCACATGGACCCCGCTGGCCCAGTTGGCAAGGAAAGGAAGTCGGCCCGTACGGTAGTCCGCACAAGAACAAAGTGGGCCTATCACTAATGTGTTTTAGTGTTGGCCCATTTTCTCAATTTTATATGAAGGGTATAGATAAAGGTATTTATATGAGTTCAAGTCGACGGAGTCCATGCTGAATCGTAATCTAAACAGAAACAAAATTCCGGCTTTACAGAGATTTCAAGTTATTGTGCCTACGACGATTTCATTGTTGTTGAGATTTACATTCATTGATTAGTACGATGATTTCTTTCCCTATGATTCTTGTAACTGAATTTACTTCATCTTTTTTCTTGTAATTTAAAGGATTGCTTCATTTTATTTTTTTTCATTCAATTTTGTGTTCCTTTTTTTTTCAATGATAAGCAGTTAGAGTCACGATTTCAGAAATTCTCTCTTCTCTATTCTCTAACCATCTTTATTGGCCAATGTGCGTTGTTGAAAATTTCAAGTTAGTGGTGGGTAATTTCTTTCATAAGAGGGAATTTAGTTGTTGTAAATCTGTGTGAGAGTGTAAATCCTAACTCCAAGCATTGATGTAGCAGCGAAATCAGGTTCTTGTAATATCATTTGAGAGTGGATAATTGAGAGAAATATTAAGGTTTCTTATAATATCATTTGCGGATGTCATATTTTGTTGTTCAGTAATTTGTGGCATCCTTTTGATATGAAAGACATGTGAAAAGCGAAAATGAATAATCCAATAAAAAAAAAAGGTGACATCTATGATATGGCAAACATGAGGAAAGCAAAAATGAATGATCCAATGAAAGAGTGGCATCTATTGATATGACAAACATGTGGAAAGCAGAAATGAATGATATCCAATGAAAGAGGTGGCATCTATTGATATGACTGACCTGTGGAAAGCAAAAATGAATGATCTAACGAAAGAGAGTGAAGATAGATGTGCCAAAAATAGGCCAGACACGAACCGGACACAAACCGTATCTGGTCAAGACATGGTCAATGTCTTTTTAGGAAGAAAAAAAATGAAAAAAAATTGAAGACACGCTTCTCAGACTCTCAATTTCTCACAATCGGCAATCGCAAATGGCGGAAAGTGGGAAGGGAACCTAACCCTAGCAGCCGTCGCCCGTCGCTGTCGCCTGTCTCCCGTCGGCGTTCCTCTCTTTAGGCCATCGGTCCTTCCACTCTTCGTCTTCAGGTCGCAGCTTTAGTCCGGTTCCCTCTTCGACTCTTTGTCTCATCCCAGTCAGCAGCTTCAGGCCGGTGCCCTCTTCAGATCATCGCAGCTTTAGGCCGGTTCCTAGGCTCCTAGATCGCAGTGCCTTGCCCCAGTCCTCACTCCTCAATCCATCACTCGTCACTTCGTCAGGCCCGTTACTTTGGTAAGTTGGTAACTCTTCTAGTCTTCTTCCTCTTCAATCTACACATGTTGTTGTTGTCTTGTTGATTCTTAGTTTTCTTTCTAAAAACATGAATTACTCGTATGTCATTCAATTTTTTTATATGTATGTTAATCATATATGTTATTCATTATGACATAATGAATAACAGCAAGAAAACTAAGAATCAACAAGACTTGGTTTGTGGTGTTGCAAAATTACAACAAGAAAACTAAGAATCAACAAGACAACAACATATTGTTGTTGTCTTGTTGATTCTTAGTTTTCTTGCTATAATATCATTTGCAGATGTCATATTTTGTTGTTCAGTAATTTGTGACATCCTTTTGATATGGAAGACACGTGGAAAGCGAAAATGAATGATACAATGAAAAAGGTGACATATATTGATATGGCAGACATGAGGAAAGCAAAATTGAATAATCCAGTGAAAGAGTGACATCTATTGATATGACAGACATGTGAAAAGTAGAATTGAATAATATCCAATGAAAGAGGCATCTATTAATATGGCAGACCTGTGAAAAGCAAAAATGAATGATCTAACGAAAGAGGGTGAAGATAGATGTGCCAAAAATAAGGCAATAATCGAATCATAAAAACTCAAACGGGCAGACATATGGGCAACTATGAAGAAATGGATAGGTTTTGTAGGGATATGCAATGATATATACAAATGAAGATGCGATAATGTCCAAGCCCAAGTTGTTGTAGTTGTTTACTGTAGTAATGAAAGGATTTACTATTGTAATGAAAGGGTTTAGAATCATTCGAGGGCAATAGGTAGGTTTACTGTTTTTTGGGCTATTGTTCAAGCGTATGCCATTTAGGAAAATTAGTGGATGATTCTAAACCCTTTTATTACAACAGTATACCCTTTCATTACATTATTGAACCACTACAACAACTTGGGCATCATCGTATCTTTATCTGTATATTCTATTGTAGATCCCTGACAAGAAACTAACCATTTCATCATAGTTGTCATCTACCTGCCCGTTTGAATTTTGATGATTCGATTGTTGCCTTATTTTTGGAACATTTATCTTCACCCTCTTTCGCTGGATCATTCATTTTTGCTTTCCACAGGTCTATCATATCAATTGATGTCACCTCTTTCATTGGATTATTCATTTCTGATTTTCCCGTGTCTGTCATATCAATAGATGCCACATTTTTCATTGGATCATTCATTTTTGCTTTCCTCATATCTGTCATATCAATAGATGTCACCTCTTTCATTGGATCATTCATTTTTGCTTTTGACATCTCTATCGTATCAATAGAGCCAACTTTACCCATAAAAAACAACAAAAGATATTAGAAAACAAAAAAGAAAATTTTGATTCCTCTTACAAAATTTTTACAATCGGTTTTTTTTAGTAACAATAGATATTTGAAAATCATATATTTTTAAAAACAATAAAAAAAACAAATAAATTTTTTTAAAAAGTATAATCATTAGAGCGGGAGTCAACATCCATTCCATTTTTAGTTAAGATAAACTAATTAGATAAGTTATTTACAACTGAATTAATAATACAAAAATATTAAGAGAAATATTGAAAAAGAAGAAGTTACAAGCTGTGGCACATTGTTAAATTTATTTATAAACTAACAAAAGATTTCAAATTTTTTAAAACAAAAAAATAACTGTTAAAAAATTAGATGGCCCCAAATAATTGTAGGCGAAGTAATTTGAACAACATAAATTTCTGGAAAACTGAATTAAAAAAATAAACAAATTTGAATCAAAATAAAAAAATTGTAAAAACCAAATTGAATAAAAAAATATGTTTAAATAAAAAAACAAAACTTAATTAAAAAAATTGTTAAAACAAAAAACGAAAGACGATTGTGAAAACCCGAATTTGTAGTTGAAATAAATGTTAAAACAAAATCTTAAGAGAAATATTGAAAAAAAAAAAAGTAATGAAATCTTTTAAGAGAAATATTGAAATCTTTTAGATGGGTTATTTGCAAGCTATTGAAACCCTTGTTTTTGCAATTTGTTGAAATACCAATTCTTGAAAACAAATCACGAAAGTACGAGAAATTCAAGCTGATAAAGAAAATAATTGGTTATTTGCTACAAATTTCACATATTCTCTCAAACTATAGATTACACATAACACATAAATTGTGAAACAGAAAAGACAGAGAGAAGATAAGGAGGCATGTGATTGTGAATGGATTTGAAGATAAAAACGTATATTTGAAAATCGGTACATTTGAAAAATAATAAACAATAGCAAAACGAATGTGACGATTGAAAATCGGTATAAAAAAGGGAATGATAGTAAGGGGATAACAACGTAGAAAATAATCTGAAAACGATAAGACGAAGCAACTTAAAATTTTCTTCAAATTATCAGAACCTTGAAAAAGATGAAAGAACTTTGATTAGTATTGGAAAGCAAGAAGAGAATGGAAGACGATGTGATATTATTTGTATATATAGTGTGAGAAATAAAACGTACAAGAGAAGTTTAGGGTTTATCATCAACCAACGTAAATCGTGTAATCGGTAGATATTATTAGATTTAGTAGATTTTGATATTTATTATTTGAATATGTTTTTTAACGTACATGAGAAGTTTAGGTTTTATCCCAACGTAAATTGTGTTAGCGGAAAATAGCGCAAAGATTTTGTAGATTTTGATATTATTACATTTTAGTTAAAAAAATATTTTTTAAAAAAAATTGTTTTGTTTGGATATGTTTTTTAATATACATGAGAAGTTTAGATTTTAACGCAACCTAAACTGTGTAGGGGGATAACAACGCACAAATTTTGTAGATTTTGATTTTATTAGATTTAGTTAAAAAAAAAATTTAAAATTTTGTTTTATTTGGATATGTTTTTTAACGTACCGGAGAAGTTTAGGTTTTATTACAACGTAAATTGTGTTAAGCAATAACAACGCAGAGATTTTGCAAATTTTGGTATTATTAAATTTAATTTTTTAAAAAAATTAAAATTTTGTTTTGTTTGGATATGTTTTTTAACTTACAAAGAAGATTAACTTTTATCCCACGTAAAATTATCATCCCGCATCATATGAATGGGGATTTATGGTTAACTTATAAGGATGAGTTGCTACCCATGTCAACAAGAATTCTTCTTTTCAGGATGGGTGACCTCTTGAGAAGTTTTTTGCGCTAGTTATAAGTTAACCATAAATCCCCATTCATATGATATGGGGTGACAATTTTACGGGATGTTACAAGATTTAATCCGAGAAGAATCGTGGGAACGCCATGTCAGATTTGTAGTCAAAGTAATCTGAATAAAACAAATTTCTTGAAAACTGAATTAAAAAAAATTAACGAATCTGAATCAGAATATAAAAAAATTTGCAAAAAACCAAATTAAATAAAAAAAAAGCAAAATATTTAAATAAAAAAAAGGAACTTAATAAAAAAAATTTGTTATAATAAAAACAAAATACGATTGTAAAAACCCGAATTTGTAGTTGAAATAAATGTTAAAACAAAATCTTAAGAGAAATATTGAAAAAAAAAAAAAGTAATCTATTGAAACCCTGGTCTAACAACGTAGAAAATAACCTGAAAACGATATGACGAAGAAACTTAAAATTTTCTTCAAATTATCAAAACCTTGATAAAGATAAAAGAATTATGATTAATATTGGAAAGCAAGAACTGAATGGAAGACGATGTGATATTATTTGTATATATAGTGTGAGAAATAAAACGTACAAGAGAAGTTTAGGTTTTATCGCCAGCCAACGTAAATCGTGTAATCGGTAGATATTATTAAATTTAGTAGATTTTGATATTTATTATTTGGATATGCTTTTAAGTACAATGAGAAGTTTATGTTTTATCCCAACGTAAATTGTGTTAGCGGAAAACAGCACAAAGATTTTGTAG
The DNA here is from genome assembly GCA_033239125.1 of Fagopyrum homotropicum. Lineage (NCBI taxonomy): Eukaryota > Viridiplantae > Streptophyta > Magnoliopsida > Caryophyllales > Polygonaceae > Fagopyrum > Fagopyrum homotropicum. Next base: position 28,455,572 of record BSWB01000006.1, read on the forward strand.
GTTTTGATAATATTAGATTTTGTTAAAAAAAAAATAATTTAAAATTGTTTTGTTTGGATATGTATTTTAACGTACATGAGAAGTTTAGGTTTTATCGCAACCTAAATTGTGCTAGGGGATAACAACACACAGATTTTGATATTATTAGATTTAGTTAAAAAAATGATTTTTTTTAAAAAAATTTTGTTTTGTTTGGATATGTTTTTAACGTACAACAGAAGCTTAGGTTTTATTCTAACGTAAATTGTGTTAGGGAATAACAACGCAAAGATTTTGCAAATTTTGGTATTATTAGATGAAAGAATTTGGCCTACTAGGCTCTTTTTGGTTTTTGTTAAAGAAACTATACCCCATATTTTTTTGGGCAATTTTGGTAACTAGGCCTTTTTGAAAAACTATAATAGTAACTAGGCTTTTTAATGTTTCAATTAAGTAAATATACCCCAATCTTTTGTATCTATTTTCAAACTCTACACACTCTTCTCTTAAGGGGTACATTTACTAAACACAAATTAGAAAAAGCTTAGTAAACCAAATTGTTTCTATTATTTTTTTTATCACTTTCATTTAATGGTAGGTAAAACTAATTAACCCTTCTATTTAAAAAAAATGTTTGTTATTTGTTATTTAAGTGTAAGTTTTAATTTTTAAAAACTGAATTTGTTTTTTTATTTTCTTTTATTAATTTTTTTTGTCTTTTTTATTTTCTTTATTTTCTGAAATGAAAAATTTTTCACATACCGGAATTTTCACATACCGGAATTTCACATACCGGAATTTCACATACCGGAGTTTCACATATTGGAAGTTATAATACCGGAAGTTATCATACTGGAAGTTATCATATCGGAAGTTATCATACCGGATTTTTTTTGTCTTTTTTTTTTTTTTTTTTTTTTTGAGAATGCATACCGGAGTTTCACATACCGGAGTTTCACATACCGGAGTTTCACATACCGGAAGTTATCATACCGGAAGCTATCATACCGGAAGCTATCATACCGGAAGTTATCATATCATACCGGAAGTTATCATATCGGAAGTTATCATACCGGAATTTATTTTTTTATTTAAACTTCCATTAGCTCCTTGTTATTTATACTGCACGCGGAACCAACTAGATTAGGAAGTTCTAGCGAAAAAAACGGAAGGAACTCAAAAGCAAGTAAAATGATGTATACACAAGTGTCCAGTCACTGTAGATTACTAGTTAATCTTGCAGTCAGAGCACTTCGCAACTCTACTTGGAATCTTACAAAATGATATTTCATTTCCTTTTCCTATCAGCAATACAGCAAGAGACAAAATATTCTCAGAAGTGATATCACCACTTTCATGGACAGAGGAGTAAGTCTACAATATCAAATAATTTGAATTCAGGTATTAGAAGAAGACTCATAATGATGCATACCCCAAGCGTTCTTTTATCCTGATTTTCCAGTATGCAGCAGTGGTATACGAATCGATCATGGCACCTCCCACCTTAGGCAGGTGTTTTACATATTCCAGCTTGAAATAATGGCCTCGCATTTCATGAATCCACAACAAAACTTTGGAAGGGCAAGAGAAACATTTCCCTTCAATGTTGTATCTAGCCATTTGAGGCCCTTCTCCGGGGAACTGAGATTTAATCTCCGGCGGTAGCAGGATGAAGTCTCTGACAGACTCCGCCGCGTTCAGCCACACCTCTTCCGGGATGCCCACCATCCCCAGAGACATGGAGCCCTTCCGCCCACTTGAAGCCGGAGAAGCACCCCTACAGCCCAACCTCGATTTTCTCTGCCGTTCTTCTGTCGAGCCTCTTCTATCGAGCCACCAACTGTTGGGATCTACATCCACCGGAGAAGCACTTTCTGTGCCTTCGTCGTCGGAGCCCTGTGTAGTCCTTCCACCGCTAGAGAAGCCCTTCCTCTGCCCTCACCTCGTGGAACACCACTTTCAGACTCTTCATCTCCTACCTCATGACCCTTGTCAACAAACAAGATCTAGATCTATATAGGGTAAAATGGGAGATTAGGTATGTTTTGTAATCATGAGTATATAAAGGGTCCAAGTTAATAATGAGTACAAAATAGGCCCCTCCGGATTATATAAAAAAGATTTATTAAAATAAAAAAGGATATTAAGGAAATCAAAATATGTTTCTCTCTCCATTTATTAAGCAACTAATTATTAAAAAACGGGAAAGTAAATATCTTTCTCTCTCCATCTATTAAGGGAATCAAAAGATCTCAATTTAATAAGGAAATTAAAATATTTTCCGGAATGTTCGTCCTTTCCAACTTGCGTTCATCCATGACGACGATATTGAATCAATCCTGGTAAGATTTCTGCAGCAACATATGTACATAATCGCAAAGATTGCAAACATATGTACATATATAGTTAGTCGGTAATATTTTCGAAGCAAAATATGTACATGATCACCAGAGATTGCAAACATGTGTACATGCAAACACAAAACTGTACATATTCTAATCGACATAATGTTATATGTACACACAAAATATGTATGTATATCATCAAACCCCTATCCAAATATACACAAACTACATATTTGGTACATATATAGTTAGTTAGTAATATTTTTGCAGCAACATATGTACATAAAGAAACCCTATCCGAATATATCATATCTGGCTATGGTGACTGAAGTTAGTCCATTCGAAATTTCGATAATCCTTTGAAAAAATTGGTAACTTATACGTGTTGAAGACGACCGTTTAATAGGCGCTTGAAGGAAAATGTTGAGGATGAAGAATGGGATGAAGACGAGACCTCGAGAGCACTGAATATGACGAAACTGAATTTATTCGATTAGAGATTTGAATTATCCTTTGAATCAATTGGTAACTTAAACCTGTTGAAGACGACCGTTTAATCTGCGATTGAATGAGAATGTTGATTGTTCAGGATGAAGAATAGGTGGAAGACGAGAGCTCGAACACTCTGAATGAGACTATTCTGATAAGCTTTCGTCGCCGGCAACTTGAACTCAAACACGTTGAATGCTGATATGGCGAGAAAAGGTTTTTTTTGAAAGCGTTTTTTGGTTTTTGGTAGCAGTTGAAAAGATGAGAATTTTGGGCTATTAATTAGGGAAATCTTTGCCGGTTACCATCTTTAACGGGCTCCGATTTTTTAACTTAATTTTGGGCTTATTTAATATATTTACCATATTAATAACTTTCATCCACATCATAACATCCTAATAAATAACCCCATTTATTTTTTTCTGGATAATTGTAAATATTAGGGGCCTTGTTTGCATCCTAGAAAATTAAGTTGTCCTACTAGCTTAATCGTTTCATCTATATATGGATCTATATCTAGATCTTGCCAGATTAAGCTTACATTTCGAACGAATTTGCAATATAGAAAGACAACGAGTAGTCTCTGCTTGCGATTTGCGGCTACCAGAGAGGGAAGAGAGGAGAGGAGAGTTAGGGTTCACGAAGGAGTTGAACGGTTAAAAAAGAGAGGGCCTAGTTACTTAACAAAAAATAAAAAAAAGCCTAGTTACTAGTTATAAATTAAAAAAAAGCCTACTTACCTAATTCGCCCTTATTAGATTTAGTTAAAAAAAAAATTATTTTGTTTGGATATGTTTTTTAACTTACAAAAAAGTTTAGGTTTTATTCCAACATAAATTGTGTTAGGAGATAACAACGCAAAGAATTTATAGATTTCGATATAATTAGATTTAGTTATAAAATACTTTTTTTTTGTTTTAGTAAAAAGACTTAATTCGTTATTTAGTAAAATATTTAATTAGAGAAAAATCGTAGAAACGACACGTCAACATTAGTGTAGTGTACTTTAGTAGAGTATATAGAATATAGATAGATATAGATTTTAAATTCAGTTTTTATTCAAAAAATTCAAATAGATATTAAAATATTTTGTTTTGTTTGGATATGTTTTTAACGTACAGGAAAAAGCTTAGGTTTTATTCCAACGTAAATTGTGTTAGGGAATAACAACGCAGAGATTTTGCAAATTTTGGTATTATTAGATTTAGTTAAAAAAAAATTTAACTTTGTTTTGTTTGGATATGTTTTTTAACTTACAAAAAAAAATTTAGATTTTATCCAACATAAATTGTGTTAGAAGATAACAACGCAAAGATTATATAGATTTCGATATTATTAGATTTAGTTATAAATTTTATTTTTTTTGTTTTAGTAAAAAGACAAGGAATGCCCTAAAGATAGATACTCGATAGGAAAAGCTATGTGTACCGAACGGGAAATCGATACTCGTAGGCGGTGATACCTCAAGCCTATGATACAACATTTTGAAGTGTAATTCACGATTTAGTAAAATATTTAATTCGAAAAAAATCGTAGAAACGCCACATCAACATTAGTGTAGTATACTATATAGATATAGATTTTAAATTCAGTTTTTATTCAAAAAATTCAAATAGATATTAAAAATATTTGTATATAAAAAAAATTACAAGGCAGTTTATGATTTTGTTTAATTAATTATTAAAAAAATGATTTAAAAAACAAGGTTTTTTTTTTTTTTGTAAAGAAGCTTGGATGACTACGGTTGATTAAATCGTTTGTTGACAAAAACTTTCTTTTGTTAATATTTTATTTGATTTTAAAAATACACTATGCATAATAAAAATTTAAATACACTCATAATTTATCCTTTTTTAATAAAATGACAAATTATAAAATTTTATTTGAACTTTTAAACAAAAAAATATCTTTCCAAAATATAAATAAAAAATTGGTTAAAAATTTAAAATGAGTTTATAAAGTTTATATACCTGTATATAGATTTTCCGTCATTTATTTTTTGCAATGATTAAATAAAAAATTGAACACCGAAAGAAAAGGGTTGATAGACGTACCGGCGAAAATCTATAATTATCACCCCAACTACGCACGCGACGTGCGTAGTTGTTAGCGTCCCCAACTACGCTGTTGGGGAGCGTAGTTAGGAACTCTAACTACGCTCCCAAATGAGTAGTTGCTTTTTTTATTTTTTTTTGGAACTTCGACTACGCGTAGTTTAGGACCTTATCAACTACGGTCACTAATAGAGATTTTTAACGGTATATCTCCAAATCACAAAGAAAAAATGAAAAAATGAAAGACACCGACCCAAAACGACGAAACATGAAGGCCACCACCGAATGTAAGAAACCACAAGTCGCAAGGTCACCAAACAAAAATCATCACCTTCAATTCTTTCTACCTACCATTCAGCTGCTGCTGCTGCAGTTGCAGTGTTGCACTACACAAGCCATTAACTGTATCTCTCATACTTCTAACTCACTCATTCATGTATACTTATTCTCCCGTCTTCTTTTTAATTCAACAGCAATTAGCCTTCGAGGGAGAGAACGCCTTGGCAAGACGGTCGTACTTTTCGATATCGAAACTGCGGAGTTTCATGAGCTTAGCCTGCTTAGTCCGGAACCGGTGATTGAAGAATCCTTCAAAGGTAGGCTCTGTGGATGTTCTTAGGAAGAAGGTATAGGCTAATGCGAAGTACATTGAAGTTGCGAAATAGCAAATCGGTTCCATGACGTCCCAGCTGAGTTCGCAGAAGGTGAGTCTCATGAATCCAGCTGTTTGGGCCAACATCAGGCCCAGCCCACCATACAACTCCTTTCTAACTAGACTTTGGGCCTCAGCATCTATTTGGGCCTTTTGCTTTTCCATTTCTTCAAACTCCTTTTTTCTTGGATCGTTTGGGCCGGCCCATGACTGCCAGATCAACCTCTCAACACTTTTTGCTACCTGGGGATGAACAAAAAATAGAGGATAAGAAGCTGTAACGGGAAACGTTTAAACTAACGGAAGGGAGCGTTTCAAGAGGGATTCTTATTCCTACCTCTTCTGGACGGAGAAAGACGACGTTGCCCAAAACGACGACGTTTGCTGTTTCATCTAATAGTTTCGCCAATTCCAACCCTTGATCTTCGTTCCCGCACGAGTCCGAGCAAATCTGAACGAACTCCGAGTACGATACGGTGGTCTCCGACACCGATCTAATGTTTGCCTTCACCTTTTCCAACTGCGCAGCCCTAACTATTCTTCTCACATCCTCAGACGTCAAGAAACCAGCGGTCTTCTCCTTCCTCGGCGGATGAACAAGTCCGTCGAGTTGGAACCTGTCTCCGGCAATGTTCATTTCTGAAATCTTTTCCCGGAGTTTATCTCCGACCGGCAAGGTCAGAAACTCTGGCATCCTCACCGGAGATGATGAAGAAGACTGGTTGATCGCCCTCCGCTGAAGAAACCTCCGGAAAAAACCGCGACTGGCGATATCCGGCGACGATGTGTATCCCCGGCCACAGACGGAATGGGCGAACGGCGGCGAGGTGGAGAGGTGGAGGAGTCGCTTGGCGAGGTCTCTTCGAAGCGCCATTGTAAGTGAAAAACGCGAATATTGGAATTTTGAGAGAGAGAGCTTTCAGGCCCCCTAAGGGCTGTGAAGAGAGGAGTGTTTGTTGAAGAAGGAAGAGTAGGGGTAGTTTATATATAGGTCCAATGGTGGAGGAAGATGACACGAGACCTCAAATATTGGGGATAAGAAAGGTAAAATGAGAAGTAGAAGCTTTTATTGTCACGTGTAAAGGTAAGGTCATTTTTTTTAAAGTTTTAAAAAATTATTTTAAAAAGTAATTTTTAAATATTAATATAAATTAAAATTTGATTTCTAAATTTATAAAAAAAAAATATTTAAATAAATATTTTTATAAAAATAATTTTTAAATTTTTATAAATTTTTTTACCAACAAACATATCTTAATAAGTCAATTTAAAAATATAATTAAATAGAAGAGATAAATACTTACAAGAATTAAAAATTATAATATTGATTATATTTTTATTTTATAAAAATATACATATAAATTTCTAAATATTAAATATTTATAAAAACTGAACTCGCACAAAATGCGGATAATATACTAGTTAATTGTTTTCAAGGAATATTGCAATTGATTCTCTCAACTATCCATTAATTAAGTATTATTATCATTCATTATTACTTATTTATTGTTAAGCTTTGTCATTTACCAAACGAGATGCCTCATAGAGTCTGAGTCATCATATCCAATATCAATCATTTTGTTATGATAAAGGGTGTTCACAATTTAATACGTGTTTCTATTCACATGTTTAACGTAACAAATGAGTGTATTCTTTACCCAAAAAAAAAAACACAAATGAGTTTATAATTCAATATTTGTTTGGTTCCGTATTCATCACAAGTTAACCCGATCTTAATCAAATGAATTGAGGAAGTCAATAATGAAACCAAAAAATAAACAAAATTTAAGAGGATAAGCACTCTAAGCTCGTAGATTATCTTCATAGAGTTTATAATTATTCAATTGCTCGTGATAATTGTTGGAGATACATCCATATAAAATAAAATTACGTGGATCGTGATTTGAGACATATTCCCCATAAATTATCTATTAAATTCTTAATTATTTCTTTGGCCGGACTTGTGCGATTCATTTTGGATAATCCTCTCTTCTTTATGCCAAAAAAAAAATATAATACAATGATGGCTTTTTTTTCTTTTTATTAATTTTTAATTAATCATAGAAGATATATAAGTAGTTTAGTAGGCAGGATTAAATAGATTAATGTTGGATGACCCATGGATGATTATAAAGTTGCATTTTAAGAGTATTTGGCATATTGTTAACTAGTTTATATCTATGTTATAATATTTATTATAAAATATAAATTATAAATATAATCGGTCGGTTAACGATTCACATACAAGTAAATATTAATCCAATTTAATAAAAATTATATTTAATCATAGTTAAAAGATTAAAAATATATGACTTATATAATTTTCAAACCTTCTATTTATATTTATACAAGTTCTCAAATTGTTATCTTACTTGATAAACAGTGTGGATAACAAAATTCATAAAATATGACCGAATTTTGTACGATAACAAATGATTTTTAAAAATAATTATGAGCAAAAATTTTTATTATAGCATAAGTAAAAATTGAAGTAAATTTTTGTGCATGATATTTTCAAAATTGAGGTTCAACATTATATATCAGGTTAAGTGATGGATCAATTTCTTTTACAAAATAATTATGGTTTAGGTAAAAAGATTTTATGGCTTAATATGAAATTAGTAACAAAAATGCGAGAAAATTCGTGAGTTCACGTCAACATTAATGGTCGTTTATTCAAAATAAAGTTTGGTTCAACAAATACTTATATTTGAATTCGTTACTTTTCACCATAAGAAAATATTTCATCGAACCCTTTTGTATGATCATATATATATATATATATGTCATTTTTTTTGTGATCTTTTCAAACAAATTTTAAATCATTAAAAATTATTCATATTAATTTCTTTTGACTAGTTTGAATAGTCATTAAATAAATAATAAATGGAAATATTTTAGAAATTTTACCTAATCGAAATAATGTTATATTTTCATAAATATATGTGGTGACTCGTGAGTTTAAAATGATAAAAATTACTTATGAATGTACAAATAAGATTTTTAAAATAAATAAAATAATGGTAAATGCCTAGTTTTTTTTTAAAATGAAAAGTGGTTCGAATTATTAGACGACGCGTCGTCTAATGGATCAAAAAATCAGACGGTCAAACAGTCGTGAAGGACCACAAATATAAGAGAAAAGAAATACACAAAAATGCATTAAAATGAAACCGAAAGCAAAAAAAAAAAAAAAGTCTTCAAGGAAAAACAGGATGATCCAGCTAGTATGAGGCAACGAGCATAAATGTTCATCTTCAAAGGAAGTACACAAGGAGGAAGTCTGATGAACAACTATGGACACCTCAGATTAGGACTGCAACAGAGCCGTCAAGAGTCGATCACAAATTCACGTCCCTTCTCGACAAACGCACAAAACCAAAATGACTACATCAAATCTCAGAAGACGAGATTTCAGTACACGCTTCTCTTGATAAATAAAGGTGTGGGACTTGATGGATAAGAAAAATATGATTGGTAAGGAAAAATTGTTTATAAAGGGTTCATTTATATGTGGAAAATAGAAGAAAAAAATACGTAGTAATTGAACTTTTAACATTATATTTTAACATAAAAATATTATAATTAAATTGAAAAAAATATAGATATCCCATAAACTTAGAAGGAAAGGTTTGTTCGGACGTAAGGGGAGATCCAACTACAAAGATAAGTATACGGTATATATTTGTTGACAAGGCAAAGTTGAAGTTTCATGACGTCAATTCTATTTCCAGTTTACTTTTTCTTTTACGAAAAGATATGTATTTAAGCTACGTATGTTAGTATGTACATTATCATGATATATAGGGCACTCTTCAGGTACGACCCATAATTTCGGGTAGGGACGTACGACTGAACGTAGAGCTGATACGTGTTCATTTTTTTTTTCTTCTTTTAAGAAACGATTGATTTTTTATTTTTTTAAGAAACGAATGAAAATTTTGTTGAACTACCCTGTTATAAATTTTGCACTACTCTCTTATAAACTTTCAACTATTCTCATATAATTCATGAACTGTTAATTTTTAATATATTATGTCAAATTATTTATAAATTAATCGTTTATATGTTATGAACTATCATTTTATAAGTTATGCACTATCTTATATAAATTTTGCATTATAAACTATTCTATTATAATTTATTAACTATCATTTTATAAGTTATGAACTATACTTAATAAGTTTTGAACTATTACTTTCACTCATTTATAAATTTTGAACTATGAACTATTCTATTATAATTCATGAACTATACTTTTATAATCTATGAATTATTTCTTAATAAGTTTTGAACTATTACTTTCACTTGTTAAAAAAAAATTTTGGGACACGTGTCAGCTCTACATTCAGCCGCACGACCCTACCGGAATAATGTGTCTTAGTGTAAGACCCCAGTTTTGTCTTCACCGCCCCCGTGGTGAAGAAGGCCGCCCCTGCGGCGGAGGTGATCCGCCCCTGCGGATGACGACAGATCGTGCCCGATCTTTCTTCCGTTTCTTTTATCTTCCTTCCATAGATAGAATATCCGATATTCTATTCTATGGGCCGGTTTCTTAATCTTCTTTCTAAACCCTAGACGTCTTTCCGTCTATCTTTCCAGCCCGTCCTTATATATTCCCGTCTTTTCCTCTTTTTCCCGTTTTTTGCTTACGTCTTCTTCAACCCTAGAGAGTTGCAGCCGTCCCCTTGCTTCCTACGACCTTTTTGAAAGTGTAAGTTCATCTCTTCCGGTTTCTTCCTCACGTTTTTACTGTTGCTGCATGCCTTCTCCTTCTGTTTCGTTCTCTTCTTCGTTCTTCCCTTTTCTTCTTCTCCAAGAATCAAGTTTGATCCTTGATTCTTGTGGATCGTTCCGTTGTTGATCCTTTGATGTTCTCAGGCTCTCTGGAGTTGGGTCTTGACGTGTTGGAATCAAAGGTGCGAGTTTTGGTAGCCCTTGTTGTGAGTTCGGTCGAGGAGGAACCCCGGCAAGCCTTCTGTCAGTGCACCGCCCCCACGGCAAGCCGCCTCCGCGCCTTGCTCCACCGCCCTGCGGTTTGCTCTACAATAACTCCCGTCTTTGGTGAGTTGCTTCCTTCTTGCTTTTCTCGTTCCTTTCCTTGATCCTTTTGGTTTATTCCTTGTTCTTTGAGTTGCTGTAAGACTAAGGTCGAGCCCTTAGCTTGTGGAGATCTCTTAGAGATCGTTGAGACTAGAAGTTATAGACTTCTAGTAACCGTTTCGTTCCTAATCCGTAATGCTTGTGCGTACAGGCTTTCCTTGGTCATTTCCTGAGGGAAACTGAGCTCTTCCTGAGTTGTTCCTGAGTTGTTGCTGAGCCTTTGTGTTACCTTCAAGTGAGGTAAGTCCCTTGGACTTACTTAGCTTCATTCCGCATATTAGTTGGATTGTATTGACTTGTTTGTGTTGTTTATCATGTTTATAACGGATAACTGGTAATAGGATTCACCCTTTGATGATCTTGACCCAAGTGTAATATAATCGGGCGGAGACCACTTGTCTAGTTCTACAGGAGACTAGAATGTGATATTGCAACCCAGGCCCGTAGGTAACGGATATTACTGATCTATTCCTATTGGTAGACGGAAGAGGAGGCGAGTTTCGGGAGATTCTCGTGTGACAAAAGAAGTTGAATTAGTAATGAATAACTTTAAGAAAGATAATAACCGGTTGTGTGCAAGCATGCTATGTGTTTTCTTTACCTTATGTGTGTTTGTAACTTTACGCTATTGCTAGTATCTAGAATGTCAGCTAACGGTTTATACCGTCGTTGTAGATGTTCCGCAGGTTCAGGAAGCTGCTGAGTGATCCGGATGGTGTGGTCAGCCGGGTTCCCGTACATTATAGGACGGGATCGGGTTTTTGTTTCTTTTGTTGTTTCCCTTTTATTTTGAACTCGGTTGTGGAGCTTTTGTGTTTTCTTTTGTTTAAACCTTTGGTTTTATGTTGAGTTTTGGTTTTCATTCGTCTATGCCTTATTATAAGATCCGTTTGTTGTTGCTACTCTGAGGGTCGGGACCCATTGTGCGGTCCTAACCCGTAGCGCTTCGAGTTCGTAGAACATGGGGTGTTACACTTAACTGAACAACACCCTTAATATATAACTTAAAAGTAGAAGATACAAAATATATTAGCGATAATATTGGGATTGAGGTGACAAGGTCCATATATAGTTATATGCGTCATCCAATTTAACAAAAACCTAAAGAGATTTTGTGTGTTAAATTGAGTTCCATCTTATTAGAGACGCAAGAATGTAAGACGATTCAACTTTACTATTAAGATTTGGAGAATATAAATCTGATTATACGTATATACACAACACCAAACAACCTAATCGACTAGTTTGTATATCGATATCTCAATATCATCTCTAATATATCCAAATTTTCAGTTTGTAAAACAACATTAATACTTCTTTGGTGCATCAACCAAGTAAATCTGGACTCAAGTTTAAGGTATTGTCCATACTTATTTGAGTCAGATTTCGGTCTTCATAGTAGGGATGTTATATGAGCCGAACGAGCCGAGCATCGGCATGCTTAAGCTTGGCTCGTTTATAAACGAGTCGAGTCCGAGCCGAGCCTAAAATATATACGAACTTTAAAATATGCTCAAACTTGGCTCGTTTAGAAAGTAAACGAGCTTGAGCCGAACTTTTGACGAGCTGAGTCCGAGCCGAACCCAGTAGCTCGCCTAAAATAATGCTCCTATAGTGTTATTTTAGCCGAACGACCCAAGCTTTACCCAAACAAGCCGAGCCTAAAATTTATACGAACTTTAAAATGCGCTCAAGTTTGGCTCGTTTAGAAAGTGAACGAGTTCTGGCCGAGCTTTTGACGAGTCGAGCCCGAGTAGCTTGACTCGTATTACAGCCCTACCTGATAGTCGGCTCTTTTTTTTATTTTGAAAAAAAAATATATTTATATTAAATATAACAAATAAAAATATTTCAGAAAATTCAAAGTAGCTCAAATGGTCATGTCTCATGTTCAAATCATATCTTCTATTCTGTATTGAATATATTTTCTATATTTTTCTCTGAAAAATCAAATTTTTAAATAGAAACAACACTTGGATTGATAGTATTATCATTCTACGTATAGAAATTAAAAAAATAGATAGAATTACAAAAAATTCCATATAAGATCAAATATATACTTCGTCTGAATGATCAACAAACCAATCATTGGAATTGTGTATACATTCATACGTATCTTAGAAGCATAAGATACGATTTTCATTATAAAATTAAACGGATGACGTATTTATATAACCAACGTTAAATACATGTATCAATATTTTATATTACTACTATTTTATTAACTTGATCTAACCATTTCTCACACGTAAACTTTATTAAATATACTAGGGCCACTATAAACAAATTTTAATATATATATATATATATATATATAGGGTGTGGTTCCTATGAAAACGTCTCTAACGTGTATACACGAGAACAATCTTAGACTGTTGGATGGTGAATATTAAGGGTCGAGATTTAGTATAGATATCATAATTAATAATAATTAGGAATAATAATAATTATGAAAAACCACAATAACTACGAATAATCTCTCGACCAACAATAACTACGAATAATCGTACACCGTTGGATGATGGGTATTAAGGGTTGGATAATCCTCTCTTTATAGATTTTCCATGTTTTAAAATACTATTTCTTCAGCTTATGCTTTTTAATTGTTAATTGTACATTTATTGATTAAATGTATGCGAAATTGTGAACCAAGAGTAGTAATTATAAAATGTAACATTATGATATGCATAATGTTAGTAAAAAAATGAATCATAAAATTTGGTGAAATAATAAAGTAAATAGTGAATGATCATTTATTTGTATGATAATGATAAAGTAACACTACAGAAGATTTGAATTTAAATTATTGTGATAAAATAAAATAGTTAGGGTATATTTGAAGTGGGTGGAAGCCAAAGACATATGAAGCCTTCATCTTCAACCTCCCCAAGCAAGCATTAGGAACAAACACCATAAATTACTGTAATAAAATTGTTGTGCGGAGTTAAGAAAAAAAAAAAAATTAAATTTTAACAAATAAAAAAGACGATACATACGGTTTACTAAATAATGACTATGTTTATCTTTTATAAAGAAATTGAGGAGTTTTAAAATACACATAAACAAATAACATATAACTTGAAGTAAAGACATCACTACAATATACAATGTAATAAAATTGTAGGTTATACTTGGACTTAAAGTATAAGATTAAGTCAAGAAGTAAATATCAAACAAATGACAAACTCAATAACATTACCTACCAACAAAAAGTAAGTATCGATGGATGAGGAAATTAATATTGACAATTTGTAAACATACGTGTGTGTATAGGGTGTGGTTGAGAACACCCCTAACATGTATACATGAGAATAATTGTACACCGTTGGATGATAAGTATTAAGAGTTGAGATTTAGAGTAGATATCATAATTAATAATAAATACGAATAATAATAATAATTAGGAATCCAACAATAACTACGAATAATCCACTCAACCAACAATAACTACGAATAATACATTAAACGATATGACACCTTCGTAACAAAACTAATAATAATTACGAATTTGTTCTCATTATTACACGATAAGCCTGTTCTCATAGGATCTATATATATATATATATATATATATATATATATATATATATATATATATATATATATATATATTATTTTAAAAGTAATAATGCATATTGGGTAGGATAAAAGTTGTGGTGGAAGAAGTTTAAATCGAATGAGGTAATTAACTTTGCGAGAAGAGGTAACACTTTAGGACGGGAGAGTGACTCCTGGCTTTTGAGTGAAGCCATGGGCTTAATATGTAATTGTAATTATAATCCCTCATGAATATGGATATGGATTAATGGATATGGCTTTCTCTCTTCAATGTTGTGCCTCCCCCAAATGCGCCCTTTCCTTGCATACTTGCATGCATGATGCATCATAGCACCTGCCCAATCCCCATATATATTCTTCATCTTAAAATATTATTATATCTTTTCTCAAGGAATAAGTATATAATTAATATAATAAAGAGAAGACGTTCTTCTCGAAGATATTCCCAACCACCCATAAACATTCAATTTGGGTCGGATGAAGTGAAATTCAATTTTACCTTCTACCTCTCACAAACTTTAACGATTTCGGCCCTATTCAGTAAATCGAGATTTTTGAGTAATTTAAGTTTTTTGAGTAACTTCAAATTTTTGGGTAGATTTGTTTGTAGAGTTTTAAAAAACTTTGTAAATTTAGAAAATTTAACAAATAAGTTAATTGACGTTTGGTAAAAATAGATTTGTTATCCTATAAATCTTTTTCAATTCCCACAAAAAATCTAATCTCTTAAAAAAACTATTATGTCAAACCCCATATATCTTTCAACGAATAGAAAGCTTTACAATAACCTCCGCCGAACAGACGGATAGATGGGTCGTCTTAAAACATTCTTTTGAATGAAATTTTTCACTTATGATCAGATAGATGTCTTCGTGAGAAGGGCAATGTCTTAATATAATATTCTTATCGGTAATACAATTGACTTTTTTAAAGATATTGTAACCCTGATAATAACATATATGAAAAGATACGTAAGCAGAATATATAAATCCAAAGAAATGGGAGTTTGATTCATGAATAGATATGAGATGTGAAATGTGAGGATGGATTGCAATTGGGACAAAGACACATTCATAAGTAATGCAATGTCGAATGTCTGTGGCCCTCTTGTGTACCACGTCACTTGATTCATTTATTAATGCTCCTATGTATTCATATACATTACCAACAACGCAAAGAATTTGAATGTGGGATTGTTGGGACACCCCCATATTCTTCCATGCAACCTTTGTCCCCTTCTCCTCCAATCATAATTTTTAACTATTTACTTTTATCTTTGTAAACCAAATTAATAATATTTTCAGAGAAATTAGTTTAGAAACAATTTAGTTTACTATGCTTTTTCTAATTTTATATTTAGTAAATGTACCCCTTGGAGGAAGAGTGTGTAGTGTTTGAAAATAAATATAAAAGGTTGGGGTATATTTACTTAATTGAAACATTAAAAAACCTAATTACTACTCTAATTTCTCAAAATTGCCTAGTTATCAAAATTGCCCTTAGTTATATTGTTGACCGCTTGATTCATTTAAATTCTCGATATTTGTCCTCAATTTATTTGTGGTCCCCAACCTTATACTTTCATCCACAGTGATATTTTAAGTTGAACTACTCTCTCTGAGTTAGATCAACTTAACCACTCTTTGTTTTTTAGAAAGTATAATAAAAATATATTAAATTATATTACAACGTCAAATATTTATTACAATAACAATATAATTAAGTTATAAATTTCAAAACTATTTTCAAATTCCTTTTAGAAAAATTTAAATTAAATCTCGTAACTATCAAAGTCAATAATTATAGTCCCGATTCTTTGTTACCCTCAAGTTAAATTTCCTCTAACATTAATTTAGTTTGATTAACTTTTAATTAAAAAAAATTCAAATAAATCCAGACACATACTTTTAATTTAAATTAAATACTAACATTTGATAAACAAATCTTAATTCAATTTAAATTAAAAATTAAAATAACATAAATCAATCAAATTAATGCAATGAAAAAGGGCAGGGCAGCAGAGAATTCCAACTCTAATAATCTAGTACAAAGAGGTGTTTAGCGTAACTTTTTGGACAACTTTCAGTGAACTTTGTGTTTTAAAAAAAATTACATAATGTTTGGTAAAAAAATTTTTTCGTTATTTTTGGCTTTCAATACATAAGTTTCTCTCAATTTTTTTATTAATGCAATGAAAAAGACTGGGCGACAGATTATTCAAATCAAATTGATGCAATGAAAAAACAGAGTAACAAAGATTTTTGAGCTTTCTTAGAAAGCTTTCAATTCTCATAACTTTCTCTAGTTTTATTTATTTATTTATTAGTTTTTTATAATTTAGACAAATTTATCCTTATTTATATCATGATGTATTTGTTGTTTATAGGGCATGTTCTTTTTGGTTATATGACCCCAAAATTTTACTTTTTATCAAATACTCAATTATTTTTCTTTTATAAATTTTTATATTTTATAAAATTCTATAAAAAAAATTATCTAATAAATTAAAATGAACCAAAAACTTAAATCACCTAAAAATATTATGTATTGGGCACACCAGAAGGTCCTTTGTGAAAGTAAAACTACAAAAATATATTTACCCAAATTTCTTCATTTTTTCCATATATTTTAGTAAATAAGTAGGACTTTAATTTTTTTATGTGGATGTGGTTGAGATTTTGACAATTGACATGACTTTAGATTGTTGCGCTCTGACATAATCTGCATAACGTTACAATTTTGTCTGACGTCATCAACCTTATTTTTGTGCACAATTATTTCATCTCTCAATTACATTCACATATCTAAATATTTATGAGAAGTAATAGAAAATTTTGGGTGATTCAAATGCTTTTGGATAATTAAATATCTAATGAAATATACCCTTTTATCATTAGTTTGTTGGTATTTTTAATAAATTTTCATCCAAGATGTTAGACATTTAAAATGACTTAATAATTTGTAAATAATAATTATTTTTTTAATTTTCTTAAAATATTAGCTTATTAATGATAGAAGGATATGTCTCATCAAGTTATAAAAATTGAAAAACTTTTAAAATATAGATATATCAAGCCAAGTGGAATAAGAAAGTAATTCGGATATGGTGGAATCCGAGGTTCGGGAGGGACAACATTAATGGAGCTCTACTTCCTTCTCTTGCTTTTCACTTTAGTATCTAAGTGGCTGACAAATCTGCCCCTTTTTTTTTATTTATATATTTGGAATAAGGAGTATAGGATGGAAATCTTGGTTTGCAAAAACTAATAAATTTGAACTAATCAAATTTAGATCAATACTTTTTACCTTCAAATAAAACATTTAACTAAACTCATGGAATCATAGTGTGATGCACTAGGGATATAAGGATCTAGGGGTTTAATACGAGCCGAACGAGTATAGCATAGCGTTAATATAGACCGGCAAACCGCGATTAATGTTTGGCCTTAAGCAAACCCAAACCTAAATCGGTTAGGTCAAAACCGAAAAACCGCCGGTTTATCACATGTTTGTTAAAAAAAACAAAAGCTACGGTAACAGTTTAATTTAAAAAATTAGTGTATTACCCGCACCTTGTGCGGGTTGAGTTTTAATAAATACTTAATACTTAAAAATTCATATGTATACTTTTGTAAGAAACAAATACGGATAATAAAGTTATAACCGTTATTATTATATTTAAATTTTTTAAAAGTTTTTTTCTCTTATAATTAATTATATATTATATAATATTTAACATAATTACACAAGTTCCATTACTCAAAATTGTGATTTACATTGACCTTTATTTGTTCATACACGGTATAAATACACAATTCAACTACACAATGTTAATAAATTCGGTCATTTTTCAGTTACACAAGTCCAGTTTGTTTACACAAAGTTGAGTTACACAGTCAAAAATGTTTATCATGTACACAAGTTTGTCAATTACACAAATATTTTGTTACACAAGTCCAAACCCATCGAGTTACATACACAAACCCATAAAAAATTACAAAAAAGGATCATATATTCAGTATCGATAAAGTTGGATAAATATTTATACTTAATTCAAATTGGGACAATTTATTAACTTTTAAAACTCTAGGCCTTTCATGTAATTATAAAATCTGGGCCAAAATTTGTAATTAACTTTGTTGGGCCATATTTGTAGATTTCTAAAAATTGGGGTAAAAAACGCAAATATAAAATATGGATAATTTTTGCAATTTAGCCTAATTTCAAGCAAACCCTAACTTCCCTGCTGAAGCTTCTTCTCCAACTATTGGAGCAACAAACAGCGGCAACAACAACAGTACGGCTCCTCCACGCAGGCGATTGGTCGGCACTTCGTCGGAGGCGGGGCTGGGCGGCGCCAACATCGTCAGAGACGGGGCTGGACGACACTTCGTCGGAGGTGGGGCTGGGCGGCGCTGGCGCGACGAGCCGGAGGACATCCTTCGCAACCATCGACAATGACAGTGCACACAGGCGGCTGCAACAATGGCGGAAATCATCCAAGTCGTTTGAGCATCGAGATCATAGGGGAGGTGATTCTACAGGTTCTACTGCATCGACCAGTGTAAAAAGGGTGACATGGCTAGTAACAATATTATGGTATTCCTAACACAAATAAAGGCCAGGACTCCAAAATGAATGGCATATTAATGACATCTTACGTGACATTGCCAAGTTTCAAGGACGTTCCAAGCTTAAAGAAGCAATAATTGTTCATGAGAAAGCTTCAAATGTGTGGTGTTATATTTGGCTTTATTGACCCAATAAAGAATCTCAAAGAGAAAGAGGTGAAACGTCAAACCTTATTTCGATCAGAGTTGGGCATGTCCTAGCAGTTACTCAAGTCGAGAAGCAGGCGGCTATGAGAACGAAGAAGATGAATGACCGCGAGAAACCCTAATTGGATGTGAAATCTGGCGATTAGATGGTTTTATAGGATTTATATTTTACGTTTTACCCTTATACCCTTATACCCTTTCAATTAATTTATTTTAGATTTAAAAATTTAGGCCAAAAATAGAGGGGCCTAACTTCTACACAAAACAAAAAGGGCCCTATTTCACTAATTTTCTCTAAAAACAAATGGCGGTTATAAGATAAATCGAAGGAAAATTCATTGTAATATTTTAGCCATTTCAATTTCATGTCATTTATAGCATTTATAAGGGTTGAAAAAGTAGACCCGGTTTGAAAATCCTCGTAAACGTTTACGGCTATTTCTAAAATGCTACAAGAAGTTGGAATGTAAAAGTAACTCATGATATTAGTTGCATCACTAAAAATCTTTAAAGCATTACAAATATCAATGCAAGTCTGACAAATATTTTTCATCATCAAGAATTGACCAATGAATGTTTTGTGCGGAAAAACTTGTAAAAGTTTTTTGTAACAAGGACTTGACCTAGTAATTTGTAAGTAAAGTTACAACGAGTTCAATGTCTTTTGGAAATGCAATTGGATGAACATTATTAGATAAACATAATGTTCTCCATTATATTTCTCAAATTGGAGAAGTGTCTAATATGATGAATAACGTCGGTTATGGGGTTAGCATAACCGCTAAAATATTAAGTCCATCTTAAACACATAAGTTTAAGGGATAATTTGGTTAATATGCCTTTTTAAGATTATCATTTGGTAAGTAGGCTTTTTAGTTTTTTAGTTAAGTAAATATACCCCAAATTTTTTTTACGGTGGAAAACCTAGTTCCGGCTTGAGAGCTGTCACTTCCCCCTTTTCCCTTTCTTATCTCTCTTTTGCCTCCCCAGCTTTCCGATTTCTCTGTCTCCTTGACAATGTAAATCCCAACCGATTGTATCATTGACCGAGTTAGAGTGATTGTGGGACACTTTCAGGCTCAGCCTACGCCAGTAGGAACCTCTTTGTCCAAATTTTCTTGTGTTTCTTATTCGAATCCCCAACTCTCCGATTCGGAGCTCTTTACCTTCGATACCAAGCAGATGAAAGTCCTATTGGACGGCCACCATGTTGAAGATCGAGATTGGCTATTCAATCTCATGATTACAAATATCAGAATCCAGTATGATACATTGTTTAAGACACTCTTTTCTGACTTTTTTTCTTATTTGTTTTTTTTCTTCCTTGAATGAGTTATGTTCTGAATTGTTCTTAAGTATTTTTGGTATTTTCAGCAACTCAAAAGATTTGATTTGTATATATTGAATTTTTTGTGCCAAGGTGATGACTGCATAATGGGTAGCTATATCAAATTAGCAATCATGTCTCTAGCAACTCTCTTTTGAACCAGAAAAATGGAGATTCATAGCCATACTTGCTTGTTCTCTTATGAGCACAATCAATCGAGAGTTGTTGAAGCAGTCAGCTTCTGTCGCTTTGCACCGGCATTCTAATGCTTTGGTAGATGTTCTACCTCCTGAGGCTGACTCTAGTATCTCCCTTCTTAGTCAATCAGAGAAGCCTGATGTAACATAAAATGTTAGTTCCCTCCTCCCTCCATTCTATCATGTTCAATGAATCGCTTCTGGAAATTCATCTATGTTGTGAGGCTTTCTCATGATTTTGTTTCCATGTTGATAAGTCTACTAGCCTAATCTATTTTCAAGATATTGGAGGATGTGATATCCAAAAGCAGGAAATTTGTGAAGTTGTTGAAATGCCTTTGACTCATCATGACCTATACAAGCAAATTGGTATTGATCCACCTCGAGGTGTTTTGCTCTATGGTCCTCCAGTAACAGGCAAGACTATGCTTGCAAAGGCTGTTGCTAATCACACAACAACTGCCTTCATCAGGGTTGTTGGATCAGAGTTTGTTCATAAGTATTTGGGCGAGGTATGCCTAATAATGGTGATCTTATTGTTCTCTCTCATGTGAGGGAGCTACTATAGTACTATCTGATTGCTAATTATATAAGGAGTTAAGGCCACATCTTTGAAATTCCGTTTATTGACCTATATTTTCTAGGTATGATAATTTATGGTATAATAATTTCGGATATGATAATTTTTGGTATGAAACTTAGTATGTGAAAAATAGGGCTGAACATCGGTCCAAAACCGCAAACCGAACCGCAACCGAACCGCAAACCGCAAATCTGAAAAACATGGACCGCACGGTTGCGGTTTGCTTGCGGTTTTGCGGTTCAGTTGCGGTTTTGTGGTTCGGTTTGCGGTTTTGCGGTTTGGTTTGCGGTTTTTCGGTTTGGTTTGCAGTTTGGTTCCAAAATAATAAACATAGTCATATAGAGTATATGTAAACATCCAAAACGACCAATGGCAACATGCCAACATCCAAAATGACCAATGACAACATGCCAACATCCAAAACGACCAATGGCAGCATGCTAACATAAAAAAAAACCAAAATAAAACATGATTCTTTCATACTCCATCGTGCACTAAAACTCCAACTCATGGTTCACCACCTATCAACAAATTGAACAAGACAACAAGCAAAATATGACCATTGATCAATGAAGAGTCGAAGACAACAAGCAAATCCAAAAAGACAAATAGTTATGGCAACATACCTTTTCACTTGACTTTCCAAATAATAATAGGTCCCTTTTCAATGTCAAGTAACGAGTTTAAATCTTCCAAATCTATACACATGAAAATAATAAGCAAAACAAAGATTGCCATAATCAATATAAGTAATATAACATTTTATACAATATTATAACTAAGTGAAAATGAATGTTTAAAAGTCAAGTATTACCATGATACATCTTCATCATCTCTTCCTCTTCATCCTCCATATTTTCCTCATCAATAGTGGCATTATTTATGTTATAGGTAGACCTAATTTTTGCAAGTAGCCAATCTTGTGCACAAATAAGACCTTCAACTGTCTATTATAAGAAGATTATAATTAAGAAAAGTTGAAACATAATACAACATATTATTACTTATAAGCAACTAACCAACGGTCTATACCTTGGGATTTAAGGAGCTTCTATAGTCATCGAGAGTACGTCCTCCGGTACTGAATGCAGATTCAGATGAAACGGTACTGACCGGGACGACTAGCACATCACGAGCCATACGTGCAAGGATAAGATATCTTCCTGCATTCACTCTCCACCACCCTAATAGATCATTCATCTTACCTGAAGTCCTCGGCTCAATCAAATATGCATCAAGCTCAGATGTAGCAAATTCACCATCAAAACCGCAATCGTCATCAAGTTGTCCAAATAGTTTTTCAAAAAACGTATTACCTGGGGTAATAAACTCATTGTCTTCATGTAGTCATAAGAATATAATAAGTAATAATAATATAAGTTTAAAAGTTAAAGGAAGTAATTTACCTCCCCCTCCATGTAAATTAGAACTTGATGAAACTTGAGTACCCGAGTCTTGAGAACGCTGAGTAGTATACAAAACCTTATACTGCTCAAACAATCTAGAAGTGTAGTCTTGACTTGTTGTGATAATTCTTTACCTTTTTCCACCCCTGTATAGCTCCAAGACCCTTTTCCACCATAAGGAACTTCTGTGTCGGATTTAGAATAATAGCAACAAAGATCAACATATTCATCTTCTCCAAACTGCCCCAATACTTATCACATGTTACCTTCATCTGAATGGCCATTGAACTACAATCAATATCATCACTACTCATCAACTGATTCAACACATCGATGAGGTGACCAATGTGGTAGAAAACATTATTGATCGTCACATAAGATGATCCTGACACATCTTTAGTGAACTTATAAAACTCAGCTAAAAACTTCACAAGAAGCTCAATCTTCTTCCACTCATCTGTAGTAATAGCCCCTAAGCAATCATCATTACCTCCTCTTGGAGTATCAATCCGGTCAAAAACAAGCTTGTATTTCAAAGCAACATCAAGCATCAAATAAGTGGAGTTCCATCTAGTAGCTACGTCAAGGACTATATTCCTTTTCCATTCAGTTTTCAACCTTTTAGCTTCTTCTCTAAACACATGTAGTCTAGCAGGAGAGTACCTTACATACCGGACAATGGATCTCACTTTTTCAACACAAGTCATATGCAACTTCAAACCATCATTCACAATCAAATTACCAATGTGAGCTACACATCTCATATGCATGTTATGTCCACTATAAATGCATGATCCATTTGCTACACTCATTTCTTTCAAGGTATCACACATCACATCATTAGAACTAGCATTATCAACAATGATGGTAAACAACTTAGCATCTAAACTCCACGCTCTCAAACAATCATCAATCCCTCTAGCAAGTGATTCACCCCTATGACTAGTTATCTGACAAAAATTCAATATCCTCCTCTGCAAATTCCATTCATTATCAATAAAATGAGCAGTTACAACCATGTAGTTAATTCTTTGAACTGAAGTCCATGTGTCAGTAGTCAAACTAACTCTTTGACAATTCTTCTTCAACCAACCATACAATGCAACCTTTTCATTCAAGTACACTTCAAAACAATCTCTAGAAACAGTGTGACGCGAAGGTACTTTAAAAGTAGGACAAGTAGTAGCAACAAATCTTTTAAAACCACATTTTTCCACTTGCCTAAAAGGCAATTCATCAAGAATAATCAATTCAGCCAAAGACTTTCTAGAATTAGCTTGATTTAGCACCCAACTCTTTACTTTACATTGTCCACTTTCAGCAATTTCTTCCAAGACAATTTTAGATTGGGTACCTTTACTTTTGTTGGACGGATTTTCTACACATCACCCAAGATGACCGGTCAGATTTGATGTGCCATTAGTCCTTTGTTCAGCTGCAAACGTCTTGCCACAATGGATGCACTCGACCCTTAACTTTTGATTCTCATCACGGTATTGTTTGTAGTGATCCCAAAACATCCCTTTTTCCTTTTTCCTCTTAATTACGTCGATGTAAACTCTGTTGACATCACTTGGTGTTTGTGGAGTTGGTGCAACAGAACTTGGTGCCGATGTAGTTGGTGTGGTACTTGGTGGTGGTAGGTTCGTTGACGGAGGAAACGTCACTTCTTCATTCCCATCATCAGGATGATAAGAATTTGTTGATGTATCCGAAGCTGAAGCGGTTGGAGAAGATAATCGAATTCTTTTGGCGGTAGATTTCTTCCTTCCTCTTGGTACTTGGGAACTCAACATCTATTCAAAAACAACATGAGCAGTCAACAATCAAAGAATCAGATAAAATACACATTTGTGACAGTCACATAAATACTTATGTTCTACCAACTACAGTAGAGCTCATGTCAGTTGGTTGCTACACCAACATTTTGATGTCAAGATTCAATTTACCACCCAAAAACTATTTTACAAACCATTACCAAGCTCACAAGCAAAGCAACAAAACAGAAGTTAATACAAGTTGTTGTCTTATTCTTGCAAGGTATTTTCAGTCTTTGGTCTATTTTCAATCTTTGGTCTATTCTTGCACACAATTACAGTAGAGAAAAGGGTAAGCACAACACAGAGAGAGAGCAATATCAAGCATCAAATAAGGGTAAGCACAACACAAAGAGAGAGTAATAAGCACAGTCTTTGTTCACTTCAGCAATTGAGAAGAGAAGACTCAGAAGAGAGTTAAGACAAGAGACTCACAGTCACAGTGAAAGAGAGAGTGGGTCGGACTGCCTGGACGAATGGGTCGGACTGCCTGGACAAATGGGGCGGAGGAGGCGAATGGGTCGGACTAGAGTCACTGGACGAATGGGGCGTCGGATTGCCTGGGCGACTGGCAAATGGCTCGGAGGGTGGAGAATGGGTGGAACACTAGAGTCTGGAACTAGGCGACTGGGCCGGACTGGCGACTCGGTTGTTGGCCGACTGGGCTGACCAGTGACTGAGGCGGAGGTCCGGAGGAGGCGACTCGGTTGTTGGTCCGGAGGAGGCAAATGAGTCGAATAGTCGAAGAAGTTCACTTTAGCCAGCCCTAAATCGCGATAATCCGTTCCCCTTTCCCAATTTTCCTAATGTGAAAGAGCTGCTATTTTTTTTTTTAATAAAATGCACCGTTGCGGTTTGCGGTTCGAACCACAAATTTGCGGTTCGGTTGACGAACCAAACCGCAAAACACAAAATGCCGGACCGCAAACCGAACCAATTGAGTGCAGTTCGGTTGCGGTCCAAACCGCAAAATGCGGTTCGGTTGCGGTTCGGTGAACCGAACCGCAACCTGCTCAGCCCTAGTGAAAAATTCTGGTATGTGAAAAATTCATTCCAGAAAATAAAAAAATAAAAAAAGACAAAAACAATAAAAATAAAAATAAAAAATAAATCAGTAATTATAAATTAAAAATTACACTTACATAACAAATAACAAATATTTTTTTTTTAAGAAAAGAGAGGAGTTAAGTATTTTTGCCTACCATTAAATGAAAGTGGTAAAAAATTATGGGGTACATTTACTAAACACAAAACTAAAAAAGGCATAGTAAGCTAAATTCTTTTTAAGTTTAAAATATGACATGCACATTTTTTAAGAGTAAAAGGAGTTCGCAAATATTGTCCCGCGGCCTCAACCAAATGGTTTATGACGGCGGTGCTAGTAGATGCATTATCAAGTGAAAATGAAGAAACTCGACCTTGTAAATTAAATTTTTGTAAAACCGCTTTATCATGCTTGAAATGTATGTTGCATCATATATTTGGCTGAATGACGAAATGCAATAACAGATTTATGCAAAAAGATACCGCTATCAATAAGATGTAAAGTAATGCCATGTAAAAATGTTTTTGTAATTGTGTACTACAAATAGAAACTTGATGCGAAAAGATGCCAAAATCGAAAGAATTTTGTCTTTATTTTGTACGTAAGATTTGGAAACTAATTTAGGAACGATTTTGCAAAAAGTTGGTTTAAAAGAAGGTTTAAGATATTTAGTGTTATATGCTCAAACTTCTTCATGTTCCGCATAAGAAATGCATGAGAACGTATAGCATCGGCTAATCCTAAACTTTCTTCACTATGGTTATACATAAATAAAGGAGATTGAGAGGAAGAAGATGCAAACCCGTGGGACAATTGTGATTGTCCTCATGATAGCTTTAGCTTTTCAGGATGAATTTTTTGCATGTGCGTTTACAAATGTCCCATAGCCGCCCTTCGCCTTCCACTTGTACACCTTTGAACAAAATTTGCATGAAACTTGACAATATTCGTTCACCGCCTCACCCTTCGTGTAATGCTTCGTAAAAATCTCGGATGTAAGCATTTTGGTGGAGGTACTTGTCGAGATGCACCTTGTGACATTTCGGGCATTTGAGTTTTACTTTCTTAGGTGCTATAGAAGGATTGAGAAAAAATTTTGTCAGTCGGGTTTGCCATTACGAGATTGAGATGAATTCAAGAAAGATGAGAAATCGAGAATTATGAGAATACGAGATTAAGAGTAGTAGAGAGAGTTGAAAGCGTAGGAAGATATTGTTGGATAAAATGGAAGAGGGGATGGGTATTTATAGAAATTAGGAAAGAATTTTTTTTTCTTCATTTTTTTAAAGAAGTCAATTATTTATATATTTTTTTTTAAAAAATACTATGCAACGGCTACTTGCCGTTGCACAGGTGGGCCCTGCCTAACGACAAGAGCCATCGGCGGGGATGCAAACAACCGTTTTCAAATGGCTCTTTGTTACCAAACAGGTCGTTTAACCGTCGGTTTAGTCCATTATTTAATTAAAAAAACTTGATGATCTTTGCATACACTAAGATATGTATCACTATTAGTATTGTATGAGGTAAATGTCAGATAATCTGACTAGAGTTGAGGCTTCCTCCGATTATTTAGAATTTATATGCTTTTGTAATGTTGGAGAAATAAGTATAAGATCTTTATAATAAATATAATGTTTATGTCTAAGGAAGCTTAATGATCTTTGAGGAAAATAGTCTAGGTTCTAGGGATTAAAAAAGGATGAATTGTTACTGACACGATTTATTCATAGGGGTCTCAAGTATTAATCTATTCTAGTTTATACAACTCAATTTTATTCAATTTTTTTTCCCTTCCGTGTTTGTTGTGTTCTTGTGTGAACTTTAATGTCCTTTTAGCTCAAATATTAGGATTTGAGTTCCTAATAAAAACACATGATCAACAAAAAAAAGGACAATTGAAACACGAGACAAAAATGAGAAATTGACAATGTACCTTGAAAGAAGCTTTTAACTCCATTAGCTTTTCGAGAATTGTGAAGAAGCATCAACCTCGTATGTAGGATGAGTTAGTCAAGAAAAAATGAAACAATATAGTTAAAAGATATCCAAATTAAGTGAAAAATTCTTTGAAAGGCCGAACCATATGCAGTGAATACTCATGAAGAAATCTGTCTTCACTATTGTCTCTGCTCAAACCGCGTTCCAAGAAGAAAACAATGACGGTTGCCTAAATTGAACGTAGCCAAACACCTTCCCAATGTAGTACCGAGTAGAAATTTGTCATATTGACTTCAAATTGAAGAATTTCGCCGTGCAGTCGCCTTCGTTCAAGAGCAGCAAGGATTGAAGGATTGAATCATCATTTTTTTTTCTTCTCCAGATTTCACATTAAACAATTATGCGCCTAACAATGCGCATAAAGTTAACCCATTCCTTTTTAAAACCCCTTGTGCGTGATAGGAGGCATACGTGTAAAATAATGCGCGCAACCGAAAGCGTATATAACTTGGCGTAACTCTAGAAATACATTGGCGTGCATATAGCTTTCGGCATTAGTATATTGCAACAACTATTTTTAGTTCCCAAGCTGTAGATATTATTTAATATTAAACCATATATATATATATATTAAAAATAATGAAAATAAAAAAAATAATGTTTAACTAATATAACTTTTCTTAATACTTATTTATTAATAATTAATTTGAGTAGTTTTTCATGCAAAATAAGAGATGGAGAAAAATTACGAGACACTTGTGCCTCAAAAACTTGTAGCAATAGGTCCTCTTGACTTGATGTCTTGGAAAATCTTTTAGTTCTACAGTTCTTCTTTTAACCGCAAGATCTCAAAAAACTTGATGGACCCTCTTTACTTTCATCCAAATAGTAGGCTAAGTGATAGAATATGTAAATATTGTAAATAATGGCCTCCCTTTGTAATTATGTAAGTACGCTTTTTTATTAATATTACTCATCGATCGATGGAAATCCCAAGGGGAATTTATCCACAATCTCACATGGTATCAAACTTTTCTTTCCTCTAACCACTTTCCGCTATTTTTTTCCGGCGACAAAACCCTAGTTTGCCCGCCTGCAGCTGCGTAGAGGCTGCCTCATGTGCTCTCCGGTCTTCATCTTCGGCCAACCACACGTCACCTCCACCGCCGCCACAACCTTTCCCTTCACTGATTCTCTCGATGGATGCAGACGAAAATCTTCTTTCCACTCTGCCCTCGGAATCTCCAATATCAAAAATAATATTGCCATCGTCCTCGACCATGCCACTCCATATGCTTCTTGGGTTACCTTGTTTCGTGTTACTGCGAAAGCCCACAATGTTCTCAATCATATCGACGAAAAGGTTCTCAAACCAACGAACATTGATGATTCGTTATGGCTCCAACTTGACGTTGATGTCCTTCAATGGATTTACAGTACGGTATCATGGGATATTCTTTGCAAATCCTTGACTATGATGATATTTCCCTGCAATCGAGTCAAATATATCTTTCAAGATAACCAAAACACCCGTGCCGTCTACCTCGAACACGAGTTCTTAAATTGTAAGTTATCTGGTTTTGCCTCTATTAACGCTTACTGTCTTCAACTCAAGTCTTTGGTGGATCAACTCAAAGGAGTTAGTTCACTGGTTCCTGAAACCCGTCTCGTTGTTCAACTTATTTTGGGCTTACCTATTGAGTATAATGTTGTGGCAAGTTTTATTCAACAAACAGAACCACTTCCGAGCTTCACCAAGGCTCGTTCTCATATGCAGCTTGAGGATACTCGAATGACGTCTTTATCAACCTCCAGGTCATCACCAACAACGGTACACCAATCTCTGGCTTGCAATCGCAGCCCCAGTCCGGCTCGTCTACTGCAGCACCGGACTCGTCACCTCACCGGCGTGGTCGAGGTCGGAAGGGCGGGCAACAAACCTCTTGAGACGGCTCACCAACCCCATCCCACTTCGCTTGGCACCCTCCAGCCTGGTATCCAACGCAGCAGCCCACGCTTGACGGCCCTGCTCCTCCGGCCTGGTATATGGCCCAATCTTAGACATTGCCCAATCCGGCCCCCTTGCCCATATCCTCAGCAACCTCAACAAAGTGCTCTTGGGCCCGGCCCACTTCAGCAATTCCAACAGGCCAATTTTGCTTCAGCTCCTCAACCCACTACTTTGGATCAATCCTTTCCTTCCATGTCCTTAAATCCGGAGGTTTATTACTGATACATGGACACGGACGCTACCTCACACATGACGAATAATCTAGGTTCTCTCTCATCTTTTTCACATAATGGTTCATTAAATTCGATATTTGTTGGGAATGGTATGTGTGTTCCTTCTACAGGTATTAAAGTACTACTCTTCCCATCACTAAAGCACCACTCCACCTATCCAATGTCCTTATTGTCCCACAAATTGTCAAAAATTTAGTGTATGTTCGACATTTTACAACTGATAACAGTGCTTCGGTAGAACTTGACCCTTTTGGTTATTCTGTGAAGGATCTACACATGGGGATCACACGTCTAAGGTGTAATAATTCCGGGGATCTCTATCATGTCACACGTCTTCCTACCCGTCTCCATCACTCTCTTTCCGTCGAGTCCTCCAGCCTTTGACATGCCCATCTTGGTCATCCTGGAGCTCTAGTTTTTTATTTACTTAGATATTCTTCTTTCATTAAATGTAATAAATCAACCGTGACTCCTCTTTGTCATGCTTGTCAATTAGAAAACATCATATATTGACTTTTGATCGTTCTACAACTTGTTATGTTGCACCTTTTGACATTATTCATAGTGATCTTTGGACGTCTCCTATCCCGAGTCGAGAAGGTTTTATATACTACTTACTTTTACTTGACGATTTCTCCCATTTTCTATGGGTTTATCCGATCAAGTTTAAGTCTCAAGTGCTTGAACTTTTCGTGCAATTCCACCAACTTGTCAAAACACAATTTCACCTACCTATCAAAAGTTTCCAATGTGACATGGGAGAAGAGTTTAACAACACCAACTTTCAAAAGTTTTTTGTTGATCATGGCATTGTCTTTCGTTTCTCATGTCCTCACACCTCTCCCCAAAATGACAAGGCCAAACGAATCATTCGAACAATCAATAACATGATGCGTTCACTTTTATTTCATGCATCCATTCCAATCTCCTATTGACCCCATGCCATGGAGATTTCTTGCTATCTTTTAAACATCCTCACATCCTATTCTAATCAAAATAAATCTCCTACTCAGGTGTTGTATCTTACTATACACTCTCTAGCTCATGTTGGAGATTTGTGCTAAGTCTCAACGGAACCATTGAGCTTGTTGTCGAGACAAGGTGCAATAAGTTACTCACATGTGTGTCACGATGGTATGGGTTGCGGGAGGCAAGCCAAGTGACCGGCACTTAGAGTAACTAGTGATTACGGGGTAAAATTATGGAAGCTAATTAAATTAAAATAAACAAAAGGACATGGCTATCACGGCTATGTTGAAAGTTAGTTTAGTTGAGCCTCATGACTATCATGGGACATTGTCTTGACTCAGTCATGACAATGCCATTACTTGGCAAGAGCGTTATTGGCCTTGCCAACGCCTAGGCCATTTTGCGGCAGAAATTGAGAGCCCGCCGCTTTGTGTTTTTGGGACACATTATGGAGCGTTCTTTCGGGCATTCCTCATTATATTAGCTCAAGAAAGTTGTTACAAATTTTGAGAGATATCCAAGCACAAATGTCCATTGAGCTCCAAGAAGCTAGCTAGTGAGCTGCTCGATGAGCTAAGCTAGTTTGAGCTAAGCTCATGTGTATTAGTTGACCTTGGAGCTTCACCTAGCTATAATGAGTTAGTCAAAGCTCATTGATGAGAAAAAAGTCGGGCCGAAAAAGCTAGCTGAAATTTGGGCTTTTTGATGGCCCAATTGAGTTGGGCTTGGGCCAAAAAGTGGTTATGTAACCCTAACTTCTCTCAACCGCCAATAACCGTTTGTAACCGCGTTCAACCGCTTTAGTGGCGGTTATTCTCCCCAAAACCGTGGCCCCCTATGCCTATAAAAGGGAGAGCCATTTGCACTTGATTGTACATTCGTTTTTGCAACAATAAAGCTTCTAGTTCCATTGTATTGACATTGGATAGGCCTTCTTATAAGCTTGTTTGCAAAACTCGAAAGACCAGTATAGTTCCTTTGTATTGACAAAGGATAGGCATCCATCTTAGTTTGGTTTTGTATTGATAAAACCTAGGAATACCTTTTCTACAAAGTAAGACAAGTAAGTCTCTTACTTAGTCTTTGTAACGTGTAACGTTTTATCCCACTAAGGTATTTGGATATTCCCGGTGTAGGGGAGAATACACTTAGAAGGAAAATTCATTTATGAATGACTCATTACATTATCCAAGTCAATGGTTTTAACATATAACAACCGGTTTATAAGACGTGTAATTGAACTTAACTTCTATTAGAGTTTTGTCTACTCCTTTTTGGAGATTACAAACTCTTACTTGAGTTTTGTCTACTCCTTTGGAGACTACAAACTCTTGATTGAGTTTTTTCTACTCCTTTGTGGAGATTACAAACTCTTAGTTGAGTTTTTGTCTACTCCTTTTGAGACTACAAACTCTTGATTGGGTTTTGTCTACTCCTTTACGGAGATTATAAACTCTTAGTTGGGTTTTGTCTACTCCTTTGTGGAGATTACAAACCCTTGGTTAATAACTAGTTTTTAGTTCAAGATAATTATATTAATTTGTTTGGCAATTGGGAGAACCGTCTACTCACATAAGTGAGACTACGGCCCTTTGGTCTAAAACCGGACACCGAAAATCCAACAGCTCATCTCCAGGTTTTTGGTTGCCTTTTCTATCTGTGTGCTCCAAAAGGTGTGTGCAAAAAGCTTTAAATTTATAACCGAGAATAAAGCAAAAGCGAACCCGCAGTGTACGGATCAATCGCAACAATAACAAATATTATAGGGTCGAACATATGGATTTGGTGAAATCAAAATCGATAGGAAAATCTAGCAAAGAAAATATGCCACTATTGATAATAAAGATAAAGTCTTGTGTAATAATTGGGAAAAGGATTTTAGAGATCAAAGTATCCAATTGTGGTTTTTGATTCAACATTTCTAAAGATATATGGACAAAGTTGGGATTGAAAGGTATATGTTCTAAAATGGGATAATGAACGGTGAAGTTCCACTACCCACTTATCTCAACCAAATGCTCTAAATAAAGGATGTTGAGTCTCGATAAGATAGAGGATCTAAGGGAAGGATTATACTCTCAAATCTAACACCAAACCAAGGGAATCAGGTAAATTCACAAAGGTAAGGGTTTTAGTACACTCAACCTTGATAGAGGGTTTTGAATTCTCTATTACCTAGATCTTGTAATCGTTGGCAACCAAGAACGGGAATCACAGGGTAAGTCTCTTCCCACACTCGTATATAGGTTAGAAATGTTCAACAAGGCTAGGGTTTAAGCAATCTTTACTCAAAGATTAAGAATGAAGCAAGGTAGGTACGACATAAGAGAAAATCGGGTTGTTCATCATCATAAATCGGTCGATTTACTCAAGAACATACCGATTTTTCTTCTATGCAATGATTAATTTCAACTCTCAGGGTCCAATCTCAACGTGAGGTTTATTGTATCATCATCTCAACCACAATCTTCAACCAATCATCCTAGAATAACAAGGGTTTTAGCCAAAAATACACATTATCAAAATCAAAGAAGATATTACTTCAAGAAAATCAAGAATGTGGGAAAACTTTGAATCTTGAAATAAACCAAACAAAACGTTTAAACAAGATTCAATCCTTCAAAAACTTAAATAAAAACTCAAAACAAACTCCAATTTTGCGTTCACAATGACAAAATAATAATCAAAACTCACAAAACCTCAAGAACAACTTTCTTGACTCGATCTTGGACTCCGATCTTCAGAACTTCCTTCCTTCGATGCTTCCTTGTTGTTTCTTCAAAGATACTGAATGGTATTGGATGCCCTAGATGGTGGTGAGACGTCCTCTATTTATAGGAAATAGCTAGGGTTGAAATTTGATCTTATTGTTACAATCCTACTCTGAATCGGAGGATTAAAGATAGAACTCGAGTCAATTACAAAGAAATCGGTCGATTTTTATCATGTCTTGA
Organism: Fagopyrum homotropicum; assembly: GCA_033239125.1. Taxonomy (NCBI): domain Eukaryota; kingdom Viridiplantae; phylum Streptophyta; class Magnoliopsida; order Caryophyllales; family Polygonaceae; genus Fagopyrum; species Fagopyrum homotropicum. The sequence continues at coordinate 28,489,013 of BSWB01000006.1, forward strand.
TCCGATTTTTCTTCGCTGAGCGTGTTATGTTTTAGTACCGTCTTATATCTTCTATTGTGATATCTTCTCATATCTTCTTCTATCTTTAAGCTCCATTCCTGATCCTTTATGATGTCATGCTCGATATTGCTTCATTTCCGTACCAAAATTCCATCGTTTTACCTACAATTACAAAAATAACGTGTGTAGACCTCTATTCTCGAAATATATATGAATATGGACTTTAAGGCTCACAAACCTCATCAAATGTATGTAAAATTGAGGTGATATACTCGTATATGCATATAATTGCATATAATTCATGTCATCAAAAATTCCCCGAACCATCAAAATACCCCATACTTGCCTCTTCTCATATCTTCTTCTATCTTAGGAAGATCGATCTATTAAAGAACTTCACTACCACCATAGCATAATTAGTGGGAGAAGCAATTGCTTCAATCCATCTTGAAACGTAATCAACAGCTAGAAGTATGTATTGGTTTCCACAAGATGATGGGAAAGGTCCCATGAAGTCTATTCCCTGTACATCGAAGATCTCAACCTCTTGAATGTTGTTAAGAGGCATTTCGTCCCTTCTTGATATATTCCATGTTCTTTGACAAGCATCGCAAACAACAACAAAGTTGTGCACATCTTTAAATAGAGTAGGCCAAAAGAAACCGGATTGGAGTACCTTAGCGCTAGTTTTGTGTGAACTAGCATGTCCGCCACAAGGTAGTGAAGGGAAATGGCGGATAACGCTCTCTACTTCATCATCCAGAATGCACCTTCTAATTATTCCGTCCGGACCTCTCTGGAAAAGGAGAGGTTAATTCCAATAGTATTGCTTAACATCCTTGAAGAACTTCTTCCGTTGTGCATATGATAATCCTGGAGGTATTCTTGACAAACCAAATAATTAACAAAATCAGCATACCAAGGTTCATTACCTCTTGTGATCTGTTGAAGGCATTCCTCGATTTCATCGAATTGTTCATCCAGAAAGGAATCGTCTATAGGTAGATCCTCATCCTTGCTTGTGAGATGAGAAAGTCGGCTTAGATGATCCGTCATCGAGTTCTCGGATCCTTTCTTATCACGGATCTCTAAGTCCCAACTCTTGTAGAAGGAGGATCCATCTAATAAGCCGTGGTTTCGCATCTTTCTTTGTGAGCAAGTAGCGGACAATTGTGTGCTCGGTGTAAACGATCACTTTCGCTCCCACAAAGGTAAGAACAAAACTCCTTGAAAGCATAGACCATTGCCAATAGCTCTTTTTCCGTTGTAGCATAGTTTAGTTGAGCTTCATCTAGCGTCTTGATAGTTTATAGATGGCATGAGTGCGTCCATCCTTCTTTTTCCCAAGCATCGCTCCTACAACTACATCACTAGCATCGCACATGATCTCAAAAGGAAGGTTCCAATCCGGTGGCTGAATTATAGGAGCTGAGATTAAGGCTTCAATAATCCTGTAGAAAGCATCTAGGCAATATTTCAAAAACTTAAAAACCACATCTTTCATTAGTAGGTTAGTCAATGGTTTAGAAATCTTATAAAAGTCTTATATAAATCTCCTATAGAAACCTGCGTGACCAAGAAAACTTCTGACTCCTTTCACCGATGTTGGCGGAGGTAGTCTTTCAATGGTCTCGATCTTTGCTCTATCCACTTCAATTCCGCGGTTAGAAGCCATGTGTCCTAAAACAATGCCTTCACTAACCATAAAGTGAAACTTCTCCCAATTCAAGACAAGGTTAGTGTCTTCAAATCTTTGAAGAACTAGAGAAAGGTTAGCTAGACAATCATCAAAAGAAGAACCATAAACTGAAAAATCATCCATAAAAACCTCCATGATGTTCTCAATGTATTCGGAGAAGATGACCATCATACATCTTTGAAAGGTGGTTGAAGGGTTGCAAAGTCCGAATGACATCCTTCTATAAGCAAACGTCCCCCAAGGGCATGTGAATGTGGTCTTGTCTTGATCATCGGGATGAATGGAAATCTGAAAGAAACCACTATATCCATCTAAATAACAAAGTGGGAGTGTTGTGCTAACCTTTCACGCATTTGATCGATGAAAGGAAGAGGGAAGGGATCCTTCCTTGTTGCAACATTCAACTTTCGATAATCGATGCACATTCTCCATCCCGTCACTATGCTTGTAGGAATGAGTTCGTTGTTTTTGTTAGTTACAACGGTCATTCGTCCCTTCTTCAGAACTACATGAACGGGGCTCACCCACTTGATATCGGATATCGGGATGATAATTCCTGCATCAAGAAGCTTAAGAATTTCCATCTTCACAACCTCTTTCATGATCGGATTTAATCGTCTTTGAGGTTCTCGTGAAGGCTTGTGGTTATCTTCCATCAAAATCTTAAGCATACGCAAAGAAGGTTTAATGCCAACAAGATCATCAATAGTGAAACCTAAAGCTTTCTTGTGTATTCTTAATTCATGTATCAATCTATCAAGTTCATCTTCCGCTAAGTTAGCATTTACAATAACCGGACAAGTAGAATTCGGTCCTAGAAATGCGTACCTTAGATGTGATCGAAGAGGTTTTAATTCCAAGGTTGGTGAATCCTTAGTTGATGTATTCTGACCTGGAGAGGTGATTGGGAGAACCTCTGAAGTCGAGGGAGGTGCGTTGTTGCATTCAAGAATGCTTGCAATTAATTCCGAAAAGTCGCAAAAGTATCAGGAAAATCGGTCGATTTTTCTGATGAGTCAATTTTTGAGTCGTTCTCGGCTACGAATTTTGATAAATCGATTGAATTTATGTTTTTTATCCAAGGAAATCGTTCGATTTTCCTTTAGTGATCCGATTTTTCGAGCTTTTTCCGTAGCTTCTTCTAGTACTATAAACTCAGCTTTGATGTAACACCCCAAATTCTCGGAACTCGGGGAGCTACAGGTTAGGACCTCACAATGGGTCCCGACCTTGGTTTAACAACAATTTTACAAGGATCTTACAACAAGGCACAAATGTATTTAAAACAATTTCAAAACATAATAATTTATTTAATGAATGTACACATGGGACAGCCTTACAAAAACATCTATATATTTATATAACATGCATGCCGACTTGAAGACTCCCCCGTCCCCATCTAATGAGTACGTGGACCCGGCTGACCATCCGTCCCGGATCTCTCTGCAACTGTTTATCTCAACAAATCTACAACACGGATAAACCGTTAGCTAACAGTCTAAATATCAGTAGAATAAAGATAGCACAAACACAAACAAGGTAACATAAACACCCATCATGCTGGCACACAATTCGGTTATTATCTGATAGCTTAGGTGATTCACTTTATTCCGTTTTAAAGTTGTGGCACGAGAAGTCTTAAGAGTTCTCGCCTCCGTTCCTTATCCAACTGGGTGTAGGTCTAGCTTACCTCCGCCGGTAGCATCACTACAAACCGAGTGTGGACTAGTCCCTAAAGAAACCCCCAGCGCCCTCAAGCTAACTAAGCAGAATGCCACCGCCCGTTACTCTTAGGCCAGTGTATAGGTCGGTATATAATTACTATTAAATACAACTATAAACACATCATTCAAACACTACTATCATTATCCATACTCATATCCAGAAGCTAGCTAAGTAAGCCCAAAGGACTTACCTGAATCAAACCACAACTCTCACAATCTCAACTCGGTCTGCAACCGTAGAAAACTCAAACGCCTGTCATACAAGGCACATGTATCAAAATATATCTCATAATCTTAGAAGTCTATAACTTCTAAGATGCTCAATCTCATCAAGAGAAAATTACTAAAATGCCCTCTTAAGGTAAAATAACTATTTTACCCCCGGTTCCGAAACTTCCAGATTTGTCTATCTCTTAGTTTCAAACTCCCATTGGAACCCATTTCCACAATCTAGTTTTGGTAAATATTTATAATAGTTACACAAATTCCTAGATTTTTACAGAAGTCGATAAGGTCCGATTTTTGGGTTAAGATACGAGGCTTGAATGAAAAGATAAAAATTCCGGAATAAATCTCTAGATCCTATATGATATGCATACTAGTCATAGGAGCAAAGATCTCTAAAAAAATATCCGACCATAACTCCTGCATAAATCTCTAAAGATGCTTCCAAAATCCAGAAATTTCATACTTAGCCAAATTTTGTGTAATTTCACAACTGCTCAACCAGTCTACTTTGAGCTCCTATAGATCCAGATCCAACCGTCGGATCGGTCTTAGCTTCTGATACATAACAGTATGCAACTCCCTCTATATCATACCAGAAATTGAACGGTGAAAAATAAATCTAAAGCATCGAAACACAGACTCAAAGTCGACTGCTCGCACATATTTCTGGAAAGGCAAAACATGAACTGCAAGAGGTCTAGGCTTCGAGACTCACCAGCGTAACTCAAGGCTCTATATTGGTACCCAGGAGGTCACAAGTTCGACTCCTGCTGCAGACAACAACATCAAGGGTTATTCATTTCTTCATCATCCAAGTATCGACAGAAGACAAAGCGAGTTGCTTACCCGAATGGTCTATGGCACAGAGGGGCATCTCTAGTTCGCTCTTAGGTCTTCAACCACTGTAGGAGACGTGCCTGCGCCAGAGACTCAAGGATGAGTCGATTGCATTAGGATCTCGACCACTACTAGGGATGGTAAAGGCGGTCCGTCATCTGTAAACGTATGCCACAGGAAGCTTCACATCTTTAGAGAGTAGCAGATACCGAGTCACTAAGGAGGAGGAGGAAGCTTACCTAGCCCGATGTGGTCGGCCTGTGCACGAGTAAGGAAGACGTTCGGTTGTGGATGCAGGGAAGGGACGCCCTACACGAAGGGGTTGAGGACTAGTGTTGGCGGATGACAGGACTCTCCATCTTGGGATCGCACTGTCTGTGCAGGAGAAACCGATCTGCTGTTTCCCACGTCCAAGGTTGAGATCTGCGTGTTGCGCTCGATTGCTAGCAGTAGGGCAGGAAGGCATCACAGCTGGGATTAGGAAGGAGATCTATACATGTGCAGAGGGTCAAAGGCTCACCACCGCCCGGTTACTGGTTGTGCAGAAGGGAGACGTCCGGCTACAGGTCCACTGCTACGAGGCTGCTCCCTGGTGCGTTTCTTCATCGGATGCAATTGCTGTACGTGTGCAGGAGGGATCTGCTAGGCATGGAAAGTATCAGACGGGGGAGTAAAGGAAGGCGTGATCTGCGGAGGAGTTGCGGTCTTGGAATTGTCCAGAACGTGGCCCTGTTGTGTGCTCTTGGGCTGGAGAGAAGGTGAGGGCCAGCTGTTCCTCTTCTTCTTGCTGGACTGGACGTGTCATTGGGCCAGCACACCAACGAGGCTACGCTGGTTGTAGCAAGGCAGGCGTTGGGATGGAGTAGGACAAAGGGTTGGGCTAAAAACAATGTAAGTATAGGAGTGGGGTGATGTTGTCAAGGCTTTGTCACAGCTGTTACGTCTAGGAATAGATGTGATGTGCACGCAATAAGTCTTAAATTTATACTCGTTATAATTATCCTAACTCCTAGCGAACCCGCAGTGTACGGGACGTTTGTAGAAAGGTAAGTATTCCGAGGTCGAACACAAAGACTAAGGTGAAATCGAGTCAAGCAATGATCAAAGATAGTGTGAATCTAGACTAAGATAAGGTGAGGAACAAAGAAAATGGAAAACACAATGTTTTTGTTGGTTTTTGTGGTGATTAAACAAAGATCACAAGTCAAGCAAAGTAATAAAACAACTAACAAATTAAGCTAGCAAACGAGTAAGTCACACAAAGCACAAGTGTGTGATCAAGAGAGGAAAGTAGATTCTAGAGGTCAAGATTCCCGGTTATGGCATTGGATTCAAGGTTCTAAAGATTCTAAGGACTAAGCTGCGGTGTTGGGAAAAAGTGTTTCACTAATGTAAGCAATTACCGGGTAGGTCTCTCACTTTACTAGTCCCGTATCTAACTCCTATTACCGGGTAGGTCTCAAGGGTTTAGAATGAGGAATTCCGCACAAACTAGATACTACTTAAGGGGTAACCCTCTCCTTACCGGGTAAGTCTCGGAATAGGGAAATCTCAAGCAATAATCCTAGCACACTCGATCTAATAGCGGCTTATGAGGCTCACTACTACCTAGAGTTCATCTTCTAAGGTATCTAAGATCGGAAATCATCGGGTAGATCTCTTCCCTTACTTAGATTGGTAGCGTTAGGTGATCCTAAGCTAAATTAAGCTTAATAAACACTAGGATTTAAACAACCAAGCACCCTAACTTGCAGATTCATCATTTAAAGAGCAACAAAAGAATAAATCGGGCTGTTCTACAGATAAATCGGCCGATTTATCTGATGAACAGGTCGATTTTTCCTTCTGTTGTGAGTTTCGTGCATATAAATCATCCTAAACTAACATATAAGTCCATCCTATCATCACCCAAGCCATAACCATCAATCCATCACTCCAGAATCACAACAAACTAGCCAATAATATGCATATCAAGATCCAAAATCATCAAACAAGCATACATGGTGTTCATGGATGAGAAATGAAAGATGAGTAAGCAAAATCAATAAATCTCAGCCAAATCCAAGTTGTAGAAAGACTTACAAACTCTAAAATGAAGATTCAAAACGTTCTTAACAATCCTTGCAATTAGTTCTTCAATCCGAGACTACAAAATCACTCAAAATCACTCTAAACTCTTTAGAATGGTGTTCTTCTCCTTCCTTCAATCCTTGGGAGCTTTTCTTCTTCTCCAATCTTCCTCCAAGATCCAATGAGCTGTCAATGAGAGTGTGTGAGAGGAGAGATGCTCAGCAACCACCTGAAGGACCACTTATATTCTCCACCAAGAGCAAGGACGGACAAGAGATCGTGGGACACGTGGCTTAAGCTGTCAAAGCCTAAAAAATCGACCTAGCAGGAGAAAATCGGACGATTTATCTGCTTGTTGGTCCGATTTTCTTCAGCAGAAAGGTGTTATGCTCGTTTAGCCATGAGTTGATCCATTGCTCGCACCAATAGTGGTCTTTGTGTCCTTTGTTGCTCCAATTTTGCTCCTCCTTAGCCTTGGATGTGTACCATCATGAGGCTTGGTCCTCAAATGTATCGGTTAATGTCCAAAAGACCCCCGAAATACCTACAAAGCAACGCACAAGTCCGTGTAGACGTCTATCTCGACAAAACACGTGAATTGAGTGCAAACGTCGCGAATTTGTGCTAAACCATGCATGAATGAGTGATGAATCTATCTAAATGATTACCTAATCCTAAGTCATAAATCTTGTTATCAAAAATACCCCATACTTAAGGTTTGCTCGTCCCCGAGCAACTTCCCAACTATAGACTAGAGATGACATGATTTATGTATGCAGAAGAATGGCAAAATCTTTTTGGGTTTGTGCTTCTAATTTTTGATCACCTTCATAGTCGTGTTTCATGGCAATGGACAAGCAATTATGCATCAAATAGATGAAAGCATGGAAAGACAATTACACTTAACTTGATAGCATGCGATGAAATGTAAAGATGAAGAAGTCAAGATGATCATGAGCATGTCCAATCTAAATCACTTAGTCTTACACACATGCAAGTAGGTCATAAGGACTTGTGAAATAGAAGGCCAAGAAATGTTGTGATTAGGCGGGAATTTTCTAGGCTATGTGATGCTAATCCGGGAAAGGAACTAAACAACCACAACTTCACATTTCTTTTCAACTTCCCTCAAGTGTATATTTTTTTCTTCATTTTCTTTTCCTTCTTTTATTTTTGAGACAATGGCATTGGTGTACAAAAGCCGAAACCTTGGTGATTAGCCATTCTCGGGCTTTTTCTGTTTTTCGAGATGCATCCACACCGGGCACACATACCAAAGCTCGTTAGGATTATCGGTTTATTTGACTTTGGCAAGGCACCAACACCCGATCATGTGAAGTGTACCGAGTTACTTGTCATTTAAACCAATGTCCCCAAACCTATGTTTTTGTCTACACTTTCACAACAATTTCAGCATTCTATTCATGACATTCTTCATCAACATCTTCACCCCACACTTGCTTTTCACACACATCAACACACTAGCATGCTCCTATTCCCGGATGGGTCAAAAGGGGTCAAGTTTATCTCAATTGAGGTGCTCAAGCAACATGATCAAGATGAGAAGTAGAGGAAAATGAATTGCCTTAATCACTCCTAATTGATGTGCAAGAACTAGCATGCAATTTCGACTTTCAATACTCAATTCAATCAAGGCAAACATTCATGATCACAAATCATTGATGGTTTCAAGAGAAATACTTCAAGTCCACATATGCATCATCAATTAAACACACAAGGCCATCCATAGCCAATCCACAAGACAAGGTTCATCATTAGGGTCATATCCAAGCCTTAGAAGCACTAAAATTTTTTATTTTAAAATTTTCTGATTTTTTGGATTTTTCGAAATATGTATGTACAATGCAAGACATAATGAAACATATGACAAAACTAAACTATCCTAGATGCTAATCATGCAAGTGATCATGAAAACCCCACCCCATACTTAGAAACACATTGTCCCCAATGTGGAAGCTAAATAAAGAAGTGAAAGAGAGTCCTCACAATGTAAAATTGGTGATGCTTTGGTATTTCGGTTCACATTTGAATGATGATGGTGGATGATCGATCAAGGATGGTAGAGAGCTCTTGATGTTCGTTGTGGTGTCGGAACCCGCGCTTGGCATCGCAAGCCGTCCAAGTTCCACGTCCGCTCCACCCATGCTTGATTGGAGATCATCACTTTTCTTTACAGAGGAAAAATCGGCCAATAGCCCAGGAAAATCGGCCGATTTATTGATGAACAAGCCGATTTTTCTGGGTGTTTTCCTCTTCGTCCATGTGCTTGGATCTTGTTCCTTCAACTGGTACATGAGGCTTTCACATGACCTCCAACATCCCATAACTCATGACAATCAACAAGATCTAGCACCCAAAAACATAAAAGAAAAACAAAGCACACCAAGAGTGAGATTAAACAAAAGCAAGAAAAACACAAGGAAAAATATATACCAATGGGTTGCCTCCCATTAAGCGCTTCTTTAAGGTCATTAGCTTGACCAAATTCTGGAGCGTTTCAATCGAGGTGAAGCGGGGCAATCACTTCCACCGGGGCTTCCGGGATGTACTTCTTCAATCGATGCCCATTCACCTTGAAGTTACCACAATGATCTCCTCCTATCTCTACCGCTCCATGAGGAAAAACTTTCTTCACCACATATGGCCCGGTCCATCTTGATTTGAGCTTTCCGGGGAAGAGCCGCAACCTTGAGTTGAAGAGAAGGACAAGGTCTCCTTCACTCAACTCTTTCGGGATGATCCTCTTATCATGCCATCGTTTAGTTCTCTCCTTGTAGATCCGAGCATTCTCATATGCATCCAACCGGATCTCCTCAAGGGCGTTCATGTCAAGCAACCTCTTCTCTCCCGCCTCCTTGAGGTCAAAATTTAGCCACTTAATGGCCCAATAAGCTCTATGCTCCATCTCTACCGGAAGGTGGCAAGACTTGCCATAGACTAGCTTGTAAGGAGTGGTGCCAATTGGTGTTTTGAAGGCGGTCCTATATGCCCACAAGGCATCATCGAGCTTCATAGCCCAATCTTTTCTCGTCCTTGATACCGTCTTCTCAAGAATGGCCTTGATCTCCCGGTTGGAGATCTCCACTTGGCCACTAGTTTGGGGATGGTAAGGTGTTGCCACCTTATGAGTCACCCCATACTTAGCCAAAAGTGCTCCAAAGTTCCTATTGGTGAAATGCTTTCCTCCATCACTTATGATCACCCTTGGTGTTCCAAACCTAGGAAAGATCACTCGGTTGAAGAACCGCACCACAACCTTGGCGTCATTTGTAGGAGAGGCGATTGCCTCCACCCATCTCGAAACATAGTCAACCGCCAATAGGATGTAGAGGTTGCCACATGAAGAAGGGAATGGCCCCATGAAGTCCACACCCCACACATCAAATATTTCCACCTCTTGTATGTTGTTCAAGGGCATCTCATTCCTCCTTGAGATGTTCCCCGTCCTTTGGCAAGCATCACAAGCTACCACGAAGCCTTGCACGTCCTTGAACAAACTTGGCCAAAAGAAGCCCGATTGTAGCACTTTCGCACATGTCTTGTGTGCACTAGCATGCCCTCCACATGGCAAAGAGTGACAATGGCGGATCACACTCTCCACCTCATCCTCCGGTATGCATCTTCTAAACATTCCATCCGGCCCTCTTTTGAACAAAAGCGGCTCACTCCAATAGTAGTGCCTCACATCCTTGAAGAACTTCTTCCTTTGGGCATATGTTAATCCGGGAGGCACTTCCTCACACACCAAGTAGTTCACGATGTCGGCAAACCATGGCTCGCTTCCTCTAGACACTTGGAACAAGCACTCCTCCACCATTTGCAATTGCTCATCCCGGAATGAGTCATCAATCGGGATGTCCTCTCTTTCAAGCTCCAATGGTGGGAGTCTACTAAGGTGATCCGCCACGGAGTTCTCGGATCCCTTCTTGTCCCGGATCTCCAAATCAAACTCTTGAAGAAGAAGGATCCATCGAATCAATCTAGGCTTTGCATCCTTCTTGGTAAGGAGATAACGGATCGCAGCATGATCCGTATACACTATGACTTTCGCTCCAACAAGGTATGACCGAAACTTCTCAAAGGCATACACTACCGCTAGCAACTCTTTCTCGGTTGTGGCATAGTTAAGTTGGGCATCATCTAGCGTCTTGCTAGCATAATAAATAGCATGAGTTTTCCCATCTTTCCTTTGCCCCAAAACATCCCCAACGGCTACATCGCTTGCATCACACATGATCTCGAACGGTAAGCTCCAATCCGGAGGTTGCATGATAGGTGCGGAGATCAAAGCGTTCTTCAACCTACAAAAAGCTTCAAGGCAATCTTTGGAGAAAACAAATTCAACATCCTTCATTAGTAGGTTAGTGAGAGGCTTAGAAATTTTAGAGAAATCTTGAATGAACCTCCGGTAAAAACCGGCATGCCCTAAAAAGCTCCTTACCCCCTTCACCGAGGTAGGTGGTGGCAACTTCTCTATCGTTTCAATTTTCGCTCTATCAACCTCAATGCCACGGTTAGACACCAAGTTTCCTAACACAATACCTTCACTTACCATGAAGTGGCATTTTTCCCAATTTAAGACAAGATTTGTCTCCTCACATCTTTGCAATACTAAGGACAAGTTAGACAAGCAATCATCGAAAGAAGAACCATAAACAGAGAAATCATCCATAAACACTTCCATGATATTTTCTATGTATTCTGAAAAGATAGCCATCATACACCTTTGGAAGGTGGCGGGTGCATTACACAACCCAAATGGCATTCTCCTATATGCAAAAGTACCCCATGGACATGTAAAGGTTGTTTTCTCTTGGTCATCGGGGTGGATAGGGATTTGGAAGAATCCACTATAGCCATCTAGGTAGCAAAAATGAGAGTGTTGAGCTAATCTCTCTAGCATTTGGTCAATGAAAGGAAGAGGGAAGTGATCTTTCCTAGAGGCCATGTTAAGCTTCCTATAATTAATGCACATCCTCCATCCCGTAACCGTTCTAGTGGGGATTAGTTCATTGTTCTCATTGGTTACTACGGTCATCCCACCCTTCTTAGGTACTGCATGAACGGGACTAACCCACTTACTATCCGAGATAGGGTAGATAATTCCCGCATCTAGCAACTTAATGATCTCCTTCTTAACTACCTCTTTCATTATAGGATTTAACCTTCTTTGATGTTCAATAGAGGGTTTATGATTATCTTCCATCATTATCCTATGCATGCACAAAGATGGTTTGATGCCAACAAGATCATCAATGGTGTATCCTATTGCCTTTCTATGCAGTTTCAATTCATTCAACAATCTATTAAGCTCATCATCATTCAAAGATGCATTCACAATCACCGGATAAGTAGAATTTGAACCAAGGAAAGCATACTTTAAATGAGAAGGAAGAGGTTTAAGATCAAGTTGAGGAGGACCTTTTTCGGTTGGAGGTGATCCATACAATGTAGGTTGAGATGATTGCAAAGCCATGGAAGCCTCCTTGAAGTCCCTTGATGATTGCTCATACTCAAGTGGTTGATGCTGAAAAGACTCAGGAAAATCGACCCAGGAAGAAAAATCGGTCGATTTTTCTGAAGGGGGGTCGATCTGAGTTTCTGTTTTGGCAAAACTGGCTGAAATTTCAGCATAAGTACAAAAATCGGCCGATTTTTGGCTCCCAGTCCGATTTTTCTGGCAGTTTTCCTCTTCTTCTAGCACTTCAAACCCAACACTTGGTAACTCGTCCAATGCATTCAAGGCCTTGATCACTTCATTGCTACTCTCATCAACTCCTTCCTCCATCAAGCTTGAGCTAAGAACCCTCTCAAGTGGATCCTTGAGCAAGATTGAGCTCACAACCTCCCTAGATTCCTCTTCTTCAACTATGTTGAATACATCCTCATCAAGGGTTGGCCCTTTCATCATTGTTGATAGCTTGAACTTGATGTTCTCTTCTCCAATGTTGAAGGAGAGGGTTCCATTCTTGCAATCTACTAGACACCCGGAAGTAGCTAGGAAAGGTCTCCCCAAAATGATAGGAACCGGGTAGTCCGCCGGAATATCCAAAACAACGAAGTCTATGGGCACATAGAACTTCCCTAATTGCACCGGGATGTCCTCCAAGATCCCAACCGGATGAGTAATCGAGCGGTCCGCCATGTACAGAGTCATCTTGACCGGCTTTGGCTCTCCTAGCCCAACCTTGTTGCAAAGTGCAAGCGGGATGATGCTTACACTTGCCCCAAGATCACATAGGGCGTCATACTTCACTTCTCCTACTCCGATTGGCACACAAAAGGATCCCGGATCCCTTAGCTTGGGAGGCATCTCTTCCTTCATCGTTTGAATCAACTCCGAGGATCTCTTAGTCATCCTTATCTCACCATACTCCTCCAACTTCCTTTTGTTGGAGAGTATTTCCTTCAAGAACTTGCCATATGCCGGCATCCCTAAAATAGCATCCATGAACGGAATGTTAATATGCAATTTAGACATTAGTTCAAGGAACTTACCAAAGTGATTGTCCAAGCGAGCTCTTGCTCGTGATTGAGGGAACGGTAGTGGTGGCTTGTATGGAGGCGGTGCCACATAGGTTGGCTCTACATCCTTGCTCTTGCCTCCATCTCCTTGCAAAGTCTCTTCTTCATTCACCACTTGCTTCCCTTTAGCATTCTCCTTGGGCAAAGGATCCTTCATGCTTAACCCACTTCTTGTTGTAATAGCCAACACTTGGCCTCTTGGGTTTTCTTCGGTTCTTCCGGGAAGTTTCCCCGGATCTCTATGTGCTTCACCCGCCTTTTGGAACACTTGTGCTTCCAACACTTTTTGAGCTTTGGAAATGGAAGTCACCGTGCTCTCAAGACCACTCAACCTTCCTAGCAATTGCTCAAACATCATTTCGGTCCTATCCTTTGGAGGTTGAGTGAATCTGGGTGGAGGTTCGTGTGAGGCTTTTGGTGGTGGAGTTGTGCTTGTAGAGGCGAGAGGGTTCAAGGCTCCATCCGGGTTAGAGTAAGAAAACCCGGGATGGTTATGGTTGGGCCGGTAATTGTTGAATTGCCGGTTGTTGTTGAAGTTCCTTGGGCCTTGGTAGTTGTTGTAGTTGCCCCTTCCCATATAGTTCACATCCTCCTCTTTGGAAGATAGGTTGGCTTGTGGAGGCACTTGAGGAGTTGCTTGGTTCTTCAAGGTTGTAGCACACAACTCCCTCAAGGATTTCAACTCATTGTTGATGGCGTCGAGCTTGAAGTTGCTCATGGTGACCTCACTCACCTCATATGCTCCCGCCTTTCTCCCTTCACTCTTCCTATGGGAGTACTTCTCAATCACTAGAGCTTGCTTCTCCACAAACTCCCAAGCATCATCTACATGCTTCTCCATGAATGTCCCACCGGAAAGAGATTGAAGCTTGAATTGGCTATCTTCATCAAGCCCTTTGAAGTAGATCTCTAATAGCTCAATTTTCGGTATGCCATGGTGTGGACAATCTAGGAGAAGGTCCTTGAATCTCTCCCAAGACTTGAACAAACTCTCTCTATCCTTCATCACGAAGGCATTGATCTTCCCTCTTAATTCGGTAGTCTTGGAAGGTGGGAAGAACTTAGTCAAAAACTCGGTTGTCATCTCCTCCCAAGTACCAACTCGCCCTTGTGGAATAGATTGATACCAAGCCAAGGCTTTGTCCTTAAGAGAGAAGGAGAAAGCCCTTAGCTTATGGTTGTTGCTCTCCAATCTTGGCGGTCTAAGAGTCTCCATCAAAATCTCATAGTTCATCAAATGTTGGTGAGGAGACTCTCCTTCCATCCCTCCAAATTGATTATGCCGGATCATTTGTAGAACTTGAGGGCGGAGCTCATAGTTGTGGGCTGCGGGATCTCCTAAGTTCACACCCGGACGGTGTGCTCTTTGTGCCGGATCCATACGCCTCCCTAGGGTTTGTGGCTCTTCAATGGCAATAGGCACAACCCTAACATTAGCCGCCGGCTGCGGTTGTTCCACCGGTGGTGGAGGAGGTGGAGGTTGTCGGCGATTAAGCTCTCCTTGAACAAGGGCTTGCCTAATCTCCTCAATCTCCCTTCTAGTCTCCTCTTGCCTCTCATTGGCAAGTCTCCTTTCTTCCTCCAAGAGCTCATCTCTTAGCCTTATTTGCTCTAAGGCTTCATCCAACTCAGCTTGGAGGTTTCTTCCGGCCATCTCTTTCTCTTTTCGGATGTTCTTGGATCTAGATCGAAGGGTTTTCTCCGGTTCGGGATCGAATGGAGCTAAATCCTTGCCACGAGATCTTCGCATACACCTAAAGAGAGAGATGGTGTCCTGAAAAGCAAAGACACACACCAAAGAGAGATCAAAAGCAACAAGAAAGATCTACACTATAAACAATCACAAATAGACTCAATCTAGACCTAGTCCCCGGCAACGGCGCCAAAAACTTGTTACGTCTAGGAATAGATGTGATGTGCACGCAATAAGTCTTAAATTTATACTCGTTATAATTATCCTAACTCCTAGCGAACCCGCAGTGTACGGGACGTTTGTAGAAAGGTAAGTATTCCGAGGTCGAACACAAAGACTAAGGTGAAATCGAGTCAAGCAATGATCAAAGATAGTGTGAATCTAGACTAAGATAAGGTGAGGAACAAAGAAAATGGAAAACACAATGTTTTTGTCGGTTTTTGTGGTGATTAAACAAAGATCACAAGTCAAGCAAAGTAATAAAACAACTAACAAATTAAGCTAGCAAACGAGTAAGTAACACAAAGCACAAGTGTGTGATCAAGAGAGGAAAGTAGATTCTAGAGGTCAAGATTTCCGGTTATGGCATTGGATTCAAGGTTCTAAAGATTCTAAGGACTAAGCTGCGGTGTTGGGAAAGAGTGTTTCACTAATGTAAGCAATTACCGGGTAGGTCTCTCACTTTACTAGTCCCGCATCTAACTCCTATTACCGGGTAGGTCTCAAGGGTTTAGAATGAGGAATTCCGCACAAACTAGATACTACTTAAGGGGTAACCCTCTCCTTACCGGGTAAGTCTCGGAATAGGGAAATCTCAAGCAATAATCCTAGCACACTCGATCTAATAGCGGCTTATGAGGCTCACTACTACCTAGAGTTCATCTTCTAAGGTATCTAAGATCGGAAATCATCGGGTAGATCTCTTCCCTTACTTAGATTGGTAGCGTTAGGTGATCCTAAGCTAAATTAAGCTTAATAAACACTAGGATTTAAACAACCAAGCACCCTAACTTGCAGATTCATCATTTAAAGAGCAACAGAAGAATAAATCGGGCTGTTCTACAGATAAATCGGCCGATTTATCTGATGAACAGGTCGATTTTTCCTTCTGTTGTGAGTTTCGTGCATATAAATCATCCTAAACTAACATATAAGTCCATCCTATCATCACCCAAGCCATAACCATCAATCCATCACTCCAGAATCACAACAAACTAGCCAATAATATGCATATCAAGATCCAAAATCATCAAACAAGCATACATGGTGTTCATGGATGAGAAATGAAAGATGAGTAAGCAAAATCAATAAATCTCAGCCAAATCCAAGTTGTAGAAAGACTTACAAACTCTAAAATGAAGATTCAAAACGTTCTTAACAATCCTTGCAATTAGTTCTTCAATCCGAGACTACAAAATCACTCAAAATCACTCTAAACTCTTTAGAATGGTGTTCTTCTCCTTCCTTCAATCCTTGGGAGCTTTTCTTCTTCTCCAATCTTCCTCCAAGATCCAATGAGCTGTCAATGAGAGTGTGTGAGAGGAGAGATGCTCAGCAACCACCTGAAGGACCACTTATATTCTCCACCAAGAGCAAGGACGGACAAGAGATCGTGGGACACGTGGCTTAAGCTGTCAAAGCCTAAAAAATCGACCTAGCAGGAGAAAATCGGACGATTTATCTGCTTGTTGGTCCGATTTTCTTCAGCAGAAAGGTGTTATGCTCGTTTAGCCATGAGTTGATCCATTGCTCGCACCAATAGTGGTCTTTGTGTCCTTTGTTGCTCCAATTTTGCTCCTCCTTAGCCTTGGATGTGTACCATCATGAGGCTTGGTCCTCAAATGTATCGGTTAATGTCCAAAAGACCCCCGAAATACCTACAAAGCAACGCACAAGTCCGTGTAGACGTCTATCTCGACAAAACACGTGAATTGAGTGCAAACGTCGCGAATTTGTGCTAAACCATGCATGAATGAGTGATGAATCTATCTAAATAATTACCTAATCCTAAGTCATAAATCTTGTTATCAACAACCTTGTCAAAACGTGTCATGGCTTTGTCAAGCCCATGCATGGCCTTGTCATGATCTCGTCATGGTCTCGTCAAAAGGACGTCATGACTTTGTCAAGGACATGTCATGATATAAACTATGGTTTGCTAGATTAGGGTTTTATATAAAATTCTATCATTTTATGTGAAGTGAGGTTACATAAAATGATAAAATTTTGAGATATTGTGTCCGGCTAGGTAGACATATAAGGATCAACGGATCGAAATCCGATTTGCTACGGAATTAAATGGAATGAAAATTCCGGATATTACATTTGAGATCTTCCTCCAATGTTCTTAGTGCTAAGATTTCCATGTTGCATTCCTCCTCTTCCCCTTCATCTACAATACATAAACTAATAACTTTTTCAAGAGGATCTTTGAGTAGGATGAGATGTATCTCTTCCCTTGATTCTTCTTCATCATCATAAGTGTTAAATATGTCTTCTCCTATAGCTGGTCCTTTGATCATTGAGGCAATGTTCTTCTCCAAGATTGAAGGAGAATATTCCATTCTTGCAATCCACCATACAACTAGAAGTTGCAAGAAAAGGTCTTCCAAGTATGATTGGAACGGGATGATGTGCAGGAATGTCTAGAACAACGAATTCAATGGGAATGTAGAACTTACCAAGCAAGATGAAAATGTCTTCTAGAATCCCCCACGGGGTTTGTGATGGACCTATCCGCCATATATAGAGTCATCTTGATGGGTTGGGGCGTTCCAAGTCCAGCTTTCTCACACAACACTAATGGTATTATGCTCACACTTGCTCCAAGATGACATAGAGCTTCGTATGTCACTTTTCCAATGCCAATAGGAACGTAGAAAGATCCGGGATCTCTTAACTTGGGTGGCATTTCTTCTTTCATTGTTTGGATGAGTTTTTGGTCATCCTTACTTCTCCATCATCTTCTAACTTCCTCTTGTTGGAAAGAATTTCCTTCAAGAACTTTCCATATGCCGGCATTCCTACAATGACATCCATAAAAGGGATATTAATATGTAATTTGCTCATGAGGTCAATGAACTTACCGAATTATTTGTCGATGCGTTCTCTAGCATGAAATTTCGGAAAAGGTAGAAGTGGCTTGTATGTTTGAGTAGGGACATAGACCGGTGCTTTCTCCTTGTTGCTCGATTCTGGCTCCTCGATCATAGGTTGCTTTCCTTTATCCACATTCTTTAGTAGCGGATCATTGGTTGTGATTCCACTTCTTGTGGTGATAACATTGATTTGTCCTTTGGGATTGTTCTCTGTTCTTCTGGAAAGTTTCCCTTGATCTCTTGGGACTTCTCCGGCCTTGCTAAACAATTGATTTTCCAAGGTTTTTTGTGCCTTAGAAATAGAAGTGACTGAACTTTCCAGCCCATTTAGCTTTCCCATCATAATCTCAATCAATGCTTCCAATTTATCCTTGGGTGTTGAGCTTGAAGATGGTTCCTAACTTTTAAATGGAATAGAAGAAGAAGAAGAAGAAGAAGGAGGAGGAGGAGTTAGTGATTTTTCAGCATGAGAATAAGGGTTACCGCAATTGTTTTGATTGGATCTCCAATTGTTGTAGTTCCGGTTGTTGTTGTTGTTGTTGTTGTAATTGTTGTTCCTATTTCCTTGATTATTTCCTCTTCCCACATAGTCAACATCTCTCTCCTTTGGCGCTTGCCTTGATTGTGTTTGTGTCTTCAATAGCTCCTTCAAAGCTTTGACTTCATTGTTTATAGTGGTGAGTTGAGCAACACTTGAGGTCATAAGATTCAGCTCTTGAGGTCCGGGTCTTTGACTTCTATTATCGGGCCTCCGGTGGAAATATTTTTCAATAAATTGAGCTTGTTTCTCAACAAACTCCCATGCATCATCAACTCTTTTGTCCATAAACGTTCCAATAGAAAGGGATTGGAGTTTGAATTGGGTTTTCCCATCCAAACCTTTGAAATAAATTTCTAGCATCTCAAGTTTTGAAATCCCATGATGAGGGCAATCCAATAGAAGGTCATTGAACATTTTCCATGCTTTAAATGAAATCTCATTATCTTTCATAGCAAAAGAATTAATTTTATCTCTAAATTCCATGATGGAGGAAAGAACTTGGTGAGGAATTCCGAAGTCATCTCCTCCCATGTATTAACTCTTCGGGATGGAAGAGATTGATACCAAGCAAGCGCCTTATCCTTCAAAGAGAAATAGAAAGGTCGCAATTTATAGTTATTATTCTCCACTCTTGAAGGTTTCAAATTCTCCATGAGAATCTCATAATTTTGCAAGTGTTGACGTAGAGATTCTCTCTCTAATCCTCCAAATTGACTTTGTCGGATCATAGTAATAACTTGAGGTCGAAACTCATAACTATGTTCAGCCGTGTCAATTAATACGCCCGGACGGCGTGTTTGTGGAACGGGATCCATCCTTTGACCTAGTGTTTGCGGCTCCTCCACAAACGGGTCAACTCTCTCATTCCTCGCCGGAAGGTGAGGTACAAGTGGTGGCACAAAAACGGGTGCCGGTGGATCAATTACAACTCTAGCATCTCTTTCTCGTTCTTCATTCATCCGCCGAACGGATTCTCGTATTTCGGCCATGTCGGCCTGAAGTTGATCTTCTCAAGCACGTGCTTCAACTCTCTCTCTCTCTCTCTTATTAGATCATCATCTCGTAACTTTAGTTGATCAAGAGCTTCATCCAACTCAGCTCGGAGATTTCTTTCTTCTTCATTATTTGCAGCATCCATTCTAGCTTCTTTTAATCTTCTTTTGTATGTCTTTTTTGGTACAGGATCGAAGGGAACGATTTATTTACTAGCTTGAGTATTTGCATAAACCTAAGAAAAGATCCTACAATAACACTCAAGTAGAATGATCAATAGCAAAAGCGAGAGCTTCTAAGCTAGATA
Source organism: Fagopyrum homotropicum (assembly GCA_033239125.1). Taxonomy (NCBI): domain Eukaryota; kingdom Viridiplantae; phylum Streptophyta; class Magnoliopsida; order Caryophyllales; family Polygonaceae; genus Fagopyrum; species Fagopyrum homotropicum. Next base: position 28,508,749 of record BSWB01000006.1, read on the forward strand.
ACAAAAACCGAATTTTGTCTAAGCCAAGTCCCCGGCAACGGCGCCAAAAACTTGTTCGCTCCAAAAGGTGTGCGCAGAAAGCTTTAAATTTATAACCGAGAATAAAGCAAAAGCGAACCCGCAGTGTACGGATCAATTGTAGCAATAGAAAATATTTCAGGGTCGAACACAGGGATTTGGTGAAATCAAAATCGATAGGAAAATCTAGCCAAGAAAATATGCAACTATTGATAATAAAGATAAAGACTTGTGTAATAATTAGGAAAAAGGATTCTAGAGATAAAAATATCCAATTGTGGTTTTTGATTCAAGATTTCTAAAGATATATGGACAGAGCTGGGATTGTAAGGTATATGTTCTAAAACGGGATAATGAACGGTGAAGTTCCACTACCCACTTATCTCAACCAAATGCTTTAAATAAAGGATGTTGAGTCTCGATAAGATAGAGGATCTAAGGGAAGGATTATACTCTCAAATCTAACACCAAACCAAGGGAATCAGGTACATTCACAAAGATAAGTGTTTTAGTACACTCAACCTTAATAGAGGGTTTTGAATTCTCTATTACTTAGATCTTGTAATCGTTGACAACCAAGAACGGCAATCACAGGGTAAGTCGCTTCCCACACTCGGATATAGGTTAGAAATGTTCAACAAGGTTAGGGTTTAAGCAATCTTTAATCAAAGATTAAGAATGAAGCAAGGTAGGTACGACATAAGAGAAAATCGGGTTGTTCATCATCATAAATTGGTCGATTTACTCAAGAACATACCGATTTTTCTTCTATGCAATGGTTAATCTCAACTCTCAGGGTCCAATCTCAACGTGAGGTTTATTCTATCATCATCTCAACCACAATATTCAACCAATCACCCTAGAATCACAACGGTATTATCCAAGAATACACATTATAAAAATCAAAGAAGATATTAATTCAAGAAAATCAAGAATGTGGGAAAACTTTAAATCTTGAAATAAACCAAACCAAACGTTTGAACAAGGTTCAATCCTTCAAAAACTTAATGAAAAACTCAAAACAAACTCCAATCTTGCGTTCACAATGACAAAATAATAATCAAAACTCACAAAACCTCAAGAACGACTTTCTTGACTCGATCTTGGACTCCGATCTTCAGAATTTCCTTCCTTCGATTCTTCCTTGTTGTTTCTTCAACTATACTGAATGGTATTGGATGCCCTAGATGGTGGTGAGGCGTCCTCTATTTATAGGAAATAGTTAGGGTTGAAATTTGATCTTATTGTTACAATCCTACTCTGTATCGGATGATTAAAGATAGAACTCGAGTCAATTACGATGTCATGATCCGATTTTTCTTCTCCGAGCGTGTTATCTTTTAGTTCCGTCTTCTATCTTCTATTGTGATATCTTCACATAGCTTCTTCTATCTTTAAGCTCCCTTCCTGATCAATTATGATGTCATGCTCGATATTGCTCCATTTCCGCACCAAAATTCCAACGTTTTACCTACAATTACACAAATAACGTGTGTAGACCTCTATTCTCGAAATATATATGAATATGGGCTTAAATGCTCACAAATCTCATCAAATGTATGTAAAACTGAGGTGATAAACTCGTATATGCATGAATATGATAGCATATAATACATGTCATCACTATCCTAATCAAAGCGCTACTATTTCCCACAAGCTTCAACATCGCACTACTCCATGCGTTTTTCTTGGGGTATCCTAAACAACATAAGGGTTTCAAATGTTTAGATTTGGCCACACAAAATGATCATTTCCCGTCATGTCACTTTTGATGAGTCGTTTTTCCCATTTCCTACCCATTCCTAAGTCTCCCCGGACATTTTACATCTCTTCCCCACGACGATGATCAATCTCCGTATTTTTTGGCACAATTCCGAGCCCCAGCAGCACCTGTTTCCACTGGACCACCTCTATCACTCTCCCCGCATGTCCAACATGCCCCTATTTCGCAACCCAGTCCATCCACTGCTCCCTCTCTTTCTAGGACGCTTCCCACTCAACTCAACTTTTCTGGCCCATCTATTGCCTTTGGCCCACTATCGTAGCAGCACGCTGCTATGCCCACTGCTCCAAGCCCACCTGCCGCAGTCACCGGCCCACTGCCCATCCTACACCCACAATCTGCTACTTCCTCCACAACCAGCCTACCCATAAATGAGCCCAATTCCATCGCTCAGCCCCTACCAATTCTGATCCGGCCACAAACCCGGAGTGAATCCGGCATAGTTAAACCCAAACCAAAATTTGACTTATCCGTTTCCACCACCTCAATATCCCCAATAGCCAAATCCTACAATGTAGCTCTCCAAGACCCGTATTGGACCGCTTCCATGCTTGATGAATATCGAGCCCTTATGAGAAATAAGACTTAGGTCATGGTTCCTCGTCCTAAAGATGCTAATATTGTGCGATGCATGTGGATTTTTTGGCATAAGTACAAGTTTGATGGTTCCCTTGAGCGGTACAAAGCTTGCTTGGTTGTTAACGGGTGTTCTCAAGAGGTTGGAGTTTATTGTGATGAGACTTTCAGCCCGGTTGTCAAAGCGGAAACCATTAAAATAGTTCTCAGCATTGCAATATCTCGCTTTGGTCCATTCACTAGTTGGACGTTCAAAATGCTTTCCTTCACGAGCATCTGAACGAAACGGTATATATGTATCAACCTCTAGGTTTCCGCGATCCCCTCGGCTCAATCATGTATGTCTTCTACAAAAGTCTCTTTATGGTCTTAAACAGGCTCCACGAGCCTGGTTTCAATGTTTTGTAGGCTTCTTGACTCACATTGGCTTCATCGGGAGTAAGAGCGACTCATCTCTTTTTATCAATCGTCAAGGCTCCGACATTGCTTATTTGCTTCTGTTACGCTAAGATTGTGATGCGCAATTGGGTTTTAAATTTATACTCGTTATAATTGTCACGCTAGAATCGTGTGATGTGCACGCAATAAGTCTTAAATTTATACTCGTTATATTTATCCTAACTCCTAGCGAACCCGCAGTGTACGGGACGTTTGTAGAAAGGTAAGTATTCCGAGGTCGAACGCAAAGACTAAGGTGAAATAGAGTCAAGCTATGATCAAAGATAGTGTGAATCTAGACTAAGATAAGATGAGGAATAAAGAAAATGGAAAACTCAATGTTTTTGTTGGTTTTTATGGTGATCAAGCAAAGATCACAAGTCAAGCAAGGAAATAAAACAACTAACAAATTAGGCTAGCAAACTAGTAAGTAACACAAAACACAAGTATAAGATCAAGAGAGAAAAGTAGATTCTAGAGGTCAAGATTTCCGGTTATGGCATTGGACTCAAGGTTCTAAGGATCCTAAGGACAAGCTGCGGTGTTTGGGAAAGAATGTTCTCTAATGGAAGCGATTACCGGGTAAGTCTCTCACTTCACTAATCCCGCATCAAACTCCTATTACCGGGTAGGTCTCAAGGGGTTAGAGTAAGGAATTCCGCACAAACTAGATGCTACTTAAGGGTAACCCTCTCCTTACCGGGTAAGTCTCGGAATAGGGCAATCTCAAGCAATAATCCTAGCACACTCGATCCAATAGCGGCTTATGAGGCTCACTACTACCTAGCATTCATCATCTTAGGTATCTAAGGTCGGAAATCATCGGGTAGATCTCTTCCCTCACTTAGATTGGTAGCATTAGGTGATCCTAAGCTAAATTAGGCTTAATAAACACTAGGATTTAAACAACCAAACACCCTAGCATGCAGATTTATCATTTAGAGAGCAACAGAAGAATAAATCGGTCTGTTCTACAGATAAATCGGCCGATTTATCTGATGAACAGGTCGATTTTTCCTTCTGTTGTGAGTTTCGTGCATATATATCATCCTAAACTGACATTTAAGCCCATCCTATCATCACCCTAGCCATAACCATCAATCCATCACTCTAAAATCACAAGAAACTAGCCAATAATATGCATATCAAGATCCGAAATCATCAAACAAGCAAACATGGTGTTCATAGATGAGTAATGAAAGATGAGTAAGCAAAATCAATAAATCTCAGCCAAAGACTAGTTGTAGCAAGACTTACAAACTCTAGAATGAAGATTCAAAACGTTCTTAACAATCCTTGCAATTAGTTCTCCAATCCAAGACTACAAAATCACTCAAAATCACTCTAAACTCTTAGAATGGTGTTCTTCTTCTTCCTTCAATCTTTGAGAGCTTTTCTTCTCCTCCAATCTTCCTCCCAAATTGATGAGCTGTGAATGAGAGTGTGTGTGAGGAGAGATGCTCAGCAACCACCTGAGGGACCACTTATATTCTCCACCAAGAGCAAGGACGGACAAGAGATCGTGGGACACGTGGCTTAAGCTGTCAAAGCCTCAAAAATCGACCCAGTGGACAAAAATCGGACGATTTATCTACTTGCTGGTCCGATTTTCTTCAGCAGAAAGGTGTTATGCTCGTTTAGCCATGAGTTGATCCATTGCTCGCACCAATAGTGGTCTTTGTGTCCTTTGTTGCTCCAATTATGCTCCTCCTTAGCCTTGGATGTGTACCATCATGAGGCTTGGTCCTCAAATGTATCGGTTAATGTCCAAAAGACCCCCGAAATACCTACAAAGCAACGCACAAGTCCGTGTAGACGTCTATCTCGACAAAATACGTGAATTGAGTGCAAACGTCGCGAATTTGTGCTAAACCATGCATGAATGAGTGATGAATCTATCTAAATGATTACCTAATCCTAAGTCATAAATCTTGTTATCAAAAATACCCCATACTTAAGGTTTGCTCGTCCCCGAGCAACTCCCCAACTATAGACTAGAGATGACATGATTTATGTATGCAGAAAAATGGCAAAATCTTTTTGGGTTTGTGCTTCTAATTTTTGATCACCTTCATAGTCATGTTTCATGGCAATGGATAAGCAATTATGCATCAAATAGATGAAAGCATGGAAAGACAATTACACTTAACTTGATAGCATGCAATGAAGTGTAAAGATGAAGAAGTCAAGATGATCATGAGCATATCCAATCTAAATCACTTAGTCTTACACACATGCAAGTAGGTCATAAGGACTTGTGAAAATAGAAGGCCAAGAAACGTTGTGATTAGGCGGGAATTTTCTAGGCTATGTAATGCTAATCCGGGAAAGGAACTAAACAACCACAACTTCACATTTCTTTTCAACTCTCCTCAAGTGTATATTTTTCATTTTCTTTTCTTTCTTTTATTTATTTTTTTTTTGAGACAATGGCATTGGTGTACAAAAGCCGAAACCTTGGTGATTAGCCATTCTCGGGCTTTTTCTGTTTTTTGAGATGCATCCACACCGGGCACACATACCAAAGCTCGTTAGGACTATCGGTTTATTTGACTTTGGCAAGGCACCAACGCCCGATTATGCGAAGTGTACCGAGTTACTTGTCATTTAAACCAACGCCCCCAAACCTATGTTTTTGTCTACACTTTCACAACAATTTCAGCATTCTATTCATGGCATTCTTTCATCAACATCTTCACCCCACACTTGCTTTTCACACACATCAACACACTAGCATGCTCTTATTCCCGGATGGGTCAAAAGAGGTCAATTTATATCAATTGAGGTGCTCAAACAACGTGATCAAGATGAGAAGTAGAGGAAAATGAATTGCCTTAATCACTCCTAATTGATGTGAAAGAACTAGCATGCAATTTCGACTTTCAATACTCAATTCAATCAAGGCAAACATTCATGATCACAAATCATTCATGGTTTCAAGAGAAGTACTTCAAGTCCACATATACATTCATCAATTTAACACATAAGGCCATCCATAGCCAATCCACAAGACAAGGTTCAATCATTAGGGTCATATCCAAGCCTTAGAAGCACTAAAATTTTTAAAATTTTCTGAATTTTTTGGATTTTTCGAAATATGTATGTTCAATGCAAGACATAATGAAACATGTGACAAAATTAAACTATCCTAGATGCTAATCATGCAAGTGATTATGAAAACCCCACCCCATACTTAGAAACACATTGTCCCCAATGTGGAAGCTAAATAAAGAAGTGAAAGAGAGTCCTCACAATGTAAAATTGGTGATGCTTTGGTATTTCGGTTCACATTGAATGATGATGGTGGATGATCGATCAAGGATGGTAGAGAGCTCTTGATGTTCGTTATGATGTCGGAACCCACGCTTGGCATCGCAAGCCGTCCAAGTTCCACGTCCGCTCCACCCATGCTTGATTGGAGATCATCACTTCCCCTTGTACAGAGGAAAAATCGCCCCATAGCCCAGGAAAATCGGCCGATTTATTGATGAACAGGCCGATTTTTCTGGGTGCTTTCCTCTTCGTCCATATGCTTGGAACTTGTTCCTTCAACTGGTTCATGAGGCTTTCACATGACCTCCAACATCCCATAACTCATGACAATCAACAAGATCTAGCACCCAAAAACACAAAAGAAAAACAAAGCACACCAAGAGTGAGATTAAACAAAGGCAAGAAAAACACAAGGAAAAATATATACCAATGGGTTGCCTCCCATTAAGCGCTTCTTTAAGGTCATTAGCTTGACCAAATTTAGGAGCGTTTCAATCGAGGTGAAGCGGGGCAATCACTTCCACCGGGGCTTCAGGGATGTACTTCTTCAATCGATGCCCATTCACCTTGAAGTTACCACAATGATCTCCTCCTATCTCCACCGCTCCATGAGGAAAGACCTTCTTCACAACATAGGGCCCGGTCCATCTTGATTTGAGCTTTCCGGGAAAAAGCCGCAGCCTTGAGTTGAAGAGAAGGACAAGGTCTCCTTCACTCAACTCTTTCGGGGTGATCCTCTTGTCATGTCATCGCTTGGTTCTCTCCTTGTAGATCCGAGCATTCTCATATGCATCCAACCGGATCTCCTCAAGGGCGTTCATGTCTAGCAACCGCTTTTCTCCGGCCTCTTTGAGATCAAAATTTAGCCACCTTATAGCCCAATATGCTCGATGCTCCATCTCTACCGGAAGGTGGCAATACTTTCCATAGACCAACTTGTAAGGAGTGGTGCCAATTGGTGTTTTGAAGGCGGTTCTATATGCCCACAAGGCATCATCGAGCTTCATAGCCCAATCTTTTCTCGTCCTTGATACCGTCTTCTCAAGAATGGCCTTGATCTCCCGGTTGGAGATCTCCACTTGGCCACTAGTTTGGGGATGGTAAGGTGTTGCCACCTTATGAGTCACCCCATACTTGGCCAAAAGTGCTCCAAAGTTCCTATTAGTGAAGTGCTTTCCTCCATCACTTATGATCACCCTTGGTGTTCCAAACCTAGGGAAGATCACTCGGTTGAAGAACCGCACCACAACCTTGGCATCATTTGTAGGAGAGGCGATTGCCTCCACCCATCTTGACACATAATCAACCGCCAATAGGATGTAGAGGTTGCCACAAGAAGAGGGAAACGGTCCCATGAAGTCCACACCCTACACATCGAATATTTCCACCTCTTGGATGTTGTTCAAGGGCATCTCATTCCTCCTTGAGATGTTGCCCGTCCTTTGGCAAGCATCACAAGCTACCACAAAGCCTTGCACGTCCTTGAACAAACTTGGCCAAAAGAAGCCCGATTGTAGCACCTTCGCACATGTCTTGTGTGCGCTAGCATGTCCTCCACATGGCAAGGAGTGACAATGGCGGATCACACTCTCCACCTCATCCTCCGGTATGCATCTCCTAAACATTCCATCCGGCCCTCTTTTGAACAAAAGCGGCTCGCTCCAATAGTAATGCCTCACATCTTTGAAGAACTTCTTCCTTTGGGCATATGTCAAACCGGGAGGCACTTCCTCACACACTAGGTAGTTCACAATGTCGGCAAACCATGGCTCGCTTCCTCTAGACACTCGGAACAAGCAATTCTCCACCATTTGCAATTGCTCATCCCGGAACGAGTCATCAATCGGGATGTCCTCTCTTTCAAGCTCCAATGGTGGGAGTCTACTAAGGTGATCCGCCACGGAGTTCTCGGATCCCTTCTTGTCCCGGATTTCCAAGTCAAACTCTTGAAGAAGAAGGATCCACCGAATCAATCTAGGCTTGGCATCCTTCTTGGTAAGTAGGTAACGGATCGCAGCATGATCCGTATACACTATGACCTTCGCTCCAACAAGGTATGACCGAAACTTCTCAAAGGCATACACCACCGCTAGCAACTCCTTCTCGGTAGTGGCATAGTTGAGTTGGGCATCATCTAGCGTCTTGCTAGCATAATAAATAGCATGAGTTTTCCCATCTTTCCTTTGCCCCAAAACAGCCCCAATGGCTACATCACTTGCATCACACATGATCTCAAACGGTAAGCTCCAATCCGGAGGTTGCATGATAGGTGCGGAGATCAAAGCATTCTTCAACCTACAAAAAGCTTCAAGGCAATCTTTGGAGAAAACAAATTCAACATCCTTCATTAGTAGGTTAGTGAGAGGCTTAGAAATTTTAGAGAAATCTTGAATGAACCTCCGGTAAAAACCGGCATGCCCCAAAAAGCTCCTTACCCCTTTCACCGAGGTAGGTGGTGGCAACTTCTCTATTGTTTCAATTTTTGCCCTATCAACCTCAATGCCACGGTTAGACACTAAGTGTCCTAACACTATACCTTCACTTACCATGAAGTGGCATTTTTCCCAATTCAAGACAAGATTTGTCTCCTCACATCTTTGCAATACTAATGACAAGTTAGCCAAGCAATTATCAAAGGAAGAACCATAAACAGAGAAATCATCCATGAACACTTCCATTATATTTTCAATGTATTCCGAAAAGATAGCCATCATACACCTTTGGAAGGTGGCGGGTGCATTACACAACCCAAATGGCATTCTCCTATATGCAAAAGTACCCCATGGACATGTAAAGGTTGTTTTCTCTTGGTCATCGGGGTGGATAGGGATTTGGAAGAATCCACTATAGCCATCTAAGTAGCAAAAATGAGAGTGTTGAGCTAACCTCTCTAGCATTTGGTCAATGAAAGGAAGAGGGAAGTGATCTTTCCTAGAGGCCATGTTAAGCTTCCTATAATCAATGCACATCCTCCATCCCGTAACCGTTCTAGTGGGGATTAGTTCATTGTTCTCATTGGTTACTACGGTCATCCCACCCTTCTTAGGTACTACATGAACGGGACTAACCCACTTACTATCCGAGATAGGGTAGATAATTCCCGCATCTAGCAACTTAATGATTTCCTTCTTAACTACCTCTTTCATTATAGGATTTAACCTTCTTTGATGTTCAATAGAGGGTTTATGATTATCTTCCATCATTATCCCATGCATGCACATAGATGGCTTGATGCCAACAAGATCATCAATGGTGTATCCTATTGCCTTTCTATGCAGTTTCAATTCATTCAACAATCTATTAAGCTCATCATCATTCAAAGATGCATTCACAATCACCGGATAAGATCAAGTTGAGGAGGACCTTTTTCGGTTGGAGACGATCCATACAATGTAGGTTGAGATGATTGCAAAGCCATGGAAGCCTCCTTGAAGTCCCTTGATGATTGCTCACACTCAAGTGGTTGATGCTCCAGGAAGAAAAATCGGTCGATTTTTCTGAAGGGGGGTCGATCTGAGTTTCTGTTTTGGCAAAACTGGCTGAAATTTCAGCATAAGTACAAAAATCGGCCGATTTTTGCCCTTCAGTCCGATTTTTCTGGCAGTTTTCCTCTTCTTCTAGCACTTCAAACCCAACACTTGGTAGCTCGTCCAATGCATTCAAGGCCTTGATTACTTCATTGCTACTCTCCTCAATTCCTTCTTCCATCAAGCTTGAGCTAAGAACTCTCTCAAGTGGATCCTTGAGCAAGATTGAGCTCACAACCTCTCTAGACTCCTCTTCTTCAACTATGTTGAATATATCCTCATCAAGGGTTGGCCCTTTCATCATTGTGGACAGCTTGAACTTGATGTTCTCTTCTCCAATGTTGAAGGAGAGAGTCCCATTCTTGCAATCCACTAGACATCCGGAAGTAGCTAGGAAAGGTCTCCCCAAGATGATAGGAACCGGATAGTCCGCCGGGATGTCTAAAACAACGAAGTCTATGGGCACATAGAACTTCCCTAATTGCACCGGGATGTCTTCCAAGATCCCAACCGGATGAGTGATTGAGCGGTCCGCCATGTAAAGAGTCATCTTGACCGGCTTTAGCTCTCCTAGCCCAACCTTGTTGCAAAGTTCAAGCGGGATGATGCTTACACTTGCCCCAAGATCACATAGGGCATCATACTTCACTTCTCCTACTCCGATTGGCACACAAAAGGATCCCGGATCCCTTAGCTTGGGAGGCATCTCCTCCTTCATCGTTTGAATCAACTCCGAGGATCTCTTCGTCATTCTTATCTCCCCATACTCCTCCAACTTCCTCTTGTTGGAGAGTATTTCCTTTAAGAACTTGCCATATGCCGGCATACCTAAGATAGCATCCATGAACGGAATGTTAATATGCAATTTAGACATAAGTTCAAGGAATTTACCAAAGTGATTGTCCAAGCGAGCTCTTGCTCGTGATTGAGGGAACGGTAGTGGTGGCTTGTATGGAGACGGTGCCACACATCTTGGCTCTACATCCTTGCTCTTGCCTCCATCTCCTTGCGAAGTCTCTTCTTCATTCACCACTTGCTTCCCTTTAGCATTCTCCTTAGGCAAAGGATCCTTCATGCTTAACCCACTTCTTGTTGTAATGGCCAACACTTGGCCCTTTGGGTTTTCTTCGGTCCTTCCGGGAAGTTTTCCCGGATCTCTATGGGTTTCACCCGCCTTTTGGAACACTTGTGCTTCCAAAACCTTTTGAGCCTTGGAAATAGAAGTCACGGTGCTCTCAAGACCACTCAACCTTCCTAGCAATTGCTCAAACATCATTTCGGTTCTATCCTTTGGAGGTTGAGTGAATCCGGGTGGAGGTTCTTATGAAGCTCTTGGTGGTGGAGTTGTGCTTGTAGAAGCGGGAGGGTTCAAGGCTCCAGCCGGGTTAGAGTAAGAAAACCCGGGATGGTTATGGTTGGGCCGGTAATTGTTGAATTGCCGGTTGTTGTTGAAGTTCCTTGGGCCTTGGTAGTTGTTGTAGTTGCCCCTTCCCATATAGTTCACATCCTCCTCTTTGGAAGATAGGTTGGCTTGTGGAGGCACTTGAGGAGTTGCTTGGTTCTTCAAGGTTGTAGCACACAACTCCCTCAAGGATTTCAACTCATTGTTGATGGCGTCGAGCTTGAAGTTGCTCATGGTGACCTCACTCACCTCATATGCTCCCGCCTTTCTTCCTTCACTCTTCCTATGGGAGTACTTCTCAATCACTAGAGCTTGCTTCTCCACAAACTCCCAAGCATCATCTACATGCTTCTCCATGAAAGACCCACCGGAAAGGGATTGAAGCTTGAATTGGCTATCTTCATCAAGTCCTTTGAAGTAGATCTCCAATAGCTCAATTTTCGGTATGCCATGGTGTGGACAATCTAGGAGAAGGTCTTTGAATCTCTCCCAAGACTTGAACAAACTCTCTCTATCCTTCATCACGAAGGCATTGATCTTCCCTCTTAATTCGGTAGTCTTGGAAGGTGGGAAGAACTTAGTCAAAAACTCGGTTGTCATCTCCTCCCAAGTACCAACTCGCCCTTGCGGAATAGATTGATACCAAGCTAAGGCCTTATCCTTAAGAGAGAAGGAGAAAGCCCTTAGCTTATGGTTGTTGCTCTCCAATCTCGGCGGTCTAAGAGTCTCCATCAAAATCTCGTAGTTCATCAAATGTTGGTGAGGAGACTCTCCTTCCATCCCTCCAAATTGGTTATGCCGGATCATTTTTAGAACTTGAGGGCGGAGCTCGTAATCATGGGCTGTGGGATCTCCTAAGTTCACACCCGGGCGGTGTGCTCTTTGTGCCGGATCCATACGTTGCCCCAACGTTTGTGGCTCATCCATAGCAATGGGTACAACCCTAACGTTGACCGCCGGCTGCGGTTGTGGTGGAGGTGGAGGAGGTTGTTGACGGTTAAGCTCCCTTTGCACAAGTGCTTGCCTAATCTCCTCAATCTTCCTCCTAGTTGCCTCTTGCCTCTCATTGGCAAGTCTCCTTTCTTCCTCCAAGAGCTCATCTCTTAGCCTAATTTGCTCTAAGGCTTCATCCAACTCAGCTTGGAGGTTCCTACCGGCCATCTCTTTCTCTTTTCGAATGCTCTTGGATCTAGATCTAAGGGTTTTCTCCGGTTCGGGATCGAATGGAGCTAAATCCTTGCCACGAGATCTTCGCATACACCTAAAGAGTAAGAGATGTCCTGAAAAGCAAAGACACACACCAAAGAGAGATCAAAAGCAACAAGAAAGATCTACACTACCAACAATCACAAATTAGACTCAATCTAGACCTAGTCCCCGGCAACGGCGCCAAAAACTTGTCACGCTAGAATCGTGTGATGTGCACGCAATAAGTCTTAAATTTATATTCGTTATATTTATCCTAACTCCTAGCGAACCCGCAGTGTACGGGACGTTTGTAGAAAGGTAAGTATTCCGAGGTCGAACGCAAAGACTAAGGTGAAATAGAGTCAAGCTATGATCAAAGATAGTGTGAATCTAGACTAAGATAAGATGAGGAACAAAGAAAATGGAAAACTCAATGTTTTTGTTGGTTTTTATGGTGATCAAGCAAAGATTACAAGTCAAGCAAGGAAATAAAACAACTAACAAATTAGGCTAGCAAACTAGTAAGTAACACAAAACACAAGTATAAGATCAAGAGAGAAAAGTAGATTCTAGAGGTCAAGATTTCCGGTTATGGCATTGGACTCAAGGTTCTAAGGATCCTAAGGACAAGCTGCGGTGTTTGGGAAAGAATGTTCTCTAATGGAAGCGATTACCGGGTAAGTCTCTCACTTCACTAATCCCGCATCAAACTCCTATTACCGGGTAGGTCTCAAGGGGTTAGAGTAAGGAATTCCGCACAAACTAGATGCTACTTAAGGGTAACCCTCTCCTTACCGGGTAAGTCTCGGAATAGGGCAATCTCAAGCAATAATCCTAGCACACTCGATCCAATAGCGGCTTATGAGGCTCACTACTACCTAGCATTCATCATCTTAGGTATCTAAGGTCGGAAATCATCGGGTAGATCTCTTCCCTCACTTAGATTGGTAGCATTAGGTGATCCTAAGCTAAATTAGGCTTAATAAACACTAGGATTTAAACAACCAAACACCCTAGCATGCAGATTTATCATTTAGAGAGCAACAGAAGAATAAATCGGTCTGTTCTACAGATAAATCGGCCGATTTATCTGATGAACAGGTCGATTTTTCCTTCTGTTGTGAGTTTCGTGCATATAAATCATCCTAAACTGACATTTAAGCCCATCCTATCATCACCCTAGCCATAACCATCAATCCATCACTCTAAAATCACAAGAAACTAGCCAATAATATGCATATCAAGATCCGAAATCATCAAACAAGCAAACATGGTGTTCATAGATGAGTAATGAAAGATGAGTAAGCAAAATCAATAAATCTCAGCCAAAGACTAGTTGTAGCAAGACTTACAAACTCTAAAATGAAGATTCAAAACGTTCTTAACAATCCTTGCAATTAGTTCTCCAATCCAAGACTACAAAATCACTCAAAATCACTCTAAACTCTTAGAATGGTGTTCTTCTTCTTCCTTCAATCTTTGAGAGCTTTTCTTCTCCTCCAATCTTCCTCCCAAATTGATGAGCTGTGAATGAGAGTGTGTGTGAGGAGAGATGCTCAGCAACCACCTGAGGGACCACTTATATTCTCCACCAAGAGCAAGGACGGACAAGAGATCGTGGGACACGTGGCTTAAGCTGTCAAAGCCTCAAAAATCGACCCAATGGACAAAAATCGGACGATTTATCTACTTGCTGGTCCGATTTTCTTCAGCAGAAAGGTGTTATGCTCGTTTAGCCATGAGTTGATCCATTGCTCGCACCAATAGTGGTCTTTGTGTCCTTTGTTGCTCCAATTATGCTCCTCCTTAGCCTTGGATGTGTACCATCATGAGGCTTGGTCCTCAAATGTATCGGTTAATGTCCAAAAGACCCCCGAAATACCTACAAAGCAACGCACAAGTTCGTGTAGACGTCTATCTCGACAAAATACGTGAATTGAGTGCAAACGTCGCGAATTTGTGCTAAGCCATGCATGAATGAGTGATGAATCTATCTAAATGATTACCTAATCCTAAGTCATAAATCTTGTTATCAATAATTATCCTAACTCCTAGCGAAACCCGCAGTGTACGGGACGTTTGTAGTAGGGATAGCATTCCGAGGTCGAACACAAAGACTAAAGTGAAATTGATTCGATTTGTGATTGAGTTTAGTAAAGACCTAGGGTGCAAGAAAAGAAAGAAATAAAGAAATGAAAATCTCAAATTTTTTTGGTTGAATTTTGGTGATCAATCAAGATCACAACACATGCAAAACAATCAATCAAGTAAACTATGAATAAACACGAATGAACAACTAAACAAGATATAGGTCAAAGAAAGAAAAGATGGATTCTAGGGGTTGGAAGTTCCGGTCATGGCATAAGACTCAAGCTATCTATTCAATTCTTGGATTAACTATGTTGGGGATTAAGCATTTCTAGATTGGGATCAATCACCGGGTAGGTCTCAAGATCCGCTAGTCCATTCCCTAGGTCTCATTACCGGGTAAGTCTCCAAGAACCTAAGGAGCGGGATTCTACTCAAACCGGATTATTTACTCAAGGATCTAACCTATCCTCACCGGGTAAGTCTCGGAAGGGCTAGTCTCAAGCTACTATCCAGCACACTTAATCCAATGGCGGCTTATTAGGCTCACCACTACCTAAGGGTTGTTATCTTTGGAATCTAAGAGTGAGGATTACCGGGTAAGTCTCTCCTAACACTTAGTTGCTAACTCTAGGTTACCCTAGGATAGATTTAACTCAACAAACACTTAGGATTTCAACATTCTAACAATCTAAATCAAGATCCATCGAACCAAGAAAATCACGGGTTGTTCTACCTAAACCACGGCCGTGGTTTGACAAGATCCATCCGTAATTCCTAACAGAGAGTACGTTCAAGCACACAAGTCCAAAGATAAATCTAAGTTCATCCTATCATAGCCTTAGCCATAACCATCCTTTCCTTACCCTAGAACCACATCTATTTAGCCTACAACATTCATAATAGAAATCGAAACAAACAAACACAAAATCATAACATTAATTTGCAAGAGAATGAAAGAAAAAGATGAACAAGAGTACTAGGATTAAACCAAGCTGAAAATAGAATTTGGGAGACTTACAATCCTTCCAAAAGAAGGTTCAAATGGTTCTTACAACTAGAAAATAGAATCCGGAAATCTAGCAACAATAGCAATGTTGTGTGTTCTTCTTCTTCCCTTCAATGGAGCTCTTCTTCTTCCTTTTTGACACTTTCCTTCCTAGAAAAATCTTCTTCTTAAGAGGATATTTTTGTTAGAGAAATGGGAAATGGATGAGCTGCTCCAAGATGCTCCCAGCTACCCCTCACAACCCATGAAGGACCACTTTTATAACAAACTTGCATGAGCTGGCCATGAGAGTCGTGGCACAGCTGTCGCAAGAATCTAGCAAAAACCACGGTTGATTCCACGGCCGTGATCTGTCAGAGAACCGTGATTTTGTGCAGAAACTTTGCCTTGGATCATTAAGCTGTGATTTGGTGCATGGCTAGTGTTGGCAAGGTTCCATGAGTCCTCCTTAGCCTATAGCTTGTGTCCTAATGAGTCCGAGGGTGTGTCGTCTAGATAAACGATCCTCAAATGCATCGTTTTAGCTCCTAAATTTCCCGAATTACCTATAAAACACGCACAAGTCCGTGTAGACATCTATCTCGACAAAATACATGAATTGAGTGCAAAATGTCTCGAACCAATGCTAAACCATGCATGAATGAGCGAGAATTCTATCTAAATGATTGCCTAAAACTAACCCATAAATCGTGTTATCAAAATACCCCATACTTAAGGTTTGCTCGTCCCCGAGCAAATTCCCAACTATAGATTAAGAGATGACATGATTTATGTATGCAGAAAAATGGCAAAAATCTTTTTGGGTTTGTGCTTCTACTATTGGATCACCTTCAAAGTCATGTTTCATGGCTAAGGACAAGCAATCATGCATCAAACAAATGAAAGCATGGAAAGACAATTGTACTTAACTCAAAAGTATGCATGAAATGTAAAGATGAAGAAGTCAAGAAGATCAAGAGAACATCCAATCTAAACTACTAAGTCTTACAAACATGCAAATAGGTCATAAGGTCTTGTGAGATAAAAGGGCCAAGAAATGTAGTGATTGGGTGGGGATTTCTAGGTTATGTGATGTTAATCCGGGAACGGAACTAACTTCACATCCTTGTCCTCGATCAACTTCCCCCAAGTGTATATTTTCCTCTATCTTTTCTTTCTTTTCTTTTTCTTTGACTTCTTTTTGAGACAATGGCATTGGTGTACAAGAGCCGAAACTTTGGTGATTAGCCGTCCTCGGGTTTTTTCTTAGTTTTCGAGGTGCATCCACACCGGACACACATACCAAAGCTCGTTAGGACTATTGGTTCATTTGACTTTGGCAAGGTACCAACACCCGATTATGTGAAGTGTACCGAGTTACTTGTCATTTAAACCAATGTCCCCAAACTTATATTTTGGCTACACTTTCACAACAAATTCAGCATTTTATGCATGATATTCTTTTCATCAACAACTTCACCCTAAACTTTGCCTTTTGCACACATCAACACACTAGCATGCTCCTATTCCCGGATGGGTTAAAAGAGGTCAAAATTTTCTCAATTGAGGTGCTCAAGCAATCATGATTAAGATGAGAAGTAGAGAAAGATTGAATTGCCTCATTCATTCCTAGATGGTATACAAGAACTATCATGTAATTTCGATTTTCACTACTCAATCCTTTCTAGGCAAACATCATGGTCACAAATCATTCATAGAATTCAAGAGAAGTAGTTCAAGTCCACATATGCATTTATTAATTCAACACATAAGGTCATCCATAGCCAATTCATATGACAAGATTTCATCATTAGGATCATATCCAAGCCTAGAAAGCACAAATTTTTTTTTTTTTTCTTTTTCTGATTTTTATGGGATTTTCGTTTTAAGTATGTACAATGCAAGACATGTGCAAATATTAAACTATCCTAGATGCTCATCATGCAAAGGATCATGCAAACCCCACCCCATACTTAGAAACACATTGTCCCCAATGTGGTATTCAAGAAGAGAGAGTGAAAGAAGGTTCTCACAATGTATAATTGTTCGCTATGGTATTCGGGATTGTTCAAATGAATTGATGTTGGATGATCCTATCAACCATGGTAGAGAGCTCTAAGCATCCATCAAAGATTTGGAACCCGCGCTAGGCACCGCTAGCCGTCCAAGTTCCGCGTCCGCTTCACCCATAATTGGTAAGGGCTTCATCATCATCATTCATATGCCAAGAAAGGCTTCCAATGCTACTAATGTTCTAGCACACACACAAAGAAGACAAAACACACACAAAGATAGAACAATCCTAAAAACAAAAACAAATCAAAAAGAAGATGTTACCAATGGGTTGCCTCCCACCAAGCGCTTCTTTAAGGTCATTAGCTTGACCAAACTCGGGGGAGTCTATTCAAGATGAAGTGGGGCAATCATTTCCACCGGAGCTCCCGGAATATATTTCTTCAAGCGGTGCCCATTCACTTTGAAATTCCCACAATGCTCCCCTCCTATCTCAATAGCTCCATGGGAGAAAATCTTCTTCACCACATATGGCCCGGTCCATCTTGATTTGAGCTTTCCGGGAAAGAGCCTTAGCCTTGAGTTGAAGAGAAGGACAAGATCTCCTTCACTCAACTCCTTGGGGATGATCTTCTTGTCATGCCATCTTTTGGTTCGTTCCTTGTAAATCCGGGCATTCTCATAAGCGTCCAACCGGATCTCCTCAAGGGCGTTTAGATCAAGCAACCTCTTTTCTCCCGCCTCCTTGAGGTCAAAATTTAGCCACTTAATGGCCCAATAAGCTCTATGCTCCATTTCCACCGGAAGATGGCAAGACTTGCCATAGACTAACTTGTAAGGAGTGGTGCCAATCGGTGTCTTGAAGGCGGTTCTATATGCCCACAATGCGTCATTGAGCTTCATAGCCCAATCCTTTCTAGTTCTAGACACCGTCTTCTCAAGGATGGCCTTTATCTCCCGGTTGGAAATCTCCACTTGGCCACTAGTTTGGGGATGGTAAGGTGTTGCCACCTTATGAGTCACCCCATACTTAGCCAAAAGCGCTCCAAAGTTCCTATTTGTGAAGTGCTTTCCTCCATCACTAATGATCACCCTTGGTGTTCCAAACCTAGGGAAGATCACCCGGTTGAAGAACCGCACCACCACCTTGGCATCATTTGTAGGAGAGGTGATTGCCTCCACCCATCTTGACACATAATCCACCGCCAATAGGATATAGAGATTGCCACATGAGGAAGGGAATGGTCCCATGAAGTCCACACCCCACACATCAAAAATCTCCACTTCTTGAATGTTGTTCAAGGGCATTTCATTCCTCCTTGAGATGTTGCCCGTCCTTTGGCAAGGATCACATCCAGCTACAAAACCTTGCACATCTCTAAACAAGTTAGGCCAATAAAAACCGGATTGCAATACCTTTGCACACGTCTTGTGTGAGCTAGCATGGCCTCCACAAGGTAAGGAGTGACAATGCCGGATCACACTCTCCACTTCATCTTCCGGTATGCATCTTCTAAACATCCCATCCGGTCCTCTTTTGAACAAGAGTGGCTCACTCCAATAGTAATGCCTCACATCGTTGAAGAACTTCTTTCTTTGTGCATATGTCAATCCGGGAGGCACTTCCTCACATACTAAGTAATTCACAATGTCGGCATACCATGGCTCATTTCCCCTAGAAACTTGGAACAAGCATTCCTCTACCATTTGCAATTGCTCATCTCGGAATGAGTCATCAATTGGAATGTCATCTCTTCCAAGCTCTAATGGAGGCAATCTACTAGGTGATCCGCCACGGAGTTCTCGGATCCCTTCTTATCTCGTATTTCCAAATCGAACTCTTGAAGAAGAAGGATCCACCGAATCAACCTTGGTTTGGCATCCTTCTTTGTAAGTAGATAACGGATCGCCGCATGATCCGTATAAACTATGACCTTCACTCCAACAAGGTATGAGCGGAACTTCTCAAATGCATACACCACCGCCAACAACTCCTTCTCGGTGGTAGCATAATTGAGTTGGGCATCATCTAGCGTCTTGCTAGCATAATAAATAGCATGAGTACGCCCTTCTTTCCTTTGCCCTAAAACGGCCCCAACGGCCACATCGCTTGCATCGCACATGATCTCAAATGGTAGACTCCAATCCGGAGGTTGCATTATAGGTGCGGAGATCAAGGCGTTCTTCAACCTACAAAAAGCTTCAAGACAATCCTTGGAAAAGACAAAATCAACATCCTTCATTAGTAGGTTAGTGAGAGGCTTAGAAATTTTAGAGAAATCTTGAATAAACCTCCGGTAAAAACCGGCATGCCCTAAGAAACTCCTTACCCCCTTCACCGAGGTAGGTGGCGGAAACTTCTCTATCGTTTCAATTTTTGCCCTATCAACCTCAATGCCACGGTTGGACACCAAGTGTCCTAACACAATGCCTTCACTTACCATGAAGTGGCATTTTTTCCAATTCAAGACAAGATTTGTCTCCTCACATCTTTGCAATACCAATGACAGGTTAGCCAAGAAATTATCAAAGGAAGAACCATAAACAGAGAAATCATCCATAAACACTTCCATGATATTTTCTATGTATTCCGAAAAGATACCCATCATACACCTTTGGAAGGTGGCGGGTGCATTACACAACCCAAATGTCATTCTCCTATATGCAAAAGTACCCCATGGACATGTAAAGGTTGTTTTCTCTTGGTCATCGGGGTGGATAGGGATTTGGAAGAATCCACTATACCCATCTAGATAGCAAAAATGAGAGTGTTGAGCTAACCTTTCTAGCATTTGGTCAATGAAGGGGAGAGGGAAGTGATCTTTCCTAGAGGCCATATTCAATTTCCTATAATCAATGCACATCCTCCACCCCGTAACCGTCCTAGTCGGGATTAGTTCATTGTTCTCATTGGTCACTACGGTCATCCCACCCTTCTTAGGTACTACATGAACGGGACTAACCCACTTACTATCCGAGATAGGGTAGATAATCCCCGCATCTAGCAACTTAATGATTTCCTTTTTGACTACCTCTTTCATTATAGGATTCAATCTCCTTTGA
The DNA here is from genome assembly GCA_033239125.1 of Fagopyrum homotropicum. Lineage (NCBI taxonomy): Eukaryota > Viridiplantae > Streptophyta > Magnoliopsida > Caryophyllales > Polygonaceae > Fagopyrum > Fagopyrum homotropicum. The sequence continues at coordinate 28,529,106 of BSWB01000006.1, forward strand.
TGTTCAATAGAGGGTTTGTGGTTATCTTCCATCATTATCTTATGCATGCACAAAGAGGGCTTAATGCCAACCAAATCATCAATAGTATAACCAATGGCCTTTCTATGCAATCTTAGTTCATGCAACAACTTAGCAAGTTCATCATCACTCAAGCATGCATTAACAATCACCGGATATGAAGAATTTTCACCAAGGAATGCATATTTTAAATGAGAGGGAAGGGGTTTAAGTTCAAGTTGAGGGGGACCTTTAACGGTTGAAGATGATCCAAATAAGGTTGGATTAGGTGAGTCCAAAGCAAATGAAGACTCATCATGCCTCCTAAAAGCTTGATCATCATCAAGGACTGGTCCAGGGAAATCCACGGTTGAAATCACGGCTTGCCCAACTTCCACGGCCATGGTTCTTGCCAAGCTTGCTTCTCGGAGTTGTCCAGAAAGTTTGATGGCCGTGGAACATAAATCTCGACCGTGGATTTTGCAGCTGTTCAACACCTCTTTGTGGCTTTCAAATCCAACTCTTGGCTCCTCTTCCAAGCTCTCCAAGGCCTTGATCTCTTCATTGCAAGCCTTTTCAACACCTTCTTCCATCATACTCAAGGTAAGAACCTTCTCCAAGGGATCTTTGATTAAGATCGAGCTCACAACTTCTCTAGATTCTTCTTGCTCGACTATGTTGAAGACATCCTCATCAAGGGTAGGCCCTTTCATCATGGTGGACAACTTGAACTTGATGTTCTCTTCTCCAATGTTGAAAGAGAGAGTCCCGTTCTTGCAATCCACTAGGCATCCGGAGGTGGCTAGGAAAGGTCTTCCTAAGATGATGGGAACCGGATAATCCGCCAGAATGTCCAAGACGACAAAGTCAATTGGCACATAGAATCCTCCTAGTTGCACCGGAATGTCCTCTAGAATCCCAACCGGGTGAGTGATAGAACGGTCCGCCATATAGAGGGTCATCTTGACCGGCTTTGGCTCTCCTAGTCCGACCTTTTTGCAAAGTGCAAGCGGTATGATGCTTACACTCGCTCCAAGGTCACAAAGGGCCTCGTACTTCACATCTCCCACTCCTATTAGGACGCAAAAAGAGCCCGGATCCCTTAGCTTGGGAGGCATCTCTTCCTTCATGGTTTGGATCAATTCCGAGGATCTCTTGGTCATTCTTATCTCCCCATACTCCTCCAACTTCCTTTTGTTGGAGAGTATTTCCTTCAAAAACTTGCCATATGCCGGCATTTCTAAAATGGCATCCATGAACGGAATGTTAATATGCAACTTAGACATTAGTTCAAGGAACTTACCAAAGTGATTGTCCAAACGAGCTCTTGCTCTTGATTGTGGGAACGGTAGTGGTGGCTTGTATGGAGGCGGTGCCACATAGTTTGGCTCTACATCCTTGCTCTTGCCTCCATCTTCTTGCATTCTTCCCTCTTCTACCACTACTTGCTTTCCCATAGCTTGGTCCTTGGGCAAAGGATCCTTCATATTCAACCCACTCCTTGTTGTGATAGCCAACACTTGGCCTCTTGGGTTGTCTTCGGTTCTTCCGGGAAGCTTTCCCGGATCTCTATGGGCTTCACCCGCCTTTTGGAACACTTGTGCTTCCAAGACTTTTTGAGCCTTAGAGATTGAAGTCACGGTGCTCTCAAGACCACTCAACCTTCCTAGCAATTGCTCAAACATTATCTCGGTTCTATCCTTGGGAGGTTGAGTGAAACCGGGTGGAGGTTCTTGTGAAGCTCTTGGTGGTGGAGTTGAGCTTGTGGAAGCGGGAGGGTTCAAGGCTCCATCCGGGTTAGAGTAAGAAAACCCGGGATGGTTGTGGTTGGGCCGGTAATTGTTGAATTGCCGGTTGTTGTTGAAACTCCTTGGGCCTTGGTAATTGTTGAAGTTGCCCCTTCCCATATAATTCACATCATCCTCCTTGGAAGACAAGTTGGCTTGTGGAAGCACTTGAGGGGTTGCTTGGTTCTTCAAAGTTGTAGCACACAACTCCCTCAAGGACTTCAACTCATTGTTGATGGCGTCTAGCTTGAAATTGCCCATGGTGACTTCACTCACCTCATATGCTCCCGCCTTCCTCCCTTCACTCTTCCTATGGGAGTATTTCTCAATCACTAGAGCTTGCTTCTCCACAAACTCCCAAGCATCATCTACATGTTTCTCCATGAATGTTCCACCGGAAAGAGATTGGAGCTTGAATTGGCTATCTTCGTCAAGTCCCTTGAAGTAGATCTCCAATAGCTCAATTTTCGGTATGCCATGGTGTGGACAATCAAGGAGAAGGGCTTTGAACCTCTCCCAAGACTTGAACAAACTCTCTCTATCCTTCATCACGAAGGCATTGATCTTCCCTCTTAACTTGGTAGTCTTGGAAGGTGGGAAGAACTTAGTCAAAAACTCGGTGGTCATCTCCTCCCAAGTACCTACTCGCCCTTGTGGAATAGATTGATACCAAGCCAAGGCTTTATCCTTAAGGGAGAAGGAAAAAGCCCTAAGCTTATGGTTGTTGCTCTCCAATCTTGGCGGTCTAAGAGTCTCCATCAAGATCTCATAATTCATCAAGTGTTGATGAGGAGACTCTCCTTCCATCCCTCCAAATTGATTATGCCGGATCATTTGTAGAACTTGAGGACGGAGCTCATAGTTGTGGGTAGCGGGATCTCCTAGGTTCACACCCGGTCGGTGTGCTCTTTGTGCCGGATCCATGCGTCTCCCTAGGGTTTGTGGCTCCTCAATAGCAATGGGAACAACCCTAACATTAGCCGCCGGCTGCGGTTGTGGCGGAGGAGGTGGAGGTTGTCGGCGATTAAGCTCTCCTTGAACAAGGGCTTGCCTAATCTCCTCAATCTCCCTCCTAGTTTCCTCTTGCCTCTCATTGGCAAGTCTCCTTTCTTCCTCCAAGAGCTCATCTCTTAGCCTTATTTGCTCTAAGGCTTCATCCAACTCAGCTTGGAGGTTTCTTCCGGCCATCTCTTTCTCTTTTCGGATGTTCTTGGATCTAGATCGAAGGGTTTTCTCCGGTTCGGGATCGAATGGAGCTAAATCCTTGCCACAAGATCTTCGCATACACCTAAAGAGTAATAGATGTCCTGAAAAGCAAAGACACAAACCAAAAAGAGATCAAAAGCAACAAGAAAGATCTACACTAGAAACAATCACAAAATAGACTCAATCTAGACCTAGTCCCCGGCAACGGCGCCAAAAACTTGTTACGCTAAGATTGTGATGCGCAATTGGGTTTTAAATTTATACTCGTTATAATTATCCTAACTCCTAGCGAAACTCGCAGTGTACGGGACGTTTGTAGTAGGGATAGCATTCCGAGGTCGAACACAAAGACTAAAGTGAAATTGATTCGATTTGTGATTGAGTTTAGTAAAGACCTAGGGTGCAAGAAAAGAAAGAAATAAAGAAATGAAAATCTCAAATGTTTTTGGTGATCAATCAAGATCACAACACATCAAAACAATCAATCAACTAAACTATGAATAAACACGAATGAACAACTAAACAAGATATAGGTCAAAGAAAGAAAAGATGGATTCTAGGGGTTGGAAGTTCCGGTCATGGCATAAGACTCAAGCTATCTATTCAATTCTTGGATTAACTATGTTGGGGATTAAGCATTTCTAGATTGGGATCAATCACCGGGTAGGTCTCAAGATCCGCTAGTCCATTCCCTAGGTCTCATTACCGGGTAAGTCTCCAAGAACCTAAGGAGCGGGATTCTACTCAAACCGGATTATTTACTCAAGGATCTAACCTATCCTCACCGGGTAAGTCTCGGAAGGGCTAGTCTCAAGCTACTATCCAGCACACTTAATCCAATGGCGGCTTATTAGGCTCACCACTACCTAAGGGTTGTTATCTTTGGAATCTAAGAGTGAGGATTACCGGGTAAGTCTCTCCTAACACTTAGTTGCTAACTCTAGGTTACCCTAGGATAGATTTAACTCAACAAACACTTAGGATTTCAACATTCTAACAATCTAAATCAAGATCCATCGAACCAAGAAAATCACGGGTTGTTCTACCTAAACCACGGCCGTGGTTTGACAAGATCCACCCGTAATTCCTAACAGAGAGTACGTTCAAGCACACAAGTCATCCAAAGATAAATCTAAGTTCATCCTATCATAGCCTTAGCCATAACCATCCTTTCCTTACCCTAGAACCACATCTATTTAGCCTACAACATTCATAATAGAAATCGAAACAAACAAACACAAAATCATAACATTCATTTGCAAGAGAATGAAAGAAAAAGATGAACAAGAGTACTAGGATTAAACCAAGCTGAAAATAGAATTTGGGAGACTTACAATCCTTCCAAAAGAAGGTTCAAATGGTTCTTACAACTAGAAAATAGAATCCGGAAATCTAGCAACAATAGCAATGTTGTGTGTTCTTCTTCTTCCCTTCAATGGAACTCTTCTTCTTCCTTTTTGACACTTTCCTTCCTAGAAAAATCTTCTTCTTAAGAGGATATTTTTGTTAGAGAAATGGGAAATGGATGAGCTGCTCCAAGATGCTCCCAGCTACCCCTCACAACCCATGAAGGACCACTTTTATAACAAACTTGCATGAGCTGGCCATGAGAGTCGTGGCACAGCTGTCGCAAGAATCTGGCAAAAACCACGGTTGATTCCACGGCCGTGATCTGTCAGAGAACCGTGATTTTGTGCAGAAACTTTGCCTTGGATCATTAAGCTGTGATTTGGTGCATGGCTAGTGTTGACAAGGTTCCATGAGTCCTCCTTAGCCTATAGCTTGTGTCCTAATGAGTCCGAGGGTGTGTCGTCTAGATAAACGATCCTCAAATGCATCGTTTTAGCTCCTAAATTTCCCGAATTACCTATAAAACACGCACAAGTCCGTGTAGACATCTATCTCGACAAAATACATGAATTGAGTGCAAAATGTCTCGAACCAATGCTAAACCATGCATGAATGAGCGAGAATTCTATCTAAATGATTGCCTAAAACTAACCCATAAATCGTGTTATCAGCTTCTATATGTTGATGACATTATACTTACTGTATCTTCCGACATATTGCGCACTCATTTGATTATGCTTCTGGGAAAGGAGTTTGCTCTTAAAAATCTGGGTGCATTGTCCTATTACTTGGGGATCGTAGTTTGTCAAAGTGCTTTTGGCTTATTCTTATCTCATAAGTATGATCAAGAAGTTGTTGAACAAGCAAAGATGACAAACTGCAAACCTTCCCTCACACTTGCTGAAAACATCGGTCAAGCTTAGTGCATCTTTTGGACCGACAATCAGCGACCCCACTCTATACAGGAGTCTTGCTGGTGCTATTCAGTATCTCACTTTTACTCGACTTGATATTAGCTTTGTTGTACAACAGATCTGCCTATTCATGCATGATCTCCGTGAGCTGCACTTTGCCGCCCTCAAACGCATCATCCGCTACATTACTGGAACTTTGACTCTCGATATTGTCATTTCTCCTTCGCCCAAATCTGACTTAATTGCTTATACAGACGCTAATTAGGGAGGGTTCCCGGACACTCGTCGATCTACTTCGGGCTATTGTGTTTTCTTCAATGACACACTAGTCTTATGGTCCGCCAAACGCTAGTCAGTGGTGTCTAGGTCCGGTGCCGAGGCCGAATACCACAGTGTTGCTCATGTTGTCTCTGAGTGTTCCTAGCTACGAAATTTCATGTTGGAACTTCATTGTCATCTATCCAAAGTCACGATTGTATACATTGACAACAATTCTACTACATATCTTGCAAACAATCCAGTTCAACATCAGCACACCAAGCACATTGAACTTGACATCCATTTTGTTCGCGACAAGGTCACTCTTGGTCATCAAGGTGCTTCATGTGCCTTCCGCGTTCTAGTATGTTGATATCTTCACTAAGGGTCTACCGCGACATTTATTTTTAGACTTTCGGTGCAGTCTTTTTGATCATCATCCACTAGCTTTGACTACGGGGGTATGATATAATATGTAAATATTGTAAATAAATGTGTCCTTTTGTAATTATATAAATACGCTTTCTTATTAATATCTCCCATCAATCGATGGAAACCACAAGGGGAATTTATCCACAATCTCACACGAAGTACCCCTTAAAGCTAATAGATTTAAGGGCTCACGATTACAAAGAATCCTCTAGGATTGGCTAAATTGAAGTGAGACCCGCATTCTATTAATCGGGAAACTTATTGCATGAGAATTTTGGAAAATTGTGATGAAGAGTTTGTTACCTCCTGTTTTGTTTTAGGGGTCGAGCAATTGAGGTTGTTTCTCGACCGGGTTTAGCGGTGGCCATACATCTATTTGTTCTTCTTTAAGAGTCGTCGTTGTTCCTTCTTACTTGAGTTAACTAAACAAGATACTCTTTTGAGGAAACCCCTCTTCAATGGCTTACTACTTTCGGCCTCCGTCACAAATTTTACCAAGTTTGGTTTATAACGAACTTCTCCTTGGTTCACCAAGATTTTTGTTACTACAATAATAATTTATTATTAAAATAATTCTTCTCCTTATAAATCTTGTATCTTTAACCATCGAAGTTATACAAGTTTGAAAGTTTTAGACCAATTCTGACAACATAAAGAGTGTTTTAAAAAACAAATAACAATCGATTATCAATAAAGTTTCTTTGTTTCACGATATATGGTCCGATGGTTTGAGGTACGGCTTGATTTTGTGAGCTTCACCTGTAATAAGTGTTGAATTTGTCATGAGAAGGAGTCGAAGATAGGTGGTCGAAATCCGAAGGCTCAAAAGAAAATTCCAAAGTTGAGGTTTCCTCTGGTGGCCCCTGAGAGTTGTAATCTGCAGTGATTCTACAAACTTGTTCTCATCGTTTCTTCCTGGCTCTGCTTGCTTGCGCTTCATTTAATGCTCCTTCTTGATCTGCTTGTTGTGTTCGATTTGTTTCTTCTCACTTTTGTATGTTCTGGTTTCCTGATGACGGTAAGTCAATCTGCAGATTTGATCGGTCTTTCGATTCATTAGATGGTGTATCATATAGGGCATCAAACTGTTTTTTTTTTATATAAAAAAAGAGATGGAGAAAGAATAGAGTTAGCATCTGGCACAAAATCCTCATCCAAGTGAATCATTCTATATTTTGTGTTTTCTACAAGTTAAGTACTTTACTCGTTGTTAGAATAAAACTCAATCGATTATTAATATGAATATTGTTTACGTCCAACTTACAAAATATGGTAAAGTTCCAATCTGAAATGAATTCATATAATATTGTTCCAACTCATTTTGTGTCCAATTCGGAACAAGAGAATGGAATCTGATCTCCCAAATCTTCAGATATAATTGCATTCCCCACATTACCGATAAGCATCAATTCTCTTCATCTTGTTTTTTTACTAAGTACAAAATTTAGTTTAATGTACCAAATACTGTGTCAACTTTGATTTATGCTGAGTTGCGTGGATTCTGAACAGTTAACAGCATATTCCTATTGAGATTTGCATGTGCCTTTAAAATATTTGACATTCCTCATTATTATAATCAAAATTCCTATAGTATTGTTCCAACGGCCAAAGTGACGAAGATATACTTCCACTAACAAAATATATATATATATACTTTGACTCATATTGTAAACAGCCTTATCGTATGAACGTGTAAACACCGAATATATGTGACTATACCGCCGAATATATGTGATTATACCGCCGAATATATAGAGTCAGGTCCGGCGAATCTACTTCCATTAATAATACGATTTTTTTTATCCTTTAATATCGTCTAATCCCAGCCATCTATTTAACGATCTAACGGATATGATATATATATATATATATATAAAAGTAAAGAAGAGTAAGAAGAATTTTGAGCATCAAATATATATTCGAATATAAACTGAACCATCATCAACCAAAAAAACAATCTTAAGTCAGGTTGGTAAGGGCGAAGCCTGTGTCCTTATATTGGATAATTTGGGTCGAAAAGAGGCTATCACGTTACAAGAATTTTCTTTTTACTAAGGACGACAATTTAGGCACTGAATTGTCACTATTCAGACGCTACAAATTTAAATTCGTAAAATTAAACGTGAATTCTTGTAAAAAGATTAAACAAATCCTAGAAATATATTGTTTTATTTCGGGACAAATAAAATAAACTTTCAGAAATCAGATTTTCAAACAACGAAAAATACAAAGTATAACTGGATTGATCATTTAAAAAATGTACTTGTCTTAAATCACACCACCGTACTTCACGAATATATTGGTTGCTCAGTCATTAATAGAAGAGTTACAAAAAAATACATTTGAAGATATTAATATATAAACAAAGCATAACTTTCAAAATGAATAGCTAACTCAATTTCACGAGAAGGTAGAAATACTCTGATAAAACACAACTTGGTTGCCAAAACAATTTTTACTAAGCAAATTTTATTCTTCCAAACGACAATCTTAATGAGTTAGATAAAATCTATAAATAATTTTTTTGAAACAAAGGACATCAACATAGACTTTATCATTACATGAGATAAAATATGAAAACAAAAAAGAATGGTGGTCTTGACTTGAGAAAAGCTAACGTCATGAACAAAACCTTAAAAATAAAACTTTTATGAAAATTATTGGCGGAACCAATCAACATGTGGATAAAATTTTTTAAAGAAAATACATGAATAATATTAATTTAGACATACTCCATTACCAAAAGAAATGACCAACATCATGACAAAGAAATAGCCTAATGAAACTCAAGTATGACTTTAAAAATGACTTATCTAGCAGGCCAACAATGACAACATAATAAAGTTTTTGCATGATGAATGAGTTACCACATAGTCCCTTATAAAACTGTTTCAAAATGTAAATCAAGTTAATTCAACCACCAAAGTAAATCATTATATAAACTATTCTATGTAATGAGATATTAAGATAATTAACAACAATCTTCAAATTTTCTTAGTCCGGTTATCTTGGAGAAAATTAAGTAAATAGTTACCTAAAAAAAATACAAGACATAGTATTCTAACATTCTAGCCGGAATGGATGGTTTTCAAAAGTATGGTTCACATCTATTAATCTAGAGTGTTTTACTCATGTTAATGTGTGCAACGGGATTTGGAGTTTAATAGTTAACGCACAACCTAAAGTAAAAAAAAACTTTCTATGAAAAATTTTAAAAAACGGATTACTAACAAAATAATACTTGACGAAAGAAAAATTTTGGTTACTAGAAATTATGAACTGTGTAACCATCAACTCGAAAACTTATGTCATTTACTTATGGATTGCCCTTTCACCAAACAAATCATTATGAAATTGACAGAACAATTTCGAACAAAATAAATAACATCAATCACGAGAATAAAAATAAGTCACATTCTTGAAGAGATTAAATATAAGCTTGGCCAAAAGGAGTTCACATGTCTTGCTATTATTTGGTGATGTATTTGGTTCTCTGTGAACAAAACTATCTTCAATAATGAGTCTATTGGTTCATTTAATTACACAATCGTTTTCATTAAGAATCAAATTCACGAATGACATAAAACTATTATTGACGAGGACAACTTTAACATTAGGCCACCACTGAAAAACAACAACACTTTCAACCAAAAAAATCAAATGTGAAAAACTAAAGCCTGAAATCCACAAACTTATTTTGATGAATCAAAACTTGACTCTAAGGTTACCTTCAACGATATTGTTATTCAAAACCACAATGTCAAGGTTATCAGTCTTGAAACAAAAAATTACTTTAATCCGGTACTAAAAGCGGAAGTTTTTGCTCTAAAAGTTGGCTTGCACGAAACTATCAGATTACAAATTAAAAAAAAGATTGAAATTAAGGGTTACAATCTGTGTGTCATCAAGGCACTCCATGATCACTGAATTGTCCTTATGAGGTCGATGTGATTATATCCGACTTCATACGGGATCTTTGTTTCTTTGACAAAGTCCAATTTAGGTGTCTCTTAAAAGAAATTAATAGTGTTGCTGATTGGTTGACTTGTAACACCAAACAGATCCAAATCGTGTGGATGGGATAGCTAGATATGTGTGAATAACTATCCGATTCAGTTTAAGTTATTTTCCGGATAACAAATTTTAGAATCGTCATACTTTTATAACAAATCTCCTTCTACCAAAAAACAATCATGTTCATACTTCATCATCCCATACACTTCAGCCAAAAGCAGAGAATTTACAATTACAATCCAAAGCCTTTTTCCATCAGCAGATACAAAAGTACATTAAGCAAAAGGCTTTAGAGCTGAACCTCTTCAAAATGTCTTGCCAAAGGTCCCTACAAAGTCCCAAAACCATATTCACTACACTTACTACTATCTACATTCTCTATTAACTACATTCGACCACACACACAAAATACTAAACCAACAGAAACTAGACTTGTAGCTAGAGGACTCTTTCTTGTTACTCGGTTCCAGTTAGCATCGTCAGCGAGTTAAGCCACCTCTACGAGATCATTTGCCTCCGGTTTTCAGTCTCTTTGCAGCTTGCACAAACCCTACAATCACTTCCTTCTCATCCAATTGCTTCAACCAACAAACAAAAGCAAAAACATTCAACTACATTTATGTACAATTACGTAGCAAGTTTAAACTACACCCAAACAAGTAACAAAGACATAAATGATTGTACCTGTGACATGAAATGCTTCTGCACACCGTCAATCAATTGCTCTTTGGATGGATTAGGAGCGTCATCAACCTAATATACATGGAAATGGAAAGGACAGCTTAAAAACAGCTGTAAGTATACAATTGAAACGAAACATAGTTCAGAAGGATAGAAAACAAGAATACCAACCAAATTAAAATGGCGCCAATATCTCCACAATGCAGCCATTTCTAGCTTGCTAAGATCAACCTTCTAGAAATCACAACCATAAATAGCATTGTCACCACATGGAGAAGTTAATAGTCTTTCCTTCTTTAGCATTTACTTTAGGTGTCACTCAGTAGAAACGTCGAAGATTAAACTTACTAGGAATGGTTATAACAGCTTCTACCATCAATTTCTAAAGACAAAAGAAAATGGTTGCAGAGAGATTTACATACCACTGATCCACGGGGCTTAGAAATGGAGTTCTTGCACTGTGAATGGCCCGAGAGAGACTTGCTCATAAACTTTTGAAACGAACCAGATTTCTGCGCACGTTGCCTCGATCTGTGCGACTTTTGAGTGTCATCCGACCCTGGAATCAACAATGTTCAAACCACAATCAATAGACAAAATAATTGAGATGTAACAAAGCATGATCTTTTGGATAAGAAGAACATTTACTGGAAAAGTTGATGGATTGACATGCTTGTTTGTTAGAAAAAACACTAAAAATTAGCAGATCATAGTGATAATGCTTCACAACTGAGACAGACAAATAACTATTGCAATAGTCAATAAATTCAAATAAAAACCCAATCATACCGCAACATGAGGTGGTTCCATAGAAGATTTGTTGCTTTTCATACTTCTCTCTACCCCTTTTCCCTTATATAGATAAAAAGATTTGGCCACCAGTTATACTACCAACTATGGGGGACCAGCACTTGAAGGGAAAGACAGGTATAGACAGAGACAAGGTGCTCAAATTTCTATCAAACAGTAGCAATATTAACAATTATAAAATTTTCAAATAGCATAGCACAAAAAGTAATCAAGATTGCATGATCAGTAAAGTATAATCAAGAAAAAGACTAACCCAGATCAGATACATTCCAGTTTCCACTTTCAAACTCTAAATCATAGTCATCTTCGTTGCCAGTGGGTGCTTCGATCACACTAAGAGCATTTCTCTGGAGCTTCACTTCAATGCCATTTGTAAGAACCTGGGAATTCATGAACATCAATCAACCAATTTTGAGTACACTACAAAAATGTTATTACATTTTGTTTGATCACTGCATCTTGTGATACTGTTACAAACAGGAAATTGACAGTCACCTAAACACATTTAAGCTGAATAAATTACAGCACAGATATGAACATTCAATATTATATACGAAAAAAACATCAATTGGTTTGGCTTTAACCATCTCCAAGTTCACATGATCCTTCTAAAGCCGGAAGACAAGGATATTGATCAACCACAAAACATAAAAAATTGTCAGCATTGATGATCCAACAATGTTTGGACAGATTAGTTATAAGAGAAACCTAGATCCATAGGGGTGCATGCAACAAGAGACGAGCACAGAAAGCAAAATTAGGTCTTACCCAAAATGTAAAAAAAAGCAAAATTAGGTCTAAATTCGAAAACATAGGCAGAAATTTCAAAATGCAGTACTACCCGCATCAAATTCAACCACATTATACAATGAAATTTAATCATCACTCTCTAATCACCAAAAATTAACGATGATCACATCACAACTCAAATCACCCAAACTCATTTTCAGCAAATCAAAACCCAACAAACGCAAGAATTGTAAATTTTACCAGCCAATGCCATCCCCCAAGACCCACTGCCTTCTTCACAACTCCTTGGAGACCAACTAGAACAGATTTAGTACGATTATTACCAGTAACAACCACCTTGGTATGACGTGGCAACACTGTGAGCTCCTCTTCACTACTTTCCCCACAAGAAATCTGTGAAAATCCTTCATTCACTGAGCTCGCCATTGCTTCAGTCATCTTCTCAAAGCAAATTAACCAAAAAGCAATTTCCTATTCCTCTAAGAACCTTAGTTATTGGGAGAGCACAATGATTTAGACTATTAATCGGGAACCAAATTATGGTTAGCGTGACATTGCAGACAAAACTAGTACGGTTTATACAGTGAAAATTTTGGTGGGAAATTGGGTTATAGTGAGAGGGGGAAAAACAGAGATTTTGTGAGAGGATCAGGAAATGGATTGAGAGAGATTGCTACTGAGAGATGAATGTGAGGGACCTCGTTGTTTCTTTTTGTTTTTTTTTTCCTTTTTTTTCCGCTTGGGTACTCTCTCAATCCCGGAGAAGGTGAGATTACGTATAGGATTGTGCCACGTGTTAAAATCATTTCCGTTCACCTTGATCGTGAGGACTTTAGCGTTCGGCATGCTGTTGAATTATACAAGTGAGGTTAATACCATTACCGGTTTGTGAGGGAAAGCGGTTTTAGAAGAAGTTTGACTCGTTGACTGGTGTTGTCCCAATAATTTTGTGTTTTATTGTTTGGCAATTAAAATAAAGAAAAAAAGTCGAAGCTAATGCTCAGTTTTTTGTGTTGTGGAGTGGGTTTCAAATTTGAATAAAATTTAATTTTAAAGCTAAAGGCTAATTTACACTTTTGCTCTTTTCATTTGCGTAAACAAAGCAAAAATTGTTTCCAAAAGAAATTAAAAGTTGAAAATAAATATTTGCTCTTCTCAGTTTTGAGAAGGTAGTTGATTTCAATATGAACACAATTAAAAATAGTTCGTTTGGTTGACTTGACAAGCAAAAATTTACGAGGTAATAATTTTTCCAGAAATTAATTTTATTGTACGTATTTGGTTAAACACACGGTAACAAAAATAATAAGTTATATTAGAACTTAAATTAAATTTTTATATTTCAAAACGTAGTTAATTTCAATATGAACCCTATTCTGAAAATTGAATAAGTTATACTAAAAAAATGTAAATTAAGCTTTTATTTTTTTTAATTAGTTTAAAGTAATAATTAATAAAATATTATTTCTAAATTCTCGTACAATCTATGAAAATTTATTTTTTAGGAAGCGTGCTGTTATAATAAAGTCAACTAATACAATTTAAGTGTCAAGACATGACTATAATTTTAAAGTTCAATAGCTAGTTTTTTTTTAATAGAACACTTTTGGTTTATGATAGTGGTTTTAGATAATTAATTGAATGAGAAACTAAAACTAATTTTATATTTTATTATTAAGTTAATTATATTTTACATAAATAAAAATTACTCTAATATTCATACTTTTCTTTTTTATCTCTTGTACAATCTAAAAGAATATAAAAGTATAAAAAGATATTACTATCAGTTAACTAAAGATGGTAAAACAAATATATTTTCTTAAAAAAATATTGAAATATAGATGTTATGATAGATAGTTTTTTAAAAGTTTGATTTTAAAAACAATTCTTAGGTAAATTTTATATACGATCTTTAAAATTAAAAAAAGAATAAAAATTATGTATTTGTTAATTAGTGAATACTTACTAATTAATATAAAAATATTATTTATAGGTTAAAATTAGAATATTATATTATTTAATTATTTTATAAATAAAATTCAAAATGAAATGGACTTCTTAACATGGGGAATTTATGACTAGACGTGGCTCAATTTCTATTTATCTTAAACAAGGATACTAAACTCGCAAATAAAGTGTAGTTAGTTGGAAATTGGAAATATTCATTCATTGAGAAGTTATGTGGGTGATAAATGGAACACTTAGGTAACAGCTTTTAAAGCTAACTTGAAAAATATAGCACCAACACACTGACACGGTTCATTTATGCCTCAATTATTGTATCTACATAAATTTTATTATTTTACTTGAGATATTTTGCTTAAGGAATTGCTAGATACACTGCGAGACTAATTTAGAAAAGTTAACTTGACGTTTCGTGATAATGTGTATCGAAACGTATTGGGATTGAACGTCAATTTTGACCCTCAGCTCAGTGAGGCCATAAGTTATGGCCAAATTTTGTGCTTTATACGGTGATGTTTTAAGGTGTGATAACTTTAAGGGCCCGTTTGGTTTGAACTCCGAGATCGGAAATGGAATGGAAACGAATTTAGTCCGTAAGTATATCCTTGTTCATGAAAGTTTTTAGAATCATTCTTTATGGTTTGAAGTAATTGGAGTAAAATTTGATTATTTTTTATACACTATAGAGAAATAAAATGTGGGAAAGCAAGTGCATCTTACATGAAACCACAAGGAATGATTCCATGAAATTTCATGAATAAGGATATATATATATATATATATATATATATATATATATATATATATATATATATATATATATATATATATATATATATATATACTAAATGCGTTTTCATTCCGTTGCAGTTTCCGGAGTTGGAACCAAATGGGCTCTAAATGTTTTTTTTCTGTTGAATTTGAACTTTCCGTTTGTTCAGTTGTATATGGCCTAAAATTGTGTGTTAAACAGGCTAAAGAGTGAATATCTCAAAATTTCCAAAATTCGGCATCGAACAATGTCGACACACAATGATGAAGATGTGGTGATTTTGTTCGATGATGCAAAATTTAGTATTCTTATCAATTTCTTCCACATCTTTGGTTAATAATGGAATGCACTTCAACTTTCGTGAGATTGAACAAATTTAATATTTATTAATGCTTATGTATTATATGGTATAGAGCGAATAAAATATTTGAAGTTAATATATATATATATATATATATATATATATATATATATATATATATATAGATCATATGAGAACATGCTTATCGTGTAATCATGAGAACATACCTTATTGTTTAATATATTATTCGTAGTTATTATTAGTTTTGTTACGAAGGTGTCATATCGTTTAATGTATTATTCGTAGTTATTGTTGGTTGAATGAATTATTTGTAGTTATTGTTGATTGAATGGATTATTTGTAGTTATTATTATTCGTAGTTATTATTAATTATGATAGCTACCCTAAATCTCGACCCTTAATACTCACCATCCGACGGTCTAAGATTGTTCTCATAATACACAGTAAGGCTTGTTCTCATGTGAACCGCATATATATAGGGTGCGGTTCCCATGAGAACAAGCCTTACTGTGTATTATGAGAACAATCTTAGACCGTCGAATGGTGACTATTAAGGGTCGAGATTTAGGGTAGATATTATAATTATTAGATAAATAAATCACCACCCACATTCCCTAATATTCTGAAAGAAGTTACCCTTACCGTCTCTCTCTCTCTCGGTATATTGCGATTTTGTGGAGAACAACCGGGGATTTCTAGTTTTTGGGTTCAGCGGCGGATAGGGAGGTAGTGAGGCAGTCCGTTTGGCGGTGGATAGGGATTCCTCTGTTGCGCACGGACCTCCGGTTGGCGACATAACACTGAGGAGGACGCCATCTGCGCGGACAGGCTGCGACGTTCCCGGCGACGGAGACACCATAAGGGAGGACCTTTGTTTTGTCGGCGTGAAACCGGTTGGGCGGCGGTGGATCTCCATTTACTGTTGCGTGGTTCAATTTCAAAGAATTGTGACGAATTCCGTTAGGGTTTATTCCGCTCAATTATGTATGAAATCGCAAGCTAAACTCAATATCATGTATGTAAACTTTCAATATTCATTGTAATTCATTGTAACTCCACAATAATCTTACCAAAAAAAAATGTGTGTTGTTTGCGGAACCGATTGAGGTGAGATAGCTTGTTTGCAAGAGAACGGTATTGGGACTCATGGCGAAATCTTCTTTAGGTATGTCTTAATTGTTTGATTTGGTGAAATTTGGTGGGTGTTTTTTGATTTGTGAGGTGTGATCTGTCGCCTTGTTGTTTTGATCTTCTCATAAGCGTTTTTGAAAGGTTTGTGGTAATAAAGAAATACGAGTAATAGTTGTGAATAATTTGCGATATAAGCATTGAGACAGAATGTGTATTCGATATGAAAAAGACGGAGTAATTAGGAATACTATTGGTTTGAATTGTTTGAAAATGACAGGTATTAAGTTAATAATTACGAATAATTTGTTGTTATTATAAACTAATGGTAATGTTAGTTGTTGATGAAATAGTAGTTGTAATCATGTATAATGTTGATGCTGCAAGTATTATGATTTACTTGATAAGCTTGAAAATATGACTCATAGTTAGTAATGTTTGTTCATGGTCTTAAGATAATTTTGAATAATGTGGCTTTAGGGTGCATATTGGATTTGACAAACTGATACTATATATGAATAATGATTGTGTTTACATATTATATGTATGAATACAATATGTAGGTAAATGACATTTGATTTTAAGTTGGTCTGTTGGTACTTATAGTGTTGTATAATGAAATCTATGTTGTGTGTTATTGATCTGTTAGGGAAAAAGGTTGTTGACAAACAACTCGGCATAAAGATCAGATCCAAAAAGAAGCATGATCCGATAGGTGGATCAGTTCGTAAAAAGTCATCGGGAAGAAAGAAAGAAAGTTTAAAGGGGCAACTGAATGATAAAAATACAAGAAGAAGGTTCGTTTATGATGATGGAAGCTCCGAAGATTTTGAAAACGTTCCTATTTCTATGAGGTTAGATAAAATGACTAGTGGAAAGCGCATGAGTTCCGTGAGGAAAATTAGACAAAATGATGATGGTATATACTTTTTTTATAACCAAATGTATTGTGTACATTTGTAATTAATATACATATAAGTTGAATTAATTAGTCAACATTTTGCATTTGAACTATCTAATCTCTTTTTTTTTTGGTGGGAAAACTATCTAATCTCTTATTCTAACTTTTAAATAAATGTGTATAATTTGAGATTTATATGTATGAAGGCTATACAAAAACTCATATTAATGATGAAGATATGTATACAATTATGGTTTGGCTATTTGAAATAGTGAAATACTTGTTTTGTTATTTAATGAACAATTAATGTATGAATTTCTTTGTTTGTAGTTGTTGTTTTTTTGTTTTGTGAAAAATATTGTGTGGTTATTGGATTTTATTATTAATTATGAATAATCTGGAAGATTGTGTTTAATTCAATTGAGAGTTTGGTATTTATTACGAATAATGAAGATATTTAAAATTTGATGATTGTTTGTAGGTGGAAAAAAGAAACCCATTGTAATTGGGAGTTCTAAAAAATCGAAGGGTCATGATAAGGTTGTTCCAAGAGTTGAGAGAAAGATCACCAAAGTTGTTGACGTAAAGGGAAAGGGAAAAGAGAAGTCGAATGTTGATGTTGAAGAAATCGATCATGATGATAGTTCCGAAGGGGAGAAGGTTGTTACCAAACGAAAGAGAGTTGAAAAAGGGCCACAGAGTAGCAGAGGTAAGCATGAATAGGTTGTTTTTTTTTGTATGAGCTGATTATGAAATTTGAATAGTAAGTATGAATAACGTCTGTTGTCACCGGGGTTATCAGGTGAAAAATATTGGGTTGTTATTGAAACTTGTAATTAATTATGAATAATTTGGGATCATTGTATTCAATTCATATGATAATCTAATATTAATTACGAATAATGAGGATGATCAAATTTTGATTTTTTTGTTAGGTGAAAAAGAGAAGTCCATTGTAATTGGGAGTTCAAAGAAATCGAAGAGTAAAGATAATATTATTCCTACAGTTGCGAGAAAGATCACCAACCTTATTGACATAAAGGAAAAGGAAAAAGAGATGCCGAATGTTGATGATGAGGAAAACGATCATGATGATAATTTTGAAGGGGAGAAGGTTGTTACCAAACGTAAGAGAGTTGAGAAAGGCCCACGGAATAGCAGGGGTAAGCTTGAAGGGTACAACAACTTGCCTACTAGGTGCTCTCCGAAATCATTTGTGAATGGCGTAAAAGAACTTCTGTCTGATAAGGAAAAACACGTCACGCATATAAAGACCATTAGGGACATTGGTGTAGTTACATATAGAATTACTCACCATTGTCATCCATTGCTGTCAAAAGACTGACTTGATTTGAACCAATCAGTGTATAGCCCACGATTTTAATTTGTATTAATTACGAAATAATGCCCTTGAATCAACAACCTCACGCCAATGGTGCTTTCCGTCAATGTTATGATTGTTCCTGGTACGAATTTATTATGGTTAAGCAAATGCTACAATACTAGATAGCAAAATTGTATATTACATATGTAACAAATGCTTCATTGTATATGCCAAAATGATTTAAAAAAAACAGTAAAATTGAATACATAACCTTGTTCAGATTTGCAGATGGAGAATCAAATTGATTTTGTTGACAGATTATGAAAGATTGTTGAATTCAATCGGAGACGACTTGTATAAGCGAGGTTGAGGGGACGAACAATAGAGAAGACGTGAGTCAACCAATAAAGAATACTACGCCTCACTTCAGTAATGGTAGAACGGCGTCCACGAATTTTTCTTCCGGTTGGTTTGACGTTGGAACGAATGTGTAGAGATGAGAATGACGTTGGAACGAATAAGAGAGATGAGAGAGGGAGTTATCCTGTAAATTTAATCTAACAAACTGTTTCTTATAATACAATATTATAGGGAAAGTTTAAAAAGAATTAATAGAGAGTGTGTACATTCTTCTTTTGTGAGAGTGATTATGGTTTTTTTATTAATTGATTTCTTATTTTACATATTCCATCATTAATCTAGGTCATTGGATTTACTAAATTGGATGGCTCTAATATGTTCTCGTGATTACACGGTAAGACCCCTCTCTCTCTCTCTCTCTATATATATATATATATATATATATATATATATATATATATATATATATATATATATACATATATATATATATATAATGTTATTATAATGTTAAACTATGGTAATTTATGAAGTTATATATATTATATGTTATAAGTGATTAAAATATTAATCTAAACTAGTTTATAATGTAAGTTAATGGTGATTGAAATATATTGATCAGAAATAGAATGTAAGGCATATTCATGGAAATAAACTAAAATGTTTGTTATGCCAATTGTTTTTTGTAATCAGGCTTTACTGGACTATTTGCTCATGTTAGTACAAACTACTCCACTAACTTTCATATTCGTGGATTTTTCTACGAACGAGAGACAATGATTGACTAGGCTCGTTTCTTGGAAGAAACAAAGAATATGGTCTTAACCACAAATAGATAATGAAATAATATTAGGGGATTCATTACTTTTGCTTGACGTGAGAACGTTTCAAACACCCTAGAAAGAAGAAAGATGTCAAACCTAAAACAAAACATCATCTAGGTGAGTTCACAAATTGAAGAAAAATAGGTTTCTATTTGAACTTGAGAGATTGCAAAGTGATGTCGATAAATGGACGTTGATTTTTATTTGTGGAGTGCACAGTCGCACACTTCTAGATATGTTAAGGGGCATTCATATGTTAGTCAATTGACGTCCATACAATATTGGAAGGTGGAACGTGAATTAGGATCGAGTTTCAAGTCGAGGAATATTTTGAAATCATTACAATTGGATGATTCGTACAATGTCACATTCATACAACAAATGAACAATGTTAGCTTGAATTTTAGGATGGAGCATGCCAAAGGACAAGGATTACTCTAGCAAGCACTCCACACACTATCCGCACACGGTTACTATGTGAATGTTAGGAGATATCCGGATTCACATGAAGTTTCGAATTTTTTTCTCATACATCTAGATTCTAGGTATTTATCGAGTTTATTCTCTTACATCATTGTTATGGACACGACATACAAGACCAACGAATAAGTTTTAATGTCCAATTTTAATCAAACCATTATCATTATATGTAAGTACTATTTCAACATCAAGGTGCTTGGTTTTATGGTTGTCCTAAATAGGTATAATATATCGTTGCTAGAGATTATTGGAAGCACTAGCACAAATATGATATTTGCATTTGTTTTCATGCCTAAGGAAAATGTGGATCACTATGACTGGGCGTACAAGAAGGCAATTGTTAGAGCATAGTGCAGATTGAATCATTGTTTTGTACGTGAACAACAAGTTTGTAAGAACTCAATCCTTCACATTTATGACCACTAACTAAATGTACGTTTATACTCACAGAATGATTCAATTTGTCAATAATGTTTTGTGAGCCTCAAATGTGAGTCCGTACACAAGCTGTTGAAAAGTATATTGGGTCAAATCGTATAAGGTTTTAATTGGTAGTTGACAATATCGACTTGATGGTAGTTGATCAGATTTTGAAGATACATGTGTCTTTTAAGACTTCGCACGAGAGAAATCAATTGGTTGTGCGAATATCAACTTCCATTTTACTCCAAAACAATGTCGGTAATGAGTGGTTAACATTATTGTTTGAGATTTACAACAAAACAAAGAAACCTAGGGTTCAAACAAGTTGTCATAATTCATATTGAATGAAAGTTCATAGATTGTCGTGTGTTCATTAGTTCATGATTGTTTTCAAGCTCAGATGTCGTTAGGTCTAGATTCAATTCATCCATTTTAGAGGCAAGTTCGGTGAGAAAGAGTGGATATGACCAATGATGATAGCGTAGTTCCCATAAATCCATTCATAGTGGCGCTTAAACAACTTCACGGAGGGAATAGATTCAAATTTTGCTAACCGCAAATCAACTTGAATGGATAACTTCAACGTACTAGGATGCGATTGATTACATGATTACCACTAATAACATCCATTTTAGTGTCTTTTTTCACCATCATTTTATTCATCTCCTGAGCATATAACATAGATTTGCAACATACTATGGTAGATTTCTTTTTCTTTTGTGCTTTGGAGATCTATTCGTGCGTTCTAGTTCTTCCAAGAGAAAAATAGAATTATTATCGAATTAAATTAAGATCCAATACTGAATAAATTAAGATCCGAAAGTGAAGAAATGAAGATTGCTCAAGACATCACATTGATTGACTTGACTTACACAACATGTTGGACCAATCACTTACACTTTCTAAACATTTGACCATATCTTCCAGACTTCGCGTGTTGCTACATGTCAAGCAATTTCGCTATATCAATCGGCTTGACTTCTCTCACAAGTTGGTCCAACCGGTCCACATTGGTGTTGCTTTAGAACATCTATATTTCTCCTTTTCCCATTTTTATTTTAAGCTATCTTTTAGCGTATTCACTTGGATGTTTTTATCTTCTATCATTTACATTCTTACAAGATAAGGTTTAGTAGGATTAACCTCAAACCCTAGGAGTATTAGGTCAGATATCCTGCCTAAAAAAAGGCTTTTAACCATCAATCTTTTTATCCAATTTTTTATTTGAGAATTTTGCCGCTTACTATAACATTCGATTGACTTATCCCATTTGATCGGTTTGATCGAACATGGGGAGCCTCGCGTCAAGTACAATGTGGGGTCAATTGGCAAGCTCATCGGTTGGGTACTTGGGATACATGCGGGTTGACAATCTCATTGGTCAAGATCCTTGCTCACCACGTGCTTCTCTAAGAGTTGATCAGGTGAATAAGGGATTGAAGACATCAGGAGCATAAGTGGATGAGGGACACCCTTAATGGACAAGTATGTCACTCTCGTATAAGTATGATCGAGTGAGGCCTTATACTTATCGGGCTAGGGTCAGTATATAACGTTGGGAAACACATCCCCTAGTACCATTAGGAATTGATCGAAAGAGGAAGGTCCAGGTTACCGGAAAGCCTGAATAGGGGTCTAAACTCAAACTAGAGTCGGTGTCAGTTCTATAGTAATGTCCTCAACAAACTTGGTCTCCTCAACTAGTTGATGTCATAGGTCGTCTCACATGCATCGCTTCTAATGTCTGAGAGAAATATATTTCCTTCATCATTACTATTATTTATTAAGTTTATTATTCATTTATAAATTATAAAAGTAAATAAACATTATAGTTATTTATTATGTTAAGTTTATAAGTATAAATTTTAATTAGTAGAATATATCTTCATATAATGTATACATATTGTTTATATAGAGAGATTTCTTATAATATTTACTTTTTTCAATAAATTAATACTTTGTTTGAAAGTATATATTATAAGTAAACTTACAAAATGTTTTTCTAGTTATATACTTTAATATGTATATATAATGATTATAATTATTTTTAATATCCGGGCATGATGTGATAACACGATTTATAACATAGTTTTAGGTGTACATTTAGATAGAATTCTCGCTCATTCATGCATAATCTAGCATTAGTTCAAGACGTTTTGCACCCAATTCACATATTTTGTCAAGATAGACGTCTACACGGACTTGTGCGCGTTTTGTAGGTATTACGGGAAGTTTAGGAGCTTAAACGATGCGTTTGAGGATCGTTCATTTAGATGACGCACCCTCGGACTCATTAGGACACAAGCCAAGGGCTAAGGAGGACTCATGAAACCTCGCCAACACAAGCCATGCACCAAACCACAGCTTAATGATCCAAGGCGAAGTTTCTGCATAGAATCACGGTTCTCTGACGAACCACGGCCGTGGAAATGACCGTGGATTTTGCCAGATTCTCGTGACAGCTGTGCCACGACTCTCATGGCCAGCTCATGAAGGATTTGTTATAAAAGTGGTCCTTCATGGGTTGTTTGAGGCAGCTGGGGTAGTTTGGGAGCAGCTCATCCATTATCCATTTCTCTCTAACAAATATATTCTCAAAAGAAGAAGATTTTTCTAGGAAGGAAAGTGTCAAAGAGAAGAAGGAGATTTCCATTGAAGAGGAGGAGAAGGAAACACACCCTAGCTTTCTTGTATTTCGGATTTCGTTTTCTAGAGATTGTATGAACCTTTAAACCTTCTTTTGGAAGGGTTGTAAGTGACTCTATTCTAATCTTCAGCTTAGTTTTGAATTAAGTTCACTTGTGCACCTCTCTTCTTTCATTATCTTGCAATGGATGTTTTGATTTTATGTTTGTTTGCTTCGATTTCCATTATGAATGTTGTAGGCTAAATTGATGTGGTTCTAGGGTAAGGAAATGATGGTTATGACTAGAACCGTGATAGGATGAACTCAGATTTGCCTTTGGATGACTTTTGCTTATGAACGTAGTTGCTGTTAGGAATCACGGGTAGTTCTTGAAGAACCACGGCCGTGGTTTAGGAAGAACAGCCCGTGATTTTTCCCTGATTTGAAGGATCTTGCCTTAAACCTATAAAATGTTGAAATCCTAATTGTTACTGAGTTTAACCTACCTAGTGTAGTGACTAAGTGCTAGGAGAGACTTACCCGGTAATCCTTGCTCTTAGAATCTAAAATAGCAAACCTTAGGTAGTGGTGAGCCTAATAAGCCACCATTGGATTAGATGTGCTAGGATAGTTGCTTAGGACTTCCCTTTCCAAGACTTACCCGGTAAGGATAGGTTAGACCCCTAATTTACAATCCGGTTTGTGTAGAATTCCTATCCTTAGGCTCTTAGAGACCTACCCGGTAATAAGACCTTAGGTGTGGACTAGTTGGACCATGAGACCTACCCGGTAATTGATCCCAAATTAGATACACTTAATCCCAACATATATTAGTTAATCCAAAGAACGAATAGATAACTTGAGTTCTATGCCATAACCGGAACTTCCAACCCCTAGAATCCGTCTTTCTTATCCTTGATCATTATCTTGTTTGGTTTGTTCATTTGTGCTGATTTTTAGTCTAGTTTGATTGTTACTTTGCATGAATTGTGATCTTTGATTGATCACCAAACCGACCAAAAACAATTTAGATTTTTATTTCTTTGTTTCTCTCTTTTCTAACCTTAGACCTTCACTAAACTTAATCACAAAACCGAGTCAATTTCACCTTAGTCTTTGTGTTCGACCTCGGAATACTATCCATGCTACAAACGTCCCGTACACTGCGGGTACGCTAGAAGTTAGGATAATTATAACGAGTATAAAATTAAGGCTTATTGCGTGCACACTTTTTAGCGTAACAAGTTTTTGGCGCCGTTGCCGGGGACTAGGTCTAGATTGAGTCTATTTCGTGATTGTTTCTAGTGTAGATCTTTCTTGTTGCTTTTGATCTCTCTTTGGTTGGTGTCTTTGCTTTTCAGGACATCTACTACTCTTTAGGTGTATGCGAAGATCTCGTGGAAAGGATTTAGCTCCATTCGATCCCGAACCGGAGAAAACCCTTCGATCTAGATCCAAGAACATCCGAAAAGAGAAGGAGATGGCCGGTAGAAATCTTCAAGCTGAGTTAGATGAAGCCTTAGAGCAAATAAGGCTAAGAGATGAGCTCTTGGAGGAAGAAAGGAGACTCGCCAATGAGAGGCAAGAGGAAACTAGGAGGGAGATTGAGGAAATTAGGCAAGCCCTTGTTCAAGGAGAGCTTAATCGCCGACAACCTCCACCTCCTCCACCACCGGTGGTACAACCGCAGCCGGCGGCCAATATTAGGGTTGTTCCCATTGCTATCGAGGAGCCACAAACCCTAGGGAGACGTATGGATCCGGCACAAAGAGCACACCGACCGGGTGTGAATCTAGGAGACCCCGCAACCCACAACTATGAGCTCCGCCCTCAAGTTCTCCAAATGATCCGACACAATCAATTTGGAGGGATGGAAGGAGAGTCTCCTCACCAACATTTGATGAACTACGAGATTTTGATGGAAACTCTTAGGCCGCCGAGATTGGAGAGCAACAACCATAATCTTAGGGCTTTTTCCTTCTCTCTTAAGGATAAAGCCTTGGCTTGGTATCAATCTATTCCACAAGGGCGAGTTGGTACTTGGGAGGAGATGACAACCGAGTTCTTGACCAAGTTCTTCCCACCTTCCAAAACCACCGAATTAAGAGGGAAGATCAATGCCTTCGTAATGAGAGATAGAGAAAGTTTGTTCAAGTCTTGGGAGAGATTCAAGGACCTTCTCCTAGATTGTCCACACCATGGCATACCGAAAATTGAGCTATTGGAAATCTACTTCAAGGGACTTGATGAAGATAGCCAATTCAAGCTTCAATCCCTCTCCGGTGGGACTTTCATGGAGAAGCATGTAGATGATGCTTGGGAGTTTGTGGAGAAGCAAGCTCTAGTGATTGAGAAGTACTCTCATAGGAAGAGTGAAGGAAGAAAGGCGGGAGCATATGAGGTGAGCGAGGTCACCATGAGCAATTTCAAGCTTGACGCCATCAACAACGAATTGAAATCCTTGAGAGAGTTATGTACTACAACCTTGAAGAGCCAAGCAACTCCTCAAGTGCTTCCACAAGCTAACTTGTCTTCCAAGGAGGAGGATGTGAATTATATGGGAAGGGGCAACTTCAACAATTACCAAGGCTCAAGAAATTTCAACAACAACCGGCAATTCAACAATTACCGGCCCAACCACAACCATCCCGGATTTTCTTACTCTAACCCGGATGGAGCCTTGAACCCTCCCGCCTCCACAAGCACAACTCCACCACAAAGAGCTTCACAAGAACCTCCACCCGGTTTTCCTCAACCTTCAAAGGATAGAACCGAAGTCATGTTTGAGCAATTGCTAGGAAGGTTGATTGGACTTGAGAGCACCGTGACTTCAATTTCTAAGGCTCAAAAGGTCTTGGAAGCACAAGTCTTTCAAAAGGCGGGTGAAGCACATAGAGATCCGGGGAAGCTTCCCGGGAGAACCGAAGACAACCCAAGAGGCCAAGTGTTGGCTATCACAACAAGGAGCGGGTTGAGTATGAAAGATCCTTTGCCCAAGGACCAAGCTAAGGGAAAGCAAGTAGTGGTAGAAGAGGGAAGAAAGCAAGAAGATGGAGGCAAGAGCAAGGATGTAGGGCCAACCTATGTGGCACCACCTCCATACAAGCCACCACTACCGTTCCCACAATCAAGAGCAAGAGCTCGTTTGGACAATCACTTTGGTAAGTTCCTTGAACTAATGTCCAAGTTACATATTAACATTCCGTTCATGGATGCCATCTTAGGAATGCCGGCATATGGGAAATTTTTGAAAGAAATACTCTCCAATAAAAGGAAGTTGGAGGAGTATGGGGAGATAAGGATAACCTAGAGATCCTCGGAATTGATCCAAACCATGAAGGAAGAGATGCCTCCCAAGTTGAGGGATCCGGGCTCTTTTTGTGTCCCAATAGGAGTGGGAGATGTGAAGTACGAGGCCCTTTGTGATCTTGGGGCGAGTGTAAGCATCATACCGCTTGCACTTAGCAACAAGGTCGGGCTAGGAGAGTCAAAGCCGGTCAAGATGACCCTCTATATGGCGGATCGTTCTATCACTCATCCGGTTGGGATTCTAGAAGACATTCCGGTGCAACTAGGAGGATTCTACGTGCCTATTGATTTTGTAGTTTTGGACATCCCGGCGGATTATCCGATTCCTATCATCTTAGGAAGACCTTTCCTAGCCACTTCCGGTTGCCTAGTGGATTGCAAGAACGGGACTCTCTCCTTCAACATAGGGGAAGAGAGCATCAAGTTCAAGCTTTCCACAATGATGAAAGGACCAACCCTTGATGAAGATATCTTCAACATAGTCGAGCAAGAAGAATCTAGAGAAATTGTGAGCTCGATCTTGATCAAGGATCCCTTGGAAAAGGTTCTCACCTTAAGTATGATGGAGGAAGGTGTTGAAGAGGACTGCAATGAAAAGATCAAAGCCTTGGAAGCCTTGGATGAGGAGCCAAGAGTTGGATTTGAAAGCCACGAAGAGGTGATGAACAACTGCAGGTTCCACGGTCGAGATTTATGTTCCACGGCCGTCAAACTTTCTGGACAACTCCGAGAAGCAAGCTTGGCAAGAACCACGGCCGTGGAAGATGAACAACCCGTGTTTCCAACCGTGGTTTTCCCTGAATCAGCTCTTGATGATGATCACGCTTTTAGGAGCCATGGGGAGTCTTCCTTTGCTTTGGATTCATCTCATCCAACCTTATTTGGATCGTCTTCAACCGATAAAGGTACTCCCTCACTTGAACTTAAACCCCTTCCCTCTTATTTAAAGTATGCATTTCTTGGTGATAATTCTACATATCCTGTGATTGTTAATGCATGCTTGAGTGATGATGAACTTGCTAAATTGCTGCATGAACTAAGATTGCATAGGAAAGCCATTGGTTATACTATTGATGATTTGGTTGGCATTAAGCCATCTTTGTGCATGCATAAGATAATGATGGAAGATAACCACAAACCCTCTATTGAACATCAAAGGAGATTGAACCCTATAATGAAAGAGGTGGTTAAAAAGGAAATCATTAAGTTGCTAGATGCGGGAATTATCTACCCTATCTCGGATAGTAAGTGGGTTAGCCCCGTTCATGTAGTACCTAAGAAGGGTGAAATGACGGTAGTAACTAATGAGAATAATGAACTAATACCGACTAGGACGGTTACGGGGTGGAGAATGTGCATTGATTATAGGAAATTAAACATGGCCTCTAGGAAAGATCACTTCCCCCTCCTCTTCATTGACCAAATGCTAGAAAGGTTAGCTCAACACTCTCATTTTTGCTATTTAGATGGGTATAGTGGATTCTTCCAAATCCCTATCCACCCCGATGACCAAGAGAAGACGACTTTTACATGTCCATGGGGTACCTTTGCATATAGGAGAATGCCATTTGGGTTGTGTAATGCACACGCCACCTTCCAAAGGTGTATGATGGCTATCTTTTCGGAATACATAGAAAATATCATGGAAGTGTTCATGGATGATTTCTCTGTTTATGGTTCTTCTTTCGATGATTGCTTGGCTAACTTGTCATTAGTGTTGCAAAGATGTGAGGAGACAAATCTTGTCTTAAATTGGGAAAAATGCCACTTCATGGTAAGTGAAGGGATTGTGTTAGGACACTTGGTGTCTAACCGTGGCATTGAGGTTGATAGGGCTAAGATTGAAACGATAGAGAAGTTGCCACCACCTACCTCGGTGAAGGGGGTAAGGAGTTTCTTAGGGCATGCCGGTTTTTACCGGAGGTTTATTCAAGACTTCTCTAAAATTTCTAAGCCTCTCACTAACCTACTAATGAAAGATGTCGATTTTGTCTTTTCCAAGGATTGTCTTGAAGCTTTTTGTAGGTTGAAGAACGCCTTGATCTCCACACCTATCATGCAACCTCCGGATTGGAGTCTACCATTTGAGATCATGTGCGATGCAAGTGATGTGGCCGTTGGGGCCGTTTTAGGGCAAAGGAAATAAGGGCGCACTCATGCTATTTACTATGCTAGCAAGACGCTAGATGATGCCCAACTCAACTATGCTACCACCGAGAAGGAGTTGTTGGCGGTGGTGTATGCATTTGAGAAGTTCCGCTCATACCTTGTTGGAGCGAAAGTCATAGTTTATACGGATCATGCGGCAATCCGTTATCTACTTACAAAGAAGGATGCCAAACCAAGGTTGATTCGGTGGATCCTTCTTCTTCAAGAGTTTGATTTGGAGATACGGGATAAGAAGGGATCCAAGAACTCCGTGGCGGATCACCTTAGTAGACTCCCACCATTAGAGCTTGGGAAAGACAACATCCCGATAGATGATTCATTCCGGGATGAACAATTGCAAATGGTGGAGGAATGCTTGTTCCAAGTGGCCAGAGGAAGTGAGTCATGGTACGCCGACATCGTGAACTACTTAGTGTGTGAGGAAGTGCCTCCCGGATTTACATATGCACAAAGGAAGAAGTTCTTCAACGATGTAAGGCATTACTATTGGAGTGAGCCACTTCTATTCAAGAGAGGCCCGGATGGGGTGCTTAGAAGATGCATACCGGAGGATGAAGTGGAGAGTGTGATCCGGCATTACCACTCCTTACCATGCGGAGGCCATGCTAGCTCACACAAGACGTGTGCAAAGGTATTGCAATCCGGTTTTTATTGGCCTAACTTGTTTAGGGATGTGCAAGGTTTTGTAGCGGCATGTGATGCTTGCCAAAGGACGGGCAACATCTCAAGAAGGAATGAAATGCCTTTGAATAACATCCAAGAAGTTGATATTTTTGATGTGTGGGGTGTAGACTTCATGGGACCATTCCCTTCTTCATGTGGAAATCTCTACATCCTATTGGCGGTGGACTATGTGTCGAGATGGGTAGAGGCAATCGCCTCTCCTACGAATGATGCCAAGGTGGTAGTGCGATTCTTCAACCGGGTGATCTTCCCTAGGTTTGGAACACCAAGGGTAATCATTAGTGATGGAGGGAAGCACTTCACAAATAGGAACTTTGGAGCACTTTTGGCCAAATATGGGGTGACTCATAAGGTGGCAACACCCTACCATCCCCAAACTAGTGGTCAAGTGGAGATCTCCAACCGAGAGATCAAGGCCATCCTCGAGAAGACGGTGTCTAGGACAAGGAAGGATTGGGCTATGAAGCTAAATGACGCACTATGGGCATATAGAACCGCCTTCAAAACACCAATTGGAACCACCCCCTACAAGTTGGTCTATGGCAAGTCTTGCCATCTTCCGGTGGAAATGGAGCATAGAGCTTATTGGGCCATTAAGTGGCTAAATTTTGACCTCAAGGAAGCGGGAGAAAAGAGGTTGCTTGATATCAATGCCCTTGAGGAGCTCCGGTTGGAGGCTTATGAGAATGCCCGGATCTACAAGGAGAGAACCAAAAGGTGGCATGACAAGAGGATCGTTCCAAAGGAGTTGCGTGAAGGAGATCTTGTCCTTCTCTTCAACTCAAGGCTAAGGCTCTTCCCCGGAAAGCTCAAATCAAGATGGACCGGGCCATATGTGGTGAAGAAGATCTTTTCCCATGGAGCTATTGAAATAGGAGGGGAGCATTGTGGAAATTTCAAGGTGAATGGGCATCGCTTGAAGAAGTATATTCCGGGAGCCCCGGTAGACATGATTGCCCCGCTTCACCTCGAATAGACGCTCCCGAGTTTGGTCAAGCTAATGACCTTAAAGAAGCGCTTGGTGGGAGGCAACCCATTGGTAACATTTTTCCCTTTTCAAATTTTGCATAGATTTTTCTGTTTTTGTGTGCTTTGTGTGTGTTTTGTCTACCTTCGTGTGTGTGCTAGAGCATTAGTGGCATTGGAAGCCCTTCTTGGCGATGAAAATGATGATGATGAAACCCTCACCGATTATGGGTGGAGCGGACGCGGAACTTGGACGGCTAGCGGTGCCTAGCGCGGGTTCCGAAGCTTTGAAGGATGCTTAGAGCTCTCTACCATGGTTGAAAGGATCATCCAACATCAATTCACTTGAGAATTCCAAAATACCATAGCAAACAATTTTACATTGTGAGAACCTTCTTTCACTCTCTTTACTTGAATACCACATTGGAGACAATGTGTTTCTAAGTATGGGGTGGGGTTTGCATGATCCTTTGCATGATGAGCATCTAGGATAGGTTAATATTTGCACATTTCTTGCATTGTACATACTTAGAACGAAAATCCCATAAAAATCAGAAAATTTAAAAAAAAATATTTTTTTGTGCTTTCTAGGCTTGGATATGATCCTAATGATGAAACTTGTCTTGTGATTGGCTATGAATGGCCTTATGTGTTGAATTGATAAATGCATATGTGGACTTGAACTACTTCTCTTAAATTCTATGAATGACTTGTGATCATGATGATTGCCTAGGAGGGATTGAGTATTGAAAGTCGAAATTACATGATAGTTCTTGCATACCATTTAGGAATGAATGAGGCATTTCATCTTTCTCTACTTCTCATCTTTATCATGATTGCTTGAGCACCTCAATTGATATAAAATCTACCTCCTTTAAACCCATCCGGGAATAGGAGCATGCTAGTGTGTTGAAATGTGCGAAAAGCAAGGGCGGGGTGAAGATGTAATGAAAAGAATGTCGTGAATGAAATGCTGAAATTATTGTGGAAATGTAGCCAAAATATAGGTTTGGAGGCGTTGGTTTAAATGACAAGTAACTCGGTACACTTCACATAATCGGGTGTTGGTGCCTTGCCAAAGTCAAATGAACCAATAGCCCTAACGAGCTTTGGTATGTGTGCCCGGTGTGGATGCACCTCGAAAACTAAGAAAAAGCCCGAGGACGGCTAATCACCAAGGTTTCGGCTTTTGTACACCAATGCCATTGTCTCAAAAATGAGTTAAAGAAAAAGAAAAGAAAGCAAGATAGGGAAAAATATACACTTGGGGGAAGTTGATCGAGGACAAGGATGTGGAGTTAGTTCCATTCCCGGATTAGCATCACATAACCTAGAGAATCCCCCGCCCAATTACAACGTTTCTTGGCCTTTTATGTCACAAGCCCTTATGACCTACTTGCATGTTTGTAAGACTTAGTAATCTAGATTGGATAAACTCTTGATCTTCTTGACCTCTTCATCCTCACATCTCATGCATGCTCTTGAGTTAAGTACAATTGTCTTTCCATGCCCTTATTGTTTGATACATAATTGCTTATCCAATTGCCATTGATCATGACTATGAAGGTGATCCAATAGTAGAAACACAAAACCCAAAAAGATTTTGCCATTTTTCTGCATACATAAATCATGTCATCTTCTAGTCTATAGTTGGGAATTTGCTCGGGGACGAGCAAACCTTAAGTATGGGGTATTTTGATAACACGATTTATAACATAGTTTTAGGTGTACATTTAGATAGAATTCTCGCTCATTCATGCATAATCTAGCATTAGTTCAAGACGTTTTGCACCCAATTCACATATTTTGTCAAGATAGACGTCTACACGGACTTGTGCGCGTTTTGTAGGTATTACGGGAAGTTTAGGAGCTTAAACGATGCGTTTGAGGATCGTTCATTTAGATGACGCACCCTCGGACTCATTAGGACACAAGCCAAGGGCTAAGGAGGACTCATGAAACCTTGCCAACACAAGCCATGCACCAAACCACAGCTTAATGATCCAAGGCGAAGTTTCTGCATAGAATCACGGTTCTCTGACGAACCACGGCCGTGGAAATGACCGTGGATTTTGCCAGATTCTCGTGACAGCTGTGCCACGACTCTCATGGCCAGCTCATGAAGGATTTGTTATAAAAGTGGTCCTTCATGGGTTGTTTGAGGCAGCTGGGGTAGTTTGGGAGCAGCTCATCCATTATCCATTTCTCTCTAACAAATATATTCTCAAAAGAAGAAGATTTTTCTAGGAAGGAAAGTGTCAAAGAGAAGAAGGAGATTTCCATTGAAGAGGAGGAGAAGGAAACACACCCTAGCTTTCTTGTATTTCGGATTTCGTTTTCTAGAGATTGTATGAACCTTTAAACCTTCTTTTGGAAGGGTTGTAAGTGACTCTATTCTAATCTTCAGCTTAGTTTTGAATTAAGTTCACTTGTGCACCTCTCTTCTTTCATTATCTTGCAATGAATGTTTTGATTTTATGTTTGTTTGCTTCGATTTCCATTATGAATGTTGTAGGCTAAATTGATGTGGTTCTAGGGTAAGGAAATGATGGTTATGACTAGAACCGTGATAGGATGAACTCAGATTTGCCTTTGGATGACTTTTGCTTATGAACGTAGTTGCTGTTAGGAATCACGGGTAGTTCTTGAAGAACCACGGCCGTGGTTTAGGAAGAACAGCCCGTGATTTTTCCCTGATTTGAAGGATCTTGCCTTAAACCTAAAAATGTTGAAATCCTAATTGTTACTGAGTTTAACCTACCTAGTGTAGTGACTAAGTGCTAGGAGAGACTTACCCGGTAATCCTTGCTCTTAGAATCTAAAATAGCAAACCTTAGGTAGTGGTGAGCCTAATAAGCCACCATTGGATTAGATGTGCTAGGATAGTTGCTTAGGACTTAGCTTTCCAAGACTTATCCGGTAAGGATAGGTTAGACCCCTAATTTACAATCCGGTTTGTGTAGAATTCCTATCCTTAGGCTCTTAGAGACCTACCCGGTAATAAGACCTTAGGTGTTGACTAGTTGGACCATGAGACCTACCCGGTAATTGATCCCAAATTAGATACACTTAATCCCAACATATATTAGTTAATCCAAAGAACGAATAGATAACTTGAGTTCTATGCCATAACCGGAACTTCCAACCCCTAGAATCCGTCTTTCTTATCCTTGATCATTATCTTGTTTGGTTTGTTCATTTGTGCTGATTTTTAGTCTAGTTTGATTGTTACTTTGCATGAATTGTGATCTTTGATTGATCACCAAACCGACCAAAAACAATTTAGATTTTTATTTCTTTGTTTCTCTCTTTTCTAACCTTAGACCTTCACTAAACTTAATCACAAAACCGAGTCAATTTTACCTTAGTCTTTGTGTTCGACCTCGGAATACTATCCATGCTACAAACGTCTCGTACACTGCGGGTGCGCTAGAAGTTAGGATAATTATAACGAGTATAAATTTAAGGCTTATTGCGTGCACACTTTTTAGCGTAACAAGTTTTTAGCGTAACAAGTTTTTGTGACATAAAAGGCCAAGAAACGTTGCAATTGGGCGGGGGATTCTCTAGGTTATGTGATGCTAATCCGGGAATGGAACTAACTCCACATCCTTGTCCTCGATCAACTTCCCCCAAGTGTATATTTTTCCAACTTCCCCCAAGTCCCCGGCAACGGCGCCAAAAACTTGTTACGCTAAAAAGTGTGCACGCAATAAGCCTTAAATTTATACTTGTTATAATTATCCTAACTTCTAGCGCACCCGCAGTGTACGGGACGTTTGTAGCATGGATAGTATTCCGAGGTCGAACACAAAGACTAAGGTGAAATTGACTCGGTTTTGTGATTAAGTTTAGTGAAGGTCTAAGGTTAGAAAAGAGAGAAACAAAGAAATAAAAATCTAAATTGTTTTTGGTCGGTTTGGTGATCAATCAAAGATCACAATTCATGCAAAGTAACAATCAAACTAGACTAAAAATCAGCACAAATGAACAAACCAAACAAGATAATGATCAAGGATAAGAAAGACGGATTCTAGGGGTTGGAAGTTCCGGTTATGGCATAGAACTCAAGTTATCTATTCGTTCTTTGGATTAACTAATATATGTTGGGATTAAGTGTATCTAATTTGGGATCAATTACCGGGTAGGTCTCATGGTCCAACTAGTCCACACCTAAGGTCTTATTACCGGGTAGGTCTCTAAGAGCCTAAGGATAGGAATTCTACACAAACCGGATTGTAAATTAGGGGTCTAACCTATCCTTACCGGATAAGTCTTGGAAAGGGAAGTCCTAAGCAACTATCCTAGCACATCTAATCCAATGGTGGCTTATTAGGCTCACCACTACCTAAGGTTTGCTATTTTAGATTCTAAGAGCAAGGATTACCGGGTAAGTCTCTCCTAGCACTTAGTCACTACACTAGGTAGGTTAAACTCAGTAACAATTAGGATTTCAACATTTTTAGGTTTAAGGCAAGATCCTTCAAATCAGGGAAAAATCACGGGTTGTTCTTCCTAAACCACGGCCGTGGTTCTTCAAGAACTACCCGTGATTCCTAACAGCAACTACGTTCATAAGCAAAAGTCATCCAAAGGCAAATCTGAGTTCATCCTATCACGGTTCTAGCCATAACCATCCTTTCCTTACCCTAGAACCACATCAATTTAGCCTACAACATTCATAATGGAAATCGAAGCAAACAAACATAAAATCAAAACATCCATTGCAAGATAATGAAAGAAGAGAGGTGCACAAGTGAACTTAATTCAAAACTAAGCTGAAGATTAGAATAGAGTCACTTACAACCCTTCCAAAAGAAGGTTTAAAGGTTCATACAATCTCTAAAAAACGAAATCCGAAATACAAGAAAGCTAGGGTGTGTTTCCTTCTCCTCCTCTTCAATGGAAATCTCCTTCTTCTCTTTGACACTTTCCTTCCTAGAAAAATCTTTTTCTTTTGAGAATATATTTGTTAGAGAGAAATGGATAATGGATGAGCTGCTCCCAAACTACCCCAGCTACCTCAAACAACCCATGAAGGACCACTTTTATAACAAATCCTTCATGAGCTGGCCATGAGAGTCGTGGCACAGCTGTCACGAGAATCTGGCAAAATCCACGGTCATTTCCACGGCCGTGGTTCGTCAGAGAACCGTGATTCTATGCAGAAACTTCGCCTTGGATCATTAAGTTGTGGTTTGGTGCATGGCTTGTGTTGGCGAGGTTTCATGAGTCCTCCTTAGCCCTTGGCTTGTGTCCTAATGAGTCCGAGGGTGCGTCATCTAAATGAACGATCCTCAAACGCATCGTTTAAGCTCCTAAACTTCCCGTAATACCTACAAAACGCGCACAAGTCCGTGTAGACGTCTATCTTGACAAAATATGTGAATTGGGTGCAAAACGTCTTGAACTAATGCTAGATTATGCATGAATGAGCGAGAATTCTATCTAAATGTACACCTAAAACTATGTTATAAATCGTGTTATCATGATGCTTGATGAGAATGAGAATCAAACCTCATTATAGTTTTCAAATAAACAAAACCGTCATTAATTGATACAAAATTGAAAGCTGAACATGGGCCAATTTCGTTCCAAATTTAACTGTTCGCTCCAAAAGGTGTGTGCAAGCTTTAAATTTATAACCCTAGACGTAAGCTTAAAACAAGGATGCGAACCCGCAGTGTACGGGTCAATTGTAGTAAAAAGCAAGGAATTCCAGGGGTCGATCACAGGGACTTAGTGAAACAAAGTCCAATCACGGTATGCTTATGTATAAATACTAACCACAAAGGCAATTAAAACAATCAAAGATGAATAAGAAGTCAATAAAGCAAACATGCAATTCTAGGGATTAAAGCATCTAGTTGTGGTTCAAACTCAAGATCTAAAGATAAGCGGACAAAGCTAAGGTTTTTGCATAGGGAAGGTGTTACTAAAGTGGAATAGATCACCGGGTAAGTCTCACTACTCACTAATCCTAAACCGTAACTCCTATTACCGGGTAAGTCTCAAGGAATTAAGATAAAGAACTATAACCTCAAACTAACACACCATCTAAGGGAATAGAATCAACCTTTACCGGGTAAGTCTCAGGCTAACTCACAAAGATGGGATGAAAGCACACTCAAACCCTAATAAAGGATAAACCTTTATTACCTACACTTATGATCTTAGGTATACAAACTAAGGAATTACCGGGTAAGTCTCATTCTAAGCTTGCATTGAACCAGGAAAGGTGTAATAAGAATAGGATTTGGCAAACTCTAACACTTAACTCTCAGTTTCGGATCAGATAAGTCACCTCGATCAGAAGAATTCCACCCCGGCCGAGATGTTCATCGACTGAGCAAGATGCTTAGGGTTAAGGTTAAGACTCAAACTTTCAGGGTCCAACTGGAATCTACGATTATTCTATCATTGTTTTTCCCACAACCTTCATCCAATCACCCTAGAATCACACAAGGAAATTAGCCACTCATCATCATGAAAACAATAATCAAATGCATGGGAAGAAGGTGAATATTTGAACAAGAAGAATTTAATGAAATACTTCAATAACTGAATCAAATATCACAACAAAAGCGTTCCTTGGATATAAATCCAACAAGCAAGACAACAAGGAAGAGAATCTAAGATAATCTTACAAGAAAACCTTCAAAAGCTATGAAAGCTACAATCTTCAATCTTCCTTCAACCTTCAAAAAGGTTCTTCAAATCTCCCAACTGGAGTATGGCTGCTGCGGTGTATAAACTCTGATCGGTGGTATAGCATGATGTTGGATTTGTGGAAATCCAACCCTTTTTATAGGAAAATAACCCTCCAAAGATAATATATCTTAGAAAGATCTCTTCCCATAAAAATAGGTAAAATATAGGATCTGAATTATCTTCTTCCTTCCAGGAGCCAAGCCCAAAAATATAAGATCTCTTTCCAAAGATAAAAGATCTCAACCAAGAATAAAATATTCTCGCCGCGTCCTAGGTATTCGCCTCGGTCGAGTCGACTACTCTGGATCACCTCGGTCGAGGTGAATCTGTGGTCAACCGAGGTGAGTCACAACCAAATGTGAAATCTCTCAAATCTGGTCTAAAGTAAATCTTTAATCCATGGCTATGCTTCGTGGATGGTTCCTTATGTTCCTCAATGTAGCTCCATAGCTCCTTTTGCTCCTTTTTGATGCAAAACGTGCCATTTTACCTACGATTACAACAAAACTAGGTGTAGACCTCGATTCCCGCAAAGGTAGATGAAATGGTAATATAATCACATAATATACATACAAACATGCAGATTATGAAAGATAAAACGTCTAAACAAACCTCAAAATATAGACTATAGTTCATGCTATCAAAATACCCCATACTTAGCCCTTGCTTGTCCCCAAGCAAGTTCCGCATATAAAAGACAAGATAGAATGGATTATAAGTCAAGAAAATCAATGAAAAGTCTTTCAAAACATTTTTATGGTGTGCTACAATCATAGATCACTCTAAGAGAATACTTCATGGAATTTAAAATCAAAATATGATCAAAACATTTTATAAATATAAGAAAGTTGTTCATCTTTGCATAAAACCATAGAATGCATAATAAGTCATAATATCAAAATTAATCATGTATAATCCAGTTTAAACCACTAAGTCAATCAACAAGCTCAAGGTCTCAAGGGCTTCCCAAAAGAAAGGTCAAGAAACGTGTAGGGTAGGGATGTATGTAAGGTAATGTGGTGCTAGAATCCGGGAAAAGGATGAACTTCACTTCACTTTGACTTGCAACATCTTCCACCAATAAGCTTTGCTTATTTCACACTTTTTCTTTTTTTGTTCTTTACTTTTTGGGATGCATGGACAGAGGTGCACAATAACCGAAGCCTAGGAAATCCGCAATCATCAATTTCTTGAGATGCATCAAACTCTTGATGCACATACCATGACCCGTTAGGAATATCGTTCAATCCAACTTTGGCAAGACACAAACACCCGGCTATGTGAATGGTGCCGAGTTACTCATCTTCATGATTGACTTCCCCAAACCTAAGATTACTTTCTAACACTTTCACTTCCAGCCAACTTCTCAACTTTACTTCACTTGCTTTCACCACTTCGCTTGCTTCCAAATTCCCGAATAGGTAAAGGGAGGCAAAATGTATATGAGGGGCTAAGCATGATCAAGAAGAAGAAGAGAGAAGAATGAATTGCCTTGGTCTTTCCAGGAAGAAAGTGAGAGAACTCATAATGTGGTGTCAACCTTCAAATTCAACATAATTTAGATAAAAACAAAGTATTAAACATGCCAATAATTTCAAACAAAGCATTTAGCAATTTAAACATATTATAAAACCTTTCAAACACATAAAGAATTTCAAACCAGTCAGTAAACAAGATCTTCACTGAGGTCATATCCAGATAAGAAGCACAAAAATCGTTTCGAAAACTCTCAGTTAACCCACCTCGGTCGAGGTGTTCTTAGGTCAACCGAGGTGAAACACCTCGTTCGGCTAGAACTGCACCGGTCGAGGTCAAAAAAAAAATTTTTAAAACCATTTTTTTCAGTTTCGACGTTTTTCTCAATCAAACAACCTGTAAGTATGCATGTAGTCTCAGATAAACACATAGAAGCAAACTGAAGCATAAATATAAATAAAGATCCGATCAAGTAGAGTCGTACATCAAATGTCAAATAATACATCACATAAAACACCCCATACTTGGGACACACTGTCCCAGTGGGTCAAAATAAGTCTAAAGGATAAAAATACTCACCGGATAATAAGCTGAACTGCATAAAAAATAATAAAGAAAATTCTGCAGCTCTCAGTAGTCATGATCCGGTGGTGGTGGCACGTACGGATACTGGGTTGGGTCGAACGGATACCCCATGACGTGCTCAAACTGAATCTGGGCCATCATGTGCTGGTAGTGCTGCCGTTCCTGCATCTCGCGGATATCTAGTGACAAAGCAGCATATGAATCAATAACCTGATCCGTCAGGTCATCGATCCGTCTGTGAGCATCTGGATCCCTGTGTCGGCGTGTCCTACGCCTAGCAGGTCTCACTGGAGAAGTAGCAGGTGCAGGCTCAGTATCCTCATCATCTAGATCTATAACTAGTGCGCTCGTCCCTGCAGTATCTGTCCTTGTATCCATCGGGACTCCACCCTCTCTCTCATCAACTGTCTCCTCATCATCTGCCTCCTCCTCAGCTGGGGCAGCAGCTGCCTCTTTGTAATCCTCCATCAGTGGAGCCCAAGCGGTCTGCCAATAGTGAGGGTCATAAACAGAAAACTGGGCAGACCACCTGATCCCCTGTGATGCAGTCAGCTCCCACGGCATAGCCACGTATGGAGTAGTCAGACCTCGGGGAACCAGAATCTGCCGAGTGATCATCTCCTGCAGCCCAAGCGGCTTGGCAGCCGCCACCATCGTGCAAGCGTTGAGATCCATGTCCTGATAACTAGCTATATGGGTGACAAGCCCTCCGCAGCAGATGTCTCCCTTCGCTTTGGCCTTGATCTTGTGCAGATCCTCTGCCAACATCAAGCCAAAGTCCGGGATACCTCCAGTAACCATGCAGTACAAACTGAAAAGCTCTCCCTGTCGGATCTTCTGGGGCGTCTCAGTACGCGCCAGAAGTGTCTCGCTGAATATCCGGTGGGCTAACCTAAAGGCTAAATGGAAGATGACCTTCTCCTTGGAATCTCTAGGGCGCCATCTATCTGCATGCTCAATAATATGGGCAATCTGCCCCCAAAACTCCCTAGCTACTGATCGGGACGGGAAGTCAACAGCTGTGGGCTTCGGAAAGCCAAAAATATCTCTCCAATACTTGAGTGGCACTAAGAAGTTCCGGTTCATCAACCGGTACTTCACAGACTGCTCTGTGGGAAGGTAGGTGAAGGAGCTAACAAACTCTAAGGTCGGCTCCAAATAGGCTGGGGCCTGGATCTCAGTAAACTGATCCAGCCCAACTGTAGAAATCATCCTCCTAAGGTCTCCGTCTACCTGGAGGCAATCAAAAGCAGACACGTCCAGGAAGCATGGTGCAATCACTGGACGGCCAGAAATACGGTCGTAATCGACCTGGTGTCGCTCATGGATCACCGGTCGATATGGTCGGGAAGAAGAGGAAGAAGGGGAAGGTGAGGATCTATCCCTAAGGACAAGGCGTCGGTCAGAACTCATTTTCAATTCAGTCACTGTCAGGTCACCTCGGTCAACTGACAACACTCAAGAATCACCTCGGCCGAGGCACAGCTCGACTGGACCGAGGCGGAAAACTGGGTTCTAATTCCTTCTAAAAATTCAGTTCTTTTCCCCCAAAATCACTACAATTGCTTCCTAAGGGGTACTTAAGCCTTTCCTCAGCAAATGCAAGGGCAATCAAAGCCCAAATCGAAACGAAAAAGCGAGGTAGGGTTTCGGTTCTATTTTTACCTCGTTCGGCCGAATCGGTTCGATTCTCTTGCAGATCGATGTTGCACTGGGATCCTCTGAGTCTTAATCGCAGTTTGGAGACAGAAATCGTGGAAAACGAGCGAGAATCGGAGAGACGAGGTGAAACTGTCGCCGCGGTCGAGGAAGGGTGAGATGGAAGAGAGAGAAAATAAATCCCCTTTTATACCCTTTCTGGAACTGCTGTCACCTCGGTCGAGATGGTCTCGACTGGACCGAGGTGGTACGGACCGAGGTGGTTCTTCAGAAAACCCTAGTCGCCTCGGTTGCTCAAGAATCATCTCGGTCGAGGTGCTTTGATAGCAACCAAGATGCCTCAGTCAAACTTCGTTTTCTCAAATTCTCGAACTTCTGTCCTTCCAGTTATGCTCCCTCCTTAGATATCTCCTGTTATCTGTCTAGAACGCCAAAAACAAAACAAAGCAAAGCAAAAGCAAAAACTATCTAAGCTAGACTAGAAAAAGGAAAAGAAAGCAATACCTTGGGTTGCCTCCCAAGAAGCGCTTGGTTTAAGGTCGCTAGCTGGACCATGATGCGTCTCAAACATGATGGGAGGTGCCCTCACCCCATACTTCACCTCCATCGTGGGGTGAAGTAAGTAAATCTATCAAACGCTCCAACAAGTGTAAGTGCTCATCGGGGAATGAATCGTCTATGGGCGGGTCGTCCTTCTCACGTGAAGATGCAGGTATCCGGCTGAGGTGATCCGCAACAGAATTCTCGGATCCCTTCTTATCGCGGATCTCTAGATCAAACTCTTGAAGCAAGAGAATCCATCGAATAAGGCGTGGCTTGGCATCTTTCTTAGCCAATAAGTAACGAATGGCTGCATGGTCGGTGTAGACAATGACTTTCGCCCCAACTAAATAGGAACGAAATTTCTCGAAAGCATATACAACCGCTAATAATTCCTTCTCGGTGGTAGTGTAGTTGCGTTGTGCTACATCTAGCGTCTTGCTAGCATAGTAAAATGGCGGTGGTCCGTCCATCCCTCTTCTGTCCAAGCACCGCTCCTACGACTACATCACTAGCATCGCACATGATCTCAAAGGGCAAGGTCCAATCCGGAGGTTGGATAATAGGAGCGGAGATCAACGCTTCCTTAATCCTGTGAAAAGCATCAAGACACTCCTGCGAAAACTCAAAAACAACATCTTTATTCAAAAGGTTAGTTAGAGGTTTAGAAATCTTAGAGAAGTCCTTGATGAATCTCCTGTAGAAATCCGCATGCCCGAGAAAACTCCTCACACCTTTAACAGAACAAGGGGGAGGGAGTTTCTCAATAGTCTCGATCTTAGCGCGATCGACCTCAATGCCTCGATTAGAAACGAGGTGTCCTAGCACAATGCCTTCACTAACCATAAAATGACACTTTTCCCAATTCAAAACGAGATTAGTGTCTTCACATCTTTTAAGCACTAAAGGTTAGATAGGCAATCATCAAAAGAGGAACCGTATACAGAAAAATCATCCATAAATACCTCCATGATCTCCTCTATGTACTCGGAAAAGATAGCCATCATGCATCGCTAGAAGGTAGCGGCCGCATTGCACAATCCAAATGGCATCCTCCTATAAGCAAATGTCTCCCATGGACAAGTGAAAGTGGTCTTCTCCTGATCATCCGGATGGATAGGAATCTGGAAGAATCCACTATAACCGTCTAAGTAGAAAAAGTGTGAATGCTGGGCCAACCGCTCGAGCATTTGATCAATGAAGGGAAATGGGAAATGGTCCTTCTGTGTGGCCGTGTTCAGCTTCCTATAATCGATGCAAACCCTCCAGCCCGTAACGGTCCTAGTTGGGATCAACTCGTTGTTCTTATTCGTCACAACGGTCATCCCTCCTTTTTTCGGGACTACATGCACCGGGCTAACCCACTTGCTGTCCGAGATAGGTATATGATACCTGCATCCAACAACTTAAGAATTTCCTTCTTCACAACCTCTTTCATGATCGGATTTAACCGCCTTTGAGGTTCCCGTGAAGTCTTATGATCATCCTCCATTAAAATTCTATGCATGCAGAAAGAGGGCTTAATGCCAATAAGATCATCTATAGTATAACCCAAAGCCTTTTGATGCTTTCTCAGGACATGCATTAGTTTAGATAATTCAGTTTCGGAAAGGGAAGCGCTAACAATAACGGGATAAGTGGAATCCGGTCCAAGAAAGACATACCTCAAGTGATTTGGGAGTTGTTTAAGCTCCACAACTGGGGGTGCTTTCTGAGGGGGATCCTTGCTTCCTCCTTCCAGTGGAGTAGATCCAGAAACTGGACTTTCGGAAGTCTCAGTTGAAGTCGTCTCGCCTTCGACCTCGGTCGAGGCGCAGAGGCGTTGACCGAGATGTTCTTCAATTGCCTCGCTCGGTCCAGAAAGTGCCTCGGTCGAGGTACTGCAACTGGAACTGAAACTGGAGATCTTCGTCTCCTGGGTTAGCTTCTCAGTTTTAGCTCCTGGATCCTCTTCCAGTGCTTTTAAGCTCCGTATATCTGCATCACAAGAAGCATCTATACCTTCCTCCATTAAACTGAAGCTAATAACTCTTTCGAGTGGATCGTTAATAAGGATAGAGCTCACCAATTCTCTTGATTCTTCTTCATCGTAGATGTTGAAGATATCATCAGTTAGCTGCTCCCCTTTCATGGCTGCAAGTAGTGCGAACTCCACCTCATCGCCGCCAATGTTGAATTTCAACTTGGCGTTCTTGCAATCCACGTTGCAACCCGAAGTTGCTAGAAATGGCCTCCCGAGAATAATAGGAACAGGATAATCTGCGGGAATGTCAAGCACAACAAAATCTATTGGTATATAGAAGTTACCTAGCTT
Source organism: Fagopyrum homotropicum (assembly GCA_033239125.1). Lineage (NCBI taxonomy): Eukaryota > Viridiplantae > Streptophyta > Magnoliopsida > Caryophyllales > Polygonaceae > Fagopyrum > Fagopyrum homotropicum. The sequence continues at coordinate 28,572,843 of BSWB01000006.1, forward strand.
GACCGGAACGTCCTCCAAAATGCCCACGGGATGGGTGATGGAACGATCCTCCATATAAAGTCGAATCTTGACCGGCTTGGGCTCTCCAAGTCCGATCTTCACACATAGCTCCAGCGGTATGATGCTCACGCTGGCTCCTAGATCACAAAGGGCTTCACAAATGACATCCCCAACTTGAATGGGAATGCAAAATGAGCTGGGATCTCTCAATTTAGGTGGCATCTTCTCCTTCATGATTTGTATGAGCTCCGAGGATTTAGATGTCATCCTAACTTCACCAAAATCTTCCAGCTTCCTCTTCCTTGATAGGATCTCCTTCAAGAACTTCCCATAGGCGGGCATTCCTAGAATAGCATCAAGGAAAGGAATGTTAATATGCAGCTTATTCATCAAGTCAAGGAACTTACCAAAGTGCTTGTCTAGATGTGCTCTGGCCCTTGGCTGGGGGAATGGAAGTGGTGGTTTGTATGCAGGGGGTGGAACATAAACTTCAGTTTTCCCCTCCGCTTTCTGTGGCTCCACCTCGGTTGGTATCTCGGCCGAAGTGTTCTTCGACTACATCTGGACCGAGGTGGTCTTCGTCGGTATTGGCACTGACCGAGGCACTGGATCTGCAGTTTTCAGTCCACTACTCGTAGTTATGGCCATGATCTAGCCCTTAGGGTTGCTTTCCGTCCTTGCTGGAAGATTCCCTGGATCTCTTGGCGCTTCATTCGCCTTACTTGCAAGTTGTTGTTCAAAGGCCTTCTGGGCCTTCGAAAATGAAGTCATAGAAGTCTCCATAGCGTTGAGCTTGATCAAGATAGCCTCCAAAACTGCGTCTTTCTTTTCTGGCTGAGACGAACTCGATCCTTGCCCCTGGCTCTTTAATGGAGTAGAAGAAGAAGTAGGGGAAGAGAGGAAAGGGTTAGAGGAATCGTTAGAGTTGGAGTTTGAATGACTGTTACCAGAATTTTGGTTGTTTGTCCTCCAATTGTTGCTATTGGATCCTCTATTATTGTTGTTGTAATTGTTGTTCCGAGAACCGTTGTTGTTGTTCCTTTGCCCTTGCTCTTCCTTCTTGGTTTGAGCAACCAAGAGTTCCTGCAATTGCTTCACGTCATTCTTCAAAGACGTGAGTTGATTGTTGTTGGACTGAGTTTCCTGGAAGTTAACTCTTTTAACTCCACCTTCAGCTCCTTGGTGAGTGTACTTCTCCATATGCAAGGCTTGCTTCTCGATGAAGTCCCAAGCCTCGTCAATTGCCATGTCCATGAAGGTACCGGCAGAGAGTAGTTGGAGATTGAACTGGGTGCTTCCGTCCAGTCCCTTGAAGTATATCTCCAATAATTCTAACTTTGGAATCCCATGATGTGGGCAATCCAAAAGAATGTCCTTGAACCGCTCCCATGACTTGGACAAGCTCTCCTTGTCCTTCATAATGAAAGCGTTGATCTTCCCTCTCATTTCAGCGGTATTTGAGGGGGGAAAGAATTTGGTCAAGAACTCCATTGTCATCTCCTCCCATGTGCTGATTTTTCCTGGAGGAAGAGATTGATACCAAGTACGAGCTCTATCTTTTAAAGAAAAGTAAAAAGGTCTTAGCTTGTAGTTGTTGTTTTCAATCCTTGAAGGTCTCAAGGTTTCCATCAAGATCTCATAGTTTTGAAGATGTTGATGTGGTGATTCCTTCTCTAGCCCTCCGAACTGGTATTGGCGAATCATGGATAGAACTTGCGGTCGAAGTTCATAGTCATGGTCCGCTGGATCTCCTAGGTTAACTCCTGGACGCCTCAGTTGTTGATTAGGATCCATCCTTTGACCTAGGGTTTGTGGGATTCCTGCAAGAAGAACATCTCGGACTGGCATCCGAGGTGGAAGTACCTCGGCCGGGGCGTCAGGTACTGGGACCTGTCTCGGTCGAGGGTCAGCAACTGGGACCTGCCTCGGTCCAGCATCGGGAACTAGGTCTTCCCTCGGTCGAAGTAGAATCTGGTCTCGTATGACGGCCATCTCTGCTTCGATTGCTTCAGTCTTGGTGCGAGTTTCTTCCTTCTCTCGCCTTAGTTCTTCCCTGCTGAGGCGTAGCAGCTCTAACGCCTCTTTCAACTCGGCCTCAAGATCGCGGTTGTCTTGTTGGGCCATCTTCGCTTCTCTTAAGCGTCGCTTGTATGTCTTTTCTGGTTCGGGATCGTAAGGAACGATTTCCTTCCCAGTGCGGGTTCTTCGCATATACCTAAGAAAGAACCTGCAAAAGTCACTCAAGTAGAGTGGTTAGTAGACACGGGGGCAAGTGCCCCAAGAGCAAACCGTAACCGGCTCGGTCTAGACCAAGTCCCCGGCAACGGCGTCAAAAACTTGTTCGCTCCAAAAGGTGTGTGCAAGCTTTAAATTTATAACCCTAGACGTAAGCTTAAAACAAGGATGCGAACCCGCAGTGTACGGGTCAATCGTAGTAAAAAGCAAGGAATTCCAGGGGTCGATCACAGGGACTTAGTGAAACAAAGTCCAATCACGGTATGCTTATGTATAAATACTAACCGCAAAGGCAATTAAAACAATCAAAGATGAATAAGAAGTCAATAAAGCAAACATGCAATTCTAGAGATTAAAGCATCTAGTTGTGGTTCAAACTCAAGATCTAAAGATAAGCGGACAAAGCTGAGGTTTTTGCATAGGGAAGGTGTTACTAAAGTGAAATAGATCACCGGGTAAGTCTCACTACTCACTAATCCTAAACCGTAACTCCTATTACCGGGTAAGTCTCAAGGAATTAAGATAAAGAACTATAACCTCAAACTAACACACCATCTAAGGGAATAGAATCAACCTTTACCGGGTAAGTCTCAGGCTAACTCACAAAGATGGGATGAAAGCACACTCAAACCCTAATAAAGGATAAACATTTATTACCTACACTTATGATCTTAGGTATACAAACTAAGGAATTACCGGGTAAGTCTCATCCTAAACTTGCATTGAACCAGGAAAGGTGTAATAAGAATAGGATTTGGCAAACTCTAACACTTAACTCTCAGTTTCGGATCAGATAAGTCACCTCGATCAGAAGAATTCCACCCCGGCCGAGATGTTCATCGACTGAGCGAGATGCTTATGGTTAAGGTTAAGACTCAAACTTTCAGGGTCCAACTGGAATCTACGATTATTCTATCATTGTTTTTCCCACAACCTTCATCCAATCACCCTAGAATCACACAAAGAAATTAGCCACTCATCATCATGAAAGCAATAATCAAATGCATGGGAAGAAGGTGAATATTTGAACAAGAAGAATTTAATGAAATACTTCAATAACTGAATCAAATATCACAACAAAAGCGTTCCTTGGATATAAATCCAACAAGCAAGACAACAAGGAAGAGAATCTAAGGTAATCTTACAAGAAAACCTTCAAAAGCTATGAAAGCTACAATCTTCAATCTTCCTTCAACCTTCAAAAAGGTTCTTCAAATCTCCCAACTGGAGTATGGCTGCTGCGGTGTATAAACCCTGATCGGTGGTATAGCATGATGTTGGATTTGTGGAAATCCAACCCTTTTTATAGGAAAATAACCCTCCAAAGATAATATATCTTAGAAAGATCTCTTCCCATAAAAATAGGTAAAATATAGGATCTGAATTATCTTCTTCCTTCCAGGAGCCAAGCCCAAAAATATAAGATCTCTTTCCAAAGATAAAAGATCTCAACCAAGAATAAAATATTCTCGCCGCGTCCTAGGTATTCGCCTCGGTCGAGTCGACTTCTCTGGATCACCTCGGTCGAGGTGAATTTGTGGTCAACCGAGGTGAGTCACAACCGAATGTGAAATCTCTCAAATCTGGTCCAAAGTAAATCTTTAATCCATGGCTATGCTTCCTGGATGGTTCCTTATGTTCCTCAATGTAGCTCCTTTTGCTCCTTTTTGATGCAAAACGTGCCATTTTACCTACGATTACAACAAAACTAGGTGTAGACCTCGATTCCCGCAAAGTTAGATGAAATGGTAATATAATCACATAATATACATACAAACATGCAGATTATGAAAGATAAAACGTCTAAACAAACCTCAAAATATAGACTATAATTCATGCTATCACTAACATAAACCACATTCATTTCATCAAATATATCTCAATATACTCAATCTCAATATAGTTAAACATGGTCAAAACCAAAATCATCGAAACCAAAAAGTTCTATAACACTCATGCTTCTTACGTCGATTGCTTGTGTTTTTCAAATTATTGGTCTCCTCGTTCTCTTTATTGCTTCCTATATCATCCATGATTGCAAATTTGGGTTCAGAATCCAATGTGATTCAAGTTCTTCGCTTGCGGGCCTTAACTTTTGTTCCGAATAACGATCAATTTGTGAGCGAAAATAATTTATAGAATCCGTATTCACACACAATTTCAATGAGTGCAAGTATGTAGTATCACTGAGTGACAAAGACGAGTCTGATATCACCGTACGTTGATGCGCAATCTTAGTGAACATCATGGTGATATTTAGTAACTTCACCACCGTGAATATAACATGGACTCATTTATACATAATATTACAACAAAATTTCTAGTAATTGACGAAATAGACTATATATACATATTCTCATTTGTGTATATAATTAACACTGTTTTAATATTTTGTGTCATGTACTAAATATATATAAGGACTTTTCTGTTTGGTGTCCTCAAGGTTTGTTTATGTTGGTGACCTTTTTTTTTTTTTGCTACCTTCAATATTTGATTTTTTATGGGTAAAATGGGGGAGTAGGTATGTTTTGTAATAATAGCATATAAAGGGTCACAAGTTAATAATGGGTACAAAATAGACCCCTCCATATTATATAAAAAATATTATTAAAATAAAAAGGATATTAAGGAAATCAGAATATCTTTCTCACTTCATCTATTAAAGGAATCAAAATATCTCCATTTATTAAGGAAATTAAAATTATTTCCCGAAATGTTCGTCCTTTCCAACTTGCGCTCATCAATGGCGACGATATTGAATCAATCTTGGTAAGATTTCCGCAGCAACATATGTACATAATCGTAAAGATTGCAAACATATGTACATAATCGCAAACATATGTACAAATATAGTTAGTCAGTAAAATTTTCGCAGCAAAATATGTACATAATCACTAGAGACTGCAAACATATGTACATGCAAACACAAAACTATACATATTCTAATCGACATCATGTTATATGTTCACACAAAATATGTCTATGTATCATCAAATCCCTATCCAAATGTACACAAAATACATATTTGGTACATATATAGTTAGTCAGTAATATTTTCGCAGCAACATATGTACATAATCAACAACATATGTACATAATCAGTCTTTAACTTATACTTATTGAAGATGACCGTTGAATAATCGATTGAACTTCATCATTCTCAACTGAATCTTGCCGATCAATCCTCAATTCCGTCACAAAAGCCCTACAAATCGGACTCCCCAAACAGATTGCGCAGATTGCGTCCATTGAACTTCAAAATTCTCAACTGAATCTTGCTGATAATATATGGGTACGAAAGAGTGATTTTCTTCAACAAATAGAGTATAATCGTTGAAACAATCTTACCTGACTATGGCGACTGAAGTTATTCGATCCGGGATTGAGAATAAGCAATTTGTAACTTAAACTTGTTGATGACGAGCAAATATTAGGCGATTGAAGTAGAATGTTGAGGACGACGGTTGGGAGGACGACGAGACCTAGAGAGCACCGGATATGACGAACTGCTTCCGTCTTTGTTAAGCGAGATTTTGGTTAGTAATTAAAATCCAAAGATGGCAGATATTTATTAATGGAGAATATCACGGACGGTTACCTTATTTAACCGGTAACCTATTTTTTTGCTTAATTAATAAGTATTACCAAATAAGTAACTTTCATTAAGATAATAATTGTCTATTAAATATATCCTTAATTAATAATTTATCTTTTTCTATAAATTGTAAAATATTTGGGCTTTGTTTGTATTCTAAATTTTTTTTACCCTAATAGCTTAATCTTCTCATTTTTTTCCCGTTTAATGTCTATCATGTTTGGTTTTTTCCAATTAATTTCGTCGAGTTTGTTTTCTCCACTTGGTGTCCTTTAGGTTCAATTACTTTCCGTCTGTACCCTATTTTTATTCGGTCGATGCAAGTAGAATAGAAAATAAAGAAAAATTCATATTATATTATTTTTGCAATTATATATATTAATATTTAAATTTTGTAACTCGTTTTAATTATTTTACCAACTTATAATGTTTAATTACATTGTGAAAAAAAATTTTGATTGAAAAATCAAATGAAATATTAAAATTTATTGTTTTAAAAAAATACAAGGTACTTATTCTATCATGTAGACTAAGTATGCTCTCAAATTTTATTATGTAGACTATGTTTGCACTTTTGAGTTTTAATTGTTGGAAAAAAAATGTTATTTTTATGAGTCTTATTATCCTAAGAAGAAGGAAAGAGATAATTAAATATTAGTTAATTCTCTTATAAAATGTGAACAAGAAAATAGATAATTCTAGGAAGAAGGGGGGGAAAAGTGAATTAGGTAAAGAAATTGGATAGTTAAAATCTGATAATTAATTAAATCGAATAATTAAAATAGGGTAAATAAATTGGATGAATGAAATTGAGTAATAGAAGTTGGGTAACATTTTTATGTAAATGAATTGAGTAATTGAATTAAATAACTAATTGGATAATTAAAATTGTGTAATTGAAGTTGAATATGCAAAATTAAATAATTAAAATTGTGTAAGTAAATTTAGGTAACATATAAGTACGAGGCTACCCACAATGGAAGGATGTCTCCTGTTGAAATTGGATAACAGAACTCACTTTTGTCGTGTCTATTGTCTTCGTCCCTGTAGTTACCTTCATTGATGACCATCCAGGCTAGGCTTCATCAGAGAGATTCTACCATCTGAAATTCTCTTTGGAAATTGCAGCTTCCCAACTCGCCTATATGCGCCTGCCATCTTCTACCCCAGACTATATTTCATGTCATTTTATGCCTATGTCGCAAAGCCCTCTACTTCATTCATATATCATATTATTATACCGTAAAATTTAAATAATAATAATAATAATAATAATGTAGTTAGGTGGAGAATGAAATGAAGGGTCAAGTGGGAACCAACATGACAAGAGGCAAGCCGTGAGCTTAGTTGGAAATTCTGAACATGGTGGGACCCACCCCTCAACTACTATTTTCCCGCCAAAAGTATTCTTCATTATCAGCCGTTGAGTTCACACTTTGGCTTCTTTCCTAACTGTCCGATCTTTTCTCATCTCACCACCACCATTTCCTTTTTCATGAATAGTCTAATCGTCTAGTAATTTCATTTGTCTCCCCTTTTCTTTATTTCTTTCGTTTATTAAACATTTTTAACTTTTTTTCCCTTTTCAAAACTCCACTAAAATTTATCCAATGACCTATATCTAACAATGATCAATCAAACTAATGAATAAGATTTTACTATTTATATTTAACTCACTTTACTTATTTTTTAATACAATAACACATTGTTAAATACTCAAAGAAAACATAACAAGTGTGTTTATTTTGTCACTCCAACTAGTTTTTGTTTTAGCGTGGTTTTTTTTAGTACAAAGGTAAGCAAAAGGTATAGCCAGTTTTTAGAAACCGGTCTTCTCATAACATCCAAATCAATGAGGTATTCAACATCCTTCGGTGATCCCATGTTCGATCCCACTGGTGAGTGACTATGTATTGTAAGCCTGACAACCACAATGTTGATTTATCTAAAATGTGATGAGTGTTGTACTGCTCAAATTCAGATATCATGGTAGACATGTCCCCTTCTATCTGTATGAATGAAACACCAACACCCGCAAACATTTTGCGAAGAGCGAACGCTTCTACTTCCGGTGTAGAATCAACATCGCATATTCCAAATCCAGTAGCAAGCTATTTGTATCGACTTTTGTGTTTGCTATTTCCCACTCGTTAATTTGACTTAGTGCCATATGTTTCAAAGTTTGTGGTGCCTTCTTTTGATTGAAAACAATACGTTTCCTTTTTATCCAGACATTCCATCAGATCAACTCTAATTATCTTAGCTCTGATGAATTAATTTTTCTTAAAGATCAAGTAGCATATCTTTAATTTCATATTTGTTATATCATATTCATGTATATTCGATGAGATTTTAGTGTTATCAATATTTCGCATGTTGTATGAGCACCCAAAGAAAATGTGTTTGACACTTTTTATATGATAATTGCAAAATTCGCAATGCATCATAACTGAGATTCTTTGTTTGTCCAGGTTTTCTTTCGCTAAGATGCCATCAAGGGACAATTTCTAAAGGAAATTCTTGTTTTCGACATAATGTTAATCTCCCATTTTATAGTTTTGTCCGTTGTAACACCCATTTCTCGTTTTAGATCATTTACATAGCAGATTTAGTGGAGTACTATCCTTCTTTATTCACAACCCAATATAGTCTATCTCGAATATCACATTTAGGTAAGTTGTATTTTTTATTTTGTTGATAATATCATTTGGAGTATATTCTCGAAGCAACAATGATAATTCCATTATAAATTCTTAAAGGTGATGGGACACATTTGGTAGAGGGACGAGATTATTCTAGGGGATATAATCTCCATAATAATTCTAATAATCCTAATAATCCAAGTTGAATTGTATTAAAAAATTATAATAATTTTTCAGAATAATCTATTGATATTGTAATCTCTGATAAGTGATAACCCTGATAATTTCCTTCTGTCGAACATGATTAAAGTGATAGAAATAAAGGTTAAAAGTCAGGTTTCACTAGTTTAGATGCTCAACAAGAATTACATATAGAAGAGCTATAGTATTCTTGAACATTATTTTCATCTTTTAACCCACTTTATTTATATTAATAGCTTCCTCTCTCTTTTTATTTTAAAACGAATAAGTAAAAACATAATAATAATTTCATATAAAGTTCCATAATATTCTTACATATAACCAAACACATTTATTAATGTATACACACTGAATAAGTAAAAACTAATATATTTTTTTATTTCAAATTCCAAGAAATGCAATTCAAACTTACATTTTGAAAGGAAATATTAAAAAAAAAAAAAAGATTATGACCTACTTCAATCATAAGATAGGTATAATTAATGATGTAATATAGAAAATATATTATTCTAATAGTAAATAATACGTCTCTTAATACCACCCTAGTCAGAGGTGGGGATTGAACAACTTTGAGTTTGGACAAATGAAAACCAAACAGAAAAGGACTAAGAGTCTTAGTCACAAGTTCGGCTAGCATATCCAAGAAACAAGGTGAATCTCACAAGGATTAACATTTAAAGATCGAAGTAAAATGATTTTTTTTGGTTTATTTTAGTGCAAAATATAATTTTATCCCTAAAAAATAAAGAATAATCCAATTTAGATATGAATCGGAGGGTAATCGAAGAATCGAATATCGACGGCAATGATGTGGTTGCTTTGAAGGAGAGGAACTTCACGGGTGTAAATGTTATGATCGGATTTGTAAAGATGCGAACGAGGGCAATTTCGGGTATATAGAAAAAATAAACCCATCCATAAAAAAAAACCCGATCACAAGTAACCACCTACCAAAAAAATAAACCCGGGTTTATAAACCTTTGGTAAACAGACCCCTAATTAAGTTTACCTCAACTAAAAGATCTTTAAATGTAATAAAGTAATTTAGAAAAGATATTATTCTAATACATCTCTTAATTAATAATTTGAACAATTTTTTAGGACATATGAATTTATGTTACAAAATATATATAAGGTTTATTCACATCTTATAATTAGTTGTGTTGTCAAACAACACAATATTCCAACACCAAAGGTTCTGACGAGACCATAGACACAATGCATCTATTATGGACGCGGAACAAAACTCTCAACCCATGATAGTCGCATTAGTGTTAAGTTTGATGACCTCCTCGCAGGTCTTGTCCATCTCTCATTCAAGCTTATGTTGTGGTTAGGAACCCCTAACAATCCTAGCCAGAGCTGGCTAAGGTCAAGGTCTCGAGGCAAACCACGGTGAATCACTATTTAGTCTTTGTGAAATTCAAACGGATAAAAAATCACGTGGATTTTGTCATACATCCGAACGCACGTATGCGTTGAATAACTTAACTTAAAACATAAAACCAATAAAATTTCATCCCAAAACCTATTGAAGTTAGAAGGAGAATTGGTCGGCCTTAGGTACAAATTCGGTTATCCATTTATTATGATGCGACAAGAGCTCGGTTTGCATGCAAGCTCGCTGCTTTGACTTCATCCGAGTGTTAAAGGAAGTATACACTTGTAATGCTATAAAGGACAATTAAACTAATATTGTAATCATGGGTCCCAAGGTGTAACTGATTTCATTTATATTTCAACAGCCTTAAACACAAGAGGCAGGCAGGAAGGTATGGCATCAAGTTTGTAATTAACTACAAATTAATTTGTAGTTTCAAGGTATTAACTATTAAAATAATACTACCTCCGATCAAAAATAACTGTCATTTTAGCATTTGACACAATTTTTAAGAAAAGTATTAAATAACATAAATGTTGTAAAGTTTTTCTAAATCTTATCACATATTTAATATTCAACCTTCTTTTAAACCAATAAGAAAGATTTTAGAACTAAAATTAATCATTTACACCAATTTTCAAGAACATTTCTAATAATTATTGTTCATTTATTGGCCTAGAAAACTTAAAACGACAAATAATTTTGATCAAATTTCTAATGCTAAAACGACACTTATTTTTGATCGGAGGAAGTACTGTACAGTATTGTTGATAGTGGAGGCTACAAAAAAATATGACCACAATTTGCATTATCTGTTTCCCCGTCTCATTCACTTCAAAGTCTATTCACATGCCGTTTAACTTTTGTAATTACTAAATTATGGTAAACCAAATAAATGGGAATTCGTATATATATATATATGAATGTAGTTTTATTAATAAGTATGTATGTGTTAAAAGTCTTGTAACGGTGTAACATACCATTGTTTGAATGTTGTGTATTTTAAAAGTTGTTTGGAATTGGAAAAAATTATTTTCAAAAATAAAATATTACTGACTATCAACAATACTTCATAACTGTTAGGAATTAGTTAAACCCGGTTCGTGTTAGCTTCCGGTTTATGGGTCTGAGTGTAAGTGTTAGGCCGGTTGGGTTTGTTGATGGGTTGGACAGGGTGCTTGTGTTCTGATTGAGGATGGGCTGAATGCAGGGCCAGTTGGGCCTAGTTGATCGAGGTCCAATGGTAAGCGCCCCAGTCCATCTCACCAGGTTGTGAAGTCGGCTTGAAGCGTTGCATGGTTAAACGCTGCGTTGCTGAGGAAACACCTCGTGGCACTGAGTACTTAAGCTTCCTTCTCTGTCGATGAAACCCTAAGGCAGCCGAAACACTTTCCCTGTGAGAAACCCTAGATCTGAAAGAGAGAAAGAGAGAAAGAGAGAAACACGAGTGAGAGAGAGATCCGAGCCGAGTGCTTCGTCTGAGTGATTATCTTGAGACGTTCTCTGCTGTCTAGATCTTGCTTTGCCTCAAAGCACAGATCCTTACCTGTGGTGGTTTACAGACCTCTCGCCTATCTTTGTTCTTGTTATTCTGTTCTTGATCTTTTATGGTTTTCTTGTGTTTTTGAGTGCTCCTTCTGTAACCGTTCTTCACTGTACCTCTACCTAGTGGATTGGGCTGGCTCTCCCCTCCTGAGATCCCACAGAGTAGAGCTTAGCTCGAACTGCGTCACCAAACTCTTTGTGTTCATCTGGTTTTGAAACCCTGGATCATTCTAGATCCAGTTGTGTTTGATTTGAAAAAGGCGATAGAGTTTTTACAAATTGGTATCAGAGCAAGGTTTTCTTGTTTCTTAAAGTTGAAAATCTGTTTTTGTAATCAAAACGATCTCTCCTTTACTCTTCAAGTTTTTCGTTCTCTGGAACCTCTGTTTTTAAAACTGCTTCCGCTCAAATCTATCGTTCTTTTCTCGTTTTTTCTTTCATCAAAACCGATTGTGAAAACTTCTGGCTTGTTTTAAAAACTCCAGGAAAGAGGATCACTCCTTCAAGCATTGTTGCTTAAGGAACCCTAGGTACAAGAGAATCGAAAGAACTCAAAACTTACAGTGTTTTGAGGATCTTTGATCTCTTAACAAAGGACGGCAGGATCTTTAATACCAAAAGACTGCCTCCTCCATATACTCCAAGTACGACATCTGGGATCGTGTCTCCTTAGACACGGGACTATGTCGGAAAACACAGTGAGGATTAAGCCCTTTGATGGCACCTCGGACTTTGCCATATGGCAACTGAAGCTGAAAGCAATCCTAATCAAGGAGAAGTGTTGGACCACTGTTCAAGGAAAGTTCCCTCCGGATACTTCTCCAGATAGGAAACAAGAGCTTGAGGAGCAAGCTCACTCTGAGATTTTTATACGATTAGCTGACGACGTGGCTCGTCAGGTTGTAAGTCTCACTGACCCTTCTTTACTCTGGAAAAAATTGGAAGATCTATATCTGAAAAAATCTTTGCCTAGTCGTATATCTCTGTTAGGTAGATTGTTCAATTTTAGAATGAATGTCAACTTGTCTTTGCATGATAATTTAGATATTTTTCAGAAATTAACTCAAGACCTAGAAAGATGTAATGATAAGATCTCTGATGACCATTCTGCTATACTTTTATTGAATGCCCTGCCTAGTCAGTTTGACAATTTTAAAGATGTTATCCAGTTTAGTCAGGATGAAATATCTAAGGACAAAATACTGGAACAAATAATACAGAAAAATGAAAGTATGAAAGTCTTTAAAACTAGTCTTAAAACTGATGACAAATCTGAGGCCCTTATGATGAAAGGAAATAAAAGAAACAAATCAAAATATAAGCAGAAATATGAACCAGAAAAGAATAAAAACACTTACTCAAACGATTCTGATAAAAAGAATAAAAAATGCTTCTACTGCAGTAAACTAGGACACTACCAGGAAGAATGTAGGAAGAAAAAGAAAGATGAATCTAGCAAAGATAAATCTACTCATTCTGCATCTTTATGTGTATCTGATTATCCTAATGAACTGCTTGTCTGCTCATCTAAATATGATTACTCTGAGTATAATATGCCTCTTAATGCATGTTTGTATCATCATGAAATTCTAATGTGTGCTAACTCTCCTAGTACCATGAATGATTGGATCCTTGACTCTGGATGTACTATGCATGCTACTTCTAATAAATCTGTTTTTAGTAGCATCGATCTGTATAATGCTGGAGAAGTTATGCTAGGTGATAACACTAGTTTAGCTATAAAAGGAATTGGAAATGTACCTTTATGTATGCATGATGGTGTTACTAGAGTATTACAAAATGTTAGATGGGTTCCCAAACTTAGGAGAAACTTATTATCTGAATCTGTCTTTGATAATTTGAACTGTACCATTGTCACCAAAAATGGTGTTAGAGATGTAATTAGAAATAATGTTGTACTAATTAGAAGCATTAATAAAGGAGGTCTATATCATGTTATTACCTCACCTGAAATTAATCTGTCTAAAACAACCAATCTAATGACTCTAGCCCAAACTACTCTCTTACACAGTAGACTGGGACACATGGGAAATAAGGGAATGCTTAGTTTGTACCAACAAGGTCTAATAGATAATAAACCTACTAACCTAGATATATGTGAAACCTGTATTTTAGGAAAGAAAACTAAACATAGTTTCACAACTTCTAGTTATGTAGCCAAACAACCCCTAGAGTACATACATTCTGATCTTTGGGGACCTGCACAGGTTGACACCATAGGTGGAAGGAGATACTTTATCTCTTTTATAGATCACTTCTCTAGAAAAGTTTGGGTCTATCTTCTTAAAACTAAAGATGAAGCCTTTGAAATTTTTAAGAATTGGAAAAACCTTGTTGAAACAGAAACTAATAAGAAGATTAAATGTCTAAAAACTGATAATGGGCTTGAATTCTGTAACAAATTATTTGATGAATTTTGTAAAGAACAAGGCATTAAAAGACATTTAACCATCCCTGGAACACCTCAGCAGAATGGAACTGCTGAAAGAATGAATAGGACCTTGCTTGAAAAGGCAAGATGTATGCTAGTTAGTGCTGGTCTCAAACCTTCCCTATGGGGAGAAGCTGTTACTACAGCTTCTTATCTCATCAATAGATCCCCTTCCTCAGCTATAGGATTCAAAACTCCGTATGAACTGTGGACTAATAGGAAACCTAATCTCAAATACCTTAGGCCCTTTGGATGCACGGCCTACACTCATGTGAGTGAAGGCAAGCTGCAACCAAGAGCCAAAAAGGGTATCATGTTAGGATATCCAGAGGGTGTAAAAGGTTACAAACTACTTCTTATTCAACCTGGAGGGTATAAGGTAGTTGTGTCTAGGAATGTTACTTTTAATGAAACTGATTTTCACTTTAAAAATAAACATCCTAGTGAGACTAGTAGCACTGCTGGTGAGTCTGAAGAGAATTCCAATGTTGGAACCTCTTTTTACATGCCCAGTGCAAGTCACTACAATGCTGAAATTGAAATCGACATTGGTGACTATTCTGAAGGTAGTGATCTACCTAATGATGATACTACTACTAATGACAGTAGTAGCTTCCCTTCACAACCTGAACATAGTAATAATTCACATAATCAACAATTAAGGGGGGTAGATGAGCCTAATATTTCTGATAACCCTGATAACCTTAGAGTTCCTACCTTGTCCCCCAGTGCTGGAACAGGCCATGAAAGTCAAAATGACCTGAGTTCCCCTGGTACCAGACAAGGTAGCACTAACTCAGGTCATTTTGATTTTCATGGTCAGTATCAGCTTACTAGGGACAGGGTTCCTAGGAATATCATCCCAAATAAGAAATATGCTAATATTGTTGAATATGCTCTTATTACTGCTTCAATTGTGAAAAATCCCTACACTCCTGAAACTTATGAACAAGCTGTTAACTGTAAGGATTCAAAACACTGGATAGCTGCTATGAAAGACGAAATTGACTCTATGCATGCTAATAACACTTGGACCTTAGTTAATAAACCTAAAGATTCTAAGCTAGTTCAGTGTAGATGGATTTATAAAATAAAAGAAAGTCTATCTCCTAATGAACCTGACAAATATAAAGCTAGATTGGTAGCTAAAGGGTTTACACAGAGAGAAGGAATAGACTATAATGACATTTTTGCTCCAGTAGTTAAGTATAAAACTCTAAGACTTATGCTTGCAATGACTGCTGTTTCTGACTGGGAAATGGAACAAATGGATGTTAAGACTGCTTTTCTGCATGGTGATTTAAATGAAACAATTTACATGTCACAACCGAAGGGCTTCATTGATTCTACAAATACCAATGCATGCTGCTTGCTTAAAAAATCTATCTATGGATTGAAACAATCTCCTAGACAATGGAATTTAAAGTTTGACTCTTGTATGTCTAAATTAGGCTTTGTCAGAAGTGATTATGATACATGTTTGTATTTTAAGAATGTTAAGAAGCATGATCCACTGTATGTGTTACTTTATGTTGATGACATACTTTTAATATCTCCTTCTAAAGTTCTTATAGCTAGCATGAAACATGATCTGAAAAATCATTTTGACATGAAAGATTTAGGACATGCTAAGAAAATATTAGGAATCTCCATATCTAGGGATAGATCTAAGAAATCCATGTTGTTATCTCAGACTGATTATGTGCATAAAGTTCTGCAGAGATTTAATATGCTTAATTGTAAACCTGCAAATGTACCCTTAGGAGGGCACCTTGAGTTGTCTAAAAGGGATTGCCCTACCTCTGATGAAGGCAAAAATAAAATGTCTAATATACCATATGATGTTGCTGTTGGTTCTGTAATGTATGCCATGTTGTGCACTAGACTTGATCTTGTTTTTGGAATATCTGTATTGAGTAGATATATGTCTAATCCTGGTATGCCTCACTGGGATACTATGAAATATTTGCTCAGATATATGTGTGGAACTAAGGATAAGTGTCTTGTATATAAAGAACATATCTCTCGTACTAACCTGATTGGATTTGTAGATTCTGATTATGCTAGTAACAAGGATAACAGGAAGTCTACTACAACCATTTACTTCACTTGGGCTGGGAATTGCATTTCCTGGAAGTCTCAACAACAGTCTGTTGTAGCCCTGTCCTCAACCGAGGCTGAGTACATGGCAGCTACTGAAGCAGCTAAAGAAGCTACATGGCTCAAAGGCTTATTAGAAGAAATAGAAAACAAGACCTATGTTCCTGTTGTATATACTGATAGTCAAAGTGCTTTGTACTTATGTAAAGATCCCATGTATCATGAAAGAACAAAACATATTGATATCAGGTACCACTACATAAGGAAGAAGATCAAGCACAAGCAACTGATGATACAGAAAATCAAAGGAGATGTAAATCCAGCTAATTTTGGAACCAAGATTGTCCCAGCTGACAAGTTCTCATATTGCAGAGACTCTTTGCATATTGAGGATGGCTGAAAAGGGCAGCAACATTGGATCTATGAAGGACAGGAGTGCCCCTAATCCACTACTGGCAGTATGCAGCTGTAGAACCTGGTTTAGGAGGGCATCTGTTAGGAATTAGTTAAACCCGGTTCGTGTTAGCTTCCGGTTTATGGGTCTGAGTGTAAGTGTTAGGCCGGTTGGGTTTGTTGATGGGTTGGACAGGGTGCTTGTGTTCTGATTGAGGATGGGCTGAATGCAGGGCCAGTTGGGCCTAGTTGATCGAGGTCCAATGGTAAGCGCCCCAGTCCATCTCACCAGGTTGTGAAGTCGGCTTGAAGCGTTGCATGGTTAAACGCTGCGTTGCTGAGGAAACACCTCGTGGCACTGAGTACTTAAGCTTCCTTCTCTGTCGATGAAACCCTAAGGCAGCCGAAACACTTTCCCTGTGAGAAACCCTAGATCTGAAAGAGAGAAAGAGAGAAAGAGAGAAACACGAGTGAGAGAGAGATCCGAGCCGAGTGCTTCGTCTGAGTGATTATCTTGAGACGTTCTCTGCTGTCTAGATCTTGCTTTGCCTCAAAGCACAGATCCTTACCTGTGGTGGTTTACAGACCTCTCGCCTATCTTTGTTCTTGTTATTCTGTTCTTGATCTTTTATGGTTTTCTTGTGTTTTTGAGTGCTCCTTCTGTAACCGTTCTTCACTGTACCTCTACCTAGTGGATTGGGCTGGCTCTCCCCTCCTAAGATCCCGCAGAGTAGAGCTTAGCTCGAACTGCGTCACCAAACTCTTTGTGTTCATCTGGTTTTGAAACCCTGGATCATTCTAGATCCAGTTGTGTTTGATTTGAAAAAGGCGATAGAGTTTTTACAATAACCATTTTTATTTATTTTGTTTACATTTAATCATCATGATTTCGTTTTTACTTCACCTCTCTAACCAAACGGACACTAAAAATCGTGAATTCTTCCTTAACTTAGTTTTTAAGCAATACTCAGAATTTCATACCAACAAGTACATGGTAGATTCTATGGGTTGCATTATTACATATGGGTCTATGGCACGTACTAAGTAGTGATCATAAATGGGCATTGCTGTTCCGTTGTAACTATATTGGGCTACTTATGAGTCAAGGCCCATAAAATAAAAGTCTTGGTCGACACTTGACCTACGATCGTATTAGTCTATTGTACTTATTTCTTATGTAAACATAATTCTTATATAGAAGAAATAAAAGTAAGTATATCTGACAAATGACAATTCTGGTAAAAACAAATATTAAGTAGGCATAATGAACACGTTAGTGTAATGGAGGTGGACACAATTCCTTCTCTAACATGAAAGGTTGAATCAAGAGGATCAACTTTAGAGAAGGAGGCTATCTTTCACTCGAGATATGCCTATGCCTTTTGTTTACTCTTCCAAATATACCTTACTTTGCCTACCTTTCTCATCAACCCAGTCCCTTTTTAAACATCACCCACCACCTTCATTGCCTTCATAGCCGCAAGCCTCCAACACCCAACACATTATGTCAACCGAATCGAGCGATTCATCCTCTCAAAGACAACTCGATCGTGAACTCAAAGACATGATCACACATCTCAGCTCTCGCCTCGGTCAGCTCCAGCAGTCTCGGGATTCCGATGACCAGGAAGAAGAAGACGGTGGCGTCCGAATCATCACCCTTGCCGGAACCAACACTGGTGCCACCCTGAAGAGCGATCTGAGCTCTGATCCCAGCCGGAGTCATCATCATCAGAAGCATCAGGGAGTTAAGAATGCAGGGGAAGGTGATGAAGATGAAGCAGAAGACGATCAAGAGGAAATGGGGACTTTGGTAAATAGCAATTTCCAGGCAGTCAACAATTCTATCATGCTTAGTGCTACTTTTAGTAGCGATGATCCTGGTGTTACCGTTGAATTCTCCAGCGGCATTGACCACCATCCTCATCATAGTCGACAACGTCGCCATGGCCATAATAATAAGCTCCAAGAAACCGAGAACTAATAAAAAGAGCCCCTTATTAGGATGCATCTGTGTTGGAACTTTATACCAAAGATATAATGTGCGGCAACTACAGTGAATAAGATGTTCGTTTTTATATCAAGCAGCTGCCACTTGATCAATATTAATATTTGTAATATTACTTTACTTGGAAAATGAACATCAAAGTCGTTGTAGTATAGTGGTAAGTATTCCCGCCTGTCACGCGGGTGACCCGGGTTCGATCCCCGGCAACGGCGAAAATCTCATTTTTTTAGCTTATCCTTTGCACCCTCTTCTTGTTTTTGATTGATTTGGTGACCATGGATAAGATTTTGGTTTGCTGAATTATGTAACGATGTCTTTTGATTTGCATTTTGTTCTTCTGTAGATATCAACAATTTAGACCCACCTAAAGATTTTGATATCAGATTTGGCATTGCAATGCCGATTTGATTTCCGGTGAATCGTCTCCTGCTAAGAGACCGACTGCTGCTTAATTATGCTTTTAAGGGCCACTTACCAGTAATTTATATCACAGTTGACTAAGAGAGCTTAAAAATGCAATCACTCTGAACAAACACATGATGAACAACATCAGTTGACTACTTGTGGTAATACTCATGGCTCCGTTATTATTTTTTAACAAGTCACGTGAGCTGCACGTGAAGTGTGATTAGTTGCATGGGGTTTGAGACTTGAGAGATGATCTGTGTACAAATTACTCAACCTGTACCACGAAGGAAGTCGTCGACGTAACAGAATAGCGTACCTTAACGGTCACAGTCAGTCACGGGGTTAAAAATAAAATAAAAATTAACCCATAATAAATCACCGTTCGGCGTGAGAATTCGTGAGGTCAACACAGTACAAATTACTCTACCTGCCTAGTAGCAGCCTACCCATTTCCCCCCCTTTTCTGCACAGGTGAAATTTATTTTTCGGTAATTCGGATGGTATCCTCAACTTTCACATTATTCACGCGGCAGACCAAAGTATTTACATTTTTGCAAGGTTCAACTTTTCTTTGACTTTGTGAACTATGCCAACAATCGTTACATTCCCTAGCCGAAGTCAAAATGCAACCTCTTCAGCTCTTGAGATTATGAAATCATATTCTAACAAGAGCAAAATTATACAAACAGAAACATTGCTTATACATGAGACCAAATTAATTGCACATCTATTGTAAAAATTAGAGATAGTGATGATTCTGCAGGTCCGCTTAAAACATGACCGATTAATAGACCGTTCAAACAAAAAAAACTTGGGAGGCAAAATAAATTTTATACAAATTTTAACGATG
The DNA here is from genome assembly GCA_033239125.1 of Fagopyrum homotropicum. Classification (NCBI taxonomy): domain Eukaryota; kingdom Viridiplantae; phylum Streptophyta; class Magnoliopsida; order Caryophyllales; family Polygonaceae; genus Fagopyrum; species Fagopyrum homotropicum. The sequence goes on from BSWB01000006.1 coordinate 28,592,653, forward strand.
GTTGGGGTTTTTTAATGGAATAGGCACGGGACAATAAAGGATTAAAAGGTAGAATGTTGGGATAATATCAAAAAATGTAAAAAGTTTAATCCAGCACCTGAAATATGTAAAATCTGGAGGGTATCAGATGAAATTACCTCACATTTTTAATCCTCGACGTGGCATCTTTATTGAACATCACTCATACGCTGCTCCGCGGCTCTAACTTTTAGCGTGCACTAACCCACTATCGTCAGACCCTAAAAGAGGAAATAACCATGGCCCACCACCTTCGTTCAAATCACAGCCGTCCGTTCAATTCCGTTGGCCGCTATAATTGTTTTCCTCAGATGATAAGTGTCAGTCAAAACGCCCTCTCCCAGCAGGTGGGCCACCACCACAACCTGCACCCCCGCGCAGAGAATCATTTGGAAAGAAGAAAATAATTAGAGGTTTTTAATGTGAGGAGAGATACATCGTTCATCGGAGCCAAAGCATTAAACAAAATTTCAATTAAAAAAAAAAATGATTTGCTTTCGTCTCTTTTCAACCTTCTCCTTCCTGAGCTAGCGTTCACATAGAGATTAGAGAGAGAGAGGTGTAGGAGAGGGCGCGGTGGCTATGGAGGACGGAGGAGACTCGGCTGGAGCAGGTAGGAGGAAGCCGTCATGGAGGGAGAGAGAGAACAATCGGAGGAGAGAGAGAAGGAGGAGGGCGATCGCCGCAAAAATATTCTACGGACTTAGAGCTCAAGGGAATTACAATCTCCCTAAGCATTGCGACAATAATGAGGTCTTGAAGGCTCTTTGTAATGAAGCTGGTTGGATCGTTGAGCCTGATGGCACCACTTATCGCAAGGTGAATCACCTTTTGCCACTTTTTTTTTTTTTTTGGATTAATTGCCAAGTTTTCTGGTTCTGTGCTTTCCAGATCTAGGTTACTAACTTAGAGCTGAAATCAGTCTTCTAAGTCAAATTTAGGAAGTTGAATGATTTGTTTTATCAGATAATAGGTCTAAAACAAGCAATTGAGCTTTGTTAGAGTCGATTTACATGCTTAATTTGTAAAGTTCTGGGCCTGACGATTTCTTTTTAGCTAATTTCTAGGGAGGGGATGTTCTGATGAATTTAAGTTGGCCTTCATGACCGAAAATAGAGCTTGTCTAGATTTACCGAAGCTTGAAATTTCCCAATTCAGCTAAATGTTGAAGTTTCTTTGCTAGCTTTGTGACTTGTGAGTGAAAATCTGCATGTTTAAAAATGCTTTGGTGCCAATTTCAGCATCCACCTTGATGCTTCCTAAATCCTAATAATGTTTTTATTATAACTAAAATTTGCATATCTTGAGGAACTGCTTTGACCTAGTCTATAATGAGCAATTAAAGTTTGTAATTGGATTCTTGACCACTCTCCACTTTTGGTAAAGTTCTTGCAATGTAATGCCGTGATCATTCTGTTCTTCAGGGTTGCAGGCCACCTCCACGTGAAGTGGCGGGCAGTTCCAACAGCATTAACCTTAGTCCTCTGTCTTCTGCATTCCAAAGCCCAATTCCTTCCTACCAGCCATCTCCCTCTTCATCAGCCCTTCAAAGCCCCACTCACAACGATATAACCGCTGCAGCTCATCCATTCTCATTCCTTTGCAACTCAGTTCCTTCAAATCTTCCTCCTCTTCGAATATCAAACAGTGCACCTGTGACACCGCTTCTTTCATCACCAACTTCTAAAGCACCCAAACAAAATTTCAATTTCGATTCAATTGCTAAGGAATCAATTTCGGCTTTAAACTATCCTCTATTCGCTGAATCAGCTCCGTCAAGCCCTACTCGTTGTCGAAACATGGCACCTCCAACCATATTTGAATGTGATGAATCTGACTGCTCTACTATTGATTCTGCATCTGGCCAATGGATTAGCTTTAAAAGATTTGCAAGGCCACCTGTTCCATCCTCTCCTACCTTTTGCCTTGTGAAACCCATGGCTACTCAAATGTCCCTCAATGATCCGATGGAGGCTGGAGTTTCAGAGCCTGAGAATGTGAAGGTGACGCCTTGGGAAGGAGAAAAGATCCATGATGTTGGGATGGATGACCTTGAACTTACGCTTGGAAGTGGCAAGGCTAGGCCGTAAGCTTTCATTTCATCAGGTCACAGACTCAAATTTTTCGCTGCGGGAGAGCACATAAATCATTTTCTGTAATTCTGCTTCCTCTCCTTGGCTGTTTTCATTCATGATTTATGGCTATACCTTATTGGGATTTAGGGAAGCTTGAATTTTACTCACAAGCTTTACCTGTAGATATTTGTGGTTGAGGTATTTACAAGAAGAAGTTGACTCCTTAAATTATGGGGTCTAGCTAGGAGTTAAGTTTCCATTAGAAGTATTGAATTGTCTTAGCTGGTTTATATATTGTTTGAACATGAAGTAATTGTAAGTGTCAATGATGTGCAAACACCAAGCTTATATTTCATTCAATTGGACTTGTTCATCCTCTAATTTTTCTTATCTTTGATTTAATGTCGTTCTATGTCCGGACCAGTACTCCGTGATCCCATTCGGTGAGACCCTCTTAATAGCAGATCCTCTATGTATACTGTCACAAGATTCAAATTTGAATTTTTGCCCAGTTCACCACTAAACAATTGAATTGGTATTGGTTGTTCATCCTTAACTTGTGTCAAGTTGAATTGATGTTTTGTTATTGATAGGGTTTGTTCAGGCTCATTCCCTATACATTTGGTTGTTGCGTATAATTACAAGCAAATAATGCTGGTTGGTTATAATTATGAAGTTGTCCAGACAGATTATATCTTGTCGTTCAACATAGCTTTCTTTTCTGTTGTTTGGTTTAGGGGCATTTCATTTTCTTTATCATCATCGTGTGTTGTCAATGTCAGGTAAACTAACTGATGAATTTTATGATAATTGGGTCTTAATCTGAGTTTAGACTTTTCCGCTTATGTGAAAGATAATTATGGTATCGATTGGGAGCAAGCTTATAGGAGCTTATTGAAGCTTATTGAAGCTTATGGGAGCTTATGTTTTTACTATACAAATTTAATAAGTGTTTGTGTGTCCAGCTACTTATGAAATGATGATTTTTATAAGCTTGTCATGGCAAGTTTATAGGAGTTTAAGGAGTTTATGGAAACTTTAATTCTAAAAATACCCTTTTATTATTGTTTATCACATTACATATTATAATATAATATATAAGTGTTTATTTAATAAATCCATAAAACTAAATATTATTAATTATTTTTTAGAATAAAATTTATAAATTTAAAAATTCGAATTTAATTTGTTTAACAAAACTAAAGTTTAACTACATATTAGATATTTACTCAGTTCAGTGACTGCAAAGGATGAAGAATAAGTTTTACTTCATGAAAATATGATAAATCTTAGGAGATCTCTTCGTATATTTTACAAGTTTCGCGATCTCTTATGAATTAAAATTAAAATTCGAGACATCACTAGCAAAGAAGGGCACAATGGGTTCTATATCTAATATCTAATATAAATAAAATGTCAACGTAACATTTGTCACATAAGACACGGCATAAAATACACAAGTTATCTTGTTGACCACTGTTGTTGGGAAGTAGGAAAAAGTATCTCACATCGATAACACAATCAGGTGATAGTATTATATAAGTATCTGACCTAGTCCTCCTATTGCCAACTGGTTTTAGGATGGAATTCCGTGTGTTTGTATATGTGGTTCAATCGACGTGTGTCCCACGTCAAATAACAACCACAAACACGGCAAAACCACTATTACTCTTCGTCTCTTCCTAAGCACCTAAACAAACAAGGTAAACCTAACTGACATTTATTGTAATAGATCAAGGTACAAATGTGAACAAGGAGTAAGAATTATTTACATTTCCTCCTTTGTACTTAATATCTAAATATTTTTAAACCGAAAAGCTAAAGGAACGATGTCTAATTCATAAATTGCTCAGCTTAATGTCGAGGAATAGCGCTGAACATTTTCAACTTCAGCGTTGAACGATTTTGTTGAGAAAATTTCAACTTTAGCGCCGAGCGATTGCGTTGAAATACTTCAACCTCAACGTTGAATGGCATCGATGAACATCATAATATAGTCATTGCATATGAATGTTTCCCAACAACCATAACTATTTTCTTACAGTTGGTGCAGATAATCGATGATTTTGGTTTTGAGGATGGAACACGATTTGTTCTATGAGCAGCAAAAGCAAAGGATTCAAGACCATTAGAAGAATTGGTTGACATAGTTTTTACCTGTTCTTCTTGTATGGTTAACGAGTAGCATTTGTTAAGCGTCAGTAGTGGCTCCTGAGAGATAAGACTGGATCGGAGCGTAGAGTAAACGGCATCATCGAGTCCCATCAAGAATTGATGAACTCGTTCAGTATCTTTGGCCGAAATAGTGTTACCACAATTACAAGGACACTTGCATTGATCGCCTGCCAACTGAGAGTCATGATCCTCCCATAAGCGTTGAAGACGGCCAAAATACACAGTAACTGAATCCTTCTCTTGAGTGCATCGAGCAAGAGCGGAACGATTCTGTAAGAGGCGCGAACCATTGCGAAGAGAAAACCTCTCAGTAATGTGGTTCCAGACCTCTTTAACAGTTGATCGAATTGGAATCGAAGGACGGAGAGATTTATCAATGGAGTTGAAAATCCAACTGATTAACATAGAATTAACACTCTTCCAGTATTTAGCTTCAATAGATGTTTCAGCAGGCTTAGAAATTATACCATCAAGGAACCCTTCTTTGCGTTTCGCAGGAACGCATTGATAAGAGAGACCTTCCATTCAGAATAATTATTTTCCGTGAGAAGCAACTGACATATATTAAGGTCAGGGTGATCAAAAGGGTGAAGATAGAAATCAAAGGCAGGAGTAAGAGCTTCAGCAGCCATAGATAGAGCTTTAGAGCGACTCTGAAGAGAGTAAAGGAGATAGAGTAGAGAGAAAGAAGGTAGAATTTTGGATCGTATTTTAGGATGATACTATGAAGAATGTATTGACTTGTATTATTCAGAAAAGAGAAAAGAATTTATACATGAGGAATATTCAAAGAAAGAAGATATATATGCAACTAGTTTAAAGGGATACAGAGGCTAAACAAGGGAAAGGTAATATCTCAAACTATATACGTACATAAAGATCCTAACATATTCAATAACTATAAACATTGGATTCAAACGTTGTAGTTCACAAACATTATAGATACAACCAAAATGGTTAATATCTTACATGTTTCATATTTCATCCAAAATAATTTGAGTTTATTGAAGATGTCACAAAGTGAAGAAGAAGTCACATATTCATTCGATGATTGCAAATATAGTGATCTCAATGAGTTTGTTTGTCGCAACCAAGTAAGTTTGCTATTACTTGATTTGTTTGAAATAGGGTAGATATGAATAGTAGTTAATTTGTTAATATCCCGGAAATTATCAATTGTCTCATGTAGAAACCAATAGTAGTTAATTTATTTAAAATAAGGTCTATTGGTCTATCAGTGCGATGCTGGTACAAGTTATTCAACTATGTTTCAACTTCATGAGTATTTTAACGATAGAAAGAATTTAGTGGAACTGGACTCGGTTTATGGTAAGGACAAAGAATATGACGTTAGTTACGAAATCATCATGGCTAAATAATCGTGGGTTTTGTATGTTTCGCTTAACATGTTAAAGTTATGGGAAATCTAGGAAGAAGAACAATGTTGGTTGTTCGCTCCAAAACGGATATGTATATGAAGGAAAATAGCTTTAAATGTATACCAAGAATAAAAGCAAATAGCGAACCCGCATTGTACGGATCAGTCGCAATAAAAGCAAGTACTTCAAAGTCGAACACAAAGACTATGGTGAAACCAAGAAATAAAGTAATCTAGTTAGACAATTTGCAAATAATCAAAGACAAAAATGTATGTAAATATGGGGAAAGCGCAAATTCTAGAGATCAAGGTATCCAATTTTGGTTTTCGATTCAAGACTTCTAAAGATCTATGGAGATAGCTGAGATTGCAAAGGAAAGTTGTTTCTAAGGTATGATAGATCACGGGGGAGGTCTCACTATCCGCTATCCCAAACCAAAGATCCTACCGGATAAGTCTCAAGGATCTAAGAAAAGGAACTATAATCTCAAACCAACCACTCAACCTAAGGAATAGAACTAACCATCACCGGGTAAGTCTCAGGTTAACTCACAAAGGCAAAGGAAAGGCACACTCAAACCTAATAAAGGGTGTTGAGTCCTATATTACCTAGAACTCATCATCATTGGAAACCAATGAAAGGAATCACCGGATAAGTCTCTTCCCAACCTTGGATATAAGCTCGAAAGGTTCAATAAGGCTAGGGTTTAAGCAATCTTCAACCTAGGCTTAAGAATATAACATCAAAGGCACGCCAGAAGAAAACCCGAGCAGTTCTTGAAAAAATCTCGATCGATTTTTCCCAAGAACATACCGATTTTTCTTCTATGCGAAGGTAAAAACAACTCTCAAGATCCAATCTAAACGTAAAGGCTCAGTCTATCATCATCTAAACCACAACCATCAAACAATCACCCCAAAACCGCAAAGGGTTTTAGCCAATAACACACATTATCAAATCAAGAATGAAATATGAAATAAAGAAACCAAAAAACTTAATAAAAATAAAAGAAAGGTAAGAAACGCTTAGCAACTTCTTCAATCTCCAAAACTGAATGAAAGTAATAATGAAGATCCGATCTTGTGTTTCAAAGCAAAAGAAACTAAAAACTAAGTATTTTTAAAGAACTTCACTATCTTCTTGAATCTTGAATGTTGATGCTCTTCCTCTGAGTGTAATGCTTGTCTTCTAAGGCTTTTGAATGATTCTTGATGATCTCTAAGTGTTGCTAGATGTCCCTTATTTATAGAAGAAATTTAGGGTTTTTAAACTTTATCTTTGGACGATTTCTTGACAAATCTCGGGTGATATTTAAAAATCTCGAACGACATAGGAAAAATCGGCCGAAATTCTTCCTTGTTGATCCGATTTTTCTTCTCTGAGGCGTGTTATCTTTTAGCTCCGTCTTCTATCTTTCTTTATGATATCTTATCCTATCTCTTTGGCCTCCTTAGTGATCCATCATGCTGCTTAGTCCGGTAGTGATCCATTTCTGCATCCAAACTTCACCATTTTATTTGCAATTACAGCAAGAACTCGTGTAGACCTCTATTCTTGCAATGCATATGAATATAAGCTCAAAGGTTATCGAATTCTTGCCAAATGTATGCAAAATTGAAGGGAAATACTCGCAATATGCATGAATATGATAGCACACAAGTTATGTCATCATTGGTCAAGAAGTTGAGCCATCAAATAGCAGAGCTAATATAGAGGAGTCCTTCGGGATTGTAGGGGTAAAGGGTGGGCGGACGGGCCCTTTATGCCGCTGAAGTGCTGAGATTGTTCTCATCATTGAAGTTAGACAGTGGGAATGAGCCTTCCAAATTTTACAAAAGCTAATTAGTTCGCAAAACATCTACTTTAGAACCCCGTAGGACGAAGCACAATCTCTTGAACAATCTCAATACATATGACACAAGATGATTCCACATATCGAGGTCGGAATGGGATCGGGTGTTTTCACGTCTCACCATAGTGTCTGATTTGTCTTGGTTTCCACAATTGCAATTGATACTTCTTCTAGACAACAATATTTGTGAACCAATGAGCATCAAAGTGCCTTCTACTTTACGGTTGACCAACACCCCACAGTCTCTATCCTAAAGGAAGTCATGTTTTTTCCCTTTTGAGAGAGTCACTTGGAGAGCGGGGTGTTAATAATCCGATGACAAGAATCCTTGGGTCGTCGGGTGTCGGTGTCACCTAGAGGATTTGCAAAACGGTAATGGATGTGGACTTTGAGGGTAATATATGAAGTTCATATCTTTTAATTTTATTTTTTATCTGTCTCGGGACCTTAGACATGGAGGACACATGTCTAGTAAGCCGCAGACATAAGCACACGAGGTCTCATCCTAAAACCAGTTGGCAATAAGAGGAGTAACCCATGGACTTATATAATAGGCTCACAACGTATTATGTTATCGATATGGGGCATTTCATCTCTTACATCTCTACACTCACTCTCAAGTGTTAACAACTCCCACATTTTTTTTCGCCGGGTTTCACATCTCATTCTCTTTTTATCTATTCTCGAAGTTAGTAAGACGGACCCGGATCGGATCTGCTCTGATACCATGTTAATTTCGTCTTTTTTATATGTCCTGGGACATGGAGGGCAAATGTCTGGTGAGCCACACACATAAGCACACGAGGTTCCATCTTAAAGCTAATTGGCAATAAGAGGAGTAACCCATGGACTTATATCCTTGACTTACAACTTACTGTGTTATCGATGTGGGACATTTTATTCCTTACATTTCAACAATGTACACAACCTCCCTGAGCGCGCACTTGAAGAGGCATGTACTTTCCCGTCGGTCGACACTTCACGATATCAAAAGGTGTGTCGTGAACTCGGTCCGGGTATCAAACCGAGAAACATGTTGGAAACCTTGAAGATGGATGAACCACACAACATCACGAATATTCGACAAATCTACAATAACGAATTGAAGACGAGGAAAGGGGATTGCTGAAGGTCGATGATCACTCCAACAAACACTCTATTTTATGAGCGGATGAGATTACTACGTCCATATTAGGAAATGTCCTTATACAGGTAAAATCATTATTATGTTCCTCTCTCATCGTTATTCCAGACATTTGTTGAACATATTTGCATATGTCATGTCATGGATACGACATACAAGACAAACGAGTAAGTTTTAAACTTTCAGTTAAATTAAATATGCATTACATAAAATTTTAGTCAAGTTTATTATTATTTTCTTTCATGGTTCAATTTACATGTAAAAATGTCTTTGCTTGAGATTTTTGGGATCACAAACACCAAGAACGAATGACCTTCCGTCCTAAAACCCGACAATACGTATCCAAGTAGTAGGATTTGTACGTTTACATTCTTATGTGTACAATATAGTACTTATTTGTATGATTGTAGAACGTTTGTGTTTGGTAACGATAACCTACTTATTTGCATAATTTAGTATTTATGTTTTTGACTATACACTCTATTAATTTATAAATAGTTAATAATAACGTCCACAAATAAACAATGAAAATGTACTTGATTTAGTGATAAATAACATCAAAAATACAAGTCTAACTAACATCCAAAATACAAGCCTAAATAACATCCAAAATACAATAAGACCCAAAAAAACCAATAAGATAGACAAGAGCATCTTCATCCCAGAAATTTAGAGTTTCTTTAACCATTTCTTATCTTAACAATAAAAATAAATGTCAGATTTTATTATAGAACCAAGATGATGAGTGGAGAGAAGTATCTCAAGTAAGAAATTCAACCTGACAAGTTTCCTGCCCAACTCCACAAATCATAGATTTTGTTTTTATTTTTTGCATAAATGTAGGGAGGTAAGGGGCTCTTTAATAATTTATAGATAACAAAAATAATTGAAGAAACTTTGGTGAATTTTATAAGAAACAATTTTAAGTATCTGGGATAAAGATGCTCTAAGTACAAGGTCATTGTTGGGATCCTCGGACCTCTAAAGGATCAAGTTGGGGAACCGACCCACGAATTCATCAACAATATGTCAAAGCTCCCTATCATTGCCGCCATCGTTGTATCATCACGATCTGTACATAAGATGTCTCGAATGCTACCAACAAGTACATGCAGGCATTTTTGAAAGAAATAAACTAATTAGAACACGATAATGTAGGTATATGTAATGATTACGTATATCAATGAAATTTTATTCCCGGTATCTGAGACGTGGACAAGTGGTGGTCGATCTACATGAGGCGCTTATGCAACATACACGGGTAGGAGGTAAGAGTATCCATTGTTTGTGAATCGTGATATGTAGTCATCGGCTACAACTAAAGCGGATACATCCCGGGTTGGTCCGTCCGGAAAAACGGGCAGATATGGACATGGTGAAAAGCCTGACCCTACCGGACAACTACGCTGAGTCCGGATCGAGTACGAATTCCGATCGGGCTACTTGCCCGGTCTGGATTTTTTTTATATAAATATATTATAACTAATATGTATCTATGTAATGTATAAAAGAAATGAGCCTAGCCCAAATAATATTTTGCTGGATGAGTGAACCCCAAATAGCCTCCCAACCTCCCTCTCAGTCTCTAAGCAACATCACTCTATTCGAGTTTTCTCCCCCGTTGAGTTGACTATCGACTCGACTCGCTCTCGCTCTCGCTGAGTCTTCTTTCCCTCGTTGAGTCTCTTTCCCTTGAGTCATCTCCGCTCTCGAATCCACTTCGGTAAGTATATTCAGCTTCACAAAGATTAGATATTCAGATTCTCTCTCTCTCTCTCTCTCTATATATATATATATATATATATATATATATATATATATATATATATATATATATATATATATATATATATATATATATCGGATTCACTAAATAGACAAAAAATGAAAAAAATTAAATGCAGACGATGACCAGATTTTACATATACAAATGAACGATTTCTCTATATATACTCAAATATAATGATCCTCTCCACAAATTTGTCTCCTCAGTCTCTCAAACGCTCTAGATATGGATCACCCTCGAGTCCTCTCCACTATAGATAATGAACAACTTGAATGCATTTTTCTAGATAGGAACAAAATGAATCTGGGTATCCAGCGGACAGCCCGCTCCGGCTTGGTGGATGGGTACGGACATGCAGGATCCGGGGTTAGCCCGGATTTGGTCCGGACATCCGGATAAAAAAAATCAGAAGAAACCTGGTCCAAATCCGGTCCGAACCCGGATAATATCAACCCTAGCTACAACCCATGGGACGAGTGTCATCTCCAAGCTATCAACGAGAAACAAGAGGACTTCTAGTGACTATGAATTTCGTATTCTATTTTTATCAATTGTATATCTCACTAAAATTTAGCCATAAGTCTAAATTTCTTCGAGAATACCATATGGAATTTTCAACACCCCATAAGATAAGTAGGGATAGATTGTATTACCGCTTTCAAGACAACCTCTTTCCCTGTTCGGGAGAGTAGTTTTCCTTCCAAACTTGAAGCTTGTTTCTCACTTGTTCTACCAATGATTCAAAAATTCGCCGCTTTGATCTACCGAAAATAGTAGACAAGCCGAGATACTTTACATGTTTTTCCACACGGGACACTCCCAACAATGATGCTAGCTCTTCATGCACACAAATAGGTACATTATTGTAAAATGCGACTTCTGATTTATGAAGGTTCACCTGTTGACCCGAAGCTCGCTCATACCGTTGAATAGACTCCTTCAACTGCAAGCATTCCTCTTTTACATGCATAAAAAGAACATATCATTTGTTAAAAATAGGTGAGATAAAGTGGGTGTCCTATAGCAAACCCTAATACCGTTGAGATGACCCTCATTCACCTTACGTTGAATAAGACAAGGGAAACTTCAATGCAAATAACAAACATATATGGTGAGAGAGAGACAGAGACATAGATGATCCCTTGATGAATACCACGCGAAGGCATCGCCAACCCCTTAGTTTTTCTATTAATATTGAACATAAAATTGACTGACCCCACACACTCCATTACCTTCCCTACCCACCTGACATGGAATCCTAACTTTTTCATGACAAACTCAAAAAAGCTCACTCAATTCGATCATAGGCTTTGCCCATATCAAGTTTTAAAGGCATCTCACCCTTACCAACTCACTTATTATTCATGTGATGCAGGACTCCCAAAGAAACTCTAGAATTATCCGATGTCACGCATCTCTTCATAAAAACACATTTCTCCTTGTTGATAATATCCGAGAGGATAATACCCAACATGTTGGCCAAAACCTTTTATACAATCTTGTCAAGAACATTATATAGACTAATGGGTTTAATATAAAATCAGACATAACATGAGGCGTGTTTACCTTAGGATTAAGGAAATCAAACTCTCATGAATTTTGTAAATACACATATCACCCTGTCACCATCGCATAATAAACGTCATCGCCTCAGACTCAATCACATCCCAATATTTTTAAAAAAAATATAGCATGTAACCCATCAATGCATAGGGTCTTTTTAGGGTGCATATGTTTTACTACGGACCAAACCTCTTCCATTGTTGGTATTGCAAGAAACGAAACATTCATTTCTATTGTGATTGTCTCATTAAGTAAAGTCATTGTTTCATGAAAATCTAAACATTCGATCTACGAAATAGTGTGTCGTAAATTTGAGTCACCACCCGCTCTATCCCTTTCTCTGAAGAGTGTCAAATTCCCACACTATATTTTATCTTGTTAATGTGATTTTTTCGGTGTCTTATATTGGACATATGGTGAAAATACGCTGTGTTTTTCTCACCACCGCGTAAAGCATTGGATCTTGCTCGTATGTGCCAATATGATTTATTATCTCTATGTAACTAATTCTGTTGAGATCCGTACTCCTTTTGCTAGCAAACCCTCTGATGGAGGACGTCTCTGAACATTCATCAAATCTTTTTCCAACTCAAACTAATCAAACAAATAAGATAGAACACAACCCAATTGATATTTAGTAACATTGCTTATCGAGTAGTCACATGTGTTTTCAACAACCATGTCGTAGTCCTGACGCTCAAGCCACCAAGTTTCAAATCAAGGTTACGAGAATGATTTTCACTCTTTGTATAGATTAGACTATGGTCAAAAGCGTATTTGAGGAAGCATTCTACTACCAGAGATGGAAATAAGTTGATCAAGGTAGAATTCGCGACATAATATGAAAATCAAGTCACATGTTTTAACCTTATTACCACATTCCGGCCATCCATAAATTCAAGAAAGAGCATATCTGTTATTACGAGTCGTTTCAAATGTTTTGATCATCACATGATGAGTAGAAAAATAAAGCACCTAAATACCCTAATCACGCCACCATAAGTCGATCTCCCATACTACTAACAAACAACCATACGAACCATAGTAAATCCACATATCTCATAAACTTTTTTTTTTAATAATAAACTTATTATTATAATAAAATACAATGTTTGAATCAATAAAACACAATGTTTTAGCTTACATACACAATATTTGAACTAATGATACCCGGAATTTGAAATAATATTATAAAAAGTTCAAAGTTGTATAGTTACAGTTATTAGTACACTTTTATTATAATATTTATTAATTCAAATTTTTATACTATCAGTTCAAATCAAGTGTTATCTTAGTTCAAATATTTTATAATATTAGTTGATTCAATATTTTAAACTTAGGGGAAAAAATTGTAAAAATATATGCACCATCAATACAATATGATTTGAACCAACAAAATAAAATTTTGAATGAAATGTACAAACTTTTTTTAAAAAGTGTATGTTAGCAAAAAAAAATTTTAAAAAGAAAGTTGTAAAATTTTTATACTATTAACTAAAATAGAATGTTCTATTAGTTCGAACATATTTTATATTATTAGTTCATACATTATGTTGAACTTACGAAAACAAATTTGTAAAAATGTATGAACCTTTAGTACAATATATTAACAAAACAAAAAAATTGAAACGACATGTACAACAATTTTGAACGGAAAAATATTCGTTAGAGAAGAAAAAAAAGGGCATGATATATACACAACACTCATTTTACTTGTTGCCGACTTTTGTCGCAAAGCACCGGCACTTACATTGAGCGTTGATCGATGACACCGACGCCCATTTTTTAAAAAATATTTTTTTCGCAGCTTTTGGCGCTCGGATTTGATATGTAAATATTTTTGAATGTCACCGTTGTAAAGCTTCAAAAAAATAAAAAAAATATTTTTTTTATTATAAATATTACGTATAAATATAAAATATTTAGTATAATTATAATAAATTTAATATATTTTATATAAAATATCTTACATATAATTTATTTATTTTTTGAAAAATAATATTAAAAAAATATATTTTAAAATAATGAAAATTGTACGTATACCCGACCCACCCGCCCGGACGGGTGTGGCAAACATTTCAAGCTCAATAGTCGGGCTCGACCCGGCCCGGGTCCGGATAACCGGGCTTTATATTTTATAAAATTTGGCCCGAACTCGGCATGAGCCTAGATATGAAAAGGTCTGCGAGTGACATAAGACTGTCCGCTAGAGGTAGTTTATGGGGTTAAGGAGGGCGATTGAGAATGAAATTTATAGAAAAATTTCAACAGCGTAAAAATAGATTATAATTAATAAAGTTGGTTATGAAAGTTTATCGTTAATAATTTTTAATATATTAATTAAATTTATTTATAAATAAAATTGATTATGAACTAACATTTCTAAGCTAAAATGCTTAATATCTATTATACTTACTAAAACAAAACACGGGTTGATGACGTGGCACGCTGTGGACGCAGGATTTTTGAAATTGAGCTCCCACAATTAAAGACAATAAATCTTTATTTTTTACACTATTTTTTAAACCATAAAATCTTTTATTATTAAAATAATAATTTTGTAGAAACCAAATCCATTATACTTACTAAAACAGAGCACGGGTTGATGACGTGGCGCGTTGTGGACGCTGGATTTTTGAAATTGAGCTCCCACAATTAAAGCCAATAAATCTTTATTTTTTACACTATTTTTTAAACCATAAAATCTTTTATTATTAAAATAATAAATTTATAGAAACCAAATCTATTATACTTACTAAAACAAAGCACGGGTTGATGACGTGGCGCGCTGTGTACGCAGGATTTTTGAAATTGAGCTCCCACAATTAAAGCCAATAAATCTTTATTTTTTACACTATTTTTTAAACCATAAAATCTTTTATTATTAAAATAATAATTTTATAGAAACCAAATCTATTATACTTACTAAAACAGAGCACGGGTTAATGACGTGGCGCGCTGTGGACGCAGTATTAGATTAGAGAAGTATACAAAACAAAAGCACGTAAAAAAAATCTATTTCACAATATTTTTTCTCATTTTTTTCAAAATTCGCACAAGGTGCGGGTATTATACTAGGATACTATAAAATCTCTAAAGCGCACTCGAAGTGACTGGATACCACTAAACACAAATCCAAAAGAATAATCGATCTTTAGAAAGTCCACCAAGAAATCTTCAAAAAAAAAAAGAAATATTTTCAAAGTCCTACCAAAAAAAAGAAATCTTCCAAAAACCCAGTCCTGGAGAATCCAATCCCTTGCACGGCCACGCAACCCTGTGAAGTGTGAATCCAAACACGATCACCCGTCCTCAATCAACTGACCACAACCCTAAGCCTGACAATCGACTTTCGATAGATCTCTTTTTGCCAATTTTAGATCCAATGTCACGTTTTCATCCCTTTTCAGCGTTTATCCAATCCATCAAGCTATAATCTCAAAACTTCTTTTGACAAATTTCCAAATTATATACCACCCCGCAATTTGCTATCTTTCTACCTACAATGGCGACTGATATCAAAGATCTTCAAATTTCACAAAAACCCAACAACAACAACAGCCGCCATTACCCCACTAACGATGATTGCAATCGCCCTCTTCTCAATTCCAACGACCACGAACAGTCTCCTGATTCTCCCTCCAGTCCCTCTGCTCCCGTTGTCGTCACCGCTGAGGAATTGGAAGATATGGAGAAGAAGTACGCCGCCTATGTTCGCCATGATATTTATGGTCCTATGGGTCGAGGTCCATTGCCGTTGACGGAAAAATTCTTCCTTGGATTGGCTTTGGTGACTCTGGTTCCGATCAGAGTTGTTCTGGCGATGGCTATATTAGTGGTTTATTACTTGATTTGTAGGGTTTGTACGCTCTTCTTAGCCCCTAATCGGGAGGGTGATCACCAAGAGCATTATGCTCACCTCCTTGGGTGGAGAAGATATGTGATTGTTAGCAGTGGCAGGTTTTTCTCCAGGATGTTGTTGTTTATATTTGGGTTTTATTGGATTCGCGAAACCAATCGAGATCCTTGTAGTAAGAATACTGCTGATGGGTTAATGAAAGAGGAGGTAAAGGCCGTTCATGGTTTGCTGTAAATTAATGTTGTCAATTTTGAATGTTTGGTGTTTTGTATGATGTGATTTAATATTTGAGCATCTAGGTAATCAGTCATCCTTCAGGTGAATGAAGTGAGTTTGTGATTTACCAATAGGTTTAGTTTGTCGTTCAGAATGTGAAGCTTTTGTCTCGTGTAGGGTATAAGTGCATTAGTTCAAAATGATGGTAATTGAAAGGAACGGATTAAGATGAAGAGGAGAGTGTGATTAATGTTATTCCCGTGCTTTCAAACCATCAGGAATGAAGTAGAACCGAATGAAAGAATTATGTTTGGAAAATATGGAGAGTGACTTGAGGTTAAAATTTATGACCGACGAATTAGAAGTGGAATAGATTTGTTTCTTTTTCCTTTATCTTCCCACTATTTCAACCGGAAAATGGAAAATATTCCTAGCATGACCATGGTCCATGGCTGTGCATCATGATAGTAAGCTTCTCTTGTAACTGTATGAGTCCATATGACAGTTTCATCTGTATTATTTACGATGGAGTGTAAGGTTGACAGACTTCTGAATGTTCTGATCGGTAATTATTGGACCTGTGCCTAACAACTACCAGGGTTTTTTTTTTTGGTTCAGAACAAAGACCAATCCGAAGAAGAGTCGCAGAGACCGGGTGCAATAATATCAAATCATGTTTCATATTTGGATATTTTGTATCACATGTCATCGTCATTTCCAAGTTTTGTGGCCAAGGTTGGTTACTTATTTTTTCAAATTGATTTCAATTTTTTCCATTTTAATTTATGGTCAGCTTCCGTTCTAATGCCATTTTGTACTTTGTTGATGTGTTGAAGAAATCAGTTTCGGAACTTCCTCTAGTTGGTCTGATCAGGTTAGTCACTGATGATCCTTATTTATTTGGTGCATACTGGTTTAGCTCTGCCTCTGCATAAGTAGCTGTCATTACTCTGTTGCACTATAATTCATGTATATCCACCTTCTGTTGATGCGTTAAATTCAATTTTGCTTTCGTGTACATACACTTGTTATCTGCATCATGCTAAGAAGGGGGTTAAGTGTAGGAAAAAATGTCTTGATATCTCAATAAGAAGCTTACTTATCCTTCTACTGCAATATTTGGCAGTGAAGGTAATTCGTGGACATACATCAGTAAAATATGGTCAATTGGTTATGGATTGTTGCTATTGTTGTCAGTTCAAGGATGCATAACCATCTGGTTTGAACTTGGTTCAGTAGCCTACACAAGACTGATTCTACTGCTGCTTTTGCTTTGTTTGTTTACTATCAAAGTTTTTGTAAATTGACTGAGTTGAGCTCCCATCTCTGTTTAGTTGGTTATTTCAAGGTTTCTTTCACCTTGTTGTTCAATAAATCTGATAATAGAATTTCTGTACTCTGCAGCAAGTGCCTTGGTTGCGTTTTTGTGCAACGGGAACACAAATCATCTGACTTCCAAGGCGTTTCAGGTATTCACTTTCTCAATAGTCCCATTAAATTATATTCTGTATTTATCCATCAAATGCTGATAATTTACATTATATTGCCTTCAATTTAATTTTCCCTTTTGTTTGATGACCTTCGATTTTGGTTAACATCAACATCATTGAGTCCTTTTTGAAATGGTAGTGTCATTGCTTATTTGCAAGGCATTAAAAAAAGTTCATTTGAAGTAATGTTAACTGTAACAGGATATGTAAATCTTGTATTCTGATTCCTTTTTGTCATTTGAAGGTGTTGTGACAGAAAGAGTTAAAGAGGCACATGAGAATAAACAAGCCCCCTATATGATGCTTTTTCCAGGTTCTAATCCTTTCATCCTATTGTATATATAATATGATTTGGATCCAATGAATTTTGTGCATGGTAAAACTTTTTCCAACATTAGTTTTAGTAGAAAAATCTGTTGATAATCAGCCTAACTCCTTAAGTTCATTTGCCTATTGAAATTCAACTGCAGAGGGCACTACCACAAATGGAGATTTCCTCCTCCCATTCAAAACAGGTGCTTTCTTAGCAAGAGTGCCCGTTCTTCCCGTGATCCTAAGATACCCGTACCGAAGATTTAGTCCTGCATGGGATTCCATGGCGGGAGTAAGTTTCTTAACTTCACCTTTGATAGTAGACAATATTTGGATGCAACAAACACTCTATATTCTATGAAGTTGCACGTGATAAGGCACGTGCTAAATTAGTGGAAGAAGCATTGACTATGATTAATCGCTTTGTATACTCATTTAAGACCATAGTTGATAAAGCTATTCCTTAGAACTTATGTGTGTTCACCACCTTTGGATTGGGAAAATATTGAGATTATGCTGACAGTTGATTGTATTGTTTGTCAGAATTTTTTTTTTAAGTTAAGCACATTTGTAACATTTGTAGAAGCTCTACTGAAATTCACTATAATTAATAGCAGAGACTATAATTGTGTATCGTTTCTCTGCCTACATTTATTGATTTTTGTTCTTTGGTATGTTGGTGAAGACTGTGAAGTATGCTAATTGCATCATGACGTATTTTTAAGTGGTGGTATATTCAATTATGTAACTTTGTCACATATCTATACTCTTAACATCGGTTCGAATCTTGCAGGCCAGACATGTTATTCTTCTTTTATGTCAATTTGCAAATTACATTGAGGTGACAAGGTTGCCTGTGTATTACCCTTCAAAGGAAGAGAAAGATGATCCAAAACTATATGCCAAAAATGTTCGAAGAGTAATGGCTACTGAGGTATATAATTGCGTCAGCCCTCGTATGTGCAGTTTATAATTCACATAATTATTTTACACTGAAATTATATTATATATGATCTATTAGCCTGGATGAATCACTCTTATGTTGTTTTATGTGGTGGTGGTGATGAAAGCTAGATCCACATGAAGTAATACACAGCTAAACAATATTTGATTGGCATATTTGTTACTTCTTGTTTTGTCACAACTACTTTTAAGTCTAAAGGCACTCTATAGTTTATTCAGTGTTTGGACAACAAGCTAAAGTTGGAGCTTCTAGCAGTTTTAGGAGTTTAAGATTAAATCTTGAGTGGTTTTTGTCTCCAGAAGAATAATCTCTTAAAATCTGAGTCACTTTCATAAAGTTGGCTGCCAAGCATAACCCAAATCAGTTGCCTTCGATATATGGTAAGTGAAATATATTATTTGGTAAGTGAAATATATGGTAAGTGAAATATATTATTTGGCGTGCAGAGCGCACATGTTGCTAATGATAGTAAAACACTTGTTCAGATAGGGTACTGTAAGATTTTAGTCTATGCTTGAAATATCACATCCTGAGGTAATTTACAAACAGTTATTTGTTTCTACTTAGAAGTTTGGTGTCTCAAAACCCACTTTAGGGTGGTCTTATAATAGCCTTCTGGCTACATTTGCTGGAATTTTGAAGGTGTTTCCTGGAAATGTACAACACATGTATAATCTTTCATGTAACTTATCTTCAGCTGGTATCTCTGTTTTTGACGTGTAGGGAAATTTGGTGTTGTCTGATATTGGATTGGCGGAGAAGCGTATATATCATGCTGCTCTCAATGGTAATAATCACATGCCTAGTGGTTTGCGTCCGAAAGCTGATTGATTTATTCATGAGCCCTCCCCTCAAATGTCACCTAGTCCTCCTGCTAGTTCAGATTTCATGTAAACTTCCCAGCATTCATCGTGGGATCTATAATTGCAGCTAACTTACTCAAATTTACTTCTTTCTGACGATTCTCTCGCCTTGTAGAAATTTCTTGTACAATATGTTGCTAAAATTATGACCAAGATCCCCTTTTTCCTTGCTTTTCAAGCATCAAGTATAGATTTGTTTCAACTCTCTCTGGTCTATGTATGAATGATGTGAGTTGCCACATCTGTACTCTGAAGTCTCTGTTTCTGTTCCCTGCAGGGTTTTTTAATCTCAAAGCTAACAATACAGGTTTGTATTTGTAAATAGTTTGTATGATATTTCTCATCTACAAGAGCTAACTGAGGCAAAAAAGATACTACAACTATATATGGTCTACACATTCCATATTCTTTGAGTGTCATTATTTTTACTGTTGGAGACTTGGAGTTCCTTGTGATGACTGCACGAGATTGAAGATTCAGGGTCTTGAGATAAATATCAGCTTCGACAAGATTGAAGATTATTGTTCCATTCAAGAACATTCAATCAGCTTATAGGCTATAGCTTCCTGGTATTCTCATCCGCAAGGAGTCTTTAGTATAGACTATCTCTAGAAGATCGTGCTTCCTATGGTTTTCGTTTTCAAAAAAGAAAAAAAGTGGAGGCGACAACCTCATTGGATTGATTGGGTCTTACATTTTACAGCATTATAAAGAAGCCCAGAACCAGAAGTGGAATCCCTAGGTACATAAAATAAAAGGGTGAAAAATATATTACACAACCCACATTCTAGCCCCAAGAATGCTAATCAGGGGATGTTGTTAACACCTAACAGATGATTCTGAAACTGCAGACTGAATTAGGGAGAAGAATCTAGATCGGTGTAATCGGACTCCGTTACCTCGTGGACAATGCTTGCTTCTTCAACTATTAATGCTCAATTGAAGGCAAACAACACTTAAATGGTGATCTAAGAAACAGGGAAGACATAGATGAATGTCTTTGTCTCATGGGGATGGAAGACAGGCAATTCGAACTGTTTGTGAGGTGTTTCTTCTCACTCTCATGAACAACTACATTTCCGTCTTTCTCAACCGTCGTCACCTTCAGTGTTTCCGGTAGTATACAGTTGCATGCTGAACCTATTAACCAATAAACCCATTTAGTGAAAAAACACCATGGATGCTTATGAATAGTTTAATTTGTGTTAGCAACATCCACACCTATTTTAGCAAGCCGGTTAACCCATTTCGGTATCCTCCTTTCTGTCAATTTGTGGCACACATCTCTGCAGAAGTGATTGCAGTTCTTAACAATCAAATGATAGCTATCCCCACTGTAGCCAGAGGCTTGCATTTCCATGAACTCTCTAACCTGTTTAGGGTCTAAGTTTGTGTTTCCAATATATATCGACTTTCTAAACGTGAAGCCTGGGCATTGTCGCGGTTCTACCTCAAAGACTCCACTAGTGGAGAAATCATGAGCTCCGTAAGCATACTCTACACCATGAACTGACAGCACATAGAACCCTCTAGTTAAAAAGAAGATTAAGAAATTACTAAATCTTAAGGTGTAATAACTAATGAGTACCAATCAATTACGTAATTTAGACAGAACGTATGTTATATCTATACCTTCCACGCCGGAATGGAAGATGCCGAGACCAGCCCAATATAGGTATCCGTTCATAGGTGTCAAGTCATACACATTTAGATAAACGGGAGCTTGGCCGGTCCCAGTTCTTAAGCTGGATGACTTTGGTTTAGGCAAACAGCAAAATTTTGTCTCTGATTTGCCCCTGAATTGTGGAGGTACAATTGATTTCCATGCGTTCTTTGAACCCGATTTCATCTCTATTTATACGAATGTCAAATATCCACAAGCAGAGATTCAAAAATCTGCAAAAAACACACAAAAAAGAGTAATCAGTCCCGGGGGACAGAAGGAACAAAGACAATACATTTAATTTGCAGATCATCAGCAAAAAACTGTAACGGAACTTAAAAAATGGCGTTGTGATGTTGCATACTCTATCTTCCTTTCCAGCATATGAATCAGTTACTATCTACTTAGATATAATCAGTCCATTTGATTTGTAAACTAAGCATTTCATCATGTATGTGACCCTCTATCCTACTAAAATTACGAATGGTAATCTACTGAGCAACTATTTCATATTATAATGATGTTGAATGAGTCCAATTAAAGCCTATCTCATATAAATATACCTGAATAGATCATTATCCAACATTTTTTTAAAACCCAACTCTATTTATAATCAGTAAATTGACAGTGAAGCCGTCATTACTACAAGAAATTCCAGACAAGTAGTAAAATAAGGGTATGTTCAAACTATGATTTCATGAAATTAAAGCAATAATAAGGTAGAAAATGATCTGAAAGCTCAATCAAATCAATTACACTGTTCAGGTCCAGAAACAAACACATAGGTGGCCAGGACAGCACATCAATCCAAAGAGGCAAAGAGCCATCACCTTCCTTTGAACTTAATGATATGTTTATTCAATAATGACAAGGAGAAGAAACAGATTTGACAGAAGGTCTAGATCCGTGTCTTAAGGCAATGCAATCACTTCACCTGTCTAATCTTAGATATCACTAGATTCACAAAGTTACAATGAGAACTAAAATTTGAAGAAATCACCAATGGAAAATATATCCAGGAAAGTAGCAGACAAAGTTAATCGCGTCACATTGGAAGAACAGATAAAGCAAGATTAAAACAAAGGAAGCTGTTAATCAGAAATTTGACAGATGTATGCAAACGATATAAAACCAATATTGCACAGATCATAGTATCACATAAACTCAACAAGACAGACTCAAATCGAAATTGGGCAAATGAAGAAGTGCAACCCACTTGCTAGCTGCTAGAAAGAGCGAGAACCCAAATGCGAGCAAAATTGGGGAAATCTTATCTATTTCCAAAAAGGTGGATGGAAATGGGAAGAAGAGAGAGAATTCCCAATTTGGGATCTCAAGGAGGAAATTCTCTCTCTTCTCTTCTCACACCCCCTTCAATGGGGATGTGATGTGGGTGTGAGCAGGGTAGAATTGTGAAGAACCCCAAGGGGGTCTGTATATGACGAAAGATTAAAGCTTTAAGAAAAGAAATGGAGAGAAAATGGAATGAAGGTAGAGATAAAGAAGGGGGAGACAAAAACACGGGGCACTCGTGGATGCCCTTCAATATTCAATTCAATGTCGTAGTCGTCGTCTTCTTCTTCCTCCTCCGCTCCTCTCTCCTATTTAAACTAGTGCTACTATTTTTGTTCGCCTATTTGCTATTTATTTTGCTTTTGGTTTCCATTTTCTGCAAACTCCTTATTTACAGGTTGTGATATTGCATTTTATATGCCAAAACCTTAATAAAAAAATATGGTTGAGTGCTTACATATTTTGAAGGACTTACTATGGTTGAATGATAAGTAGATCTGTAAGGCCTAAAAAAAAACAGATAGAAACAAAAAGAGGATTTGACATTAAACCACCTTTCTTTGTTTTACACAGAAAAGGAGAGTTTTAGAGAATTGTTAAACTTCATCTGCAAATAAAACATCTGGTTTGGCATACTAATTTCCCCAAAATGTAAGCAAAATGTAACGTAGGCACGATCAATCAAACTGGTGGTCTTTGTTAGTTAAAACAATGCCAGATAAATGTGACATTTTAGTGGTATGTAAATTGTACCGTATTGAATGGAATGACTGAACAGCCAATATTGTTAGGCTGCCGAAAAACCGAATTCTTTTGTATAGATCAAATTGTTAGAGTAATCATCAAGGGGATGCAGCTCAGATGCTAGAGCCCTCGCTTAGCATGAAAACTGAATTTACTCTACTGTTTTGGTCCCCTACAATACCACAACTGGGAATGCAGGCATTGTCTCAGGAGTTTGAGGAACTGTACTCTTATCCTTCAATGTATCCTGTCACTGCATACTTTCATGAAAGTGGAAGTTAGTAGCTGTTAACTGGGTGTTGAAAATCGCATTTGTGGAATCTATTGACTATTGTTTAGGGAGGTCCAAACGGTCCGGACCGGACGTAAACTCACAGATCGGACCATTACGGTCCGGTCCAGACCGTTTTAATTTTTTTTTTTTTTAAATTGTATGGATTAAATCCGGCCGGTCCGAGTTTAGACTGGATCAGATGCTCTTCCTGTTAAAAAAATATATATCAAGTTTAAATTAACGGTCCGGACCGTAATATTATGGACCGGACCGGACCGGACCGGATTTTTAGAATTACGGTCCAGGACCGAACTGACCGGACCATAATTTCCGGTTCAGTCTGAACATGTGCAACCCTACTATTGTTGTTAAAAGAATAATTGGGTGATGGTTCTTTGTTGCGAACGGCACATTCATTGGTTA
Source organism: Fagopyrum homotropicum (assembly GCA_033239125.1). Taxonomy (NCBI): domain Eukaryota; kingdom Viridiplantae; phylum Streptophyta; class Magnoliopsida; order Caryophyllales; family Polygonaceae; genus Fagopyrum; species Fagopyrum homotropicum. Next base: position 28,616,746 of record BSWB01000006.1, read on the forward strand.
TTCACTTGATTTATTACATCATTACCAGATCGGTGTTGTCGTGTTTCAATCGGGAGATTGTACATCAAGTTCTTTCCTGTATATTGCATGTGTGCAAACTTTGCGGATCTCATCTGTCTTAGAAAGCTCATTCTTGTAGTTATACCACAGTCTCTTTACAGCAGCCGCTTGGTAGAGCGCAGGTTGATCCATCTCACATCTTCCACTTAAATGGCAGTCAGTGGTAGAGGAGATGCAGTTGAGTACTTTTCCTTAGATTTCCTCTTTTGAATTATCAAAACTATATTCACTTGTATATAGGAGCTTCAGGAAATGGACATGGAGGAGCTACCAATAGAGCCCGAGAGGAAAAGACATGAAGGCAAACATGTGAGCCATGCTTCCAGTTGCGAGTTAGAACATGAGGTTCACAAACTGAAAAAAGCAATTCTTATTGGCCATGGAAGAAATCTCATTATTTGAGCCTCATACGCTCAAGGAGTAAATAAATGAGGGGTTGAATCTACGAGCGAGCAGCGTAGCACGAATTGACAGACTACGCCTATAAGCCATCTTCCTCTATCTGAGAAACCAATAATACTGGGCGAAAAGGAAGGAACTCAAACCAATAGAACTACCGGACGCTAATCACCAATACGTTGACACCCTGAAGATGTTGAAACTCGAATAAGTAACAAAGAATGCAATTAGCATTAAAGCATTTGGCAACGATGAAAGGGGTTTAGGGTTTAAAGTTTTGGAGGAATCAAGTGGCTTACCTTTGAAGCTCCAAAATCAGGCGTAGGAAGAGTGATAGAAAATTTGTCGGGTTGCAGATCTGAGTTCAGTGCTCAAAAGGGTTGCAACTCCCGGGAGATTATCAATGGCTGAGTCACGGCTCTTTCCTCGGCACTTCAGCACCTACAACATATGTCTAGGTCTACATTTAGGTTCATTTGGTATTAGATTATTGGATTTATTAAGATTAAGGGTTCGTTTGGTTCTAACTCCGGAAACGGAAACACAATAGAAACGAATTTAGTCCATATGTATATATTTATTCATGAAATTTTATGGAATTATTTCTTATGATTTAATGTGAAATGCACTTGCTTCCCCATATTTTGTTTCCCTATAGGGTATTAAAAGTAATCAAACTCTACTCCAATTACTTAAAACCATAAGGAATGATTCAAAAAACTAACAAGGGTAGGTGTTTGGTATTAGATATATGTTTTCGATTCCATTCCGTTTTTGTTTCCCTATATGGAATAGATTCGTTTCCATTCCGTTTTCGATTTCGAAGTTAAAACCGAACGGGCCCTAAATGGATGAGATTATTTATGGTAGGTGTTTGGTATTAGATATATAGGTCTACAAAAATAGAATTCTTAATTATAATAAATAAAAAAAACTATGTCAAATATAGGATTCGAACTTCAGATGAATTAGCCCTCCCAACCTTTAGACCTGTTCATATCCGGGCTCGGGCCGGACTCGGGCCGGGCATTTTCAAAAAAAAGGCCCGTTTTGGCGAACCGGGCCGGACTGAGCCCGGTTCACGGGCCTGCCAGGGCTGCCGTACCCGCCCGGCCGGGCGGGCCGGGCTGCCCGGCGGGTACCTTTTTTTTTTTAACTGTGACTTTATTTGTAATTCAGTACTTCAGCAGTATATACCTGTATAATTTGCAGTGTGCTTGTAAAACTCGAAAAATATCATACAAACATAATCAAAAGGTTCAATTAGAAGTTTAGAACTTTAGGGTTATACGAAAGTAACGAAATGTATATATATATATTTTTTTTTTTTTTTTTTGCCGGGCTCCGGGCCGGGCCGAGCGGCCCGACCGGGCCAGGTACCTTGTTCGTACCCGGCCCGCCGGGACTGGCGGGCCGGGCCTAGCGGCCCGGTCGGGCCTCTGTCGATGTTTATACCCGCCCGTTTTCGCGGGCGGGCGGTCGGGGCCGGGCGGGCTGGCCCGGACTTGAACAGGTCTACCAACCTTATACCAATTGAACTATTCAAACTTTGTGTATTCTTTTGATGATACACATTACTAATACACAATGTTAATACATAATTTCAATTACACAATGTTCATACACAATTTCAATTACACAATGTTAATGCATAAAAGACTTGTGTAACCAAACATTGTGTAATTTGACAGACTTGTAACAAAACATTGTGTAAATGACAAACTTGTGTAACCAAACTTTATGTAAATGACATGCTTGTGTACATGACATAAACAAACAAAACCTGTGTAATTAAAAAACAATCGAATGTGTTAACTACATAAATTGACATAACAAATGAATTTGTGTAACCAAACTTTGTGTAAATAACATACTTGTGTAACCAAACATTGTGTAAATGATAGATTTGTGTACATGGCATAAACAAACGGAAGTGTCTAGTTTGAATTTCTTATTTTCGTAAAAAAATGATGAGAATATCACAAACCAAGATATCCGGATTAGTTATAAATTACTTCCTTATTTGACGGTTTTGGATATTGAATAGCATCTTTAATAAGGCAGAATATTAAAATTAAATAGGAGAGAAAAGGATGACAAATTAGGTAGTATCTTTAATTATTTTCAAATAATTTTTTTTTTAAAAATAGGAAGTGCTTAGTTTGTTTACACATAACAAAAAGTGTATAGTTTATACTACATTTTACATAAACTACCTACTTAGCCAACTCATTAATAATCTTCTCACCACAAGATTATCGGAGATTAATCTCCAACAATAATCTTCTCACATAAGATTATCGGAGATTAATCTTCACCTAGAATAATATACTAATCTCTATCCAATATCAAACATGCCCTTAATTATTTTTTATATTATGAAATTTACGCAAAACAACCTCGTGTGTTCTCATTTGTTAAAAGTTGTCCATGATATATGCTCCAACCTCCACACCCAATACAACAAACACTCGAACACCTCAATTTAATTGTTGTCGATAACACTAGAATAACAAAATAGTGTGATTATGTGTTGTCATCATCTTCAAAGCAGCAATATATAGTGTTTAAGTATTGTCAACAATACAAAAATAAAGAATAAGTGATGTTATATGATGTCAACAACACAATAAACCCTCAAGCAGGGGTGATTGTGTTGTCAACAACACCAACCAAAAGCGCCAAACAACCGATATTGGCGATGTCAATAACAACACATATATCAAAAAACGAGTAAATAATTTTTTATAGTTTTATCAACATACTAATTTAACCACTATCAACAACATAAAGCAAATAAAACATCGTAGAATGATTATAACCCGAATCATTCAACAATCGATAAAACAACACTATGATTGTGTTGTCAACAACACCAACCAAAAGCGCCAAACAACCGATATTGGCGATGTCAATAACAACACATATATCAAAAAACGAGTAAATAATTTTTTTATAGTTTTATCAACATACTAATTTAACCACTATCAACAACATAAAACAAATAAAACATCGTAGAATGATTATAACCCTAATCATTCAACAATCGATAAAACAACACTATGAAAATCAATTATTCTACTACTTTCAACAATATAAATCAAATATAATATCACTTTGATTCCATGGAATGATTCATTCCAACTCAAAAAAATAACTTGATTCAATAAATTAAATGTGAGTATCGTCCATTCCAAGATATTACCCAATTCAAATATAATATCACTTTGATATATTTTCATTATACACATATTATACTCATTTATTTAATTTTACAAAATATAAATAATGATTTTTTTATATAAAAACCCCATCAATTGGTAGAAAAAAAAAAGATTTTTACAAAAAAAATATTAAACTAAATAACAAACCATGATACATATATTTCGGTCAAGATGATATGTCATCGAAAAGTGCTCGAAAATAAGATTATTGCCTTGATTAGACAAAATGATTATGTAGAAAAAAATTACATACCTATTTATGGATTTTTTCCCCAAAATAATATAAAAAAATGAAATAATTCCTAGATTAGGCACGGTAGAAATTTATTTCCGAGAATATGAAGAACCTCAAGTTCAGGGAAGACTCATTGTTTACAACACCGGCTTTCGTGAGGAATCCGTAGTGTAATTCAATAAGTGGTGGTTAAATGAAAAGTGGGATAAATAAGTAATAGTAATTACAGGCGGTTAAATGAAAAATAAAATAAAATTAATAAGAGATGGTTAGATGAAAAGTGGGATAAGTGGTGGTTTTGTGTACTTTACTCAAAAAATAAATTTTTAAGAACAACTCGTTATAAATTTTTATTGAGAATAATGAGTTACTAAAGCTTTTTTGTATTGTTGATACAAACTACACCCCTCTATTGTTCTCATAAAATTTTAAATCTAAAAATAATTAATTAAAGGGGCATAAGGAGAAAATGTAATGATGTGGGACCATCCTTGATATTATCTACACCTACACTACATAGAGCATTCACTAATCTAGGAGCGAGATAAACTTAAGGAAAGGTCCCTTATGAGCTACATGAGAGGAATCAAGGGAGTGGAAGATTGCATGACATATACAAAATCTTGGCCAACACTCAGGAATATCGGCCGAGATTTCATCCAACATTTCGTCCCTGACGCGTGCTTGAAGATCCGGCCAAATATCTTTTAATTTTGACAACTATCTTTTATATTTTATTTCTTTAAAACTCTTGAACTATCCTAAGAAAATTGTTAGTTTTGATCCTATTTTTGGACTATTATTTTTATATCTTTTAAAGATATATTTTCTAGATTATCTTTAAAAACATATCTTTCTTAGTTTTCATACATTGATATGTAACACCCCAAGTTTTGGGAACTCGAAGCGCTACAGGCTAGGACCGCACAATGGGTCCCGACCCTCAGAGTAGCAACAACACAACGGATCTTACAACAAGGTACAGACAAATAAAAACCAAAACTCAATATAAAACCAAAGACTTAAACAAAGGAAAGCGTAAAAGACTAGCAGCCGAGTTCAAAACCAAAAGGGAAACAACAACGTAAACATAAACCCGATCTCGTCCTATAATGTATGGAAACCCCGGCTGACCACACCATCCGGATCACTCAGCAGCATCTTGAACATGTGGAACATCTACAACGACGGTATAAACTATTAGCTAATATTCTAGATACTAGCAAGAGCGTAAATGCACAAACACACATAAGGTAAAGAAAACACAAAACATGCTCACACTCAACCAGTTATTATATTTTATTAAGTTATCCGTTACTAATTTAACTTCTTTTGTCACACGAGAATCTCCCGAAACTCGCATCCGTCTACCAACAGGAATATATCAGTACTATACGTTACCTACGGGTCTGGGTTGCAAGAGCACATTCTAGTCTCCTAAAGAACTAGACAAGTGGTCACCACCCGGTTATCATACACTTGGGACAATTAAGGTAATAAAGGGTGAATATTATTCCGGTTATCCGTTATAAACATGAATAAAACACAAACAAGCGAAAACACTCAAACCAATATATGGAATGAAGCTAAGTAAGTCCAAGGAACTTACCTCAATCGAAGGCAACTCAAAGATCAATACACAACTCAGAGACAACTCAGTTTCCCTCAAGGAAGGAGCAAGGAAAGCCTGTTCGTACAAGCATCACGAATCAGGAACGAAACGGTTGCTAGAAGTCTATAACTTCTAGTTTCCATGATCTCTAAGAGATCTCCACAACCTAAGGGCTCAACCTCAGTCTTACAACATACTCAGGGGGCAAGGGACAACCATAAGAAACCAGGAAAGGAATGCGGAAAGCAAGGAAGGAAGCAGCTCACCAAAGACGGTAACTACTGCAGAGGAAACCGCAGGGGCGGCTAGACAAGGCGCAAGGGAGGGGATGTGCAGGCGCGGGGCGGCTGCGTGACAAAAGCATTGTCGGGCTTCTCTTCGACAGAACTCACAGCAAGGGAAACCAAAGCTCGAACCTTTGGCTCAACCACGTCAAGACTCAACTCCAAAGAGCCCGAGAACAATGATACATCAATAACGAGAAGCCAACAAGAATCAAGGTTCAAACTTGATTCTTGGAGAAGAAGAAAAGGAGAGAAAGATGAAGAAAATGAACAAAAAGAAGGAAACATGCTGCAGTAAAAGCGCGTAAGGAAGAACAGAGAATGATGAACTTACACGTTCAGCAAGATCACAGGGAAGCAAGAAAACGGTTGCAGCTCTCAGCGTTGAAGACGAATGCAAGAAACGGGAAAAAGGAGGAAAAGACGGGAATATATAGGAGAGGTGGGAAAGATAGAAGGAAGGACGTCTACGGTTAGAAGATCCAAGGAATGCCGGCCCAAAGATAAGATAATCGGATCTTCTAAGATGGGAAAAGATAAAACCAAAAAGGAAAGAAGATCTTTGCGATCTGTGGCAAATCCGCAGGGGCGGATTGCATGTGCCGTAGGGGCGGCCCCTTGTCACCGTCCCCGCGGTGACACACATCAAGGCCGCTGGGGTGGCCTCCTTCACCGCAGGGGTGGTGAAGGCGAAAGCTGGGGTCTTACAGATATCCCTTATAAATAGCCTTAGAGGGAATATTGTCAAATTCTAATCAGAATGAGGATGCTTTTATTCGTAGTGGATACTACGGTGGGCATACCGACGCATACACTCCCTACGTTGTTAGATTGCTTAGTTGTGATTATTGAATTCCACATTATTGTGAGATATTTGTGACTTCGCTCACGGGGTTTGCATTTGATCATTTTTATTCAATCAAAAGGAGAGTTTTTGATTAAAAAGTTGTGAGTCTTTCCTAGATTATTCTTGTGTGTGTTAATCTTTTCGAAGGTTGGTGTTGCAAGTCAAATTGGTATCTCCTTGTGCTTGTCTTATCTAGAAGACTTATTTAAAGTTAAAGAAGGAAGGGTGAAATGTATTTCTTTGTTAAGGGTTTTGATCCAATTTAGGTCAAGGTTTTTTGCAAGTCTTAACATAGTCATGTCTTCCTACATTTATCATTCCATATTATCATCTTCTTATCTTTCCATATCATCCATTATTCTGCATTTTAAGTTCTAACAAATCTCGGATTGTTCTTGAGTAAATCTCGGCCGAGATTTCTTTTGATTCATCTGGAATTTTCCTTTTGTTGTCAATTTGAGGACTTTCAATCTAGACCGGGAAACCACGGCTTTCGCCCTGCATCAAAGTGGTATCACAGCTAACTGATTGAAGTCCGAACATCCACCAAAGGTTTGATCTTTATACGAGTCTTCTTTGAGTCACATAAAAATCGAGTCTTTTGTGTTTGTCATCTCTTTTGAGAGATTATTTGAGCTTAACGTGCGTTGTTTTGTGTATACTACAAAGAGAGAAAGCTTAGCCAAACAAAAGCAAACCCTTACCCTAAAACCCTTAGAACCTCTCACGAGATTTCATTGCAGAGACAATCCCGGCCTAAAAACTCGGCCGAGATTCCTGAAGATAACCCGAGTTTTCTGTAACCGAAAGATCGTGATTATTCTTGCCAAATCCAATCAGGTCCAAAATTATATTTGGAAGATATCTTATATCAAACTAGGGGTGGGCAACGGATTGATCCGATCCGATCCGAATTGAAAATTTCATAAAACCCACGATCCGGATCCGATTCGTATCCGATCCGTATATCCGACACTTTTTCCCGGATCGGATCGGATAATTATCCACGGATATCCGGCTGATCCAATTGATCCCAATTTCAAAATATAGTATCCGAAAATCATTTTAGCCGGATTGGATCGGATTATTATCCGCGGATATCCGGATGATCCGTTTGATCTGAATGACTTATGCTTGACCCGGTTGATCCGAAAAATGACTTTAGCCGGATCCGGATATCCGATTAATCCGAATATCCGTTTGATCCGGATATGTATTTGATACTTTATTTATCACAAAATGTAATAAAAATAATTCAAAGACACAAAAAAAAAATCAAAATAAAATTGATAATCATATAGATAATAAAAAAAATGAGGATATTAATGTACATTATAATAAGAAAATAAAAATAAGTTTTAATATCTTTTTCTTTAAACTTTATACCTACTTCATACAATACCAAATAAAAAAAATGAAACCATTTGGTTTACTAGGCTTTTTTCAAAAAAAATTGAGAATGCTAAAATAAAAGTAAATTATTTGACTTGGATAAATATTAAAATTTTTATTCTTAAAAATGTTAATATATGGAAAATATTATTATTAAATACTATCAAAGTCAACTAACTTATTTTTATTATAACAAAAGCTAATTGATTGTATTTCATTATAAATATTATGAATAACAATTACACAAAAATTATAATATAATTTAAAACTTTTTATATATTCTAAAATGATCTTTGTATTTATATAAACACATACATATATATATGTATGTATATATAGGCAGTTTCATTAAATGAGACGATATTCTAATAAAAGGTTGAGTTGCTAAGAAAAAAATGACTAAAGCTATAGTTGTCATAATCATCATTACTTATATTATTCATAAACTTATTTTTAAGATTTTAACACAAATCTTATGGCTAACATGGTTAAAATATTTAGACTTATAAAACATCATTATATAAACTTATAGTATGTAATTTTGTACTTGTAATCTTGTATAATGAACTAGAAGTTAAAACCAAAAGTTATATTTAATATCTTTAAAAACAATAATTCGTAGAACTAAATTAGAAAAGTAAATTTTATTTGAATCTAAATTTATTTATACTATTTTCTATAGAAGCCTTTTCGAAAAATTGTTGTGCCAACTTTTTTTTTACTCAAATTACAATTTTTATTATCATTATTATTTATTTAATGAGAACTTATATTAAGACTTTACCACGTAACTTATCTTTAATAGGATGATAAGAATTGAAATTAAAAAACTCGTTATAGACCTATAGTATTAATATGCATAGTAAATTATAATATATAAAAATGACTTTTTAGAACTATAGTGAAATCTTATTTGAATCAAAATTTATTATATGTATGTTTAACTCTTTTAACCATGTTAGAATATAATAATTTTTTACAACCTTATGATAAAAAGATTATTATGGACATTTACCACATATCTTATCTTTAATAGGGTGATAATAATTGAAATTAAAATGCTCGTTATAGACCATTATTATTTAATAATGTATTTACAACCTTATGGTAAAATTTATTATATGTATGTTTTAACAATTATCATTATCATCATTATTTGTTCATATAAATGAAACCAACTTCTAATAAAAGATTATTATTGAGACCAACTTATAAAAAAATATATTTTACAAAGAGATAAACTGATGATAAAAGATTATTATGGACATTTGTTCATTCAAATGAGATCAACTTCTAATAAAAAATTATTATTGAGACCATCTTATAAAACATATATCTTACAATGAGATCAAATAATAATAAAAGATCATTATGAACATTTGTTCTTTTAAATGAGATAAGTTTCTACGAAAAGATTATTGTTGGTATCAACTTATAAAAACATATACCTTACAATGAGACCAACTTATAATAAAAGATTACTATGAATATTTGTTCATTTGAATGAGATCAAATTCTAATAAAAGATTATTATTGAGAGCAACTTATAAAAATACATATCTTAAAATGATATCAACTTATAATAAAATATTATTATGAATATTTGTTCATTTGAATGAAATCAAATTCTAATAAAATATTATTATTGAGAGCAACTTATAAAAATACACATCTTACAATGAAATCAACTTATAATAAAATATTATTATGGACATCTATTATCCAATATATTATATTAAAGCCAAAACATTTACTTCAACGTAGTTCTTCCTGACCAAAATTATTCCACGTGTCATTTTCTTAGAATTTTAGTTTTTTTTTAAAAAATTATATATATAGTTACCATTAATTATCCTACTCTAAAACTTACCAAACATGTATATATATATATATATATATATATATATATATATATATATATATATATATATACTAAACATACTTCAAATTATATCAAATTATACTAATGAAATAACTATTCGATGATAGAACTTATACCATAATAACTTTATATATATATATATATATATATATATGAGTTATACCTAGATTTATATATTTTTATCTATACTAAACATACTTTTTTTAATATACGTATTTATGTTAATATATTTTAGTTTTATTAAAATTTGAAGAGCTTATTTTTATTTAATTTTTTTTATCAATTAATGTATTTTTTTTAATAAAAATAGTTTAAATTATGCCAAGTGTCATTTTCTTAAAATTTTAGTTTTTTTTAAATTATATATATAGTTACCAAATTTTAATTATCCCATTGTAAATCTTACCAAACATGTCTTTATATATATATACTAAACATACTTCAAATTATACTAATGAAATAACTATTCTATGATAAAACTTATACCAAAATAACTTTATGTATATAGTTATACATAGACTTATCTATTTTTCTCAATACTAAACATACTTTTTTAATATACGTATTTATGTTAATTTTTATCTTTTAATAAAATAGTTTAAATGATAGATTTTGTTCCCTTATTTAATTTATCGATTTATTAATTTATTAAAATTATACATCTTAATAGTGACTACTTTTCTTTTAATATATATTAATTTATATATTATATAAAAGCATTAGCCCTTAAATTCCGTGTTAATAATTTATATATCAAAATGAAATAAAATACTGCTAATCTAAAAAGAATATAGATACTACTTTTCTTTTAAATGATTGATTTTCTTTTACTATTTATTATTTATTTATTTTTATTATATCATTCATATAAATCAAAATGAAATAAAATACTGCTAATCTAAAAAGACAAAATCTACTTAATTGATATTTTATACCTTCTAAATAAATTTTAGTTTTAATAAACAATATTTTCTCATATATTCATTTCCTAATATATTCGATTCGGTAGTTTTTTTTCAAACTTAAATTTAAAATTACTAAAAAAATTACAAAATATTACATTATAATAAACCAAAAAAATTATATTTAATTATAATTGTTAGATAGTATAATTATAAAAATGTATTTCACCTCAAATTTGTTTTAAAAAATATCCGTGCAAAGCACGGGAATTACACTAGTAAATACTAAAAGAGAGTTCATGATTTTATGACGTGACACGCTGTGGAAACAGGGAGCTCCTACAATTTTTTGGCCAATAAATCTTTATTTTTTAAGTCAGAAAATCTTTTTTTACTAAACTAACAAACTGCTATTCAAAATTGTACGTAACTTGTTTTTGTTGGAGATTCTCCAAGATTTTATAGGCAAATAAATCTTTATTTTTTAAGCCAAAAAAATCTTTTTTTACTATATTAACAGACTGCTATTCAAAATTGTACGTAATTTTTTTTGTTGGAGATTCTCCAAGATTTTATAGATTATAGCCAAATCTCCTTTTTTTTATTTTTATTATTTAGAATAATCTATATATCTATATATCTATATTATACTTTACTAAAACAGAAGACATAGGGCTGACGTGGCGGCCTCACGTTTTTTCTCAGAATAAATCTTTTACTAAATTATAAATAAGGCAACAAATCGTATCCTAAATCATTCGGTTATATCATCTATATAATTGTGTCATTTTTCTTTTAAAGTAAATCATATATTTTAACAAAATGATCGGGCTGAAGATTTGCTTCGATCCAAAATTGAAAGCTATACCAAAAATCTTTATATTTTTATTTATATAATTTATTTAATTACTAAAACTTTTTTTGTACGCCTAATTATCTTCTCTATATATATAAGATTCATCAATCGTATGATTGATTACTTACACCAATTCATCGCTTCTTCCCTCGCTTTTATTGTGAGTTTTTCCATATTGTTTTGTGTTGAATTATTTTCTAACATTCTTTATCTATATAAGTGATATACATATTTCATATATTTGTTTGATATGTATTGTTTCATAGTTTGCTTAATTTTGTTTTGGTGTTCGTAGTTTGAATATTGCATGATATTAGAATGGAATCTAGGTCTGTATTTCGAGGCTCTCCAATTTCAACTCATAATATGTCTAGAACAGCCTGCAAGTCATCAGTCTTCAGCGACGGCTCCATATCCTTAGCGCCCCACTCGTCGATACGCCACTCTTCAATGACGGATCATTCATATGGGGCACGTCATGTAATACCGCCAACACAATCTCTATATCTGCCGCTACACCCCAAAATCAACTCTCCCCCTCCAACCAAGCTCCTCGTGATGGTCTACATCCAATACGGTGGATTTTGCATCGGAAGTTGCACCTGGCCTAACTTTCACAACTTCTCATCCTCAACTTCCCGCCGTCATCAACCTTGACTACCGACTCGCTCCTGAGAATAAGATTTCGGATTCGATTGACGATTTCTTTAATGCCTTGAGGTGGACACGTGACCTACAACTAGCAGATGAACCGGTGGATTTAAATAAGGCTTTCGTCGACGGAGACTCTTCCGGCGGGATTATTGCCCACAATTTGGCCTTTCGATTGGGCGGCGATGGCGAAGCAAGAGAAGAGCTAATGGTGAGAGGGTTTTTTTGTTGGATCTATTTTTGGCTGGACTGAACGCACCAAGTTGGAGCAAGTTGGAGGTGGATGGTCCAAAGGATGCCAGAAGAAAAACTAAAAGAACAAGTCAGTGGACGAAGATTCTCTTCTAATCTCCAACAGTCTAAAATTAGCTATGTATTACGTCCCACCAAAAAATTTAGCTATGTAGAACATAATTTACGTTTTAATTAATTAACTAAATTGCATTAACTTATTTCTAAAAGATTACTAAAGTTATTGCATTTATTTTATTTTCTCTATATATTTCATTTGTAGTAGCATCTATATTCTATATACTTTATCACTAAATTCGTTTTTCAATCGATTTAAAAAAAAAAAAAGATAAAATCAATTGTTTAACTTCTCATATATTTTGCTGGCGGAAACTTATCGAGGAAGCATTACTTATGATCTCTACAAAATTCGTTCAGCAAGTGATTTCAATATTCTCAACCGATTTATAATTTTTTACACGGTTCAACTAAAATTAAAATGTTTGAAATCTGATATCTCAATACTTTTTTTTTGGTCAAATATTTTCAATAATTTGTTAAACTTCTTATATATGATACAAAAACTTCTCACGTACTCTTTTTATAATTGATCTATCAAATATCTATGTTATTATATTTTTTTACGATAAATCTTTTCAATCATTTATTAAACTACTTAGATGATACGCCAAATCCTCACGTACAATTCTCACATAATTTGCCCTATATATATGGAACACGCCATCTCATAAGTCATACAACATTTTCTTATCTTCCAGGTAAATCGACATATTTGCATATCTTCCTGTTTCAAATTATACTATATATTGATTATATTTCGTCTTCTTTTTCAGGGTTTTGGTTTTGATTCCAAAATTTGTATATAGATTCGTCGTAATTTTCCAAGTAAATCTCACATCTTCAATCTATAAATATATCTGCACAAGGTGTGGGATATGCACTTGTTTGTTCATATAAATGAGAACAACTTCTAATAAAAGATTATTATTGAGACCATCTTATAAAACTTATATCTTACAATGAGATCATCTTATAATTAAAAAAAAACTATTATTAACATTTGTTCGTTTAAATGAGACTAACTTATAATAATGGATTATTATTGAAACCAACTTATAATCACATCTATATAAATCTATATATGAAAATAAGACTAACTTATAATTAAAGATTATTATGAACATTTGTTCATTTAAATAAGATCAGTTTTTAATAAAATATTATTATTAAGATCAACTTATAATCATATTTATAATAATCAACATCTTACAAATGAGACCAACCAATAATAAAAGATTATTATGAACATTTGTTCATTCAAATGAGACAAACTTTTAATAAAATATTATTATTGAAACCAACTTATATCGTATTTATAAAAAGATATATCTTACAATGAGATCAATTTATAATACAAAAATATTATGAGTATTTATTCCACAAGGTATGAATATGTGAGTATGTACAAAATTGTATATATTATAGATGTATATATGTTTAATCAAATAAAATGAGATCAATGTGACTACGTGAGTACGTATAAAGTTATACAAAAAATATTATCAATTCATTACTTTGATTAACTAAATAATTTACCATGTATATTGTAAAATATCTCAACTACAAATATTAATACAAAATTACATAATGATATAGAGTAACTAAGAATGCACATTATTAATTCATTACTTTGCCTAACTCAAATATTTTTCCATTTAATATTATTTTAAATATAAATATTAGTACATTGTAATATACAATCTTTATTTATCCTTCCTAAAACAAATACATTTAAAATTATAATAAAATTTTTTAATAGCCGGATATCCGGGAATATATAGTGATCCGGGACTATCCGGATATCCGGCGATCCGGATATCGGGTGACCCGAGACGATCCGCGGATATCCAATGATCCGCAGATATCCAGTGATCTGTGAGTCCGGATATCCGAGATTAACCGGATATCCATGTTTTATCCGGGTATCTGCGGATATCTTGATGCTTAAAACCCCGATCCGTATCCAATCCGATGATCCGGAAAAATCTCCCGGATCAGATCGGATTCGGTCCGGATCAAAACGGGTAGTAAAATATCGGGTTCTTCCGATCGGGTCGACGGATTTTTCGGACCGGACGGCGGATCGGATTGGTTTTGCCCACCCCTATATCAAACTACAAAGGAAAGGAAGAGATATTTGGATATATTTTATTGAGATTTTTGTCTATTATCTATTATCCAACAACGGTATATAACAAGAAGGCAACTAAAAAGAAGCTTACCCCAAGCCTAAACCAGTTTACATTGCCAAAACGTTACCGTTTGACAATCTCGGCCTGTTCATACCTAAATCTCGCCCGAGATTTCCCTAAATCACCCGAAATTTGCTACTGTCGAGCCTTAACCCTAACCGGCTAACTCTCGATCCAGTTTTCTCAAGTGCGATGTATGTAAAACTCTCTTCTTAATCTCTTATGTGCCTTTTTTTGCCTCTCTTCTAATATAAACACATTGAGTCAAACTTTGTGTGTTTGTTAGTATCTATACTTTCTATCATACCAGTACGTCATACTTGCCATATTCCAAGTAAAAAATGGTTGATGACTATGAGATAGAACTTACATCTACTTTTATAGATGTTATTTTGATATGCTAACCGCTAACTACCAAAATCACCCCTCTCACCTCTTCTTGATTAGCTTCCTTTGTTCCACTTGTTTCTCCAGGGTTCTAAGCCGTTGGCTGAGAGCGGCAGTAGGTGATGCTTTTTTATCGAGGGTTTTCGATTCTTCAACGGGAGCAGATATCGTAGGAGGAGCCTTTGGGGTCACGGAGGCTTGCTTTAGAGCTTCAAAAAAGTTAAAGGATGATGATTGCACGTTTTTTGAAGAGGGTGGTGGGACTAGAATTTGTGCGCTCATAGCTTTTTTCACTCCTGGCATTCTGAGGACTGAAAATTCAAGAACAAAACATGAAACGGAAAGCTGTGAGATTGATACAAATAAAAGAGGATTTGCAACTTTGTGATGTTGCAAAAATGACAAAAGAATCAGCACTTACCCAAGCCATAAGAGAAGGAGAACAAGTTTGAGGTAAACCAGTAGCAGAATATAGCCTACACATACGAAGAACCTTTAGTTTTAGAAAGAATATTAGGATTCAAGTTTACATAACTAACGTAGAGAATAAAAACCCAGTGTCAGTTCATTTCATCAACAGTTCTGAAGGAGCACATAAATTTAACTTCATGCATAAGCAGGCCATTTGGGGTCACGGAGGAGGCTTGTTTTAATGCCAGTCAATATCAAATCCATCGATATGAGCAGAATAATACCTGAGGGACATTTATAGTAAATGGAACTGCAAGAACAGCTATACCCCTTAAACAGTTCTTCATTGTGCCAGCATCTGAATTTCCTTCAAGAGCCCCTTGCATATTGAGCTGTATAACAGAGCAAATCAGAAAACAAGGTAATAAAGGCAAAGCACGGAGAGGCATAGACCAGGGTAAAGCAAAACATAGAGGGTGGGAGTGGAGAAGCAGGTCACAGAAACAAAACCACAAGAAAATGGAGCACTTAACTTCTTATCAGCACTATGTCAAAGAACTTTTCAAGAGGTTCAGAAATTAAATTCAAGGAAGTTCAGACTTCAGATCACAATTTTATCAAATTATTAGGGACTATAACAGTTCAGACAAACAGACTTGCTAGTATAATTCCTTATTTGTTTATCGAAAATCAGAGCATCATATATTTTTACCCACTAAGTTTCCATCCACCTTAACATTCTTTAACGGATCTACATTATTCTAACCTCTTAAACTACCGCACGCCAATTAGTCTCAAGACAAGTTAATAACCACAAAAGCCATCAAAACATATACATGGCAAGTAGGGCTGTTACATGAGACAAGCCGCTCGGGCTCGGCTCGCTAAAAGCTCGGCTCGTGATCGTTCGTAAATACTAACAAGCCGAACCCGAGCCTGTTATTAGGCTCGTTACGAGCCCGAGCCGAGCCGAGCCCGAGCCCTTAACGAGCCGCTCGTTTAAAAAAAAAAAAAAAAAAAAAAAAAGGGGGCTAGGGTTTTTTTTTTGGCCTGTGAGTTGTGAGAAAAATGAGAAGGCCGCAAGTCTCAACTTTCAACTCCCGCTTCTCACTTCTCAGTTTCTTTCTCTCAATCGACGATCGACAAGCTCGGGCCTCGGCGAACGACAACCACCTTCCTCTGGGTTCCGGCAACGGCGACAGTCCTTCGACGGTGACGGTCCTTCGGCGGCGACGGTCCTTCGGCGGAGACGGTCCTTCGGCGACGACAATCCTTCGGCGGCGACACTCGTAAGTCGTAACAGTTGCTTCTTCACAGTCTTCTCTTTCTCTAATCGAACATTTCTTTATGAGTCTTCTCTTTCACTCGTTTTGTTCGATCTCACTCGTTTGCTTCGCACCTTCAGTGCTCTACTGCTTTGGCTTCCCGATTCGTTTGCTTCGGAACTTCGGTGCTCCGACTTTGTCCCACTGTCCCAGTCTTCACTCTTCACCTCCAACTTCTTCACGGCACTCTGCACAGACTGCACTCTCCGACTAGTTTGCTTCGAACATTTGGTGCTCTGGTTTTGGGTGTAGTGGTGTGTCAATTTTGAGTATTTCCTCATCTCTTTCTCTCTCTGAATTTCAGCTTTGTGTTTGTTTATTTTGTTGAGCTCAATTACTATCTACTGGATTGATTTTTCAATTAGTGTCTACTAGAATGACTTTGTGGATTGATTTTTCAATTAGTGTCTACTAGAATGACTTTGTAGATTGATGTTCATTGCAAGTTTTGTTGATAACGGGCACATAAATTGGATGATTGGTGGGTTACTGTCTACTAGAATGACTTTACATATTTGAATGACTGGTGGGTTACTTATTTGGTTTGTTGCATTTGTGTTATCAATTGGAACATCACTCGAGTATTGGAAACGGACATGTCTTGCAGAATTTAATTTTTGGCCTGTTTTGGATTTGGAGTTAGGAAATGCTCAGTCATTGAATTAGTTGTAGGGAGAGGTAATCAGAATTTGATTGACAGATTGTCTATTGTAAACAAGAAACTATCTACTTTCTTAGTTTCTTACCACACTTACTTTCATGGGCTGCTGTATTTTAGTATTTATTTGTATGTTTTTTTTATTTGTATGATTTGTTTATCTGTATGATTTTTATGGTTGTTGCTACCGCACTTACTTTCATGAATGATATGTGTTGAATTGCTTATTTCTATTCTTTTTACTATGCTGATTTTTTTAATTTATACTATTTCTTAGATTATGTCGGCTTCAGAAACGGATCAGTTTACGAATGTTGATGAGGAAGTTGATGTTGATGAGGAAGTTGATGAGGCTCCATCTCAAGTGACTGAAAATCCTTCCAAGCGGCGAAAAACTTCCAATGTTTGGAATGATGTGAGTGAAGTTGTAGAGAATGGTGTCACATGTGTGAAATGCAACCATTGTGGGGTTCGGATGTCTTATAGAGTAGGAGGACCAACAACACACTATAAGAGACACATTGCTATATGTGCTATTCGTAAGAGTAAGATCTCTGGTAAAGGAGTCGGTCCAGTGCAAGCATTGCTTAGTTTTGATGCCGGTGGAACTGGAGCACTAGCACCTTACAAGTATGATAAAGAAGCAATCAAGGATATGACGGCGAAGATGATCATGGTACATGAGTACCCATTCATGATGGTTGAACACAAGTTCTTTAGAGGTTATAGTAAGATGCTTAACCCGAAGTATGAACCTTTTGGCCGCCTTGCTATTCGAGATCGTGCAATGAAGTTGTATGCGGAAGAAAAGGCTAAGATGAAGAAAATGTTTGCAAAAGTTGGAAAAGTTAGCTTGACTTCTGATTTGTGGACTTCTAACCAGACTAAAGGTTATATGTGTATCACCGGTCACTTTGTAGACACAGATTGGAATTTACAGAACCGCATTCTAAACTTTTGTCTCTTGTCTCCACCTCACACCGGCATTGCAATAGCAGACAAGATGTATGAATGTTTGACTGAATGGGGAATAGAGAACAAGATTTCCACTGTTACATTCGACAATGCTTCTTCAAATGATGCAACTATTCGGTCTTTGAAAGAACATTTTCAGATTAGAGATGCATTGTTTTTTGGTGGGAAGATTTTCCACATAAGGTGTTGTGCACACATCTTGAATCTCTTAGTGCAAGATGGATTGATTCCTCTAAAGTCCGTCATTGAGAATGTTCGTGAGAGTGTGAAGTTTATACTTTTGAGTCCATCACGCCTTCACAAGTGGAATGAAGTTGTGAAGAACATGTCTTTGCCTTCCAATAAGAAGTTAATTCTTGATTGCATCACCCGGTGGAACTCGACATTTCATATGTTGGAAAGGGCTCTTATCTTCAAAGACGCTTTTGCTAGGTTTGCAAATAGAGATCCGGCATATTCTACATTACCATCTGATGAGGATTGGGAAAGAGCTAAAGATGTGTGCAAGTTCTTGTCTACTTTTGATAAGGTAACAAACATCTTCTCAGGTCGTCAATATACAACTGCAAATCTATATTTTTCTGAAATTTGGAAGATTAGGAAAATTTTAGATGATATGGAGAATGACCCAAGAGATTTTATGAAGGCTATGGTGGATAGTATGAAATCCAAATTTGACAAATATTGGAAGGAGTGCAATCTTTTTATGATTATAGCGGCTATTTTAGATCCCCGAAACAAAACCCACAAGATTAGATTTGTTTATGGAAAGATATATGAAGAAGATGAAGTGGAAGATAAACTTAAGGCTATTATTAGTGAGATGCATCGTTTATATGAGAACTACATCACCAAGGATGCAAGTGGTGGGTGTGGTTCGAGTAATGCCGGAAAAACAAGCTTAGTAGGAAGGTGCACGGATGATGTGGTCCATGTGGATGAAGATGTGGATGAATTTGAAGATTGGATCAAAACAAGATGTGAAAATATGCCATCAAGAAAGGAGTTGGACATTGGGTGGAGGTAAAGAGTTTGATGTTTTGGCTTGGTGGAAATCAAATGTTTTGAAGTTTCCAACGTTATCTAAGATGGCCCGAGATATTCTCTCAATTCCGGTAACTACGGTACCTTTTGAGTTGGCTTTTAGTGCCGGACGTAGAGTTATTAGTGATGATCGATGTTCCTTGGGTGATGATACAATTGAAGGAATTCTTTGTGCATCAAATTGGTTCCGAGCTGAATTTGAAGTGTGATGTAAGTATTTCTTGCTCTAACTTAATTTAGAATAATGTTATTTGATATTGTAAGTATGTGGCTTCTAAAAATTGACGTTTTTCTTGTTGTAGGTGAGCAAGTGAGGATACCACGTTTTGCCATACGGTCCAAGATGTGTTGTTGGGTTGTATGTTTTTTATGTGAACTTGGTTTATGGTTGTGTAACATACTTTGGATACTTTGCATTTGTGTTTTAATTTGCTATCGGGATGTTACTTGTTAGTTTGTTCGGATTTAAACTATTGAACTTTGTTGGTTTAAATATTCTATTGTTTTGGCATTTGTAAGATTGTAGTTTATGTGAATTTTTTATGTAAAATTAGCCACATGTTTTAATTTAAAAAAGAAACAGGTTAACGAGCCGAACGAGCCGAACGAGCCCGAACGAGCCGAACGAGCCCAAACGAGCCGAACGAGCCGAGCCGAACGAGCTCACGAGCCGAGCCTGAACACGAATTTAGGCTCGGTCCAATTTTCAGGCTCGGCTCGGGCTCGGCTCGTTTTGAAACGAGCCGAGCCTGAGCATACCAAGGCTCGGCTCGTTCGGCTCGTATAACAGCCCTAATGGCAAGCTCTGCTTTCAAATCTAATGCCTAAAATGGTCAAAGTAATAAAAGAAAAGGAAAAACAAATGATCAAAGTAAGCTATACCTCCACTGAAGCCAAAAAAGTCAGAGCCGTCACAACAGGAAAGATATACATAGAATCTGGAGAGGTGAGATCTGTAAACCAGAATGCTCCTCCGGTTTTGAGTGATGGAACCTTTTCGACCATGTTTGAGATCTAAACGTAAGACAAAATATAATGAGCAAAAGGTAACTATCTAAACTCTAAATTTTGAAATTTATCTAGCAAACTTTAACTTAACAATGGGTAGGAAAAGACAGATGAAAGAATTATGTTGAACCTACGGCAAGGAAAAAACTGATGAAGATAGGGCCTTGGATAAGTAATCCCTTTATTGGAGTAAATGGAGTCACACCGTACCTACAGCCCCAGATATGATAGCATAATGTCAGAAGATAGAAATAGACAGAAAAGTGACCTAAAGAAAGGAATCCTGTGAATTTGAACATGGACTATATTTCACACTTGAAAATTAAGATTTGTGAAAAACGTAGCAAAAACAATAGAGAAACTTACCTTTCAAAAAGCTTCGTCATCTTCTTTTGCGCATCAGCGACAGCCTGAGGCTCCATACCCTGTCAAACATGAGTAAATCATGTTATATGGCTTTCAATGAGAAACATACATAGTAAAAAAAATATCAGCTTGCTCGTGACAAATAGACTACAATTGTCAAAATGGATGAAACAGCAACTCAAAATGTTATGTGCCATCAATTCTATCATGTTGGAGAATATGTATTCCAAAGGAAGGCATCAGCAGTACAGTGTCCCAAAAAATATGCATGAATGAACACAATAAATGTCCCAAAAAATACACAGTGAGGAAGAATCTACATTTTCATCAAGCTCAATAAGTGATTGTCGCAACCCAAGATAACTATATGCCTTTTAATAGATTCAAATTTTAAACATCAGCATAATCTGAGGACATAATATAGTATAGGACAAGTTGACATTATCAGAAACTAAAGTATATTTATCTTTTTTATGGATCTACAGTCTACACTACTCCCAGAATCAGTATAACAGCCAAGCTGCCTCTGATCAAACATAGAAGTTAAAGATTCTAGTTTTTACCACTCTAAGCTCCAATTGTAATTGGCATAAAACAAAGACTATACTATCAAGTAGGAGAAAGAACTAGATACATTACCGCTGCTTGTATTTTCTCCTTGATCTCCTGTAAGTGTGGCCTCATTAACTGCAACACGATTTGATTGAATAAAGCTAATTCCAACTTCCAATAATGACTAGGAACTCATACAACTATACTTTGCTTGATTTTCAACAAAAAATATTGAACACTAAATTGAAAAATAGTTCCAAAAAGGCAGCTAAAAGTAAACAGAAATGAAACAAAGTACATAGCAAAAATTAAATTTGACCAAAACATTGCTAGTATCTCCTGAACGAGAAAGCAAAAAATATGAACTTTCCAAAGATGACAGAAGGAAGATATAAAAATTGTACCATGAGCTTAAAAGAGTCCTTAAATTGACTAATGAGGAACGGGATGGTAGCTCCACGAATCAGCAAAGTGGTAAGAACAATGCACGCCCACCTATCCAAAGCAACATAAAAGAAGTGTTAAACATGTCCATGAAAGATGGCATTTTACAAAATATTCATCTAAAAAATTATGTCATCGTGGGTGGGTGGGAGATTTCAATAACAGAAAGTATCGTACCACTCACAACCCGTAAATGTATGAACACTGTCAATCAGGTACTGCAAGGCAGCCACAGGAAATGCTGAATCAGCAGCTGCAATGGCAACCTCACTCACAACCGGGGCATGTGAGACGACCTGTGTGACTATAGCCTCCATGGGAGCATCAGACTGGATAACAGGCGCAATATCCGTGAGATTATAAGCCTCCCCAGTCGAGGTTGACATGTACCTATTCAAACCTATCTCAGCCCCAGCCCCGAAAACACAAGAACCTGTTCGATGAAATGCGCCGGTGAACTGAGCTGAATTAGGGTTGACATAACTTCCAAAAGACCTCGTCTGGGATAAATAATTGTCGATCTTCGATCCAGATGGTTGCACCTCTTGCTGGATACTACGATCATTGTCGTGAGAATTGTAAATAAACGAGGGGTTGAGTCTACGAGCGACCAGCGTAGCACGAATTGACAGACTACTCCTATAAGCCATCTTCCTCTATTTGGGAAACCAATAATACTGGGCGAAAACGAAGGAACTCTAACCAATAGATCTACCAGACGCTAATCACCAATACATTGAAACCCTGAAGATGTTAAAACTCGAATAAGTAACACAGAATGCAATTAGCATTAAAGGATTTGACAACGATAACAGGGGTTTAGGGTTTATAGTTTAGGAGGAATCAAGTGGCTTACCTTTGAAGCTCCAAAATCAGGCGTAGAAAGAGTGATAGAAGACACGTATAACAACTTAATTTACATCTATCACACTTTACATTAACACGTATAACAATCACCTGCAGCACTCAACCCTTACAACTACACATACAAGTACACAATTAACACTCAAGCACAGACTCGCAAAATCAGAAGCAAAAATCCCCAAATTGAAATTAGGGTTGACACAGTTCCGAATCTCACCCCCAATGTGTTCGGAATCGGAAAGTCCGAAGGAAGTAGTAATCGGTGGTGGTTCGGAAGAGAAACGACAAACGGAAAAGGTCGGAACTATGGTCGACGACGAGCTGTGCTAGGCCCAGGATCCGGCTCTAGTGGTTAACCGTGGCTTAGATCCTCGGCCTCGAGTCTGGACTGCACCGGATCTGGGTTCAAGCCGGTGTCTGGTGGCAGAGCGGACCTGTGGCGGCGAAGACCTCGCAGCGGCCTGGCGTCGAAGACCCCGGCGGTCTCCTTCTGCGCGAGCGACTGGTGGCGGCAACGCGGACAACAGCAGCGAGAACCCGGCGGCTTCCTTCTGTGCGAGCGGTTGGACTGGTGGTGGCGGCGGGGCCACGAGCCGACGACCGGTTCCGTCCGAGCAGTTCGGAGAATGCAGAGGAGTGTTTAGAGGAGAGAGAGTTTAGAGAATGCAGAGGAGTGTTTAGAGGAGAGAGAGTTCACTTGTGGTTTTCGGTATGGTTTTTAAAGAACACTAGTTTTTAGTGTTTGAAAATCCTAACGGGTGTTTGGCTAATACACTCAGGCCCTGTTTAGTTAAATGGTTGGGGTTGTTGTGGTTCCGAGTGTTGTTGTTGTGATGGTTGCGGTTGCGGTTGTAAACGAGTGTTTTCGAGATTTGTGGTTCATAGAATACGTGTTTAGTTAAATGGTTCGAAACTAGTTTCGATTTTGATAAAAGACTGAAATGCCCCTAAATAATTATCAACAAAAGAAAAAAAAAGTCTTTCATACTCAATTCATCGCCGATTTCTCTCTCCTCCATGAGCAGCTCCATAGCCACTGTCATCTTCATCTTCAAGGTATGTGTAGTATTTGGCTCAAATTCAATAATCAATTGAAAATTTTTCATGATATTTTAGCACTAAGAGATAAATCCCTATCTTTTGCTCCAATTTCAATTGCTAGTTTCATATTGAGTTTTTTAGGTCAACTCATGGTTCCTGCAAACAAATGGTTTCAAGAAGGAAATTGTACAGGATTTACTGCAAACAAATATCAAGCACATTACACAGATGCAAGCCATGAGAAAGAGAGAGAAACACATGGTTCCAAGAAGGCAGAAAAGCTTGGAGAATGCTTCCATTGCAGATAATCTCTATGGGTGAAAGAAAAAAAGAAGATTGTTTTCATCTGGGGTTTCAGTAATCAGTATCGGTGGTATTGGGAAGACAAAACTCGCGGAAGCCATTGCAGACGAAGCAAGTATGGATCGAAATTTAGGGTAAAGAAATAGAGGGTAGAGAAGAGAAGAATGAGAGATTGAGAGGGTAAGGATGTAAACAAAAATTAAAAACTCTCAGGAATCTCCTAAAACCTTCAATTACAAGATTTCAAAATAAACCCAAAAAATATGACCTAAA
This sequence comes from Fagopyrum homotropicum, assembly GCA_033239125.1. Taxonomy (NCBI): domain Eukaryota; kingdom Viridiplantae; phylum Streptophyta; class Magnoliopsida; order Caryophyllales; family Polygonaceae; genus Fagopyrum; species Fagopyrum homotropicum. The sequence continues at coordinate 28,641,245 of BSWB01000006.1, forward strand.
ACAACAACTACAACCCTACAACTACAACTAAACACCATAAGTTATAAGCCCCACATAACCCTAAACTAAAAAACCCCCACCAACCACATAACTAAACAGGGCCTTATAGTGTTTGTGTTCAATCTTTTGTCGGATCAAGGCGAAGTCGTGGTTGCTGAAGCCACCAGTAGAGGGCTGAACTCCGGTGATAGGGTGATAGTGGAACTCCGGTGATAGTGGTGTGGGAGGGAAGCAGAAGGTGAAAAAGGTATGGAGAAAGCAAACAGTGATTTTGGTGTTGGATTTGGGCCATTTGCTGTCTGTTTGATTTTTGTTAGGCATTTGGTTGATGTTCTGCCATGGATTCAAGTGCATTGACTGATAAATATCAGTTTTGATGTTGTACCACTAAAAGGCTAGAAGTTACACATCAACCTTAGATTATGTGGGAAAGTGATATATGTCATTGTTGTTGAGTTTGAGCTCTGTAAATTTTTGGGTCATTACCTTCTCTACAGAGCCGCCGCCGAGGTCTGTAAATCAAAATCGGAGATCTGAGAAGAGAGGAGGGTTGAAGAAGGTGAGGAATCGGATTGAGATGAGGAGGTATCCAGACTACAGAGCCGCCGAGAGTGAAACGATGATGAGAGCTAGGGTTGCGATTCATCTTCTTCGTCACATTTCTTCGTCGATGAGCATAGCATCCTTCTCTCTCTTCTTCCGATGGAGAATGTGTATTTAGGTTTCACAATTTTCAATAAATACCCGGTAGACATCGTAAATAAGGGTACAAGTAAGGGCAAAAGGGTCAATTTCTTTCCGAAAACACTAGTGTTGGAGGCGAAACCCTTGCTCAATTGAGGGTTTCAAAAAACACTCCACAAAACACTAACCTCTAGTGTAATTCTCTATGCCAAACACCCGTTAAATTCTCACACACTCAGAAACACTCAATAACACTCTCAGTATAGCCGTGCCAAACACAACCTAAGTTTATCTTACCTTCAAATCTTTTTTTATTTACAATTATCTTTTATTGAATTTGATTGTTTCTATACGATTTTTGGAATTTTACCTAGAATAATTTTAGGGAAATCGGACCCAAACCAATATGTTAGGCTTCCAAGAAAACGAAATCTACTGTATCATTTTATATGTACGATATTCTTAATGATCATCAATGGGGATGTAGCTCAGATGGTAGAGCGCTCGCTTAGCATGCGAGAGGTACGGGGATCGATACCCCGCATCTCCATTTTGCTATTTTTTTCTCATCTTGAAATCAGGCATTTTCTCCGGAATTTGTAAAACTGGACTGTTATTCTTCAACGTACCACCTTGCCGCGTGCAAGCTTTCATGAAACTGGAAGTTGGTAGCTGTGTCCGGGTTCCTTAAAACTAGTTGACATGTAGTAATAAATATGATATAACTTGATAAAATTTTCAACATTTAGAATGGACAAATACAATATCAGACTCGTAGTAGATATTCACGCAGACTTTACCCCAGAGTTTGTCAGATTATCATCAACTTTTTTATGATTTTCAGAGAAATAACATGTAACTTGCTGATCAAAAGAGAGAAATAATAACTCAGTTCGTATGTATACAACATTACTGATACATTTGCCTACAATGTGATCAAAGGCTAAAATGACAGCAGCACCATAAAAACAACGAAAACATGAAGAGAAAAAAGAAAAATAGACCAGTCAGTCTGTGATAAAACACAACCAACCTAAAAGGCTAAAATACCATCTGAAGTTCAAATTGACCTTCCTGGGTGTCCTGGAAATATGATTCAAGTGTAATCCTAGACTCATCTCTTGACCATCAAAGCTCGATAACTTCTTCCGCTGGTTTAGCTACTATGTTGAACCGACAGGGAATGAATCCAACGCGTTTTCTTTCCCATTTACGTAATACTCAACTACCGCCTTCATCCTTCCAAGTTTATCAGGGTGGTAATTAATATGGATTACCACTGGCTTCGACTTCTTAAGAGATGCATCTTTCCTGACAGTCTTGAAGAGAACTTTACTGTTCATGAACAAATAGAAATCCATTGTTCTCTTGGAAGCATGAAGCCCTTCGTATCCTGGATGTGAAGGGTAATACAGCTCCTCGTTGAAAACAGCTTGATCCCATGCTTGTTCACGAGAAAGCCTACCGGCCACACGATCCAAAAGCTCAATAGCAGGAAGCGTTGGCCTGATGTAAAAGAAACCTGAATTGTAAACCCAGATTCTCATTGTATGAGCATATCGAGCCCAACCCATAGCAGGCTCGTCGAATACATCATCATAACCATAAGCTGTTGCATTATCATGCCCGTCTGTCATAGACTCGACATCTGAATCCCTGTACAGATGATCAAAAGGATTCTGCAAGTAGACAATATCCACATCGGAAAGTAAAACGCTATACCCCAACTGCAAGAACTCTCTCAAAATACGGAATTTCAATCCAGAAACAGCATGGTTCCCTCCTGTCTTGGCAATAGAATCAATGCCCTCATCAGGATCCCTTCTATACACAGGAACATTATTCGACTTGCAAAACTGCTCAATGTCATCATCAAGTGCCACAATCAAGTAATTAGGTATTCCAACCTTCTTTATGCTGGTGTACATTACTTCCAACATCTCCTTCACATTGGAATTCGCCAATGCAACAATGACCTCTTTCTTAACAGCAACCTCTTCTAGGATCTTAGCCAATCTCGGGTTCACAGATTGATCAGGCTCCACTGTTGGGTTAGTCCTTAACGCCTTGACGGTGCCGAATGCCCCGACTTTAGGCTGCTCCCCGAGTGCCAAGAACTGCTTCTGGGCAGTGTCTTCTCCTTGCTGTGCTAACTTAAGCTTCTCATTCAGCTCTCTAATTTCCTTCTTCAGCTTGGCATTCTTCTCGCTCAGAGCCACCACATCTGACTTTAACATGCTTATCCTCTCAGTTGATTCACATTCTGATGAACTCACCTGAAACGCATAATAGATCAACATGACCAAGTAACCCAGCAGAAAGGACCCGTTACGTATCCATATTTAAGGGTAATGGGATATCTTCTTGATGCGTCGTATCATATATTCATACCAAACAATAGATCTATCAGTCCCAGATTGATATAGAAATATGGATAACAAATAAGCCCTAAATGAACTGAATGTTGCCAATTTTCATTATAGGGATTCAAAATTAAAAAAAAGCCAAACCCTAATCCAAGCAAAAGCCCTGAATGAAGTCAACTATTGTGAATTGAGATAACACAGATGAAACATAATAAATGGACGACGATCCATATGAATACAGGTTAGTGAGATCAAAAATAAGCCGCAATAAGTTAAAATCAAAGGAAAATTCAAACCTGGAGATTCGACTTGGAGACAATTGGCGGATTAGATACGAAGAATCCATGAGGATAAAGGAAAGCGAAGAAGAGACCCGTAGAAATTCCGATCGCAACAGCCGCAGCGATTCGAGAGAAGCGAAGAGAATCTTTGGTGCCGGTTCTCATCAACCCATCTCTACGCCCCACTGATCCAATCATTGTTCCGAATTCAACCCCAGCTGAAATCCTCTGCAATGGCAGGGAAATCAAAGAGGGATTCGATCTTTCAACAACGAAAAATGCAAATTACAAGGCCGGAATGAGGTTAAACCCAGATCGTTGTTGTTTCAGTTACGCAGACATTTGGACAGGAAGAATAAGTGGCGTATTACTGTTCTTAATTTTGCGATAAGAACAGTGCAAATAACGTGGTCTTGGTCCTCCTGGATCCTGTCGTGAAGCTTACAATGTCCGAAATATGGGTTTTGGTTGACTTCCAGCTTTAGCTCATATCTTCAGGCCTAGCCCAAATAAAACTCTACTCTAGTTTATAGGTATACTAGTCTAATACCCGCACCGTGTGCGGGATTAACTTTAATAAATTGTAAAACAAATCTAATTATTAATTAAATTGAGTTGGAAGATAATATTATAAGGGAAAGTAAAAGATAATAAAAACATAAAGCTATATTTTTAAATAAATGATAGTTTACATGATAAAAAAAGTCTTGAATAAAATTGAACGTTAAAACGACCCGTAATATAAAAATATATGAAACCATGGTTTATTTAATTAAGGTTTTTTTTTAATATTAGTGTGTATATATATATATATATATATATATATATATATATATATATATATATATATATATATATATATATATATATATATATATATATATATATATATATATATATATATATATATATATATATATATATAGTATAGATCCTATGAGAACACCCCTAACGTGAGAACATGAAAACAGATTCGTAATTATTATCAGTTTTGTTACGAATGTGCCATATCATTTAATGTATTATTCGTAGTTATTGTTGGTTGAGTGGATTATTCGTAGTTATTGTTGGATTCCTAATTATTATTATTCGTAGTTATTATTATTTTTGATATCTACTCCAAATCTCAACCCTTAATATTCACATCCAACGGTGTACGATTGTTCTCATGTTCTCACGTTAGAGGGTGTTCTCATGGGAACCACACCCTATATATATATATATATATATATATATATATATATATATATATATATATATATATATATATATATATATATATATATCGTTAGTTTATATAATTTTTTGATTAAATTTTTTAAAATGAGAGTGCGTTTTAAATTGCAAGGACAAAAAGAACGGAAAAAAAAATATGGCATTAAAGGCTTATACTTTATTATTAGTATATAGATATATATTTTAACACTAATAGTATATATACATGTATGTTTGGTAAGTAGATAAATATAAGTTATATAATAGGATAATTAAAATATGGTAACTATATATATTATTTTAAAAAAATTAAAATTCTAAGAAAATGACATGTGACATATTTTTTTGTTAGGATGACCACGTTGAAGTAAACGTTTCTGCTTTAATATATGTATATAGATACTCATCTAAACTCAATTGATTTTGATAACGATGCCTTTAACAATTGACATCAAGATCAATTTTATGTTACAACAAAACAAAAGAACTACAACTAAAGAGTTCCGACTATAATTCACAATTCAACATGTAAGCAACTATATAGTATATACTCTATTTTAGTATGAACACTTAAATAAAAAATGGACTATAAGTTATAGATATGATAAAAAAAAGGGCAAAGTCCTTGACATTGAACGTCGGACGCATGTTGTAGGTATCTAGAAGCTCTAACTCGTAAGCATTCGGGCCATGACGAGATAAGATGCGAAATGTTCCATCGTCATGGTCCGAGAGCTTATCTTTGCGGCGAGATGAAAAACGCTCCTTCCTTAGGTGGAGCCAAACAAGATCACCGGGCTCAAACGAGATGTCGCAGTGGCCTTTGTTGCGTTGTTCGGCAAGTTGTGCGGCTCGACGTTGGAGTTGTGTCCTAGTCCACTCATGAAGCTCGATGATGTGAGTGGCTCGATGTGCGGCAGTGATGTGTTATCCATCTTTGAGCGAGCGAGGAGTGAAGTCCATCAGAGTTTGTGGATTGAGGCCGTAGACAACTTCAAAAGGTGATAGTTTCACCGTGGAGTGCCTAGACCTGTTATACGAAAACTCCACAATAGAAAGTAAGTCCTCTCACCTATGTGGGCTTGTGCTAAGGGTCGCTCTAAGGAGTTTCGGCCGATTGGTGACCTCCGTTTAACCATCGGTTTGAGGATGATAGTTACTCGAAAACAACAAGTTGGTTCCAAGTTTTTCTCATAACGTTCTCCAAAAGTGACTCACAAACTTCAGGTCCTAATCACTAAGGATAGAGCGTGGTATCTCTTGTAAGCGCACAACATTGTCAAAGAAAAGTGTAGCGACTTCGCTAGCGTTTTGTGTGCTCTTACATGCAATAATATTACTTATTTTTGAAAAACGGTCAAGTACCACAAAAATGGAGTCTTTGCTTCTTTTCGACACGGGTAGGCCAACAACAAAGTCCAGTGAAAGATCCTCCCAAGGTCTCATTGGTATAGCAAAGGAGAATACAATCCATCCGGACCTTGGCGCGATTTTGCATTCATGACGTGTGATGTAACCTTGACAAAACCGTGTCAGATGCTTGCGTAGTCGGGACAAAAAAAAGTGCTCTTGTAGAGCGGCGAGAGTCTTGGTAGAACCTAAGTGATCACGACCCTCATGGGCCTTTTTTAAATAATAAATGACGTATAGGCGAGCACAAGATACAAAACTTGCTTGCACGGAATAGATAACCATCATTAATAAAGAAAGACTCGTGCTCCCGAAGGTCGAGGCATTGTGTGAATATATCCTTGAAGTCAAGATTCGTGACATATAACTCTTTGATAAGAGAAATTCATGGATTCCGACGTCCATATGCACAAGAAGGATATACCGGCGAGAAATGGCATCGGCTACCACATTCTCTTTGCGTTTCTAACGCCAAATGACATAAGGGAAGGTCCTAATAAAACTCTACCCAACTTACGTGGCACCGACTTAGCGTTGTTTGACCCTTGAGATACAAAAGAGCCGCATGATCTTAATGAATCACGAACTCCTTCGCCCACAAGTAGTGTTGCCGCATCTTTAGACAACGAACTAAAGCATATAGTTCTTTGTCATAAGTTGGATAGTTGAGTCAAGCACCATAAAATTTTTCGCTGAAGTAGGCAATGTGCTGATTCTCTTATAAGAGACCCCCCCTCACAAAAAAATTCCCATATTCGATGTGTCACACTCCACCTCAAAATTTTTAGAAATTTTTTTGGGAGTTGGAGTAGTGGTGCATTAAAAATACGCTCTTTGAGGGAATCAAACGCTTGAACATGGGTGTCATGCCACTCAAACGTGACACATTTGTTGGTAAGCTCATGTAACGACGCCGCTATCGAGCTAAAGTCTTTGACAAAGCATTGATAGAAGTCTGCTAAGCCGAGAATGGCTCGGACCATGGTGGTCATACTAGGTGTAGGCCACTCCCGAATGCCGTGAACTTTTGATTTGTCTACTCGTAGTCCGTCCTTAGACACAACATAACCAAGAAAAGTTATAGTGTCCGAGCAAAAGACACATTTATCAAAATTAACATACAATTGATCTTGTCTAAGGCATTGAAACACTTGGTGAAGGTGCCCGATGTGTTCATCCTATGACTACTATAAATCAAGATATCAATATAAACTACTTAGAATATACCCAAAATCGGCGCAAGACATGGTTCATGAGGCACATGAACAACGACGGGGCATTGGAGAGGTCAAATGGCATGACAAGCCACTCGTATAGGCCATACTTCGTCTTGAACGCCGTCTTCCACTCGTCACCTTCGGCCATCCAGATTTGGTGGTAACCACACCGAAAATTAGTTTTGGAGAAAATGGTGGCACCGTGGAGCTCGTTTAACATGTCCTAGAGACTCAAGATCGGATGACAACACTTGACGGTGATTTGGTTGATGACTCGGTAATCAATACACATCCGCCAAGATCCGTCCTTCTTGGGCACTAAGATGACCCGCACCACACAAGATGATAAGGACTCACAAATATGTCACTGGTCTAGGAGCTCTTGTACTCGGTGTTGTAGCTCCTTGGTCTCTTCCGGACTTGCACAATAAGCAACACGGTTGGGAAAACATGTGCCGCGCTGGACATCAAGTCAACTTGGTGCTCAGTTCCTCGGATTGGTGGCAAGTCGGGTGATAGGTCGTAAGTCAAGACATCCAAAAATTCGGACAACACCATAAACACCTCGTGTGACACATTATTTGGGTCTGAGAAGTAGATAAACAAAAAGTAACAAACAAGAAACAAGGGAGCTTGCCTTTCATGACCGGCGTCAAGTCATGTCGTCGGGCTAAAAGGATCCGCAACTCACACCATCCTTTAATGATAGGAGTCGGAGGTGGCAAAGTTGCATTCGTAGGAACGATGAAACTTTACTACCTCTCGCCTCAATGACATGGACATGAGGGGTGGTGTTACGGGGTCTAGAAGTACTATTAACCACCACATCGGGAGAGCTTCGAGGAGGGTCCGATGTTGTCGGCGCCTTAGTGGTCTTATCTATAACTTGTTGCCTCTTCTTTTCCGCATAATCAATCAAAATTTTGTTCGGAGTCATAAGAAATAGTGTGACCTAACAATACATGTGCAGCGCCCATCTTGATAATATCACAAAGACTCTTATCAACATAGGTGCCAATAAAAAACGTCACCCGAGCTTGTCGTGTCACACATCTTATCCGAAATCCATTGGAGCCCATAAGATTGTGGTTGGACGTTTGTAGTCAACTTAAATTAATTTACCACTTTTTTTTTTTACAATATTACTACAAGAACACCCGTCAATTATGATAGAAAGACTAGTATTATTGACCCAACAACAAGAGTGAGAAATATTCTCGCTTTGATCAATAGGGGTATTTCCTTTGATTGCCAAAATACGACGAGACACAAGGGTAAACTTACAAGGGTGTGTCGGGCTGCAAACAAGTTGTTCTCGCAAGACTCTATTCCATAGCAAGGGTCGGCATTTTGGTCATCCTCTATGATGATATCGCCTTCTTCTTCTTCTTCTTCGCCATCTTTATATGATGGGTTGGCAAACAACACACACTTGGTGTTCGGGCAATCACGTTGGACGTGACCAAACCCGCTACACTTGCAACACAAGGGATGTCGTGAGCGTGCTTCCATTTGAGGTCCTTGTTGGTCTCATCCGGGAGGTGGTTGTTCCGGGAAAACAAGACCACAGTTTGATGCCTTCTCAATGGCCTTTTGTTCGGTGGGTTGAACCATCCGTTGGAATCCTTTGTCGGGGCCGGAATCCTGAGAAGTAGACACATCTCGCACACGGGTGTTAGTAGTATAATCATATTTACTAGAGAAAGAAATATACCTTGAATACCGTGGCGCGTCTAGTTGTTTGTGAATCATCATAGCTCATGACATAATGCTATCATGTGCTTGTACGGAACAATCTTGATTGGGTGCCGAATTGACACGCCCACTATGACCTTGGTGCAAAGAGCGGCGGTGGAGGCCGAGATGCCGACCTTCATATGCATGTCTTCAAGATTGGCTAAGTAAGCCACCAGACACATACTTCTTGATCATGACATAGATCAATTGATCAAATGTTGCTATTGGTGCCTATCCTCGGTTCTCAAGGTTGGTTTCGTACCGGTTTCAGCAAGACTTGAAACCATCCTCAAAATAAAGGGTTGTTGCTTCGATTTTCTCATACTCCTCGTAATGACAATGCTTCAATGCTTTCTTCATGTCCAGTGCCCAATCAAGCAAAATACACGGATCATATTCACCATAAATATAGGAAATTTAACCTTACCTTTCCTACGAGCTTTGTAAGGATCCAGGCAGGGTGATGTCATGTAGGAATCTTCATGATGGGCTTACCGTTGACCTCCGTCATGCCGTTGGCGCCCATTGATGGGTTGAGTATGTGCTGGCAGGTTAGGAGGAGGCAACCATTCGTTTCCTAGGTCTTGGTTCCCAAATGGATCTCGGACGGGCGGATGCCATGGGCGTACATGTGCCACCCGATCCAAGTCAAAATCATCGTCGGAGAACTCGTCAAAATTTTGGTATATAGGTTGTCGGCTACCCTGTTGACGGCGTTGTCTAGACTGATCATTCTCGAGACGTTGAGGGGAGTGTTTGATTGATTACAGTATTGGGAATATTCCCGGCCGGTACAGGGGGAATAGATGGAGAAGGGGAAGTGACATACCGTTGTCGGTGGTGCTCATAACGCTTGTGCCGATTCCCCATATCTACATAGGGTAAATCATCCAAAGAAGGGCCAAGGTTCTCTTCAACCTCATCAAGGGACTCATGACTGTCATCTTGTAATGGACGTTGGCTTTCAATGACGGAGGCAAGCCGTCAACCGTTAGATGGTCCGACTCCCAAAATACCTTTTCCTTTGCGATGTCCATGGGACGTCGAAGCATTCACCAATGTGTCATTTGGATTTGTTGGGGTAGGACGTTGGGTGATCATAAGGGCAAGCATTTGTGCATCCAAAGTTTCTATTTCTTGCCTAAGAGAGGCATTTTTTTTGGATTAGAAGACATTGAGCTCTTGACGATCATGAAGATCCTGAGAAGTTTCCATTTCAACGTTAGTCATGGTTCCAAATTAACAAACACAATTGCAAGCAATCAAATGGGCAAGATGATGAGTTAAGTCAACATTACCCAAGTTCAAGTGCGTTAGGGTTCTACTTTGGGAAGGCCGTTTGAAGTAATCCAACAAATTTGAACCAATTGCACAGAAAAACAAGAGATAGTTTGCAAACGTTTTAAGAAAATGGAGAGATAGGAAATGAACGGATTGTTTAAACGACAAGTACTACTTGCTTCGGTCTTGTGACCTTTTAAAAATCCAAATTTTCAGACTTCTTTTAAACTTTGTGTTTGTTTTTTCTTCTTTTTTGAAACTTTTTTTTATGCAAATTTTCAACGGTGAAAATGCAATGGAGGAATAAACTTTTTTAAACAAATCCGTTTTTTGGAAAGGGTTTTTTTAGAATATCAAAGATGTGAAATCCATTTTTTTTAAAAAAAATTACCCAAAGAATTTGGTGAAATCATTTAACAAAGTTGTCGGACTGGGTGAGTAAAGACAAAGACGTTTTTGATAAACGGCTTGATGGAAAACCGAAATCTCCTAAGTTTGCTTTGAAAAATAGATCAAAGAAAAAAAAATTCGAAAAAACTTAGATGAATACGAAGAATGTGCTGAAGATCATGCAGAACGAAAGCAAAAAGGATGAAAGTGATAACGCACAAAAACAAGAGTAAATATAACTTAGCTTCGATCCCTTTGCTCTGATGCCAATTTGACGCGTCCTTGGACACGTCAAGGTTGAACTTCAGATCTTGATCGAGCTTAAGCATCAATAAGTCCTTAGGTTGATGTGCGGATGGATTCAAAGGGTTGAATTTGGTTGGCGGAAGCTTTGGAGATGGATGCGGAAGTGATGGGTTGATCCAATCAAGATTGATCGGACAAGCCGGGAAGTTGATTGAATGTGTTTATTCTTGAAGAATCCTCGATTGTGGGGGCTTGAATTGAAGATTCAAAGAAGAATTCTTAGACAGGAAGTTGTGATGCCCAAATCAAGAAGGATGATTTTACCTTAAAATAAACTTGATTATATTGGACATATTTTTACCAATGAGCCAAACATTCTTTATATAGAGGATGTGGTCAAACCAAACGTCGAAAATTAAATGATGGAAAATAAAAATCGGTATTAAAGTTTCGAAATGAAAAATCTGAAATATAAAAGGTCAGAGTTTAAGTTTGGAATTAAGTTTCCGAATTAAATTCTGAAACCAAAAGTCTAGTCTTAAATATCGGAAAAGAAAAGTATAAACATAAATGCCGGAAAGTTGCCAAAACATTGTCAAAATTGGCGTGCCTCACGCCATGGTGGAGTGAAGACATGACATGCCGCTAACGGGGCCATGACAAGCAATGGTGCGAGCAATGAGGGAGTCGGTACCTTTGGCGATGGCCTTGACACGGAAGCGGGTGAGTGGTCCATCGGAGCAAACCTACAAAGCCTCATCCTCCTCATCTATACACACGGTAGCCAAGGGCGCATCACATAAGAAGTAATTTCCATTCAAATGTTACCTCTGGAGTTACAAATAGGGTTAGAATGAATTGGCATGGCATATTCCCCTAACACTTGCCCCTTGCCTATAGAAGGGAGAGTCATTTGAACTTAAACATCGTCCATTTTGCACGATAAAAGTTGAGCTATTAGTTTCCATGTTTTACCAAGGGATAAGAATTCTCTCTTTGGCTTGTTTGTGCAACTTGGAAGACCATAATACTTCATTAGTATTGAAGAAAGACAGAAATCCATTTGAAGGATCAAGTTTCAACAAGATCTGGAAGAGCTCTTTTTACAAACGTAAGACAAGGTATGTATCTATACTTTAGTCTTTGTGACGTGTTGATCTTATCCCACTAAGGTATTTAGACCTCAATGTAGGGGTGGATACACTTAGAAGTAAAACTCGATATTTGAGTGATTTCAACATTATCCAAGTCTACGTACAACATCCTAATAACCGATTTTTGTATGCAATTGAATCTAACTATATAAGGGTGTTCATCTACTCCTTTTGGAGACTACAACTTCTTGGCTTTAATTCTGGATATTGACTTAAATAATATGTATAATTCTGGTGTGCTAATTTAGGGTTGTTTTTTTGCTCAGTTAGAGATTACAACCCTAAGTTGTTATTCTACTCCTTATTGGAGATCAAAGCAACTTGTAAGTTGCTTGTCAACTCACATGTGAGATTACGGCGCCTTTGGCTAGTTAAGTTGTTTGTCTACACCTATTGGAGATTACAACTTGTATGATGTTAGTCTACTCCTTGGAGATTACAACAACTTTGACAGAACTGGACACCGAAAACCAACAATTCGTGCTTGAGTGTGTTCAGAGTTCTTTGTTGATTTGGTTTATGGTTTTGAGATGTGCGTAGTAGAGGTCGTGGTTATGTGTTCTTGACGGCTCTGTTTGTTGGAAATCTCTTCCTCACAGTTTCATTTTCACTTCCTTCGGAGATTCAGTCTTGTTGTATTTACTTTCCGGCGGTTTATTCAGGTTGTCCTCGACATGGCCTTCACCAACGTTATCTTTAGGAGGACTTATATGCTCGTGCTTTGGCCTATTGATGCCCCCATCATTCCTTAATCTATTTTTTGTTGTTTTGTTTTCGTTTTGTTTTTAGTTTGTTCTTGACAATTATCTCGTTTCTCGCTTTTTCAACCCCTCAAGCCACCAAAATTATCTCGTGCCCAACACCAACACCTTTCTTTGGAAAAAAAAAGGGGCTCAGATAGCTTATTAGACAATTCTTCTATTTTCTTACCCACGTAGTAAGATTTACAATTTGTTCCCCTCCACTAATAGTCAATTACAATCTATTAAAAGAGGAACATGAACTCTTGTATTACAACGCACAAGCGAACTCTAATGAATGTCTGAATTCTTTCTCAAATCTTACATAATCCCTACGGATAGCATTAATGTCATGACTAATGAAACTTCAGCTGCTTGTAACACAAGAGAGCAACATCCAAACTTCACTTGCCTGTAGCACAAGTGTTGGTAACCTTCCTCAAAAGAAGCTGAACACCATACTGAGGCTGCAAGGTAATGATGTGCATAGGTGCATGAGCATAAGAAGGCGAAAGCCTAAACGAGTAACGCTGAAGGATCATAGCCAGAACAACTTTAGCTTCCACCATTGCCATATTCTGTCCCACACAAACTCGCGGACCTAGTGAAAATGGTAAGAACGAACCCACTGGTTTCCTCACAGAGTCAAGGAACCTCCTAGGATTGAACTCATTCGCATCTTCTCCCCATATCTCCTTATCATGGTGCATAGCTATCAGGGGCAAGAAGAGTTGTGTATCAGCCGGTATGCTTAGGTTGCCGACATTCACACTCTTACTCGTTCTCCTAATCACATTCACAGCTGGTGGGTAAAGTCGAAGCGTTTCATTCAGTATCATGTTTATCTGTCATAACAACATTCAGTATCATGTTTATCTCCCATTAGGCCCAAATCCAGCAGATGAGATTTCATCATAATACCAATTTAACAATAACATAAGTAGCCCATCGACCTATGCTCTGAGTGTACAATGTGAAAACTTATTATCTCCGACAGAAAAAATATATTATAACTAGGGATTGGGATTATACTCACAATCTTGAAATCACTGATGTTATCAGCAGAGGGAAGCTTAGTATCCCCACAAAGCCGGAATACTTCCTCCCTCGCCTTGTCCTGCCATTCCGGGTGAGCTCCGAGGAGAACGAGAACCCAAGTGAGTAGATTAGCAGTGGTTTCCTTTCCGACGAAATAGAACGTCTTGCATTCATTGATAACTTCCTCTAATCCCATGCACTCTTCATTACCTTCCTCGTTCTTTGCTGCTTCCATCCACGTGTTGATCAGGTTTATCGAGTTTTCCTTTGTTTCTTTGTTTTTCTTTATGATAGCAGATATGGAGTCTCGTGTTTCCTTATCCAGTCTCCATCTCTCCCGGTTTCTCTTAGTTGGTAAGAACCTGAAACCAGGTATGTAGACACTTCTAAAAGCATGAGAGAAGAGCTCCAACTGCTGATCTTGCAACTGGAAAACCCTCTTGCCTTCTTCATAACTGCTACCAAACGCTGTTATCGATATGATGTCAGCACTTAAACCAGTAAGCTCCTGCTGCACTTCAATCTCCATTTCTTCTCTCTCTCCTAAGATCCCATCCCACTTCTCCAGCATCTTCTGTGTGCTATCCACCATATCCGATATCCAACGCTGAATTCAAAACAATAAACAAATTAATCCCTCAGAATAACCTTTTATTTTATAGATGATGAAACTAAATTAATAACTACCTTGACTTTCTCCATAGCAAAAGCATTATTAGCGATCCGGCGATGGAGAACCCACTTATCCCCCTCCAGGAACACGAGCCCGTCACCTAGCAGCATCTTAGACAAGGGATTATGCCCGATTCGCCTATACGCTCCATTAGAATTCATGAGAACTTCCTTGATCATATCGGCATCGGCAATGGCCAATATGGGTCGAGCCCCGAACCAGTACAAGACGTTCTTCCCGTACTGGGCCGCCCATTTTGGGTAGAAGGGTATGGCCCGATGGGTGATGTCACTGTCTAGTGGGAATGACGTCATAGGTTTCGACTGTGCTTCACCGTACATCCGCCGGATCTCCGTCGTGTTTCCGATCACCGGCCGGTATGGTGGGCCGGTGATACCTTGGTTAGCGAAATGACGCTGGATCTTGTGTGGGATCCAGATGAAGGAGTAGATTAGCTTCAAGAATATGATGGAAAATAGTGAGATGGCTGCCAGTACAATCAGAGACATGATTGAGTTTGGGAAAATGGATCTTCAGATTTTGGTTAACTTCACACTCTCACATAATGATGTGAATACAACTCTGGAAATGGATCTTCAGAGTTCAGAGGCATGATTTAAAAAATACTCTGTATTTTTAAAATATTTGGCTGACTAGGTGACCACAGTACTGTCACGTTTATATTAAATTTTAATTGATGATAAAATATTAAAAAAATGAGAGGAAATAATATGATAAGTTTGTGATAAGATTTAGATCCAATTAATTATTTTAATAAACAATAAAGGGAAAATATTTTTATAAAGTCGTCGTTATAAAAGGATTACTTTCCGTTTTTCTTCGATTACTTAACTTATACTTTTGTAGAATGTGTTTAAAAAGTTTAGAAAGAAGCCATAATATAGGAGAGAATAAAAAAAATAAAACTTTTTACTTGTTTTTGGAGAATCTTGAGTAAACTCTACTTATTG
The DNA here is from genome assembly GCA_033239125.1 of Fagopyrum homotropicum. Lineage (NCBI taxonomy): Eukaryota > Viridiplantae > Streptophyta > Magnoliopsida > Caryophyllales > Polygonaceae > Fagopyrum > Fagopyrum homotropicum. The sequence continues at coordinate 28,656,648 of BSWB01000006.1, forward strand.
GTCAACTTTTGGTGAATTTTCTAATTAAATAAATTAAGATGTAAGAAGGTGAATTATCCACATTGTATAATCTACTTATCTAGAATTCACCATGCAATGATTCACACTAGAAGACATGTACCATCACCATCATGTACTAGTAACTTGTTCACGTATATATGCTTCATAACGCTCCCCCTTAAATATTCACCTTCTTCTATAGTCAGATTCGAGCGTTCGTTGTTGACTCTAAACTTATTATATGTTTGAGTGATCTTGCCTCATTAAAAACCTTGTAAGGAAAAATCCTGTGGGATAAACACCTGATCAAAGGGAAAATGAGTGCATCGCATATAATGCTTGTAATACCCCGAATCCGCGGGACTCGGAGTGCCACATTGGGCTAGGATCTCACAGTGAATCTTGACCCTAGCCTAACAACAAGTTCACTGGACCTAACAACATGACACTGACAAATATAAAACAAATACATAAAACTGTATAAACTGTACAACCAAAAGGTAAAGACATCATAGCCGAGTATAAACAACAATATCCTCACACAGGAGGTAACGAAAGATCGTCCTCACGCAGGAGGGAAATGTAAACAACCCAAAAGACCACAACCATCCTATGTACGAGAGATCCTCGGCCTGCCACCCTACTAGATCACTCAGCAGCACGCCTATCCTGTAGGGCATCTACAACATGGTAATAAACCATTAGCTAACCATACATATATGAGGTAATGCATAAGCACAATCATGAAAGATTAACACCAGCATGCTATCACACATTTACCCATTTATCATCTTTTTATATATAAGTCATTCACTCAAATCGTGTATATATAGATATATGAAAGTATGTGACACGAGGACCGATACATCCTCGCCTCTGAGACTGATAGCCAGTTGTACGAGTATCGGTCACACAATCCGTGTACCCTATGAGAGTGGATTGCGCCCTTCCTGTAAACCAGTCTGACTTGACATCAGAGAGCCTCCTAGACTCCACGACGGGATGAAAGGGAAGGGTTATCACAGCCACGCAACGGGGCAATCAATAAAACATAGGTCGGTATAAACGACATCTCATGCTATCATAGCAATCATATAACGCACACACCACTCATGCAAACATCCAATATAGGGATGATAGCTAAGTAAGTCCTACAGACTTATCTCAACCTCGATCAAACTCAACCACGATCATCTCTACACTGGAGGGATAACACATCCTATAAACAAGGCATACAGAGATATATCAAACTCCTATCAACACAAGGGTCACACCTAGACCCAAAGGGATCCATAGGATCATCCTCAACCTAACCTCACAACCTAATAAACCTCAAAGGCCATACATGGCATATACCGATCATAACCTCATCAAAACACATCCTCACACATCTAGCATGATCCTATACACTCACACTAGGAAAGGAGGGAGCAAAGGCATCCTAAAACAAGCCTAGAAGCAACACACCTGCAAAAACCAAGTGGAAACACCAGTTGGTGCAGGTGACCGTAGGGGCGGCTCATAGGTGGCGCAGGGGCGGTTCTGGCCAGCGCTGGGGCGGCTGCAAGATGGTGCTGGGGCGGCTAGACAGTAGAGGACACAACTTCAACCCTTTCTTCACTTCTTCCTTCGATTCCTTCACTCCTTCTTCACTCCAACACCATACATACAGAAACATACATATATATACATCAACACAAGCCAATCAAGGCTGGACAAGATCCTACCGAAGGAATCTAAGCTAGACTAGGGAAAGAGAGGAAAAAATGAAAGAAAGAAGAAAGATAGGAAGGAAACCATGGGAGCTTACCAAGATGAGCTCTCCAGAAGATCCACACAACACCACAACAACCTCAAGTTGGCTCACAAGGTACAACAACAACCATCATCAACAATCAGCAAGCAAAGCCCTCCAAGACTATCGTAAACTCAACCAAACTTCAAGAAGATCAAAGATGATCCAAGGAGAGATGAGAAGAGAAGAAGAACGTAGGGAGAGAGATGAAGCTAAAGATTATGAACCCTCATCAGAAGGAAAGAGATGAAGATTATAAAGGGATGAAAAGGTAAAGCACGGGTCAAAGGGTCAACAAAATCGGTTGCAGTCACACAGAGCCACAGGGGCGGACCCTGTGAGGTGCAGGTGCGGCCCAAGCAAACCGCAGGGGCGGCCACTGGGTCAGGCAGGGGCGGTTTAGGCAGAATCCAGGTCCTCAGCTCACACTCTCAACAACTTAGCAACTAGGCTCTTACAATGCTCCCTTGATTTCAATATATGTCTCGGAGTATATACATTTCAATCTAGGCACGAGCTCTTCAAAATTCTTGAGGTTCAATGATTTCGTAAATTAGCAAGATTGTCACTGGATGCATTTGTTGAAAACCAACTTCCCCGGTTTTCTCTAGCTCACGGGTGGAGAAGAACTTTGGCAATATGTGTTCTGTACGATCTCCCTTGATATGCTCTTTCTTCATTTGAGCAATGTATGTTGAATTCATACAATATGGTTGGATCTTTAGTGATAGGTTTTATTCCGCACTCCTTTTGTATGAACTTGATCATTGATCGTAGGGACACACATTCTCTTACAATCTCATATAAAGCGATCAACTCCGCGTGATTTGAAGAAGTGGTGAGAATGGTTTGTTTTGTTAACCTCCATGAAATTTTTATGCCTTTATATATGAACACATATCCATTTTGAGGTTTGACCTTGTGTAGGTCGGACAATATCTTGCATCTACATATTCAACCGAGTGGCATCTCCTTTGCTATGATAAAATAGTCTAAGGTCATGTGCACCTCGAAGGTAATGGAATATGTGTTTGATGACATTCCAATTTGTAGAATCTCTTTAGAATCTTCTCCGTGTAGTTAAATTGATGGATGGAGATCTCATCCCTTAAGTGCTTAATTTGTAGGCCAAGATAAAACTTGTTTTTTCCGAGATCTTTCATCTCGAATTCTTTCATCAAATAATTTGCGAATTCTTCAAGCTCAATGGAATTACAACGATATTCAAATCGTCAACATAAATTGTGACTAAAGCAAATCCACTTTTGGATCGCTTATAACCCTTTTTTGAGAAGATATTCACTATGACAGTTGTACCACATTCATCCTGATTGGTTTAATCCACACAAGGACCTTCTCAGTTTTATAGAAAATATTTCTCGTGGTTTCGAGGATTTAGCCTCAATTAATTTTAATCCTCGTGGGACTTTCACGTAGATGTTGGTATCAAGTGACATGTATAAATATGCAATCACGACATCCATAAGGCGCATCTTTAGTTTTTCAAAAACAGTCATACCAATTAGGAATCTAAATGTGGTTGCATCAATTACTGGAGAATATGTTTCATCGCAATCGATTCTTAGAATTTGAGAAAAACCTTGAGCTACAAGTAGGCATGTTCATATCCGTGCCCGGGCTTTATAAAATATTGTGTCCCGTTTTGCCGGACCCGAGCCAGGCTCGGCCCGGATACCGGGCATTGGATGGGTGCCATACTCGTCCGGGCTGGTGGGCTGGGCTCAAGGGTACCCGTTTTTCAAATTTAAAAAATGTTTTTAATTTGATTTTTTTTAAAAATAAATTATATTTAAGATATTTTATGTAAAATATATTAAATTTATTATAACTATAATATATATTTTATATTGATGTAACACCCAAAAATTTTAATTCCGGCTATTTTTGAGACAAACCGGAATTAACCGATTTGGATTTTTTCGTCATTTTATGTGACACCGAACTCTTTGATATTTTTGTTATTTTATGTGAGGACTTGACTCACATAAAATATGCAGAATCGATCTATCTCTTCTTATCCATAAATAGAGTTATATCTTTTAAGTTAAACCATTCGGGCCCATTAAGCATGCCTTTCGGGCTCATTATGAAGCTGAGTTTTGGCCTTTGAAACCCTACCATCTAAGAGAAGAAGCAACTCACGTTACTTCTCAGCTCTCCTTCCCATCCGTTGTTTCCCTTCGTAACCCTAACCGCTATTTCTTGCTGCTACCTTGCTTCACGCTGGCGGCCGCTCTCCTCTCTCTCGTCCCTTCCATCGAATCCCTCCCTTTCACGCTACAATAGTTGTCGACGCCGGCCTTTTGACACCAGCAGAAATCGTAGAAGGTAGCCAACGATCTCCTCTTTCCAACACAACCAACAAGTTTACGCCTTCCTTTCCTTGCTCTCTCTTGGCCTCGAGAACGAGAAGGTGCAAGATCTGCTTCTGTTGGATGTCACTCCACTCTCCCTTGGTCGGACCCTTAGCAACGAAACTAGACAGTAGATCGAGGCTCATCTCGAGCAACACTCGTGAACAGGCCGCAGTCGAGCATGTTTCTGCGCCTAGATAGCGCGGGTGTGCCGGAGGACAGCCGCATGGGCGGCGTTCAAGAGCCGATGGTGCGGTGGATTGGAGCCGCTAGTGTGGCAGTGATAGGAGGTCACATCTTCTTGCTTCTTCCTCGTGCACGGGAGCCATAGTCTCGATCGTTGGTAAGGGTTTCACCTCTTCTCTGCGTTACCCTCTTTGTGTATGTGTTGATGAGATTACCCATGTATGTCTTTAGACCCTCCATAGCATCCATGGAAGATGACTAGAAGAGCTGTTACGTTTATGAGTTTTTGGAAGTGACGAACAGTCAACTTCGGGCCCAGATTTGGGTAAGTTAGGCTCCTTATTTGTTGCTGATTTTCGGATATGTTATAGTTGATATTACATCGTATAACAAACAGAAATATGAGGGTATTCCGAGTTATTGTTTAGGAGATATGGTTCTCCAAAGTTTATTCCTCATGTAGTTTTTAAGATATGCTGAAATATTCCAAGTGTTGAGAAAAACTGCTTGTGATGCAGTTTTGTGAGATAGATTTGGATGGGTTATTGACCTCTTTTGGACTTGAACTTTGGATATGTTTTTATGGATATGCATAGTAGCATGTGGTAAAAGTTCAGAGCAATCCGTTGGTTTAATCCAGATTTGTGATGTTCCGAAGTCGGATATTAGTGTAGTTTAGTTTTAGAAGAGTTGTGTTATGTTTAAGTGTGTAATCTTGGAGATGGTTTGGGGATTGTGTATCTTTATGATTTATATCATATTTAGTCTTGATTAAGCATGGGTATAGGTGTATCGGTATGTTTGGGATTTAGTAGCAATATGTTAGTTGAGCCTTAGTAGAAGATAGTAAGTTTGAAAGATAGTTATCTTTCAAACTCATTAGATCCTTCCTCCGGAGAGTTAGATATCTAGGTTGGGTCTCCGGTAGAAGTTCTTGAGATCTCAGGGAAACTTTAGAATTTTTGGATCCTAGGGGTAAAACCGTATTTTCTTAGAAAAGAGTTGGTCTACTGCCGTTTCTCGGTGATCTAATTGTTGACCTAGAAGTTGCGACTTCTAGAGGTCGGATAGTATATTGATATGAGCTTTATGTTATGATCAAGCAGTTGAGATATTACTTAGCGGGATCGAGTGCTTTGGTTGACAGGACGTGACTGGTTCAGGTAAGTCCTTTGGACTTACTTAGTTACAATCTTATATTGGCTGAATGACATGAGTGGTGTTTGCGTTACATGTTTGATATTGTGATGTGGCTTAGGTATATATTTATCTACCGACCTATTTATTGGCCCACGGGTAACGGGCGGTGATTACTTGTCTAGTTCTCCCGAGGGAGTCTAGGAGGTGCTTCGTGATTGGGCTAGATTTGAATATACTGGGATGGTACCGGTCCAATCCACATGGTATACGCGTTGGTGCGCTGATCCACTCTAGTTGAATAATGTCCGAAGGAGAGAGTCCGTGACTTCTCGTATCACACTTATAATTGAACAAAGTGAATGACCTAATGAAGATATAATAATCGGATTTTTGTGATATCATGCTATGTGTTTACATGTTGCTTTTGTAACACCCCAAGTTCTGGAAACTCGAAGCGTTACGGGCTAGGACCTCACAATGGGTCTCGACCCTCAGAATAGCAATGACACAATGGATCTTACAACAAGGAACAGACAAATGAAAAACCAATAGTTAATATAAAAATCAAAGGTTTAAACAAAGAAAAGCGTAAAACTCTCGCAGCCGAGTTCAAAACAAGTGCAACAACTGAAATATAAACCCGATCCCGTCCTATAATGTACGGGAACCCCGACTGACCATACCATCCGGATCACTCAGCAGCATTCTGAACCTGTGGAACATCTACAACATCGGTATAAACCGTTAGCTAACATTCTAGATATCAGAAAGACACAAAAACACATAAGGTAAAGTAAACAAATAAACATGCTCACACTCAGCCGGTTATTATCTTTTATTACGTTATCCAATTACTAATTCAACTTATGGTTGTTACATGAGAATCGCTACGAACTCGCCCCTCTCCCCTTTCACCAACAGGAATAAAACGTATGCATCCTTCTGTCACCTACTGGACTGGTCGCAAGAGCACATTCCAGTTTCTGCATTCTGAACTGGACAAGCGGTAACCGCCCGGTTATAATACACTTGGGCCAATTACGATATAACAAGGTGATTCCTATTCTGGTTATCAGTTATAACAATACAACAACACAAACAAGTCAAAACAATCAAACTAATAATACAAAATGAAGCTAACTAAGTCCAAGGGACTTACCTCACTAGAAGGTAACTCCAAGCTCAGCAAACACTCAGATTCCAGGAAAGAAGAACAGAAAGCCTGCTCAACAAAACATCACGAATCGGGAACGAAACTAGGTTATGACCTTCTGATCGGAGATATGATACCCCCGATAGAGAGAGAGAAATATACCTCGGCTTATGGGTCCGAGAGGAATTGGGATTTTGCAAGTTTTGGGACGAAACTTGTTTTTAGGGGGGTGAGATGTAAGAGCCTAGTTGCTGAGTTACCGAGAGTGTGACTAGAGGTATTTCTATGGTCGTCTGTACCCTATCAAAATATAATCCCGACTTAGCACTAAAACAAGTATAGTGGTTAAGTAAGGGTCGAACCCAAGAGAGTTAAGGTATTTTTATTAAATGCGATTATTGATTATAAGAACAAGTAACAAGGGGGGGGGGGTTGGTTGAATTGATGCACACAAAAACTTATGAAAATGAATAACGCAGCAAGTAACACAATAATGGATGAATCTACACTAGGTTGATTCTTAGCATGCAATTGCTACTTTGGTGAGTTCCTTTTATAAGTTTTCAAGTAATCTCCCGTCTTGATCATATATATGTATTGAGTCAACCGGCATCAACACAACTTAACAGGCTAGTGTTCCGTAAACCTAGAAGAATAATTAACAAGTTAGCTTTCAAATAAAGACTAAGGGATATAAAGAATAGATTAAAACCGTTAACCTTATCTTTATATTTGTGTTTCTTTTCTTTAAGTAATTACAACCCGTTATTACTTAAAGTTTACTACTAGATTAAAGACCTGAACCCGGAATCTATTAATCCTAGTTCTTTGCATGCACTTTAGGACCTAAGGTGATCAATCTCAAGTAATAGTAAAACATGCAATTAGACAATGGAGATCAAGCAAACACAAAGCATTACTGAATGAAAACTTATATTAAAGAAAACTTACAACCAAACAATGCAGCTTCAAATCAACCCAATGTAGCAAGGGAGTTAGCAACTCATTACAATGGAAATGATGAGAAAATTGGATTCTAAGTGGATAATGATGGATGATAAGTCGATTTTGATTTATCAATCAACCAAGGCCTATTTATACTACAAAAAACACTAAATAGGAGTAAATGGCCGGCCCAAAACAGCCACCTTTAATGCAATAAATGTGGTGTAAACAGCCGGAGTAAAGCTTCTGTCATTGAACCGCAGGGGCGGCCTTCAGCTCCGCAGGGGCGGTGAAGGCAAAAACGCTTGATCTTCTTCATGGCCGCAGGGGAGGCTAGGCAATTCCGCAAGGGCGGATATTTAATGCTCTTCAAACGTCCGACTCTTCAACTTTCTTCCGTTTCCGATGCCAAGCCGCCGGAGCGTCCCAGTGTCGACGCAGGGGCAGTGACACATACTCTTCGTCTTCCAGCTCCCAGGTTGAGGTGTAGGCAGAGGCGCAGGGGGAGGCGCATGGGCGTTGGTCTTCGTTTCTTCAGGGCAAGTCACCGCAGGGGCGCCAGGGGTTGACGCAGGTGTTGTGACAGTCTTCGTGACTGGCGCTGGCGAAGGCGTAGGGAGCGCTCCGGAGTAAGGTGTCACCCGCAGGGGCGGTGACAAGGCTCCACGAGGGCGGTGAAGCAACATAAGTTTTGCTTCGTGAACAAACTTCACTCCTAAGTGCTTATAACTCCTTCCTTAGCTTCTTTTAGTCTTCTTCTTCTGGACCAAGGAGTTAGTAGCATAAACCGACACAAATGCAATAAAAAGACTCTAAAAACTATCCTAAATGATAGTGATTCCATCACCTATCAAACTCCCCCATACTTAGACCTTTTACTCGTCCCAAGTAAAACAAATGATAGCAACTAGACTCAATGGCCTCAGGAAGCATGGGCAAGCAACAAAGACAATGAAAACAAAAGAAAAGCCAAGAAAGAAAGAAGGAAAAGAGAGGAAATGTGAGAAAAAGGTGAGTAGACTACCATCCTTATTGCTCCAAGAGTGGCCTACCCGGACAACCTCCTTATGACTCCCCTTCTTATGTCGCCAAACGTCGGAAGGGAAACCTACACTCGATGTCGCTCATTTTGCCAAGGTGCCCTTTCGGGTTTTCACCTTGCCACTCTTCTTCTTTTCTTTGATGTTCTCACTTTAGTCTCACATCCCTCAAGTCCAATTTTGCACCAACCTAAGGTTGGTCGGACTACCTTCTTTCTTGCCTAAACCGCCCTTTCGGGTTTTCGGTTTATCCAAGGATTTTTCATGCTTTTTTTTTCATTTTCTTTGGCTTTTTCATTTTTTATATATATGAATTTCAAATGGATTACAATTCATAAGACTTGATGAAAGACAACTCAAAACAACTCAAAACAAAATGTACATGCAATGATATGTCCCTCCCCCATACTTGAAGTACACTTTGCCCTCAAAGTGGAAATGAAGCAAAGATAAATGTGGGAAAGGGAAAGAGAATGATACCACTAGTGGGATGATCCTGCTGGACCATCCGGACCCTCCTCTGGTGGGTATGGAAAGTGGCTGAAAAGTGCTCCTGCCGGCGGTAGATGTCCTCAATGCGGGTCTGCTGAGCCTCCATCCGACGACCAAAAGAGGTCTCAAAGTTGGCTTGCCAAGCCAGCTGCTACTGGGCCGCCTACCAAGCCTCCTGCCTCTAGTCGAAGTGGGAGGTCATGGAGGCGGCAAAGCTCGTCTGCCAGCTCTGCTGCTGCTCCAACATGGTCCTCTGGTAGTCGGACTGCCATGTCTGGTGCTGGGTGGTCATAGCCGCTATCTGAGCTTGAAGGCTTGCAAGGGCCGGATCCTCCTTTGGTGCCGCAGTGGGCATCTCCTCGTCGTCGGGGATGGGCATGTGCTCCTCCTGATGAGCCCGGCTAGAGCTAGCAGCATGCCTCTCCACAATGGCCACTAGCAGCCTCCTCGGTACGAAGGGATCTGCCGGAATGTAGAGCTCGGAGAGCTCATCCCCGAATGGTAAAGGCCGAGGGAGGTAAGTGAGGTGGCTCCCATCTGCAAGGGAGATCCAAAATAGGTTCTCCCCGTCCTGTCGGAGGACCTTGCACCTCTTGAGCATCCCCTCAATGTAAAGGGGCGCCTCCAGCCCGTCCTCTAGCTTGGACAGATCCATAACCTATGAGGCAATCAAGGAGATCACCCCACCGCCGACAATGTCCCTTGGCTCGTTCCTCCTAATCTGCTTCAAAGCGGCAAGGAAGAGGGACGGCCAATCCATCACCTTCTCGCTCATCGGAAGGCAGGAGTATAGTAGTGGGAGGTCCTTGAGGGCGACCTTGTTCTCCTCTTTGTGTCCACAAAAGACACTCATGAGGATCTTGGAGAGTAGCCTCAAGCAAGGGTGAGTGAGTTTGTTGGAGTACTCACCCCTTGCATGGAACTCTGACCCGGTAGCTGCTTGCCAAAACTCACACAGGTTCGGGGCCGGGACTGGCTCCCACCAGTTCTTGGAGGGGTTGAGAGTCACCCCGAAAGCCTCCTGTAGCTAGTGGTAATCAAGTGTATATTTGGTCTTGTTGAACTTGAAAGTGATTCTAATACACACATGATCCTCCTTCTCCATGGTGAAGGTGGAGATGAACTGTTTGCTAAGCTTGGGATACGTTGGAGCGCTCCTTTGTAGGAAGTCTCCGAGCCCGGCATTGGCCAGAAATGACTGCATGCTCTCCAGCATGCCTAGCTTCTCCAATGTAGGAACGTGCGAAAATCGAGTTGCAAACACAACTCGATCCTGTACGATCCTATACCTCTCCTTCTCAGCCTCGGACATCTTGTATTTCCTTTGTGGCTCCATTCTAGTGTTTGATTTAGCAAAGGAATTAGCAAATTACAAAAACAGGAAAGAAGGACGAACCCTCTGTTGTGTTTTCCACAGGGGCGGCTGAAGAGGCGCAGGGGCGGTGAGGCGCAACTACGGCAACTTGCAGGCGCAGGGGCGGGAGAAGTGCAGAGGGCGATTCTGGTTTCCTGCGAGGGTGGTTGTTCGCCACTTAGCGTGCGTGCAAATAAGTCTTAAATTTATAAAACTAGAAATCAAGCAAGCGAACCCGCAGTGTACGGATCGACGTAGTTAAGCAAGAATTCCAGAGTATCGAACACAGGGATTTGGGGGGTTAAATCCAGTTATAGATCGTCAAGCAAGTAAATGTATGAGCTTTGCAAATATTGGGAAAACAACAACCCTAAAGATCCAGGTATCTAATTGTGGCAATCGATTCAAGATATACTAAAGAACTAAGGACAGAGTTAAGAGTTGCAAAGGTATGCTAATGCAAAGCAATGTACGGTGAAGTTCCAAGGATTTATATGACTTATCTAGAAATACTCTCTATAAAGGTTGTTGAGGCTTCAGTATAGAAAGGATCTAAAGACAAGAATTAATCTCAAATACCCAAACTTGTAACCCAAGGATCAAGACTAACTAAACCGATTAAGGTTGTGACACTCGAAATCGAAGTAGAGGTTGTTGAGGCTTCACTACTACCTAGAAAAGGCAAGCCAAGACTAAGTTAAAGCAAATCTTTAACTTTGGATTAAAGTAAAGCAAGGTTCGTAAATCAACACAAATTACGGGTGGATCTTGAGTTCCACGGCCGTGGAATCTCAAGAACAGGCCGTGATTCTGGTCGTCAGCGAAATCTCTCTAACTCTCAGGGTCCAATCTGTTTACGATCGATCTATCATCATCTAAGCCACAACTATCAACCCTTCACCTTAGAATTGCTAAAGGGTTTTAGCCAACAACAGTCATTATGATATCAAATTCAAGATTTAGAAGAATGAAAGATGAAAACCTTCGAAAACCTTCAATAAACTTCAAATCAATCTCAAATCCACAAACAAAGGTAATGATGTATATCGAATTTAGAATAACACAAACAAATCATAATCCTTGATAAGAACGAAGAACGGGATGTCAATCCGTCTTCTAATCAAACCTAAGGACAAAGTGCAACTTCCAAATCTTCAAGCCTTTGCAAATCTCCGTTGCAAAATGGCAATCTCCGCACGTCCAACTGAAACCCTGGGCACGTGCTAGCAGGCGTAAGCGAAGGTGCCGAAATCTCCCTCCTTCAGTCCTTTTATAGCGAAAGATAGAATAAGTGTCCGGCCCATGTATGTAGACAATGTGTCTATATTTTATTCGTCAAAAGATTGCCTAAATCACGGTTATATGGAATTCCACGCCCGTGGTTTAGAGCGTGGAATTGGATTACGGTTCTTCACAACTTCCACGACCGTACTTTATACCGTGTAACTCTTTGGAATGCTCCACGCTCATGTTGCCAAGTTCCACGGCCGTGGTTTAGAGCGTGGACTCCATTACGGCCGTATTTTAGAGCGTGGAAGCATAGGTTGCTCGTAATTCCCTTTGTTTTGTGCCATTCTTCATCCTAGCATCTTCCTTAGCTTCTTTGTGGTGTCCTCAATCCTTGGATGTGCTCAATCCATCTCCATCCTCTCTTAATTCATTCGGTTTTAGCTCTTATTTGCCTACAATCAACACAAAGCTTATGTAGACCTCTATATCGATAATATAGATAAACTAGCTCACAATTGCTTCAATGCTTTATCAATGAACACTAATATGGATGAAATACATCTAGAAAACATGCCTAAAATATCACAATACTTCATGCTAACAAAATACCCCATACTTGCCACTTGCTTGTCCCCAAGCAAGGTCTTTCAAAAGCTTTAAAACTCAAGTTAGGATGAAATATGGATGCACTCTCAAAAACAAAACGTCTTTTAGATGAATGTGCTTCCTAGTCAATAGATCATTCTCAAACCTTGCTTCATTCGTTCATAAGACTCTCATATACATAACCAAAGAGTAAAGAGTAAAGAAAACTCATGAATTGATCAAACTTCCATGTAAAATCATAACCTTCAAACATTATCAAAATCAATCATAAGAAACTTCAATTTAGATCACCAAATCATATAGCATTCTCTTGATCTCAAGGACTTTCAAGTAAGGTCTAGAATGTAGAAGGGGAGAGGAAATTATATGGAATGAGGTGCATGAATCCGGGAAAGTGGATAACCAACTCTTTTCTTTTTCTCTTGAGGTTTGCAACATTTTCAACTTAGAGCTTTGCTCTCTTCTTTTCACATTATTTTTCGACTTTACTTTTGGAGTTATGGACAGAGGTGCACAAAAACCGAAGCCTAGGAGATTGGCGGTTCTCAATTTTGCGAGATGCCTCAAACCCTTGATGCACATACCATAATCCGCTAGGAATATCGCTCAATCCGACTTTGGCAAGACACAAACACCCGGCTATGTGAATGGTGCCGAGTTACTCATCGTCATGATTGACTTCCCCAAACCTATAAGTTCTTTCTATTCTTTGAATGCAAAATTTTGCTTTCATGGCCCTCCCACATTAAACATGCCAAATATCAACTCCTCCAAATTCCCGGATAGGTAAAGGAGGCCATTATTTCATTGAGGGGCTAAATGATCAAAGAAAGAAGAAAGAAAATCGAATTGCCTTAATCATTTCAATAAGAAGTATAAGAACTCATCATGTGATTTCAACCTTGATTTCTCAATATGATTTAGGTAACATTCTTCACATTATGAAACTTGCAAAAGAGAAATAACTAACTCATTCAATTTCTTTTCAATTTACTATTTGTGTAAGCATACAATTGTCATCAAAACTCAATTCACAAGTAGTGATTATCATAGAAGTCATCTCTATCCTTAGAAGCACAAAATTTTCAAAATTTTTCAATTTTTATGGGTTTTTCAAAAGCTTTTTCATGCAATGCGATAATGCAACATGTAACAATGGAATGAAACATGCAAGGTGTTCTCAATCAAAGCAAGCAAAGTGAGTAGAGTTATTACAAACGAATAGTCACACCCCACCCCATACTTGAGACAAACATTGTCCCTAATGTTCAAAAAGAAATAAAGAAAAGAAAGAAAGAAAAAGAACTCACAAGACGGTGGTGGAGTGGCTAAGGCGGTGGATCATCATCATCCTCACTGGGGTGCCGGTGGTGGTGGAAACGGGAAGAAGTCGGGATCATAGTTCCGCCAAAACTGCTGGCGGTAAATATCTCGCATCATGCGGTCATGCGCATCGGCTCGTGCATCCCTAGCATCTGCGCGGATCTCCAAGGCTTCGACCCTGCTGGAAAGGTCGGTGGCCCAATCCGGTAGCTGCTCGTACCATCCCGGCGGCTGGCTATACCATGCTGGTGCATCTAACGGTGCTGGTGCAGGTGGTGGCTGGGCATGCCAAGATGGTGGAGCTCCCATCCAATCCGGCTGCGTGCTATACCATACAGGAGGATCCTCCATCCATGTCGGTCTCTCGCTCACACTAGCACGGCGAGAGGAAGAACCAGAAGCTCTAGCGGGACGGGGAAAGTGTCTAGGAAGGTCGGGAACTGCGTCCGGCTGATCCAGGAAAGGTACCAAAATCATGCTCCTCACCTCCTCCCTCAAACTCATCATCCCCTCTCATCTCCTCCTCGTCTACAACCGGTGGCTCAGGGGGAACGTAAGGAGGGGCTACTAGTCTGTTCGCATGCATGGCAGCGAACGTCTCCTTCTAGTTATGGCGTCCGGCCATAATGGAATACTCGGGGATCCATGCTACTCCTCTACCTCCTCTGTCGTCCCAAGTCATGGCAGCTGTAGGTGGACCTCTATGTCTAGGAAAGATAATGCCTCTAGTCATGAGGCTCTGAAATCCTAGAGGTCTAGCAGCTATCCTAGTGCATGCAGAAAAGTCGATCCCCAGCTCCCTAGCAATGTGGGTGACCATCCCACCATATCCTATATTGCCAGCCCTCTTGTTCTTTAGCTTACTCATAGTAGAAGCTAAGAGGGTGGCACAGTCAGCCTGCCTGCCGTGCAACATGCAATACAACAAATAAAGCTCATCCGTCTTGATCTTCTGAGGTGTCTCCGTCCTAGGAAAGAGACACTCAGAAAGCACCCGGTGAGCAATCTTCAAGGCTAAGTGATAAATCAACTTAGCCTTGGTATCAGCTGGTTGCCAGCGGTCCTCGCTGGCGTATACCATAGCTATGTCCTCCCAAAAATCCTTGGCGTACACGCCACTAGGTAATCGACCATTGAAGGTCTCATGGAACCCAAAGAAGGTCCCGAACTCAGCAATCGAGAACTCGTAGTTCTCCTCCATCAGCCTAAATGACACTGTACGGTCTACATGACTATGCTCGAAGGAGATCACAAACTCCCTAGTGATCTCCTCATATGCATCCTCTCGAATAGCGGAGAAGATGATCAACCCAGCTCTATCTAATAACCAAGTAATGTCGTTAACCACATTTAGTGGCTCTAGCGCCTCAAGCAACAAATACCTAGGTCCTATGACCGCTTGCTTCTCGATCCTTTTTAAGGCATCGAGGTAATCCTTGTGGATTCTAGGAATTCTAGGTGGTGGGGGTGATGGTGGTTCACTAGGAGGTGCTTGAGAAGACGAGGGACCATCACCCTTCCTTTTCTTGTTCCTATTCGACATTCTTCTAACAAAATCCATCACTGTTCAAAACCACGGTCTGTTCTTCAGAAACCACGGCCGTGGAATGTCCAGAGACCGTGATTCGGTTCGAAATTTCTCAAAACTCAGCAGATTGACACCAAATTCAACAACAAGCATCCCTAGACTAATTCCAATCCAATTTCAATCAGTTCTCCTAAAATTTCTTGCAAAAATTGAGGCAAATCGACAAAGTAAGAGAAGAGGTGAAAAACCTAGGTTTTCGGATTTTAAAATCCGAATTCTGCCTTCTCCGGTGATTTGCCGCTCGAATCGTTGCTTGGATCTTGTAGGTGATTGGATTTGCTTCAGTTTTGGTCAAAGAATTGTTCGAAACGGTTAACGAACGAGAATTTGGGAGAGGGGGAAGACAATCGGCGATTTGGGGCGTGGTTTTGGGTGGTGTTGGTTGTGTTTGTGAAGAAGCGTGGCTTTTATAGTGGCCGTAAATATTTTTGAAATTTACGGTCACTCGGGGGTTTCCACGGCCGTGGAAATGTACGGAACCGTGGTTTTGGCAATTTTTCTCAGACTTTTACAAATTACGGTCACTGTAGCTGTCACGGCCGTGGTTTTGGCCGTGAAACTCTCTGTAATGTGCCAAAGTCCAAGTTTCGTCAATTTTCTTCAAACCTTTCCTTCTCCCTTTCTCTTCCACTGATCCTACATCCAAAAACATGAACATACCGGAAGGTATCGAAGGCAAAACAAAACAAAAACGTCTAAACTATTCTAATCTATGAATCAAAAACAAAAACGTAAGTACAATACCTTGGGTTGCCTCCGAAGAACCGCTTGTTTAAGGTCTGTAGCTAGACCATATTCGCACTTATTCGAGTGCGGTGGGCGCGAACTCTTCAGCTTGGAGTTCCGGTGAATACTTCTTGAGTCGTTGACCGTTCACCTTAAAGCTTCCGCCCTTTTCACCCCATACTTCAACTGCACCATGGGGAAAAACACGTTTGATTAGATAAAGTCCAGTCCAACGAGATTTAAGCTTACATGGAAAGAGACGAAGCCTTGAATTGAAGAGGAGAACTTGATCTCCTTCTTTGAGGTCCTTTGGGATGATATGCTTATCATGCCAACGCTTCGCTCTTTCTTTATAGATCTTGGCGTTTTCGTAGGCGTTCAAGCGAAGTTCTTCAAGCTCATTGAGGTCCAATAGACGCTTCTCTCCCGCTTCCTTCATGCTGAAGTTTAACCACTTTATTGCCCAATACGCCTTGTGCTCCAACTCTACCGGTAAGTGACAAGACTTCCCATACACAAGGTTATATGGTGTTGTTCCGATGGGAGTCTTATATGTAGTCCGGTACGCCCATAATGCGTCATCTAGCTTCAAAGACCAATCCTTCCTAGTCCTTGAAACCGTCTTCTCTTGGATCCCTTTAATTTCCCTGTTTGAGATCTCCACTTGTCCACTAGTTTGCGGATGATAAGGGGTGGCGATCTTGTGAGTCACCCCATACTTAGCTAAAAGAGCTTCGAAATGTCGGGCAATGAAGTGAGAACCTCCATCACTAATGATAGTCCGTGGTGTCCCAAATCGTGGGAAGATGGTCTTGTTAAAGAACTTAACCACTACCATGGCATCATTGATGGGAGAGGCAATTGCTTCAACCCATCTCGAAACATAATCCACCGCTAAAAGTATGTATTGGTTTCCACAAGATGATGGGAAAGGTCCCATGAAGTCTACTCCCCAAACGTCAAAGATCTCCACCTCTTGGATGTTGTTAAGAGGCATCTCGTTCCTCCTAGATATGTTCCATGTTCTTTGACAAGCATCGCAGCAGGAAACAAAGGTTTGCACATCTTTAAACAAAGTAGGCCAAAAGAATCCAGATTGCAATACCTTAGCGCTAGTCTTGTTCGAACTAGCGTGTCCTCCACAAGGTAGTGAATGACAATGACGGATGACACTTTGCATCTCATCTTCCGGTACACATCGCTGAATGATGCCGTCTGGACCTCTCTTAAAGAGGAGAGGTTCGTTCCAAAAGTATTCCCGAACATCCTTAAAGAACTTCTTTCTTTGTGCGTAGGACAATCCGGGTGGTAATTCCTGGCAAACCAAATAGTTAACAAAATCAGCAAACCATAGTTCGTTACCTTTTGTGATCACGTCGATGCACTCCTCTATGATATGTAAATGCTCGTCCGGAAAGGAGTCATCTATAGGTAGATGGTCGTCTTCTAAATGTGGTAGACGACTCAAATGATCTGCAATAGAATTTTCCGAACCCTTCTTGTCACGGATCTCTAGATCGAATTCTTGTAGGAGAAGAATCCATCTAATCAGCCTTGATTTCGCATCCTTCTTCGCAAGCAAATACCGGATCACAGCATGATCCGTGTACACAATCACCTTAGCACCTACAAGATAAGAGCGAAACTTTTCAAATGCATATACAATCGCTAAAAATTCCTTTTCGGTAGTGGCGTAGTTGAGATGCGCTTCATCTAGCGTCTTGCTAGCGTAGTAAATGGCATGGGTTCGTCCTTCCTTTCTTTGCCCAAGCACAGCTCTTATGGCTACGTCACTTGCGTCACACATAACCTCAAAGGGAAGATTCCAATCCGGAGGTTGGATAATCGGGGCTGAGATTAGAGCTCCCCGAATCATATTAAACGCATCTAAGCATTCTTGCGAGAAATCAAAAACTGCATCCTTCATTAATAAATTAGTGAGCGGTTTTGATATCTTGGAAAAAATCCTTTATGAAACGCCTATAAAATCCAGCATGTCCTAGAAAACTTCTTATCCCTTTCACCGAAGTTGGGGGAGGAAGCTTTTCTATTGTCTCTATCTTATCCTTATCCACCTTAATCCCTATACTAGAGATTAAGTGTCCTAATACAATGCCCTCTTTCACCATAAATTGACACTTCTCCCAATTAAGAACTAGGTTAGTGTCTTCACACCTTTGTAACACAAGAGCAAGGTTAGAAAGACAATTATCAAAAGAAGAACCATAAACGGAGAAACCATCCATAAAGACCTCCATGATCTCCTCTATGTACTCCGAAAAGATAGCCATCATGCATCTTTGAAAGGTGGCTGGGGCATTGCAAAGCCCAAACGGCATCCTCCTATACGCAAACGTTCCCCACGGACACGTGAATGTGGTCTTCTCTTGATCGTCCGGATGTATCGGGATCTGAAAGAAACCACTATAACCGTCAAGATAGCAAAATTGTGAGTGTTGTGCTAACCTCTCAAGCATTTGATCGATGAAGGGTAGTGGGAAGTGATCCTTCCTCGTTGTGTTGTTTAGCTTCCGGTAATCTATGCACATCCTCCATCCGGTTACGGTTCGTGTGGGAATGAGTTCATTGTTTTTATTGGTGATGACCGTCATTCCTCCCTTCTTTGGAACCACCTGTACGGGACTCACCCACTTGCTATCGGAGATAGGGTAGATGATACCTGCATCAAGTAGTTTAAGAATTTCCTTCTTGACAACCTCCTTCATGGTCGGATTTAACCGCCTTTGAGGTTGTCGTGAAGTTCTAAAGTCTTCTTCCATTAGGATCTTATGCATGCATAGTGAAGGTTTGGTTCCTACTAGATCCTCTATAGTATACCCTAGGGCTTTCCTATGTTTCTTAAGAACAACCATGAGGTTACTATGTTCATCAATACTCAAATTGGAACTAACAATTACCGAAAAGATAGAATCAGGTCCTAGAAATGCGTACCTTAGATGTGTAGGAAGTGGCTTCAATTCCATCACTATCGGAGTCTCTAATGTCTCTTGAGGAGTATCCGATGCTTCCTGAGAAGTGTCTAAGGATGTAGAAGGTGCTGGAGAAGAGTCAAGAGAAGTGGTGGAGAAGATACAATCTCCTTCAGATTCACCCAAAATTACGGCTACTCTGTTCCCTCCACGGCCATGGTTTTGGGCGTGGAAGTCAATTACGGGACCTCTGTTTGTTCCACGGCCGTGGTTTTGGCCGTGTAACTTACTGGAGTCCTCTGAATAGCTGATTACGGTCATGTTGGTAGATTCCACAACCGTGGAATAGCACGACTAACCGTGATTTCTGACGTTCTCTGACCCATCATAGAGTTTCTCATATTCTTCTTTATACACTTCTTTTTGCTTTTCTAAAGCTTCTACTTCCTCATTACATTCCTCTTCTTCCCCTACATCCATAATGCTCATAGAAATAACTTTTTGTAAGGGGTCTTTGAAGAGAATCGAACTTACCTCTTCTCTAGATAGCTCTTCGTCATGGATGTTGAATATATCCTCATCGAAAACTGGTTCCTTCACTAAAGTGGAGAGGACGAACTCTACCTTTTCTTCTTCTATGTCGAAGGCGAGTCTAGCATTCTTACAATCAACTATGCAACCGGATGTTGCAAGAAACGGTCTTCCGAGTATGATCGGGACCGGACTATCTGCAGGAATGTCAAGCACAACAAAGTCTATAGGAACATAGAACTTATCAAGCTTGACCGGGATGTCTTCAACTATACCGACGGGACGAGTTATAGATCGATCCGCCATGTACAACGTCATCTTCACCGGTTTAGGTTCGCCTAAACCGATCTTCCTGCATAAGGCAAGCGGAATGATGCTCACGCTCGCTCCTAAATCACATAATGCATCATATGTGACATCTCCCACTCCTATGGGAATACAAAATGACCCCGGATCCTTCAACTTTGGGGGCATCTTCTCCTTCATTGTCTTGATGAGATCCGATGAATCCGAACTCATCTTCACCTCTCCAAAATCCTCTAATTTTCTTTTGTTAGAGAGGATCTCCTTTAGGAACTTTCCATAAGCTGGCATACCTACAATTGCATCAATGAAAGGTATATTAATATGTAGTTTGCTCATGAGTTCAATAAACTTACCGAATTGCTTGTCTAGACGCGCTCTTGCTCTAGATTGCGGGAATGGTAGGGGAGGTTTGAAAGCTGGAGGAGGAACGTAGACATCTTCCTTCTCCTTCCCCTTTTCTTTCTCCTTTTCGGCTGGAACTTCTACAAACTTAGGCCGCGGGTCGGTAGTTATTACTCCGCTCCTAGTTGTAATTGCCATCACCCTTCCCTCTGGGTTATCCTCCGTCTTTCCTGGAAGTTTTCCTTGATTCCTAGGAACTTCCTCCGCATGGCTAAACATTTGGTTCTCTAAAACCTTTTGGGCTTTATCGACCTTAGTTATGTGATCATCAACCTTGATGATGTGACTCTCCAATCCTTGAAGCTTGCCCAAAATTGTTTCCAACATGGGATCGGGCTTCTCTTTCCCCAAAGTACTTCCACCATTAGATGTTTGCCCCTGGCTTTTCAAAGGAGTGGAAGAAGAGAAGGGTGGAGTTAGTGAATTTCCTGAATTGGAATAAGAATTACCGGAATTTTGTTGGTTGGGACGCCAATTGTTGTTGTTTGAACCCCTATTGTTGTTCCGGTTGTTGTTGTTGTTGTTCCAATTATTCCGGTTGTTGTTCCGGCTGTTGCGGTTTGTATTCTCATTTCCGTTGTGGTTATTGTTGTTGCCCAAATAACCTACATCTTGTTCCTTTTGCTTTGGAAAGTTGGTTTTGATGGCTTCCTTCAATTCTTTAATCTCCGTATTGAGAGAAAAGATTTGAGTTTGAGCTGCTTGTGATAGCCTGGCTCCTTGTTCCACTTGATTCGCTTCTACTTTCCGGTGAGAATACTTCTCAATGAGTCACGCTTGCTTCTCAATGAAGTCCCAAGCGTCATCTTCCCTCATGTCCATGAATGTACCACATGAAAGGGATTGGAGCTTGAATTGTGTCTCCACATCCAGCCCCTTATAGTATATCTCCAATAGCGCCAATTTGGATATGCCATGATGTGGGCAATCTAATAGCAAATCCTGAAATCTTTCCCAAGATTGAAACAAACTTTCGTTAGATCTCATAGAAAATGCATTAATCTTACCTCTCAACTCCGCCGTCTTGGATGGCGGAATGAACTTAGTGAGGAATTCCGAAGAAAGATCCTCCCATGTGTCGAGTTTCCCACTTGGAAGAGCTTGATACCAAGACAATGCTTTCCCTTTCAAGGAGAAGAAGAAAGGCTTGAGTTTATAACTGTTGGTAGTTACATTCTTTGGCTTCATTGTCTCCATCATGATCTCAAAGTTTTGTAGATGTTGATGTGGAGATTCAGCGCTCGTTCCCCCAAATTGATTTTGGCGGACAATGGTAATAACTTGCGGGTTGAAGCTAAACCCTTGTGCATCATCAGTAGCAAAGTTCACACCCAAACGGCGTGGTTGCTGCGTTGGTTCCATCCTTTGGCCAAGATTTCTTGGCTCCTCATCCACACGATCGACTCTCGCACCTCCAGCTGGGGCACGACGATTGGCGGCCGCTCGTGGAACAAACGGGTTCACATTGATCGTTAGATCAATGTCCTCTAGTGGTGGCATGGAAGAGTCGCTATCCTCATTGGATGAGTTGGTTCTAACCGATCTTCCCGGTCTCCTTCTTCTCTTTTTCTTCTTGAGGTCGCTTATTTCCAGCCTCATTTGGAACATCATATCCGTTATATCTTCGATTTTTGATTGATGGCGATCCGATTCTTCCTTGCGAGTCTTCTCGCTCCATCTAAGTTGAGCTTCGGATTCCGCTAACTCCGTTTGGTAATCGCGTTCTCTTTCTTCAGCCATCTTTCTTTCCTTGAGCTTTCTCCTCAAACTCCTCTCAAGCTCTTGATCGAGAGGTAAGAGGTCTTCGTTGTTCCTAGACCTGCGCATACACTCGAAAGAGATATCAAATAACAAGGGAAGAGCTCCCAAGCTCGACAACCGATAACCGAATTCGGCCTAAACCAAATCCCCGGCAACGGCGCCAAAAACTTGTTCGCCACTTAGCGTGCATGCAAATAAGTCTTAAATTTATAAAACTAGAAATCAAGCAAGCGAACCCGCAGTGTACGGATCGACGTAGTTAAGCAAGAATTCCATAGTATCGAACACAGGGATTTGGGGGGTTAAATCCAGTTATAGATCGTCAAGCAAGTAAATGTATGAGCTTTGCAAATATTGGGAAAACGACAACCCTAAAGATCCAGGTATCTAATTGTGGCAATCGATTCAAGATATACTAAAGAACTAAGGATAGAGTTAAGAGTTGCAAAGGTATGCTAATGCAAAACAATGTACGGTGAAGTTCCAAGGCTTTATATGACTTATCTAGAAATACTCTCTATAAAGATTGTTGAGGCTTCAATATAGAAAGGATCTAAAAATAAGAATTAATCTCAAATACCCAAACTTGTAACCCAAGGATCAAGACTAACTAAACCGATTAAGGTTGTGACACTCGAAATCGAAGTAGAGGTTGTTGAGGCTTCACTTCTACCTAGAAAAGGCAAGCCAAGACTAAGTTAAAGCAAATCTTTAACTTTGGATTAAAGTAAAAGCAAGGTTCGTAAATCAACACAAATTACGGGTGGATCTTGAGTTCCACGGCCGTGGAATCTCAAGAACAGGCCGTGATTCTGGTCGTCGGCGAAATCTCTCTAACTCTCAAGGTCCAATCTGTTTACGATCGATCTATCATCATCTAAGCCACAACTATCAACCCTTCACCTTAGAATTGCTAAAGGGTTTTAGCCAACAACAGTCATTATGATATCAAATTCAAGATTTAGAAGAATGAAAGATGAAAACCTTCGAAAACCTTCAATAAACTTCAAATCAATCTCAAATCCACAAACAAAGGTAATGATGTATATCGAATTTGGAATAACTCAAACAAATCACAATCCTTGATAAGAACGAAAAACGGGATGTCAATCCGTCTTCTAATCAAACCTAAGGACAAAGCGCAACTTCCAAATCTTCAAGCCTTTGCAAATCTCCGTTGCAAAATGGCAATCTGCGCACGTCCAACTAAAACCATGGGCACGTGCTAGCAGGCGTAAGCGAAGGTGCCGAAATCTCCCTCCTTCAGTCCTTTTATAGCGAAAGATAGAATAAGTGTCCGGCCATGTATGTAGACAATGTGTCTATATTTTATTCGTCAAAAGATTGCCTAAATCATGGTTATATGGAATACCACGCCCGTGGTTTAGAGCGTGGAATTGGATTACGGTTCTTCACAACTTCCATGACCGTACTTTATACCGTGTAACGCTCTGGAATGCTCCACGCTCATGTTGCCAAGTTCCACGGCCGTGGTTTAGAGCGTGGACTCCATTACGGCCGTATTTTAGAGCGTTGAAGCATAGGTTGCTCGTAATTCCCTTTATTTTGTGCCATTCTTCATCCTAGCATCTTCCTTAGCTTCTTTGTGGTGTCCTCAATCCTTTGTTGTGCTCAATCCATCTCCATCCTCTCTTAGTTCGTCCAGTTTTAGCTCTTATTCGCCTACAATCAACATAAAGCTTATGTAGACTTCTATATCGATAATATAGATAAACTAGCTCACAATTGCTTCAATGCTTTATCAATGAACACTAATATGGATGAAATACATCTAGAAAACGTGCCTAAAATATCACAATATTTCATGCTAACAGTGGTGGTGCTGGGGCTGTTCCGGCGCTGCTTTGCTAGTGTAGGCGTCGCCGGAGGTGGGGCAGGAGTGTAGTTTTGTGGTGGGTGGTGATGAAGAGTGTAGTAAGGTGAGAGAGTTTGGAGGGAGGAAGATGGAGCTAGTTAGGATGGCGCAGGAGCGTCGCAGGGGGTTGGCTGTCGTCGGAGGTGGCGCAGGGGCATCGCAGGGGTGACTTGTGAGTGTTTGGTGGGGGCGCAAGGACGTTGCAACTTGAGAGGGGTAAAGTGCGAGGGAATGTGGTTGTGGTTGGTGAGGAGATACAGAGTGGGTGGGTGGGGTAGGTGTAGGAAATGTTTTGGGAAGTTCTATTTTTTTTCTTTTCTGGGTGAACCCGCAGGGGCGGGAGCTTGTCGCCGCGGGGGCGGTGACAAGGGAGAGGAGTTACGCAGGTTCAGCGCCGGGGGCGGCACTGAGGATGTGCGTCAAGGATGGTCGCCGCAGGGGCGTAGGGGAGTCACCACGGTCACCGCGGGGGCGTTGACCAGCATGTTGCAGACGCTGTCCCAGCGCCGGGGGCGGTGCTGGGCATGGGTGTCGCCACGGGGGCGGTGACACTGAGCTGCATGGGCGGTTTCTTGACAGAGGCTCCTCTTCTTATTCCTTCGGGTTGCCTCCCGAGAAGCGCCTTTGTTTCATGTCGTTGGCTCGACGTAAGGTCTTTACTTCTCTGACTGTGCCTCCTCCAGTACCATCTCATCAATCGGATCGTTCTTGACTCCTTCAAGGTAAGGCTTTAGCCTTTATCCGTTTACCTTGAACACCTTGTGCGTTTGGGGATCATAAAGATCCACAACACCATGAGGGTATACTTCGGCTACCACGAACGGCCCTGTCCATCTTGAACGCAGCTTACCTGCGAAGAGTTTTAAACATGATTGAAAGAGAAGTACCTTATTTTCTACCTTGAAGTTTTTCCGGAGAATGTTTCGGTCATGCCATGCTTTAGTCTTTTCTTTTTTATGCGGTGGCATGGCCGTATGCATCTAACCTCAATTCCTCCAACTCTTGCAATTGAGCTTCCGGAATTCTCCCACTTCCTCTATGTTCATGTTGCACTTCTTTTACCGCCCACCAAGCTTTGTGCTCTAGCTCCACCGGTAGGTGGCAAGCTTTCCCAAACACGAGCCTGAATGGAGACATCCCGATAGGAGTTTTGTAGGTTGTCCGATATACCCATAAGGCGTCATTTAGCCTTGCACTCCAATCCTTCCGTCCGGGAAAGACCGTCTTTTCAAGGATGGTATTTATTTCTCGGTTAGATACCTCAGCTTGGCCATTTGTTTGTGGATGATAAGCTGCTGACACTCGTTGGTGGACGTGATACTTCTTAAGGAGAGTTGTGATCGTCTTGTTGCAGAAATGGGTACCCCTATCGCTGATTAAGGCTTTCGGAATTCCAAATCGTGCAAAAATGTTTTCCTTAAGAAACGCTGCAACCACTTTTGAATCATCAGTTTTGATGGCCTTTGCTTCCACCCACTTGGAAACATAGTCCACCGCAAGCAAAATATATGTGTGCCCGAATGAGGTAGGAAATGGCCCCATGAAATCAATTCCCCAAACGTCAAATATTTCGCAAAATATAAGAGAGGATTGGGGCATTTCATGTCTCCTTGAAAGATTTCCTACCCTTTGGCATCTATCACACACTTTGCAAAATGCAAAAGCATCTCGAAAAATGTGTGGTCAAAAGAAACCAACATCCAATACTTTTCTTGTAGTTTTGTTTGTCCCAAAGTGTCCCCCACATGCTTCGGAATGACAAAAGGTTAGGACAGATTGTACGTCATTATCCAGAATGCAACGTCGGATCACTTGGTCACTGCAATGCTTCCAAAGGTAAGGATCATCCCAAACATAGTGTCGAGCTTCAGCCTTTACCTTCTCTCGTTGTGCCTTAGTGAAATCTGGAGGGTACTCCTTCCTGACAATGAAGTTCACGATGTCAGCAAACCAAGGCTCAAAAGACTGGAGCTTAAGACAAACCTCTGTCGACAATTCCGCAGGGGCGCCTAGACTGAGCCGCAGGGGCGGCTGGTGTGAGGCGCGGGGGCGGTTATACAACAAAGAGTTGTGTAAAATGTATCGTCTGGAAAGCTTCCAGCTATCTCTCTTCCTTTTCTTGGATCCTCCTCTTCTTTCACTAGCCTGCTCAAATGATCGGCCACTAGGTTCTCAGCCCCTTTCTTGTCCCGTATCTCTAGGTTAAACTCACATAGAAGGAGCACCCATCGAATCAATTGTGGCTTTTCTTCCTTCTTCGCCATGAGGTACCTAAGAGCTGCATGGTCAGTGAAGATAATTACCTTTACCCCAAGTAGGTACTGCCTGAATTTCTCAAGGGCAAAAACCACTGCTAACATTTCCTTCTCGGTGGTAGAGTAATTCCTTTGCGCTCCATTGAGTGTCATAGACGCATAATGGATCACATGTGAAGCCCAACCGTCTTTTTGTCCTAAGACTGCTCCAATGGCGTAATCACTGGCGTCACACATGATTTCGAAAGGTTTCTCCCAATCCGGAGAACGGATGATCGGTGCGGTGGTAAGACATGCCTTCAGAGTGTCGAAAGCTTTCTTGCAACTCTCATCCACTATGAAGGTGACGTCTTTCTTGAGCAATTAGCATAGGGGTGCCGAGATCTTCA
Source organism: Fagopyrum homotropicum (assembly GCA_033239125.1). Taxonomy (NCBI): domain Eukaryota; kingdom Viridiplantae; phylum Streptophyta; class Magnoliopsida; order Caryophyllales; family Polygonaceae; genus Fagopyrum; species Fagopyrum homotropicum. The sequence continues at coordinate 28,683,051 of BSWB01000006.1, forward strand.
AAAAGTCTTTGATGAAACGTCGGTAGAAACCTGCATGACCAAGAAAAGATCGGATTTCCCGAACATTAGTAGGATAAGGTAAATTTTAAATTACATCAACCTTTGCCCTATCTACCTCTATCCCTTTTGAAGATATTACATGTCCTAGCACAATTCCTTGTTCGACCATGAAATGACATTTTTCCGAATTAAGAACTAAATTAGTTTCAACACATTTTTCCAGAATAAGTTTTAAATGTCCTAAACATGCATCAAAACTGTCTCCATGGACGGTAAAGTCATCCATGAAGACTTCAATGAAATTTTCTATCTATTCAGAAAATATACTTATCATGCACCGTTGGAAGGTGCCTGGTGCGTTGCAAAGTCCAAATGGCATTCTGCGGTACACAAAAGTGCCAAATGAGCAAGTGAACGTCGTCTTTTCTTGATCTTCTAGTGCAATGACTATTTGGAAATAGCCGGAATATCCATCAAAGAAGCAGTAGTACTGATGACCTGCAAGACGTTCCAACATTTGGTCAATAAAAGGTATTGGGAAATGGTCTTTATGTATTACCTTGTTGAGCTTGCGGTAGTCAATGCAAACTCTTTATCCGGTTTGTGTTTTGCTCGGGACCATCTCTCCATGTTGATTTTCCACCATGGTGATGCCTCCTTTCTTGGGAACCACTTGGGTTGGACTAACCCAAGTGCTATCCAAAATAGGGAAGATCATATCCGCTTGGAGGAGCTTCAACACTTCCTTCTTGACCACATCCATCATTGGCGGATTCAACCTTCGTTGAGGTTGCCTAGAGGGTTTGGCTTCATCCTCAAGTAAGATCCTATGCATGCAAGTTGAAGGGCTTATCCCTTTGATGTCCGCAATAGTCCATCCAAGGGCCGTCTTGTGCTGTTTTAGCACTTTCACCAACTTGTCTTCTTGACCGGTAGTCAACTTGTTGGAGATGATCACTGGCAAGGTATTGTGTTCTCCAAGGAAAACGTACTTGAGGTGTGACGGAAGGTCCTTCAATTATATTTTTGGTGCCTACACTATAGATGGAACAAGTTTCTCACCTGGGGTTAGTAAAGTGGGCCCAATGGCCAAATTGGAGATAGGTAGCCTTTTATGCCGATCTAATTGGGCTAGGACCTCTTTCATGTTGGATGTTAATACATAATCCGATTTAAAACCATCAATATCATGCTCAATTACATTTTTCAATTCATCAACATCAGAATTATCAAATACACCTTGCACAAAAGGTTCAACGATGTCAATAGCACATAAAGAGTGATCATCACTAGGAAATTTCATTGCATCATAGATGCTAAATTCCACTACTTCACCATCAAACTCCATGGTTAGTTTGCCACTAACATAATCGATTTTTAGTCCTAGCAGTTTTTAAAAATGGTCTTCCTAACAATATGGGTGCAGCATGCGAATCATTTTCCATTTCCATTACGAATAAATCAACAGGAAAAATTAGGTTGTCTACCATTACTAATACATCTTCAATTATCCCTTTCGGGTACACATTAGATCTATCAGCAAGTTATACTACAATCCTAGTTTCCGTTAATGGCCCAAGGCCAAGTGATTTGTAAATAGAATATGGTAAAACATTTATAGAAGCACCAAGATCAAGCATTGCTTTGTCAAAACGGGTTTCCCCTATAACACAAGGAATGCTTACCATGCCCGGATCGCTACACTTCTTGGGCATTCTCCGTTGGAAAACAGCCGACACATGCTCACTTACTTGCACTTTTTGTTTCCCCTTCAGCTTTTGATTCCTTTTAATAGTGCAAAGTTCCTTTAAGAAACGAGCATATTTAGGAATACTCTTCACTAGCTTAAGGAGGAGAATGTTTACCTCGCATTTGGAGAAAGTCTCAAAGAGGTCTTTGTCCTCAATGATTCTTCTCTCCTTCAGAGCCTCAGGAAATGGAGTTGGTGGTTTCTCAGAGTACAATGGCGGAAAGTTAGGCCGGATGTAAGAATCCTTCTTAGCAGAACCTTTTGTCGTGTTTTCCGCAGGGGCGTCAGCTTGTATGCACAGGGGCGGCTCAGGGGTTGTCACCGCAGGGGCGGGGACATCCAGCCGCAGGGGCGGTGTCTGCTCAGTGTTGGGCGCAGTTGCAGCCGCGAGGGCGGTTGTGGGTGCGGTAAACTCGATAGAGGGTTTGCTTTGTGATTTTTTTGCTGGTTTTTGTTGGATTTGCTTCCCACTCCTTAATGTTAGGGCACTAACATTCTCCTTGGAAGGCAATCCTCCGGTCCTTGTTATGACTTCCGCCATTTGCCCAACCTGTTTTTCAAGGTTCTTGATGCTGGACTTTGTTGTTTGGACATGAGTAGCAAAGTTTTTAGTCAAAACCTGCAACATATCTTCAGTTGATTGATACTTATCTTGTTGGGGCTGTTGTTGTTGGTTTTGTTGATCCCTCCAACGAAAGTTTTGTTGATCATGCCAGTTTGGCATGAAATTATGTGCATAGGGATCGTTTCTAGGCCTTTGCTACTGTGGTTGTCCATAACCCATCGCGTTTACCTCAACATCATCATCCTGGACTTGGGGACACATGTCCGTTGGATGGTATGGGTCAACACACACTCCACAAGCCTTGAGCTGCTGTGGAGTTCCCATAAGTGTGAGTCTCTTCACCATCTCCTTCAGCTACGCGAGCTCAGTGGAGATCTCACTCTTCCCCAGAGTTCACAACATGAACACCTCTCTTGGAAGGAGTCCTTCCAAAGTTCTGGGTCCCTTCAGCTAGTTCTTGTATTTTTCAAAAGCAAGGTCAGGGGTAGAGTTAATAATGTTACCTCCGCAAGCCGCATCGACGATCCTCCTTTCATTATCGAGCAAGCCATTGTACAAGTACAAGACTAGATCTTGAGTTGAATATCCGTGGAAAGGAAAGCTGGATCGGAGGCGTGCGAATCTTTCGAAGTACTCATAGAGAGTTTCGTCCGCCTCTTGCTCGATGTTGCTTATAGCTTTCTTCAAGCTATTCGCCTTCTTGGCTGGAAAGTATTTCTCCAGAAACGCCTTATGGAGGTTCTCCCATGTGTCGATACTCCCGGATGGAAGGTGGTAATACCAACCATCCGTTGAATCTTTGAGTGTGAAGCCGAATGCCCTCATCTTGATTTGTTCTTCACTAATATTGGCCGGCTTCATGCTCATACACACGGTATGGAACTTCCCAAGGTGTTTGATAGGGTCTTCACCACTTAGCCCATGGAAAGATGGAAGCAAGTGGATGAGACCTGGCTTGAGCTCAAAGTTGATTCCTTCCCATAATGCCGGTATGGTAACCGCAAGAGGGTTTTGAGCCAAGTGGGCTGAGTAAGTTGACGAAGAGTACGATAATCCATTTCTTGGTGGAGTAGTTATTGTCTTCGTTGCCGGATGTGCGTCCTCTCAATTTCTGGATCAAAAGAAGCAAAGCCGGAGTTAGTAGCACGGGTTTGAACCATAAAAATGGTTCAAACCAAAAATCAATAATAACAATAGAATAAAAACACTAAACTCCCCGGCAACGGCGCCAAAATTAGACTGGAGGTATTTCTATGGTCGTCTATACCCTATCAATATATAATCCCGACTTAGCACTAAAACAAGTATAGTGGTTAAGTAAGGTTCGAACCCAAGAGAGTTAAGGTATTTTTATTAAATGCGATTATTGATTATAAGAACAAGTAACAGGGGGGGTTTGGTTGAATTGATGCACACAAAAACTTATAAAAACGAATAACGCAGCAAGTAAGACAATAATGGATGAATCTACACTAGGTTGATTCTTAGCATGCAATTGCTACTTTGGGTGAGTTCCTTTTACAAGTTTTCAAGTAATCTCCCGTCTCGATCATATATATGTGTTGAGCCAACCGGCATCAACACAACTTAAGAGGCTAGTGTTCCGTAAACCTACAAGAACAATTAACAAGTTAGCTTTCAAATAAAGAGTAAGGGATATAAAGAATAGATTAAAACCGTTAACCTTATCTTTATATTTGTGTTTCTTTTCTTTAAGTAATTACAACCCGCTATTACTTAAAGTTTACTACTAGATTAAAGACCCGAACCCGGAATCTATTAATCCTAGTTCTTTGCATGCACTTTAGGACCTAAGGTGATCAATCTCAAGTAATAGTAAAACATGCAATTAGACAATGGAGATCAAGGAAACACAAAGCATTACTGAATGAAAACTTATATTAAAGAAAAATTACAACCAAAGTAACAATGCAGCTTCAAACCAACCCAATGTAGAAAGGGAGTTAGCAACTCATTACAATGGAAATGATGAGAAAATTGGATTCTAAGTGGATAATGATGGGTGATAAGTTGATTTTGATCTAGCAATCAACCAATGCCTATTTATCCTACAAAAGACACTAAATAGGAGTAAATGGCCGGCCCAAAACAACCACCTTTAATGCCATAAAGGTGGTGTAAACAGCCGGAGTAAAGCTTCTGTCGTTGAACCGCAAGGGCGGCCTTCAGCTCCGCAGGGGCGGTGAAGGCAAAAACGCTTGATCTTGTTCATGACCGCAGGGCGGCTAAGCAATTCCGCAGGGGCGAATCTTTAATGCTCTTCAAACGTCTGACTCTTCAACTTCTTTCCGTTTCTGATGCCAAGCCGCCGGAGCGTCCCAGTGTCGACGCAGGGGCGGTGACACAAACTCTTCGTCTTCCAACTCCCAGGTTGAGGCGCAGGCAGAGGTGCAGGGGAGGCGCAGGGGCGCTGGTCTTCGCTTCTTCAGGTCAAGTCACCGTAGGGGCGCCAGGGGTTGACGCAGGTGCGGTGACAGTCTTCGTGGCTGGCGGTGGCGAAGGTGCAGGGAGTGCTCCGGAGTAAGGTGTCACCTGCAGGGGCGGTAACAAGGCTGCGCGGGGGCGGTGAAGCAACAAAAGTTTTGCTTCGTGAACGAACTTCACTCCTAAGTGCTTATAACTCCTTCCTTAGCTTCTTTTAGTCTTCTTCTTCTGGACCAAGGAGTTAGTAGCATAAACCGACACAAATGCAATAAAAAGACTCTAAAAACTATCCTAAATGATACAGATTCCATCACCTATCAAAGTGTAAGCTGAGGACCTGGTTTAGCCTGGACCGCCCCTGCGTCACCCAGTGGCCGCCCCTGTTGTCTGCTTGGGCCGCACCTACGCCTCACAAGGTCCGCCCCTGCGGCTTTGTGTGGCTGCAACCGTTTTTGTTGACCCTTTGACCGGTGCTTTACCTTTTCATCCCTTTATGACCTTCATCTCTTTCCTTCTGATGAGGGTTCCTTATCTACAGCTTCATCTCTCTCCCTATGTTCTTCGTCTCTTCTCATCTCTGCTTAAAGTTTGGTTGAGTTTGTGAGAGTCTTGGAGGGCTTTGCTTGCTGATTGTTGATGATTGTTGTTGTTGTGCCTTGTGAGCCAGCTTGAGGTTGTTGTGGTGTTGTGTGGATCTCCTTGAAAGCTCATATTGGTAAGCTCCCATGGTTTTGTTCCTATCTTTCTTCTTTCTTTCATATTTTCCTCTCTTTCCCTAGTCTAGCTTAGATTCCTTAAGTTTGGATCTTGTCCAGCCTTGATTGGCTTGCGTTGATGTATATATATATATATATGTTTGTGTATGTATGGTGTTGGAGTGAAGGAGTGAAGGAATCAAAGGAAGAAGTGAAGAAAGGGTTGAAGTGGTGTCCTCTGTTGTCTAGCCGCCCCAGCGCCACCTTGCAGCTGCCCCAGCGCCGGCCAGAACCGCCCCTGCGCCACCTGTAAGCCGCCCCTGCGGCCACCTACATCAGCTGGTGTTTCCACTTGGTTTTTGCAGGTGTGTGTTTTGCTTCTAGGCTTGCTTTATGATGCCTTTGCTCCCTCCTTTCCTAGTGTGAGTGTATAGGATCATGCTAGATGTGTGAGGATGTGTTTTGATGAGGTTATGGTCGGTATATGCCTTGTACGGCTTTTGAGGTTTATTAGGCTGTGAGGTTAGGTTGAGGATGATCCTATGGATCCCTTTAGGTCTAGGTGTGACCCTTGTGTTGATAGGAGTTTGATGTATCTCTTTAGGCCTTGTCTATAGGTTGTGTTGTTCCTCCAGTGTTGAAGTGATCGAGTTGTGGTTAAGCTTGATACGAGATTGAGGTAAGTCTGTAGGACTTACTTAGCTACCATCCCTATATTGGGTGTTTTCATGAGTGGTGTGTGCGTTATATGATTGCTATAATAGCATGAGATGTCATTTATACCGACCTATGTTTTATTGATTGCCCCATTGCGTGGCTGTGATAACCCTTCCCTTTCATCCCGTCATGGAGTTTGGGAGGTTCTTTGATGCTAGGCTAGACTAGTTTACAGGAAGGGCACAATCCACTCCCATAGGGTACATGGATTGTGTGACCGATACTCGTACAACTGGCTATCAGGCTCAAAGGCGAGGATGTATCGGTCCTCATGTCACATACTTTCATATATCTATATATACACGATTTGAGTGAATGACTTATATATAAAGATGATAAATGGGTAAATGTGTGAGAGCATGCTGATGTGTTAATCTTTCATGATTGTGTTTGTGCTTATGTATTGCCTCATATATGTATGGTTAGTTAAAGGTTTATTGCCATGTTGTAGATGCCCTATAAGATAGGCGTGCTGTTGAGTGATCTAGCAGGGTGGTAGGCCGAGGACCACTCGTACATAGGATGGTTGTGGTCTTTTGGGTTGTTTATGTTTCCCTCCTGCGTGAGGATGATCTTTTGTTACCTCCTGTGTGAGGATGTTGTTGTTTATACTCGGCTATGATGTCTTTACCTGTTGGTTGTACAATTTATATAGTTTTATGTATTTGTTTTATATTTGTTAGTGTCATGTTGTAAGGTCCAGTGAACTTGTTGTCAAGCTAGAGTCAGGATCCATTGTGAGATACTAGCCCGATGTGACACTCCGAGTCCCGCGGATTTGGGGTGTTACAGTTGGGATTTACCTCGGGTGGCTACAATACCACCTCGACCGAGGTGATCTTTGTGATGATCTGGACCGAGGCGAATAATCCATAGCCACGAGATCTTTTATTATTGTCTGAGATCTTTTATTTTTGGTAAGTGATTTTCCTATATAATAGGTTGGATTTTCTAGAGTTTAAGGAGGTCGAATATCTGAAGGTTAAAGGAAGTTAAGAGGTCGAAAATATGAAGGTTAAAGGAAGTTAGAGAGTTTGGAAGATCCGAGGAAGGAAGTTGGCTTTGAAGGAAGGTTGAAGGCTTTGAAGGAAGTTGTAAGATTTTCTTAGTTTGTTTGATTTGTTGTCTTTCTGGTTGTGATTGAGGAACGCAGTTTGTTTGTTTGATTGATTGTTTGATTGAGTTATTGAGACCTTTGTGTTACGGTTTTCTTGTTTCAAGATTGATTCCTTTCTTATATATTTGATTATTGTTATCATGATGATTGTTTGCTAAGTTCTTTATGCGATTATAGGGTGATTGGTTGAAGGTTGTGGAAAAGACGATGAAAGAATGAGCCTTTACCCAAGTGGACCCTAAAAGCTTGCGCCTTTACCTTAACCGACGAACACCTCGGTCAGTCGTGGAACATCTCGACCGAGATGGTACATGAACTGAACGAGGTGAGACCTTTCCTGATCCTTATCTGAGTTTGAGGTTCGAGTTTTCTAAATCCTATCCTTGTTATACCTTTCCTGGTTCAACGCAAGACTAGAATGAGACTTACCCGGTGATTCCTTTGCTTGTATACCCAAGATCATGAGTGTAGGCAATAAAGGTTTATCCTTTATTGGGGTTTGGGTGTGCCTTCATCCATTCTTGAGAGTTAGCCTGAGACTTACCCAGTAAAGGTTGATTCTATTCCCTTGGGTGGTGTGTTGGTTTGAGATTTTAGTTCCTTTTCTTAGTTCCTTGAGACTTACCCGGTGAGAGGATCTTTGGTTTGGGATAGTGAGTAGTGAGACTTACCCGGTGATCTATTCCCACCTTAGAAACACCTTCCCTTTGCAAGCCTCATCTTTGTCTACGTTATCTTTTGAGATCTTGAGTCGAAACCATAACTGGATGCTTTAATCTCTAGAATCCGCATTTTCTTTACCTGATTATTACATCATCTTTGATATCTTTGCTTTGTTGCTTGTTTTTGATTGACAACCTGAATTACCGATCTTTGTTTCACCATAGTCCTTGTGTTCGACCCTGGAGTATTTGCCGTTATTACAATGATCCGTACACTGCGGGTTCGCATATTGTTTCAGGCTTATATTTTAGGTTATAAATTTAAAGTTATATCGTTCACCATACACATACGTCTGAGAGCGAACAAGTTTTTGGCGCCGTTGTCGGGGACTTGGTCAAGACCAAGTTCAGTTTCGGTTGTCTTTTGGGCTGCTGCCCTTGTTGCTATTGATTACTTTACTTGAGTGATTTCGCAGGATCTTTCTTTAGGTTTATACGAAGAACTCGTGTTGGAAAGGAAATTGTTCCTTACGATCCCGACAGAAAAGACATACAAAAGAAGATTGAAAGAAGCTATGATAGTCGATTAAGATAATCGCGATCTTGAAGCCGAATTGAAAGAGGCATTGGAACAACTTTACCTCAGTAAAGAAGAATTGCAAAGAGAGAAAGACAAGACTCGTGCAAGAACTAAAGAGATTCAAGCTGATATAGCCGCTCTATGAGCTCAGATCTTACCTCGACCGGTCCCAGTTGCTCGACCGAGGAAGGATCCAGCCCTAGTTGTACCGGCCGAGATACACCTACCTCGGTTTCCGGCTATGGTTGACCGAGGTCACCTCTTTGCTGGAATTCTGCAAACCCTAGGTCAAAGGATGAACCCGAATCAGCAAGTGCGGTGTCCTGGAGTTAAGGCCTTTCTACTTTTCACTGAAAGGGTATCCCCTCTATGGTAGCTAATATGACTTCTTCATGCATCAATGTCATGACTAAGAAGTCAACAAGTAAAACCTCGGTAGAGACTGTAACAGTCCGTCTACACAACATCCAAAATTGCATGGTGTCTACGCATCCAGTCCATACCTAATATGACTTCTTCATGCATCAATGGCATGACTAAGAAGTCAACAAGTAAAACACGAGTCCCTAAACGAAGGGGACAACTACGTATCTCACGGGTACCTTTGACCCGACTACCATCAGGTAACCCTATAGTAAAGGGTATCCCCTCTATGGTAGCTAAACTCAAACGCTCAACACAAGTATCAGAAATAAAGGAATGCGTAGCACCAGTATCAAACAAAACTCCAACAGGTAAACCATGAAGTAGAATGGTACCTGTAGCAGCCGGTGTAGGTGGATCCTCTGCACTCCTCAACTCAAAAGCTCGCCCTCGGGCTCCTTTGGCATCACTGGTGCCAACATCTCTACCTCTACTCGGTCCTGGAGCAGAACCTTGAGTAGATGGACGCTCTGGGACCCTCTGTTGTCCTTGTGTCTGCTGCTGAGCTGTCCTCTGACCACCTCCTGCTACACTGGCAGGGGAAGAACCCTGCTGAGATGCTACTTCACCCTGCCTACAGAAGGCAGCTCGATGTCCCTGTCGGCCACAGGTAAAACAAGTCACAACTAGTCTGGGACAAGCTGGCCTCAGATGACCAGGGTCACCACAGTTGTAACACTGACGTCCCTTATCTACAGTATGTGCAGATGAGGGATAACTCTGACGCCTCTGGTCTTGTCTAGACCCAGATGCTCCTCCAACTCCACTGGTCTGCCCAGTGCACTGCCTCTTCTCAGACCGTCCCGTCTGAGAAGCTCTCCTCTGACTAGCTCGCTCTCTCTCAAAAGCAGAAGCCCGGTCCTCGTAATCAGCTAGGGACTCACAATGGAATCCCGCCATGTATGAACGTGTTCTCTCTCTCAAACGACGAGAATACAGATACACATGCTGGTCCTCAGATGGTGCAGCTGGACCCAGCAAAACTAACTCGGTCTGAAAACAGCGGATGGCATCAGTGATAGGCACATCCTCAAAGCCAGCCTCCACAAAATCCTGCAACTTCTCCCTCTTTAATGAGGCAGGGCAGAACTGCTCTCTAATCATGCGCCTCATGTGGTCATAACTGGTAGCTCTGGTCCGGACAGTCCTCCACCACTAGTGTGCAAGGTCACGGAATAGAGACTGAACTAGCTCTATCCGTCTGTCCTCAGGACATCTAATAGACTCCAAAGTTGAGTCTACATGTCCAATCCAAACCTCAGTCTCTCATCCAATCTCTCCTGAGAAGTGTGGCACTCCCTTCTAGTGAAATGCCTTCAACCAGGCATCTAGTTGAGGCCCTCTAGTCTCCACTAGGACTCGAACTAGATCAATAACACGTGCAAGTGCAACTGGAACCCGTGTCGCTCCATGAGATATCTCAAAAGATCCCTCGGGTACTGGTAAATCTGGGGCTCGCCTTCCGGCCCTAATATCCTTCTCAAAACGTCGGAGGTACTCTCTGAACTCCGGTCCTCCCATGGAGACACGGTCAGCGTCAACAGACTGAGCTCAACGTGAATGATGTCTCACAAATCCACTGCTCCTCGTCTCTGGAACGACGCTCTCTACAACCTCCTCATGGATCTCTTCCACCACTGGTGGATCAGCAGCGGAAATAGGTCCCTCACCTACCACACCCGGAAGACGGGGTGGTCTACCTCTACCTCTACCTACAGCGGCAGTAGCTCTAGTCCGAGCCATCTGCGGGGTATACACACCTATCTTATAAGGCTCTATATAGGCCATAAGTATATATATATATATATATATATATATATATATATATATATATATTCAACACATCACATACATAATCCATCATACATATACATATCATATCTATACTGCAGAGATCCATAGCAGGAGTGGCGACTTCTTGTACATCTAACCCAAAACCACATTTAAAACCAAAACCTTTAAAACGCCAGATCTCATGTAGGTTCCGTTTATTTTACCTATCAGACCTCATTGCAGGTAGCAAGTGCCATTGTTATCAACCTAGGCTCTGATACCAACTCTGTAAAACCCCGAATCCGCGGGACTCGGAGTGCCACATTGGGTTTGGATCTCACAATGGATCCTGACCCTAGCCTGACAACAAGTTCACTGGACCTTATAATATGGCACTGACAGATATGAAAACAAATACATAAAACTGTATAAAACTGTACAACCCAAAAGGTAAGACAACATAGCCGAGTATGAAACATAACAACCTCACACAGGAGGTAACAAAAGACCATCCTCACGCAGGAGGGAAAGGTAACAAACTCAACAGCCCACACAACCTATGTATGAGACGTCCTCGGCCTGTCACTCTACTAGATCACCCAGCAGCATGCCTATCCTGTGGGGCATCTACGACATGATAATAAACCATTAGCTATCCATACACATATAAAGAGTAATGCATAAGCACAATCACAAGTAATGAAAGATAAACATATCAACATGCTTTCACTCATTTACCCATTTTATCATCTTTATAATGGTCATTCACTCAAATCGTGTATATATATATAATATATATCCATATAGGAAAATATGTGACACGAGGACCCATACATCCTCTCCTTGAGCCTACTAGCCTTCTGGAGTGGAATCGGTCACACAACCCGTGTACCCTATGGGAGTGGTGTTGTGTTAGCATGAAATATTGCGATATTCTAGGCACTTATTCTAGTTGTTTTTCATTCATTATTGTGTTCATGGATGAGGCATTGAACCATTTGTTAGCTTGTTCACCTATATTTTTGATATGGAGGTCTACATTAGTTTGTGATTGATTATAGGTGAATAAGAGCTAAAACCGGACCATTTAAGAGAGAAAAGGGAGGATTCAATCATATCCAAGGATTAGGAACACATCAAGGAAGCTAAAGAAGGAGCTAAGATGGAGAATGTCACGACACAAAGGAAACCACAAGCAATCTACACTTCCACGCCCTAAATTACGGCCGTAGAAGAGTACACGCTCTAAACCACGGCCGTGGATCTTGGCATCATGAGCGTGGAGCATTCCAGTAAGTTACACGGCCTAAAGTACGGTCATGGAAGATGAGAGACACCGTAATCCAATTCCATGCCCTAAACCACGGTCGTGGAACATCAAGAAACCGTGATTTAGGCAATCCTTTGACGAATCATTTATTGCCACATCATCTACGCATTTGGGCTGGAAGATATCTCTTCTTCTATGTATAAAAAGGCAGGAGGAGGGAGTTTTCAGCAACCTCGCTTTGGGAGAGTTAGCCTTAGGGTTTTCGCGAGGAACTTTGCGGAAGCGCTACAGTTTGGATTCCCGAAGATTGTGTGTGGCGGAAGTTTCGCCTTTTTCTTAGGTTTTGATATTGAAGACGGATTGACATCCCGTTCTTCGTGTTTGCCTAGGATCATTGTGAGGTTTTGTGTTATATTCTGAATCCATTGATTATCGCTTCTTGTGTTTGGATTTGAGATTGACTTTGAGTTATATTTGAGTTTTCGAGGGTTTTCATCTTTTATTCTCTTTGATTTGAATATTGATATCATGACAATGGTTATTGGCTAAAACCCTTTAGCAATTCTAAGGTGAAGGGTTGATAATTGTGGCTTAGATGATGATAGATCGATCGTAAACAGATTGGACCCTGAGAGTTAGAGAAACTTCGCCGACAACCAAGATCACGGTCTGTTCTTGGACTTCCACGGCCGTGGAACTCAAGATCTGCCCGTGATTTACCATAGTTTACGAACTTTGCTTTTACTTTGATCCAAGGTGAAAGATTAGTTTTAATCTAGTCTTGGCTTGCCCTTTTCTAGGTAGTAGTGAGACTCATCACCCTCTATTTCGATTTCGAGTGTCACAACCTTAATCGTTTTAGTTAGTTTTGATCCTTGGGTTACAAGTTTGGGTATTTGAGATTAATTCTTATCCATAGACCCTTTCTATACTGAAGCCTCAACAACCTTTATAGGGAGTGTCTTTAGATAAATCATATAAAGTCTTGGAACTTCACCGTACATTGCTTTACTTTAGCATACCTTTGCAACTCTTAACTCTGTCCTTAGTTCTTTAGTATATCTTGAATCGATTGCCACATATAGATACCTGGATCTTTAGAATTGCTGTTTTCCCAATATTTGCAAAGCTTATTACATTTACTTGTTTGACGATTTGCGAACTGAATTTGTTCCCCCAAATCCCTGAGTTCGATACTCTGGAATTCTTGCTTTACTACACCAATCCGTACACTGCGGGTTCGCTTGCTTTGATTCTAGTTTTATAAATTTAAAGCTTATTTGCACACACGCTTAGTGGCAAACATGTTGTGCCCTCTCCATATACCAGGTCTGGCCTGACTCCAGAGAAACTCCCAGACTCCACGGCGGGATGAAAGGGAAAGGTTATCACAACCACGCATACGGGGGAATCAATAAAAGACATAGGTCGGTATAAACGACAACACATGCTATCATAGCAACATAATAATCACACACCACTCATGCAAACACCCAATATAAAGGATGTCAGCTAAGTAAGTCCTACGGACTTACCTCAACCTCGAACACAACTCAACCAAGATCACCTCTACATTGGAGGGACATCACAACCTATAAACAAGGCATAAGGAGATATATCAGACTCCTAACCACATAAGGGTCACATCTAGACCCAAAGGATCAACCTCAATCTCACTCACAATCTAACGAACCTCAAAAGCCATACAAGGCATAAACCGATCATAAACATCATCAAAACTCAACCTCACACATCTAGCATGTTCCTAAGCACTCATACTAGGAAAGGAGGGAACAAAGGCACCCTAAGGAAGGCCTAGAGGCTAGAAGCAACACACACCTGCAGAACAAAGGGAAACACCAAGTTGGTGCAGGTGGACCAATGGGCGGCTAACTGGTGGCGTAGGGGCGGTGCACTGGCCGGCGCAGGGGCGGCTGTAGGGTGGCGCAGGGGCGGTTGGTGTGCAGAAGACACCACTTCAGCTCCTTCTTCACTTCTACCTTCGATTCTCTACTCTTCTTCACTCCACCAGTAACATACATGTGTGACATACATATATATACATCAACATAAGCCAAATCATGGTTGAACATGATCCAATCCTAAGGAAAGCTAAACTAAGCTAAGGAAAGAGAGAAAAGATGAAGAAAAGAAGAAAGGAAGTAGAGAAGCCATGGAAGCTTACCAACAAGCTCTCTAGGAGATCAACACATCACCAACAACACCCTCAAGCTGGCTCCATAAGGCACAACATCATCATCAATATCAAAGCCAAGTAAAACACGAGTCCTTAAACGAAGGGGACAACTACGGATCTCACGGGTACCTCTGACCCGACTACCATCAGGTAACCCTATAGTAAAGGGTATCCCCTCTATGGTAGCTAAACTCAGATGCTCAACACAAGTATCAGAAATAAAGGAATGCGTAGCACTAGTATCAAACAAAACTCTAACAGGTAAACCATGAAGTAAAATGGTACCTGTAGCAGCCGGTGCAGGTGGATCCTCTGCACTCCTCAACTCAAAAGCTCGCCCTCAGGCTCCTCTAGCATCACTGGCGCCAACATCTCTACATCTACCTCTGCTCGGTGCTGGAGCAGAACCTTGAGTAGATGGACGCTTTGGGACCCTCTGTTGTCCCTGTGTCTGCTGTTGAGGTGTCCTCTGACCACCTCCTGCTACATTGGTAGGGGAAGAACCCTGCTGAGATGCTACTCCTCCCAGCCTACAGAAGGCAGCTCGATGTCCCTGTCGGCCACAAGTAAAACAAGTCACAACTGGTCTGGGACAAGCTGGCTTCAGATGACCAGGGTCACCACAGTTGTAAGACTGACGTCACTTATCTACAGTCTGTGTAGATGAGGGGTAACTCTTATGCCTCTGATCTCGTCTGAAATCTTCGGTTGGATCCTTATCAAAATCTTCTGGAAAAGTCTTGATGCGTATTTTGAATTCTTGTTTTGCATTCTTATAACTCCAAGGCTCTTGATATCTTCCTTTGTATTCGCCATCTTCCTTCGTCCTTAGAATTATACTTCAAGGCCCTTGACATATGCATTGTTGTACCTGCATCAAATTCAAACCAACCGAATATCTAGAAATATAATCAAGTACATTGTTAGTATATCCAACTGCTTATATTTGTGTGAAGTCTTCCATCATCATCAACACTTGTAAACTATTTCAATCAAGGTGGAGTTTTCATTTTTGATGACTTATATCCATTGTATCTTGTATCTAAGATTTGGATCTTACTTGGGGACAAGCAAGGGACAAGTATGGGGTATTTTGATAGCATGTATTATAGTCTATGTTTTGGGATTGGTTTATACGTTTTATCTTCATAAATATGCATGTATGAATGTATATTCTTTGATCATTATGTTGTTTTGTTTACCTTTGCAAGAATCGGGGTCTACACCTAGTTTCATTGTGATTGAGGAAAAATAGCACGTTTTAGAAAAATATGGAGCTAAGGAAGCTAAGGAGTCATTGTAGCTACATTATGGAGCATTGAGGAGCTACAAGGAAGGCTTAGGAACTATGGAATTTGGACAGAAGATTGATTTTGGATCAGATTAGAGAGATTTACACGTAGCTGGGATTTACCTCGGGTGGCTACAATACCACATCGACTGAGGTGATCTTGGTGATGATTTGGACCGAGGCGAATAATCCACAACCACAAGATCTTTTATTATTGGCTGAGATCTTTTATTTTTGGAAAATAATTTTCCTATATAATAGGATGGATTTTCTGGAGTTTAAGGAGGTCGAAAATCTGAAGGTTAAAGGAAGTTAAGAGGTTGAAAATCTTAAGGTTAAAGGAAGTTGGAGAGTTTGGAAGATCCAAGGAAGGAAGTTGGCTTTGAAGGAAGGTTGAAGGCTTTGAAGGAAGTTGTAAGATTTTCTTAGTTTGTTTGATTTGTTGTCTTTCTGGTTGTGATTAAGGAACGCAGTTTGTTTGTTTGATTGATTGTTTGATTGAGTTATTGAGACCTTTATCTTAATCTTTTCTTGTTTGAAGATTGATTCCTTTCTTATATATTTGATTATTGTTATCATGATGATTGTTGGCTAAGTTCTTTATGCGATTCTAGGGTGATTGGCTTAAGGTTGTGGGAAAGACGATGAAAGAATGAGCCTTTATCCCAATGGACCCTAAAAGCTTGAGCATTTACCTTAACCGACAAACACCTCGGTCAGTCGTGGAACATCTCGACCGAGATGGTACATGAACTGAACGAGGCGAGACCTTTCCTGATCCTTATTTGAGTTTAAGGTTCCAGTTTTCCAAATCATATCCTTGTTATACCTTTCTTGGTTCAACGCAAGCCTAGGATGAGACTTTCCCGGTGATTCCTTTTCTTGTATACCCAAGATCATGAGTGTAGGTAATAAAGGTTTATCCTTTATTGGGGTATGAGTGTGCCTTCATCTCATTCTTGAGAGTTAGCCTGAGACTTACCCGGTAAAGATTGATTCTATTCCCTTGGGTGGTGTGTTGGTTTTGAGATTATAGTTCCTTTCCATAGTACCATGAGACTTACCCGGTGAGAGGATTTTTGGTTTGGGATAGTGAGTAGTGAGACTTATCCGGTGATCTATTCCCACCTTAGAAACACCTTCCCTTTGCAAACATCAGCTTTGTCCACGTTATCTTTTGAGATCTTGAGTCAGAACCACAACTGGATGCTTTAATCTCTAGAATCCGCATTTTCTTTACCTGATTATTACATCATCTTTGATATATTTGCTTTGTTGCTTGTTTTTTATTGACAGCCTGAATTACGGATCTTTGTTTTACCATAGTCCTTGTGTTTGACCCTGAAGTATTTCCCGTTATTACAATTGATCCGTACACTACGGGCTCGCATATTGTTTCATGCTTATGTTTTAGGTTATAAATTTAAAGTTATATTGTTCACCATACACACACGCCTGAGAGCGAACAAGTTTTTGTCTCTAATAGAGATGGACGGTTCACATCGAGGCTTTGGCAATAGGTGCATGCTGCCCTAGGTACGAGTCTGCAATTCACAACTACTTATCATCCTTACACCGATGGTCAGTCCGAGCAGACCATCCAGACTTTGGAGGACATGTTGAGAGCCTACGTGTTAGACTGGGGACAAGTGTGGCCAAATCACCTTCCCTTAGTGGAATTTTTGTATAACAACAGTTGGCACGCATCGATCAGGATGGCTCCTTATGAGGCTTTATACGGATAGAGATGTTGTACACTATTGTGTTGGGACGAGCCTAGTAGTGCTAGCAGAGTAGCACCTGAGCATATTAAGGATGATATGGCTCAAGCGGCAGTGATCCGACAACGGATGTTAGCAACACAAAGTCGACAAAAGTCTTATGCAGATAAGAGGTGCAGACCTCTGGAGTTCAGAGTTGGAGCTCAGATTTGGTTGAGAGTATCTTCGACACGAGGCGTCAGACGTTTCGGTGTTCACCCCATCTTCCATGTGTCTCAGTTACGGGAGTACATACCGGACCCGAGACACATCGTCAGTCATGAGGATCTAGTGGTCGAGCCAGACCACACGTTCATTGAGCATCCGGTAGCTATCTTAGAGCATAGTACGAGACGCTTGCGTTTGAAGGACATACCGATGATGAAGATTCAATGGTCGATGTGAGGAGTTGATGAGGCGACTTGGAAGACAGAGGATAGTATCCAGAGGAACTATCCAGAGTTTTACGCTGAGCTTGATGCACCTTTAGCATAGTTGTTATGTTTGTTTTTCCTTTGTTGTTGTAAGAGCCTAGTTGCTGAGTTGCTTAGAGTTGTGAGCTGAGGACCTGGTTTTAGCCTGGACCACCCCTACGTGACCTAGTGGCTGCCCCTGCGGTTTTCATGGGCCGTACCTACGCCTCACAGGGTCCGCCCCTGCGGCTCTGTGTGGCTGCAGCCGTCTTCTTTGACCCGAGCCCTTGCTTTTTGACCTCTTCCTCCTTTATAATCTCTTCTTCTCCTCCAGATGAGGGTTTACCCCATTCTATCTCCTGCTCCATCTCTCCCTACATTTTTCTTCTCCTTTTATCTCTCCTTGGATCACCTTTGATCTTTTCTTGAGTTTGATGTGAGTTTGAGAGCTTTTATGCTTGGCTTTGTTGCTGATGGTTGATGGTTGATGGTTGTTATTGCTGAGCCTTGTGAGCCAGCTTGAGGTTGTGGTGATGGTGTTTGATCTCCTGGAGAGCTCATCTTGGTAAGCTTCCATGGTTTCCTTCCTATCTTTCTTCTTTCCTTCATCTTTTTCTCTTTTTACTTAGTCTAGCTTAGATTCCTTAGGTTTGGATCTTACTCCAGCCATGATTGGCTTGTGTTGATGTATATATATATATTTTTATATATGTATGGTGTTGGAGTGAAGAAGGAGCAAGGAATCGAAAGAAGAAGTGAAGAAAGGGCTGAAGTGGTGCCTTGTGTTGTCCAGCCGCCCCTGCGCCACCTTGTAGCCGCCCCAGCGCCGGCCTGAGCCGCCCCTGCGCCACCTGGTAGCCGCCCCTGCGCCCACCTGCACCAGCTGGTGATTCCACTTTGCTTTGCAGGTGTGTGTTGCTTCTAGGCTTGCTTTAGGATGCCTTTATTTCCTCCTTTCCTAGTGTGAGTGTATAGGTTCGTGCTAGATATGTGAGGATGTGTTTGGATGAGGTTATGATTGGTTTATGCCTTGTACGGCTTTTGAGGTTTATTAGGTTATGAGGTTAGGTTGACGATGATCCTATGGATCCCTTGGGTCTAGGTGTGACCCCCTTTGATGAATAAAGGTTGATATCTTTCTATGCCTTGTTATTAGGCAGTGCCCCTCTTTCAGGATTGGAGGTTAATCGTGGTTCAGGTTATACGAGGTTGAGGTAAGTCCGTAGGAATTACTTAGCTACCATCCCTATATTGGGTGTTTGCATGAGTGGTTGTGTGTTATATGATTGCTATAATAGCATGAGATGTTGTTTATACTGACATATGTTTTATTGATTGCCCCATTGCGTGGTTGTGATAACCGTTCCCTTTCATCCCGCCATGGAGTCTAGGAGGTACTCTGATGTCAGGACAGACTAGTTTACAAGAAGGGCGCAATCCACTCCCACAAGGTACACGGATTGTGTGACCGAAACTCGTACAGATGGCTATTAGGCTCAAAGGCGAGGATGTATCGGACCTCGTGTCACATACTTTCATATATATATATATATATATATATATATATATATACACGATTTAAGTGATGACTATTATATAAAGTTGATAAATAGGTAAATGTGTGATAGCATGCTGATATGTTTATCTTCCATGATTGTGCTTGTGCTTATGCATTACCTCATATATGTATGGTTAGCTAATGGTTTATTACCATGTTGTAGATGCCCTACAGGATAGACGTGTTGCTGAGTGATCTAGCAAGGTGGCAGGCCGAGGACCTCTCGTACATAGGATGATCGTGGTCTTTTGGGGCTGTTTATGTTTCCCTCCTGCGTGAGGATGATCTTTTGTTTCCTCATGTGTAAGGATGTTGTTGTTTATACTCGGATATGATGTCTTTACCTTTTGGTTGTACAGTTTATACAATTTTATGCATTTGTTTTATATCTGTCAGTACCATGTTGTAAGGTCCAATGAACTTGTTGTCAGGCTAGGGTCAAGATCCATTGTGAGATCCTAGCCCAATGTGGCACTCCGAGTCCCGCGGATTCAGGGTGTTACAGTTGTGTTGCGCATGCTTTTGTGACGTTCTGAGTTACGTGCCCCGTGTGGGAATATATGAGTTGTGTTCAGCGTTCTGTGTTGTTATGTGATCGTTCGAGCTGTTGTAAGTTTTGGGACTAAACTTCTTTTTAGGGGGATCTGATGTAAGATCCAAGTTTTCACCTTTACCGTCCCCGCGGTGAAGGAGGCCGCCCCAGCAGCCTTGGTTTTTATCACTGCCCCCGCGGTGACAAGGGGTCACCCCCGCGGCCGGCCGCCCCTGCGGCTGAGGCAATCCGCCCCTACGGATACGCTGCAAATCATGTCCGATCTGTTTTAGTTCGTTTTATCTTCCTTCCATAGATAGAATATCCGATCTTCTATCTTATGGGCCGGATTCCTTATCTTCTTCTTAACCCTAGACGTCCTTTCCATCTATCTTTCCCGCCTCTTCTATATATACCCATCTTTTCTTCTTTTTTCCGATTCTTGCTTACGTCTTCTCCAACCCTAGAGCTTTGCAGCCTTGTTCCCTGTAATCTTGTTGAACGTGTAA
Organism: Fagopyrum homotropicum; assembly: GCA_033239125.1. Classification (NCBI taxonomy): domain Eukaryota; kingdom Viridiplantae; phylum Streptophyta; class Magnoliopsida; order Caryophyllales; family Polygonaceae; genus Fagopyrum; species Fagopyrum homotropicum. Next base: position 28,703,308 of record BSWB01000006.1, read on the forward strand.
CTTCTTCCTCCCTTGTTCTTCATCACGCTCATGTGCTGCTGCACCTTGCTTCTCTTATGTTTCGTTTTTCGCTTTGTCTCCTCTTTTCTTCTTCTCCAAGAATCAAGTTTGATCCTTGATTCTTGTGGAGCATTCCGTTGATGATCCTTTGGTGTTCACAGGCTCCCTTGGTTGAGTTTTGAAGTGTGAAAGTGTTGGAAATACAAGTGTTGGCCTTTTTCGTGGTTTTGCTGTCGTCGAGAAGTCGACAGACGCATCTATCAAGGATCCGCCCCCGCGCCTGCACAAAGCTGCCCCTGCGGATTTCCTCTCTGCCGCCCCTGCACCTTTACCCACCCGCCCCCGCAGTTTCTTCTGCAGTAACTCCCGTTCTTGTGAGTTGCTTCCTTCCTTGATGTCCTCGTTCCTTTCCTTGGTTCTTATGGATGTTCTTTTCCCCCTGAGTGTTCTATAAGACTAAGGTTGAGACCTTAGCTTGTGGATATCTCTTAGAGATCATTGAGGCTAGAAGTTATAGACTTCTAGTAATCGTTGCGGTTCCTTATTCGTGATGCTTACGTGAACAGGCTTTCCTTGCTCCTTTCTTAAGGGAAACTGAGCCGTTCTCTGAGTGGTTTCTGAGTTTTAGATTACCTTCGAGTGAGGTAAGTCCCTTGGACTTACTTAGCTTCATTTCGTATATTAGTTTGATTATTTTGGCTTGATGTGTTGTTGTTTATCGTTATAACTGATAACCGGAATAGGATTGACCTTGTTATACCTTAATTGGCCCAAGTGTATCATAACCGGGCGGTTACCGCTTGTCTAATTCAGAATGGGGAAACTGGGAGGTGCTCTCACGACCAGTCCAGCAGGTGACAGGAGGATGCTTACGTTCTATTCTTGGAAAGGGGACGGAGGCAAGGTCATAGCGATTCTCGTGTAACAACCATAAGTTGAATTAGTAATTGAATAACGCAATAAAAGATAATAACCGTCTAAGTGTGAGCATGCTATGTGTTTACGTTACCTTATGTGTGTTTGTGTCTTTACTGTCTTTCTGATATCTAGAATGTTAGCTTACGGTTTATAACGATGTTAGAGATGTTCCGCAGGTTCAGGATGTTGCTGAGTGATCCGCAGGTTCAGGATGTTTCCTAACCTAAACGCCGCTGCTCTTTTCTCCCTCACAACTACTACCGTATCTTCTGCATCGACGCTCCTTCTGCACGAACGACAGGAGCACTGGAGTTGGAAGCGTCGCCTTAGATCCAGCCAGAAGACCCCGCCGCGCCGGAACCCTTGCGTCATCAGCATCCGGGTGAGTCTCGATCCTCTTCCCTTTCTTTCTTGAGAGAGTATCACGCTGACTCCTACACTCGACCTCTTGCACAGACCGCTGGAACTCCTGCTCTCGACCTCCTGCACAGACCGCTGGGACTCCTGCACTCGACCTCCTGCTCAGACCGTTGGGACTCTTGCACTCGACCTTCTGCACAGGCCGCTGGGACTTCTGCACTCAACCCTCTGCATCCACAAGAGTCGATCGTCCGCCAGGCAGCTGCAGAAGAGGACCGGCCATCAGTAGCAACCACCTCCCCGAGTTCAGCGCCGGATCCGCTCGTAGTTCATCAACACCTACGGTGCCTTCCTTGCTGTTGTGAGTAAAGAATTCCCCTTCTACCTGCTGTAATGTATAGAGAGTTGTTTTGAGTTTGGTATGCTGAATGAGAAGTAGTGCAGAAGTAGGTAGGCTGAACTTTTGTAGTTTAAGAGAGTTGAGTAGATTTGTTTAGAGGGTTTAAAGAGTCACTAGAAGGGATTCGAACTGGGGACCTGCTAATCATGGTGATTTTGAGGGACTGCTGGAGGAGAGACTCGACCTAGGACTTTCTGCACACCTGATAATTCAGCTTCGACCTGCTGACTTTAGGACCTAATATCTATAGCTTAAATCGAGAATCCACCGTTGAATTTTTGATATGTCGTAGATCAATACATATAGTTTAATGTGTTAAAATTTGGGAGAAAGTTAACGGTCGGATTAGGTTTTATAAGGTCCCGAAGTAGAGCACTTGAGCTGTTTTTGAAGCAGGAAAATATTTGACTAAGTTTGGAATTTTAGCTTCTAGTCTAACCTTAGATTTTATATAGGAGTTTGGTTGAGTTTTAGAGAGACCTTTTCCGTATGTTTAGTATACATATTTTAGAGGATCTAGAGAGCGATTCCGGAATTCTTATCCTTTAACCTAAGTCTTGGATTTTAACTCAAGTCGGACCTTAATGACCGTTTAGTGAAAAATCTAGAATTTGGTACAACTCCCGTATTTCTGTACTAAACTTTTCCGTAAGAACTAGAGTATGGAAATAGGCTCCAAAAGAGAGTTTGAAACTAAGATATAGACAAATCTGGGAGTTTTGGAACCGGGGGTAAAATAGTCATTTTACCTTAAGAGGGCTTTTTAGTATTTTTCTCTTGATGAGTTTGTGCATCTTAGAACTTATAGACTTCTAAGATTATGGGATGTATTTTTATCCACGTGCCTTGTATGACAGGCGTTTGAGTTTCTACAATTGCAGACCGAGTTGAGATTATGAGAGTTGTGGTTTGATTCAGTTAAGTCCTTGCGACTTACTTAGCTGGTTTCTGGATATTAGTTGGGTGATAATGGTTGCATGTGTGCAATGTGTGTTATAATAAAAATAACAACTTGTTAGGACGACCGTGGTTGTTATGTTTTAAGGCTCAAGTGCATGTATAACGGGTCGTGACATCACTGCACAGCTCTGCCAGGAGACTAGGGGGTTCTCTATACCCAGCCCATACAGGTACACGGTGAGATGCATCGGATCCATTCCTGATGGTTACACGGGGGCGGAGGCGAGGTTTGGGAATCCCTCGTGTCACAAAATAAGTATCATTAATATGAATGAATGACCTAAATGAAGATAATACATGAATTGTGTGAAAGCATGGTGAGTGTTTACTTTTGATGTGTGTGTGTGTGCTGATATTATTCTTCTAATGTTTAGATAGCTAGCTAATGGTTGTTATGTTGTGTTTTTAGATTTACCGCAGGTTAGATCATCAACTGAATGATTCGGAAGTAGTGGTCAGTCGGGTCTCCGTACTCCTTAGAGTGGGGGTTTGGGTTGTTATCTTGTCGTTCTTTCCTTTTGTTAAGACAGTTGGTCTTTTTCCTTTGTTTAAGAACTATAGGCTGCTAGACCTTGTTGCATTCATTCCTTTAAAAATACTATTTCATGAAATTCGGTTTTTCTTATTTGTGTCTTGTTGCAAGATCCTAGTAATATTGTTGTCAAACTTAGGTCAGGACCCATTGTGAGGTCCTAACCAGTAATGCCCCGAGTTTTGAGAATTCGGGGTGTTACAACATGGTATCAGAGCTCTAGGTTGGCAACAATGACACTTGAAATCTTCTGAAAGACCGAATAAGTACTTAAGCAGAACCCGAAAAGGGATCTGAGTTTTAAAAGGCACTTTTGATTTTCAAATGCATGCATAGTCTGGTTGGGGATAGAAAGTACGGCTGACCACCACTACTACCGCGGATCTCAGTATGCTTGGTATGGACTTTAGGTTGTTACTCTCTTTGGACTTATTAGCTTGATTATAATGATAGGTGATGTAGATAAGCATATGCCGAAGATTAGTAGAATTTATAGTTATAGTATGCCCTTCATGGAGATAACAGTATGAGATACTCGTTCAGTTGACACACCTAAGTATAATTAAAGGGTTTTAACGTAAGGATAAGTACGCTCAGCTTATGAGCATTAGGGTAGACTAACGACGGACCACTCCTTCGAGCTTGTTGAGGAACATCGAGACGGAAAAGTGAAGCCTAAAAGACAACACCAACCACGATGACAAGAAGGGAATCCCGAGTCAACTCAATAGGATCAAATGAAGAATATACATGAGAGTAGTTCTAGCAACGCGTTGGATGACCGGCAAGTATACAAATTGGGAGAGACAACCCACAGTTTCTTTCAAGATGGTGCAAAGCAATGTTGCAAACAAAGGGGATGCTTTCAGAAACACACATAGGCATGAAGGTCAAGGTGAAATATAGTAGCGATCCAGACAAGAGACATTAAATCTAAGCTTACTGACAGACCAGAAGGTGATAGTTGGAGGCTAGAAGGAGAGCGGAATATGATCACTCTTGACAAACTATTTGCCGCCACAATCAAGATGGGAAACCAAGACAATCATAAGCATAGGAGTCAAGATAAGATACATTGTTCATCCCGATACGAATAATTAAAGAGCCATAAAATGAAAGCTTACAGGTTGCTAGAAAGGGGAAGGGCGATTTTACCAACATGGAAGTGTTGTGACCTCCTAGAACACACAAGAATTTCAACAAGGATCGGGATACAATAAAGACCGGATTTCTACAAAGGCGGCAGTACAAAGCAGCACACAAGGAAGGTGTAGGAGAATAGTTGGTGAGCACGGGGTCTCTAATGACTTCTCATTCACAAAGAGATCTAAGTTAACAACACTAGCGGGTCATAACAGAGAACCGCAATTGGACGATAACACAGGTAAAAAGAATTATGGGGAAATACCTACAAGTTATCGTGGAAGAAATTACTAGTTCGTTGATGGAAGATGAAGATACAGCTAGACTCGTAAGAGTATAGTGCTCTTATAGGAGTGTAGATTGTAGAAGGAGCTAAAGGAGTATAAATGGAAGAGATGTATTTTCACTGGTATATCAAATCTCAAAAGAGATAGAAGAAAAGTAAGTCTACGATCTTATAGTAGGTCAACTACAAACTAATTGGTTACAAAAGAGAATTTACACGTGCTGGCCAACTAGTGATGGTGGGTTGACAGATAAGAAGAATAACCACAAGGTTATAAGGGAATTTACCGACATCTGGTGAATTTCTTCCAGAGATCAACGACGACAATGGTGAAGTTAAATCAATACAAGTACTAGTAGCCTTGATGGTAACATTGAATGAGTCCAATATGATATCTCTAATAATAAAGAAATTAAAGAGCAGCTCTTGACGGTCGATAATGACCATTGATGATAGAAATGGTGTAAAGGGAATTGTTGTGAGTAGTTACTTACTACTGACTAAGGAAAGATACATATCAAAGTTAGTGTGAAGGGATCCCTGTAAGAAGAACTAGAAGACTAAGAAGAAGTAAATGATTGTGAACATGTCCTATGTCTTAGTATTCCACACAAGTAGGGCTGATGGTGCTCCTCCGAGAAAAGGTGGGGTCAAACTGTCTAGATTGATAGGGGAAACCCTTGTGATTAAAGATGTGACACAGAATAATTGGAATTTCAGAGGAGGTACAAACATAGAGAGTATGATTTAAAGCCTTGGTGAAATGTGTGGTTGAGTTGTGAGGTGATTGCAGATGGAATCTACAAGTTGGCTAGAATAAACATGAGAAGGAGTAAAGATGAATGACTAAAGGCTTTTATATGGATCCGGTATTACACCAATAACATGATTACCGAAAAGCGTATATATAAAAGTTTAATGAGAAATGGAGGTACTCCATTGAAAATTCAAGCTGGACTGATGACATAAGAGTTGATGAAAGTAATAAGACCAACCAACGCGGTTCGTAAAGCGAGTACGAGAAAACTCAAAGGGTTAACTATCCTACTGGGGGGTAAAGATTTAAAGAAGGTAAAGCGACACGAGCATAAGGACAACATAATAAATGCGAGTCAAGAACTTTGATCTTTGAGAAAATCATATACAACTGAGATTTCTTATCCAAATGGTACCAATAGGTGTTTAATAAAAGTCATGCATATCGGACCGTTAACGATAGGATGGATAAAGTGTAAACCAAAAGAATAACTTAACCAGTAAGAAGGAAAGTCATGTATCAAAAGGCGGGTCTTGCTAAATTGGAATAAAGTGTTGAGATGAGGATGCCTTTGTAGAATCTATGCAAGAGTACAACGTAACTGAGGTTCCAACATGAAATGAGCAGTAATGATCAATTGAAAGTTGAGACCGATCTAGGGGAGGAAATTTTTATAAGACGAGTCACCTAGTAGAAGAGTTCACAAGACAAGCTTGAGAGACCAAAAGAGATAAAATGTCGACCCGGATATGGGGGTCTAAGGTGCATGTGGAAGGGTTACCTACAATGGAGTGTAGAAGAAAAATGTAGACTTTACAAGTGTAGAGAGGTTTTGACCTTCTCAAAGATATAGGAATTTGAAAGAAATCGCAATGCCAGTATCAAAGAGTTGAAGCCCTGTAGCGGAAACAACGAAGTTTCATGACGGCAATATTACCAGTAACACCAGCGAAGGAATGTATATATGAGAACGGCCTTGGTGGACTCGAAAGTCCAAGGTAACCCCAATTATCACGGGACCTAAGTCATCAACACCGACGGTCCATGCAAGGGGAACTACAAGGGGATGATAACTAAAGTCATCAGAACTACAAAGACACTTACCAACTATCATTGAAGACTTGGAATGACTATTTATGTCAAGATGAAAGACCCAGTTGGGCTCAAGAAAGTAGAGTTACCCTAAGGAAACAGAAGTGTGGAAGATATAACGAATTAGCGAAGCATGAAAGGATTAATCGAGCAGATGATGCTCACCAAGAATTTAACGCCAGTATAGGTATGAGAAGAGTAAGTCCGGGATTTTGAGATAAGTCAATTATAGACTGACCGACGTCAACTGAGGACGTGTAAGTGTTGGTTGGTATTGACGAGTAGGTACCGTTAAGAAGAGACATTAGTGACTGCGGATTTAATAGGTAACTTTACCGATGCCTTGGAGGATTCTCCAAGTAGGCAGCGACAACCTTTTGGGATGATCTAAGGATATGGAGAGAATCGGGTTAGAGGTTGCTTACTGGTTGGTTAAGAACATATTACGGTTGAGTAAGAGAGTAAGGGTCCGTTTGAAGAGGATCTTGCTAGTATTAGAAGGGAAGAATAGGCAGGAGTTGGGTAAATCATGTTGACCCTTAGAAAGACGTCATTGTGCCTAATGGGTATTACAATAGAAGCGTGGTAGGCATATAACCCACAAATGAAGAAAATCAATGTTAGGTCAACTATGATTTCAAGTTAAGGAATTAGAGATCTATATGACAAGGTCCACTTGGATGTGTGATTTGTTTTGAGTTATATAAATTTGAAAGCTTGACAAGAAGTAGGTGAAAACCCATTAATTAAGGAACGATCCAATTAGGTCACATTGAGGAAACCGGGCCAAGCGGTTTGTATTACAAAGAGCATTAGGCACTTAGTAAGGTGCCGACAGAAGTTTAAGATCATTATTTCAGAATCGATAGTCGGGAACTTTCGAAAGGAAAAAGCAAGTGGGCCCAGTGGAAGGAAAAAGTTTTTTTTATGGTTTGGTAGAGTCATCAAAAGAGCTGGAAGTAAGTTTAGAAAACCAAACCGTTGAGAGAGTACCTACCGAATCCGAGACACGTCATCAGCTATGAAGATCAGAAAATTTAGCCGGTTCATGCTTTTGTAGAGTTTCAGTGGTCTAGACGAGGAATCGATGAGGCTACTTAGGAAACGGAGGAGAGCATTAGAAATGGTTACCCGGAGTACCTTACGGAGTTAGCCGCTACTTTTGTATCGACGAGTTAGTACTCGGATGCTGTTTGTTTGACTTTTCATGTGTTACCTTGGAGTGAGTAATTGTATTTTATGTGATGTGTGCCTGAGTATGATGATTGAGTAGTTGCATGTTAGAAAACGGGACTTAATGAAACCAAGTTATACAAAGAAAATTGTTTGAGTAGATACATTATTCTAAGTTTCGGGACGAAACTTATTTTAAGGGGCACTGATGTAATACCCGGAAAATTTAATTTCCGTTTAATACCCGATCAAACCAGATTCTGATCCGCCGACTTTTATTCTTTTAAATAAAATAAAACGATATTTAACTTCTATCATTTTATGTGACCTTAATTCACATAAAATGATAAATTATGTAACCGGAAATAATTCCGTTTTTTTATATAAACCAAAGAGCGGTTCCATGCGAGTAACGATTTAATTATCGGCCCATCTTAGTTAGATGAGCAGGCCCAACAGACCCGGCCCAATTAACCAGCCGGCCCAACCTTAACCCTAAACCCTAATCAGCTCTTAATCATGTTTTACCCTAATCTAATCTTTTTTCCTAACCTAAACGTCGCTGCTCTTTTCTCCCTCACAACTACTACCGTATCTTCTGCATCGACGCTCCTTCTGCACGAACGACAGGAGCACTGGAGTTGGAAGCGTCACCTTAGATCCAGCCAGAAGACCCCGCCGCGCCGGAACCTTTGCGTCATCAGCATCCGGGTTAGTCTCGATCCTCTTCCCTTTCTTGAGAGAGTATCACGCTGACTCCTACACTCGACCTCTTGCACAGACCGCTGGAACTCCTGCTCTCGACCTCCTGCACAGACCGCTGGGAATCCTGCACTCGACCTCCTGCACAGACCGTTGGGACTCCTGCACTCGACCTTCTGCACAGGCCGCTGGGACTTCTGCACTCAACCCTCTGCATCCACAGGAGTCGATCGTCCGCCAAGCTGCTGCAGAAGAGGACCGGCCATCAGTAGCAACCACCTCCCCGAGTTCAGCGCCGGATCCGCTCGTAGTTCATCAACAGCTACGGTGCCTTCCTTGCTGTTGTGAGAAAAGAATTTCCCTTCTACCTGCTGTAATGTATAGAGAGTTGTTTTGAGTTTGGTATGCTGAATGAGAAGTAGTGCAGAAGTAGGTAGGCTGAACTTTTGTAGTTTAAGAGAGTTGAGTAGATTGGTTTAGAGGGTTTAAAGAGTTAGTATAAGGGATTCGAACTGGGGACCTGCTGATCATGGTGATTTTGAGGGACTGCTGGAGGAGAGACTCGAACCTAGGACTTTCTGCACACCTGATAATTCAGCTTCGACCTCCTGACTTTAGGACCTAATATCTATTTCTTAAATCGAGAATCCACCGTTGAATTTTTGATATGTCGTAGATCAATACATATAGTTTAATGTGTTAAAATTTGGGAGAAAGTTAACGGTCGGATTAGGTTTTATAAGGTCCCGAAGTAGAGCACTTGAGCTGTTTTTGAAGCAGGAAAATATTTGACTAAGTTTGGAATTTTAGCTTCTAGTCTAACCTTAGATTTTATATAGGAGTTGGTTGAGTTTTTGAGAGACCTTTGTCCTATGTTTAGTATACATATTTTAGAGGATCTAGAGAGCGATTCCGGAATTCTTATCCTTTAACCTAAGTCTTGGATTTTAACTCAAGTCGGACCTTAATGACCGTTTAGTGAAAAATCTAGAATCTGGTACAACTCCCGTATTTCTGTACTAAACTTTTCCGTAAGCACTAGAGTATGGAAATAGGCTCCAAAAGAGAGTTTGAAACTAAGATATAGACAAATCTGGGAGTTTTGGAACCGGGGGTAAAATAGTCATTTTACCTTAAGAGGGCTTTTAGTATTTTTCTCTTGATGAATTTGTGCATCTTAGAAGTTATAGACTTTTAAGATTATGGGATGTATTTTGATCCACGTGTCTTGTATGATAGGCGTTTGAGTTTCTACGGTTGTAGACCGAGTTGAGATTGTGAGAGTTGTGGTTTGATTCAGCTAAGTCCTGATTTCTGGATATTAGTTGGGTGATAATGGTTGCGTGTGTGCAATGTGTGTTATAATAAAAATAACAACTTGTTAGGACGACCGTGGTTGTTATGTTTTAAGGCCCAAGTGCATGTATAACGGGCCGTGACATCAATGCCCAGCTCTCCCTGGAGACTGGGAGGTTCTCTATACCCAGCCCATACATGTACACGGTGAGATGCATCGGATCCATTCCTGATGGTTACACGGGGGCGGAGGCGAGGTTTGGGAATCCCTCGTGTCACAAAATAAGTATCATTAGTATGAATGAGTGACCTAAATGAAGATAATAAATAAATTGTGTGAAAGCATGGTGAGTGTTTACTTTTGATGTGTGTGTGTGTGCTGCTATTACTCTTCTAATGTTTAGATAGCTAGCTAATGGTTGTTCTGTTGTGTTTTTAGATTTACCGCAGGTTAGAGCATCAGCTGAGTGATCCGGAAGTAGTGGTCAGCCGGGTCTCCGTACTCCTTAGAGTGGGGGTTTGGGTTGTTATCTTGTCGTTCTTTCCTTTTGTTAAGACAGTTGGTCTTTTTCCTTTGTTTAAGAATTATAGGCTGCTAAACCTTGTTGCATTCATTCCTTTAAAAATACTATTTCATGAAATTCGGTTTTTCTTATTTGTGTCTTGTTGCAAGATCCTAGTAATATTGTTGTCAAACTGAGGTCGGGACCCATTGTGAGGTCCTAACTAGTAATGTCCCGAGTTTTGAGAATTCGGGGTGTTACATTTATAATTTATGTCAATATTAAGCATGTGTGAGTTTATTAGTCATGAATCAATAAAGTGAGATGTGAGGTCATTTCATAAGTGTAAATGTCAGGTATTTGTCGTGTAGATGATTTGTAGCAAATATTAAAGAATGCATGTAAATAATTAATATGTGGAGTATTTCAAATCAATAATAAGAAAGTAAAGACAAGTATTATATTGTACGACACAAGTGAGAAATCTTACGGAAAAATAAACGTTACTAGAACAAGAAATTGGAATTGAGTTTTTTTACCCTTTAATCTCCATCAATCCATTTTACTTTCTTACACCATCCTTATCTTTTTCCTCCTTTACTCCATCTCCATATTCGATAAATAAAAATTATCATGCCCATGGCCGATGATGATATTATTCATTGGCTTGTTGCTAATAACAAGCAAGTTTTAATTGAGCTTTTCATTTGTCTTGTCCTTATTTATATCATCATCATAATCATTATTTTGGTGGGGGGGAGAGAGAGAGAGAGAGAGTTCGAAGGGAACACTGGCGACGGCTGACCACTAGTCTTTTGGGTTATTTGTCGACAAATAAAGCACTAGTCACCAACACTGGTCTTCAGGGTCCCATCGCCGTTGGAAAAAGGTGACATGGAAGAAGGATCAACGGCAATCAAAAAACTATTTTCCGTGCTTCACAAAGATCAAAATGTGTAAGATTAGCTATAATAATTGGTTGGATTTTGAACCTTTGTCATTTTAACGATTTCAATGTGAGGGCCGAAAACCTCTTGATTTAACTAGGATGTCAACCATTATTTTATAAAATCAAGAAAGAATTGAGTTAAATAGGCTCTTTTTTATACGCTTTTGTTTTGTAGACCACTCTAATTTTACTCTATATATAATTTTTCCCAAATTAAAGAATTTTGTTAAATATGGGTATATTTACTAAATGAGTTTATGTTATGGGTACTCTTAATAGAGCAATAGTGTTAAAAGGCATGTTAGCCATTTTACCCTAAAATCAATGATTTTTGAAAGAATTTGGCCTACTAGGCTCTTTTTTATTTTTGTTAAAGAAACTATACCCCATATTTTTTTACCACTTTCATTTAATGGTAGGTAAAACTAATTAACTCTTCTATTTAAAAATTTTTTGTTATTTGTTATTTAAGTGTAATTTTTAATTTTTAAAAATTGAATTTGTTTTTTTTCTTTTATTATTATTTTTTCTCCTTTTTTTTCTTTATTTTCTTTATTTTATGGAATGAAGAATTTTTCACATACCGAAATTTTCACATACCGGAATTTCCAATACCGGAATTTCACGTACCGTAATTTCACGTACCGGAATTTCACGTACCGGAATTTCACGTACCGGAATTTTCACATACCGGAATTTTCACATACCAGAATTTCCAATACCGGAATATCACATACCGGAATTTTACATACCGGAATTTCACATCCCGGAGCTTCACATACCGGAGCTTCACATACCGGAAGTTCAAATACCGGAAGTTATCATACCGGAAGTTATCATATCATATCGGAAGTTATCATATCATACCAGACGTTATCATATCATACCGGAAGTTATCATATCATATCGGAAGTTATCATACCGGAATTTATTTTTTTATTTTCTTTTATTTTTTTGTCTTTTTTATTTTATTTTTTTATTTTTTATTTTTTTGGAATGCATACCGGAGTTTCACATACCGGAGTTTCACATACCGGAAGTTCACATACCGGAAGTTATCATACCGGAAGTTATCATACCGGAAGTTATACCAAACAAACTGATTTTATGTCATAGTTTAGAATTAAGAATTACATACCGGAGAATTACATACCGGAAGTTATAAAAATGGTATGAGCAAAAACGCAACATTCAGGTATCAACCTTGAAGCAACAAAAATGTCTCTAAAAATGGTATAACCTTCTTCTTTGCTCAAAGACGACCAAGACCACTTTCAGCATCACCCTGAACGAGCAAAGGTTGTAAATTTACCAGTGTAAACATCATTGGCATCCGGTATGAACTTCCGGTATAAAAAATTTTGGTATGAACTTTCGGTATAAAAAATTTCGGTATGAACTTCCGGTATGAAAAACTTCGTTATGAACTTCCGGTATGAACTTCCGGTATGAACGGTATGAACTTCTGGTATGAACTTTCAGTATGAAATTCCGGTATGAACTTCCGGTATAAAAAATTTCGGTATGAACTTCCGGTATGAAAAACTTCGTTATGAACTTCCGATATGAACTTTCGGTATGAACTTCCGGTATGAACTTTCGGTATGAACTTTCGGTATGAACTTTCGGTATGAACTTCCGGTATAAAAAATTTTGGTATGAACTTCCGGTATGAAAATTTTTGTTATGAACTTCCGGTATAAAAAATTTCGGTATGAATTTCCGGTATGAAAAACTTTGTTATGAACTTTGTAACGCCTCAATTTTAGGTGCGTTTGCGATATTTATTTTTGCGGCTTTTATAGATATTTTAATAACTTATGTATTTTATTTAAGAGTATTTTTAAGGCGCAATATGTTCTTCCCGAGTATAATTATGTTTTTGGCATATTTTCGGAAAAAAGGGCGGAAAGTTTTCCGATCCAAAAATCCCGTTCCGATTGTTTTGATCGGGTTTATGTTAAATCTTGATCTCCTATATTGTTTTTTATTATTTCTTTCTTTCCTTTCTTTTTATTTGTTTTCCCTCCTCAGCCTGATGGCGTGTTCTTGTTGCTTGGCTCTGGCCGCCCAGCTAGTATGCAGTTGTTCTACTCATTGCTTCTCAATGCAGCCTAGATCCCTACCCCGACCCTTTGGTTGCTTGCAGGGGCGGCCGCAGGATTTTTCAAGGGGGGTCAAAAAAGTATATTTTTTACTATAAATAAAAGTTTCACTACTGCAACATTAATCAATATTACAATAAAACAACGTTAAAAGTTAAGCATTTCAAAATAGTGTTCAATGCTACAAGATAACTCAAGTGGACGCCAAAGGAGGTAAACCCATCTTGCGGTTTGACATATTCTGATAATATTGAAGAATATCTTCATCATCAACGCTTTTGAAACTCTCTTTCTCAATGTAGCACACTAAAGAATCGGTGAGATTTTCATCCGACATCCTGTTACGCAATTGAGACTTCACAATTTTCATTGCAGAGAATGCTCTTTCAACAGTAGCAGTCGCAACTGGCAATACCAAAACCAACTCCAAAAGGCGATATACTAAAGGAAAAACAGTGTGAATACCTCTCTCAACCATCCTGCATGCCACCTCTCCTATATTTGTCAACGAAGAACTCCTGTTATCTTCCTTTATGTCATAAATCCATGTTGCCAATTCATCTTCAAGTACACTCAGATCATAACCAGAAAAGTCTTGTGGATAATGTTGGGCAAGTCGAACTAGCTGAGACTTATTGAAATTGGAGAAGAAATCATTTGGATGAAAACATCCCATACAAGCGAGTATTTCAGAGTTTGACTCACCGAAGCGACTTTCCATTTCTCGATCAAGTTGGTCAATGACCTACAAATGAACATAATGTAAAATATAATAGTAATATTCATTAAATAAAATAGTTATGAATTTATATGAAAATGATAAATTACCTGACAAAATATTTCAACTCGAAAGTGGTGAAAGTTTGTGATAACACTTCCAACACGTCTTGCACTAAATCGACCCGGGACATTTTCATCCATTTTCAGAACGACAACATTATTATTTTCACAGAAAACGTTGACAGATTCTAAAAGTTCATTCCCCCATCATTCCTCAAATCTTGAAATTGTCTCCTACAGGTTCGTATCAGATTAACGGCTTCTAAAATATCTTGATCTTTTTTCTGCAAAACTTGTGACAAATAGTTTGTTATGCCCAAAATTCGTTTCATCAAGTGGGCAATAAAAACAAACCGGTAACTCTCCATCTTCTCAACAAGGCCTTGAGCCATTCCCCGATTGGAATCTGGACCTCCATCTTCATGAATATTCTCAAGCACTTTGATAGTTGAGGACCACAAATGTAGAACACGGGCAATGGTCGTGTAGTGTGAACCCCAACGTGTAACTCCCGGCCGAGCCAAAGAAAGTTCTTGATGCTTTCCTCTCCCAGTTGAGATTTCTCCCGTTTCCAACATCTCCACCATCTTGTCATGTTGAGCTTGTCGGAACTCATCTTTTCTCTTACAAGAAGCTCCAACCATGTGTGTGATTTGTGATAAGTACCCAAAGAACTCTTGTATTGGTTGAATATCATTTGAAATGGCAACAACAACCAATTGAATTTGATGAGCAAAACAATGAATATACCTTGCAGAGGGGTTTTTATCTAATATTAGAGCCTTCAATCCATTAAATTCATCTCGCATATTAGAAGCTCCATCATATCCTTGACCTCTTAGTTTAGAGATACATAATCCATGCTCAGCAAAAAAAGACATCAATCCCTTTTTTCAAAGAACGAGCTTTTGTGTCACCAACATGAACGACTCCAAGAAACCTCTCTATGATTGCGCCCTTGTTGTTCAAATATCTAATAACAATAGCCATTTGTTCCTTGATCGAACTATCACGAGCCTCATCAATCAATAACGAAAACACTTTGTCTCCAAGATCACTAATTATGGCTTTTCTTGTCATTGCCCCACACGTAATTTTGAGATCATCTTGAATGCGATGACTAGTGAGTTGAGCATTCTTAGGTGCATTCTCATTCACCACGTTTTCAACTTCAACAATCCGTTTACTAGACCAATTATGCATCTCCTTAAAATTCCCCATGTTGTCGGAGTCCATTGACTCTCTATGTCCCCGAAATGGCAAACCTTGTAGAAGAAGAAATCTAACAATGTGCAGAGAAAATGTCAAACGAATACGATATTGAGCACCTTGAGTTGCACTTGCACCAGATACACATCTTGTCAAACTTTGTCTTTGATCTTTGAAATTGGCAAATAAGATTCGAGCTTCATGGTGAGGACTTCCGACTAATCCCACATGTTCTCTAAACTTCTCATAAGCCTTCTTCCAATTAGAAAATTCTATTTTCACAAATGCATCATTCAACTTTTTGTGTTTTGTCTCCCCTCGAAAGAGAAAACACCAAAAATAAAATGTCGTATCTTTAGAAACACTATATTCTAACCACTCGAAATCCTCAAACCACTTTGGCAAAAAACACCTCGACGTCTTCCCAAAGTTCTTCCGTGGAAATTCATGTGAGAGGGGTTGACAAGGACCTCTAACCACATACTCTCTCCTCACATCATCTCTAAGTGAAGGATCATACTCTTCCAAAGCTTTGCGCAATCCCGGATCACTAATAACTTCACTACTCATATTTTCCATTCGAGGTTTTTTTTTCTCCCCTATCAACGCTAGTGAAACCACCTTCACCATCAACATTATCATCCTCAACATTATCATCATCAACTACATTTCTAGCAAGACCCTCACTAATATCATCATCTCTAGCATTAGCAATATCATCAATGGTAACATCATCACTAGCAACACCATTCACATTTTGGGGGTTTGGGGGATTGGAAGACGATCCAATACTCAAAAAGGGTCGTTTCTTTGTTCGAATAACAAATTTGTCCATTTCCTAAACAAATAACCAATTATCAAACCAATCATCAAATTTGTACAAGCCACTATTACTAACAATTACAAAGCCAAATAACCAATATCAAGATCAAATTTCAACAATTGCAAAGTCA
Organism: Fagopyrum homotropicum; assembly: GCA_033239125.1. Classification (NCBI taxonomy): domain Eukaryota; kingdom Viridiplantae; phylum Streptophyta; class Magnoliopsida; order Caryophyllales; family Polygonaceae; genus Fagopyrum; species Fagopyrum homotropicum. The sequence goes on from BSWB01000006.1 coordinate 28,719,426, forward strand.
AATAATCAAAATTCCAAAAACCCCTAAATTGAAAAATCTAACTAATGTACTGTTTAGGTTTAAGATTAGGAATACATTCAATAAAAAGATGGAAAAGCCAAAGAGTGAGACACTTACAGTTAATTCCGGCAGTTCCGTGGTCACCGGAGGCGGGTCGAGGCTGTCGAACGGCCGCAAAATCGCAAATCGCAGAGGACAGGGGCGAGGCTGTCACCGGAGCCGGAGGCGTAGCAGCAAATCGCAGAGGAGCAGGCTCGTCGGTCGACGGAGGCTGGCGGTTGGCCACCAGGCACCAGTGGTGAGCGCCGGTCGGAGAGGAGAGCTGGGCGATGACCCGGAGTAATGCGCGCAGAAGAGAGAAGCTGCTACGCAAGGGTTTTTTTAACAGCTGCTGCAGTGCTGCGTTCCTCTGTTTTTCATTTTTCACAATAATTTTAATTTTTTTATTTTTTAATGGGGGGTTCGATCGACCCTGCACGCCCCCCATGCGGCCGCCCCTGCGAGTCTGCACTGGAGCCCAGATTTCTATATCCTCATCTGCAGCTCTCTACAACCCTTCTTCTGGAGCCTATGTCGAGCCACAGGAAAAGCCGGAGAAGCAGGTCTTGCATTGCTGCCGCCTGGATCATACTTCCGGTCACCTTTCGAGCCTCCTCTTTCCTCGCCGGAGCCCCTCTGTGTTCCCCTCTCGCCGTCCTCTGCCTTGCTTCGCTCTGTTGGATCCTCCTTGGGAGAGCCAGGTCGTCGACGCCGGACCCACTGTCGTCTCCGTCGGTGAGGCCCTCAACGTGCCCTATCTGCACGAGCTTGGCCGGAGAATGAAGGAGCCGCCGCCTCCTCCTCTACTCCTCACCGCCAACAGGAAATGGGTTCAGGAAACCCTTCTTCTTCTTTTTTTAATCGGGCCCCAGATTTTAATGTAATTACAAATTTTACCCACTGTTTTGCATTTACATATTTGGCCCAAATTTTGGAATCTTGCAATATTACCCGTGCTAGAATAAATTAGAAGAAATAACCCAAAGATTTATTTACAATTTATGACACAAGTTTTAGCATTTCATAAATTGCCTTTGACAATGTTTCTATAGGTTTTAAATTTGGGATTTACTTGAATTATATTCTTATTTATATATACCATATATATTATCCTCGTGTTGGATTAATTCCGCGTTATGACGATTATTTATGAGATTTTAACGTGGATTTTGAAAAAGAGTTTTCTTTAGATTTATATTATATATTCCGTTCAAGTTTAGCGTATGAGCTAAACTTGCTTAGTTTCGGTGTTAGGTTTGGAAGCGTCCCGATAAAGGCCTAACGAGTCCAAGTCGACATCCGTTGAACGACTTCCGTCTTTTGGCGTCGCGTGAGTACCCTTTCCCTCGATCTAGTTACTTTTAGCGTTAGTATCATGCAAGGTTGGACCTAGCATAACTTAGAGTGAATGCCAAGTAGTGGCTTTGGACCTTAGGTGAGTATTTGAGGATTGTGAAATATTTTATGACTTGAGGTGTTGATGTTATCTTGTGAGGCTTGTGAGGTTTGAGAATTGGAGTATATGGTTGTTGAGTTTATGGGGCTAGGATATGCGTATCCTAACATGGTGTTGTTATCGTTGCGTTTGTTTGGACTAGGCATGTTTATCCTGGTATGTACTATGGGTTATGATCGTGCGAGATCATAGGGTCTAGAAGTCTAAGGACTTCTAGCTTGTGTTGAGTGGGATGTGAGCATGAGAGATTCTAGGATGCGGTCCTAGAATGTGAGTCAAATGATCTCGCGTAGATCATTTGTGTAGAAGTCTTAGACTTCTTGAGTTGAGCGAGTAGTTGATATAGTTATCTTCTTGTGAGCAGGTTGTGGACTCTTTCCCAAGGGAAGCGAGAGTGTTGTTAGTTGAGTGTGGCGATAAGGTAAGTCTCCGGACTTACTTAACTCGTATTCTTTGTATTAGCATTATTGTGTGTTGGGTGGTGTGTGTTTATTATTTTATTGTTTATAACAACTAAACCGGAAATAGGATTACCAACCTTTATATTATTTGGCTCAAGTGTATGATAACGGGCGGTGACATCACTGTCTGGCTCCCCGTGAGAGCTAGGGGGATCTCGGCGACTGGCCCGTGCTGGTTAGACGGTCGGAGGCATCCGACCGTTCCATTGCCGGAAGAAGGGACCGAGGCGAGTTTCGGAGGATTCTCGTGTCACAAAAGAAGTTGAACTAGAACGGGATATGACTTAATAAATAAAGATAATAAACCGGATTTGTGTGCTTTGAGTATGTTGTGTGACTATGTTGAATTAATTGTGTTTGTGCCCTTTCCCTTTAATTCTAATGCTTCGAATGTGAGCTAACGGTTTTATACCGAATGTCGTAGTTTGCATTGCAGGTTAGGCATGCTCTGAGAGATCCGGAAGGGTGGGCAGCCGGGGGTCCGTACATTTTAGGAAGGGTTTTGAGTTGGGGTTGTCTTGTGTTTTGGTCTTTCGGTTATTACGTTTCGTGTGCCGCTTGTGTGGCGTTTAGTTTAAGTTGTACCGCGGCTGAAGTTGTTGTTGCATTCTTTCGGGTTTCTTATCATTTACATTAAAATTGATTTACGATTTTTCCTTTATTTGTGCCATGTTGGAAAGGTCCGGTGAAATTGTTGTCAAGCTAAGGGTCGGGACCCATTGTGAGGTCTCGCCCGTAGCATCCCGATATCCCGCGGATTCGGGGTGTTACGAAAGTGGTATCAGAGCCCTAGGTTGACAACAATAGCACTCGCAGTCTTCTAAAGGCCGAATAAGGAACAAACAGAACTCCGCGGGTTCTGAGTTTTCGTTTTCAAAATCACATGCATGAGTCGGGGTAGAATGTACGGGTCACCCCTCCTTCCGCAGATCTCGGCAGCATAATTTATAGGATTTTTAGTATATATATGTATATATGTAGATATGTATTGTGGACTTAAGATGTTTTTGGACTATTATTGTATGTGGATTGTATTTGTATGATGGACATGATTTATGTGTATAGTATATATGTGGGCTATAATATATGCTTTGGACCGTGTTGTGTTGTAATGAATTACCGGATGTGTTATATTAGTAGTTATGTGGACATAGGACATATATAAGTTTAATACGGACTCTTATATATAGTAGTATATAGTATGGGACCTTATAATTAAGACAACGGAAAGATAGCATCACCTTTGAGATGATGATGTTGGCTTGGGATAGCGTTCATATGTGGATGAGTACGCTCAAGTATTGAATTGAGCATTTCGTGCTAACAAACACCATGGCGGTTATTGGATTCCTTTAAAAGGGTGTCAAAGAGAAGGATTAGAGACGATATAAACGACGGACGAAAAAAAAAACAAAACAAAACAAAAAAAACAAAACAAAACTCGAAACAACTTAAAAAGAAATCGAGATGGAAGCAATACAAGTAAAGGGAGCAACATTAAGGTATATAAGTGGTTATAAAGAAACCGGGATTGTACAACAACGAGACCGATAGTGAAAACGAACTTAAGTTCTTCTAGAAGACACGTGGACAACTAAAGATACGAATCGAGAAGGAGATGGATACACTCTAGCAAGGTTAAAGGTGGTATTCCTTCAAGACGTGAAGTTTTATATAGGTGCTTCTAAGCTTTGGAGTCAAGACAAGAAGAGTGATCGAACCATTTGCTAAAGATTTAAGATAACGTAAGTTAAACTTACGAGGTACCAATAAGTGAAGTGTCAACATCACTAGAGTTATGAGAAGAAAGACATGGTGGGAATTCATGTGGAGTTAAGCGGTTTCCGTTATGATGATAAGGCTATAAAACGCCAAGGAGGAGGAACTGTGTATAAATGATGATCCCAAGAAAATGAAAGACGAAACACGGAGCTTGGATCGAAAGACTTAAGATACCAACGAGAGGGATGCGAGTGGAGGCTAATTAATGTTAGAATATTTGAGAAGTACTTTTGCAAAACATTATGAAGAAAAGTTAAGCCCATGAAGGTGGGCCATATGACACGAAAGAGTTGGGGAGGTATAGTTATCTTACGGAAGCGGAAGGAAGAGGGGAGCTTAATAGGAGCTAACGGAGTAGGAAGTAGAGTAAAATGAGCTAGTCAAGTTTGAGGCAGAGTACCCGAGGAGGGTAGTCTTCATGAGAATGGTAACATGGAAAGTGTAGCAGAATGATAAGTCATTGACCTTGGAGAAGGTCAACTATAGTTAACTAGTGACAACTTAGAACGCAGAGGTGTGGGTTGTCTATTGATGATTGTAGAGGGTATGAGTAAACAAGACTATGGAAAATAGAGGATCAACAACAAGATGTTAGAGTATTCGCGATGGATCAATGTCAATGATAAGGAAGTACATCAACGGAAGCGCATTTGTCTTAATCAAATAACGTTGAAGGAGTTCAAGCAAGTAGATGTTACAAACCTCCTAGGGGGAGGATGGATATGACCCTTTGCGACCTTCTTAGGTCATGAGAACGGCATATGGGAGAACGACCCGGATTAGAAGTTTTAAGGTTTGATCATGGTAAAGGAAACTAGTAGATCAAGAGGAAGGTGAGGTTTCATTGTTTGTGGTGCGTAGACGGGAGTATAATAAGAGGATGCATGGTATGTTCGTTGTAATGAAATGAAGGTTATGTTTTGCGAGCAGAAGCTGAGTCAAAGTTTTCCTGACTCACACGGAGAAGCTATGATAGTGATGACATGAAACGGGGAACCTGGATTATAGTAACACCGCAAGCTTGGAGCTTATGACGTTAGCACTTGAGAAGTAGTGAGTTGGATATTTCAGTGGTTTTGGATGGGGAATTTCTTCTAGCGTTTTCACGGGGCATATTGGTACGGTTGTGAAGTAGTTCATGAAATTATCAAGAAATGCATAAGGTGACCAACAAGAGTAAGAGAATACCGAAGTTTTGAAGCTATAAAGTCTACACGAGATGTACCAGAAGTACATGAAATATTGAGGTTAGAGCCTCTATGGTTGGTTTTGACAATTGCATAAGAAAATGAAGCATAAATTTCTACGTCTGCTTGAAGAAAGGATGTCTATGGTGAAAGATTACGTAGAATACGATGAGCTCCTCCCATATGATGCGATGTTAGGGAAAGCGAAGAAGATAAGATCGATTTGTTATAAGGCATGATTAAGTCTTATAGTAAGGACCTTCGTGGTTGTACATATGGCGAGATCAAGAAATATTATTATCGCCACTCCTTCGAAGTGAAAAGGGGGATTAAGCTGCAGTATTGCTTAACTAAGGCTACAAAAGTCAAAATACTCGAGCAAGTCTCTCGAGTTCAAGAGATGAAGGATCTCTGAAAGAGGAAGGTAAACATTGTAGCTACAGATGGAGCAATACATTTCTTTAAAGGACGTCACCCCAACAGATCGAAGTAGATCATTAGTATCATGACCATTTGTAAAGTGATAAGACAAGATTGTGTCGGCTATTACAATATGTGACGGGAAGAGAAAAGATGAAACCTGAGATATCACGGATTCCAATACGTCAGAATGTGGAATTTTCCACTAAGGTCGAGCTTAATTTAATTCCAATGTCTAAGGCGCCGTATGGAATAACACTTGTGCAGAGACATGAGTTGTGGAAGCAAGTGAAGGAGCAATTGCAAGAAATTATTGAAAGGAGTTCATTAGAATTAGTGAAATGCTACGAAGAACTTGAAATGTTATCTTGAACTCTTGATTTGAAGTTGTTATGGAGAACACCAGTTTGCGAAAAGAGAGACGGTTATCTCCTTTTGTTCATCGATTACTATAGGTTGAGCAAGATGACCATGGAGGACAAGTATCCTTATAACAAATGGGAGATCTACACGATCAATTGCAAGAGACGGTAGTCTCTTCTAAGATTAAGTTAAGATTTGATTGTCACCGTTTGAGAATTCGAGACTCAGATATTGCAAATACGGCATTTTGGACCAACCAGAGTCTCTACGAGAGAGAAGTCATATGACAAGTGGTCTTTGGACGGCAAATCCCGAGAGATATGGAAGGAGTTACAAGTTATCTTAGAAGTGCTGAGCTTTACCAGATATATGAAGGGAGAAGTTGTGTAACACCTTTTATGGTAACCTACTACGGATGATGATGAAATATTGAATGAGACGAAGAATTGACAATATAGTTGCTGAAAGTTAACAGGGGATTTATTGGTGCAACTGTTTTGATTTACCTTGAGGTATTATGAGTTTGAAGTGGACAAGTGATTCTCCAAGACAAGGTCTTCATCGGGTATTGATGAGCGATGTAAAAGTAATAGCATACTGGTATCGTTAGTAGAAGCGGTGCGAAGTAAGGTACTTCCTTCGTTACTTGGAATTGCCACAAGAATTGAGGAAACGTAACATCAAAGTTTGGTTTGACAAGAACCAAAGCTAATGGTGTAAATTGGAAGTTCGATCTTCTTTGATAGAGACATCAAAGAGAAACCTAATGGAAATGCTACATTGAGAAAGACCCGAGAAGGAAGTTGAGTTCCGATATATCGGACCTTTTTGAGATTTTAAGCGCAAGTTGGGAAAATGGTTTACCGGTTGGCGTGGCCGCCGAGAGTAGAGGGTGTTCACCCGGTGTTTCATGGGTATCAATCAAGAGAGTACATACATGACTCGAGACATGTTGTCAGTCATGAGGATCTAGTGGCAGATGAGGAACTGATGAGGCTAATTGGAAGATGAAGGGTAGTATCTTTAGTTGAGTTTTACGCGGATCTAGTGGCATCGATAGAATCGACGGGTTAGACCTAGTTCTTCCCTTGGTTACGTTATGTCCATTTGTGATGTTATGTGTAGTTTGTGTCATGTGCGGAAATGTGTTATATGACATGATAAATCTTGCGGTGGTAGTTTGAGTAGATTGTGTCTATAGATTAGAAGGTTTAAGGCTCCTTAGCTTGAGAGTTTATACCTCGGCCTTAGGGACCGAGAAGTTCGACACATAGCAAGTTTCGGGACGAAACTTGTTTTTAGGGGACCTGATGTAACGCCTCAATTTTAGGTGCGTTTGTGATATTTATTTTTGCGGCTTTTATCGATATTTTAATAACTTATGTATTTTATTTTAGAGTATTTTTAAGGCGTAATATGTTTTTCCCGAGTATAATTATGTTTTTGGCATATTTTCGGAAAAAAGGGCGGAAAGTTTTCCGATCCAAAAATCCCGATCCGATTGTTTTGATCGGGTTTATGTTAAATCTTGATCTCCTATATTGTTTTTTATTATTTCTTTCTTTCTTTTCTTTTTATTTGTTTTCCCTCCTCAGCCTGATGGCGTGTTCTTGTTGCTTGGCTCTGGCCGCCCAGCTAGTATGCAGTTGTTCTACTCATTGCTTCTCAATGCAGCCTAGATCCCTACCCCGACCCTTTGGTTGCTTGCAGGGGCGGCCGCAGGATTTTTCAAGGGGGGTCGAAAAAGTATATTTTTTACTAGAAATAAAAGTTTCACTACTGCAACATTAATCAATATTACAATAAAACAACGTTAAAAGTTAAGCATTTCAAAATAGTGTTCAATGCTACAAGATAACTCAAGTGGACGCCAAAGGAGGTAAACCCATCTTGCGGTTTGACATATTCTGATAATATTGAAGAACATCTTCATCATCAACGCTTTTGAAACTCTCTTTCTCAATGTAGCATACTAAAGAATCGGTGAGATTTTCATCCGACATCCTGTTACGCAATTGAGACTTCACAATTTTCATTGCAGAGAATGCTCTTTCAACAGTAGCAGTCGCAACTGGCAATACCAAAACCAACTCCAAAAGGCGATATACTAAAGGAAAAACAGTGTGAATACCTCTCTCAACCATCCTGCATGCCACCTCTCCTATATTTGTCAACGAAAAACTCCTGTTATCTTCCTTTATGTCATAAATCCATGTTGCCAATTCATCTTCAAGTACACTCAGATCATAACCAGAAAAGTCTTGTGGATAATGTTGGGCAAGTCGAACTAGCTGAGACTTATTGAAATTGGAGAAGAAATCCTTTGGATGAAAACATCCCATACAAGCGAGTATTTCAGAGTTTGACCCACCGAAGCGACTTTCCATTTCTCGATCAAGTTGGTCAATGACCTACAAATGAACATAATGTAAAATATAATAGTAATATTCATTAAATAAAATAGTTATGAATTTATATGAAAATGATAAATTACCTGACAAAATATTTCAACTCGAAAGTGGTGAAAGTTTGTGATAACACTTCCAACACGTCTTGCACTAAATCGACCCGGGACATTTTCATCCATTTTCAGAACGACAACATTATTATTTTCACAGAAAACGTTGACAGATTCTAAAAGTTCATTCCACCCATCATTCCTCAAATCTTGAAATTGTCTCCTACAGGTTCGTACCAGATTAACGGCTTCTAAAATATCTTGATCTTTTTTCTGCAAAACTTGTGACAAATAGTTTGTTATGCCCAAAATTCGTTTCATCAAGTAGGCAATAAAAACAAACCGGTAACTCTCCATCTTCTCAACAAGGCCTTGAGCCATTCCCCGATTGGAATCTGGACCTCCATCTTCATGAATATTCTCAAGCACTTTGATAGTTGAGGACCACAAATGTAGAACACGGGCAATGGTCGTGTAGTGTGAACCCCAACGTGTAACTCCCGGCCGAGCCAAAGAAAGTTCTTGATGCTTTCCTCTCCCAGTTGAGATTTCTCCCGTTTCCAACATCTCCACCATCTTGTCATGTTGAGCTTGTCGGAACTCATCTTTTCTCTTACAAGAAGCTCCAACCATGTGTGTGATTTGTGATAAGTACCCAAAGAACTCTTGTATTGGTTGAATATCATTTGAAATGGCAACAACAACCAACTGAATTTGATGAGCAAAACAATGAATATACCTTGCAGAGGGGTTTTCATCTAATATTAGAGCCTTCAATTCATTAAATTCACCTCGCATATTAGAAGCTCCATCATATCCTTGACCTCTTAGTTTAGAGATACATAATCCATGCTCAGCAAAAAAGACATCAATCCCTTTTTTCAAAGAACGAGCTTTTGTGTCACCAACATGAACGACTCCAAGAAACCTCTCTATGATTGCGCCCTTGTTGTTCAAATATCTGATAACAATAGCCATTTGTTCTTTGATCGAACTATCACGAGCCTCACAATCAATAACAAAAACACTTTGTCTCCAAGATCACTAATTATAGCTTTCCTTGTCATTGCCCCACACGCAATTTTGAGATCATCTTGAATGCGATGACTAGTGAGTTGAGCATTCTTAGGTGCATTCTCATTCACCACGTTTTCAACTTCAACAATCCGTTTACTAGACCAATTATGCATCTCCTTAAAATTCCCCATGTTGTCGGAGTCCATTGACTCTCTATGACCCCGAAATGGCAAACCTTGTAGAAGAAGAAATCTAACAATGTGCAGAGAAAATGTCAAACGAATACGATATTGAGCACCTTGAGTTGCACTTGCACCAGATACACATCTTGTCAAACTTTGTCTTTGATCTTTGAAATTGGCAAATAAAATTCGAGCTTCATGGTGAGGACTTCCGACTAATCCCACATGTTCTCTAAACTTCTCATAAGCCTTCTTCCAATTAGAAAATCCTATTTTCACAAATGCATCATTCAACTTTTTGTGTTTTGTCTCCCCTCGAAAGAGAAAACACCAAAAATAAAATGTCGTATCTTTAGAAACACTATATTCTAACCACTCGAAATCCTCAAACCACTTTGGCAAAAAACACCTCGACGTCTTCCCAAAGTTCTTCCGTGGAAATTCATGTGAGAGGGGTTGACAAGGACCTCTAACCACATACTCTCTCCTCACATCATCTCTAAGTGAAGGATCATACTCTTCCAAAGGTTTGCGCAATCCCGGATCACTAATAACTTCACTACTCATGTTTTCCATTCGAGGTTTTTTTTCTCCCCTATCAACGCTAGTGAAACCACCTTCACCATCAACATTATCATCCTCAACATTATCATCATCAACTACATTTCTAGCAAGACCCTCACTAATATCATCATCTCTAGCATTAGCAATATCATCTATGGTAACATCATTACTAGCAACACCATTCACATTTTGGGGGTTTGGGGGATTGGAAGACGATCCAATACTCAACAAGGGTCGTTTCTTTGTTCGAATAATAAATTTGTCCATTTCCTAAACAAATAACCAATTATCAAACCAATCATCAAATTTGTACAAGCCACTATTACTAACAATTACAAAGCCAAATAACCAATATCAAGATCAAATTTCAACAATTGCAAAGTCAAATAATCAAAATTCCAAAAACCCCTAAATTGAAAATTCTAACTAATGTACTGTTTAGGGTTAAGATTAGGAATACATTCAATAAAAAGATGGAAAAGCCAAAGAGTGAGACACTTACAGTTAATTCCGGCAGTTCCGTGGTCACCGGAGGCGGGTCGAGGCTGTCGAACGGCCGCAAAATCGCAAATCGCAAAGGAGAGGGGCGAGGCTGTCACCGGAGCCGGAGGCGTAGCAGCAAATCGCAGAGGAGCAGGCTCTTCGGTCGTCGGTCGACGGAGGCTGGCGGTTGGCCACCAGGCACCAGTGGTGTAACGCCCGGTTCTGATATTTGTCTTTCTTGCGTATTTGTATAGATATATATATATATATATATATATATATATATATATATATATATATATATATTTGGTTAGTAATTTCTTTTTATATTTTTTTTTAAAAAGTGTTTTTAAGCCGTAAAAATAAAATTCCCGAGTATGTTTATATTTTGGTTTATTTTGAGAAGGTTCGGAAAATCTTTCCAACTTAAAAATTCCGCTACGGATATTGACCATGTGTTTATCCCTTATCTCTTTTTTTTTTTAATTCCTTCATCCACTATTTCTATTTCTTTTTTTTTTCTTTCTTCCCTTTCTTCTCTTTTCTCTTGCGGATGAGCGTCTGACGACCAACCTTTGGGCTCCCGACTCCTCGCTGCCAGCAGTTGCAGTGACCTCTCGTTAACCCCTACACACTGCTCCCTCACCTGTCTCCCCAGACCTCACACGCTTCCTCACGCCAGCCCAGCCCTCACTCTCTCCTTCACGCAGTCTTGCTCCCATCTCCCCATTTCCCCTCTCTATTGCAGCCCTGGAAACCGATTGAAAAGTTGTACCACGCCGGAGAAGACGCTGTGCCACCAGGACCCGCCGGAACGATGGGAAAACGCCTCCACACCGCCGCCTCGAACCAATTGGAGCACCAACAGGCCTTCCATCTTTGTTATTCCCTTGCTCTTGTCCTTTCTGTCGCAAGGTGTGGGGCAAGCGCCCCGCCGGACTTTGGGCCGCTCTGCTGCCGCAACGTCGCCGCCTCCGTCACTAGGTCCGCGTAGTGCCGCCGGCTCGTCACCATCCCTCTTCCTCTGCAGCGCCGCTGCCCATCCTCTGTCGCGTATGAAAAGGTTGAAGAAGGCTCTTTTACAGTGTTGCAAATTGGGCCCTTAATTTTGTTATAATTGCAACAAGTGTCTATCTTTTGATTATTATAGATTTGTACTCCAGTTTCTGGTTTATTGCAAACATGCCCCTACAGAATTAATTTTGGAAAAATGGCCAAGTTTCTTGAATATGTATTTTACGGTTTTGACCAAAAGTTATTTTCGGAAATGGATTAATTTCTTGAGTCCAAATTTACGACCCGGAAAGTTGAATTGCGGTTTTGACCCATGTTATAAAAATTGTATAGTTTGCCCGGAAAATGTGACTACGGTTTTTAACCTTGAGTTTTAGTTACAAGATATTCTTATATCTTTATACACGTATATTATGTCTTTGTTGGATTTAAATTCGATTTATGGCTCGAGGTTTTAATTGCGGTTTACGACCAAGTTCGTGAATTTATATTTTTTCCCCGAAGGGATTATTTATGGGTTTTAATGATGACATTTGGAAAACGAGTTTTACCTTTGAGTTATATATTATATATATTTAAAATCAATTTAGCATATAAGCTGAATTCACGTAGCTTTGGTCTTAGGTCCGGAAGCGCCGACAAAGACCAACAAACCCATTCTCGACATCCGTAGATCGTCTTTCGCCTTTGACCTCGCGTGAGTATCTTCTCCCTCGTTCTAGTTATGCTTAGTGGTAGAATCATGCTAGGTTGGATCTAGCATAACTTAGAGTGAATGCCACTTAGTGGTTGTGGACTTTAGGTGAGGATTTGAGTATGATTTGAACGTTCTAAGGAGTGAGGTGTGTATGTTATCATGTGAGCTTTGTTGAGGTTGTGAGTATGATTTTGTTAAGATTGTGAAGTTTAGGATGAGAGTATCCTAACATATGGGGCTATAGTTGAGATCTCGTGAGTTTATGAGGGCTAGGAGTGTATCCTAGATTATGAGAGTGTATGACCTAATAAGATGATATAAAACTAGAAGTGTAAGGACTTCTAGCTTGTGAGTAGTTGTTGATTATCGTGCCTTGTCTTGAATAGGCTTTGGTTATATGCCTTCGGAGAGTGATATCGGTTTTTAGCTAGCTTTGAAACGAGGTAAGTCCTCGGACTTACTTAACCGCTTTTATGCCTTATTTGGATATATATGGTGGTGTGTGTTTACCGCTTTTAAGCATGAACATGGATTAGGATTTACTTGACCTTATTTATTGGCCCATCGTTACTACTATTATTATTATCGGGCGGTGACATCACCGCTCAGTTTCCCGAGGGAGACTGGGGGGATCTCTGCGACCAGGCCATACACGGTATACGGGCGGGCTTCTTCATCACTCCCTCAGGGTATACGGGTTGGGCGCCGCCACACTCCTGTTGGTTACACGGGGACAGAGGCGAGAGTTATAAGACTCTCGTGTCACACTTGAAAGAATGAATTAGATATGGAATAACCTAAAAAGATAATAAGTAACGGATGTGTATGTTTATGAGCATGTTGTGTGTTTGTGTTCCTATATGTGTTTGTGCCATATTATTCTTATAATGCCTAGAATGTGAGCTAACGGTTTTATACCGATTGTTGTAGTTGATGTGCAGGATAGGATGTGGCCGAGTGATTCGGAGGAGTGGGCAGCCGGGGTTCCGTACATCTTAGGTTGTTTTGGGTTTTTGAGTCTTTGTGTTGTTGTTATTGTATATTATGTTGATGTTGTTGTAAGGACGGCTGAAGTCTTTTCTTTCTTTTATTTTCGGGTTTCATAACATTGCATAAAAATGTATTTCAGTTTTGGCCTTTATTTGTGCCTTGTTGCAAGATCCGGTGAAATTGTTGTCAGGCTAAGGGTCGGGACCCATTGTGAGGCCCCAACCCGTAGCATCCCGATATCCCGTGGATTTGGGGTGTTACAAGTGGTGAGCGCCGGTCGAAGAGGAGAGCTGGGCGATGACCCGGAGTAATGCGCGAAGAAGAGAGAAGCTGTTGCGCAAGGGTTTTTTTTTTAACAACTGCTGCAGTGCTGCGTTCCTCTGTTTTTCATTTTTCGTAATAATTTTAATTTTTTTTTTTTTAATGGGGGGGTCGATCGACCCTGCACGCCCCCCCCCCATGCGGCCGCCCCTGGTTGCTTGGCTCTTCTTCACGCAACATCGACCTCATTCATCCCTTGCTGTCACACCTCAGCCCCAGCCCCCTGTGTTACTCTCCTCGAGCAAGCTCCCACGCTGCAACCAAACCATCTCTCCAGCCTCTGCTTCTCCTGACCTCTATCTCTTCTCCATCTCTCCATCTTCTCCGGCTACACCCCGCCTTCACCCCTGCACTGGAGCCCATCTTCACCTCTGCACCGGAGTGCAACCCCGCCTTCACCCCTGCACTAGAGTGCAACCCTGCCTTAACCTCTGCACTGGAGCCCAGATTTCTATATCCTCATCTGCAGCTCTCTACAACCCTTCTTCTGGAGCCTATGTCGAGCCACTGGAAAAGCCGGAGAAGCAGGTCTCGCATTGCTGCCGCCTGGATCATACTTCCGGTCACCTTTCGAGCCTCCTCTTTCCTCGCCGGAGCCCCTCTATGTTCCCCTCTCGCCGTCCTCTGCCTTGCTTCGCTCTGTTGGATCCTCCTTGGGAGAGCCAGGTCGTCGACGCCGGACCCACTGTCGTCTCCGCCGGTGAGGCCCTCAACGTGCCTTGTCTGCACGAGCCTAGCCGGAGAATGAAGGAGCCGCCGCCTCCTCCTCTACTCCTCACCGTCAACAGGAAATGGGTTCAGGAAACCCTTCTTCTTCTTTTTTTAATCGGGCCCCAGATTTTAATGTAATTACAAATTTTACCCACTGTTTTGCATTTACATATTTGGCCCTAATTTTGGAATCTTGCAATATTACCCGTGCTAGAATAAATTACAAGAAATAACCCAAAGATTTATTTACAATTTATGACACAAGTTTTAGCATTTCATAAATTGCCTTTGACAATGTTTCTATAGGTTTTAAATTTGGGATTTACTTGAATTATATTCTTATTTATATATACCATATATATTATCCTCGTGTTGGATTAATTCCGCGTTATGACGATTATTTATGAGATTTTAACGTGGATTTTGAAAAAGAGTTTTCTTTAGATTTATATTATATATTCCGTTCAAGTTTAGCGTATGAGCTAAACTTGCTTAGTTTCGGTGTTAGGTTTGGAAGCGTCCCGATAAAGGCCTAACGAGTCCAAGTCGACATCCGTTGAACGACTTCCGTCTTTTGGCGTCGCGTGAGTACCCTTTCCCTCGATCTAGTTACTTTTAGCGTTAGTATCATGCAAGGTTGGACCTAGCATAACTTAGAGTGAATGTCAAGTAGTGGCTTTGGACCTTAGGTGAGTATTTGAGGATTGTGAAATGTTTTATGACTTGAGGTGTTGATGTTATCTTGTGAGGCTTGTGAGGTTTGAGAATTGGAGTATATGGTTGTTGAGTTTATGGGGCTAGGATATGCGTATCCTAACATGGTGTTGTTATCGTTGCGTTTGTTTGGACTAGGCATGTTTATCCTAGTATGTACTATGGGTTATGATCGTGCGAGATCATAGGGTCTAGAAGTCTAAGGACTTCTAGCTTGTGTTGAGTGGGATGTGAGCATGAGAGATTCTAGGATGCGGTCCTAGAATGTGAGTTAAATGATCTCGCGTAGATCATTTGTGTAGAAGTCTTAGACTTCTTGAGTTGAGCGAGTAGTTGATATAGTTATCTTCTTGTGAGCAGGTTGTGGACTCTTTCCCAAGGGAAGCGAGAGTGTTGTTAGTTGAGTGTGGCGATAAGGTAAGTCTCCGGACTTACTTAACTCGTATTCTTTGTATTAGCATTATTGTGTGTTGGGTGGTGTGTGTTTATTATTTTACTGTTTATAACAACTAAACCGGAAATAGGATTACCAACCTTTATATTATTTGGCCCAAGTGTATGATAACGGGCGGTGACATCACTGCCTGGCTCCCCGTGAGAGCTAGGGGGATCTCGGCGACTGGCCCGTGCTGGTTAGACGGTCGGAGGCATCCGACCGTTCCATTGCCGGAAGAAGGGACCGAGGCGAGTTTCGGAGGGTTCTCGTGTCACAAAAGAAGTTGAATTAGAACGGGATATGACTTAATAAATAAAGATAATAAACCGGATTTATGTGCTTTAAGTATGTTGTGTGACTATGTTGAATTAATTGTGTTTGTGCCCTTCCCTTTAATTCTAATGCTTCGAATGTGAGCTAACGGTTTTATACCGAATGTCGTAGTTTACCTTGCAGGTTAGGCATGCTCCGAGAGATCCGGAAGGGTGGGCAGCCGGGGTCCGTACATTTTAGGAAGGGTTTTGAGTTGGGGTTGTCTTGTGTTTTGGTCTTTCGGTTATTACGTTTCGTGTGCCGCTTGTGTGGCGTTTGGTTTAAGTTGTACCGCGGCTGAAGTTGTTGTTGCATTCTTTCGGGTTTCTTATCATTTGCATTAAAATTGATTTACGATTTTTCCTTTATTTGTGCCATGTTGGAAAGGTCCGGTGAAATTATTGTCAAGCTAAGGGTCGGGACCCATTGTGAGGTCTCGCCCGTAGCATCCCGATATCCCGCGGATTCGGGGTGTTACAAACTTCCGGTATGAACTCTAGAAAGGAAGTTTGTTAAAGTTTTAGAAGAGTTAACCACATTCTTGACTTTCATAAAAAGTCGCTAAAGTCCAACTTTGGCTTAAGATATGAGGCTCGGATAAAAGTATTAAATTCCGAAATAAAATTCTAAAACCTCTAAGATATGTATACTAAACATAGGGGTAAAGATATCTCAAAACACTTAACCACAACTCTCCTATAAATCACACAAGTTTGGAAGGAAACCTGAAATTCCTATACTTAGCCAAATTTTCCTCTGCTGTAAAAACAGCTCAACTGTCCTACTTTGAATCCTTATAAGTTCTAATCCAACCGTTAACTTTCTCTCAAATTTTAACACATTAAACTTTATAATTCAATCTACAAAATATCAAAAAGTCAACGGTGGATTCTCGATCTAAGCTATAGGAATTAGGTCCTAAAGTCAGCAGGTCGAAGCTGAAATGTAAGGTGTGCAGAAGGTCCTAATTTCGATTCCCCTTGACAGCATAAGTTTCCCTTAATTTTACCTAGAGGTCTCCGGTTCGAAACCCACAACACCCAAATATACATGAACCATATTGGACCATCTTAAGTTCAAAAATCCCTTCCTACTACACTTCTATAGCTTCTCTAATTCTCATCTAAAACTTCTACACTGCTCTCATCAATTTTTCATCAACCACATCATATACACTAAACCACACAAAGGTACTAGGCTCAGAAGGTGTGATTACTCACCCGCAGCAGTGAAGGTCCGGGTTGCCGTCAATCTCCCAGCGAAGAATCCAACGTTAAATAAGGTTGCATTAGGTTAACAGGGAAGGGTTACTAATGTTTGTTTGAAGAGAGGAGGGTGGACTGTAGGAAGGACTGCTTACCCGGAGTGTGCAGTGAGTCGGAATCGCAGCAGGTCCGAATGCAGTGCCGACAGCAGAAGCCCGGTGACGTGTGCAGTAGATCGAAGTGATTGCGGTTGCAGACGGTTGGTGACAGCGCCGGCCCTCATCGTCCGGTTGTCGTCGTCACCCCCTCCAGCTTTCAATCACAGTGGAGCATTCCTCTTTTGGCGGGCGGTGGATGGCTGCAACTCGGCGGGGCGGTGTTGACGTCGGTGAGAATTGGGAGGCACCGTACGCGACTGGGTGAAGGCTGCTGCTTCTGGGTTCACCGGTTCCACAACATGTTGCAACGGACGGCGGTAGGGATGGTGTTTGGCGAGGACAGAAGTGTGGGGAGAGGGAGGTACGAGAGAAGGCAACGCAGCAGCAGGTCCGGGACTGTCTGGTTGCAGCGTCGAGTGAACCTCCTGGCCCGGCGAAGATGTGGTGGCGTCCCCAGCGATGTATCTGCTCCGGTGGTGAGGCTAGGCTGCGCAGATGTAATACCCAGAAAATTTTAAATTTCGTTTAAAACCCGATCACACCGGATTTCAATCCGTTGATCCTTATATGTCTACCTAGTCGGACTCAAAATCTCGAATTTTATCATTTTATGTAACTTCACTCCACATAAAATTATAAGATTTTTTATAGCAAACCCTAATCCACAAAACCCTAAGTTATATATTTTGATCTATTCTTGACAAAACCGTGACGAGTTAAGACGAGACCACGACGAGTCATGACATGTTTTGACTAAGCCTTGACAAGGCTTTGACACATCAACCTTTCCTTCTTGACTTATTTATTTTCTTCAGCCCACCTTCCTTGCTTGTGTTTCAGCCCATACCCTTGTGCATGCCAACCCAGTCGTCAGCCACTCTTCAGCTCATGAAGCCAACCCACTCTCCTTGTATGCTGGCCAACAACGATGCAATAGGGAGGAAGTCCAACAATGCAACCAGCCCAACAGAAATTTCACACAAGCAGTAGCCCGGAAGGCCAGACGGATCCACCATGAGCTGAGCGGGAGAGAGAGATACGCTTACCATAACTGCTCCTAGATTGCTGCCTCCTTCGTAACTCCCGCAAGAACGTCCAGGTTCAGCCTTGCTGCCGTTCAGATCTCCGAGTCAGCCTCCACTTCCCTTCTTTCATTCGGCTTCATTCGGTGATAGTGGATCTACAGCAGCAGTTCCTTCGAGCCGGCCCCTCTGTCGCAAGGATCCGTCCAGTGGTAACGCCGCCACACAACACACGAGTCGTCTCTTGGAGCCTTCTGCACACGTACAGACCACCTGGAGTATGAGTTTCTGAGTGCCCTCTGCATAGGTGAGTCCTTACCTTCCTTCTCCTATATGTACTCCTTATTCCACTCTTCTGCATCACCTTGCTGATGAACGGGACGCTTCTATGAAGACGGTCAGAGCCAACCGACGCTATAGACTTCCTACTGCAGACCCTCCTGGACCGACGCCTCACTCCAGCCTTCTGCAAGTAGCGACTACCCCGGAATCTTACCCCTACCTTCTGCTGCATCGACGATCACTGGGGACTCTTCTGTCGCCTTGGATCTCCACCACACTACATTGGCCAGAACCAAGATAACCTGAAGCACGAGGTAACGTCATCCTCCCCTCTCCCTAGTCTTCCTGGCATGAGTGGCTCGAGTATAACCTCTTGTGAACACAGGCACGGTTCACGTAACATTCAAGAAGCTGCTAACATCGAACATAGAACAAGTGGCTTCCCAACCTTGAAACAAACCACTACAGGTGAGCCTTGTAACTATGAGCTTTTGCTTCTGTTTTAATTTCCAAAATTTTTATGATGAGTAGCTATCTTTAGAGCCAAAGTTCGATGCCTTAAACTAATCTTTCACCGTTCAATTTTTACCATGACAAAGAAGGTATACATAGTTTAGCATATCAGAAGTTGGGACCGATCCAACGGTCGGATTAGAATCTATGAAGCCTCAAAGTAAGGCTGTAGGGCTGTTTTTCTAGTAGAGAATTATTTGGCTAAGTATAGAAATAGAAGCTTTATACCTACTTTAGACATTTCTACAAAAGTGATGGGTGAGAAATTTTGGATCCTATGAGTAGATTAGATTTTATGGAAGACCTAAGGATTTATTTCGAAATTTAATACTTTTTATCCGAGCCTCATATCTTAAGCCAAGGTTGGACCTTAGCGACTTTTCATGAAAGTCAAGAATGTATTTAACTCTTCTAAAACCTTAACACACTTCCTTTCTAGAGTGAGAGTGTGTTTT
Source organism: Fagopyrum homotropicum (assembly GCA_033239125.1). NCBI lineage: Eukaryota > Viridiplantae > Streptophyta > Magnoliopsida > Caryophyllales > Polygonaceae > Fagopyrum > Fagopyrum homotropicum. Next base: position 28,738,668 of record BSWB01000006.1, read on the forward strand.
TGAGTTCTAAAGAATAGTTTGGAACCTTGTTATAGAATTTATAGAGTTACGGAACCAGGGGTAAAATAGTCATTTACCCGTATAAGGGTATTCTGGTAATTTCTTTATGATCGATTATATATCTTAGAAGTTGGGGAGTTCTAAGAAAATGGGAAACATTATTATTATTGATCCACGTGTCTTGTGTGACAGGCGTTTGAGTTTCTACGGTTGCGGACCGAGTTGAGAAATTGAGAGTTGATTCAGGTAAGTCCTTGCGACTTACTTAGCTGGTTTCGGGATGTTCATTATCGGATATCCGATCCGATCCGACTTATCGGATCGGATATCCGGGAACATAATTTCTTGTAAATCTATTCCGAATCCGATCCGTATTTGTCCGGATATCCGGTCCGATAAGCTCGGATCGGAACGGATATCCGAAGCGGATATCCGTTGGATTTAAATCCAATCATTTAACCCATTGTTTTTAGATGAAATAGGCCCAATATGGCATAAATATGAAAAGCCCACTAAGCCTGACCTAATTTTTTAAATAAAAGTAGTGAAATGAGGGTGAGAGGATTCGAACCTGAGACTTTCTATCCTTGTGTAACACACACCAACCAATTGTGCTACTTGATTTTGATGATACATATGGAAACATATATGTATAGTCGTATATCCCGGATATCCGAGGCATGTAAAATATCATTCCGAATCCAATCCGTTAATCCGTTATATTTTCTCGGATCGTATCGGATTCGGAAAAAATCCACCGGACTCGGAATTTGCCGGATCGGATTGTCGGATTGCCGGATCGAAACCATCGGATCGGAATTTCATGAACACCCCTAATAATAGTGGTGTGTGTACCATGTGTGTTATAATAACAACTTGTTAGGATGACCGTCGTTGTTATGTGTTAAGGCCCAAGTGTATGTATAACGGGCCGTGACATCACTACCCAGCTCTGCCAGGAGACTGGGAGGTTCTCTATACCCAGACCATCCAGGTACACGGTGAGATGCATCGGATCCACTCCTGATGGGTACACGGGGGCGGAGGCGAGGTTTGGGAATCCCTCGTGTCACAAAATAAGTATCATTAGAGTGAATGACTTAAATGAAGATAATAAATGGATTGTTTGAAAGCATGTTGAGTGTTTATTATTTTATGTGTGTGTGTGCTGTTATTATTCTTCTAATGTTTAGATAACTAGCTAATGGTTGATTTGTTGTGTTTTTAGATTTACTGCAGGTTAGAGCATCAGCTGAGTGATCCGGAAGTAGTGGTCAGCCGGGTCTCCGTACTCCTTAGAGTGGGGGTTGGGGTTGTTGCTTTGGTGTTCTTTCCTTTTGTTAAGACAGTTAGTTTGTGTCCGTTGTTTAAGTATTGTAGGCTGTTAGACCTTGTTGTAGTTATCCTTTAAAAATACATTTTTATGGATTTCGGTTTTCTTATTTGTGTCTTGTTGCAAGATCCTAGTAATATTGTTGTCAAAGTGAGGTCGGGACCCATTGTGAGGTCCTAACCAGTAACGTTCCGAGTTTTGAGAATTCGGGGTGTTACAGCAGAACACGACGGGACGGATGGCTTTCTTTAGAAGCGTGAAGCCGTAGAGATTAGGTTAGCGTTGATTAGGCTGATTAGATTAGGCTGATTAGATAATGAGGTTAAAAGACAATTAGGGTAAAGGTAGAAGTTGGGCCGGTAAGGGTATTGGGCCTAATCCGATGGGCCTGCTCGTCTAGTTATATGATGGACTAATAAGTGAAACATTAACTTGTACGGAACTACTCTTCGAGTTTTAATCATGCGGGATTGTTATACGGTTTACATATTTATCATTTTATGTGACCTAAGTTACATAAAATGATAGAATTTTGATAAAATTTTTAAAAAGTAAAACATTCTCTAGAAAGATGAGAGGTTAGCGGATAAAAATCCGGTTTGATCGGGTATTAAACGGAAATTAAATTTTTCGGGTATTACATCAGTGCCCTGTTAAAATAAGTTTCGTCCCGAAACTTAAATAATGTATCTAGTCAAATAACTTTCTTTGTATAACTTGGTTTCATAAAATTTCTGTTTTCTATCATGCAACTACTCAATCATCATACTCAAACACACATCACATAAAACATAATCACTCAATCCAATATAAAACATGAACGGTCAAACAACACACATCCGAGTACTAACTCGTCAATATAGGAGTAACATCTAACCCCGCAAAGAACTCGGGATAATTACGTCTAATACTCTCCTATGTCTCCCAAGTGGCCTCATCATCTCCTCATCTATACCACTGGACCTTCAACATCGGTATCTCCTTGGACCGCAGACGTCTAGTACTACGCTACGGGACAACTATCGGGTACTCCACAAAAGTATGAGCTGGCTTAACTATTAAATCCTCATGGCTAAAGACATGTCCCGGTCACGTATACATTCCTTTAATTGTTACACGTGAACACTGGGTAAGAGTGTCCGTCGATTACTAACCTCCAAATCTTCGTGAAGATATCGCAAGATCACATTCCTTGATTTCCTTTCAGATAGTTTTGACGACTTTCCAAAAATGACTACAGAACTGTATTCCTTTTATTAAATCCAATTGTTCTCGATTTATTGGAAGATCCCGACTATCGCATCAAATACAATGATCTGCGACATCTCCCGACACTTTACTAAGTGTCTAATGCCCTTTGTAAGGCCACTCACTCGGTCTTGTCTCTCTAATACGACTCACGCCTACATCTTGTCAGACTTCAACTTGTTGAAACCCAAAGTCACACTCCCAGTGGAGGTTTCCCTAAAGATCTCCAATTCTTTAGCTCGAGGTCATAGATATAATATTATTGAGTTTCTTGATCTATGAGTTATGGGCCCACCACGCTTCCGCTGCGCCACTCTGATCAATCTGTTGTCGCCCATAACTCATAATGGTATCCTCCGTGAGTCAGGATGATCTACCAAACTTTCGTCAATAATTTCCTTTTTAATAACGGCAAGGTTCTCTCAAACCGATCGTCATTCTAGGGATAATTTACTATGGTAAAGTGAAAGTTCGTACTCTGCACCGGGTGTATTGGCTATCCAAACCTCGAGGTAAATTGTCCTTATTTGTCGAAACTATTGTCTTCGACTCCCATTGGGTCTCCCAAATGGGTCTAGGAACTCCTTAGCTAAACAACTCACCGGTTACGGCTCCTTGGAGCGATTGGAGCGTTCGGTCTTAGACTTTCCCGGAATTCCTTTAGGTCCCGCTAGACCTCTACGTACTACTCGTCAAGACTCCTCAATGTCGTTATTCTTCCACAATCCCGTTGAACTCTAACGTAGAGTACATCACGTTAGCCTACAAGTCCTCACCTTGACCTATTTAAATTTTTGATACGGCGTCTTCTATTTAGCTCCTAACTTCCGAGGTGCGTTAATGAGTCTAAACCGATATAATAATAACAACTCATGATGGTCTCTCATGCTTGTCTTGTGAACTCTTCTACTAAGTGCCTCGTCTTATAACAATTTCCTCCCCTGAATCGGTCTCAACTTTCAGTTGATCATTACTGCCCATTTCAGGTTGGAACCTCAGTTACGTTGTACTCTTGCATAGATTTTACAAAGGCATCCTCACCTCAACATTTTATTCCAATTTAGCAGGACCCGTCTTTTGATACATGACTTTCCTTCTTACTGGTTACGTTATTCTTTTGGTTTACCCTTATCCATCCTAGCGTTATCAGTTCGATATGTATGACTTTTATTAAACACCTATCGGTACCATTGTAACTACCCGTTTATTGGGCGCGTTTTCGATATTTATTTTCCGTATTTTGTTAAATATCTTAAAGACCTTGATATATTTTCCGAGTATTTTCATGTCATGATTTGAATTTTTCGAGTTTTGATATATATATATATATATATATATATATATATATATATATATATATATATATATTATCCGTATTTATACCATTAAATTATTATCAAGAATACATTTTTCGGGAGCAATTTATATGTCAAAAACTATATTTATTATAGGTATATATTTTCAGTATATTTATATTTTTGGTTTAATTTCGGAAGGGTCGGAAAGTCATTCCAACTCGGAAATCCCGTGCGAAACGTTGAAAACAAGTCTACCCTTTTTATTAATTCTTTCTTCTTCAATTTCTATTTCCCTTTCCCTTTTTTTTCTTTCCCTCTATTTCTTTCTCTCTCTCCTCTGGCTGATAAGCGTCTCTCCCGACGCTGCATCACCCTCACTTGTCTGCACATCCGACCTCTCGATCTCCTGGATGCCCGACCCCTCGCTCCTCCCGTCTTCTGCAGTGACCTCTCGGCCTCCATTTTCTTCTGTCCCAATTTCTCAATTCTCTCCCTCTGTTGCTTCTCAAAGCAGCAACTCGTTTCTTCCCCTCCTGGTGACAACCGATCGCGTGCCCAAGTGTTGATCGATTGAAGAGAGGGCACCACAAGTGCTGATCGAAGGAGAGTTGCCTCCCCCGCCATTGCCTCGATCGATTGGAGCCACCTGCGCCGCCGGCAGTGAGTAGCGTTCTCTCTCCCTCTCCTTTCCTTTTCGTTCTTCTCTCTCTGAATCTTGTCCCCCTCTGTTGCCTCGGTTGGGACCGATTGTAGGCTGCACCACCACTGGAGAGGAGGTTGCAGCATCGGGAAACACCAGAGTCCGCCGCCTCGACCTGCCGGAGCCTCTACAGGCTACATCTCTTGCTGCAGCCACACCGGGCAAGAGGCCCTTGTCTAGCCCGAAGGAGCCCAGCCTTTGCCGCTACAGAAGGCCGCCGGAGACCGAAGCTCCCACCGCCAGAAGAAGCCCTCACCTCCACTGTCATCGTCGGAGACCACAACCGCCACCCCGCCGGGGCCCTTGTGCCCTGCCCTGCTCGCCGCCGCCGAAGCCCTATGTGCCTCCTTCCCCTGCGCCGATTCACTGTAGGGTTTTAAAAACCCTTTTGGATATTTACAGCGGGGCCCCTCTTATTATGGCTAATTACAATTTGTGCCCACTACTTTGAATTTGCAATAATGACCCTAATTTTTAGAAGTTGTATGTTATACCCCTGCAGAAAATTAATTATGGAAAATGACCCAAGCTTCGGAAAAATGATTTTATGCCCCTGCTGGATTATAATTGCAGTTTTGGCCAAAGAGTATTTCGGAAATATGGCCCGAGTTTGGTGAGTTTCATAGTTGCCCGGAAAAGTCGATTTCGGATTTTGACCCATCTTTATAAAATGGTATAAGTCACTACGGGAAATATTTTGCGGGTTTTTAACCTTGTTTTCAAAGCGGGATTTTCTTAGAATATTTCACGTTGTATTCCGTTCAATTTAGCATACAAGCTAAATTTCCTTAACTTTGGTTTTGGTCCGGAAGCGGCCTTTATAGACCGACAAATCCAATTTCGACGTCCGTAGATCATCTTCAACCTCGGATCGTGTGTGAGTACCTTCTTCCTCGATCTAGTTATGTTTAGTTGTAGAATCATGCTAGGTTGGATCTAGCATAACTTAGGGCAAATGCCAAGTAGTGGCTTGGAACCTTTAGGTGAGTGGTTAGGGTTATTGATGTTCTATAACACGTGGCGTGTGATCTTGAGTTGTTATACAATTGCGAGCCTCGTGGTTGATCTTGTGAGTTTGTGAGCTAGTAGGTGCACATAGTTGTTACCTTGGAGTGTTGTGGAGACTATGCATGTTATCCTAGTATGGGTATGGGTTATGACCATGAAAAATCTTATAGGACTTAGAATTCTAGCTTATATGAGTGGTTGTTGATCCTTGTGCCTTGTCTTGAACAGGCTTTGGTTATATTCCTACGGGAAATGTGATTGGGTTGATCTTTGAGACGAGGTAAGTCCTCGGACTTACTTAGCCGCTTCTATGCCTTATTTGGATGTATATGGTGGTGTGTGTTTACCGCTTTTAAGCATGAAAATGGATTAGGATTTACTTGACCTTATTTATTGGCCCATTGTTACTACTATTATTATCGGGCGGTGACATCACCGCTCAGTTTCCCGAGGGAGACTGGGGGGATCTCTGCGACCAGGCCATACACGGTATACGGGCGGGCTTCTTCATCACTCCCTCAGGGTATACGGGTTGGGCGCCGCCACACTCCTGTTGGTTACACGGGGACAGAGGCGAGAGTTATAAGACTCTCGTGTCACACTTGAACGAATGAATTAGATATGGAATAACCTAAAAAGATAATAAGTAACGGATGTGTATGTTTATGAGCATGTTGTGTGTTTGCGTTCCTATGTGTGTTTGTGCCATATTATTCTTATAATACCTAGAATGTGAGCTAACGGTTTTATACCGATTGTTGTAGTTGATGTGCAGGATAGGATGTGGCCGAGTGATCCGGAGGAGTGGGCAGCCGGGGTTCCGTACATCTTAGGTTGTTTTGGGTTTTGGAGTCTTTGTGTTGTTGTTATTGTATATTATGTTGATGTTGTTGTAAGGACGGCTGAAGTCTTTTCTTTCTTTTTTTTTCGGGTTTCATAACATTGCATAAAAATGTATTTCGATTTTGGGCTTTATTTGTGCCTTGTTGCAAGATCCGGTGAAATTGTTGTCAGGCTAAGGGTCGGGACCCATTGTGAGGTCCCAACCCGTAGCGCCCCGAGTCCCGCGGATTTAGGGGTGTTACAAAAGTGGTATCAGAGCCTTAGGTTGACAACAATGGCACTCGCAATCTTCTAAAGGCCGAATAAAAATAAACAGAACCCTCAAGGGTTGAGTTTTAAAGAAATGAATTTCGTTTTCAAATCATGTGCATGAGTCAGTTGGGGTAGAATGTACGGGACCACCACTTCCTCCGCGGATCTCGGCGACGTAGTTATTTATTATTATATTATGTATATATATGTGTATATATGTAGTTATGTATATGTGGACTTAGGATGTTTTGGACTATACTTGTATGTTGAATTGTAAATTGTGTATGGACTAGTTATATTATAGCAATAGCATGACTTTTATATCGTATTATATATATAAACATATGGTATGCTAATATCATATTAGTGATAGTGAACCTTATAGCTAAGATGATAGAAAGCTATCATCGTCCCCATAGACAACGCCTTTTGGCTTAAGATAGTATACATATGAAGATAAGTATGCTCAAGTTCTGAAGTTGAGCATCAAGTTTTCGCAAGCACCCCAGTGATTTCCCGAACTCCTTTAAGAGGACGTCGAAGAAGAAGATTAGAGATGGCGTAACGAAGGACAAACAAGTGGAAGAGAACCTTGAGTCAACTTAAGCGAAACCAAGGTGGAGACTTTACCAATATAAAAGCGACATGAAGACGTGAGGGTGGTACCAAGGAAACAATGAAGGACCATCAATGAGGCAACTAGAGACAACAAACGTAAGATTTTTCCAAGTGCGGTGTCGATGAACTAAAGATGCGAACCAAGTAAAGGGGACTACAGTCTTGCTCGAGAATAAAAGTGGCATTTTAAGTAAGACGAGTTTTCAATAGGTGCTCCTAAGCATGGGAGTCAAGATGAAAAGAGTGGTCCAAGAATTTGGAAAGATTGACAGGAACCGGAAGTTAAGATTACGGAGGTACCAAAGGGTGAAGTGACGATCTTTGCGAGATCCTAAGCGGGTGACTTATTCAGATATACGAGAGTTACAAGGAGGATCACATGGTGAAAGTTCGCATATTAAATTACCTTGTGGAGTCAACCATTTCCCGTCACGGTGAGGAGACTGATCAACGCTAAGAAGCAGGAAGTGTGTGAGCATGATGATCTTCAGAAGATGGAAGAGGAAATAAAGAGCTGGATCGAAGAACTTAACTTATTAACCAAGAAGGATGCGAGTTGAGGCTAATTAATGTCAGAATATTTGAGGAGTGCATTTTGCAAAACATTATGAAGAGCGGTTAAACCTATAAAGGTGGGTCATATGACACAAAAGAGCCGTGAAGGTATGATTATCTTACAGAAGCAGAAGGAAGAGAGGAGCGTAGAAAGAGCTAACGGAGTTGAAGCGGAGTAAAATGAGCTAGTGAAGTTAAGACAAAGTACCCGAGAGGGTATCCTTTCAGGAGTATGGTAGCATGGAAGTGGTAGGAGGGTAAATCGTTAACCTCGGAGAAGGTTGGATACAAATTAATCGGTGACAACTAAGAACACACAAGTGCGGGTTGTCTATCGCTGAGTGTAGATGAGAAGAGTAAACAAGACTATGAGAACATATAGGATCGGAAACAAGAGTGTGGAGTATTCGTGGTGGATCAATGTCAATAGTAAGGAGATACATCCATGGACGCGCAATTGTCTTAAATCAAATAATGTTGAACGAGTTCAAGTAAGTAGTTATAACAAGACCTCCAAGGAGGAGATTGTAACGATATTACACGACCTTCTTAGGTCATGGGATTTACATATGGAGGAACGCCACGGGTTACAACTTTTAAGGTTTGATCATGGTAAGGGGAGCTAGTGGATCAAACGTAAGATGAGACTTCCATTGTAGTTGTACATAGAATACCGATAAATACATAAGATGACCAACAATAGTAAGGGAAGACTGAAGTTTTGAAGTTTGAAGTCAATGTGAGATGTACAAGAAGAACATGAAAGATTGAGGATAGAACCTCTACGGTCGATTGGACGTTACATAAGGAAAAGGAGTAAGTTCTACACCTACTCGAAGGAATGATGCAAGCTCTGGTAGAATACGAAGAAGGTAATACTAATATATTAAGGTGTGACTAAGTCCTGCAGTTAGGACCTTCATGACTTCACATAAGAGTGAAACCTTAAAAAGATTATTAGAACAAGTCTCCCGAGTTCTGGAGATGAAGGATCTTTGAAAGAGGACGGTGAACAATGTAGCTAAAGAAGTATTAAACCACGTGTTCGATGGACGTCACCTCAACAGATCGGGGTGGACCACTTGACAAATGTTAAGACAAGATTGTGTCGATATCTTACGATATGTGACGGGAGAAGAAAAGCAGGAACCTGAGATAGAACGGATTCCAATGCATCGGGAGGTGGATTTACCATTAAGATGGTTTGAAGTTCACGTTGGAAGTGTATCTTGAATTCTTTATTTGAAGTTATTATAGAGGACACCAGCCTGCGAAGAGAGAAACGACTATGTCCATTTATACATCGATTACAGTGAGCTGAACAAAATAACAATAAAGAACAAGTATCCCTTACCACATATAAATGATCTACTCGACCGTTTGCAAGGGGCGGTAGTCTCCTCTAAGGAAGATATAAGGTCTGATTGCTACCAATTGAGAATTCGAGACTCGGACATTGCAAATACGGCATTCCGGACAACTATGGTCACTACGAGTTTTAGTGATTCCATATGGGCTCACTAATGCCTGGATAAGATATTTGGATCTACTTTGAAAGAAGAGAAAAAGTTGTATGACAAGTTGTCTCGGGATAGCAAACCCCGAAAGATGTGAAGGAAATTACAAGTTTTCTTAGATGCGCCGAGCTTTACCAGATCTATGAAGGGAAGAGTTGTATAACACCAGTTATGGTAACCTACTACGGATGACGATGAAGTATTGAATGGGACAGATTTGATAATAGAGTTTTGGGAGTAAGAGAATATTTATTGGTACAACTGTTTTGAATTGTTTTGAGGAATAATGGGTTTGAAGTGTAGAAGTGATTCTTCAAGACAAGGTCTTGATCGAGTATTGTAAAGCGATGTAAAAGTAATAGCATATGTGTCTTATTAGTAGAAGTAGTATGGAGTAAAGTGCTTTCTTCATTACTTGGAACTTGCAACAAGCATTGAGGAAATGTAACATCAGGTTCGGTTTGACAAGAACTAAAGTCAACGGTGTAAGTTGGAAGTTCGATCTTCTCTATTAGAGACAAGCAAAGAAGAACCATAATGGAAGTGATGTATTGAGAAAGACCCGAAAAAGGAAGTTGAGTTCCGATATATCGGACCTTTTTGAGTGCATAGCGTGAGTTGGAGAAGTGACTTACAAGGGAGCGTTACCACCAAGAGTAGAGGGTGTTCACCCGGGATTCATGTGCATCAATTGAGGGAGTGCATACATGACTCGAGACATGTAGTCCGTTGTGATGATCTAGTCTAGACGAGGAGCCGATGAGGCTAACTGAAGGACGTAGGATAGTATCTTTGGTCGAGTTTTACGCAGGTTTAGCGACATCTATAGGACCGTCGGGTTAGTCCCGATGTCTTTCATTGGTTGTGCTTATGTGATTTGTGACGTGCTTTTCCTTTGTGTGTACCTTGTGAGTCGTGATGTGTCTGTGCGAGTAGACTTGGGATTAGAGGACCATAGTTGCCACATTATAGTGTTCCGAGCGGTTATCGAGACAAGTTCGTTTGAGAGTTTCACGTTTAGCAAGTTTCGGGACGAAACTTATTTTTAGGGGGATCTAATGTAACTACCCGTTTATTGGGCGCGTTTTCGATATTTATTTTCCGTATTTTGTTAAATATCTTAAAGACCTTGATATATTTTCCGAGTATTTTCATGTCATGATTTGAATTTTTCGAGTTTTGATATATATATATATATATATATATATATATATATATATATATATATATATATATATATATATATATATATATATATATATATATATATATATTATCCGTATTTATACCATTAAATTATTATCAAGAATACATTTTTCGGGAGCAATTTATATGTCAAAAACTATATTTATTATAGGTATATATTTTCAGTATATTTATATTTTTGGTTTAATTTCGGAAGGGTCGGAAAGTCATTCCAACTCGGAAATCCCGTGCGAAACGTTGAAAACAAGTCTACCCTTTTTATTAATTCTTTCTTCTTCAATTTCTATTTCCCTTTCCCTTTTTTTTCTTTCCCTCTATTTCTTTCTCTCTCTCCTCTGGCTGATAAGCGTCTCTCCCGACGCTGCATCACCCTCACTTGTCTGCACATCCGACCTCTCGATCTCCTGGATGCCCGACCCCTCGCTCCTCCCGTCTTCTGCAGTGACCTCTCGGCCTCCGTTTTCTTCTGTCCCAATTTCTCAATTATCTCCCTCTGTTGCTTCTCAAAGCAGCAACTCGTTTCTTCCCCTCCTGGTGACAACCGATCGCGTGCCCAAGTGTTGATCGATTGAAGAGAGGGCACCACAAGTGCTGATCGAAGGAGAGTTGCCTCCCCCGCCATTGCCTCGATCGATTGGAGCCACCTGCGCCGCCGGCAGTGAGTAGCGTTCTCTCTCCCTCTCCTTTCCTTTTCGTTCTTCTCTCTCTGAATCTTGTCCCCCTCTGTTGCCTCGGTTGGGACCGATTGTAGGCTG